>OZ026498.1:19059000-20498500 GCA_964019985.1 Aurelia sp. 4 Dawson et al 2005
AGACATAACGTTATTAGGTTGATAGAATGATGTTTACAAACGAGGCCTGGAATTGGTTTAAATACACCTGAAGCAACTGATAATATTGTCAGCATGTGTTGGGAATTTGAGGTCGTTGCAGTTTCATGTTGCTTTTTCAATGCCTTGGTTCTCGTTCGAAGCTCTTTGGAGTCTAACTTTCTTATCGTTAGGCTAAGAAACTGTGTTTACGTACAAGGCCTGGAGTTGGCTTGAATACATGAGAAAAGCGATGGAAAGCTAACAGGTCGACAGTGCGTGTCAGGAATTTAAGGTGACTACAAGTTCATTTTGCTGCCAATGTCTTCTTTCTCATTTGAAACTTTCAAGTCAAAATTTCGTATCGTTAGGTCAAAAAACGTTTGAATTCTGTCTAGTTTGTGCTGATGTTTCCGGAAACTTCACCGAACCAAATTAGCAAGGAAGCAAGTAGGTAACGAAAATGTTAGAGATTTAAGGTCATTGAATTTTATGCTTGTATCAGCTAAAGCCCTCTAAAATTCCAAATATTTTAACAGGCCTAGACATTCCTGCTTGCATGGAGATGAAAAATTCGATTGCTTCGCTGATCCTCACCAAATCCCTTATCTGGCCAGGAACGCCTTGATTTCAAAAGCTTATAACGTGACTGAGTTCATTGGGAGGCCTTTCCCCGTCGCCTTTTGTTAACTAAGTCTCTAAACATTTAGATTTAGCATGAGTGATAGGACACTAAGTGTGCAGCAATGTGAAAGTCATATCCGTAGCCGAGCCACCATTACCACATTATATTCTCTGTTTTGAACGTTTCTTTGCTTTGTAGTGAGACACCTCGTTGCTGTGTTGTGATTTTGAAATTTTCAGTAGTGAGCCACCTTAAGTGCAGATCTACCTTAACCGTCATTCAAGGTTCACGATTAAGGTGCATCTGCACTTAGGGTTGATCAATACTGGCTTTGGCTCTAGCTTACTGCTAGTCTTGTACTACTCTTGTACTAAACTAACTCTTGTAATTTGCTTGCTGACGTGATAAATAATTATGGTTTGGCGGTAAAATTATTGGTTCCCAGTCCTTTTCAGAGCCATTTTCACCAAGGGTCCTTTCCAGGCACAGAGCGATAAAGCATACGGCTCAAATCTTTCAAATCTTTAAAAACGTGGGTGTAAATTGTATCACATTTTTCTTTGAATTCATGTGCTTGAAAGAAGCTTTGGGTAATTTGCTGTAGATCTGCCGTGGCAATTTTTTGATATATTGATTATTTTCAAAATGGCGGCATTTTGACTTACTTTGCAAAAATTCATCGAAAATTTTGAAGAAATTAAAATCATCGTAAATCTTAAATTAATGGAGAGAAATTGAAACAATCTTCAAGATAACCATAGGTTATGAAGGTCTACAACATGGTTGCAAGCAGAAATCTGTTGCTCTTCTGGTTAAGGATTTAGAAATTTGATGACGTCACAGCCTCAAAATTAATAAATGCCACCATATTGAAAGTAGTCAAGGTATCAAGAAATTGCCACTGCAAATTTATTGCGAATTACCTGAAGATCCTTTCAAGCACTTTAATTCAAAGAAAAATGTAATAGAATTTTACACCCACCTTTTTAAAAGATTTGAGCTCTAACTTCTTAGCTCTGCTACAAAAGAGCCTGGATCGAGCGTTTGCTTGTTATATGACTTTGTATGAACGTGAAGTTTGATACTGTGGCATTATAGCTTCTATCACTATTGTGCATAGCCGAAGGCTCTTTAAAATGCTTCGAAGCGTCGTTCGATTCACATCTTGTTGTTGTCGCTTCAGTGAGGGTCTCATTTCCCAACGGCTCTCAAAACGGACAAAAATTTGCTTCAGGGCGCAGATCTGTTCCTCGATCAATCAGAATGGAAGATGACGAATACAGTAAATCCCCGCATATAAGAACCAACCAAAATAAGAACCTAAAGGCTGTAAATAATGTACCTTGCAATTAAGAACCTGGTTCCGTTTGAAGAAACATAGGTTCTTATGGAAGGGGCTGCAAAGTTTATCTTTGATTGCTGTTAATAACGTTATTGTGGTCCTATTTGGCTTTAAAAGTTTTATTCTCCTCCCAAATTACTTATTAGGTCCATAAGAATGCTTCCAAAACAAATGATAGGTTTGAACATCTTGGTGAGACTGTGAAAGGGACTACATGAGGCACCCTTCAAATAAGAACCTTTATACCTTGAAATTAGTCTTAGTAGTCTTAGTACCTTTGAAATAAGAAGCAATTTCAGACTGGCTCTCCAAAAAGTAGGTTCTTATACGCGGGGATTTACCGTAACGTGATCAGATTGTCTGATTTTCCTTCAATTTAGGCGGTATAGTCTGCACGCAGGCTAACTGAATTGCCACAAAGATCCACCCAACCGAAGATAGGGTCTAAATCTATATAATATCTTTGCCTAGGCCGCTGGCTGCAGACCTCGTAATTCCACTTTAGCTAACTATACAACTTGCAACAAGGGTACTAGGACACCAATGTTTTGGTTGACTATTCATTTATCTTGTTTTTATTGGTTTTCTGCTCAGTTTCGTCTTCAAACTGATGGGTGCAACTTAATGTGGGTTTAGGCCCAAACGCTCTTAAATTGTTCAAATATTAGTCGCTCGTATTTCTGTGTCTTAGTGCTCCTTCGCACATGAAAGGTTTCAAACCGTAAAGAGTACCAAGACACAGAAATACAAGAGAGTAATATCTGAACAAGTTGAGAGCATTTGGGCGTAAACTTATGTTCAGTTGCACACATCAGTTTGAAGATGAGGGCCGAAAACGATGCCAGAAAGTTAAACGCAAGGGTCAAAACAAGGTAAATATATAATCAATCAAAACATCGGTGTCTCAACACCCTTGCTTGCAACTTCCTTTGCGTAGAGACAAATCTAACAAACTGTAGCATTAGTAACAAATACACATGGCAGTTATAAAAGGAAGCAACCACTTTTCGATAAGCTAATCGCGTTTTGGGCTTGCCACCTAGGAGACTTTGTTTTCAGACGCCTGCCTTGTTCTTTGTACGACATCTAATCGAAACTATTAATCATCCATCAAGGCACTATGATCAAGGCTAGAAGACAAATACATTACAAATAGACTTAGCTAGGCTAAGTATCAAGTCTTCACTGGCTAAGAGCATTAGACACAACCCACGGATGAGCCTATCAGATTGTGTAAAGACCAAAACAAACTCAAGTGCAGACGCTTTGCATGACTTTCTTGTACCATAAATCAGCAAATATTGTCAGATTGACTCAAACGAGGTACAATTTAGATCGTGGTTCCTTCGCAGCAGCTTTTTGGGACACTTGTAGCTGCCGATTACTGTGATCAAGAGACATGCGGAAAAGCTGGAATACCTATGCCGCCCTTACACTAAGCAGGTCGGGGACCTCAGCTGCAACAGATATACTCGGAAAAGGGAAGTAAAAATTTGTTACAAGATTGTAGGGTGCCCCGTTCTTGAAGTACTGGGCCAGGATGGTCTAAGAACGTTTTTGCTTGCATGCAACAGATATAGAATGACACTCAATAAAATGTCAAAATCCTATCGCTAGCAGATTTCTGTTTGCAGACCATATCATGCTTCCTTCTCTCGTTAAGGCATCAACTTAGAAATTGGAACAGACCCTTGGTTTCCAGTGGCGTAACGGAGGCAGTCGGGGCCCTTAGGGATCCTTTAGCTCGGGGCCCCCTACCTAAAAACATATGTTTAATGATATGACAGGCATCAAAAATTATGTTCAGTTAAAAATTTGAGGCTAATGACTTCCAACCTAGTGGGTAGACATAGTGAGAAATCATGCAGGCATGAGGCCCTTTCGTCATTTTATCATAGCTATGGTATCAGCTTCACGGGAAAATAACAAAGGAATTTCTGTTGCTGGGTGCCCCTTCGTGGCCCTTAGAGGTTGGGGGCCCTTGGTTTTTGAACTAAACGTGACTTTAGTCCGTTACGCCGCTGTTGGTTTCTTTTGCATTCTTAGGCATCTCTTCCCTTTCAGGGAACAGTGGATTTGGTGTGTACTCGTATTGAGCAAGTGATGGAAATTTCTTGAAATTGTAGTTTCTAAGCTTTTCCAAAGGTTTAGACAGTAGTCAGATACCTTGCAAGTAATATGATACAGGAAAAAAGTGAAAGTGAAGTAAGAATGCTTATCTTCTTTATCAGACTCAATAGTTTCTCGAGTTATAGTTTCCATAACTGAAGTTTGCTAAGTTTGTTGGCGATCTAAGAGCGTTGGCGATCTGAGAGCTGAGTGTTTTATAAGCACTTTCTCGAGAAATTCTGTCTAGTCAAAGAAACTTTCTGGAAATGGTGGCGTATTTCTTATCATCATTTTTCGTCGAAAGCAAATTAGGCGTCATATCCTCCTCCGGACATGACTGTCATAGGCTCATAGCTCTTCTGCCAATACGAAGCCCCAAAAACAAATTTTTTTGTAGACCGCCCACATCAATGTATCCAATTTGGAAGCGATCTAGATTTTTGAGTCAATATCTGCTTGTTTTTACCAAACTTTATTGGCTTTGAGAGATAGTCGGTTTTACAAAAAATATAAGTAAAGAAATTACTAATTAGCATTAAACCATATATCATTCCATTTAATATGAATGACTTTTAAACCATAACACCTCTCTCATTGCAGCCAAGTTTTTCGTTATCAAAGTAGCTTTTTGGATGAGTTTGCTAAGGCAGTCTATAAACTACGGAATGGAGCGACTGAATCATGGAATGACAGAATATCTGATCCGCTTTAGACTTATGACGATGAGTCCCTTGTTTCGCTGTGCTCTTTGAGTTGATGATGGCGCTTTAGTCAACAAAGACTCATAATATTACTATGAAAAACCTGGCCCTATTTAGGACCAAACTTCGCGATTCCTACCGTGTCAATCAGCTTGCGAGATTTGTGAATTAATATTGTTACGGTGAACGGTGTAAGTGTGATAAAATTTTTGATTCGATGGAAGAATAGAAGATTGCGCTAAAGATGACGGCGAGGAATTTTTGACCGAGATACATTGCGTTTGAATTACAAATCTTTAACGAGTCTATAGGAATTCGATTAAAGAACGCAGTGCAGTGCATCTCGGTAAAAAATTCCTCGCCGCCATCTTTAGCACAATCCAATATTGAAAACACTCCTATGGGATTGAGATTCGAAGTTTCGATTCCATTATAATTCCATTCATGATTGAAGAAAATGGGGCCAAATTTTTCACTGTTTCATTAAGAGTCCCTCTTGAGCAAGGTTTACTGCAGGGATACACTTGCTTTGTACCGGTTGAGTCAATATATGCATAACCTATTTGAAAAATCGCACAACATTGCCTTGAAAAATTAAAAATCCGCCATCTGGTTAGGGCTTGACTTAATTTTGAGAATTCATTCATGATTTACGATGCAAAATCTTGAAAAATTGCTGAAAAATAGCTGCTATAGACTGTAGCTAAGCTGCGAGTGTGCAACTGAATTCAAGCTGCTTTTCAACTATCGAAATGGTAAAAACATCTCCATCCTTTCGTAGATGAAGCATATGCTTCTAGTGATACTGTAATTATGCTCTGTAATCAAGGCATGGGTGAGAGGAAACGAGATATTAATTCTTTGAGAAAATGTATATAAACAAATCATGCTTGTGTCTCCATCATTGTTTGTGCCTTTCCTTCTGGCAGTCTCAGCTCGATTCAAATCATGGCAAAACATGGCCCATGAATGGGTTTTGGCACCATGGTGTAATCCTCTCACATTGCTACCAGAATAGTCAGGCGGAGTGGGTTTGAGTCCAGGTAGGGCCCCACCACTTGAGCGTCATGACAAGGGGTCGCGGACTCGATTAGGTCTGCTCTGTTTCTGCGATCCCAGCGCTTGGCGCTGAAAAACGCAACTTCACTTTCACCTGGCCCAAGCTTTTTTTCTGTGAGCTAAGACTGCTAGAAGGAAAAGGATAACAGAAACAACGATAAAGACACACTTATGATATGTTTACACATATTAAAGAATAAACATCTTGTTTCCTCTCACTCATGGTCAATGCTGATCATCAAAAATTCAAAATTTACTTGACGATAAGAAATTGATAAATTAACAACTGGAACTCTTGGCTAAATCCTGATATTTCAGAAGGAAATAACGTGTGCGCGTAGACCTTTTCAGTTCTTAAAAAAGAGGTATGAACCAAGCCTCCAAATCTGTCAGATGTATGAAGGAAAACAAAACCGTGACCCCTCCCCCTCCCCCTTACCGTTGTTATTCAATTGGAAGAAAGTCAGCTTCAAAACATGGGTCGCAGGAAGCGAAATAATTGTTAAAAATGTAAACGCAAGCATACCTGTGTCTTTATCGTGGCTTCTTTTCTGCCATTCCTGGCTTTCCGTTGCTTTCCTGCCTCAGCTCAACCATTGATTCAAGTTTGCAATGGCCTAATTCAGTAAAGGCGAGGCTGCTAGTCTGCGTAATGAATGAAAATAAGGAGAAGGAAAAGCAAAAAGATCAATGACAGTTGCCTGTGTGTAAACTGAACCATTGCTAGCTCACTCTTTGCGAATTTGTTGATAATAAACTCTGAAAAGTGTTCTGAAATCTGAAACACCTTCTTGCAAAAGCCAGCAGTGTTTCAACCAAGAACGGGGATCGTGCCTTTATATCTTCATGACGAATTTAACAGATTTGGACGCTCGATCCAGGCCTCCTTTTGAAGAGTAAAATGGTAGAATTTAAATTTCAAAAATTGGTTGCTTAGATTTCCCGGAACTGTTTTTCCTCGAAGGTCTACTTAATACAATGACCACCCGATATGCCTTAAAATTCCGGGACATGATTATAGATTTTGCCTCTTGATTCCGGGACATTGGCTACTTCAATTATTTTCACGAGAACGCTCAGTTTTCCCCGAGCCATTTCAGGAAAGGTATCGTTATTTCAGTATTTTCTTCAAATCTCTGTTCTGGCAGGCGCATCCCCCCTCCTGGGTTTCTCAAACAGTGGATGCAATTTCTGATTTACCTGGCATCGAGGGTTTTTTTGTGGATATCTGCGTTAAAGTCAGGGGCGGATTGAACCCAAAGTTGAAGGGGGGGGGCAATCTGCAGAGTGGGCGCCAACAATATAGTGCAAAGAAATTTCGAAGCCTTTATTCAGGAAAAATTCTCTGGTTTTTCAATTGAATAACGCTTTAATTTATTTGTTTTCCACATTCAGAACGAAGCACGAAAAAAGAGTGCATTTGGGTCAGGATAAGGGGCGCCCATCTTGCAGAAAATGGGGCGCCAAGCTGAGTTTTCATCTTGAAGGAGTTGCCCCCAACTGCATCCCCCCCCCCCCTGAATCCGCCACTGGTTAAAGTCAGCACACGAATCTTGTTGATCTTGTGTACCAACGTTCTATAACTGTTAAGTCTTAAGATGTAACTGCATGAGACTGCCATGTGGTAACTACAGGCTCTTCACGATCCTTTCAGAGATCTACAAGATTGCAGCAACCGGAAGTTTGTAGCAATTGTGGTTTATGATTTAGCAATTTGAAGACGTCACAACTTCAAAACTAGCAGAAAGGCGGTAACTTTAAAAATATTGACGATATCAAAATGCTCTTTCTGGAATTATTGCAAATGGCCTAAAGTTCTCTTCGATCCATTCAATTGAAAGAATCAGGCTATAACATTTTACACATTTCATTTCAAAGCTTTTGCAAAGATTCGAGTCTCTGTGACGTCCTTTCGCTCGGTGATTCGGCTCCTCGGTTTCCTGACTCCTTATCGTCGTTTAGTAACTGTTCCATCGCTTTAGAGTTCCATGATTTACATGCAGCCTTTTTCCAAGCATGTTTTGGCAAGGTTTCCACTGTGGTAAGAAGATTACATCGCATATCTTATCGAGGTTCTTCAAACGTTTGTCTAGGACACTGTCTAAGTAGCTTCGATATCTACTATGTCTAGACCTCGTAATCAATTTGCCATTGGTCAAGGATACATTGATTTATCAAGTGTCACTTTTATAAAGAATTACATATCCAAAAATGAGACTTTGTCACAAATAGCTGACTTTGCCATTGATCAAGATTTGTCAGAATGTATCTTATGTGTAAAGTAGTTTATCTTCCCTGTCTCTACCTTATTTCATGTCCAACCATAGTTTTCTATTGACCAACCCCATTAATTTCTCCATGACATCGCGTAAATTTGTCTCACTTCCTTGATTTCATAAAGTTATTTTTTAACAAGACACTAAGAAGTCGACCCAGTACTGAAAGTTTTTTAACATTCTTATTTTTCGAGTACCCAGAAGCGTGTTGACGGTTTCTTGAGAGTTTCCTCAGATTCTTGATGTTTGGATGATGATTTGGTCAACGAATAGTCAAATTTTGGTAATTCCTGAATAGGAGTCAAAAATTTTCGTGATTTCGGTCTAGAAAAGGCGAGAATTTGGCACTTTATGTCTAGAAAACGCGAGCTTATGGTACCCACCTTTCGATGTAGAATTTAGTCTAGCCAAGAGTATCATTTTCAAAAAATTGGTCTAGCCAAAGGTACCATTTTGAATTTGTGGGCCGAGATTTTTGAATTCGAAATTTAACCGAGAGCCCCCCGTAGGCTCATCTAGTATACATTGCAAGTGCCCGTAACTTTTTACTCATTATTTATATATCACAGTTTCAACCTTCGAAATCAAATCGGTCCTACGACGGATCCGCAGCTTTTTCAGGATCCATGCTGAGATGTGAAAAATCTAAACAGATCGGAACTCAGATAACGGGATATGAATAGAAGTGGCGCGAAAGACACACTGCAGGCCCACAAGATAATTCCAAGGCTCTTAGACAATAATTGAATGTGAACATTTGAAAGTTTCTCAAATTAAATAATTGTAAAAGCAAAGTCGATTTTTAACTTATACCCGATAAAACATGACTTAAATCTGCTTAGCTGTTATTCTGGAACGTGATTAATTTTGCGTAAAAGCTTTATCCTTAGTGGGTCAGGCCCGGATAAAGCCACCCCTCGATGTTATTGTCGCGTGGTTGTTTCACGAGATTCAGCGATACGAAGAGGTCTTTGTCGTAACTTAGGCCACTCTTTGTTGTGACTTTGAAATGTTTGTTAAATTTGATTATGGGCTGGGAGACCTCTTGTCATCGTATACCAACGAATGTCTAGGTCAAAGACATTGGGAACAAGTGTCATTGAAGCTCTTTGCGAACGATTGTATGAATAAAGGAATGAAATGATGAAGTGATCAAAGAACGAAGTGGCAATAAAAAATCATTGAGAGGTTATTGATTAGGCAGTTAAAAGTAGCATGAAGATCTTTCAGAAAAAAGGAAATAATAAAAGAATCGATGAAAGAAAGAGCGAACTAACAAATTTGCTTAGATAGATTTGTATAATTTTTAGAAGGAACTAAAAACTTTAACCAGCACTGAAAGCTTTTGATATCTGCAGATTTTGAGTTTTAAAAGCCAATTTCGTGTTCACTACTTATTTGCAGACATTTGAAAGCAAAAGTTTTTTAACTCTTTCCAGTGTTTACACACTGTGCAGGTGCCTTCCGAGTAATTGATACAGGAAAGAAGTGAAAAGATGTAAAAACAATGAGGATTCACTTTATCAAAATGAACAAGGGATATAGCTATCCGATGATTTGCGCTCTGGTCAAATTCAATTTTAGATATGAATTTGAATCAATGCACAACAATCGCCACTTAGAAGTGAAAACTACGGTTTGATGCTTATACTATGTTTAGGCTGGCGAGCTGATTTTGATGAAATAGGTTCTATGTCTTACACGCTATTTCCTTCTACAAAGAAGGAAAAATAGGACAACCGCCCATGATTCGTAAAGAGACACTGTATCAAGCTACAATAGTCAATGGGACGCGTGATAGTCTGGCTTTACTTGCAAAGGAGTTGCAAAATACTTGTGGACTTTCGTTCCGTGTTTCCAATTTTTACGTTCATTGAATCGAAGTGCGTGACAAATCAGTATATTGGCTTTTAGGCGCATAACAACAGGAGCTATTGGCAGTCTGTAGACCACGGAATGATGAAATGACGGAACGACATGACGAAATGCCGGAATAAAATGACGGAGTCATACAAGAGTGTAAGATATCTATTTCGTAGGCTCCTACTGACTATTCGTTAACGACATACAATGCTAAAAGTTGCCTTTTTTCTAAATGGAAAACCAAAACTTTGGTAACACCCTGGGTAACACCTAAGTGATCAAATTCTTCCGACTCAAATAAACTCTTGGTCTGCTCCCAAAATCAATGAAAATTAATCATCACCAAAAACTGATTTGTAAATCGTTAAATTCTTCAGCTTATCTTCGCAAAAGGGGGGCCTTATCCCTCCCCCATTCCAGTCTAGATGCCCTTATTTTCAACATATCAAACTGCATTAAATAATTTTTGATCACGAATTCACGAGTGGATAGTATCAAAGTCATGTCATTGCGTGTATAAATAAGCCAAATAACGCTTCGCGTACTTATATGGGGACAGGGGTTTCTTCGTGCCGTGCCGAACGCACCGGGAATCCCCAACTACTTTTCTTGTTTTTGTAAAGCCACGTTACGAAAGTTTTAGTTTCCATTTAGAAGAAAAGAAAATTAGGGTATTCGTATCGTGTTAATACGTTTAGGAGGAGCCTACCACTTGAAATATTACACTCTTATGTGTCTCCGTCACATTATTCCGTCGTTTTCTCATTTTGTTCCGCCGTTTCGTGATTCCGTGGTTTACAGACTGCCTGTGTTATTGGCTATGACGCAGTTACTCTCAGGTTGACTTAGACAATGTTTGTTCCATTGTTCACAGGGCTCAATCTAATTGGCTATAATAGCAATCCTTATTGTCTGAAGAGCTACATAAAACCTGTACGTTACATCTAGCCTGTACAAAGCTATCTTCCAATCAACAACCTCGAATTAGACTCTGGTTCACTGATTTCGAGCCTATTTCAAAGATTTGCTGCTTGCAGCGCAAATCAATTAGCTACTTGAGAAGTTTCTCAAATTATTGGCGACCTGAGAATTGAGAGTTCTGTGACGGTTTGATGGTTTCTTAAAAATTACACGGTTTGTATCAGAGGTATCTGAAGGTAACACTGCAATGTTTTGCTTAGCGCAGGATCGAGGCAAAACTAATTCTGCTAAGAGACCTACAATGCTGTTCTGTGCCTGCCAGTTGTGGGGGACAGACCATTTGAAAATTTAAACATTTTGAAATGCCAAAATTTTAAAAGGAATTTTTTTGAAGGCTGGAATAAACAAATAAACATGTGATGCGAAAGGAAGGTAGGCTTACGACAAACAAAAGACAATTTGGCTGCAGGCTGCCAAAGCAGGTTGCTCATGGACGCGCTCATGGGCATGGATGTTTTCTTAAGGTCGTTAACACTGGTCAGTGGTTGAAGACCATGGTTTTTCAGACGCCATCATTAATGGCGCCACTGGAATAGCCTAGAAACGAGAAAACGAAAATTGGATCAAACTCCGTGAAAATCTTGTCAAAGGGGCCATAAATCCAACTGACACCATCACAGGGAAATGGAGCAGAATAAGGGCTTTTAAGAAGCAAAAATAATAAGATATTGTTCGCATCGGTGCTTTCAATAATCAATTGAAATTCTTTCATACGACACATATTTGGTTATGGTAAACACCAGGTATTTGGATTCTGGGAACCTGGAGTTTTGCTGGTACTTTAGGAGCACTTATTTTTTCATCCAGGGGTGGGGTTACCACTTTTGGGGAGCCATTTTCAGGCAGAAATTTGATTTTGGGCTGTCATCTTTGAAAGATCACAAATAGCCATAGTTTTTTGGGGTACTGTCTCACATTGGTCAGGAATCAGCTTTGATCTTATTTCAAATTTTGCGTCGGATTTTTGGCACAATTTATATAGGGTATGCATTTTGAATGGGCCGTAGACTTTGCGGTATGGTTTTCGAAAAATTCATGAAATTTGGGGTGAAAGTTCACAAAGTCAGAATGGCAAAACCCTTTTTCCATCATCCCCCTGGACTTCAGTTTGAATTGAAGGTTGCTATGAAACGTTCAACAAACAACTAACTGTAGGAATCGCTGAACTTTGAAAAAAGCTTTTACTATGATACCTCAAATTATTCCTACCCGAATAAATCATTTCATTCGTGACAGACTAGCTTGCTTTCCTTTTAATGTACCTCGCGACAAGTCGTCACTTTCTTTCTTACATGACGACTTGGGCAAGTCCACTGCGAAGGTGCCATTTTAATCCCCGCTCGAGCAGCAGATTTGAATATTTTCCAAATTCAGCGTTTCCTACAGCCCATGAAGAAGCTCGTAAGAAAATCTGAGTTCTCAAAATTTTATACTTTTGAGAAGCTTTCAACACTGCACGGGCTCAAATCCTTGGTTTTGTGCGAAAGTAGTGTATTGTCTTTAGTACGAATTATAGGATCGTTTGGTTGCTTGGTCCGGTTTTTACTACATGTCCCGTAATTGTATTAGTTGTTATTGGTGCTCTAAATAGTACCAATTATCGGCTAAGAATTAAGTATTGAATCTTAATACTATGAAGACAATATTGCCAATTAGCGTCAATATACAGCCACAAATTTGTTGTTGTTGTTTTGCTTGAAGGATCTTTGACAAAGCGGCCGAATTTTTGGTACTTACTATTTCTATGATGGAGCTAAAAGAATGTCGCTAATTGCCCTTAGTGAATAAAACGTCATAGGATTGCAAAAATACTGCCAGATTGTTGTTGATGCCAGAACGAAAGTGTTGGTAAGAGCAAAAGGCGACAGTGCAGCTGAGCTGATAGAGAGAGGTGCTGCCAGAGGTGCATCACAGATTTGAAGCACGTAGAAAGACAGTGGTTGAGAAGCCAATGATCAGGTACAATACAACGTTGAGAATTATTTTCTTCTAAACTGTATTCGTAAATCTTAGCAATGCAGTTGTAGTGTTGGTTATTGCTGAAGTGTTGCATGGTGGTACACAAGAGTATGGGACCTTACAGGTTTAAAAATTACGATAGGATAAGTTTTTTCGAAAATTTTCTTGAATTCTTATAAAAGAAGAAAATCTGAAAATATAGAGGATTTCAGAAAAGTCCAACAGCTGATTTACTGTAAAATAGTTCAAGTTTCTTTGAAGCCGTTCAGTTCAAGGAAATAGGTCATAGAATTTTACACCCAGCTTTTTAAGGATTTGAAACCTATGCTTAGTGGGCAGTATAAGAGGCCCTTTACATGAGACCCGACATGAAACTCATGCCGGCATGAGTTTCATGCCGGCACGAGTTTTCATATCGGGTGCTGGTCTGAGCTACTGTTGTGTTTACATGATGTCGGGGCGATATGAAACTTTCATTTCGGGGCGACATGAAAATTTCATGTCGCCTTTTCATGCCGGCATGAAAAGTCATGCCGGCATGAAAATGGGATGAAAATCTCATGTAAACACAATTTTTTCATGTCGGGGCGATATGAAAACCAAATCGCCCACGTCGCGACACGATCGCTGCGCATTTTACGCGCCAATTTGCTGGAAGTGTCAATCTTCGTCACAGACAGAGCGCCATTTGCCATTACTGTACGTATCAACCAAGGTCGAGTTGACGAGTTCATGATGTTTCATCAAGGGACAAAAACTCCTGGAATCAAGAAAAGGTAAGGCCAGGCTTAACAAACTTAAACTTGCTTTGCAACTACTGAAAGAATCAACACAGATATCTTTAAAGATTTGAGGATCAAACGTAGGCCTCCGCCTCGCTTAGGCCGTTTGTTGTGGTGTGGGCTCTCGTTCTTCGAGTTGCCCCATCACAGAAGAATTTGCCGATACTGTCTCAGACAGCACTAGGAAATTTGCAGATACTCTCTCATTCTTAACTTAAAGTGAGTTTTCAGAAAATTACTTTCACAATAAAATGAGCTTATTTAATATCATCATCATTATGAAAAAGTACCTGCCTCTACATGAGCATAGCATGGCAGCTATGCTTCTCAACTAAACTAATGCTAAAACTTATGGAATGAAACTAAAGCAAATACAATGACAATAACATTTGAACTAAAGTAACTCAAACTCAACACAAGGTTTACAATAATGACCATATCATCATATAGTATCAAAAGAGCTCTACCTAATGAGGGCATAACAATTGTGCTTCTTTAGCATGATGAAGTTATTAAAAATGAAATAACAATAACAATAATGCCAACAAGAACAATGATTAATGAAGCTCATATTAGCCAGGTTTGGAAGGGTCAACAAGGGTTTACAATCAAATTCCAGGGGCATTTCACTTATTCAAAAAAGCATACAAGATTTATGCAGAACAAAGGAATTTTCACAGATTTTTCTTGAAAACAAAAGGATCTTTGCCAACGATGAATGAAATTTCTTGGGAGTGGAAAGCCCCTTGATCAAATTCAGCTAAATTATGATAACAAATGAAAAATATAGTAAAACTCCTTGGCAGACAGGGGGCAAGTGGATGTGATCAGCCCCCTCCCCCTTTGTTGGCTAGAGCAAAGATTTTTGTTCTGAAACAACAGAAATAAACATTTGCTTGTCCATGATATTTGGTAATGTCCACCGCTGCCCCCTCCTGCAAAGGAAACTTGCCTTTGTTGCCACTGACTAAAATCCAAAAAGCACAAGTTGTAAGCACTTCATTAAGGTTGCTATTTTAACATTTCAGATCAAAGTATTTCAATCCAAGTGAAGTCATTGCAAACTATGCAGCTGCAGAAGCAGATGAAGAAAGTGATGGTCCAACAAGCCAAGAATTGAGTCAGGAAGAAAATGAAAGCCACTTTAGGAACAGTGATGATGAAAATGTGAATGGAGATTTATCTGCATATCCCAAACCTAATGTGAATGTAGGAGCTCCAAAATCAAGAAAAATGGAAATATCAGAGCCAAAAGGTAATGCAAGGTGGAAATGGACTGATGAGATGGTGGACAGCCTAATTCTTTGCTTGCATGAACACAAAGGAAAACAAGATTATCAGGGGAAGGATATGGAAGCAGACCTTGTCACATTGTATGAAGAAATTCGCAAGATGATGGCTGAGATGTACCCACCTGAATGTTTTGGACCTGCTGAAATAACAGAAATTGACAGAGATAAGCTGCAACTAGATTCCATTCAGCTGGGTGCTTGGGAAAAAAGAATTTCAAATGAAAAGAAGCAGATGAAGCAGGGTTACACAAGAATCAAAGCTAAGATAAAGCTCCTTCGGCAGACTTTCAAAAAAACAGTCAACGAAGGCAGAAGATCAGGATCTGGTAAATTAATCATTGAAAACTGGGACTATCTCATTTTTATTTGGGGTGGATGTCCATCGGTAACACAGGTGAATGGTTCCATGAAGTCATTATTGGAAGAAAACAGCGAGGAGGCAAAAGATGACAGCAGCCAAGACAAAGAAAATGCAGCAGAAGATGAGTCAGATGATAATGAAAGTGAAAATGTGGATAGCAATGTGGGGATAAATGTACAAAATAGTGCAGACAAAGATACAATTTCTAGCACACAGTCAAGAAAACGTCTCAGTGATGTGTCAAATGTGCAAGCATCAAAAGTTTCAAAGTTTGTAGATGAGAAAAGAGCTAAGCTTTCCAAATCCCTTTCAGCCCAGCAGCGTGACCAGCTGATGGTACGTGTTGCCAAGGATGAGCTGGAAGTAAAAAAACAAGGTGTAGAAATCCTGGCAGAATCAGCAAAGTCCATGGAGAAAATGGTGTCAAGCATGTCACAGTCAATCACTTTGCTTGGGCAACAATTGGGAAATGGGCTGGCAATGCTGGCACAGGCAATGGGTGGTTACCAAAACAATCAGCAGCAAATGTTCAATCATGGTTTTCATTCACCTCCCTCAAATCAAATTCCCAATCAATATAATCCTCAGTATAGATCAACACCCACATATATGTCTATGTTAAACATGTCAATGATGGATCAAGAGGACAGTCAATCTGCAAACAGCAATTAAAACTATTATGGACACTATTGGTGTCTGAAACTTTATTTTATGTGGAACATACAAATATTAATGTTAGTTTTGATTATATATAGTATGTAGCTGCAACTATGGCAGGGCTCAAATTCACCATTTTCAGTGCACCGCAAAGCACTGCAGCTTAAAGAATAACAACAGTTGTGTTAGGAATGAGGGATTCTGGGAGCACTTTGGGTGAAACCAAACTTGAAATTTTTATGAAAAGCAGGGGCTTTGCCACAGCTGAAATTTGGGCAAATCAGCAAAATATCTATAAAAGATATATGAAATGTTAGTAAATCAAGGATGTATTGCATATTTTGCCAATGGTAATGATACTGAACTAGTAGCAAGGAGATCTGTTGAAAATAACATTTTGTTTCATGGTACCAAACCAAAATTCCATCACCACAAAAAACATAACCATCAGTTCTATAGCTTTAGTGACTGAAATTTAAATTTAAGTGTTTTGTTATTATATTTGGTGGTCAAGAACTTTTGTTTGGACACCAAGAAGAAAGGGGTTCCAATTGGAAAAATTCAAGTCAAAATTGTGATGGTAATTTTCATTTTTCTGTGATTGTTTTAGATTAATGTCTTGTGCTGAATAGATTTTAATGGGAGGTTTGGTGTGGGAGTAAAAATGCTGTCATATAATAGCTACAAAATGTTGATGTTGAGTTGATCTTGCTAGAGAAAATGTCCAAAATACTTTGTCAAGCTCTCTCTTACTTTGCTTCCTCCAGAACTATCATAAGTATATAATTTGTCAACAGCTGTATGGTGTTGGCAGCTTTGATTTTGCTTTTCTTCCATGATTTGGTCACGGATATTTTCAGGGTTTTGTTCAGCTTGTCTAACTTCACAAAAATTGTGAAGAATGAAGCATGCATAAATAATTGCTGGTGCATCCTCTAGTGCAATATCCATGGGCCTGTTCAAGATGCGCCACCTTGCCTTCAGGCGTCCAAATGCACATTCAATTTGGTTTCGGACAGATCTGAGCATTTCATTAAACAAAACTTGCTCATTGGTGCTGCACCTTTCAAACTCTTTCATTGTACTGGGAAGTAATGGATAGGCAGGGTCACCAATAAGTAATGGAGGTACAGCAATGTCACCTTGAATTAATGTGCGCTCAACATTAGGCAATTTCTTTTCAACAAACAGTTTATTAACAGCACTGTTTGCAAAAACCCTGGCATCATGCACACTCCCAGGCCATGAACAGTCAAAGTCAATGAACAGTCCTTTTTCATCACACACAGCTTGTACATTTAATGAATATTTCATTTTGTAACAGAAGTAATCATGTGGGCTTTCAATTGGTTGTCTGATGGGGATGTGGGTGCCATCAACACATCCCACAACTTGGGGAAAGCCAAATTTGTTTTCAAACCTGGTCATGAGTTCTCTCAGTTCTTGCTCTGATGTTGGAAATCTTATCATTTTTGATGCAAGAACTTTCACAATTGTTTGACAAACCTGTTTAATAATCAATGACAATGTGCAAGGGGCAACACCAAAGATGTTACTTGTCATTCTTAGGGATCCTTGATCTTTCAGATAGTATAGTGTCATGGCTAATTTTTTTTCAGCTGAGACTGCATCAGGCCTAAAAGAATTTGGATTTGGAGAAATATATGGCTTAAGTGTCTTCAACAGGTCTGAGAAATCTGCCCTTGACATTCTAAAGTTCACATGCCACTCTTCTTCAGTTAGGACACCATTCCAAGCATTTAGCCACCATGCACCAGTGCGACCAGGATTTTTCCAGTGTCGTCTTTTCCTTCTCAAAAATCGATTTCGCAAAACTCTGTATTTGCCAAGGGCACGATTTCTTTCCTCAATGGCAACTCTTAACTTTCGTTTAATCTCTTCTTGTTGTAAAAGCAACTGTATTGCGAGAATAGAATGAAGCTGAAGTGCTAGGGAGACAGTTGTGAGAAGGAGATTTAATACGGTGATCATAACAAATTTTCTTTGATCGTCTGCCGCCATTTTGAACATCAGATTTACAAAACAAAATTTCCCGCTGTTTTTTCTTGCGCGAAGTCACGTGAAAAATTTATGACGTATTTGGAAAGTTTCATATCGGGTCTCGTGGCGGCATGAGTTCATGCCGGCATGAGTTTCATGTCGGCTCTCATGTAAACAGAGTGCATTTTCATGCCGGCATGAGTTCATGCCGGCATGAGTTTCATGTCGGGTCTTCATGTAAAGGGCCTCTAAATGGTAGCCCTAGCAAAGTACGAGTAAAAGCTAAAGTCGAAATATATACTGAGTGTAGTACAGTTCAACAGGTAGCTTGAAGGTGCATTTGAGGAAGTAGTGGTCAGAGCTTGATGCTGTGTCTCACAATCAAGGGGGGTGGCATCTGAAGGAGATTTCAAACTCTGACCGACTGAACGTCAGCTGAACGTGCAGGACATCGCAAGAATAAGGAATGAAAATGCTGAAACCACACGAGGCAGCAGTTTTGTTTCCGTAAAAGTTGTTGGTCTTTGCCACTTGTGAGCAGTTGCAGAGGGTATGCATGGGAAGTAAAAATGAGCAAAGTTGACTTAGGACAGAAACTAGTAAGAAACTTTGAAACAGTAATCTGATAATTCTAAGAGAATTGCAGTGCTTGCCCAAATTCTTAGTATGTTGTATAAAGTACGTGTATGCGTACTGAACGATTTTTCAAGGCAGAACTGGGAGGGTGTTACAGGGCCGCCGAGAGCTTTTCGGGCCCAGGGGCAAAACTACAAATTGAGGCTCCCTGCGAGCGAAGGGAGCAGAGAAGTTTTTCGATCACACCCTTTTACATTGGCTTAAATGCATTTCAGAGCATTTCCTGCGGTAAAAATGTCAAAAATCTTCAATTATGAGGCCCCTTAGACCCTGAGGCCTTGGGTGGGGCAAATTGCTCCTCTTGCCCTCCCCTCTCGGCCGCCCTATTAGTTAACTCTGCATTTGGTTGCAAGTTGCATGGTGTATGTAATACGGACGCTTTGTTGTTGTTACAGGTCTTTGATTTATTGATACTTTTGTTGTTGCTGTGGTGTGTATTTTTTGTTGTTTACAAACGTTCCGCTGAATATATTGGATGCAGTTTAGGCCAAAATATTGTCCTTTACTTGTGAACAACATAACTATCTTTGTTTCGACACAAAAGAAAGAAATTAACACACCCATAAGCAATTAGAAAACATAGTTCAATAATGGTTCAATATTTTTTCAAATGTTGCCGATTTTGGATGCCAGAAAAAACGCACTGGAGGTATGATGATTGAGGAAACAAGGAGAGAAGCGGTTGCCAAGATATTGAGAGGTATTTTGTATCAGGCATTGTGTAAACATGATTTAAAAGCGTTCCAAAATAAATCACTCAGGTGTGTTTATCTCCCGAGGTTGTGCAAGGAAAATGCCGACATTTTTCAACTGTTCAAAATTTCTGGTTTTTGAAAGCATCACAGATAACTTATTAGAGAAAAACGGTAAAATCTCGAAGGAAATCATAGTTCGTGAAGATTTATGATATAGCAATGAAGGGAGATTTTTGGCTTTTCTGGCATGCGACTTTGCCGCTCGATTTGCTAAAAATGTTTGTTCCCAGCTCCAAAATTTTCGCTCAAAATGATAGCCGATTCTAGAAAGATATTGGTCTAAATCATATCCCAAAAACAGAAAAATGGCTTTTATAACAACCCTATGAACAATGACCCAGACAACCGTCAACCGGCTCCAGAAAAATTTTCTTCTCTTGGTACCCTACTCTTGAAAATATTCTTTCGGCACATCGCCATCAAACAAATGAACTAGGTACGCCCCCCTCCCGGGTCATGATCTCAAAATTGGCTTTAAAATGGAAGAGAACCCTGTAATTATCATAATAGTGAAGATATACAAATCACAGAAATAAACTATAACTAATAACGAGAAATTACCGGAAGTTCGTTTCAAGTCATTAACGAGACTTTGTCACCCAGGGATCCTTCCAGCAAGATATCACAAAGAACTATCTTGGTAGCAGGTGCACTGAAATTTCAGCTTGTCTGAAAATCAGACTTGGCCTGAATGGCAACCCATGGATCTGTGCTGTAGGGGTTGAACCGAGTTGAACTGTTTGTCTGTTCAACCTTGGGTGAGAGGAAACAAGATGTTTTTCTATAATAGAGCAACCACCTCTGAAAGGACCATTATGGAAATAAGGTCGATTTGGCCTGATTTGTACTATCCCTACCCCCACAGTTAGAAGTGTTTTTACCAGTATTTCTAACCATTACCACAAATGTAATGTATCTCCTTCAGTGCTTAAACATGTAAATGTTATTTCTTTATTTATTGGCAAATAGTACACACATACATGCATGCGGGTATTTTTTTACAAGAAACTGTTTTTAAGAGAATCAACTCTCACTTCGCCAAAATATTAATCGAAGGAATACATAACTTGACAATTTATTTCGACAAACAAAAACCTTAACATAGTTTACATCACTTTCGCTTGTTTCCTGCAAAATATTCATCAGAAGCATTGCCTATTTTAGTGCGGTCTTGTCCACACTTTGTGGTCTTGAAAATTGGGAATGTGGTCTTGAAATTTAGAATGAGTTGTCTTAATATCCCTAAAATTTTCCACAGGCATATTTCTTTTCCTTTGTTCACAGTCACCTAACATTCAATGTTTTCCATAGTTGGCATATGCACTAATTTTTGCGTGTATTCTAGACGAGGCCATTTTCTAATTGTGGCACTTTTCTGGCAGTCCAGCACGTGCATTTTTCTTCGTAAGCATGCATACGGGTTCAACAAACATTGAACCCGTATGCAATAACTTGAAAATGAAAAATCAATTTATGAGAAAGGTTGTGGAAGGACTGCTAGCACAATTGAGGAATGCGAAGAGGAAGTTTCCTACTATTTAGAAAAGTGTGATCTCAACCGTTCTTTCTCGAAGAACTTTCCGCTTGCTAACTATTTTGGATTGTGGTCTCGTGAATTCAGCTTAAAATAGGCACTGATCAGAAGGTACTTGAATAGTATGTAAACATTGGAAAAACTTCAAAAAACATGTTTTTGAATTGAAATGCTCATGAGGGAGCAGGATGTGAAAACGAAGACTGCTATGAAACATTTAGGAAACTCGTAAGAAACTTCGAGTACAGAAAATCTGAGAATTTTGAGAAACTTCCAACACTGGCAAAAATTCTTAGTTTCTCATTTGAAAAATATGTCTCCATAGGCCAAATTTTGTTTTGAGACATTCTTAGATTGTAATGCGCCCACAAAGGACTGTGGGTAGCAATCACTCCCTAAACCAAAGAGAATATGCATAACTGTGAGTTCGTTACTAATTTTGGACAAGTTAAAGTTGTTTGTTTTTTTGTATGAAACGCAAACCGTCTTTGCTGAATTCAGTTTTCACTGGAAGCGTTTCTTTGTCTCTACCTTGATCAGGCTTCCATGTTGTGAAACGCTATCCTAATTTGGTCATCGTCAACTATTCAAGAGCAATGCTTATTTTGTCCTGAGTGCAGTTCAACAAAAGAGATTGACAGAATTGATGAATGTCGAAGTCCCAATGAGTTGAAAAAGTAACAAATCAGTGAAGTACGAAACTATCAAGGGAGCAGAAAAACTGATTGAATGAAAACTTTTGATGAAAACTAGTGTAAGGGTGGGGAATATTAAAGAAAAAATATTCAATTATAAAACATGATTACAGACACCATGAAATATACCGATTACTTTTATTACTTTTATTATTTGTAGATTTACTTTCGGAGTTGTAAATGACAATCAAAAATTGCATCTAAAACAGTTGACCCATCGAAAATGAAATTAAAGATGAATTCTGTATAAACTAATAAGATTTCATTGGGTTTGATTGCGTTTCTTCAAGAATTTCTTCACAACAATGTAATGGTTTTGTTTAGGCTACAGATAGTGGGTTGTTTATGTTTCGGCTGTCAGTGATCTAGTCCTATTGGTTTAAACGGAAATTTATCAAAGACCCAAAGCGTCATGCTTAATAAAGGACAGTATTTTCATTACTAAGATCACAATTTCATTAGGCATGCGCAACATAATCATTAAATAAGGAGAACAAAACGCCTTGGTTTCTTTCCTATATGATGTCAACATGTTTACTTGTTAATCGTGTACAGGGGTACAAACGAACAAGTTTGATATACCACATCACTATTGATGTTGGCAACCAGAAGATAGGGGCTTTACGCACTACGCTGGGTACTGAGTCAGAGAGTGGTGCTTTGTTAGTCTGTGTAATTTCAGAAGACGCTCTGGTTTTCTTCCATAGTTAGTGCAACCAAGTGGTGCACATTGAACAAGGGTGCAACATTTGTCAAAAAACGAGGTACCTCAATTCTAAATCTAGCGCTGGTGAAATTCAGTTACCTTTTGTACCAGAAGAGAACATTTTGGTACCATGGGTACCAGAGCCTACCCAGGGTAACATTTCAGCGGTGCTGAAGGCTAAGTTATGTGGCACTTATGTTGTAAGGCTATTACTGAAAAGACTTGGATGTAATTGCTCCGAAACTTCTGGGCAGGGTACTGGATTGGAAAAATGTTATTCGTTGAGTCACTGCGACATTTGGAAGACTTTCAGGCCACTTGATTGTAAACGGGAGTCTCGATACGAAGTTTAGCCTGCAAGGTTAAAGCTGTAAAAATTCGTTATGTACTGGAAGAATGTGTGGATGACATTTTGCAAAGCATGAAACTCAATCCGTGCTATGGAGCTTAATATACATACTCAGTCGAAAAGAAAACATTATCAAAAGTGCTGAAGTTGCAAACAAATTTGAAAAAAGACTTTTCAAAAGTTGTAAACAAAGGTACACTTTTTTGCGACAAGTATTTTCCAAACTGAGGGCGAAGTGGAATTATCAAGGTATTTCTACTTTCTCATGACAATGGTATTTCTGGGGTATTTCGATTCTTGAATCACAAAATTTTGGCGCTCAGGCCAAATTCATTAATCACTTAACAGCGCTAAGATAAGGAACCATACCAGGTGATCTAGAAAAAATTTCCCACTTTTGAAAATTCATGGCACCAAGAGTGCTCCACGGATTTCAGTGATTCAAATTCGAGTTAAAAGCCGAAAGATTGAAGTATTTTTTTATATTTTTCAGTTATTTTGCTACCATGAAATTTTTGTAAAATTGAATTTACCTATAATTGTAGTGCTCGTGAGACAAGGAGAAAATGACAAAAATACTTCAACCTTCTGGCTTTTAACAAGAATTGGAATAATTCAAATCTGTGGAATACTCTTGCTGTTATGAATTTTCAAAGTGGGAACTTTTTTCTGGCTCACCCGGTATTTTTGCAGATGCCAGAACCATTTGAACATATCAAGCCACCAAACCGGACAACATGAATCAAAATTTGTCATTGATAGAGAGGAGGTAAATTTGGCAAAGCTTATCAAGGAACGCACGCGAGCACTGTTTTGCAGAAATTCTTGAACAGTATTTATAGATGAAACTTGTTTTTCTTGCGATCCGTTCCATGTAAACAGCGAGGTTGAATAAAATTCCAAAGTATTAAGGAAATGAAAAAGCGATTCAAAATCTCAGTAAACACATTGTTATTGTACGCAAAATAATAAGTAACAATTTCACTTCTGACAGCAAAAACATAGTCAGTATATTGAAAGAATCTGAATCAAACCAATTTGGGAATTGTCATTACTGAGAGTATTGAAATTACACAGTTGTTTTTCATCGAAATTTGGTGTAAGGAAAACAGCATATGTTGATCTCATGTTGACATCAACACAGTGAGTTCAAGACGAACTTTTGTGCGAGGAACTTAGGATTTCGCTGCACTGCATAGCGCCGATTTCTTTGTAGTGTTTTTAATCAAACTGCGCTCTTCTTTTATAATGTATAAGTTTTGCAAACTAACCACAGATTTACAGAATTTAAGGATAAAAACAATGCTCAGCTGCGCTGCATTTTGACTTATTTATGTAGTTGGTTTGATTTCGATGAGAAGAGATTTGAGAAGTTCGTTACAAGAGATGTTGCGGCCATGAAACTAGGCCAACTTATCTGTTAGCTGCCTGGATTGTTGCCATGTTAGAAAGAAGCTAAAATGCTTTGGCAGATGTTTTGAAACTTCGAATTAGCGGACAGAAGTTGTTTACTAACGACGATTATCTGGAAAACCTTCTAGAGGCTTTAACTTTGTTGACATATGTGAATATGTACTTCCAGAATTGTTGGTGCAGGTTGGAGAGTGCTTGTGCATGCTCCGAGTCCTAAGATTTTGCGCCAGCTTTGAAACAGGTCCTTAGAAGACGTCACAGAGGTAAGATTTTGCAGAACGTAGCATTTTAGCAGCTACAGGCATTGTTTGCTTGCTGCATAAGGGACAGTTCATTATTTACAGAGGGGTTGGTACTGAAGAGAAATGTTTCTTGGTTCAAAAAATCTTCTTACCCAACTGAATAGGCGACTGAAAAAAGATCTACCCAATAATTTTCAGGTTGAAAAATATTTTATCCAACTCTCCAGTTTTGACACTACTTCAATGTCAAAACTGGAGGTTGTAAATGTTAGCCTGTGTTCCAGACCATCATCTGGAACACAGGCTAGTAAATGTGAGTACCGTAAATACCGTAGATTGTAAATACCGTAGATATTGGAAATATTCATGACAAAGATGGAAAAAAAATCGACAGTAGATGTGAAATGGAAAGGTTTAGTGATATTGATAATGAAATTGGCAATTTAGGACTTTAAAAATTTACTATTAGTTAATTGAAAAATTTTGTTTACCCAACCTTCAAACTGCATGAAAAACTATTCACCCAACCTTTCATGTCAGAAAATTTGTTTTACCCAACCCATTTCTCTTCGGTACCAACCCCTCTGTAAATAATGTACGGTCCCTAAAGGAAGCAAACATGAGAGATTGATCACATGACTTGAAATAGGTGTGAATAAACTATGGCCAATTTTGTTTATTTTATGTCCTGCTCTTCAGTGATGTGTTACAGTGGTCAAACCTCGCAAAAAATGCATGAGTGAAGCTGTTAGCTACTGGCCTTCTTTGCATGTTAAAGGAAGAAGTAAACATATGTCTGCCCTTCTGTCAGAAGGCAGTAGTTTGTGTTGCATCGTCTTTATGCAAGTAAACCATTACAGTTTTACTTGTTTATGCATTCACAAGCTCTACTTTGTTGCTGGAAAATGTGAAGAAAACATCAAACGATGATTTGCTTTACCATCTGTCACAGTAGTTTCAAGAAGCTTCAATTCCATTTCTACGGAAGAAACTGCGTTAGAGACGATGCCGTCTTGCCGGCCAAGCATAATTCGTTTGTTTACATTTTCTGTTAGCAAGAGCTGTTAGGTGGTCACGTTTTGGGTTCACAAATGGTAGTGTTTCACTGACATTTTCACGTTCCATTTACGACAAGGAAATTTTCTCATGCTTAATTATTTAATTCTGGCGAAACCAAGACTTAATTGTGAGATTATTTGCTTATCTTTGCTGCAAAACAAGTGTTCAGTTGACATCAAACATCTTGGTGCAAGTAGTTTCAGCGCAGCTTCGCGAAAACAGGGATCATGGACTTTTGCGGCTGCTTTTGATTCACACCGCCAATCAATGTTATCAAAGGAATTCTCTCCAGCATCCAATTAAAACAATCAATGCCGTTAAGTTGCTCTGAACCAATATGGCGAACTATCCTGTTGTGCACACTTAGAGGAATTCTTATGACTCAAGTCATAGTCTTTTGAAGACTATGCTCAAGTCATTTGCTTTGTCAAAAGGAAAAGGAAATAATCTAAACATTCGTCTCGCGAATCTATTTTTATGATACTGAAGCGGAGCATCAGGCCCTGCAATTCTCTTATATTTAAGGTGATGATAAAAATTTGCAGCTCAGTTTTTGAAGTCCCTTGGTACAAGACCCATCGTGGGCGTAGGTTATCATGGCCTCCCATTTGCTACCGTGGATGGTAAAATCATTTACCTCTGTCTTGTTTTCGCTCTTTTTTGCTTTGAATCTTTCCTGTCATTATGATTTGCACCAACTTCTCTTTTCGTATCACATGACCTATAAACTTTCTTTGCTTTTCTCTTGTGAAGTCCATAAATCGAATTAGCGAAGATCGTGCTCATACTCAGACCTGTCTAACTTTGTGTGCACGACGCGATAGTTAGCCATGCAAAAAGGGCAAATTTCATAACACAATAACATCCGTGAAATTTTGCCGCTTTATTTAAAATTTGTTTTCCATTGCAGATCTTCCCAATGAACACCTTTGCAAGCAAGACATCATTTCTGTCACTCCTCATCGTCGCCGCTATGGAGTTTTTCCGCACGGCAGATTCCTCTTCTTGCAATCCAGCAGTGCTCAGGCTATATGGTTGGTGCGAACAGTGGGCGTGTGCAGATAACTGCACTTGCACCGCACGGCAAGATTGCCGTCAGTATTGCGATGGACATGTGTGCAAAGATATGAGGTGCTTGTCTCCAAGCATATGCACACAAAAGGTTCATCTGAACGGAAGGATTAGACCTCGCGTTTTAAATATGTTTGCACGGGCACCGTTTGTTACGCAAGATTGTACCAGTGGCATCTGTCAAGTAATGAGAGCGAAGAGGCCTAGGCGCTATAAAGACAGTACAGGTGGAAGAGCAAAAGGCAGACGCGTTAAAAAGCGTGGTGACCGTGTACGGCAAAGAGCTGTTGTTCAGCAAAATAGCAACGAGGCGGCGTTACAGAACTGCGTTGGAGGTGTGTGTCAACGACTTGTTTCGAATTTGAAAATTTCTAAGCAGTTTTGCTCAGATTGTGCTAAAATGCACTGTATGGGTTCAAACGCAAAGAACTGTACGCAGATTTGCACGACTGGGGCATGTCGCCAAGTGCAATGTGATGCCGAGGATTGTCAACAAGCTTGTTTAGAAAACAGTACATGTACGCTGAAATGCGGCAAGAATGTCGAAACATGTTTACAAGTTTGTGAGGAAGGAAGCCATTGTATGATGTTTTGCAATGCGAAAAATTGTAGGCAAATCTGTCAAGCAAAGAAGGGATGTCACACATTTAAAAACAATGCTCCAGGAAACAGTGAGTTTACGACAACTGAAGTTGCCCCTTTGAACACTACAAGTATGAAGAATGTCTTAGATTATACAACTGCGACTCATACAGAGCCAGTAGCAATTATAACACCTTACACTGCCAATGAATTGTCTACAGTTTCCAGAACAAAGCAAAAAACCGTACCAAAGAATTATATTAAAGATGCCGTAAATACGTCAGGGGATAATTCGGTCGGAGAGACCAAAACAGCAAATCTGTCTGATGGAAACTCATCCACCAAGTCGTGCGTACTTGACGTGAGGATTTTATCATTTACCGTTTCCATAGCTTTAATATTCGTTTCAAGAATACTTTAAGAGTCTATTATTTCGAGAAACGGGGCCGCCGAAAGAGGGGCAGGGGGCAGTTTCACCCACGGCCTTGAGACGATGTTTTGGGTCAGCCGATGTTGTTCCTTATGTTTGTATGTAAATACATTTTGCATGGGTAGCAAGACATCGCAGTTATGTTTTAGCATAAATGCTCCAGCGGAGAAAATTTTGGATTGGGCTGCGTAATAACCCTAGTTTTTCCACCGTAGTAGTAGATGATTTTTTCGTCCGTAGTACAACAACGCAGCGGCAATAAAGCATAACTGTGGTGTTGTTGGGGAGACAAGATATGTCCCCCGGTACGCTTGACCGAGGAAACTAATATGTCCCCCCTTGCAGTGGATCAAAGCTCGTGCCCCCGTCAGAGCTTTAACCCCAAAACGCTACTGCATGAGCTATAACCTACTGCACGGGTGGGGCACATAAGTTTCCTCGGACAAAGCATATTTAGTCTCCCCAACAAGGTGTCAAACCACTCATGATCGTAGGCGGTAAATTGTAATCGGGGCTTAAAGGGTCTCTTTCATCCAGGATGCCTTGCACGTGTCGTCTCTTTGTTTGCCTCTGTTGCCGCCATTTTCATGGTCCACGAAAATGGCGACGAACAAAGGCAAGCCAAGAGATGACACGTGCAAGGCATCCTGGATGAAAGAGACCCTTTAAATTGACTTTTTGAATGTGACTGTGGTAGATAAAATTTATGAATTTGATTATTTTGTTTGTTTCAACTGCCATGTGAAGGGTCGCAGAGTGTATGAATGTATGATCCCTCACACAGATTTAGATGAAGAAATTTATTTCAGTGAAATTTATCATGTCGTTCAACGGTTATGAATAAGTTTGCTTCGCCACGATCTACAGGCTGACTAAGTGCATGAGGGTTTCTAATGGAAAGAAAAAAGGACATTGCAGGGAGCAATTGACCAGATGTTGGTTTGAGACGTGCCATCCAAGCGTAAAAAACATGCGTGTCTCTAAATACTAATTTTTCGAAGTAGTGTACTTGGCCTGTACCACAAAAATTGTTTATTGTTCTTCATACCAGAATCATTAAAATCGACACCTTGCTGTATACCAAAATCGTAAATATCAACACTGTGTTTATCATTCCAAAATCTTCAGCATCCGTACCCTTGCCGGTGGCATGTCTCCAATCCATGAAATGTGCAATGTGCACGCCCCCCCCCCCCCGGGAGAAGAGGATGCGGAAGGAAGGGACTCTATGGATATTGATACCGCAGTGTAAAATTTAGTGGTTTTTTTAGACAGTCATTTACAGTAATTACAAAACAGATAGGCCCAGTTTAAACATGGTTTTTGCCTTTTGGATTGAAAATCAAATAGCTAAAATGGCCATGTTTTCAAAGGGTATGAGCAAGTGCAGTGGCCGATCACTCGTAGAAACCTGGGACCATGGCCTAGAATCGACTAATTAAGCATTGCAGAAGTACGTTGTTCTAAATCAAGACGTGTTTCCCTCGTATAACATGATATAGTTGATGAGCTCCTGCCGTTTTCGCTAGTTAAATGGCTATTGATTCTGGAGATGGGGTAACTTCAACACAAACAGATGACAGGAATGTGCCATCCCGACATTCGTCATCACACCCCAAACTTCAAAACTCTTGCGAAAAGCATACCCCAAAATTTATGGGCCATTCAAAATATACAATCGAAAATTCTGACAAATCCAAAATTTAAAAGGCTTGATCAACTCAATACAATAAAGAGTTATTTTTTGAAATTACACCAATTGATTTATGCCTATTTGTGACATTACCAAACATGACATCCGAAAATTTATTTTCTGCCCTGAAAAGGGAATCCCAAAAAATGGCACATCCCGTATGTATGATAGCGAGGGTGTGTCACTCCTCTTCTGTAAAGGCGTACGAAATTTTTCAAAACGATAGGATTTTAGGGAATTTTTACGGAGTTTTCTTGAAAGCAGAGGGATTTTTGCGAAAGGTGCTAGAGATTCTTACAGATTGATGCGCCCCTGGTATAGTAGTTACTCCGCATCAGCCCCCCCCCCAGATAGTAATTTAAACACCGTTTTCATGTTGAATTCCATTTACACTGCTTAATGTTTAGAAGTGTCTATTGAATTCTACCCGGCAAAAATACGATGTTTGAATTAGGCCTAAAATTTAATGAAGTATTTTGAAACAGTTATTTACTGTGATTATCCAAGTAGATAATCAGTAATCAAAATGGGTTCAATTGATTGTAATGATTGTGTAATCATATGGAATATTGTGAATAAGATAGCAAGTTACCTTTCTATATAGACATACAGCAACAATATTGAGTCTTAATTTGTCATCATGTCAACTTTTCTGCCGTGCGAGCCAAAATGTTCACATCTTTGGCGGGTTGTGGGATAAAAGAGAAGTGGCCTATTGTCAAAACTTAAATTCTATTGTATCATTTAAAGGATGACTTAGAATTGGAACGTTGTATTTACAGAATTCGCTCATCATTTAGACCCCAACCCCCAAAATAGCAAAAATGCTGGTAAGAGGTTCATTTGGGCATGATAATTCCACCAAGTATGTTAGGACACGGATGTTTAGATTGATTATTTATTTACCTTGTTTTTACCCTTGCATCTTGTTTTGTTGTCTGTTTTTTGTTCTGTTTCTTCTTCAACTGTTGTGCACAACTGAGCGTGGTAAGGCCCAAACGCTCTCGAGTTGCTCGAATAGAACTCCCTTGTATTTCTGTGTTTTAGTGCGCCTTCACACAAGAAAGGTTTCAAGCCGCAAACCGAAATTCTGAATCGACATAGAAAGTTGTCGCAAACCAAAGGTGATATAGGATGCGCAGTTCCCTTCAAATTAAACCTGCGAAGGAAAAAGATCACTGCGATGCGACGGCAGATCCTCTGCGGAGGAAAGTGAGCTTTGAAAATGCTGAGAGAGCTGAGAGAAACAGTCTACAGAGGCCAACCTCGTTCCCAGGCCCCAAACGGTCTTCTCGCTCATTCTCTCTCGCAATCTCAACCTAACCTCGCTACCATAAGGACCCTCAAGCTACGCTCATCTCATTGAGTTGAATTGTTGATGTTGTTATCGCTCCACTGAGGGCTTGATGGACATAGACCTGTAAAAACAGAAAAAAATTTCAATCGGCGACAGGATTCTGTCGCCCCGTCGTCTACAAATCAGCATGTGCCGTATAGCAAGGCGGTTTTTGCTTTTGTGGCAAGAATGATCCTTTACCGAAGTACTGATACCTAATTTGATGGTACAGCAGTTCTAGAAAACTTAGCTTTAACGCATTTTACACCCAGTGGTTGTGAGGAAAAAGTAGCAGATGATTTAGGCCCACAGCTACATTCTAAAAAAGAATGCGAATCGAACGACAGATTGATACATTTTGTAGAATGTTCGAATGTGCACAATAATGATAGGAACTCCAACACTGCTCAATCGAACTTTTGTGGAGCAGCGGAAAGGTTTCAAATAGAATCAGACGGAGCTATACCGTTTCCGCAAGCGTTTGGGAATCGTAGTTGTAGCGCTATCAGTTCAGGCAAACAGCGAATTACGACATGTAATCGAGTCTAATCTCAACCGTCGACCGATTTGGGCCCTGGTACGGATTACCGATTCGTGGCAATATTCGCAACCATTATGGATTTTTAATTTATGCAGCCGGCCGTGATTACCATAGACTTTCTCCAAGTCTATTCCGAGATATATCAGCACTAAGGGACATAGTTACTTCTGCGGGGCCCCGCAGAGGTAACTATGTTCCTTAGTGCTGATATATCTCGGAATAGACTTGGAGCAAGTCTATGATTACCATGGTGATTACCCACCTTCCCCAACTGAAACTCAATGAAACTTTCAATGAAACACATTCAGCCAAACAAAATGTCACGTGATCTTACCAGGGCACTTTCAGTAATGAGAGTTGTGAGGCATTCATGATAAATCAATTTCACAATTTCAAGAGCAGCGAAGCTGCACAAAACATTTACCAATCTTGGCAAAAAGAGAAGCGAAATGTCGAAAAGGAAGAGGAAGGTTCGTTGCAAACGAGCCATTTACAACTGTTGGACTTTCGTGCAGCTTTCTTACAAGCCAGGTAGCTACAAGATGAAATTCTCTTTTGCTTTTTCACTTGCTTTGACCGGCTTCTTCCACAATTTTTGTTAAGGGGAAGGCGCGAAGTTTTAACTTTGATGTAGGGTATCGGCGGTAAATTCCGGACGGTTAAGGTTTGGAGGTCTAAGGAGCCGAGACTTTCCTTCCAAATTGAAAAACGAAATTATCACGCTCAACTTACATCATTTTGTGTTTCTTAACAGTTTGCAATTTTTTGCATCTTCCTGTGATTTCTGTACCTCTTCTTTTCCGTTGGGTTGTTTAGGCCTAAATTCTCGCGTGGCGGTATATTCCGGACGCAAAGTTGATCGTCGATTTGGCGTGCAAAACGATTCATAAAAGTCTAAAAGATTCATACTGCCATTGCGACAGTTTCACCTGCAGTAGCTATTCTCGTCTAATTGTGCTTGCCCTTGAATTTATTTATTGTTCTTGTGGCTTTTTTGCCCACTTTGGGTGTAAAACTGCAATGTTTTCATTCTTTCTTTTAGCCGCGTTCACACAAGTTTCCTTTCGCAGCCGCACATTTTGGAGTCAGTTTTTACAAAGTCTAACTTCAAAATTTTTGATATTTTGTTATTCTTTATTTCGCTTTTTGACAACGTGGTGACAATAAGGTTGCAGCTATGGCGTTGGGTCTGGATTGCAGAAACTCAAATGATTCATTGCATGAATTGTTGTAGTAGAATTAGGCAGTTAGGAAGTTTAATTTCCAGGAATAGTCTACCTATTGTCGTTAAAGTTTATCGTTTTAGAATATTTGCGTTGTGGTTTTACAAAAACCGGGAAAGCTTTTCTGTAGCCTCCACGCACTGGTTTTATTTTTTAAATAGCCTTTCAGTATTGCACGTATTTTTTATAAGAAAATGCTTAAAAGAAACTCAACTCTCAGATCGCCAAAAAATCAAGAAACTGAACTCCAGTACTGGGAAAATATAACTTAAGAAACTGTTTATTTTTAACAAAGGAAATCCTTGACCTAATTTACTTTATTGCACTTGTTTCCTGTATCATATTACTGGGAATGTACTTTAGTGATGCCTAAACATCGGAAAGTTGTCAATACATTGTTTTGAAAGTAAAATAAATGTCGTGAAACGTTAAGAAACTCGTAAGAAATTCCGAGTAATCAATATCTGATAACTTTCCGAAACTTCAGTTCTGGCCCAAATTCTTAGTTTCTTATAGAAAAATACATGCAACTAACGACTCAAACGTTACTCTAGATATTTGGGATTTTCAAGAAGCGAGAAAAAGCAGGATTCTTGTCTTCAATTTAGCTTTGACCGCTTGCCCAGCTAAAGTAATCTAAAATCGTATTATGTATCCCTCAAAGTTCTACTTCACCACACTCAATTTCTAGTATAATCGTAACGCTCCTTTACTGCGAATTCCCTGCAAAAATTTCTCTTGCTAGAGTTACATTTCAGACATTTGTTTGAAAATAGTTTCTCTCGCGGTCTCGCTCATACCTGCGAGCTCATCAATTTTGTAACTCACCACTTCAGTTTAGTACGCTCATCAATTCCAGCTTGTTATAACGTTGTTCAGGACCGTCGAGAAGGGGGGTAGAGGGGGTAAAAGGTCCAGGGCCCGGGCCCCGAAGGGGCCCGTGAATATTTTGCGCCATATAATTTTGTTATTGCTATACAGGCTGAAACTGTCAATCAAATTTGAACCAATCACAAGGAGCTATTTGCTATTTCACGTGATCACTTTCACTGCAGCCCGCCCGCACTGCAACGGGCGATCTGAGGCAGTTGTTGGCCAAGGGAGTTGCTTCCCTGTCAACCCACCGAGCAGGGCAAAAACAGACAAGGAATGGAAAGAAGTGTTCCCAGTTCATTGGCTACCATGGTGAAGCAGAACTGGTGGCTGAGGAATTAAATTTCCGGAAGAAATCAAAGCGCTTTGAGTTCAGTTACGAATTCCTGAAGTAGATGGTGACATGACAAACACTGCAAATCTCGTTGGGCCTAAACGAATATATTGGGACAGGAGACTCATCACCAAAGCTAATATAACGTAAACTATGGACAAAGGGCCAGTATTCCAGAAGGAATACTGACAATAAAGCGCATTCAAACATTAAACAAAGCAGCCGGGCCTAATTTTCAATACAGGATCGATCGCGCCATTGATGGCAATGGCAAACAAGCAACTCATACCATTGAGTAAGTGAGAAGCTAAAATACCTGTTATTCTTTTTATCATTATTTGACTTCAGAATTGTGGAAGTTGCGAAGAGTGAATCTGGCCCATCGGGAATCCACAGTGAACAACAAAATGGAGGTTCTCGTCCCACCACAGATTTGCAGAGCTCACTTTCACGTGCACAGTTACGAAGCGAGAGTTATGCGCATGCTCTGGCATATCTATTTATAGAAAGTGCCTGATATATGCTTCTATTCCCTTTAAAGGCTCTGTTTCATCCAGCATTCCTTGCACGTGTCGTCTTTTGGTGTGCCTTTGTTGTCGCCATTTTCATGGGCCCTGAAAATGGCGACAAACAAAGGCCAACCAAAAGACGACACGTGCAAGGAATGCTGGATGAAACAGAGCCTTTAAAGAGTCACTGCTAACCATGATTCTTTGGGCGCCAAGTTCGACTTTCGTATTATCTGAAAGTCGTATCTGGCCTAAGTTCTCTTTGCCTTACTTTCATTCAGTGAACACAGGATTATGTTTCACAATGGGTCTAAAGCATAGACAAAGGTATAGAGTCCGAATTTTGATATTTCTCTTTATCAAATTTCAAAAGAGGCCAAAGCAACGGACATGCCTCCGATACCTCGCACGTGCCGTCTCCAGTTTTTTGTTTGCCCATAACAAAGGATGATCGCAAAGCCTATTGGTTAGCAGAGGGTCTTTAAGGCTATTTTAAAATTTTGTACCACTAATCATTTGTTTATTGCGGCCGAAGGTCGCTTACTAATCTGTGTGTAGCTGAGTGAATTTGAAATTTGGGCGCATACCTTGCTAATTAGGCAATTGTTAAAACAATGGCAGTCACATGCCACGACTTTATTTGATTGGTGGAAAAGAAGAATGAATAGGTTATCATTGGCCGGCCTAACAATTAGTAGGGTTTTCATTGGCTGACTCGAAGAAAAGAATAACCAATAGGGCGACACGGCGACTGCAACTGATGAAGGAAATATTGCATATTGCGGTGACTTTGCAGTGAAGTTGGCAAGGGGCTGGAGTTCGAGATTTCATTTCAAGTTACATACAAATACTTGGAAATTGCCGATGTGGAAGGTGGAAGCTTTTATGGGACCTGGTAAACAACAAGAAAGATCCAAAACTTACAGAGATGCAAAGCTGTGCTCGAAATCAGTGGATGACACAAGAAACCAAAACAAGCTCACCCTCAAGCTACAGTTCCTCGGGATCAAAGCTAAATCGCACATTGGTTCAATATAAGAAGCAAACTCTCCATCAGAACAGTTTTTTACGTCACAGCAACTGTAACATTTTTTCTGTAGAACGTAACAAGCTCGAGAAGTCCACCTTCGAATTTCCAAGCACTGCAAAGTGATAAACTCTCGGTAAACTTGCTTTGAGATGCGTCCTAAAATCAACTTCCTCTTATAGATTCCTCGGTCCTCCCTTTCAACACAAGTCAAAGAAACAAATTTGAATAACAGTGCAATTCATTTCCATGGTTGCAAGGTCAAAGTACTAAAGCCAAATTCTTTGTTTCTTTCAAATGTTCGTTCCATCATTTCAAATCCTCCGCTGAGGCAATCCAGTTGAAAGAGCTCCTTGTAGCGAAACAGCACTAGACGGTAATAAGTCTGCCTGAAAGACTTACGGCAAGTCTACACTTCTGGGGACAATCTTTCCTGATTCAAAATCATTTTATATCCAACAATACTATGATTCAGCTACCCGGCCGCATGTTGTAATTTACAAGTTACTAGTAACTAGTATAAAGGTAATTTTATGGCAATGAGCAGCATGCATGTAGACCCATAACTGAGAAAGAAGAAAGGGTCTACAAAACAAGAGGAAAGGCTTGCTACTACCACCCAATTAATTATTCTAATCCTCTTCTCAAATCATTTGTGAATCAGGTCTAAACGAAAGCTGCATAAATTAAGGCCCTCTTTGCACTATACCAGATAGCTATCGTCGCGCCGCAACATTCGTATCGGACAGGGGTGCTGTTTACAACAAACAAGAACTATCCGATACATGACACTCCACAAATCGAAGCGAAAATCACTTCGCTTCGTATGTCATAAGAAAATCACTCCGGCATGGTTTTGGCATCATGTAAATGGTGCTATCCGCTATAGTTCCCTCTAAACCACATTCTTTTCTTAGAGAACAATGATAAGAAATAGAATTATAAACAAAATATTAAGGTCCCGTTTGCACGGGATCGGATCCAAATAGGATCGGATCCATTTGGATCCGATCCACTTTTTGAGGGGCGTTTACACGGGATCGGATCCAGAACTGTTGACGTTTACACGGGATCGGATCCATTTGGATTTTATGAACTCTTAGCAGAGCTCTAGTAAACCTTTTCTCTTATTTCAATTAGATCCTTTGAAATTTTGCACTCTAATAGACTCTGTCTCATCTCTGATTCCCCTCTTTGAAATGTCAACAAAGGATTTTCAGTTTAATCGTGTCACTTCCTATCCGTACCAGTTTGGATCCGATCCCACCCGTTTACACGAGACCTTTTTGGGATCGGATCCAAACGGGATCACCTTCGAAAGTGATCCCGTTTGGGTACGGATAGCAGATCCAAATGGATTCGCATCCGTCGAGTCCCGTGTAAACGCAAGGTCTATCCGTTACACTTTGGGTACGGATCCATTTGGATCCGATCCCGTGTAAACGGGGCCTAAGAAACAGTACAGGACCGCTTGCTTATGATGTAAACGGAAGGCCTAACTGGCATGTAAGTTATGACGCAACGATAGTTATCTGGTATTATTTAAACTGTTGCCTTATCCAATAACAGTCACTCACAAAGAGACACAACCATAGCTGTACAGTATTGTGTAAACGGGGAACTAGCCCTAAGTTTCACCTTTTTCACCAAAATCAGCTCTTTCTTTATAGTACTTGTTTTCAACCAAAACGCTAGGCTATAGGCTTACCTTCATCACCAAAATATTCTTTTCGACAAAAACTAAGGCTATATTTTTACCTTTTTCTTCAAAATCTGCTCTCTCTTAAAAGTCCTTATCAACGACCAAAAAGAAAGGCTTACCTTACCTTACCTTAGACTTACCTTTTTCACCAAAATCTGCTTTTTCTTTATAGTCCTTGTTTTGACCAAAAAGCAAGGCCATAAGCTTACCTTTTTCACCGAAATTTGCTTTTTCTTTACAGTCCTTTTTTTCGGCCAAAAAGTATGGCTATAGGCTTACCATTTTCGCCAAAATCTGCTCTTTCTTTATAGTCCTTGTTTTAGACCAAAACGTAAGCCTATAGGCTTACCTTTTTCACCAAAATCTGCTCTTTCTTTACAGTCCTTTTTCGACCAAAAAGCAAGGCTATAGCAAAGCAAGGCCTACCTTTTTCACAAAAATCTGCTCTTTCCTTAAAGTCCTTGTTTTCGACCAAAAAGTAAGACTATAGGCTTATCTTTTTTACCAAATCTCTTCTTTCTTTAATGTCCTTGTTTTCGACTAAAAAGCAAGGCTATAGGCTTACCTTTTTCAGCAATATCTGTACTTTCTTTAAAGTCCTTGTTTTCGACCAATAAGCAAGGCCATAGGCTTACCTTTTTCACCAAAATCTGCTCTTTCTTTCAAGTCCTTTTTTTTCAACAAAAAAGCAAGGCTATAGGCTTACCTTTTTCACCAAAGTCTGTTCTTTTTTTATAGTCCTTGTTTTTGACCAAAAAGCAAGGCTATAGGCTTACCTTTTTCACCAAAATCTGCTCTTTCTTTCAAGTCCTTTCATTCTGCCAAACGATATGGCTATAGGCTTACCATTTTTGCCAAAATCTGCTCTTTCTTTACAGTCCTTTTTTTCGACCAAAAAGCAAGGCTATAGGCTTACCTTTTTCAGCAATATCTGTACTTTCTTATAGTTCTTGTTTTCGACCGAAAAGCAAGGCTATAGGCTTACCTTTTTCAGCAATATCTGTACTTTCTTTAAAGTCCTTGTTTTCGACCTATAAGCAAGGCCATACGCTTACCTTTTTCACCAAAATCTGCTCTTTCTTTAGGGTCCTTGTTTTTCGATTTGAAAGCAAGGCTATAGGCTTACCTTTTTCACCAAAATCTGGTCTTTCTTATAGTTCTTGTTTTCGACCAAAAAGCAAGGCTATAGGCTTACCTTTTTTAGCAATATCTGTACTTTCTTTAAAGTCCTTTTTTTAATGAAAAAGCAAGGCTATAGGCTTACCTTTTTCACCAAATTTGCCCTTTCTTTATAGTCCTTGTTTTCTACCAAAAAGCAAGCCTACAGGCTTACCTTTTTAACCAAATCTGCTCTTTCTTTATATGCAATTTTTCGACCAAAAAGCAAGGCTATAGGCTTACCTTTTTCGCCAAAATCTGCTCTTTCTTTATAGTCCTCGTTTTTGACCAAAAAGCAAGGCTATAGGCGTACCTTTTTCAGCAATATCTGTACTTTCTTATAGTTCTTGTTTTCGACCAAAAAGCAAGGCTATAGGCTTACCTTTTTCAGCAATATCTGTACTTTCTTTAAAGTCCTTGTTTTCGACCAATAAGCAAGGCCATAGACTTACCTTTTTTCACCAAAATCTGCTCTTTCTATATATAGTCCTCTTTTTCAACCAAAAAGCAAGGCTATAGGCTTACCTTTTTCATCAAAATCTGCTCTTTCTTCAGGGTCCTTGTTTTCGACCTGAAAGCGAGGCTATAGCCTTATTTTTTCACAAAAATCTGCTCTTTCTTTATAGTCCTTGTTTTCGACCAAAAAGCAAGGCTATAGGCTTACCTTTTTCACCGAAATCTGCCCTTTCTTATAGTTCTTGTTTTCGACCAAAAAGCAAGGCTGTAGGCTTACCTTTTTCAGCAATAACTGCTCTTTTTTTAAAGTCCTTTTTTCGACCAAAAAGCAAGGCTTACCTTTTCTACCAAAATCTGCTCTTTCTTTAAAGTCCTTTTTTCGACCAAAAAGCAAGGCGATAGGCTTACCATTTTCACCAAAAATTGCTCTTTTTTTAAGTCCTTGTTTTCGACCAGAAAGCAAGGCCATAGGCATACCCTTTTCACCAAAATCTGCTCTTTCTTTGTAGTCCTCGTTTTCTACCAAAAAGCAAGGCTATAGGCTTACCTTTTTCAGCAATATCTGTACTTTCTTATAGTTCTTGTTTTCGACCGAAAAGCAAGGCTATAGGCTTACCTTTTTCAGCAATATCTGCACTTTCTTTAAAGTCCTTGTTTTCGACCTATAAGCAAGGCCATACGCTTACCTTTTTCACCAAAATCTGCTCTTTCTTTAGGGTCCTTGTTTTTCGACCTGAAAGCAAGGCTATAGGCTTACCTTTTTCACCAAAATCTGCTCTTTCTTATAGTTCTTGTTTTCGACCAAAAAGCAAGGCTATAGGCGTACCTTTTTCAGCAATATCTGTACTTTCTGATAGTTCTTGTTTTCGACCAAAAAGCAAGGCTATAGGCTTACCTTTTTCAGCAATATCTATACTTTCTTTAAAGTCCTTGTTTTCGACCAATAAGCAAGGCCATAGGCTTACCTTTTTTCACCAAAATCTGCTCTTTCTATATATAGTCCTCTTTTTCAACCAAAAAGCAAGGCTATAGGCTTACCTTTTTCATCAAAATCTGCTCTTTCTTCAGGGTCCTCGTTTTCGACCTGAAAGCAAGGCTATAGCCTTATTTTTTTCACAAAAATCAGCTCTTTCTTTATGGTCCTTATTTTCGACCAAAAAGCAAGGCTATAGGCTTACCTTTTTCACCGAAATCTGCCCTTTCTTATAGTTCTTGTTTTCGACCAAAAAGCAAGGCTGTAGGCTTACCTTTTTCAGCAATATCTGCTCTTTCTTTAAAATCCTATTTTCGACCAAAAAGCAAGGCTTACCTTTTCTACCAAAATCTGCTCTTTCTTGAAAGTCCTTTTTTCGACCAAAAAGCAAGGCGATAGGCTTACCATTTTCACCAAAATTTGCTCTTTTTTTAAGTCCTTGTTTTCGACCAGAAAGCAAGGCCATAGGCATACCGATTTCACCAAAATCTGCTCTTTCTTTGTAGTCCTCGTTTTTGACCAAAAAGTAAGGCTATGGGCTTACCTTTTTCACCAAAATCTGTTCTTTTTTTAAAGTCCTTTTTTTAATGAAAAAGCAAAGCTATAGGCTTACCTTTTTCACCAAAATCTGCCATTTCTTTATAGTCCTTGTTTTCTACCAAAAAGCAAGCCTACAGGCTTACCTTTTTAACCAAATCTGCTCTTTCTTTGTATGCAATTTTTCGACCAAAAAGCAAGGCTATAGGCTTACTTTTTTCGCCAAAATCTGCTCTTTCTTTATAGTCCTCGTTTTTGACCAAAAAGCAAGGCTATAAGCTTACCTTTTTCACCAAAATGTGCTCTTTCTTTAAAGTCCTTGTTTTTCGACCAAAGAGCATCTTTTTCACCAATATCGGCTCATTCCTTAAAGTCTTTCTTTTCGACTAAAAAGTAAGCCTATAGGCTTACCTATTTCACCAAAATCTGTTCTTTCTTTATATGCCTTTTTTGACCAAAAGGCAAGACTATAGGCTTACCTATTTCACAAAAATCTGCCCTTTCTTTATAGTCCTTGTTTTCTACGAAAAAGCAAGGCTATAGGCTTACCTTTTTCACCAAAATCTGCCCTTTCTTTATAGTCCTTGTTTTCTACCAAAAAGCAAGGCTATATGCTTACCTTTTTGACCAAAATCTGCTCTTTCTTTCAAGTCCTTTCTTTCTGCCAAAAGGTATGGCTATAGGCTTACAATTTTTGCCAAATCTGCTCTTTCTTTACAGTCCTTTTTTTCGACCAAAAAGCAAGGCTATAGGCTTACCTTTTTCAGCAATATCTGTACTTTCTTTAAAGTCCTTGTTTTCGACCTATAAGCAAGGCCATACGCTTACCTTTTTCACCAAAATCTGCTCTTTCTTTAGGGTCCTTGTTTTTCGACCTGAAAGCAAGGCTATAGGCCTACATTTTTCACCAAAATCTGCTCTTTCTTATAATTCTTGTTTTCGACCAAAAAGCAAGGCTATAGGCTTACCTTTTTCAGCAATATCTGTACTTTCTTTAAAGTCCTTCTTTTCGACCAAAAAGCAAGGCTATAGGCGTACCTTTTTCAGCAATATCTGTACTTTCTTATAGTTCTTGTTTTCGACCAAAAAGCAAGGCTATAGGCTTACCTTTTTCAGCAATATCTGTACTTTCTTTAAAGTCCTTGTTTTCGACCAATAAGCAAGGCCATAGGCTTACCTTTTTCACCAAAATCTGCTCTTTCTATGTATAGTCCTCTTTTTCAACCAAAAAGCAAGGCTATAGACTTACCTTTTTCATCAAAATCTGCTCTTTCTTTAGGGTCCTTGTTTTCGACCTGAAAGCAAGGCTATAGCCTTATTTTTTCACAAAAATCTGCTCTTTCTTTATAGTCCTTATTTTCGACCAAAAAGCAAGGCTATAGGCATACCTTTTTCACCGAAATCTGCTCTTTCTTATAGTTTTTGTTTTCGACCAAAAAGCAAGGCTGTAGGCTTGCCTTTTTCAGCAATATCTGCTCTTTCTTTAAAGTCCTTTTTTCGACCAAAAAGCAAGGCTTACCTTTTCTACCACAATCTGCTCTTTCTTTAAAGTCCTTTTTTCGACCAAAAAGCAAGGCGATAGGCTTACCATTTTCACCAAATTTTGCTCTTTTTTAAAGTCCTTGTTTTCGACCAGAAAGCAAGGCTATAGGCTTACCTTTTTCACCAAAATCTGCTCTTTCTTTGTAGTCCTCGTTTTCGACCAAAAAGCAAGGCTATGGGCTTACCTTTTTCACCAAAATCTGTTCTTTTTTTAAAGTCCTTTTTTTAATGAAAAAGCAAAGCTATAGGCTTACCTTTTTCACCAAAATCTGCCATTTCTTTATAGTCCTTGTTTTCTACCAAAAAGCAAGCCTACAGGCTTACCTTTTTAACCAAATCTGCTCTTTCTTTATATGCAATTTTTCGACCAAAAAGCGAGGCTATAGGCTTAGCTTTTTTGCCAAAATCTGCTCTTTGTTTATAGTCCTCGTTTTTGACCAAAAAGGCAAGGCTATAAGCTTACCTTTTTCACCAAAATGTGCTCTTTCTTTAAAGTCCTTATTTTCAACCAAAAAGCAAGGCTATAGGCTTACCTTTTTCGTCAAAATCTGCTCTTTCTTTATTGTCCTTTTTTTTGACCAAAAAGCAAGGCTATAGGCTTACCGTTTTCACCAAAATTTTCTCTTTCTTTAAATTCCTTCTTTTTCGGCCAAAAAGCAAGACTATAGGCTGACCATCTTCGCCAAAATCTGCTCTTTCTTTATAGTCCTTGTTTTTCGACCAAAGAGCATCTTTTTCACCAAAATCGGCTCATTCCTTAAAGTCTTTCTTTTCGACCAAAAAGCAAGGCTATAGGCTTACCTTTTTCGCCAAAATCTGCTCTTTCTTTATAGTCCTCGTTTTTGACCAAAAAGCAAGGCTATTGGCTTACCTTTTTCACCAAAATCTGCTCTTTCTTTAAAGTCCTTGTTTTCGACCAGAAAGCAAGGCTATAGGCTTACCTTTTTTAGCAATATCTGTACTTTCTTTAAAGTCCTTGTTTTCGACCAAAAAGCAAGGCTATAGGCTTACCTTTTTTAGCAATATCTGTACTTTCTTTAAAGTCCTTGTTTTCGACCAGAAAGCAAGGCTATAGGCTTACCTTTTTTAGCAATATCTGTACTTTCTATAAAGTCCTTGTTTTCGACCAAAAAGCAAGGCTATAGGCTTACCATTTTCACCAAAATCTGCTCTTTCTATATAGTCCTCGTTTTGAACTAAAAAGCAAGGCTATAGGCTTACCTTTTTCCTCAAAATCTGCTCTTTCTTTAAAGTCCTTGTTTTCGACCAGAAAGCAAGGCTATAGGCTTACCATTTCCACCAAAATCTGCTCTTTCTATATAGTCGTTGTTTTCGACCAAAAGGCAAGGCTACAGGCTTACCTTTTTCATCAAAATCTGCTCTTACTTTAAAGTCCTTGTTTTCGACCAAAAAGCAAGGCTATAGGCTTACCTTTTTCACTAAAATCTGCTCTTTCTTTATAGTCCTCGTTTTCGATTAAAAAGTAAGACTATGGGCTTACCTTTTTCACCAAAATCTGCTCTTTCTTTCAAGTCCTTTTTTTATCAAAAAGAAGGGCTATAGGCTTACCTTTTTAACCAAATCTGCTCTTTCTTTATATGCCTTTTTTCGACCAAAAAGCAAGGCTATAGGCTTACCTTTTTCACCAAAATCTGCTCTTTCTTTATAGTCCTTGTTTTCGACCAAAAAGTAAGGCTATGGGCTTCCCTTTTTCCTCAAAATCTGCTCTTTCTTTAAAGTTCCTGTCTTCGACCAGAAAGCAAGGCTCTAGGCTTACCATTTCCACCAAAATCTGCTCTTTCTATATAGTCGTTGTTTTCGACCAAAAGGCAAGGCTACAGGCTTACCTTTTTCATCAAAATCTGCTCTTACTTTAAAGTCCTTGTTTTCGACCAGAAAGCAAGGCTATAGGCTTACCTTTTTCACCAAAATCTGCTCTGTTTTCAAAGTCCTTCTTTGGCCAAAGAGTAAGGCTATAGGATTACCCTTTTCACCAAAATCTTTTCTTTTTTAAAGTCCCTTTTTTATCAAAAAGCAAGGCTTACCTTTTTAAACAAATCTGCTCTTTCTTTATATGCCTTTTTTCGACCAAAAAGCAAGGCTATAGGCTTACCTTTTTCATCAAAATCTGCTTTTTCTATATAGTCCTCGTTTTCAACCAAAAAGCAAGGCTATAGGCTTACCTTTTTCACCAAAACCTACTCTTTTTTTAAGGTCCTTTTTTTGGACCAAAAAGCAAGGCTATAGGCTTACCTTTTTGACAAAAATCTGCTCTTTCTTTATAGTCCTTTTTTTCGACCAAACAGCAAGGCTATAGGCTTATCTTTTCACCAAAATCTGCTTTCTCGTTAAAGTCCTTGTTTTGGACCAAAAAGTAAGACTATAGGCTTATCTTTTTTACCAAATCTCTTCTTTCTTTAATGTCCTTGTTTTCGACTAAAAAGCAAGGCTATAGGCTTACCTTTTTCACCAATATCTGTAGTTTCTTTAAAGTCCTTGTTTTCGGCAAAAAAGTAAGGCTATAGGCTTACCTTTTTCACCAATCTGCTCTTTCGTTAAAGTCCTTTTTTCGACCAAAGAGCAATAGGCTTACCTTTTTCACCAAAATCTGCTCTCTCATGAAAGTCCTTTTTTCGACCAAAAAGCAAGGCTATAGACGTACCTTTTTCACCAAAATCTGCTGTTTCCTTAAATATCTTTTTTTCACCAAAAAGCAAGGCTATAGGATTTCCTTTTTCACCAAAATCTCTTCTTTCTTTAAAGTACTTCTTTTCGACCAAAAAGTAAGGCTATAGAAGTACCTTTTTTCACCAAAATGGGTTGTTTTTTGAAGTCCTTGTTTTCGACGAAAAAGTAAGGATATGGGTTTACTTTTTTTCATCAAAATCATCTCTTTATTTAAAGCCCTCGCATTTGACCTTCGAGTAAGGCTGCAAGCTTACCTTCTTGACCAAAATTGGCTCTTTCTGAAAGTCCTTATTTTTGACCAAAAAGTAATGTAGTAAGATTAACATTTTGATAAGAATTGATCATTTTTCAAGAGAGCTGGCTTCCTACAAAATTCATTAAAACTGGCCTTTTTCAAGAGACGACGTTGTCGATTGAAAAGTGATGTTACAAGCTTCCCTCCTGAATCGAAATTGGCCACTTTCAAGAGAGCTGGTTTTTGACCAAAGTCCAAGGCTGTGGGCGTACCTTTTTCACTAAAATGGATTACTTTCAAATGACTTCGTTTGGACTAAAAAGTATGGCTACAGGCTTGCTTTTTTCACTTAAATGCGTATTTTCAAAGGACTTCGTTTTCGACCAAGAAGTAAGATTTTAAGTATATCATTCTCACAAATATTGGCTTTTTTCAAGAGACCTGGTTTTCCATCGAGAAGTAAGGCTATAGGCTTACCTTTTTCCCAAAATGGGCCATTTTCAAAGAACCTCCTTTTGTCGACCGAATAATATGGTTACAGGCTTATTCCGTCATCAAAATTGGCCACTTTCAAGAGAGCTGGTTTTTCGCTAAAGAACAAGGCTATAGGTAGCCTACGAGTAGACCCGTTATTCAAAAGAAGAAAGGGTCTACAAAACAACGAGTGAAAGCTTGCTACGGCCACTCGAGTAATTATCATAAATTATCCTAATCTGCTATGCAAATAATGTGCGATACGCGTTTCAACAAAGGCTGCATAAATTAAGCTCTAGAAATCTAGAACTCGCTGTAGCAAGCTTTTGCTCATTGTTTCGTAGACCCTTTCTTCTTTTGAATAATGGGTCTATTCATAGGCTAGGCTATAGGCTTACCTTTTTCACTTTAAGGGGCCAATTTCAAAACACATCGTTTCCGACCATCAAGTAAGGCTATAGGCTTACTTTTTGGTCGAAAGCAATGTCTTTTGGAAAAAGCAAATTTTTGTGATAAAGGCAAGCAGTAAAACCTTCTTCACTAAAATCGATGCGGGAAGTAAAACCATCAAAGAAGCTATTGTATAATGACATACTTTTTCGTCTTAATTTTAAAAGTAATTAATTCATCGTATATTGATTATTACTTCACTAATTCGTTTCAAAAGATTATACAAACTATGAAACCCAAATAAATACATCGAAAGGACGAACACTAAATCACAAAGTATAGAACTATCATCTTGTTATCTACGCTTATAAAACTACAAATTCTACAAAATATAAAATCCTGATTGAAATCAAGAAACCTTGTTTGTTCTTGGTATATAAATTTATCAAACAATTCTGTTCATAAAATTAAAATGATTCTAAGGTAACAGAAAAGAAAGGAATAAATTGGATATCAATTTTATAAATTTGAGAAATATTACAATACACAATATGGGCCATTTTTTAATCCACAAATGATTTTGCTAATGGCTACCTTCTTTTATCAATCGTTATTATTTAAAAACTCTCTGCTAACCATTAGGCTTTGCGCGCGGCGCATGACGCAAACAAGACGAACTGAGCTGAGCATTGGCAGCGATAAACTTTTGCGGTTCTCCGATTGGGGGTTGGAGAAATAGTCCACTCTGCTTTCAAAGGGGAGTCGTTGGAAACCGTTTAGAGAGTTCACGAAACCACGACGGCAACAGCAACTACAACGCAATGTTGCATTTGTTCTAGAACTTCAGATTCAAAAGATTCTTTGTTTACATTCGAATTTGCTTCCCTTGAGAGACTCTGAAGTTGTCTTTTTCAATTTCACAACATGGGAACTCCATTTCTGGCGTTCTGTACTGCAGATCTAGGCCTCCGAAGTAAAACTCAGTCGTTTCGAGTGTTTGTCTTCAAAGAAACAGATACTTTTCGGGCAACTCTGAGTTATAGGAGGCCTTAGTTTGGCCTTTTGGAGGATACATTGAGGGTAGCGTACGGAAACAATACTTTGCTTTGTGGATTATCAGATGACGTTCTGGCTGGCGCGTCGTCCTGGTTTCGTAAGCTCTCTAACATCTTCTCCGTACCATTACAACTTCATTCTTATTCGTTATGGAAGGAGTCATCTGAAAGAAAACGCTGGCCTAGCTTCACAGACTTTCAGACAATCTGAAGGCCCTTCGCAGTGCATTATTGGAAAGCAAGAGCGCGCAGGAAATCATAGCTTGCAGATTTCTCATGGCTAGCAAAGGGTCTCTCAGTAAACTTTTCTCAGGCTAACAATGCATCCATAAAGCCTATCTTCGTGATGAGTGTTTCATTCAGGTAAGTCTTCTGGAATTCTCAAATTTCTTAATCAGTAAACCTACCAAGACTTTGTTAGAACTACCGTAAATCCCTGCCTCCAGGGCTTTTTTGTAAAATGAACGTCAGGATGGGGTCTTTTTGGGTGGGAGCTTATCAGTGATAGGGGGACTTGTTGAATAATAAGCTTGATGCACGAGTAAATACTGTCATTCTACCTTATAAATGTATGGGAAAAACTGAAAAGTATACTGTAGAAATTTCGAACTAAAATTAACAGAAAATGATATACGAATGTAACTTTGAACTGTAGGTACCAGAAACATGATAACAAGAGAAAGAATTGTTAAATCCGTGTCGTCAAAATTTTCAGCAAAAATTCGGTAATTGCCCTATGCACAGACTACTGTTAGTGCCCTATGCACTACAATTATGTTGATGCAATTTTTAGGCCACTACCGCACATCTCCAGTTATGATCGCAAATGCATCAATGAAATTTAAATTCTATACTTTTAAGGACGGATCTCACTTGTTCTTCATCTAGGAATTCCTACCTGTGGAGCATGACATTTTCATAACATCGTTACCGGATGAGTTAGGAAATGTTTAAGATGATTATGAGCTAGCTGACTATCAGTCAGATTTCTTCATACTGATCATCACCTGATAGATCGAACTTAAGCATAGAGGAAATTCTCTCAACCAGTAAATCAAAACAAACGCGGCCGCAAAAGTTGCCAGCCCAGAAACAGGTAGGGCAGACTTTCACCTTGTGCAAGCCAAATATAGTTAAAGCACATAACTTCTTAAAAACTACATTTTGCTTGCACAAGGCGAGATCTTGCCCTACCGGTATCAGGGCAGGCAGCTTTTGTGGCCGTGTTTGTTTTCACCTACTGGTTGAGAGAATCTCCTTTGTCTGCAGTCACTAATCGCTTTGAATTGAAGTGTCAATTAAAGAAACTAATTGTATTCCAAAATCTGCCCTGCCAAAAAACCAGCAGCTTCTCCTCAAAATGACTCAACAAGGCCTCAAAGTTGAAGCCTATTTTATGCAACTGTATTACGAACGAGACAATAGCAGTTACAGCTCCTCCCCAGCGGCTGCACAAACGGTGCTCAATCTTTAGGAACATACATGTCGACACTTACAGTTGAGCCCGAAATTATCAATACCCATGTTAAATATGAAGTCTTTTGAATCGTAATATTGCGTCCCAATTCACAAGATATTGTATTCCCGCACATGTCTTTTGCTGTGTACTATTCAGCCTTTTATCATGTTCCTTATGAAACTTTGACAACAGTAAAATTGGCCCTTCAATCCCGATATTTAACCTCTTGGGGTCCATTGTAACAATGCGTGTCTATGAAATCTCTCAGAAAGTGGATGAATTTCTAGCGAATGTAGGACAGAGAAGACACCGAAAAAGGGTTATGTTTTTGTTCTTTACAGCAAGGGTTTTGCATGCATTTCCACGTCTATTTTCTCACCTTTAGAATTTCCTTGCCAAAAGCTGTTTCTAGTCTTTTTCATACTCTCGAGTACCGAATAAACGGGGGGGCGAGAAAAATTGAGGGTGGGGGTGGGCTGGAAATGGTTCGATATAACAATAATCGGGGGGTTGGAATAATCGGGGGGGGGTGCTTGGAGAAACAGAAAATAGTCGTTTTCTTAGGTAAACACGTATCTCTTATATATTTATGTGAACAGTGATGTTACTGAAACATTTGTTTTGAACTCTGGTTTTGTTGAATGTACTTCTTGAAACTTTTCTTGCGTTTATTTAGAAATTATGTTCACTATCATTTCATTTTTCCAAAAATTAATGAAAGGGGGGGTTTGAATGAGAGTGGGGGGAGGTTGGAAAATTTTTCAAAAATTAACAAGCGGGGGGGACAATTATTCGGTACTCGAGAGTACTGCTGAAGAAGTAGAATCGCAAGGAAATAGAATTATCTAGGCATTGATATATTCACCCACATATTTTTCACACACTGGCTGCCAAGCTCCATCTTTTATGTTTCTTAGATAAATCCTGGAAAAGGAGGAAATATTTTCCACATTTGTACGGGAAAAGCTCGTAAGAGGGGCTGATTTTTTCAAGCCAAATCAGAGAAACGGGTCGACTTCAAAAGCACATGGTTACACTTGAACTTCTCGGGTTGATCCGCCGGGCGTTAAATAGAACGATACAAAATACTCAGAATTTGGTACGAGTATAAATAATTTCAGGCTCAACTATAACTTTTAGTCATCCGGTTTACTTTCATGTATTTTACGATACGTATCATGTACCAGAGGACAGGACTTTCCACTGACTTCCAAGATGACTTAGTCTCGCCTATGGTATCGCTTTAACGTGTCATTCACTTCTGAGGCTAAAAACCATAATTACCGACATTTACAAGTATTTTAAAAGTCGTTCTACAAAGCAAGTGTCCTTTGCTGTTCATAACATCACCAACAAGCTCCACACTATAGTCCCCTGGATAAATCAAGTTGCGTCCTACGTATAGGGCACAAAAAAATCCAAATTTATTTATCTTGAAATAAGACTGGCCAGTTTTGAAGTAAAACTGCGTAGAAGTTGCGCCATACATATTCCTTGCGTGCAGCCTTGTAAGTAAACTGTCAGTTTTGGTTCCTTTTGGTACAGCATATTGTAAGAATGCGACATATTGGTCTGTGCAGTAATCGTTAGGCCCAGTCGGACGTCGTTTACAAGGTTTTCTGCAAAATCTGAAATGAAAGATGTCAGCCATCAGCACAATACAGTAATATTAGCAAATATATAATTTCATTGTGAACATGTCCAGATACATTTTGAAATTTACCTGACTGAAATAAGCCACTCCAATTTTAAACTATTAGGGATTCATTCATTATCATAATTTTTTTTACGCGAATACCTCTTCAGCTATAAACTTAGTACAATGTTTCTATTACAAAAATGGAATTAACACCTAAATAAAATTGGCTGTTCTTCCAGAGGGTCGTGTTTTAGCGCCATTTTATTAGCATTCTCAGCTCGTCAGGTGCGCTTTTAGTTCTTTTTTGAAGCGCCCTAGTGTTTGGATTTCTCTAATATTAGCTGGAATATCGTCCCAAGCTTTTAAGGCAGAGCAGTAAAATCCTTTTTTGGCATGTTCAGTTTTAAACCTTGGGATCTGGAGATCCTTACAATTCCTTGTTTCATAATTTGAATACGCGGATCTATATTGGCACTTGTCGCAAAGGCTTTCTGGGCTCAGCTTGTTCAGAATCTTATATGCCATCACAGAACGATCAAATCGAATAAGATTTTCAACACTTAGCCAATTAGTTGACCATTCCTCCTTTATGCTTGCATTTTCTATTATTGAATGAGCCCTGTCTTTCAGACGTTGGAGGGATCTCCTCCAAAGAGCCCCTTTAACTTGATTACATTTACATTGTTACATTCTTGTTTACATTTACTCAAACATTATGTTCACAATCATTTCATTTTTTCAAGAATTAACAAAACGGGTTTGGGATAAACGTAGGGGGTTGGATAGATTATTGGGTACTCGAGATTTCCAAAAAAATGGGTGTAAAAAGGTGGGTGTAAAATTGCATGACAGATTTCTTCTAAATGAATAGCTTAAACGAAACTTTAGCTACCTATCTATAACTCTACCGATGGACTTTTCAGAAATTTTGAATATTTTTGAAATTATAGCGCATCTTATGCCCCATTCACACTGACCAGCTTAAATTAAACCAGGTTTTTGAATGGGGTCTTCTGATTGGTCAATCAAACAAAACCAGTCATTTGATTGGTTGAAATTTAAACTGGTTTAGATAAAGCTGGTTGAACAGTGTTATGCCTCATTCACACTGCAAGTTAAACCAGTTTAAACTAAACCAGGTTTTCAAATAAGGCCTTCTGATTAGTCAAGCCAAAAAATCCAATCATTTGATTGGTTGAAATTTAAACTGGTTTAGATAAAGCTGGTTTAGCTGTGTCAGTGTTAATGCAGTACTATATTTTAGCTCATTTCAGGTTGTGACGCTATCAAATTTCTCAAATGATAAACCAAAGCAGTGACAGTTTTTTGCTTGATACCATGTTGTGGATATTCAATGGTTTTATTGGAAATTATTTCATATTGCGTCACACAGTCTAGAAATTATGATAGTTTTAATTTCTTTGAACATTTTTTTTGCATTGTTGAAAACAAAAGAAAGACATTCCAATTGTGACAAATTTGTAGATTTCATAAAAGTCTAACGGCAGAATTATTACAAAATACTTAAAGTTTCTTTGAAGTCATTCAGTTCACAGAATAGGTCTCCGAATTTACATTCACCATTCTAAAGATTTGGAACCAATGCGAAAAACGCTAACCTGTTAGAAATCAACTGGTCGATTTAAATCAAGTGTCCAATATGACATTATCAATGAGAGCTAACCTAGTTTGTTTGTTTGTTTTCAATTTATTTTGAGTGGGCTTGTCTGGATATCTAGCTACTAAAAACTGATTTAGGCCCACTGTGCATTCCACATCCAGGCACTGGATCCCTCATTTAACGTCCCTTCCAAAGGACGACGAGGCGAGTTGTGAGGTCAGGCCTCCGAGATCACCCATCCAAAATTTGACCTTACTCGACAAAGCTTAACTTCAGTCACCTGACGAAGACTGTAAGTATAAGCCACTCGGCCACTCAGCCCACGAAGTAAGTCAGCAACCTTTTTAAGGTTCATAAGTTCATAAAAGTTCATCAGTTACCTTTTTCCATAATGCAAAAATCCTTCCGGGCAAGAGAAATCTGTACATCGATAAGACCCATATGTATTAAAGCAGCTTTCTCTACTGGTGCAGCCATGTTGGCCTAAACGACATTCGTCGATATCTGCAAATAAAAGGGAATTATCAGCATAAAATAAGCACTAAAACACAGGGCTCAAAAAATCTTTTTCTTCCTAGTAGCAAGCCAAGTACCTTCATTACTTATTAAACACTTTCTTTTCCTTCCCCAATGTACCATCCCATTCCATCCCTTTACCTATCTCTCCTTCTTTCTTTCCCCTTCCTTTCCTTCCTTCCTCCCTTCCTTTCTTTCCTGTCTTTCCCCTTCCTTCCCTTCGCTTTCCCCTTCTTCCTTCCTGGGAAATTTGAGCATTTCAGCTATCTTCCTAGCCTGTTAACCAGACCTGTTAACTTTGAAATCGGGTCTGGTTAACAGGCTACTACCTTCCTACCACGCTATTTCATTTTTTAAGCCCTGCTAAAACATTTTGGGTGCAAGAACTTACTATAAACTCCGTTGGATAATTAATGCGTAGCTCAAATTTGATTCGCAGAATTTCACAATCTGCATTACGGAGGTGGGGGGGGGGGGCTTTGGGGGTACTAGAGCCCGCAAACCCGCAACAAAATTAGCAAAATACCAAAAACTCGAAAGCAAAAAAACCTAAATCCGAAACTGCACTTCTTGACAAAAATCTTCACAATTTCCATGAGTAATCTTCGATCACTTCCAGCATTTTGGCTTTATTCACTCTCTGAGCATCGTTCTAAGCATTCGAAAGCCGGTTTTTCGATCTCAGTTAAATACATGTATAGCATGACTTCGAAAATCCGAAACAATAAGAATTGTAAATGAAATACCCGAAATCCGAGCACAAAAAAATTGCTAAGCCCGCAAATAGTGACACATCTCAAAACCCGAAACCCGCACGCTTTAAATGTAAATCTCAAAACCCAAGGACTAAAATTGAGACAACCCGCAACTCGTAAAAGCCCAAAGCCCCCTCCAATACTTTTTTCAACAGAAAATCTTTTTGCTGTATTCCATCCTGGTATTCGAAGGTAGGTTTAGGATGTTGAAAAGCTATACCACAACATCTCGTGAATCGAACTGTCATTGATATTATTAGAAGCGAAACTGCTTCTACCATGTACAAGTCTCTAAATGGTCTCATACCTGAGTACCTTTCCAATTTGTATGCCAAAAATTCGACTGGAAATGTCAGAGAACTGAGAAATACCGAAACTGATCTTTCGCTACCACTACGGAAAACTAAAAATGGGCAAAAGGCAATATCACTTCGTGGACCTAAGCTTTGGAATCAACTTGAATTCGATCCTAAGTAGGCATCCTCCCTTGCCACCTTCAAAAAAATTAAAAAACTAACACAAACATTCTTTTTCTCATTACTGTTATCATAACACATCTTTTTGATTTAATTTTTAGATTTTTGCCGCGGCCCCCTGGAAAGCAGTGGTTGGTTACTTGATGAGGCTACCATTTGTAAACAATTGAAAACGAAAATGAAATAATTTAGCTTCGAATTACAGAAAGGTTCGCAGCTGTCCTCACCGTAGGTAGCAGGTTTGGCAGGGCGGGGCTTCGAAACTGCATCCTTCAACTTGGTAGTCAAGCGTGCTACCACTAGACCATCCTCATTCCGAACATTGCAGAACATTGCAGGAAGCATATATAATTTTTAAGTGTGGTCACATTTTGCTACCTGCAGCAAGGGCGATATGAAATGTGCAGTTCTATTCTTTTAAATTCTCTAAAAATCACGAGATAGCCCCGAGAAGATAGCAAGACAGCCACGGAGGAGGTAAAGTAAAGCGATTTCGGGAACTCCGAAATTGATGAAATCTGAGTATATACCTGCTTAATGTTCACATTTTAGGAACTTCCGCGAAAAAAAATTTCACAACTTTCTCCGCAATATGCGAAAATGCGATTGTTTCTTCCCGCGAAAGTCTCTTCCCTTACAGCACAAAAAACAAGTGAGAGAGGCAGATACAACAATAAACGTTAAGAATCTTCAAAAACTAATGTTAGAAGTATTTGACACTCTGAATTCGCTGAATCCATCATACCTCTGGGATTTTTTTAGCACTAAGGAAATTGAATACAATCTGAAGATTAAAAACTTGGTTAAATTGCCTCGAATACACGTTTTTTTTATAAGAAACTAGGATCAGGCCATAGAACTAAAAGTTTCTTAATTTCACATGAAATTTTTTCGATTTTAGTACTAAAAGTTTCTTAATTGGTTTCTTACTTTTCTGAATGCACAATTAGCAATGTGGTCGCTAACACTGCGGCAGATATGTTTCTTGATATTTAAAACATCATAAAGGAATAAACAGTGTTCTGTTATGTTGAAAACACAAATGGTTAGATAATATTGCTCAAGAATGAAGGTTCAATGATCTATTCGCTATAAAATCCATGCTTTTAACTTTGAAAAGTTTCTTAGCACTTCTCAGACATAGTACTAGAGTTTCTTAAAATTTTGGCCTTCTTAGTACTAGTTTCTTATAAACCAGTTTCTTATAAAAAAACACGTGTAAAAACTCATGTCCTTAGAAAACACTTTGTGACCTTCAGAGGCAGCAACCTTTGAGACATTTTAAGTGACGGCATAAAAATATGTGAAAGAGTGGCAGCTTTCAAAAAGAAAATAAATACATGGAAAGGGGCAAATTGCAGCTTTAAATTATGTTGTTAATAAGACCTTGTATTTTTTGTTTGTTATGTAATCATTTTTAGTTTTTGTTGGCTTGAATAGGTTAATGTGTTTATATGTTATCAACTATTGGAATAACCAACTTTAAATAATAATAAAATGAAAAAAGGAGGAAAAAAGACAATCCAAAGCGTAGAAAATCAAATATTAAACAACATACCTCTACAATAGCCATGATACAACTTGTCATAACCAGCAGGACATGAGCAAAGGTGCATACCATTAACCGTCGTACATTTATGAGAACATGTCCTTGCAAAGTAAGGCGGGCATGGGGCTGAGGTTGTTACTATGGCCGCTGCAGTAGTCTTCGGCACGGTGTCTTTCTTCGAGAAGACATCAGATTCCTTTTTGGTTTCAGGTCCCTTTTTGAAACCAACTTCATTCGACTCAGTGATAGCGGCTGATGAAATTTGAAGAAAGAAAGAGTTATTACAGCCGGTTATTTTTGAATGAGAGAAAAAATGTACAATAATAGATGAGTCGAAAAAGGTCCCGTTTTGGCGGGCTGTGGAATAAAAGTATGAGGCCGATATTTAGACCTCGTTTACACGGGATCGGATCCAAATGATCCACTTTTTGACGGGCGTTTACACGGAATCGGATCCAGAACTGTTATATTTTACACGGTATCAGATCCATTTGGATTTTATGAACTCTTAGCAGCGCTCTAGTAAACCTATTCTCTTAATTTAATCAGATCCTTTGCAATTTTGCACTCTAATAGAATCTGTCTCATCTCTGGTCCCCCTCTTTGAATGTCAACAAGGATTTTTATTTAATCGTGTAACGTCCTATCCGTACCAGTTTGGATCCGATCCTACCCGTTTACACAAGACCTCTTTGGGATGGGATCCAAACGGGACCACTTTCGAAAGTGATCCCGTGTGGGTACTCAAATCCAAATGGGTTCGGATCCGTCCAGTCCCGTGTAAACGCAAGGCCTATCCGTTACAGTTTGGGTACGGATCCATTTGGATCCAATCCCGTGTAAACGGGGCCTCAAAACTAAAACGTTGATATATCAGTCAAAGGTTAACTTAGATGAGGAAGTTCTGCTGGGTAAAATCACACTTCTTTAAGACCAAATAATGAGCAAAATGCTTGTAAGGGGTTTGCATGGGAATCGAGAATTCCACATTCCATTTCGGACAGTAATTTATGTGATATTGAAGTTTACTTTATCAGTTTCAGAAATAGAATTTTAACTTGGATAGCATGTAAATTATGGACCGGAATGGAATGTTGAATCCTCATTCAAAAACCTGTCCATTACCAGCTGTTTACTAATTTCTGAGTCTAAATGAAGAGAAATTCTATTACACAAAATTTTTTCATCTCAGTTAGCCTTTGACTGATAGATTTAGACTGACAGTAATTACCTAAAACTGTTTTGTTTCAAAGTCGCTAAATTCAATGAGAGTCGGCCCGTGGATGTGGGAAATTTTCTGCAGGAAGCCTCTTCAAAAACATGCAAACATGAGTGCAAACAACGAGCAAAAATGTCATCGGCTTCCTTCCTGACGAAAATGACTGAGATGTATTAGCATATATTTTGTCTTAGGATGAATGAACCTCCCTAAATGAGTCTCTCATACTAGGAGGAAGACTTTTTGTGCTCCCAAGAGGATTGCACATGACACAGCATTTTGAAGACATTGCTGCACGGCAGAAATAACAGAGAAATTCATCGGTGTTGTTAAGACGTTTTTGATATTTTTCGAGGCGACTTTTTCTAGTGAGTCCTTTGTAACATCTGAACAGAGTGACGGATTTCAGCCAGGGAAGATTCTAAAATAACTTAACATGGTGGCAATTCAATCAAATATTGCAAGACTTCGTTATTTTTATATTTAGGGAGCAGTAACTTTACAAACAGCATGCATTTTACTGACTCAGCCGGTACTGCAGGAAATATGAGCACAAATAACTCGCTAGGAGACAGCTTTTGTAAATTACACTTTTTTCACAGCAACTTAGCTATCGACTAACCAAATCTCCAGTTTTCTAGTATTCGTCGACAACCAGGCTCCCAAATTTAGGATTGAATAAACAAAAAATCTGGCCAAGTTTTACCTTCAGATTTAGCCAATGTTTCCGTCAAGGAACGTCATCAAAAGGAAAGTGGTTCACCAATAATAAACGATGTTTGAGAGGTGAATTCGTGAAGACACTTTCTTTTGGTCAGTGAAGCGTACGGAAAAGCTACCTTAACAATGCCAATTACAAAATTTGGCAAACCAGACATAAAAAAAAATCAAAAATACTTCTCAACTTACATGCTAATTTACAGTGTTGCATATTCAAATCCCATTTGTAGCCTCTTGGACATCTACACATTCGTGTTCCAATGAACATGAAACACATGGTCGGATTGGGTGATATCACTTTCTGTTTAATAGCATTTGGTACAACGATTGATTTCTCGCATCTCATGGCGAATCGATTCCATTTATACGAGTCTGGGCAGCGACAAAAAGTTGACCCTTTGAAGTTAAAGCATCTGATGGGCCGGGCATAAAGCACTCTGGCTTCACGGCCCACCATATTATTCTGCGAAGTTCTTGCATCCTCTGGAGAAAGAGAGAAATGTTCAATAAATATGAATATTTTGCTTGTTTCCTGGACAAGGGTGTATTCTGGTTAACCGAAGCAAAGCGAATAAGCTAACAATGCCTTACCCTCTGTCCGAGAAACCTCTGTATCGAAATATTCATGACAATTAAAAGTCTGAATCCACCATTTATGTGGAGCATTTTTAGTTCAAGAATTTTTAAAAAAATCCTTCTCGGAATCCTAAAAATTCAAATAATTTTCGACTAAACCAAGTAACTTTCGGTTCCAAGAGCCTTTAAGCCTTGAGACATCAGATCTGGAACTGTCAGCCAAATGAACTAAAATCAGCTGACAATCTAAACAGCTTCAAACAAATTATAAAAAGATGGGATGGTCCTAGACGTAAATGCAACGTTTGTAACATAATGATATCGATAGCCTGTAAATTTTGTCCACTCTCATCCATGTTGTTTTTAATATTAGCTTAATTATGTATGTATTTATTTCCTAATTTATTGTCTTTTCATTAGAAGATTCGATTTAGATTAGTTGTATTTGTATAAATGTATACATTTATATGTTTTAAGTATAACTTGAAAGAAACTTAAATAATGCTATACTTTATTACCTGACTGGAGTTTCAAAAACGAGGCAATACAGAATCCCGCCATTCCTATTAGCTAATCACACATTTCCCGCGGGTTTCCCGTAGCTTTGTATAATACGATACAAGGACGCGTTTTTGTCACCACAGCAACTGCTTTAGGCCTAGGCCTTTGAGATTTGCAGTGAACTCAAACGACATGATTGTAACAAAATGTGTTTGATGAAATGCGAGTCAAGATTAGAAGATGTCAGGTAATAAAACTCATACTAACCGGTTTTGTCGTTGTACAGGAAAATATAAAGCCCTCGGTCTTAATGCACAGACCTCGCAAGCTCGGTCTGTACTTCGGGCTTTATATTTTCCTGTACAACACAAAACCGGTTAGTATGTGCATAGTATCGAATGATGACCTTTCCAAGATTTTGAATTTAGCACCGTAACCAGGGCAACCAATATTTTACTGCGTCGTACATGTGTATCTTATGACATCCAACTCAATTTGAAAAAGAATTCAGCTAGGTGCCTCATTTATTGTTAATTGTCTTTTGTTTTAATCGTAATACTGATAATCTTCATAATCACAACTTAATTTCTTCTTATTACCAAAGGAACAGAAAAAATGGAATTAATTTGATCACATGACTTTGAATCTTTGCATCAAAGTGCATCTCAACACCAAGTTAAAGATCATAACTCCTATAACAGCAAAAAAAGAGGGGGTTGTGGCATCCATCCCACCCCCCCTCAGGTATTGACCCCTTCAAAACTTCTATTGCTATCATGCAAATTCGAAAATTCTACCAAAATGTAGAAAATATCGTTCGATTCCGACTCTGTTTCCGAATAGCTAAGAGGTCTATTTACATACCCATACAACTTCTTTTATCTGGCTTTAGAATATATCCGCTTCGACAACTGCATCTGTATGAGCCAACGGTGTTTACGCAGTCTTGTTGACATAACAACATCGAAGTTCGGCATTCATCCACATCTAAAGAAAGGCAAATGTAGATCTACATTTTGCGGTTTCGAGGAGGAGGGGAGGGGGGAGGAGACATTGGTTCAAAAATCCTTACAAAAGTCGATGCAAATTTATATGACCTATTTCAATGAAATAAATGGCTCGACAGAAACATAAGCAATTTTTATTCCTACCGTTGGAATTTTCTGAAATATTCTATATTTTCAGAATTTCAGCCTTTTCTTCCTTTTTCAAGAGAGCGAGAAAATTTTCAGAATAACTTGAAACATGATAATTTTTTAAACTTGCTGACGAAAGGCATTTGCTAATCCACGGCACCACGGCACTACGGCGCTACGGTACTGAGTATTTCATTGAAATCTTACAGAATCCCGTTTGAATATCTTCAAGCAAATGCCTGTTTTATTCATTTGATTTGACCCACAACCACCTATTACAGTGGAAAGAGGCAGTGCAAAAGGCTTGGCTTTCACCTTTGAGATGCACAACTGCAATTTACAGTAGTGTCCCGCATATAAGAAAGGCAAATTTAAGAAACACCAGACTTTGATTTTTAAAATAATACCTCCTCTTATAAGAAACTGGTGCTGGTCGGAAAAAAGGCTCTTTTCTTATTCAAAATCTATGCATATATTAGAAAATTGAAAAGCATAACAAATTCAGCTTCACAGTTGAGTCAGACTGTACATAGTCAAATGAAAACAAGAATCCTACATGCAAATGAAGCAAAAAGCACTTCCCTGGAATAATTGCACCTTTTCCTGGTAGTGAAAATTTACAAATCCAAACTAAAATAGTGTAGTTTATATGACAATGGAGCTTGGGTTTCAGTAGTTCATTGATAGTACATGATTTTTCTAATAAGAAACTTAAGAAACTTTACCCTTATTTGAACTTTGTATCTCATATCATAAGAACAAATCTGACCCCAAATTGAAAAAATTGTTTCTTATATGTGGGACACTACTGTATATCAAAGAGCAGCAGCAGCAGCAACAGCAACGGCATACTTTCATGCAACCCAACCCAAGCGATTTGAAGCAAATCCAACAGACTGACTTGGCAATATTTATCGTGCATTCGTGTACCATTATTTTGATAAACATGAACAACTATATAAACCGACACATTTATATCATAAAGAAAAAGCTGACATCGAAGTGCCTGGAAAGTTTGCCCCTGCTGATGAAAGGTACTCAATATACTCTGTATGGTGTTTCCTTGAAACCTTAAGTTTCCTTCAGTTCAGTAAAAAGTGAGGATTTCTTCCTTCCTCAGTTGCAACCCTTTATGCCTGCAATCTTGTAATAAATTGTTCTTGTGCTTCGTAGTTTCGGAATTCTCACACTCCATGATTGAAGTTAAGTTTTAATATCTTCAAACTACATATAGGAATTATTAGGAAACTACACAGGTCCTTGGCTGATAGCAGCAAATTCTTTTTGCTGAACAAGTTTACCTGTATAAATATGGTTTTTACTATTATTATTATTATATTAACTGAAACTTCTATGCAAGAAATGCAATTTCACAAAGTACTTAAACGGAATTGTATAACATAGTAATAATACTCATTGCCGTAGTGCCGTAGCGCCGTAGTGCCATAGCGCCGTAGTGCCGTAGTGCCATGGATTAGCAATGGATTAGTGCCCTGACGAAACATGAAATGACGGCAATCGAACAATGGTTAAAGTTCAACTGTACAAGCAAAGGAACATTTAATTTTAAGCAAGGCAAATAGCCTTAAACGTTACAGTAAGAGCCCTTTTACACGAGACCCGGCATGAAACTTTTGATGACATGAACTCAAGCCGACGTGAAAATTTGAGAAAATTCCCTCCTGTTTACGCGAGGTCCGATATTAACTTGAAATGAAACATTCAACTATGCCGTGCATCTTTCACGTCACTTTGTGTAGATATTTCAGAAGGAGAACAAAGGCAATTTAGGTTTCATGTAGTCCGAGAAAATGTGCATACAAGAGATTTCCATGGCGGCACGAGTTTCACGCCGCCCCCCCCCCCCCGATAGTGACATGACTACTTATGTCTAACGAAATTAAGTACAATCAGGTCGTTAGAAAAGAAAAGGGACTATTAATGGAGCATGTAATAAGTAGAATCCAGAGAAGAATGCGACATAAGAATGCGACGTAAGAGAAGCATTCGAAAAGAGAGGTTACTTCACAAAAATACGGAGACATTTACATTACTTATAATTAAGGGCCTGTTTATACGAGGAAAAACAGTTAACCTGCCAGACCTGGGGCGACAGGCGAAGTAAATTTCAGCCACTGTTTATGAAATTCCCCTGTGTACAATTCCAGTCCGATGTAGCTTTCTTGTATCTTTGCTATATGTAAGTAATTTCCACTCAGAGTAATTCTATGTCTTTTTGCATAATATAGCTTTGATTTAGATTGTATGTAGAGGAATTTGAAATCAAGAAACTGAAACGAATATAACAAGAACATACCAACGCATTTGCGGTCACCATCTCGCATCCTAAATCCTCTCTTGCAAGCACAGCGATGTCCTCCTTGAACATTAATGCAGATTTGATCATCCAAGCAGGAGTGGCTTCCTTCTGTACATTCATCTACATCTGTGGGTTGAAAGAAATAGAAAACCGGGGTTATAAACAACTCATATTCAACTGGTGAAGGTATTCTAACCTAGCGATTGCCCATATTAAGATTTTTCCAGACGCCAAAACGTCAAAGCAGAACAAGGACATATTTCGTAACTCAACAGGACTAGTTGCTTTGACTGACACCAAAATTTTAAGCGATTAGTGATTCTCTCAACCGGTAAATCAAACAGACCGCAAACGTTGCCCCGAAACCAGTAGGGTAAACTAACGCCTGATGCACGCTTAAAGAGTTTTCTAGGAGAACTCAGCAGTTCAGAACGAAAAAAGAAGAACCAAGATGAACATCTGCCTGGCAGATTTTGTTTATTGAACTCAGGAGTTGAGTTGTAATCATTTACCTTAAGCCCTAGATACGCAAGAATCGCATATGAGCAATTCTTTAAGCAAGTCTATGATTTTATCTATTTACATTTCATTTATCTCGACTTCTGGGTAGCTCATATATGACCTACCAGTCGTTAACGACAACAGCAACAACGCAAATTTAGGAGCTATCTTACCTTCACATACACCATTTATGTTAGCTTGATGCCCGAAAGGACATATGACATTTCCGACATCTTTTTCGACAAGGCTAACTGCAGGCGCTTTTGTCTTCACCACTGGCTCTTTTGTTGAAAGAACGCCAGGTTTGTGTCTGTCTATCGCAATTTCATGGAGGGTACTTGGAACAACTGGTAACCTCGTTGCCGCTGCAGTCTCAGGTGCTGCCTTTGTGGTAGGTGCCTCAGTCTCTACAGGAGCTGCCTCGGTAGTCACTACCACTGGGGCTGCTGCTTTGGTAGTAGGTGCTTCAGTCTCTATGGGAGCTGCTTTGGTAGTAGGTGCCTCAGTCTCTATGGGAGCTGCTTTGGTAGTAGGTGCCTCAGTCTCTACAGGAGCTGCCTCGGTAGTCACTACCACTGGTGCTGCTTTGGTAGCAGGTTCCTCAGTCTCTAAAGGAGCTGCCTCGGTAGTCACTACCACTGGTGCTGCTTTGGTAGTAGGTGCCCCAGTCTCTACAAGAGCTGCCTCGGTAGCCACTATCACTGGGGCTGCTGCTTTGGTAGTAGGTGACTCAGTCTCTACAGGAGCTGCCTCAGTAGTAAGCACAACTGGTGCTGCTTCGGTAGTAGGTGCCTCAGTCTCTACAGGAGCTGCCTCAGTAGTCACTACCACTGGTGCTGCTTTGGTAGTAGGTGCTTCAGTCTCTACAGGAGCTGCCTCGGTTGTCACTACCACTGGTGCTGATTTGGTAGTAGGTGCCTCAATCTCCACAGGACCTGCCTCGGTAGCCACTACCACTGGTGCTGCTTTGGTAGTAGGTGCTTCAGTCTCTACAGTAGCTGCCTCGGTAGTCACTACCACTGGTGCTGCTTTGGTGGTAGGTGCCCCAGTTTCTACAGTAGCTGCCTCGGTAGTCACTACCACTGGTGCAGCTGCGGTAGTAGGTGCCTCAGTCTCTACAGGAGCTGCCTCAGTAGTCACTACCACCGGTGCTGCTTTGGTAGTAGGTGCTTCAGTCTCTACAGGGGCTGCCTCGGTAGCCACTACCACTGGTGCTGCTTTGGTAGTAGGTGCTTCAGTCTCTACAGTAGCTGCCTCGGTAGTCACTACCACTGGTGCTGCTTTGGTGGTAGGTGCCCCAGTTTCTACAGTAGCTGCCTCGGTAGTCACTACCACTGGTGCTGCTTCAGTAGTAGGTGCCTCAGTCTCTACAGGAGCTGCCTCAGTAGTCACTACCACTGGTGCTGCTTTGGTAGTAGGTGTCCCAGTTTCTACAGTAGCTGCCCCGGTAGTTACCACCACTGGTACTGCTTTGGCAGTAGGTGCCTCAGTCTGTACAGGAGCTGCCTCGGTAGTCACAACCACTGGTGCTGCTTTGGTAGTAGGTGCCTCAGTCTCTACAGGAGCTGCCTCGGTAGTCACCACCAATGGTGCTGCTTTGGTAGTAGGTGCCTCAGTCTCTACAGGAGCTGCCTCAGTAGTCACTACCACTGGTGCTGCTTTGGTAGTAGGCGCCTCAGTCTCTACAGGGGCTGCCTCGGTAGTCACTACCACTGGTGCTGCTTTGGTAGTAGGTGCTTCAGTCTCTACAAGGGCTGCCTCGGAAGTCACTACCACTGGAGATGATTTGGTAGTAGGCGCCTCAGTCTCTACAGGGGCTACCTCGGTAGTCACTACCACTGGTGCTGCTTTGGTAGTAGGTGCCTCAGTCTCTACAGGGGCTGCCTCGGTAGTCACTACCACTGGTGCTGCTTTGGTAGTAGGCGCCTCAGTCTCTACAGGGGCTGCCTCGGTAGTCACTACCACTGGTGCTGATTTGGTAGTAGGGGCCTCAGTCTCTACAGGGGCTGCTGCTTTGGTAGTAGGTGCTTCAGTCTCTATGGGAGCTGCTTTGGTAGTAGGTGCCTCAGTCTCTACAAGAGCTGCCTCTGTGGTCACTACCACTGGGGCTGCTGCTTTGGAAGTAGGTGCCTCAGTCTCTACAGGAGCTGCCTCAGTAGTCACTACCACTGGGGCTGCTACTTTGGTAGTGGGTTCTTCAGTCACTATGGGAGCTGCCTCGGTAGTCACTACCACCGGGGCTGCTGCTTTGGTAGTAGGTGCTTCAGTCTCAATGGGAGCTGCTCCAGTCTCTTCAACTACAATAGGTGGTGCCAATGTCGTGGCTGGTGCCTTAGTCTCCATCGGAGCTACCCGGGTAGTAACTACCACTGGGGGTGACAAAGTTGTAGCTCCCGCTTCTGTTTCTATTATAGCTGCAACTGCAGTTGTTGCCGTCTCTTGTTCTAAATTATCCGTAACTTCTTTTGGAGGGTCAGTTGCTTGTACGACATTGAGATCAATGCTGGTTGGGGGTTCAGTTTCACCTTCTAGCAGATTTCCCCCGTTACCAGTTGCAGTAATCGCAAGATTGGAAACTTCCGTTGGTGGTTCCTTTGTGCTCTCTGCAGCTGCAAAGGTGATCTTTCCTAAGCCAGCTGTAATGTCCACACCATCACCACCTGCCAGCACATCCGTCATCAAAGAATTCCCTGTTGGCGTTTCAGCAACGATTACTTCTTGCGGTTGAACAGGTGATACTACTGCACCCTTGGAGCCTTCAGGGACAATACCTTGTGATGTAGATGATGCTTTTGCATTGCTATCTTCATCAGGTGTCTTTGTAATTAAGCCCTTTTGGCTCTCTGACTCATCCGTTCCAACCGACGCTCCTTTGGAAGCATCTGATGTCCCTGACACTGCTGCTGTACCTCTTGAGGTGGCAGCGACAGTTGTAGCTTGGGTGGTTGAAATACCATTGGGCTGTGGACTGAATCCTCCAAACAACTCCCAAAAATTTTCAAATCCATTTGAGTCATCAGTGACTAATGGGACAGCAGTTGGCATGGTAGTGGTGGGCTTACTGCTGTCTCTTGTGGCACTTAAAGCAGGGCTCTGTGTATTTGATTGGCCAATAGGTTCTTTTGTGCCAATTTGTGTCTCTTTCCCTTCAATCTTCTTTCCATCAACCTCTACGGCAGGCGCCCCTGTCGTGGGAGTTGCTGTGGGTTTGCTGGTAACTTTAAGCTTCAATGTCATATTGACAGTGACTGGGTGCTCGGTTTGCGGTTCAAATGGTACTTCTGTACTCATATCAATCATCGGGGCTGTGGTCTCCTGTTGTCCTTGCTGTGGTGTAAAAGTAGGCAGCTTGTTAAGGTATTCTTCTATAACAGCTTTTGTGTCGGGCTCTTTAGTTGCTGTATCCACCTCCATTTGTGTAGTGCTATGAGCTACTCCATCAGCTGTTGGAATACTATCTGTAGTAACAGAGAGCAAACCAGGGATTGTTGTCTGTGGCTTTATTGGTTGCTCTGTTTTTAAATCAACACTTGCGACGGTAGTTGCTGTTTTTGTTGGCTTAGCAGTTGTGTCAACTTCCATGAAGTCTTTTGTCTGCATACCAATAACATTATTTATTGAAGGCTCTTCTGTAGCCAGCTTGTTTGTCATGACATCTACCTTAGAAGCAGCCGTAGAAGCTATTAATGTACTACCTGACTTGCCTTCATTAATAGCACTGGGTTCTTCTGTTGATAGTATATTTGAACTACTAGCTACGCCAGGCTTCTCCTTCGTTGTTACCTCAACAGAGCCTCCGTTGATGATAGCATGGTCTACTTCTAGAGAAGCAGGACGGTCTGTTGATTGCAACAACCTACCTGTGGCTGCCATTGTCTCTTTCTCCTTTGTTGTAACTCGTATAAGGGCAGAACGTGGATCTGCCGTTGAAACAGCTCCTTTGGTCGTAATTTCTGCAGTTGTTTTTACTTCTGTTGTTGTTGTTGCTCTCGAAGTCGTAGGCGGGACGAAAGCAGTTGTTGTTGGAGGCTTTGTCGTGGTTGTTTTCGTTGTTGTAGGGGCTTGTGTTGTCGGTTTTTGGCAAATAAATGATCCGGCAGTATTTACGCAGGTTTTATTTGTTACGCAGTTGTGTAAACCTCGCTCGCATTCGTCGATATCTGCAAAGAAGAGAGAGTTGAGCGTGATATTGGAGGAAATTTTTAGAACTGTTCAGTGAAAATTAGGGAAATTTTGCATGGAATTTCATCTGAACTGTTTGGTCAAATACTGAGGGTCACATTGCAGAACTTTAGGTAAACCGGTTTAGCGAAATATAGAGCAATTTGCATGCGATATAATATAAAATATTTAGAGAAATACTGAGAGGAAGATTGGAAAATCCTTACCAGTAACATAGGCAGGAAATTATTCAACATTGATACAAATTTGTAGGAAGTAAGAGGTTTACCCACAACCGCATCCGGCATCATAGCCTATGTGTAGGATCATAATTCAATGGAAGAAAACGTCTAGGAAACAAAGATCATAAGCTTGCTACGGCCACCAAGACATTTTCATCCTCTTTTCCGACAATGTGTCAAACGCTTCGAAATAAAAGGCTGCTCTCCATACACAGCGTTTTGAGCCCACGGGCGCTGCGACCAAATAGAGGAATGCGCAGTTGATAAACTTTGGCAATCAATCTGATCGCGAGCGACCGATTTTTGGCGCTTTGGGAGTAGGAAAAAGTCCAACTCCCATCGCGGGCGCTTACGATTGATACCGAAGGAATCAGTCTTGGTCGCAGTGCCAGCGCACTCAAAACGCTGGATATGGAGAGTAGCCTAAAGGTTGCACAAGTCAAGTTTCCAGAAATCTGGAAATGGCAGTATCAAAGGTTTTGTTTCATAGACCCTTTCTTCTTATGGAATAATGGGTCAACACGTAGGCTAGCAACACCAGAATGACAAAGCAATTGAAAAATAACTTTAAAGAAACGAAGGCAAATAAACAACACACCAATACATTCTCCATCTCCAACCATTTCCATACCAGGTTCACAAATTCTTACACAATTATAACTTCCAATTGTATTCATGCAACGCTCCTCGTCTTTACAATCATTTACTCCTTTGCACTCATCAACATCTAAAGGTAAGAAAACCAATACAACAGATGCCCGCATAAAAGAACCTGTTTTACAAGGACCTTCAGGCTGAAATTCAGTCTTTAAAGCCCCTTAAACAAGAGCCCCCCCCAAAAGGCTGAAACTAGGAGAGGCTCTTATATAAAAGGTTTCATGTCTTCAGAATTCCTTAGAATTTTCAAGAATTTTTGACATTCTGATCTGAATTCTTCAGGTGCACAAAGCCTTTCACATATTTGTTCGGGATACTGCGAATTCCCCCTTTTGTGAAGGACAAAGGAAAAGACGTTAACTCTGATTGGCTCGCTGATCAATGGGACGAGCGAAGCGTTTTGGGGCATGCGCGAGTTAACAAAGGAAGGATGAAGGGCGATGACCCTCAGATCAATACTGCGCAGACTCCAAAGCGCTTCGACTGGCGTCTGGCTCTTCAGGGGAAAATCCAAAAGACTTGCGCTGATAGTATCCCGAACAAATATCTAAACTAGAATTCGAGCCTAAATATTTTCTCACAAATTCTTCAGAATCTTCAAAAACTCATCAGAATTCTTGTGCTGAAAACAATATTAATGTGTGCAAGGCATGTACTGTATATAAGAACCTTTTTAAGAATCTTACAGGGTGGAATTAGAATAACAGCCACTTAATTAAAAACCTATTCAGGCTGCCTAAGTAAACCCAATGTTCTTTTATGCTGGTTTCTACTGTAAAAAATGTTTTTCAAACCGGGAGAGCCAGAAAAAGGGCTCAACTTTTGACAGTTAACAGCATCAAGAATAGCAGGAGGATTTCATTGAATCAAATTCTACTGAGTGAATGACCTGAGCTATATTGCGCCCATTGTTATCAACAATTTCTCTTTTTGTCTACATTCAGAAAAATTTTACAACAATTGTTACATTCTACTATACTTTCTAATGCAACACAACTATACGACACTACGTGGACAATACCAAAAGCAGCGAACAGACACGACTGCCCCATGGTTACATGAAACAAAATGAGGACGATACACGAAACTTTACGCAAAGAAACAACGAGGGAACAAAAACAGGCGAACAGCATAAAAGTAAATACGTTGTTAAGCTACGAGTTGAGGTAGCTTGTTACCAAGTAATTGAAGATTATTTGGTGAAATTGAAGAAGTGAAGAAATTGAAATTGAAGAGCAATTTCTTTTACGTTGGCAAGAAAAAACTACGAACTGCAAACCTTGGCACTCTTTCTTCTGACTATTATATTTGTAACCCACTTTACAAGGAGTTAAGGCACAGGTGAACGAGGGAACCAAATTGATACATCGAGAGCCATCAGGGCAAGGACTTGGAGAATTTGCACACTCGTCAATATCTAAGAAGAAATTCAAGAAGATAAATTTTTTTCATACATTCAATCTAAAAAGTTACAATACATTTTACTTAACTACGACTACAAAATGGCAAAATAAAACTGAAAACACGAACATAGCACTACACGTAACGACGTGAAAGACAAAGATAGCACATAAACTACACGAGACCGCTAACGAAAATGAAAAACAAACCATTTACTTAAAAAGTACAAAATTTAAAAGCGATAAAATTTGAAATCAATTACCAATATCAAAGTCTAAGCACCACTATAGTCTGTCTCAAATTAGACATTACGGGGAAATGCCTGCGAAGAGAACTCAACTTAGAGTTTGGCACCTAGTCGCAGTAAAACTGACGGGTAGTTGCTGGCTTATAGAGCAAGGGGGTGAAATTTACTGGTTGTCTCAAAACCAGAGGAAATGGTGTTCTCCATCGAAGTTAAAATCGACGAAATTCAGTGGAAAATAAGTCTAGCCCATCAGGGGGGTACATAACATGTTGAGGGCATGGGTATGTGCAGCCCATATGGGTGGGTTTTTAGGCCCAAAATTCCCTAAACAAGGATCCCTTTCGGCAGATTTTCCTTAACATGGGTGAGTTTTCCAGATATTGGCAAAAACTTGTCAAAAATGGGTCATTTTCCGCCAAGATTGATCATAAAAGTGGCTATGATGGCTAGTTTCGGTAATTAGAAGAGGGTGGCTTTCTGAAAACCAGGCGGCAGATCCCCGTCCATCCGCAAGTCATGTACCCACCCCCATCCCCCCCCCGGCGTTAGCCGAGTTTTCGGCTTTTCATAAGTGAATCAGTTAGTCATAAATTAGACTTTGTGAACAATGACTAGAAAAACATGTCTAGGGCTGCTGGAAACAGTTATGTGCAATGAAAGGTCATGGAATGCATCCATCGCTTATTTTTGCTTCTCCAAAGTCATAAAATCGATCTAAATCAATCATATTGCTTTCCAACAATTTCCTTGCAAATATTCTTGAGCCGTTTGGTCATTTATCACTCCCAAATGTTTTTGCTGGTGTAAATGGTAAAATTTACAAATTAGGTCCATTCATTGCTAAAATCACAGTTATAAAGTTACGTGCTAGCTTAAATACTCTGGTTTTGAGGCAACTACAAATTTTGACTTTCTTGCTCGAGAAAATCTTCAACTACTTGTCAGATTTACTCAAACTTGGTGCCAAACTCTAAGCTGAAACCTCTTCCATGCACAAATCTAAAAAACAGGAAAATTTGATTCATGGCTTCTTTAACAGTAGCTGCTCAAAGAGGGCACATGTTTTTTTGTCTTCAATTTGTTTTGAGTGGGCTTGTCAGGATTTCTAGCTACAGAAAGCTAATAGACGATTGCGCTAAATGGCGGCGAGGAATTTTTTACCGAGATGCACTGCGTTCTTTAATCGAATTCCTATAGAATCGTTAAAGGTTTGCAATTCGAACGCAGTGCATCTCAATAAAAAATTCCTCGCCGCCATCTTTAGCGCAATCCTCTATTTAAGCCCACTGTCCATGCCGCATCCAGGCATGGGACCCCTAGTTTAACGTCCCTTCCGAAGGACGACGCGACGAGGTGAGTGAATTTGACCTCACTCGACCAAGCTTAACTTCAGTCACCTGACGAGGACTGTATAAGCCACTCGGCCACTCACCCCGCTGAAGCAATACACTCACCAGGCTTACCAGGTGGAAACCTTTTTTGGGACACCATGTACATATCGTGCAACACAAAAAACCGACTGCTTCGAATTTCAACATACCTTTACAAGAACCATTAACTCGTTTATATCCAGCATTACAAGGTGAATTGATGCAGATGAAACTACCATCAGTGTTGATACAAGTCTGATCAGCTAAGCATGTTTCTTTGCTTGTGCATTCGTCAATATCTGCAAGTAAATGTAACACAACCCGGTAATCCAAGATTCCACTGAATATAAAATATACACCTTTCTAAGCAAGAAGATACAAAGCCACAAGATAGACTTTCTACTTCGAGTCCTATAAAAACAAAAGCTGTTGGATGTAAGTTTATACGCTATGATTAAATACCTTCATTAGTATCGTTGAGTCCTAGTAATCGCTTATGAGTATCGTTGAGTCCTAGTAATCAACTACCAACCCCCCCCCCCCCCCGTATTGCTCATACTATGAGCAAGTATGAGCGAGAAGGGGATGGGTGTAGCGATTACTAGGACTCAACGTAATAAGTCTACCAACGAGATACAAGCATCATTCTTTCGTTTGAGAGAATAATACATCATTCACACTTCTAATTGGTCAATTTAACTAATCAAATCAATTTGATTGGTTGAAAATATAACTTGGTTTTGACCAAGCTGATGTCACTTTGTCGGTGCGTATAACGTATGGGGTACAGTAGTGGCGGATTTAGGGGGGCAAATGGGGGCAACTGCCCCCCTTCACGATGAAAACTAAGCTTTGGCGCCCCCTTTTTGGTAAGGAAAGCGCCCCTTATCCTGACCCAAATGCACTCTTTTTTCAGTGTTTCGTTTTGAATGCGGGGAAACACGTAAACTAAGGCGCTATTCAGAAGAAAAACCAGAGAACTTTATTGAACGAAGCACAAAAATTTTCACGCGCCTTCGGCGCGCTAACTTTTCATTTTCTTTTTGGCACCTCCTCTCCAAATTGGCCCCCCTTCAACCTCCGGCTGGATCCGCCCCTGATGGGGTACAAATTACAAAGCAAAACCAACATCGAAACTTTTCCGAGTTATTGATGTAAAGCTAGCCCAGCTGAATCAGAACGTGACCCTGTATTGGTACTTATTTACTGGGTAGTAATGAGTGTGGGAACAACTATACCGAGAATTTTTTCCGAATTTCGAATTTCAAGATCTCCCTTCCATCTCAAGGTTTCCGAATCGGTGTTTTTAAACTTCGAGATCCCTCCCTCTGCTAACAGAAGGAGTTTGTTTTCATCTTGCAATTGTTTTGAATTGTTTTGACCTTTAGTGGTTGTTGATTGAGTTTAGCCAATGATTGGCTCAGGTGTGATCTACACGTGATTTTCAAATTTATTTCATTTGCTTATTTGTCCGATAGTAAAGCGGCTTTTTTGTATTATAACGTTATTCTCAGCATGAACCAAACTTACGAGTGTGCGAAGAAACGCGTTTTTGGCTATTCAAGGTTGTGCTTCGTTGCAGCTACTGGTGAGTTACTTACTTATTTCTTTCGTTTCAGATAATAAGATTAATTCGTTATCTCTTGCAGGTCTCAACAGTTTTCCCTCTCGTTACTGGTTTATTTTGGTGGTTGTTCATTTAAAGGAGTTAATAGATTTCTTTCTACAGATAACAGTGTGTTCATGGGTTTAGCATGATGAATCCCTTATTTAAGGCTATTTTGAAATTGATATCACAAAACATCTTCTGAGTCTCCAAAGACTATAAGAAACTAACAACTTGAAAGGTCCACTTTTGACGTGAGGCACAAAAACCATAGACCATTGAAACCCATAGAAAACATGAGAAGTCAAGCAAGTTTCAAGGAGCTTGCCTCTCTTTGACGCCCTTTCAGAAAGAAAAAAGCTGACAAATTGGATGCTTCAAAAGGTTAAAATGTCCCTACTTTCAAAGGCATTCGTGCGTTAGTTTGAAAGCAGAAACACTGCAACGCAACGAAGAACGACAGCAAATATGTGCGACATCAAAATATACATAAGATACCAATATTTCGTCCTGCTATGCAGGACTTCTTAAGGGCCGAAGAACTACTGCATGGCAGGACGAAATATGGCACCATACATATTTCTAAATTTCCCACATATTTGCCGTTGCTCTTCATCGCGTTGCGGTGTTCCTGTGTTCAAACTTAATTACGTATTCATCAGCGCAAGCATCCTTGGATCCAACGAGCGACATTGGTGTCGTGTCCTTTCCTTTCTCGACTCATTCGCGCGTTGTTGCTAAAACAGCCTAATTAAGAATAGAACTTTAACGCATGAAAGTTGTTCAATCCCCTGGTAAACATTGGCACAAGAACACTTACCGACGCAACTGCCTTCTATATTTTCATAACCATCTCCACAAGTTTGCGGGAAGCAAGCAAATGCTCCAGGGGTGTTCATACAGAATTCACTTGGCTTGCAAACATCGAGCAAACATTCGTTGATGTCTGAGGAAGATCATTTGTTTGTTTAAATAACTTTCAGTTATTTCGACAATCATAAGCAAAAATTATTAATTCATTCATGGCCATTTGACAGAAAAACTTTAGAACCAAAACTTTATTTTTATCACTCCTGGGAGAGATGAAAAGCCTGTGCATGTTGTTTCGCCCTAGAAATCCCTTCTGATTTGATCGAGTTTTCTAGGCCCTTTTTCAGACAATTCAAAACTAAAAAATTTTCATAAAGCTGATTTTGCCTACGTTTTTCTTGCTTATTCAAACACGATAAACATCACAAAAATATTTCAGTGTTTCTATCATCCAGGGAAATTCAGTTCGTTCAAATCCATTCGGTACATTTATAAAATTTTTTCAAACGCACTAAGTCCTTTGTGGCACATCCAAAGAAAGATTAAATTTGTGCCTTTTTGTTCCTTGTTTCCAAGCATTCTTTGATGTGCTGATATCACTTGGTCAATTAGGGCTCATAATAGTACTCTTAAAAAGTAGGCGCATGTTTTCAAAATGGCCTAAACTTAAAGGTGTTTTCGCAAACTCAACAAAATCGCTTCAAAGTCTGGTCTAAAGGGCTTGACCATTGAAAAAGAAACTTTGTGTACAAAGAATGATGTTTCCTTGACCTACAAAGCGCAAAACCCATACCTTTCAGGCAGTAATATTCTTCTGTAGAAATGAATGAGATCCATCGCAGCTGTGAGAACTCTAGGCCTCATCAGCCGTCACCTCGTGATTAATTGAAAAATGCATTCTAGCAATTTGGTTGCTGAATACGGAATCATTGTACGTGGTCCTTTACTGGACCCAATTTTCAAGAGTAAAATCATGAGTCCCTATTGACCAAGTGATATCAGCAAATCAAAGAAAGCAAGGAAATAAGGGACGAAAAGGGACAAGTCTAAGGGACGACCGGAAAGCGAGAAATAAATTTCGCTACATACCTTCACATTTCATAGAGATTGCATCTCGTGTGAAACCAACAGCACATTGTTCTCTTTCTGCACATCTATAACTTCCAACAGTATTTTCGCAGATCTGCATTGGGTTACAAACCCCCGGATTCTCGGTACATTCGTCTCGATCTGCAAACAATACAAATCCATCATAAACATCTGGTAGTCATTAGACTTTGCGCCCATTCTTTGTTATGTGCAAAAAAACAACTGGAGACGACACATGTGAGGCATGGGAGGTATGTCCGTTGTCTAGGCCCCTTTGGACTTGCCCAAGTCGTCACATAAGAAAGACAGTGACGACTTGTTGCGAACAGCTCCGTTAATTATCTTAAGATGCATGTGACCTGACTTAACCTGATGTTTGTAAAAGAACGTAACCGCAAGTAATTTGAAAACCAGGGGGTTAGTTGTATCTGTCTTCAAATGTGCGCTGCTTTGGAAATGGTGGAGTCAATATATAAACATCTGTTTGTTTTGACATACAACCATTTATGTTTCAAAATTGGTTTGCCCCCGTCATTTTCTTTCAGGGAAAGCAGAAACTTGTCTGCTGTTGGTCAAACAATAAGATCAAAGGTGCCGTCTACCCTATCAAAAACCGTCTGGCCATCCAGGTGTGTTATCTAGCTGTGAGCTGCTCGCGACAAGTCGTCTCTTCCTTTCTTTCAGGACGACTTGAGCAAGTCCAAGGGCTCTTTTGAAATTGGAGAACGAGAAACATCAAAATTTTGACTCTACATCTTTGTCTATGCTTTAGACCCATTGTCAGACATGATCCTTAAGGCAAAGAGAATTTAGGCCAGAAATGACTCTCAGATGATACAAAATTTGAATTTAGCGCCACAAAGGATCTTGGTTAGCAGTAATTCTTTAACGAGGGGATGCACCGTTTGCTCTTGGTAACGAAAATAAAGCCCATAGTAATAATATTTAAGTTGGAATAGTGTTTACTCAAATTGTATCAAGAAGGTCCTATCTGCATGATTCAAATGTCTAAGTATGTTTTTAGTTTCCTTCACAATAACGAAAAACAAAAATTCTTGAAATAAAACTCACCAACACAGCTTCCGTTATCTAGTCGTTTGAGACCAGCATCAACGCATGGGTTCCAAAGACAATTATAAGAACCAAGTGTATTTACACAGGATTGCTCCTCCAGACATATATCTTTCTTTGTGCATTCATCTATATCTGAAGAAATAGAAAGATTTACTTTTATACCGTCACAAGATAAATTGCTACGCAATTTTTACGCACTTAGACCATTCTATTCGTGGTTATTTTCCCTTGACATCCAAAATGAGAAGGCCTTTTGGAAATCTTTATCTATATATGCAATGGCCAAGGGGCAAATGCACCGTTTGCTCCCCAAGGTATCGTCACCATACTATTGCACCCAGTGAGTCAACAAAACAATCTCCGTTAAGTTAGGCTCGGTTATCATCCCGGCTTTAATCGGCCATTCCTTCCCATGGATACGGGAGACTTTCTGCAAAAAGCACTTTCCAAAAGCCTACGAACATGCATGAAAATGATTAACAAATCTTTTCTAACAATGATAAACAAATGACCTTGGTTTTCTTCCCTAACAATGATGACACTTTCATGCATTCATGTATTTTGTGCTCCTGGGTGCATGGAACCCTCTTAATAAGTTATTCCTATTCCTTTCAGAGGGAGACTTGTTCATTGTCCCAAGAGGATAGCAAGTGCTAAGGCGTGTCGAAGTCATTGCTATAATGCCCGTGTAAGGGCCTGTTCATATGGAGGCGAGCCAGCCCGCTGACCGGGCTGGAGCTTTTTGCCGAGATCTCACCTCATCCCTAATTCCAATACAAAATTTGATTTCTGTTCATATGAGCAGGCGGGCTGGCCCGCTTAGCGAGATCTCGGTAGGCGGGATGAAAATTTTCCCATATGAATACTCCATCCTGGCTACCGAGATGAAAATGTCGCTATTGCTCATGCGCTGCTAATCTAAACAATGGGCACGTGGCTCATTTTTGACACGTGTCAAATTTCTGTCTCGGCAAGCGGGCTGGAATTTCTTCATATGAACACAAGATGAAAACTGTCTCGCCTACCGGGCCAGCCCGGTAAGCGGGCTGGCTCGCCTCCATATGAACAGGGCCTAAGGCAGAAATGTCAAGAAAATTCGGTCGTTATTTTGGGCATGTTTTAAAAGGTTTCCTGAAGAGGCTTTCTCGAGACAATCCTTGATAATTTCAAAATGGCGTGGCAGTTTCAGTGACGTAGATTTTAAAGTATATTTGAAACATATCTACCAACAAATCATTCATTGTCGACATCATCGTCTTCGTATCCAGAGACTCATCGCCTTTTAAAATGGGGATTCGCTTTATTGATTCACCCGGTAGTAAGTACTATTGCAATTTTTGCATACCTTCACATTTCAGTGTTTGCTTATTTCTTGACAATCCTTCAGGGCATTCCTTCTCCTTGCACTGATGCCCTCCTCTTGTGTTGATACACATTTCGTGGTCTTTGCAGTTATGAAGTCTCTGCCTACATTCGTTGATGTCTGAAAAGGAGATTTAAAAAGTAGAAATATCTAGCTGATAGCTTTATAGATTTTGTCAACTGTGCGGAATTAGAGTAACGTTGTTATCCTAGCAATGACCTTTTTTCCATTCAAACAAGGAAGCATGAATTTTCCAGTCACAGACGAAATAGCACTTGCCTACCATGACATGGCTTGAAAACTTGTGATCAATTAAGCTGTGGTAATGTCCAGACGAAAGGCCAAGACACTAATTCTATAGGGTCACTTTCATAGGTCTTCCTGCCAGCAACATTTGGATTTCTAAGTGGAGACAAAATTTGGTAACAACGAAAATAGGAAATAGGCGCTACTGGGGTCTAATGGGGTAAAATGGGTAAAGCTTTGTTAAAATGGGTAAGGCAAAATGTGAAAAATTGTCATAAAAATCTTCAGATTCTTGTTTCTCTAGCTACATAAGTCAGAACAACCCTCCTCGAACTACTGAGTGTCAATTAAATTTGATAACGGGTTTAAGCCCGAAACGTCGTATCAAGTGATAATGGGTTTAAGCCCGAAACGTCGTATACCACAAAGCTTTGTTCGTAGCACGAGTACTAATATTTTATTCATTTGTTTGTTGATTAAACAGTCTGAGATGTTCCGTTTTCTCGGCAATTAATATTACCCATTTTACTCCTGCAGACCATATTTTACATGACAAACCTGCACATGTAACACCATCTCTTGAAAGGAAGAACCCTTTGTTGCAAGCACAGTGATAACTTCCATTTGTATTTATGCAGAGGTGCTCACATCGAGTCAGGGTCTCACACTCATTTATATCTGAACGGAAAACAAAAGAAATCGCTATGAGATCGACTCTTTGCTTTTAATTTAACTTGCGCCAAGTCTCAGTTATAACAATAGATCATGAGATACAGTAGAAAAAACCCACATAAAAGAAACTACTTTTATAAGAACATTGAGGCAGAAAATTCAATATTTTAAGCCCCCTAAAGAAGAACCTCTCAGAGGCTGACACTGGGGGAGGTTCTTATATAACAGGTTTCATGTCTTCAGAACTCCTCAGAACTTTCAAGAATTATTGACATTCTGAGTAGAATTCTTCAGTTGTACAAAAGACTATGAGACTTTAACAATTCATTTTCATTTCATTTTATTTAATTTAATCATGATATCCATTTAGTATAAAAGAGTATAATGAAAGATAGCAGGATTAATAATAGATATAAAAGCCAGTACTGTTCTTCAATGGCTTCGTGCGAAAACATACTCTTTCTTCAGCTTAGAAAATGACTTTTTAGCCCATTCTTAAAAGTAACAATAATTGTAACCTTAAAATGTTCTCAAGGATTCTCAAGGAACTCTCAAAGTCATTAGATTTGTTGTGCTGAAAACAGTATTAATGTGTGCAAGGTCAGTACTGTATATAAGAACCTCTTTAAGAACCTTCCAGGCTGGAAGTTAGAATAGCAGCCACTCAAGAACTAATTGAGGCTGCCCAAGAGAAACCTAGGCTCTTTTATGCGGGTTTCTACTGTAAGGATCAACACCGTGCCTGAATAATTGAAAGTAGAAATAGAATAGACTGAATATCCTCCTTCGTTACCACATTCCCTGAGATCAAAATTGAGACATTTAAGGTAAGTGGGTCCTTACTTGATTTGATCATGTATGGCTGAAGGAGAAGATAATCAAAGGTAAGAAGAGAACATCAACAAACTTCTACACTGCTTTTTGCTCCTGCTTTGTTTGCACTTAAACTTGTTTTGTAGAACTACGTATTGGGTGAAGCAAGGATCATCATACAGTAAGGGCCCGCATTTAAGAAACCACCTAAAAGAAACTTTTAGCCTACTGAAAAATGATCAGCTCTCTTACCTACAAGAAACGCTTGGGGCTCACCCTTTAAATAAAGTTTCTTGTATTTTGAGTGACACCAAGTACTAGTCTGATGGCCTGGAAGCATTAAATCTAGCACAGGGTTCATAAGAAAATAAATCTAGCACAGGGTTCATAAGAAATTAAATCTAGCACAGGGTTCATAACAAATTAAATCTAGCAGAGGGTTCATAACAAATTAAATCTAGCACAGGGTTCATAAGAAATTAAATCTAGCACAGGGTTCATAAGAAATTAAATCTAGCACAGGGTTCATAAGAAATTAAATCTAGCACAGGGTTCATAAGAAATTAAATCTAGCACAGGGTTCATAAGAAATTAAATCTAGCACAGGGTCCATAAGAAATTAAATCTAGCACAGGGTCCATAAGAAATTAAATCTAGCAAAGGGTTCATAAGAAATTAAATCTAGCACAGGGTTCATAAGAAATTAAATCTAGCACAGGGTTCATAAGAAATTAAATCTAGCACAGGGTTCATAAGAAATTAAATCTAGCACAGGGTTCATAAGAAATTAAATCTAGCACAGGGTTCATAAGAAATTAAATCTAGCACAGTGTTCATAAGAAATTAAATCTAGCACAGGGTTCATAAGAAATTAAATCTAGCACAGGGTTCATAAGAAATTAAATCTAGCACAGGGTTCATAACAAATTAAATCTAGCACAGTGTTCATAAGAAATTAAATCTAGCACAGGGTTCATTAGAAATTAAATCTAGCACAGGGTTCATAAGAAATTAAATCTAGCAAAAGGTTAATAAGAAATTAAATCTAGCACAGGGTTCATAAGAAATTAAATCTAGCACAGGGTTCATAGGAAATTAAATCTAGCACAGGGTTCATAAGAAATTAAATCTAGCACAGGGTTCATAAGAAATTAAATCCAGCACAGGGTTCATAAGAAATTAAATCTAGCACAGGGTTCATAAGAAATTAGATCTAGCACAGGGTTCATAAGAAATTAAATCTAGCACAGTGTTCATAAGAAATTAAATCTAGCACAGGGTTCATAAGAAATTAAATCTAGCACAGGGTTCATAAGAAATTAAATCTAGCACAGGGTTCATTAGAAAGTTCTAGCAAGATATCTTGGATTTAACGGATTTTTACCTTATTTACTACTGATGTTCTTGAAATCATTGATAGGATAGGCATATGGCTAGATATGGCCCATTTACTTACAGCTAACCCTATTTTGTTGCAACTCATCATTCATAGACTTTAAAAGTAAAGTTAGAAACTTAAGAAACTTGAACCTCAAAGCATGACAAGTATCACAATTAGAAGAAATATTTTAGGCTAAACTGTGCAAAAGTGGTTTCTTAAATGTGGGGCCTTATTGTTTTGAAATCAAGCAATCACACACCTCGGCAGTATTTTCCATCTTTGAGAAATCCTTCTGGGCATTCGTCTTTTCCTGAAAAAGTACCCGAACTTAATCAACAACTGAATATATAAAACAAAGGGAAATCATAATAGACGAACCATCCATATTCAAGACAATCAAGTCGAGATGCTTGTCTGAAATGACAAATACTAATTTGATCTACGACAGATAACGAAACTACAGAAAAGCTACAAGGTATAAATACCCTTTCTACCGAGGAGAAAGTTTGAGTAACAAAATGTGGTTCCAATCTTACAAATCTATAAAAAGTGAGTGTAAAATTATATCACATTTTCCTATGAATTGAATGACCTGAAATGAACTTTAGGTAAATTGCTGTAAATCTGCTGAGGCAATTTTTTGATGTCTTGATTGGTTTCAAAATGGTGGCATTTTGATTATTTCTGTGCAAATTTATCGAAAGTTTTGAAAAAATTAAATCCTTTTCTATATCCACTTAAAAAGATTACAATATAAATTTACAAACTACACTACTCTACAAAATTACTATACGACTATACAATACTACTAGAAACGATACCCCGAGGAGCAAAGAGGCTATGACTACCCCGAGGCCAATTTAACATAGAGATAAAAATTTGTGTCCGTCTCAAATCACATTCCACCACAAGAATCGTCAGCGATTGAACAACTTAAGTGATCGAGTGGGTAATTGACATCAGATATCGCGTGGTATCTAATTAGGGGCAAACATTAAATATGATAATAAAAGACAAATGACAAAAAAGAAAAACAAACAAAACAAAAAAATTTAAATAATTGTAAGTCTAAAATTCCTTGACCAAAATCGATCCAATCTTCAAGAAAACTACAGCTTGTGAGGATCTACAACATGATGGCGAGCAGAAATCTGTAGCCATTCTGGTTAAGGATTCAGAAGCTTGATAACGTCACAACCATAAAATTAATAAATGCCGCCATTTTGAAACTAAAATCAATAAATGCCAGCCTCGACTCACGACTCACTTCAATGTGATTTCATGTTTCGCCACAGGATAGCAAATTTAATCATTGGACACATACTAATATCAAATAGCCATACTACAGTTTATGTAAATATAATATTTTTGTCGTGTTAGGGGCCCTTTACATGAGCAAACTCAGACCGGTCTGAGTTTCAGATCGGCTTGAAATTTTGATATGTCTGTCATTTTGCATTGCGTTTACATGGAATTCAAACCGGTTTGAAATTATAAGAGTGCCACATTATGCACGTGTTTAATGCTACTGAGGCAATTAATATGGTTTTCATTTCTTTCGTATTAACAAACAAATGACCAAACAATAAGACTGGCTCCCAGTGGCGCAACATCACTTCCTCAATTACATTCACAACTTTCATTTCGCCCCGATATGAAAAAATTCTGTTTACATGAGAATTTCAGGTCGACTTGAGTTTTCAGATCGGTCTGAAAGACCGAAACGAGCCTAGACCGGCGTGAGTTTCATTTCGCCTGCTCTCATGTAAGCACTCCAAGGGCTTTGACTAGACACCGAAATGAAACTCGTGCCGATCTGAAACTCAGACCGGTCTGAGTTTGCTCATGTAAAGGGCCTCTTAGTCTATGACACTCTTATGATAACTTAAGTCTGATTGGTCTTAGTGTGCCAAGAAAAGTTTTCGTTGTTTTTTGCATCTGCCTCTCATAGTATCTATATTGAAACTAATAAAGTATAAAAAAATTAACATGGCTGATTTATAGCAAATTAGCTAAAGTTCCTTTCAGGCACTTTTATTCAAAAAATAATGTAATAGTATTTTACACCCACCCTTTTAAAGATTTGAGCCTAATGCTGCCTGATACAGGAAAATGACCACTGGAATTTCAATCAATCTATCAACCAATCAATCAGTCAATCGATCAATCAGTCAATCAATCAATCGATCGATTAATCGATCAATCAATCGATCAATACACCACTTTAATTAACAGCCTCGTTTTGGAAATTATTCAAGAATCTGTCATATGAAATTTTAGAGGCCAAATTCAGATTTAGTACCCTAACTTTAGTCTAACCACAAGTTTTCATGTAGCTAGCGGTCATCGTGTTAATTTTATGACGATTTAAAGTTTGAGAATCTATAAGGGATTCGACCGTGAAAAATGACTCATGTTGCAAAGTTTCACCCCCAGCGATTTTTCACGGTGAAATCCCTTATGAATCTTTGAACTTCACATTGTTATAAAATCAACATCACAGTTGCTAGCAGTTTAAAAACACGTTACGAGACTAAAGTTTGGGAGCTGAATCTGAATCTGCGTTCAAAATTTTCATATGAACAATAGGGAGAGATTTTGACAAATTTCCAAAACGAGGCTGCTTAATTAAAGTGGTGTATAGAGCAATCAATCGATAAATCTATCAATCAATCGATAGACCAATTAATCGATCGATAAATCAATCGTTCAATCAATCAATTGCTTGAAACCTACCTCCAACATATGACGCCGTGATTTCATGCCTTATCGACATTTTCTCTTCATCTACAGTGAGGCTATCAGTTTTAACTTGATACGTTTGACTTGGATAATTAAGCGTTCGGGGTGATGCATAAACAATTGAATGCTCTAATTTATACTTTGCTGACGCTTCTTCAATGAGAATGTATCGCTCTGAATAACCAAGGATCGTGCTTGGTGATGTCTGCAAGAAACTAAAGAAATTCTACGTGAAAATATGTTGATTTCGCTAGATTTATTGCAAAATTTACAGGAAAGTGCAGAAGGGGTGCGATATCTAAAACAAATCCAAAACACACAGCGATTTCGCAACATCTAATGATCTAATGTGACCCTGACTCTAGTATATATCAGCAGAAATCGGATGATTCAGAAATATACTTCGACTTTGTAAACATTTCGACTTTCATCTTCTTCAGTAACTGTTCTTACAAGACTTGGGGACCCACCTTAAAAACCTAGATTACAATAGGGTAACAACAGAAACAACCTAACAAAGGGACCCGCTTAATACACATGTGCTATAACTGAAACAGAAAAGGTCGAGCCGGAAGCATAAAGAGAAGTAAGGCTATTGCTATTATTTACTAAAGACTTTATAAAGTCGAGTGCGCGACGAAACGCGTTTTTTAGTAATTCAACGTCTTTCTGTATTGCAGTTACTGATGAGAAGCTAACTTATTTCTTTCCTTTCAGACATTAAGATTAATTTGTTGTTTTTTCCAGGGTGCCTCAAAAAATTGTTCAATGTTTGATTGAATACTAAAAAATAGTGATACGCTTAATGCACCCTTGGTCAAGTCACCCTTTTCCTGAGATTTTACATTAATTTTTGACATAAGAATCTTGCAAATCCGCTAAAAATTCACAGAGTTACAAGCATTTGAAGTTAAAGTTTGTGCGAAAGCTGAAACCAGAGGCCTCGAAATGGCATTTTTAGTAAAGCCCCATAGGCCGTCGTTTCTGTTATTTCTCAATTGTTTCAGGGCGAACCAAGTGGGATTCAAACAGGGTTTCGATAACTTAACTGTCAAGCATATGGATGCTTTGAGGAAACAGATTCAGTCTCTCGCCGATTATGTTTTGAACCACTGTTTTTGGACTTATGCAACGTTAAGGACATTTAGAGAATGATCGCAAGAAATAATTTACTTTAGAAGTCCTATTTGGTTTGCTCTGATATCAACGAGAGGTATGATATTGGATAAGCTTCTCTTACCTCCGTCTTCGAGCTTTTTGCAATACCAATAATCTGGGGGGCCTCTGGTTTCAGCCATCGCATATTATAGATCTTCGCGAGCTTGTAACTAAGTGAATTTTCAACCGATTTGCACGATTTTAGTCTCTAAAATTATTTCATAATCTTAGGAACAGGATTATCTTTCCATGGGCCTGTTCATATTGTCCTTATTTTTCAATATTTTATCAAACGTCGAAAAATTTTTTTGAGACACCCTGTAGTTTCAATAGTTTTCTCTCTAGTTACAGATTTATTTTAGTTGTCGCTCTTTTACAGGAGTTAACAGTCTTCCTTCAACAGATAAGTGTGCTTTTGTAGTGTCTATGGATTTATTATGATCAGTCCGTTTTGAAGGCTATTTCAGACTTTTTGTATCACAAATCATTTGTTTAAACAATAAAGCCTTGAACTCTTTCCCAGTTATCTTTGATTCCCAATGCACAAGGTTGTTTCATAAATGCACGACTTAGTTTTGACTTCTACAGCAATGAAACGATGAAATCAACACTTTCTAAATTCGAGAAAGATCGTGCAAATTCTTACGACTTCGAAGGAGTTCTCAAGAACGAACATTGCGGTCAGTTGGGAATGAATTGCACTGCAGTTACCGCACGACAGAGAGAAAGAAAGAGCTATTTGATATGACTAACCCTACAGTTTATTGCATTGCTGCAGTGAGAAACCTTCACGTCAAAATGCTACACACAACTAGACAGGCTCATGACCCCCACCTTCAGCTACGTACACAGCAACCACTAAGTCCTTTAATGTAATGTTCTTTTTCTTTGTAAATTCTGTTTTACATTAAGTATCAGGTCATTTTTTTCACTATTAACACCACACGAATGGCGCTCATGACATTTTAAGAATTATCGCAACCCTGACCTGACACCTAAGTAATGTAAGACGGAAGTCTTTATATATTGGCCATGGGGTAGTCATTGTCTTTCGCTCTCCATGGTGTCGTCCCTGTAGTGTTATACAGTAATTAGGAAAGTTTTGCATAATGTATGTCTGTTGTAAAATCTTTATATGAATAAAACAAACAAGCTTTTTCAAAATTTCATATGAGAACGGAGAGACTTATGACAGAGGGGGCTTAATGGAGAAGGGAGTTACACAAAGCTTTTACAGTAGTTAATAAATAGATAGAGAGCATTTTGAAAAAATTTAATCTTACATTTCATTGCAATGCTGTGGTGAGAAGCCTTTACGTGAAAAATGCTGGACATCACCCGACAGGCTTGTTTCCATCATCAAAGATTGACTCTCTGGGATAAAAGTGACCTTGCATTCTGTTGTCAAGATTTGCACATCATTATATTTGATCTGTTGGGGTGAGAGAAAAAAGCGTTAAAATAACTATTTAATCATGGTAATCTTTCTTAATCACTTTTGATACTGGGTGAGTCAAAAGGGAGAGAAAGGGCCTCCCCTTCCGTCTGATTACACGAGAGGAGGGAGAGGGCTGATTACACGAGAGTTTTCAAGGTTGTAATTTTAACAAAGCTGAAAAGTCAGCCAACAGTTACGGTCGAAGCACAGGGAAACCAGATTAAATGTTAACCATTGCATTTATTGTTTGATAATCTATATTATTTTTCATTAACTTTGTTATTTGGTAATTTCTTCTACTTTCTATGTAGCTCCATTTCTTATTCATTTTCCGTGACCTCTAATGTGCCACGCAGATAACTTAACTGCGAGGGAGCGTGAAGCGAGGGAGGAAATGTGAAGGAGCGCAAAGAGGAGAAGAGAAGGAAAAGACTTTTCCTTCTCCTCTCCCTACCGCTCTCCTTCGCAGTTTCTTTCCCCTTTACTCCTTCCCAGGGGAAGTTAGCTGCGCAGCACATTAGAGGTCACGGAAAATGAATAAGAAATGGAGTTAAATAGAAAATAGAAGAAATTACCAATTAACAAAGTTAATGAAAAATAATATAGATTATCAAACAAAAAATACAACGGTTAACATTTAATCTGGTTTCCCTGTGGTCGAAGTGGACTTGCTTCAGTCTCGCTATTGATCAATTAACAAGCGGGAGGGGGGCCCGGGCGGTACATGACTTGGGGATGGACGGAGGTCTGCCGTCCGGTTCTCATAAAGGAGCCCTCTTCTAACTTCCGAAAATTCCTGTCACACCCACTTTTACGATGAATTTTGGCGGAAAACAACTCTTTTGGCTACTTTTTGTCAATTTCTTGATAACCCACCCATTTTTATGAAAAATCTGCCGAAAAATGGACTCTTGATTAGAGCATTTTGGCCCGAAAACCCACCCATATGGGCGGCAAATACCTGTACCCTCAACATGTTATGTACCCCCGGCGAGGGGGAAGTAGAAGAGAAAGGAAGGGAAGGGAAAGGGCTTCCCCTCCAGTCTGTTTGTATATCAAGAGCGAGACTTAGGAGCAAGCCAAAAAACAAAGTAGCGATTACATAACAAAAGTTTCAGCTTTGTCCACCAGGCTGAAATATCGGCTCGCTTTTAACAAACGTGTTAGGATTTTCAGCTTGATCAAACGGGCTGAGAGTTTCATACAATCGCAAATCACAACTTTGAACAGGGCTGAAATTATTGGAGCATGTTTATGCCTATTTTGAAATGATTTACCTCGCAAATTATGAATTTCAGCCTTCGCTGAAACCTTCTTAATCCAACTTTCTGGCATCGCTAAAGTTACCAACGGGCTGAAATTGTCATATAATCAGCCCCAACAATCTGACTATGTACACGAGAATCATTCAAAATTACCCATGTAACTAATATTGAAATATTCCCTTCCTTAATATGTTTCAAAAACACCATCGGTTCCAAATCGTTTAACGACGTTGATGTAAAATTGCATGAAATATTTCTTGGAACTGAATGGTGTCAAAGAAACTTGTAATATTTCGCTTACATTCTACTGTTGAACTTTCCTAAGATCATTAATATCTTCAAAGTTAATGGCCTGTTTTCTTTTAAGGATTTAAGAAAACTTTGGAAGAACTTTAAACCATGGAAATGAGTTTCAATATAAAATACGCTACAATTTCGAAAAAATTTAAAGTTTCTGAAAAGGCCGACGGCAGAATTATAAAACAGTAGATTTTTTCCAGGCTATTCAGGCCCTGTTCTTACTGCTCCGTTTGCATACAGTAAAGTCCCGCCTTTAAGAAACTGCATTACAAGAAACTCAGGCCTGATTTCGCTGAATAAAATACCTCAATACAAGAAACTATCCAGGCTGACTCATGCCTAGTTTCTTATACAATGGTACAAAGCAATATTTTAAGGTGCATATGTGAATACGTCTCCAATAGCTCTCAGTTCTTTAGTAAGAAGAATGAAAGTTTGAAGCCCAAATTGTTACAATTTTAAGAAACCTTCAGTACTGGCTCAAACCATTAGATCTTTGCACGACAGTGCGTATTTCAAAAACGTTTTCGTGACAATTTTGACAGCTGTCTTGAGTATTAAAGTGTTTCTTGTACCATGGTATGCACACCCTGTTTTGAAGAAATATATCTTGATATAAGAAACCAATCAGGCTGTCTTTGTGTAATGAGTTTCTTAAAGGCGGGACTTTACTGTATGAAAACGGAATAAAACTAATCCATTTTGGTCTTACGTTTATATTGCTCCGCTGTGAAAAGGAACCTTTAGGAAAACGCTAATAAAAACGCATAAATTTGAAAACGGTGCCTTTTGAAAACGATCCAGTTTCAGTGTGAACGCCAAAAACGGAGATTTTTGGCGTTCACATTGAAACTGGACTGAAATTTATACCATCAGACCAAGTGTTGCAAGTTACTAAATGGGACTCAATTGATTACATGTACAAGAAAAGACTCATAACATTAATGAATAGAGTCAAAGCAGGGACCATCAACCCAAGAATAAGCTCATTTTTTGAGGAAGAGAACTGTAGATACAATCTGCGTAACAACAAAGACTTCAAAATTCCACAAATAATATCAGAAAGTGGTGGAAAGTCAGTGTTCTTCAGAGGACCATTCCTATGGAGTATGATTGATAATGACATTAAAGCTTTGAAACAAGACAAATTTAAGAAGTGTATCCATAAATATAAGGACAAATTAGATTGAGATTAATTTTCAATCAGGGTCATTAGCAATCAAATCAAAAGATCCTTCTTTTGTGTATTGAACATTAAACTTGAATTGACATTCTCCAATTTATAGACTAGAGTATTCCATTGTACTTTAAGTTTTCTGGCTACATTTTATCAAAATTTAATTTCAACTATATATTTACTCAATTTTTCCTGTAAACATTTTAATCATAGATATTACTTGTAATTTTAATTTATATTTTAGTTTTAGTAAAACTGTCCACATCAGCTGTACAGCTGCGCCTTAGGTTTACCCTGTATTATCAAAAATATGTATGTATGTATGTTTGAAAACGCTTCACATTCCTTTGTTAGTAGACTTTTGATTGCAATGGCATTCAAACTCGTGAATGGCGCCTTCTTGACAGCTACTAACAAAGGCTTCGTTTTGAAAAGGGGATTAACAGTATTTTGCTGGAGCAGCGTGAACGCCTATCGGTTTCATAGCGTATTTATTTGAAACAGAGCAATGTGAGCGGGCAGCGTTTCAACCACAAAAAAAACGGATAGGAACGAAAACACAGCAGTGTGATCGTAGTCTCAATTCAAAGAAATAGGTCATGGAAATTTACATCAATATTTTGACTTATTTCCTGTATCGTATTATTCGGAAGTTACTTGATATATGTCAAAATGTTGGATGGTCTTCGAAGAATCTTGTTCTGAAAGGTTCACGAAGGCGCATGCAGTAAACATGATGATTTTTATGGAACCTAGAAGAACTGTGAGTAATCAATGTTTGATAATTTCAAGAAACAGTCGGTACTGGCCCAAGTTCTTAGTATCTCATAAAAATGAACCAGCATCACTAAGAACTCATATATCGGTCACTCACTTCTAACTTTCCTATTGGCTTCATGTCAGGTGTCTGGAATCGATACTTTAATAACAAGCTTAGGACATCCGGTAGTTACCCTCCCTGATATAAACTGCTTAATTGGAGACAATTCTATTGGATCAATCACCCACAATTTAGCTTTAAAAACTAACGCAATAGCGTTATTAAGGAGTTGAAAAGGTCAATTCAAATGGAGACAAGGAAATTAGAGAGTGTTTTAACCTGACGTGCACGATGTTTCAAGGATACCCTCAAGTGGTTCTCGTCATTCTTGAACTGGATTAACGAAAGCTCAGACCAAGACAGATAATAGACTTATGACCAAGAGTCTCAAGCTTCCCCGTGCTCTTTGACTTGATGATGGCGCTTCGGTCAACGGAGACTCATAATGTTGCTCTGAAAAACCAGACCCTAATTAGGCCCAACCTCTGTGATTCCTAGAGTACCAATCACATTTCGAGATTTGTAAATTACTATTGTTAAGGTGTAAATGTGATAGAACTGCTTTTGATCCGATTGAAGAATTGAAAACATTTTCACGGGATTGAGATTTGAAGCCTTGATTCCATAATAATTCCATTGATGATTGCAGAAAATAGGGCCAGCTTTTTCACTGTTTCACGTGGATAAAAGGGATTCATCCTGATAAATCTAGACAGCTAGCACCCATGAACTTAGACCTTCAATAAGACTAAATTCTGGGTTTGACCGCAACGTGAGAGTTTGCAAAACGAACTTCTCTGCTGATGAAATCTTCCAGTCTACGACTTCTATCAAAATCTAAATTTTCACAAATTTAAGTGTAATTTCAGGGATACTTTGAACCCTTGTGCCCAACAAATGATGGTGTTGAGGATATGGAACACTATTTCCTGCTCTGCCGTACCTATAATGCAGATAGGCTTGATCTTGTTAGAACAGTTACTGAAGAAGACGAAAGTCGAAACGTTGAAAAGTCGTAGTATAGTTCTGAATTATATTTTGAAAATTTTATATCCTTAGGTGAATTGGCTCTTGATTTACTGATAAAGGGCATGTTTGGAAACAGAAATTCCACATACCATTCTGGTTCATGATTTACCTTCTATTGAAATTCGAATTCTGTATCTCAAACTGGCGATGTAAACTTCAATGCCACATAAATCATGGACCTGAATGGAACATGGAATTCTCGATTCCCATAAAACCCTTTACGGGCATTCTCCTAGTTGTTAGGTCTTAAAACTGTGTGATCTCACTAAAAAAAATTGTCCCATCTAAGGGCGCATTCTTTTGTTATCTGAAGTCTGCGGAGTCTTCTGACGACGGTAGACTTCGCAGAGAAACCTTTTAGTTACCAAAAGAATGCGAATTCTGAAAACGAATGTTTTGGAAAGTTTTTCATTCACGAAACAATTCTCTCTGCATTTAGGTAGTTTCATACCTACTATGAGATCCAAATAACCATGATAAAAACACACTTACACGCTCTTTATCTTTCTCATCAAAATTATCTTTTAATGTAAAATTATCTTTTTCAAATCATTGGCAGAAAACACCAATGACCGAAATAAATTCTCTCTGCGATCTTTCGAAAGTCTGCCAACTTCAGGAGCAGAAGGTTTCCGAAGCCTCGGATCCCTACCGTTTCCAGGAGAGCCCAAAAGAAAACATCAATAATCTCTCGGAAATGTAACGAAAACAAAGTAGACCTTTTAGCTATTCTGGGAAAGAATCAGAATCGAACGATGTGATGGTGCAATTTGAATAATTTTCGAATATGCATAATAGTGATAGAACCTCTAACGCCACTCGATCGAACCTCGCGTATAAAATTGTATGAAAATAACGCTCGATCCAGGCTCCTTTGTAGAATAGCTAAAAGGTCTATTACCAAAAGAATGGGATTTTCTATTCTTCCAACTCTACCATTTTCATAAGATGCCTAAAAGAATATGCCCAAAATTAGCTTTTTACTGACTGATTAACATCATTTTCAGAATATCAGTCACATACTTTTCATTCCATTGCCCACCAAGCGCGTAAACTTTCTTTGACTCACCCGGTATATGAATCATTGCCTTTAACCCTTTCACGCCCGGCTAAAATTAAGCTTAACAGGAAAACCTAATGTAGATTGTCGTTTTCCAGGGGGTATCATAATCAGTGATTCAGTAAGCAATAGATAAATGCAATGTGCATAAGCTTTCAAATCAATCAAAATTCCAAATTCTTTACCCCCTGAAAAATTTGCATTTCTCAATGAATACTGTTGGGCCATATGGCCCTTCCGGGGGTGAAAGGGTTAACTTACTACATTTCATTTCCACTTTATTCTCATTTCAATCTATTAAGGAGGGAGGCCCTTCATCCTAGTGGCTCATTTTCAAAGGGCCCTCCGCATAAAAACTTAGGATAAAAATTGGATAAAAACATCTAAAACCACTTACAATAAATATACAAAGCTAAAAAGTAAACCTAATTTTCAAAAGTAAAAGAAATGTAAATAAATCCTTGAGCACTTAGACTCATAACACACAAATAAACACTCAAAACTGCAAACAAACAGCAACATTAGCAAACTAAAGCACATCTGCATCAAAACCTTACCTTTCCTTTGTAAATAAATGAGCCAACAGCTACAGAAATTCCATTGAATCCATCTCTTCCCTGCGTAACGGTCGACCAGTAAACTGGGGTTAAAAATGAGACCACTGATCTCATAGTGTAAAGTAACCGTTTAGGTATATTCTTCACGTCTAGAGTAATTTTGACGAATTGGTCCACATAGCTAATTTGTGCCATCAGGGCAACAGGACCAATATCTTGTCCGTTGATTTCTCCAGTGATACCTCCGATTACCTCTGTGATGCCAACGATGCCTTGAAATAAAGAGAAAAATGTAAGAGGAACATATTTTCTGAATGATCAAAACTGTTCCAAGGAAAGAATTTTAGTGAAAGAATTTTCGAATTCTCTGGGGGATCGTGAAAAAATGTTCTAATTGCAAATAGTTCGACCTATTCGAGTTTTCTTAAAGTCTTTTGATCTTATACCCAGGAGGAGCACTCAGCACATACACATTTGGGGAGGTAAGTCCGATATTTTTGGGTTAGAAGATTGCTAAAAATGATATTTTTGGGTCCAAATAAAACTGAAATTATGTTCACGATATTTTTTCACATCAAACATTGTTGAACTGATATTTCTGGGTTCATTAGAGGCAATTCTGACCTCTGGCCTGTTTTCTTTTAATTATTTGCATTGTTTCAGGATATTTTATGTTGATGCACAGGTTTCTAAGTATAAAATGACCTGACATCTTTGGGTTGCAATAAAGCTGAAGTGATATTTTTGGGTTGCCTAAAAATTTCTTTCACTGATTCCCCCCCCCCCCCCGTATGCGCATGTACTGAGGGGGGCACCCTGGAATCTCATGGTTTTAATCGATATCAATAATCGCAACTTGCAAAGGAGTTGTAAACAAATAAAAACAAATTATCAATCATTTTGGTCTTGTATTAAAACTAGGGAGCACAAAGACCAGCAGCCCTTGCAATGGTTTGTTTTAATTTTTGTGAATTTCGTACAGTCAGTTATTCTGGAGGCTGCGGAGAGCAAGTCGTTGACTTCACGCAAAGCATGCTGGTCTTTGAACTCGCTATAAAAATGCAGAAAAAAGTAGGCAATGCTGTCAATCTTTCAAACAGAGGTTGACAGACATTACTTAAATAACAGCCGCAGATACGAAAATCATCAATTTTCCTCAGGGGACCGACAAAATCAGTCGAAGTACCAAAAGTTCGAATTATAGAGATTCGAATTACAGAGGTTTGTTGTATGGGATTGCCAGGAGATTTTCGAAGGAAACTGAGTATTTTTTGGTCCTTCTACCCCATATCTGCGGAATCAACCATCAACAGACAATTTATGAGTCAAATATACAAATTCTACACAGACTTGTTTGGCAAATTAATAGCAAAATTTTGGTAAATACTCTGGCACTTGAAATAAGAAGGAGGCTAGATCGAAAGGGTGCTTATTTCAAGTTTCGGTTGAGGAGAGAAGGACTTATTAAAGAGGGGCACATTAAAGAGGGAGCATGATAGAGAGAATAGATAGAGAGAGGGCTAAAGACTTTTCACCGTAACCATGAAATCAAATAGAATGAAAATGATTAAGAAAAGTATCGACACCTAATCAGATATTAATATCTAATCACCTAATCACCTAATCACCTAATCAGATATTAATACCTAATCACCTAATCACCTAATCAGATATTAATACCTAATCATCTAATCACCTAATCACCTAATCAGATATTAATACCTAATCACCTAATCACCTAATCCCCTAATCAGATATTAATACCTAATCCCCTAAGCACCTAATCAGATATCAATACCTAATCACCTAATCACCTAATCACCTAATCAGATATTAACGGCATCAATTTGTTCAAATAAAATGAAAAGGAAGACATACCACCACATTTGAACATATTACAAATTCGATGATCAAATTGCATTCCAGTTTGACAATCACTTGTTCCAGATGGACACTGCCTTACTCGATACTGTCTGCCGCCATCACATGATCGGCTGCACGGGCCCCATGCTGACCATTGACTTTCACCTGGTTCCTCTGCAAGGTAAAAGTAAAATTTAAAATCCGAAGTGAAACAAGTATAGCACATAAATTTCTAGGCCATTCTTTCTGGTAGCACTTTTGTAATCCTTCACTATGCTACGGTAAAAATCTGCATTAAACTGTCGATCAAGAATCTCCAAGCTGATTTTTGGGCTATCAAGCACGTTCTACATAAGAACTATTTCAGCCTGACAAATGATCCTCAAAAGGATTTTGAATAGATTTCAAAACGTCCGAGAAGATTTGATCATGCGTTTTCGGCTAATTTCAAGCTGTTCTGAAAGACTGATTGTTTAAGTCTGTTGGACTTGCCAAGAGACTGCTGCTTTGAAAATTACCAAAAAATATAATATACCTCAATGCTTTAGCTTTGAGAAAAACAATCCTCATAGTTCTCGTACAACTCCTTTGGCTGCAATAATTTTTCAAACATGGTGGTATTCCTTGAGTCACTTGGTATTCGTGATTAAGTAGGTGACAAGACGAGGAATATTCCACCGAATTGAAATAAAGAGTTACATGGAATACTTACGTATACAAGGACTTTGGTTGCAGGATCTCTGCTGCACGTAAATCCCTTCACATTTTCTGCCCCCATTTCGTGGTGTTGGACTGTTACAGAATCGATTCCTTAATTGCTTCCCTCCGTCACATGACTGGCTGCATGGTCCCCAATCTGTCCACTGGCTAAAACCACCATGCACTAAAAATTTTAAGCTAGTGTTTACATGAGGAAAAACACGTCACATTTCAGCCCCAGGGCTGAGAGGCGAGGTGGAGTAAAGTCTCTCTTCCGTGAAATCAGAAAGAAATGACCAATGAGAATCACCGAATAATTTCAATTCACTTCACCATACCGGTGGTGTTAAGTTTACATGGAAAAATTTCACCTCACCCTAGTGAGATTCCACCTCTAGTGAGGTGGGATTTCACCATACCAGTGGTGTTGCGTTCGTCATGTAAACACGAAATGAAAAAGCAAAGGATCCTATTGGACGGTGGAATCTCATCTCTCAGCCCCGGGTTTGGCAGGTGAGGTGTTCTTCGTCATATAAACAGGGCCTGAGAGAAGAACGTAACAAATATGAAAGAGAAAATAGAAGAATAAAATAACTGGAGGAGGCAAAATAACATCGACATTTTGAGAATCATATGGCAAAGTCGTTTAACAAAGTTGTGAAATTTCAAATTATTCGTCTCACAGGGGCTAGCTTGACTGACTTACATTTCTGCTTCACTTACCGATATTTGAAAATTTCCTGTAGGATGTGACGAATAGGGAAGTTCCTGCCACCGCCATGGGCAGGTGGGCTTTCATGCCCTGCTAAGGATCCTAGATAATGACGGTTCTTAAAGAGACAATACTAGCCATGCTCCTTTATGGCGCTAAATTATTCTCTTTGACTTGCTTCTCATTCAGCGGACAAAGGATCCCGTTTGACAATGGGTCTTAAGCATAGACAAAGGTGTAGAGTCCAAATCTTTCTCCAATTTCAAAAGGGGCCTAAGCAACGGACATACCTCCCATACCTCGCATGCGAGGTCTCCTGTTATTTGTTTGCACATAACAAAGAATGGGCGCAAAGCCTAATGGTTAGCAGAGGGTCCTTAAAGGCAATCTTTAACTGTGAAACCACAAAAAGATTTTCAAGAACAAATGGCTCACTTACCAACAACCGAAATGGTGAAATCTTTCATAATTTTGCCACGATCATTCTCCGCAACGCATGCATAAAAGCCACTGTCATCCTCCCTCGCATCTCTTATAATCAAACTGTTGTTAGGTAATATATCCAAGGGAACTGACAACGCAACACCACTTCGCTGCCAAGTAACAGTTGGTTTGAGATCACCACTAGCAACGCAGTCGAATACATGAGAGCTACCTGGATCGATTTTTCTGTCTTCTGGCAGCCTGACGAATCGAAGAATGTCTAAAAAATATGACCAACAATGTAGTAAGGGCATTTGTAAGAAACTGAGATTTGAAAAGGGTCAAAATATAGCAAAATGTTAGCAATAGAGCAGTACATCAAGCTTACTCTAACCGTGCAACCCCATAGACACTATCACATGCAATTGCTATCCGACACATTCTCTGAAGGTGCAACGGTCATTAAATGCCTCTCAAATGCATCGTCACTTAGCAATAAATTGTGCTAATCGGTTGGTGGCTCTTGGGTGCGGCTTTCCGGGCGGGTAACACACCTTTCCTGATTCACCCGGTAGTTTTTATTTCTTTCTATGTTAATTGTCAAGGGGTTGTCATAGTTTATTGCTCCCCGTGGTATTATCGTCCTTGTAGTGCTTCGCAGAGTAATTCGTAGGTAGTGTAATAGGTAATTTGTCTTGTAAACTTTTAATGGAATATAAAAAGAGGTACTACGATTTTCAGAGATTACTTTATGAATGGACTATGACTAAGCTCAAGTATGAGACTTGATGCAGCAGCCAGAGCACAAACTGCGCAAAATGACGTCACAAATTCAAGCACAAGTTTTAAGGATACCATAAACCCAATGTGTCCTACAAACGATGGTATCGAGAATACAGAGCAGTTTTTGTGGCTTTGCCCCTCCCTTGCAGTACCATGCAGAGATCTTCTCGCTGGAGTTTCTGCTTTACTTCGACCATTTGGATATACAAAATGCGCTGAATTGATCAGTCGACTTACCAATTTGTCTCTCTTCCAATGGCTGATTGATTCCGATGCTTCCTGGCAACTCAAATGACGTCACATCAACAATCACAAAATCTGCAAGTGAAAAACAAAACAAACTGAGCAGTGAAGCATCATCGATACAAATCACACTAAAATATCAACAACACTTGAGAAATGCCACAAAATTCATTCAAACATGTTGCAGTTTATCAGGTGATATGGAGACTACAACCTTCATTAGTCTGCGTGTTAAAGGGATTTTTCTCTAACCATAGCAACTATTGTTAGAAGTTGCCTTCAATGAGAATGTCTATCTGTCTAACAGCCAATAGCAACCACTCCGCTGAAACGATTCCTAGCCAACAATTATGCCCCGCCAAAAACAGGTAGTTTCGACATTAAATTTGCCACATTGTCTCACTTGTTTTCAATTGGAACTTTGGGTGTCCATCGAAAATAAAGTCAGTTGCCACTATAGCAGATGGTTATGTTCCCCCAGGGAATTTCAATGCCGGCCATCAACCGTCGAGAGACAGGTTAGTTTTAACCTACTGGTGAAAGTGTCTTTGCAAATTCTGCGCAGTACGAGATGTACCACAGATTCAGATAACTGGCATTTGGACTTGCTTGAAAAGGCAATGGCCCGAAGCTACCATTTGCTGGATTATGACTGAACGCCTCAAAATAATAGGGCATTGTTCGCGGCGAATCTACGTTCCAATGCACCAATGCACCGAGGTAAATTATATGGATTTCTCTTGGATCAATTCAGTCAAAAGAACGGGTCAACAACATTTTACATGAATGATTTGAAATTTTTGCAAAGATTCAAGCCTTATGCCACGAATGATGCTTTGCAATTACAAACCAGTTTCAAACGTAAGGCAACAGCATTTCATGTGCACTCTAGCCTTGTTAGTTGGCTTGGTGTTCTCGCAGAGATAAACTGATAGTCGGCCAACAATTCTGGCAGTTTGGCTCTGAGGAAGCCTCGTATGCCGAGGCGAAATATCAGCTTTTATCTACAATATATAATAGATATTTAATCCAAATAATAGTCGTCATTTCTTTTGCGTTGTATTGTGGTGTTCCTGCGCTCTAATATTTTCACCCGTTCTTCGCTGTGAGCATCTTTCGCTCAAGGAAGATCCGACGCACAGCCTTCCATCGTGGTTTTTTCTCGATACAATTCAATTCTGGCAATCTCTTCTTACCTTTCACGGCGACCGTTGTTTTGGCTGTAATATTTCCACCAACGTTTCTAGCGTCACATTGATAGTCGCCACTATTATTCTTCTCCACTTCCCTGATCACTAAAAAGTCTTCTTTGTTTGCTAACAACTTCCCATCGTGTTTCCAAGAAATCTGAGGTCGAGGAATCCCCGATGCAAAACATTCTAGCCTCAGTTCTTCACCTTCGAACAGTTCGTAGAGCTCACCAGGTTTCAAAGTCCAAACTGGAGGTACTGCAAAAGAAGAGAATTATTGCTTGATATTTTTCCCAGCAATTCAACAGGAAGCAATGTTTTAAGGTTAATTTAAAGGCTGTATAATTCTTGATTCTGTTAGTTGATTCTGTTAGCATTATCTTCAGAAAACTAGCCCGTTGGCAGATAGTAGTTTACCCCTAGATTATTGTTTGACTCTCTTGAAAACACAGGAAAATGTACACAAATGTACACATATCATGCGATTGCCCCGAATGTCTCAATTGGAAATCCTATATCTTTATGCCCAATTTCTACCACAAAACCCCTGCCCTTGAAATGTCCCAGTTGCGAGCCTGCTCAGCTAGTAAATTTCGGCTCATTTAGCCTAATGTTTGGCCTCCGTATACATTCTTCCAGAGCTTTTTTTTGCCTCCAGCCGTTTCCTCTGTAGCAGTCTCGCAGTGTTCTCGCGATCATCCCGCGACATGGGGGATACTTGAAAGAATGGAACTGTGCATTTAATATCGCCTTTGGTTAAACTTTAAAGGAAATGAAGAATTCAAGTGCCTTAGCTTTACCTTCATTATCGCACTTGGCAACGTTTAGATCGCTTTAATCCTACCGCAGCTGAATAGAACGTAAGCATATATGTGCTCCAAGGGAAATTTTTGTCTGCTTTGAGAACAGTTGGGAAATGAGGCCTCACTGAAGCGACAACAATAACATAAATTTAATTCATTAAGATAAGTGTAAGTCGAGGGCCTTAATCGAGTGAGCCTAACTCAGAATATTACTCGGAAAAATCTGACCCTATTTGAGCCCAAACTCCAAGCTTCCTAGAGTACCAATCTGATGGCGAGAGTCGTGAATCACTAGGAACTCTGATAGAATTTTTCGATTCGATTGAAGAACTGATAACATTCCCACGAGATTCGAGATTCGAAGCCGTGATTCAATCATAATTCCATTGATGATTGCAGAAATAGGGTCAGCTTTTTCACTGTTTTATTATGATTCCCCTTGTTGAGCATAGTTTACCGCAAGAATATAAGGGACTCATCGTTAGAAGCCTAACATAGCACTAGCCTGCATGCAGACTTTACTGTCCACTACGAAGGAGAACCAGCCTCCTTCCCTGAAATCTGCACGCAGGCTGACAAAGATTGTGCCAAAAACTTATGATTTCATGAAGTTATCGTAGTAATGTTCAAAAGATCTTTGGGACTTTTTACTTACTGGTAACAAGTAGTTTCCTCTCTGCTTTCGTCTGTCCAATTCTATTTGATGCTTTGCAGACATATGTCGCTGATTCTTCTCTTGTTACGTTCTTTATCAAAAGACTTCCATTTGCGAGTATCTACAAGATAGAGAGTACTGCCATTAGGGGTTCCAAAATTAATCAAAAGATATCTAAATCAAAGAAAGGGGTAATCAGTGATTAACAGAATATACCATGAGGGTTCCACAAACAATCCTCGTTTGAAAGCCCACTGCCAACCTAGACTTGTGACATGGAGTCTCTTGCTTCCCTGTGCTCCTTTGACTTGATGATGGGGCATGACGGTGGTTAAATCTCATTATTCCCTTCTCTGTCTTAGGGCTTCGATTTCGACTTCCTAACCTAACAAGTCTCTCTCTCCTTCCTTCTTCTTCCCCTGTGGGTCACTTAATTTACATCTTATGCAGTGGCGGCACCACGGGAGGCTGGGTGGACTTGTCCCCCCAAATCCCAAAAGTCATCTAAAACTGTCAAAGAAAAATGGCATAAAATTAGTTGGGTATACCTATACATTGAAAAATGGCGTCAAAATCCTCCCCCCCCCAACTTCTTTCGAATTCTTCAGAGCTGGCGCCACCACTGATTTTACGAATTAAGCTGAGAAGAGAAATAGACTTGCAGCAAGTCCAGATCATTCTTGCATAGAATTGTGTTTAATTCCTCAGTATAAACTGTGACAGTGAACTGGACCACATATTCTAAAATCATAGCAGACTGTAGCCGATGAATGGAAACACACAGCTGAGATCGCAGATAGAAGATGGAAGATACGGATCGGCGATGATCGCAGACTGTCGCCGATAATGAAAACCAGGCTTAAAGGCAGTCTGTCACGCATTTGATTGGGTGATAATAACAATACAAAGAATAGGAAATTTGAATGGCTGATGATCCTCTGACTTTCTACGGCCGTAGAAAGTCAAGAAGATTAGCCCTCCTTTGTTTCAAATACACAGATTCACAAAGAAATCCCTTGTGTTGAGATCTGTTTGTAGCGGCCAATCAGATACGTGACAGACTGCCTTTAACAGCAGATTTTGAAACTTTTTCTGTAACCCCTGGGGTATATGCCACCCGTTGTCACTTCATTCCAAATATTCTCTTGTCTTGTATTTTAATCCTTTTTTTGTTTCTTCCTTTTATATGTATATATATATATATATATATATATATATATATATATATATATATATATATATATATATATATATATATATATATATATATATATATATATATATATATATATATATATCTATATGTTTAATGGCCTCAGGGTAGACATTGTCTTTTGCTCCTCGGGGCATCGTTGTAGTAGTATTGTAGAGTCATTTCTGTAAGTAGTGTAGTGTAGCTTGTAAAATATATTGTAACTTTTTATTGGAATATATATATATACCGGGTGTCTCAAAAAAAAGTACCCCCTTTTGACTGGAAATAGGAACGAAGCGATAAGATACCATTACTCTCCGAGCAGTTAGCTAAAATTATCAATCTTCAACTTAGATTCACATACCTTGTATTTAAGAATCGTCCACGAAACACCAGAGATACAAGCTTGCAACGACAAAATTTACAGTGCACCCAAAACCAGAGGTTTTGTAAAAGGGCCTAGCCATGATTTGTATTATGGATCTTTTCCAAACCACCTGTAAACTTTAACTTTCAGTTTTTCGCTTTTGAAAAGAATAAGAAAGACTCGTGGAAATCGTCCTGATTAAACAAATATAACAAAAATGTGGTAAGAATGATGAAGTCGTGCAACATCTCCCAAATGAGCATGCGTGTGTTCCTTTTCTTCTTCTTTGACACTTGGAGTGGAATGCAATGCACGGATTGATTCCTCGAAGGAATAACTATTTGGAGAACGATTGAAGCATTTCAAGGTATAATTCTTTTCAATGGAGAAAGGTAAAGGTCAAAGTCGAAATTCCTGTGCAACATGCCTGTGAAAGCAAATCATAGTTAGGCCCTTTTACAAAACCTCTGGTTTCGGCTGCACTGTAAATTTTGACTTTGCAAGCTTGTATCTCCAGTGTTTGGTGGCCAATTTTTAAATGCAAGGTATGTGGATCTAAGTTGAAGATTGATAAATTTAGCTGTCTACTCGGGGAGTAATGATATCTTATCGTTTCGCTCCTATTTCCAGTCAAAAGGGGGTACTTTTTTTGAGACACCCGGTATATATATATATATATATATATAAATATATATGTATATATATATATATATGTATTCTCAAAAGCTCATTCTAAAAGATGCTTTAAAATTAGTATAGATGCTCAAAGAAAAACACTTCTGGTAAACGTTTCGACTTGCGTCTTCATCAGTATTATATGCGTCTTCGTTAGTATGAAAACTGATGAAGACGCAAGTCGAAACGTTTACCAGAAGTGTTTTTCTTTGAGCATCTATATATATATATATATATACATATAAATAAGATATCAAAGGTGTATTTAAAATAACATTGCTAAAACATCTTATCGGTAAATTTTTTTTATATATATACATTCAATCTAAAAACTTACATGACGAAATTACTGAATACACTACTTAAACTACTTTACAATACTACGACGACGATACCAAGAGGAGCAAAATACAATGACAACCCCGAGGCCTTAAAAAAAGAAAAAGTCAAAAATAAAAAACATTTCAACGAAAACCAGACAGAACTATGAAGAAAGATATAGAACAAAAAATAAACAAAACAAAAAGGCGTTGCAAAGAAAGAGTGCTTGGTGGTTGCGTGGTTTGTAGCAGAGTTTGGAAAGAGCTTAATCTAAACGACTGGTTTCCTTGATGACTTGTAATGTTAGCTCGAGTATATTCCTGTTAACATTATTAGGGAGGTTTTCATCACCATACAATAAGAGCTGCGTTATAACCTCATTTGAAAGATTAGCATATCCAAATGGTCGTAACAGTGGAAGAATTTCAGCAAGACGGTTTTGTCGTTGAACTGCAAAAGATGGGCAAAGCAACAAAAAGTGCTCCGTATCCTCAACACCATCGTTGGTAGGGCAACACCATCGGTAAATTGGTTCGCTAATTGCAGTAGAGGAACTTGTGGCTAGTGTTGAAGCTCTTGACTCAGATTTATCTGTAAATCTGGATCAGAATATCGTACACAGAGACAATCTGTCAGTCAATGAAAAAGCCTGTGACTAGAAACTAGATACCTGAAATCGGCTGCTTTGTAAATCAAAATTTCCTCCACGTCGTACCCATTTGATCTTAGGTTTAGTGCCACTTGAAACTTCACAAGGCAAAATCACATCATTGCCGATTAGTCCATAAATCAACGGATCATCCAGACTCTTAATCTTTGGTTTCTCTGAAAAATAAAGATTAAATTGATGTTACTGTCATTATCAAGAAACACCGAATAGACTCTAGAAGCTATGACGGCTACAGAATCAAATTTGTCAACCGAAATGTTTCAAAATCCCTTCCTATCGTTCTTATGAAAATTTCGAGCCCAGATTCGGATTTAGCACCCAAACATTAGTCTAGTTACACATTTTTAACCTGCTAGCATTTGTGATGTTGATTTTATGACAATTTAAAGTTCAAAGATTTATAACGGATTTGACCGTCAAAAATCGTTCAGGGTGAAACTTTACACCCCAAGTCATTTTCACGGTCAAATCCCTTACGTATTTCCAAACTTTACGTCACCACAAAGTTAACACCACGACTGCTAGCAACATGAAAACTTGTGGTTAGACTAAAGTTTGGGTGCTAAATCCGAAATTTGGCCTCCAAAATTTCATATGAAAGAATTTTATTAATTTCCAAAACGAGGCTGTTAATCGAAGTGGTGTATAATGGGGTGCCTCAAAAACGCTAAACCGCCAAAATTTGCGCTTTACCCGTTAACCGCAAGCAATTTCTCTCATAAACCGCAACTGTCAGTCTTCTTCAGTACTATAAATACTCTTTTCAGGATAGCTATTTCATGCAAATGAAGCAGGGATCCTAAGGTAATTTGTCAGAATCTACAATTAGCGATGACCGCACTGTTACAATTATGCGAAGGCCTGATAGATAATAACGGTTATCTAATAGAGGGTTCTACGAAGTAAGTGAAAAGCCGTAAACCGTTAATTCTCCGCAACCGCGTAGCAATAGAAAAACCGTAAACCGCACTGATTTTCTTGCAGCAACCGTATTCCACATCCAAGATGAGGCCGAATCCGCCTAACCGCCACACTATAATAGACCCCCTTTATTTGCATTATTAGAGATTTTCGCTTCAGATCTCCTTTAAGTTCTAACGCTACTCAGTTCATTTTCATTCATTTTTATTCATTTAGGCACGGTAGCCCCGTCAGTTCAAGAGAACTGCTTTTCAGGGGGCCGTGGCACAAACGTTACCAGTTTACGATTTGATTCTTCTCTTAAATGTGGCAAGAGATGGTGCCTGTTTAACGTCAAGTTCAAGGCTATTCCAAAGCATAGGTCCACGAAAAGATAAAGCCCTCTGCCCACTGTTAGTTTTTCTTAAAGGTATCGAAAGATCAGTTTCTGTGTTTCTGAGTTCCCTGACATTTCGAGTCGACCTTTTTTCAAACAAGCTGGAAAGGTACTCCGGGACGAGACCGTTTAGCGATTTGTACACTGTAGTTGCGGTTTCACCTCTAATGATGTCACTTACAGTAGGCCAATTTAAACTTTGTATCAAACCTATAGAAGGGGTATCAAAACTGCTTTTCGTAACGCTTCTAGCCGCTCGATTTTGCAACTTTTGTAAGGTTTGCAGCCTGGTCACCCCGCAGCACCCCCATACCGAACAACAGAACTGAAAATGGGGTTCCCCAGCCCTAATGAAACAAACTGAGATTATCAAAGACGTCTTCCAGTGATATAAATTTCCAAGCATTAAAGCATTAAAAAATAAAATGTAAGCATACCAAGTCCAATGATCTCCACGTCAATTTGCGCCATCGCAGTTCCGAACTGATTCTCAGCTTTACATAAATACTTCCCAGCGTATTTCTGTTTCATTTCCCGAATCAAGAGCTTTCCAGATGAAAGCCGGACAACACCATTGTTCTTTTCGATCTCCCTTCCGGTCTTATCGATCCAATAAACATATGGGTCCGGAATGCCATTTACAGTGCATTGCAGTGTTACATTTGAAGTTTGTTTTACTTCGACTCTTCGAACTTTCTCTTCTTTTATTACTGGTTTGGCTGCAAAAAACAAACAAGGTTATGCTGGGTGAGTCGAAAAGATCTGCACCTTCTACAAAATCATTAAAAATACAAGCACAGAACCGATCACTTGTGAGAAGTATATGTTTTTAAGTGCCTTTGAATTTGCAAGAAAACGTTCTTTTAGAAAATATCTGGTTTTGAAGGACAAGTCCGGGGTTGATAAAATTATTGTTAAAAAGCAACCTTACCAACTGCTGAGCACCAACCGTGAGTTCTTTCCAAGTTTTCATGCCTCGAACATTCATGAATTGGACGATTAGGCCAAATATCGTCGCCATTTTCTATTTTGTACGAGTGTGGGAAGGCACGATAAGGAGGCTTGCAATAAGGGTGGTTTAACATCAACACATTTGGCAGCCTCGTTCAGGTCAACGTGACGTGACGTCATACAAAATGACGTCATTTCGCACTTCTTAGCAGATTGAAATATGTAGTTTCGCAGATTAAAAGAAAAACATTGAAAAAGGTACCACACACCATGCACAATAGTGTACTCTCTTGAATGATCAACAATTACAACAACCCCGGGCTTGTCCTTTAAAACATACCCAAGGAATCACATGAAATGATTATAGAATTGAATTTTTTCACGCTTGAATTGATATCTTATGAAGGTGGGCAACGAGGTAGTTAGCCAATTAAAGGAAATGTAAGCATATAACAGAGGTTCAAGTCACTTGCAGTCAAATCTTAGCCAATCACGTAGCAGTATTTCCTGTTGACTTCGATAAGTTACCCAAACGGCGAAGAGGCACCCAGGAAGTACTGTCCTCCGCAAAAAGCTCAAGATCATTCCCAGAGAATGTTGAAATAGGGTATACTTACTGCCAACAAGAACATGTGCACTTGCAAAATCCAAGCCTTCAGTGTTTTGTGCGACACAAGAATAACTGCCTGTGTCTGTGGTTTTTGATTCGAGAATGATTAGTGATCGATCAGACATTTTGATTCGCTTGTTTTCGATCACAGTTTGACCGTTTCTATTCCAACTGACAGTCGGTTCTGGATTCCCTGTTGCGATGCATTTCAATGTCACAGGGCTACCAACAAGGACAGATTGGTCCAGTCTCGTAATCTTCGCCTTTGGAGGGGCTACGAAAAATGAGGTTTCATTATACTACAGTACAGAGCTAGAATTAATATCATTACATAAAACGCTATTTTCGCTGGCTAATTTCCTGCGAATCTAAATACAGTAAAACCCCGCAAACAAGAACATAGCAAAATAAGAACCTGCAGACTGATTTTGAGGCAAAAGACACCCAAAGATAAGAACCAAAAACAGACTGATTTACTTCAATGTTCTTATGAGATGGCACACTTAATTAAGAAATTTCATCATATTAAGTGTAAACAAACTCCCAGCTATTGATAACTGAGTACCTCTAAGGACCTAAACTAATCTAACTGAGTACCTAAAGTTTCCAGAGATATGTAAATTGTTTTACCAAGCTGTGTGATATAAATTGCTTTGTTAACAGCAATTCTCTCTAATATTTAAATGCATTCATTATACCTGCAACTTTATTTAACACATTGTATACTGTAGCTATATATTCATCATAGTCACAAGTGTCCTTGCAATAAGAAACACACCCTGAAAATTTCATACGTACCTCATTTATAAGAACCTGACCCGTCTGTTTTTAGATAAGTATGTTCTTGTTTGCGGGGTTTTACTGTACAACAAAGACAAATATTCCGCACAGAATGTAAGAATACGACTGATAAAAACGCATGAGCGTTGGGGGGGGGGGAGAGGATGGAAATTATGGGAACTGCCGATAAAAAATTTACTCCTTACAAAAATTTTGCCCGACTTTAGAAGGCTTTTTACCCGGTTATGGCTGATTTTACAACCTTTTTCAACGTTTAACAAGTCGTGAAATGAATGAAAAAAATGAACTTAAGCTGTTAGGATATTGTCAACAATACGTATATATCTATAAGAGGCCTTCAAATAACGCCTATGACCCCAATAATTCCACAAGAGAATTAATTTTCAAATTTTAATCCTTCGTAATAAAAATAAATTAACCAAGCTCACCAAAGACTAAAAAATACAACTCAAAATAAACCATATTAATAAACCACAAAGCTTCGTCATGCATCTCATAAATCGGGTAAAAGCGTCATTACCTCTAGGGACATTGGCACACCTCAAGGGATTTTGGCACTTTTCAAATCTAGCACCACAGAATACCATAATCCATAAATAAAAGCCACTAATTCATTTTTGGGTCTGACGCATTTATTCGTCATCTTAAAACCTGATTCACACTAGGTCGTTTGGATCGTTGAGGTTGTCCAGAAGACCCAATAGGCTCTCTTAGCAGCAAGACGCGGACGTCTTTGAAAACGCAGCTATTTTTTATGTCTTCAGAGCATTCCGATTTTCCAGGCTTTTCCCTCCCAGAAAACTACTCACAGACAGACAAACCCTCTGAGAACAGTTTACATTCTCGCGCTCACGTCATTTGCGAATGTGCTCATATTGCATTTTGTTTCCCTTCTCCACATCCTATTTATGCAGTGCGGCCTTCAAAAGTATACTTTTCAGGTTGTCAGTTCCAGAATAGAACGTACAATAAGGCCCCGTTCACATTGCACTGTTTTTGGCATTGCGTTCACATTAGTCCACCCCAAAAACGGAGCTAAACAAAAACGCAAAACTGTAATGTGAACACCCAGAAACGGAGGAATTTAGAAACGCTGATAACAAACAAGGACCGAAACATAATCATGAAGCAAAAAAACAAAGAACAGAGAGCAAAGACAAACAAAAGGTGATCAGATCGTTTTTGAGGACAAGTGTGAACACTGCACTCAAAAGATGTCCGTTTTTGTTTAAAAACGGAAAAATGAGAACAGGGAGGAAAAATAGCGCCGTTTTTAGTAGCAAAAACGGATCTAAATGAAAACCGAGTAATGCGCGATTTGGCTGGGAAGGTGACTGATAGCTATCATATTCATAGCAACTTAATAACATCTCAAAGCAACACAGAAAAGAAAAGCTAATCTGTAAAGCTAAACAGGCTGACAAATGTCAGATTTTGTCCCTATTTCCAAGAGCCGCAGGAAGAGCTCAGTGTAATGTATAAAGCCATACCAGAATGGTGCATCATTGTTTTGTGTTGGTTCCTATCTTAGCTTTGTTTTCAAACGACATAAATCCCTCGTTGGCAACTGTTTGTTTACTTTTTCGAAAACCAAACGAAAGCGAGATTGATATCGAATTAAAGGAAAAGAGAAGGAGGGAATAACCAGTCTGGTGTGCATATTTATTTTACTACACTGATCGTTTCCCAAGGACTTGCTATTTCCTTTCGTTACAAAGCTATATCCATTAAAAGTTCGGCTTGTCTTGATGGTTTCAGTCTGACGTAAGTTCCATAAAGATGAATGAAGATTGATCAATTTCTGGAACAATTCCAGCCTTAAAGTAACCAGAATATGAATGAAACAAACCAGTTTTACGTAGACTTATTCCATATGAAATGTTTACTGATAATTTGCGGGTATTTAAGTTTTTGAAAACGTTGATCGTTTACTCAACCTTAGGCTCTCGGAGGTTGCGTAAATTAGTTCAAAAGACCTGCACGCATTCTTCATTATAAGAAACTTCTTATGACAAAGTCAAGTCTCCCATTGCCAGAAATATAACTGGCTCCAGAATTTGGACAATTGTACCTCCGTTTTGAAATATTCAGGTTGGGACAGGTAGTAAAACACGAAAAACTGTTATAGAACCTTCAAGAAACTCGTAAGAAGCTCTAAGTACTCAAAATCTGATAATTTCAAGAAACTTATGCACTGGTTCAAATTACGAGTTTCTTCTTTACAAATATGTATTGACTATTGATGTGTCATGGTTGATTACTGATTACTGATTACTGATTGCTGACTACTGATTACTGATTACTAATTGTTGATTATTGATTACTGATTGTTGATTATTGATTACTGATTTCTGATAACCAACTTTTTTACTACTGTTACGTCTGAAGTTATCAACCGTAAGAATTCCATTGCTCTTTTGTGCATCACTTTCTGATACCGTCTAGCACTAAACCAAACGCAGCAGATGCTAGCATTCAGTCTAAACATTTGCCAACTGGTTTATTAAAAGCCATTAGATATAAATAGATGAATTCGAATGAATTCTTTGGCAGTCGTGATAAGAAATATCGGCTAAGGTTTGTTTTACAAAATTTCAAGTCAGGTGACCATAGCAGAAGTGGGAAAAGTGCTTGAAGCGACGAAACAGCTTCTCAGGAAGCTAGTCTGTCTTGAAGGAAGAAAGGGGAAACAAAAAGAACAAGCTGAATAAAAAGAAAAAGAATAGAAACGAGCAAGGGACGAAAGAATAAACGAAACGGAAAAGGAAGAAAGGACCAATGAGATAAGTAAGAATGAATCATGAAACGGAGAGAAATGCCCTATTCACACTGCAAGTTAAACCAGCTTCGACTAAACCAGGTTTTCGAATAGGACCTTCTGATTGGTAAATCCAACAAATCCAGTCATTTGATTTGTTGAAATTCAACTGGTTTAAATAAAGCTGGTTTAATTGCGTCAGTGTGAATGCAGTAAAAGAGACAGGATGAAAAGAGGAAATAAAGAAAGAAAGGGTACAAACGAAAGCAGGAAGGAAGAAGGACACAACATAAGAAATGGGCAAACGTTTGGTTGCGTTCTTCTTGTATTCATATGCATTGTCCTTTGTGTAGTAGTGCTTTGAAATGTGGCACCAGGAAAAATTGATAGAAATAACCGAAGGAAGAACATTACGTTGAGGTCACTTCGCAGGAACAAAAATATTCTTGCACCAATGGACCAAAGTCTAGAAAAGTGTCAGCATCATACAACTACTTTTTGCATTCATGGTAAAAGTTTTCGTTGTTGCACAAAATATGTTACAAAATTCAAAATTCATGTTTTATCAAGAGACTGCTCAGTTGACTTCAATTAAGTGTAAACAAACTTTATCAGATTTTGTCTAAAGACTTGGCCGTGAATGAGTGCAGGTTACTGGTCATTACGCGAGATAAACTTTGGCCTATATTTTTCGATCTAATTGGAAATTTATCAAAATCTGCGCCAAACATCTGCTAATGTAATGACCCACATCTATTCCAAAAACAACAATAATATTCTTTGTGGTACATGAGGTTGGAAAACATGCACACCCTCCATTTTATCAAGTTTCACCTTCAACGAAAGTTGTTATTGTCAACAGTAAATTAATCTGTAATTAGACCCAATGTTGGGAAGATAATCAATTGGCCGAAAGGTTTCTTGTATAGACGAAAGATTAAACGTGGCTTGGTAGGCCGCAACAGAATTGAGTTTTTCCGGATTTCAACGACAATTCCAGATAAAGGAATGGGATATTCTAAATTCAGTTATCTTGAGGTTACAGTGGATTGAACGTGCGAAATGACGGCTCCAGATGTCCAAAGATCATTTCCCAATCGTCTACAAAGTGTCCTAAAAACATCTACACCGTTTGAGTGACTATTATCATTTTTATTATTATTATTATTATTATTATCATCATTATTATTATTATTATTATTATTATTATCATCATCATCATCATCATCATCATCATCATCATTATTATTATTATTATTATTATCATAGATTTATTCAAAGTAGGCAACATACAAAAATAGCTATAAAACAAGAGCTAATTCAAGCGTATTATCTAAAAAGTAAAATTTGTAAAAAAGAAATCAAATAGAGAATAATTATCCATAAATACGCAAGTTCACATATTTTTACAATGTGTTCCATGTGGAGCAGCCATTAATACAATTTCCCGTTTCTAAAGAATTTTCATAGGACAGACTTTAATTTAAAGGCTTCAACCGAGTTTGAGTAAATCTAGTGAGTAGTTTATCTGATAAAAGTGGTGATGACTTATGACGATGAGTCCCTTGTATCCCTGCGGTAAACCTTGCTCAAGAGGGACTCATAATGAAACAGTGAAAAAACCCGGCCCTATCTCCTGCATTCGATCATGATTCGATCGATCGGAGCAGGATCGAACGACTGCCGTAGCTCTGTTCAACGGTCACTCCGCGGAAAGAAAATGTGATGAAAACCATGTTAAGCAGACATTTAATCGACGAAACTTCGTAAAAATCTGAAGAAGGCAGTTTAGTTCACCTGGTAAGTGCAAAATGGGTCTCCCAACGCTACATTTTCCATGTTTTTAAGACTAAAAGAAACCAGAGAAATCTTCAACTACCTGCTACAGGGACTTCGTTCAAAATCTACTCAACTGCATCATTCGAATTGAAAATTCGACAGCGTTGTTCTTTGCCAAATCTCGTAATTTGATTGGTAAGTTAGGAGTTGCAAAGTTTGGGGCTAAATAGCGCCAGGTTTTTAAGAGTAATGTTATGAGTCTCTCTTGACTGAAGTGCCATCATCACAGGGAAACTAGAGACTCATCGTCATAAGTCTACACAAGTGCTGCAGGCCATGAGGGGGTGAGCTGTCGAGTGGCCTAAACAGTTTTCGTCAGGTAACTGAAAATAAGATCGCATGAGTGAGGTCAAACTCCAGATGGTTGGGTGACCTCGGAGGCCTGACCTCACAACTCACCTCATCGTTCTTCGGAAGGGACGTTAGACTAGGGGTCCCATGTCTCGATGCGGCATGCGCATTGGGCCGGCCTAAATCAGCTTTCAGCTATGTAGAAATCCTGACAAGCCCACTCAAAACAAATAGAAAAATAAAACATATGTCCATCAGTTCTTTTGCTTCTCAAAAGCGATGAAATCCTTTTTTAAGGGTCTGTTTCGTCCAGTATGCCTTGCACGTGTCATATCTTGGTTTGTCTTTGTTGCGACCATATTCATGGCCCACGTAAATGGCGACGAACAAAGGCAAACCACGAGATGACACGTACAAGGAATGCTGGATGAAAGAGAACCTTCAAGTCCAGGATTGGTTTGATTAATACTAAAAAGGAAAATGATCATCTTACAGACGCAAATTCTTACCTTTGTTTCAAATTCTGAGCTTTTCAACGGCTGTCGTATTGAAACGTTTCGTATCGTACAGCATCGTATTAAAATATCCACTACATTTTTAAGGTGGAAAGTGCTCTCATATGAATAGACAAACACTGCAAATCCTTATAAAGATGTAGCAAAAATTTTCATACGACGCCAGAACTCTTTGTTTGAAAACTTACTCTATTTTGACATTGCTGGGGAACAATAGAAGAGTTGTTTTTGAAGCAACAACTTATTTGGCCTTTTCTCTGCCATAAATCAACAACCCCTTGTGAGATTGACTCATACAAGGTCTCAAACTCTACATTGAAGCTTGACCTATGCAACTGCTTAAAACACGAGATGACTGAATCTAAAGCTCCTACACAGCCACCATACAAATGGGGTATAATGTTTTTGGGGACACCCTATCCTTTCGTTCCTTTTTTGCAAACAAAATGAGATCACCCGCCAATAATACACAATACTGGATAACTCCAAAATGAAACAAGAAATCAAAAAAATTTTAAAGGACAAGTCCGGGGTTGATAAAATTATTGTTAAAAAGTAACCTTAACAACTGCTGAACACCAATCGTGAGTTCTTTTCAAATTTGGATGCCTCCAACTTTCATCAATTGGTTAATGAATCTTCGTAAGTTAGGCCAAATATCGTCGCCATGTTGTATTTTGTACGAATGTAGGAAGGCACAATAAGGAGGCTAGCAATATGAGTGGTATAATATCACAATATCTATACTTTTGGCAGCCTCGTTCAGGTCAACGTGAAGTGACCTGAAGTCATTTCGCATTTCAAAGTCATTTCAAAGTCATTTCAGAAGTCATTTCAAAGTCATTTCGCACTTCTTAGCAGATTGAAATATGATTTTTGCGCAGATTAAAAGATGAAAAAATTGAAAAAAGTAGTACACACCATTCGCAACAGTATAATCTCTTGAATAATTAACAACTATAACAACCCCAGACTTGTCCTGTAACAGAATATTCTATCACTTGGATAATTAAAGATTTTCATTTCAAGTCACCTTAACAGTGCTTAAAACGTCCAGTTTCCTTTAGTGGTTAAGTAAAGCGACCTCGTATTAAACAAGGTTCTAATTTGGTCAAGTTGAGAGACCGCTCAAGCCACGAACAATTTCCTAAATCTTGGACCGATGAAAGGCCTATTATTGATTATTTCTTGACGACTAGCTATAGCCAGACAGGTCACTGGAGTCAAGTACCATTCTTCATATGAAACGTAAGAAGGGATTTTGGAATCTGATGATTTATGTGAATGGCCTAAATTAAAGGGCTGTTGGCACGGTTCATTGAATAACGGCCTTGTCTTGCGCTTAGTATACCTGTTACCTGTTACCAAGGGTGTTAGGACAGGTATGTTTTGATTGATTATTTATTTATCTTGTTTTGATCCCTGCATCTTGTTTTGTTGTCTTGTTTTCTGTTCTCTTTCGTCTTCAACTGAGCGTGGTTAGGCCCAACCGCCAACCGCTCTCAAGTTGTTCGAATAAAGCTCCCTTGTATTTTTGTGTCTTAGTGCGCCTTCCCACAAGAATGGTTTTAAAACCGAACCTTTCTTGTGCGAAGGCGCACTAAGACACAGAAACACAATGGAGCTCTATTCGAACAACTTGAGAGCGGTTGGGCCAACTAAGCTCAGTTGAAGACGAAACAGAACAGAAAATAAGACAACAAAACAAGACGCAGGGATTAAAATAAGGTAAATAAATAATCAATCAAAAATTCCGTTTCCTAACACCCTTGCTCTCTCCAGTACACTCAATCAGTGTACAGGGTGTTCTAAAACACGTGCGCCCCGTTTGTGTGGCTGCTGTGGAGGGGCCGTGGATTAAGTTTTCTCGGCTTTTAAACAGTTACATAGCTCAGGCTTGAACTTAGAGTTTGTGACCTTGTTTGAGTCAATCTGACTAGTGGTTGCTGATTCATGGCCGACAAAAGGCAAATAAGTGCTTGCTTCAAAAGAGCACTTCTGATTTTCTCCAGCACTGTCAAAACACAGTAAGTTTTCAAAGAAACAGGTCTAACGTCGTATCAAAATTGTTGCTACATGCTTTAATGGATTGAAATTGCTCTCTTATAACTGGGCAACGCCCCTAACCCTTTAAAAGATCTACCAAAAATTTTAATGCGACGCTAGAACCCTTTCTTTGAAACTTACTTTATTTTGAAATTGTTGCAGATGGAGACCAACAGAACTGCTGTTTTTGAAGCAACCACTTATCTTGTCCTTTTTTCCCTGCAATTAATCAGGGACCATTGGTCAGATTAACTCGAACATGGTCTCAAGCTGTAAGTTGAAGCCTGACCTCTACAATTGTGGAAAATCAAAAGCTCCTCGTCAGCAACCACATGGGGCACAACTTTTTCTGGGGCATCCTATAGCTTTGCAAAGGCTTTTTCAACAGTTCTAGAAGAGCTGAAACATTTTCAGAAGAAATTTCTGGTCTCATTAAACTCTTAAACTACAGCAAAAGTAGAGCTACAGGGCTAGAACCCTTTCTTTCAAATTGACTTGATTTTGGCAATAATGGAGACTAGACTAACTGAACAACAGCAATTGAAGGAAGCCACTTACTTTTCTTTTTCTCCGCAATAAACTAGCGACCATTTCTCAGAATGACCCAAATAAGATCTCAAACTCTAAGTGGAGGCCTTTCTCATGTGATCGTATGAAAGAACCTCCGCATCAACAACACAGTTTTTTAGAGCATTCACTATTGCCAGGAAATTTCCTTTTCCTTACATAATCCAATAAAATAAACTCAAAAATTTACAGCTACTGTACCAGTCATGGTGGGAATAGACACCAGGTCATCGGAGTTTCCACCATGACAGACAAAAAATCTGGAATTGTGATTAAGTTGAGAAACAAACTTGACACTTACTTCTGAACTCAGCAAACGCATGTGAACGTAAGACAACACCAGGACGTACATCCGAGTAATTTGCCACACACTCGTATTTTCCTTGGTCTGTTTCCTTGGTATCTGCTATATAAAGCTCATTTCCAATGCTCTGGTCAATTCTGGGGCTCTCTTTAATTTTTGTGTCATCTTTCAACCAGGTGATCTGAGGTACGAATTGGCCAACGGTGTCACAAGTGAAACTCATTGCTTCGCCTTCTCTGAAGACTTGAACTTGTGGGAAGATTGCAACTACAGGATCCTCTGCAAAGAAAGCGGAGAAACTTTGTAAATACCAAATGAGTTATAAATAAATGATTCGGTCCAAGTATTCGCCAACACAAAACAATGTTGCCTAGGATGGAACGATTATAAGCATAAACATTATAAACAGAAGGTGGATCAAATCTAAAAATTTCAGGCGGCAAGCTTCTTAATCCTTAATTTTCCAGTTCTATTTACTTAGCGCAGCAGCCCCAGTTCTATTTATTTAGCCAAGTAGCCCCCGTCGGTCCTTAGGATTGCAATTCAAGGGTCATGAAACTGTTAAAATAGTAGTCAAGAAATTCCATCTTCCAAATACTTCCCGATACCCAAAATACTTTCCATAGATTTGTGTGCCGCCACTGCAATCATACAGGGTTGCAACTGGCCGAAATACTGCTATATATCGGATGAGTTTAAAAGGTTTACGCGTTTGGCAGGCTGCGAAATAAAACGTAACAGGCCGATATTCAAAACTAAAATGTTAATCTATCAGTCAAAGGCGCAATTAGATACGAAAATTTTGTTTGGTAATATCACATATCTCGAAGACCCAACAAGTAGGAAATGTCTGTAAAGGATTTGTATGGGAATCAAAGATTTCACATTCCATTCTTTGGTCCATGATTTACGTGGCATCGATTTTCACATAGCAAGTTTCAGAAATACAGGTTTAATTTCAATAGCAAGCAAATTATAGACCAGAATGGAATAAGGAATTCTTCTTCTCAAACATGCACCTTACGAGCATTTTCCTGAATTCTTGGTCTAAATGATGAGCGATTCTACCAAACAAAATTTACTCATCTAAGGGAGCTGTCATTTTTAAAGCTGGGTACAGGGGTTGAAGAATTTTTGGAGGGGCACCAAATTTTTTGGTCTTGTTTTATTGGGGTATCAAATATTTCGGAAAAAATTGTAAAATATTTGTTGGGCTGTGAAATTTTTAGAATATATTTTAGACTGAAGTAAGAATTATGTATTATTTCACAACAAAAGTTTCATCTGTTCCTGCTATGTTCATTAGGCAAGCAAGAAGTTATTTGAAATAGTGATGATGATTCTATGTTTCGATGATTCTTCAAATGGTTCCATTTGATTCATTTTATGTCCAGATTGTGTTTCTTAGTATACAAGTTTTTTAATTATATCCAAGCTAAATAGCTCAATAGTGGGGTATGAAATTTTTTGCTTTGTTGAAATGGGGTGTCAAATTTCATTGAAATTCGTGAATGGGGTAAGACAATTTTGCTATTTGTATAAAAATTTCTTCCACCCCTGTACCCAGCTTTAAAAATGACAGCTCCCTAAGTCAGCCTTTGAATGATAGATTAACATCTTCATTCTGAATATCGGTCTCATTCTTTTTACTCGATAAACCTCCAAACGCGTAAACTTTTGTTTGACGTAGGTATAACCCGGGGGAGGTACTCATATATTTTTCCGTACGGGGACGTGCCGCTGAACAGGGTATCATTTTCAGGATTCCGACTCCGGGACAAGGTATCATTTTTGTAAAATCGGCTCCATGACAGGGTCCATAGTTGTCATTTTTGACTCCGAAAGGTCGTTTTATGCCATTTGCACTCTGCGAATGTGATTCAAATTGCTTGGATGGCAACATTTCCACAATTTTCGATAGAGTTCGTCACGTGTCCCAAGAAACTAAAGGACAGTGTATTGTTTAAGAAAATTTTACTCCAGGACAGGGTATCATTTTCGGGAATTTGACTCCGGGACAGGGTAGCTTTTTAGATTTTCCAGCGGCACGTCCCCGTATGTTCGTAGGCCAAGTACCCCCCCCCCCGGGAGGTATAATTTCTAGATTGGGTAAAAGAGATAATTGCTTGCATTTCTATCTTATACAATATTTTCTAAGTCCAAAACCTTAAACAGTTATTAAAAACAGTTTGCAAAGTACTGCAGAAAACAACATAACCCTTGCATTCGGAGGAGCAAGATATTACAATGATGAATCCTAAGCAAACATCTTGCCTTCAAATCAAATTCTAACCTCTCAAACTGCCCCATTAAAATTCTTAGAAAAAGGAAGCTTTCTTTGAGTATTTCATAATTCATCGATTAAGTACTGGGCATAGTTTGTTGTTCAGAAACGAACAGTGTAGCATGATAAACATTTGTTTGTTTTATGCCTGCGACATTTTGAAAGAGGTTTCTCTCACCATCGGGTTGATGAGAAAATGATGTCCATTCACTTTTATTTAGGGGCTGATTACATGGGAGTTTACAGCCCGTTTGTAACTATAGCTGAGCTGAAATTTGAATCGATTATATGGCTTGTAATTTTAACCGGGTTGAAATTTGAATTGATTATATGGAAGAGTTGTCAGGTTTATCTTTTATTCACCACCATGCTTCATGAACAGTTCTTTACTATACGCAGGCTCCAGTAATTTCAGCCCGGCTTCAACATTAATATTTGCGATTACATAGAAAATTTTAGCCCGTTAGAACGAGCTACAAATCCTAGCCCGTTTGATAAAAGTGGGCTGAAATTTCAGCTCGGTAAACCGGGCTGAAATTTTTGTCATGTAATCGCAACTTCACTTTTGCAAAACTCTGATAGCAACACCGAGCTGACTTTTCAGCTCGGTAAAAGTTACAAACGAGCTGAAAATCCCATGTAATCAGCCCCTAAGATGGTTGAAACTATTTTATTTTTGTTATGAAAAATAAAGCATCATTGGACCATTATGGAAACAAAGTCGCAGTGACCTTTTGATGCTATCCCTACCATTTTAAACCGAGGGTGCTTTTAAATAGATTTTTGGCGTTTTGCCAATAAAGTAATCTATACGTGTAAACATTGTAATTAGACCTCTTCTTTTCTTACATTTTGTAATTATTTATAAACTTTACTTTGAATGGCACAATAACACATACGCGCGCAAACAAGCAAACAAAATAAGCATTTTAACATAGCATACCATAAACTTTGAGATAAAAAGATGCAACTGATTTTCCACCAGAATTTTCAGCAACACAACGAAACCATCCACCATCTTCTTCCTGAATATTTGAGATTGCAACTTGTAGATCTGTTGTGATGACAAATCTGTCCTTTGTTTCGATCTCTTTGTCATTTCTGAACCATTTGATTTCAATTGGTTCTGTACTAAAGGCTAGACACTGCAGGAATACTGTTTCACTCAGCAACGCTGTCTTGTTGCCAATCTCTTCGATAATTGGTGGTGACACTGTAAAAGAGAATAAAATTCAAAGGTGATCTTAAGCGAAACTTTTTATGATGAGAATGAATATACCTTTTCGGTATTGGGGGAGAGGGACTGGGAAAATCGAGGATCATTCTGGCAGCCTCTGCAACAGTAGGAATCGGGGAGACGCAACGTCCGTTTCGGTGATAAACGTGTGGCTTGCGTTTCGGTCGCAACTTCCTCCAAACTCGAATTAGGGCCAGCGCAAAATTTATTATATTACATGGCCGGTGGAGAAGAAAAATTGTTGCAAAAAAGCTGCTCGCTCCACACGAAATCATTGCAAAAAATACAACTGCCTAGTCACTGTTTCCTTAAAAATGTATCTGCCCCGTATTCATGAACAACAGATATTGCATAGTACTACACCGATGAATTAGCCAAAGACCATAAGAACGGCAATTCATCTCTATAAAAGTATTTGTCAATGACTGATGAATTCTCCTTGCAAGAAACTAACAAGAACATTTGGCGTCATTTATACACATCTTTGCGTGCATTTCTCAACTTGCATGATTCAGAATTTTGTCCTCAAGGTGGGCCATTTTATACTCAAAACTTCATCCTATCTTGAGCTCATAAAAAGTTACTGCCCCATTCAAGCCCGTTCATATTTGCTTAATAGAAGGTGTTGACCCGGTTGTGTACAAGCTCAAAAAAAGTACCGGGTGTCCCGGAAAAAACGCAACAGATTTGAAAAATTCTAATGGCAACTGTTTCATACTCATTATCAAACGATTAATTTTATTGAAATCTGCAATGATTAGAATGAGTTTTGATATATTTTCCATTATGCTTAGGAACTTGGTTTTAAAGTTGAAAATCAGCAAACTTCAAAATTGCCCCTACGTCAAAACCAGAGCTGCTGCATTAGCAATACTGAATTATAATGTCATATTAGCTATAAAACATGACAGTCCCAGCAATTAACAAAGACTCCTGACAAGGATACAACACACAAGTTGACTAAACATTTAACAGAGACACTTTCATAAAGATTTTGGTCAGGGTACAGTTAACTCTTTCTAAGATGACTAGACCCTCATCAATCAGAGTCATACTTTTAATTGGAAATTAACACGGAAAGCTCCCTTACACCTATAGATAATTCATGAATCAGCAAGGGATCCCTTTGTCACAGTTTCTTGATCAAATTGTGTGCTTGTCTGTAACCCTGTGAAGTTTCATGTATACCATGCTTGCAACTTTGCAGTATAGCAGTTTGCACTAATGCAGTATAGTAGTTTGCAGCTCTGGTTTTGCCCTGACAACAAATTTAAAGTTTGTTGATTTTTAACTCTGCAACCAAGTCACCAAAAATTCTGAAAAATATATCAAAATTTAAACTAAATATTGCAGACTTAGAGAAAAATAATCATTCAATTAGTAATTTGAAACAGCTCGTGTCAGTATCTATTAAATCCATTGCGTTTTTTAGGGACACCCAGTAGTTGCCCTGCTATGTTTTGCACCGACCATAAAATAAATTTTGCACTGTCCCTTATTCTCGATCTATTTGCACCTTTCAAAGAGTTGCATGATACTTGCTTGGTATGGTAAGTCTTTTTTCTAGCTTATTTAGGCGTCTTTCCCCATTTGTGAGTTTATTTTAAGGCACTTTATTGCTTCAGTTCACTCAAGTTTGAAGTTAGAAGTGTTGATCGGTTGGGCTTAAACTGACCCCCTTCAAGCCGAGGACACATTCCTGCAATAAAAAGGTTCAAAATACACTCCACAATGGGCGATAGGATGACCAAATAGATAAATAATCTAGAGAAAACACTGACTAGTGCAAACAACTATTCTGTGGCTCTTGAAAGGTGCAAATAAATCGAAAACAACTCAAGTTTGAAGGAGAGGCAACCAAGCCACAAGGAGGCGACTCCCTTATTTCCTGCCGTTGCCAAGGCTGTCAGAATGGGCCGCGCCCTCCATAGTTTCTCTAATCGTTATGGTAGTCTAATGTATCAGAGAACTTTAAAGGACAGAAAGTTTAATGGTTCAGTTAACTCAAAATTTTCTTCAAATGCCGCATAGATAGTAGTAGCATAATTCAATAACTATCTGTCTTAGGCTGTCTCGGAAATTCTGACTACTTAGTTACACTAATCTACGAATATAAATCCGATTTTGCAAGGTCGCTAAATCTAAGTTGAGATCTTATTTATATGAGAAACTAAAAATAATAAAAACTTCTGATTCCAAGGCACCTTCGCAGTAACTGTTCAAACGCTTATACTTTTTTGGGACACTCAGTAGATGTGAAAAGCAGCCATGTTCACGAGCTTGTTAAAAATTTCGACGCCAATGAGCTCACCCAATGGGACTAATTAATTAGAGGGCGGAGCTGACTATCAGATAAGACCAAACGATACTCTGATAAAGGTTTCAAACTATACTGATATACAAGTCAGTAATGCTGAAGTCGATAAACACGCCACAGCAGGAAGGAGTGCGGAGGAACACCTGCTATCTGTTATCTTCATCGCCACGATTTCGATCTAAATCTCTGCAATCTCAACCGAGGAGATTGACGAGGTTTAGATTGCAAAGCCAACTGCTATATTTGACGAAAATAGATGACCTCCCATGAAAGTGCAAAGAATCTTTAATTGGTACATGAAGTAAGTAAGAAAAGTTAACACGCTTGGTCACAATGATTTTAAGCTATCTAACGAGATCAAAGTTTATGAAGCTGAATTGAGTTGTGTGCTCCAAATACGGAAAACCTCGCTTCCAGGCAGCGTCCAGTTCAAACTCTCATTTCCATCCAACGTTTGTTTATATGAATAGATAAATCTTTTCAAAGTCGCAATATTTTTAGAATATTTAACGAGATTACAGTTTAAGAAATTGGCTTGCGTTGACTGGAGCATATTTGCTTGGGTTTGAGATTCGCTCTGTAAGTACTCGACTGGGTCAACTAAGGAGGTTGTTTAGGCCGCAAGTATTATCTATAAAAAAAGTTTATATTTTCATATCTCGTAACAATTTATAATCTAATAGCTGGAATCACTTTAAACAGATGGATTTCTGAACAAGGATCTTCGGTATGGCTTCACAATCAAAGCGATTTCCAAAGATGTTTGGGTGTAACTGAATTTTGATTGCATTAGGTTTCATCAACCGAACCATTGACTGAAAATTGACACAGAAAGAATAATGGAACAATTTCTCGGCATATTGCCATCAGTATCCAACAGATCAGTTATAAACATTAGATCCATCTATGTTCCAAATCTTTAAAAAAAGGTTGATCTAAACTTCTATGACATATTTCTTATAAACGAACGGCTAGATTGACTACATAGTCTCTGGTTTCACAACAACAACAACAACAATAACAACAACAACAACGACAATGACAATAACAACGACGATAGCAACAACAGTTTTGACAGTTTTTAATTGCACTGGATAGTCTGCACAACTGGCTTGAGCGTTCATCAGTCTACCAATAGAAATAATTACGAACATGTAGTCAGCTGAGAGAAATTTTACCTCTCACGTCACAATACAACCGCTGGGCTTTTCTGAAATCTTCAATATTTCAGAATTAGAGAAGTTTTCTTCTTTTTAAGAATTCCACAAAAAATTGTGATGAGCGTAAAAACATCCCGGGGGGCTCTTGACGGGGGTGTGTGGCAAATCTCTCCACATCCTGTACCCTGTCGAATAAAAAATGACTCAAAAGTATACCTTGTGGCATAAGGATTTTGCCAAAATCCAATGCAATAAGCTATAATACCTATTTACAATAAAATATAATAGAGATGAAATAGTAATAGAAATTAAAGTTGCCCCATCTTCAAAGGTCGTTCCTTGAAAATTTTCAGGGAGAATGCCAATTTTGCTTCTCTTTCTAAACTGTTCCAAAGTTTTGCACTCGGTTTGGCCATGACACTTTTTCGTAACGGTAACTTATACACATTTCCCTGTGCAGACATGAAATCGAAGGGGGGGGGGGATTTTGTCCTAATCTTCAATATGAAAGTCCATGAGTAATAGTTTGAGCCTCCATCAGTCGATCAATGGAGATAACTACGAATCTGCAATCAGTCTATCAGTTGAAATGTAAAATACACTGCAACTTCAAAATGTCTAAAATTTCTGAAAATTCCGACGGCAGAATCATAGCAAAGAAGGCATTGTTTATTTCAAGCCATTCGATTCAAAGAAACAGGTCGCCGAACTTCACACCGACACTGCTAAAGATCTGGAATCTATAATGCTAATGTTAATACATTCGATTCTTCAAACATACCCTTCACGTTCACAGTAGTTGTAGTGCTTGCCACCCCCGCAATATTCCGCGCAGTGCAGGTAAACTTATTGGAACCACCAAATGCCTTCGGGGGGATCCATAAGCTTGAATTCACAGATTTGATATACTGTGTTGGGCTATCAAGTGGCAGTTTGTCCTTGCTCCAAGTTACAGTGAATGGAACAGAACTTTCCACGTAGCAATGAAGTACTAAGTCTTGTCCCGTGTATGCAATGTATCTGTCTTTCATTGTAATTTTTGGAGGATCTGTGAATAAAAAACATTCAGAAATTTGATTTGTTCATCATCATAAAACATTCAGAAAGTTTATTTGTTCATCATCATAAGTTCGAAAGGACAGCTAATACGAGGATTTCATCGGCGGCGTAAGAAATGTTTTCAAGGCTGAAAAATCTTAGTAACTGATGTAGGAGCTTTGTTTCGTTAGCTTGTTTTGATTTTCAATTTTTTTGAGTGAGCTTGTCAGGATTTCTAGCTACTGAAAGCTTATTTAGGCCCACTATGCATGCAGCATCCAAGCATGGGACCCCTAGTTTAACGTCCCTTCCGAAGGACGACGAGATGAGTTGTGAGGTCGGGCCTCCAAGGATACCCAACCGGAGTTTGACCTCACTCGATCATGCTTAACTTCAATTACCTGAAGAGAATGGCCAAAAGTTTTAAGACCACACTTTGTCAATAACTTTTGTCGGAGTAACAAAATGGAACCCTAGCGCTCTGCCTGATTTACTCGCTTAGAGCTAGTATAGGTCAACTTTTCATGTAGATTCCAAATTTCGATGTTGGTTTTGAATTTCTGAACCATTTTGCTACGATGTAACGATAGAAATTATTGGAAATTATAGTGGTTCTGCTGACAAGGGGTGTGACATAAATTGTGTTACTCAGCTGGATTTCACATCAATTTATGCATATCGTTCTGTCCCTAAATGTTAACTCCCTACTGGACTTGCTACAAGTCCCTCCCTTGTTATTACAAGATGCAGTGCAGGAAGAAGGAGAAAAGACAGGCGGAAAGAGAGAGACTTGTAGGACTAGAAAACTGACAACGAGACTCTTTCGTCCACAGACAGACGGTGGACAAGATTCTGTCTACCAGCAAATCCTTTGATGTACGCAGAAAGCCAATCAAATCAGCTACAAGTTGTATTCCACATAAGAATTTAGTCAGAGACCAGACTTTGTTTTTAAGCGTCTCTCAGCCAGCGAACCCATGATGAATAATAATCTCATCAAACTTACAGGGTGTATATAAGAGGTCTCGGTCATAGCGTCCATTTCACAACGGAACAATACAGCACACATGTCGCTGTATAATGGTAGCATAGCTTTCAAATCATTAAATCGATGTAAAAGGCGGGTGTAAAATTCAATTACTTATTTCTTTAAACTGAATTACTTGAAAGAAACTTTAGCCACTTTTCTATGATTCTACCGTTAGACTTTTCAGAAGTTTTTAATATTTGTCGAAATTACTGCCTACTTTATATTTCAGTTCATTTTATGATGTGACGTCATCATATTTCTAAAACACAAACCAGAAGAGTGAGAGAGTTTTGCTTGATACCATATTTTAGGCATTCATAAACTATGGTTATTTTGAAATTATGTGATCTTTCGTCAACAGGTTGAGAAATTACGATAGTTTCAAGTTTTTTTGAAACTTTTCTTGAATTCTTAAAAAAGAAGAAAATTTCTGTAATTATGAAAATATTGAAGATTTCAAAAAAGTCCAACGGCAAATTTACTGTCAAATAGTTCAACTTTCTTTTAGGCCATTCAGTTCAAAGAAATAGGTCATAGAACTTTCACCCATGTTTTTAAAGATTTGAAACGTATGCTTCTTTGTGTTAAGATCTCGATTTCGGTTTCCTAATCTTACAAGTCTCTCTCTTCTTCCTTCTCTAGCCCTCAAATTGTACATCTTATGACATGTGCTGAGAATAGAAAGAGACTTGCAGCAAGTCCAGCTACCTAAAGGCTTCCGAACATTTTAAATGATTTTCTGAATAATCTCTTTCGAACTAACCTGGTAAGCTTGCTTGCAGCACGATGGGTGAAACTCTGGCGAAATCACCCTTGTCGTCAACTCCGATAAATCGAAGCAAAAATGGATGTTTTGGAGGAACAAGTTGAATGACAAAACTGTCTTCTAATAATGCATCCAATGCAATAGGAATAGATTTGATTTTATCGCCATTCAAATTCAATATTTCCACAGTTTTGAGCAAACCAATATGGCTCATATTCTTCATTGCAATAAATGAAACATACAGGTAGTTGGTAGCCTCTGGAATAGAAGGAAATATAACGTTAAAATAATTACTTTGTGTAGTGTCTTCATGACCATGACATTTGTGTTGTCTACGAAAACAGACTCGTGCTCAGGACACTGAAGAAAGACATGCTTTGTTATTGTAAAATGAGTTGCTGATTTTGTGATTTGCGTGTATGAGTAAACATGTCTCTTCGTTCGATATTATACGCTTTTGGTTAAAACTACGGATAACACGGAGACACTAAACTTTGAAACTTATGTGTCTCTGGACTTATGACGATGAGTCCCTTGTATTCCTGCGGTAAACCTTGCTCAAGAGGGACTCATAATAAAACAGCGAAAAACTTGGCCCTGTTTTCTTCAATCATCAATGGAATTATGATAGAATCACGGCTTTGAATCTCAATCCCGTGGTAGTGCTCTCAATTCTTCAATCGAATCGAAAATTCTATCACATTTACACCGTAACAATAGCGATTCATAAAGCCTGGTTTCCATATAGCCGTAAGGTGCCGTAAGGATGCCGCAACCATTTCTTCCGGTACCGCCGGCAGCCGCAACCATGACAGTTACGGTACCGTAATGACCTGGAAAAAGTTGTAGAATTTCAATTTTTCTAAATCCTTACGGCGTCTTCAGTCATGAAACCTTATATGGAAACTGGTTGCCTGCGGCAGCCGCCGGTAAATCATTTTCTTTCTTTGTTCTATCTCTCATTCTCCTCATTCTATCCCTTAGTTACCGGCATAGTTACCGGTATCTTACGGCACTTCTGCCACGATGGTTGCGGCACAATATCTAAGACGTTTCCATTTAAATCGTTCGACAGCGGTACCTGGGACATGGCAGATGGAAGATGGCAGAAGACTGCCGCCGGCAACCTTACGGCACCTTATGGCTACATGGAAACCAGGCTTAAATCTCGCAATCTGATTGGTACTTTAAGAATTGCAAAGTTTGGGCCTAAATAGGGCAGGTTTTTAAGAGTAATGTTATGAGTCTCTCTTGACTGAAGCGCCATCATCAAGTCAAAGAGCACAGGGAAACAAGCTCATGCAAAGTAGCTCTGATGGGTGCATGAGCTTTAACCCAATGCACGGGGGGGGGGCATTAGTTTCCTCGGACAAAGCGTACCTCATCTGCGAAACAAAGCCCGCCAAACGAGTAATCGTATACCGATTCATCCGGTAAATTATTCAACACAAAATGTTTGAAAAGAGATGGCCGTCTCATTAGCCATGACGGCCTTTTAAACAAGTTTTCGTTTTGATAAGATGCTTCCGATTTCTTGTTCCAATTTCTCGCTCCGACTCACCTACCTATAGCCACAAGAAGTGTGCCCATTCAGTCTTATCTAGACAGATTTGGAGGCCTGAAAATTCTACATTGTCATGAAAGATATTGAAATTACTATCTTCAAGTAGTTATCTCCAAATCTCCACCACTAAAGCAATTAACAAAGGCGATCGCATTAATTTTTCTGACAGTGAATAGATGTCATAAAAAGTTTTTAAAGTAACGTTCCTAGCGAACTTTTTGATATAAAGTGGAACTGATCAGCTTATCTTAACCTGACGATCTTGATTTTTATGGGATATAAGGTTGGGAATGTCAAATGAAAAGGTAAATCGAAAAATCGATGACACCACAGAAAGCAATTACTACAACAATTTCGAGAGTTCCCTTTGACATTGAATTCAGGGACGACGGAGTGATGGAATGGGCGCAAACGGAAATGCCAGGGCAATCGATGTTCCCCTTGCACGCTTAATAGCATGTATGTTCCCCTTGCACGCTTAATAGCATGCATAAAGGTATAGTAGAGCCTCATTTCAATTATTGTTGCTCGGTCTTGGGCTCCTGTGGAACCACTAGGTTGAACAAATTAGAAAAGTTGCAAAACAGAGAAGCCAGAAGAGTAACGGATAGTAATTTGATACATCGGCTGCACCTTTGATTCATGACTTAGGTTGGCCGACAATCGGACAACTTATCCACAGAGAAACATCAACAAGGACCTACAAATGTCTGAATCAGCTAGCTCCTACTTACTTTAGTGGTTACTTTTCGAAACTGTCACATTCTCATACATGATTCCTTCGGAACTCTGGAACGGATGTACATATACCTCGAATGAGAACTTCAAACGGAAAGAAATCTTTCGCTTATCGTGGTTTGTTTGTTTTCAATTTATTTCGAGTGGGCTTGTCAGGATTTCTAGCTACTGAAAGCTAATTTAGGCCCACTGTGCATCCGCATCCAGGCACGGGACCCCAAGTTTAACGTCCTTTCCGAAGGACGGCGAGGTGAGTTGCGAGGTCAGGCCTCAGTGGTCACCCATCCGAAATCTGACCTCACTCGAACAAGCTTAACTTCAGTCACCTGACGAAGACTGTACAAACCACTCGGCCACTCACCCCTGTTGTTCACCCCTGTTATTGTTCCTCGCCAAAGTTTGGTGCCAAAGTTTGGAACGACCTTGATTCAGAAACAAAGTTGGCATCCTCTATTCAGCGTTTCAAATCGAGACTATAAAATTACGTGAGCTTCTAACGCTGGATAATTCTGCTTTCTTTTTTTCCTTTTGATTTCGCCCCTTAAATGGCATGGTATTAATAGATTGTAATAGGTTTAAAAGTAAAAATACGTTTTTAGCTGTAGGTTTGAAAACTTTATTTTATAGTGTTCTTTATTTTCACAGGGCCAATTGTAAAGCAGGTTTCCATTAACTCTGAATTGTTACCCTGTATAAATAAGTTTAAAGTGAAAAATGAAACGAAAAATCAAGACTGCAAGCAAGCGAAGCGAGCCGAAGATTTTAAAGGTCCGTGGGTATGATCCCGGGTGCGCGCACTTCCTTTAGAGTGGCTACGCGCTATCAAGAATATTTTAACTCATATAAATTATGTTCTTTTAAGATAATCCGTATGATGTATATGGATGCAAATTCGCCACACAAATTGAAATATTTGCAATGGTTAATAGTAATAAACGTGTTCTAACTGTACACTAAATAAAGTAGTTAATAAAATATCATATATATTTCTTTGTAATTTCGATATCTTTATGTATGCTCCGTCTGATTTTGAACAGTTATTACTGATGAAGGTTTTGGCCGAAACGTTTAAACGAATCTGTTCTTTCTGAGTGTCTATATATATAGGGAATACATAATATACATATATTTATATATCATATATATTATATATTATATATTATTATATATTATATATTATTATATATATATTATTATATATATATTATATATATTATATATTATACATTATATATTGTATATTATATATTATATTTATACTCAGAAAAAACACATTCTTGTAAACGTTTCGGCCGAAGCCTTCATCAGTATGACTTTTCGAAATCAGCAGGAGCATACATATAGATTACGAATTCCAAAAACAATACAAGACAAACAATAACCTAAGCGCTTAGAACCTACTCAGGCTGCCCGGGTTTCTACTGTTTATGAATAAGGGCAATGCGTTCATTGGTATGTAATTTCAATGCATGCATGAACCATGTAATTGCTGACACGATGCTGACATGCATGTAACTGCTCCAAGACTTGATTGGTTAAGAGCTGGCGATCCTGATCAAATGAAAATAAGAGCCTAGTTGTCGATATCATACGAGCAATGGCGGAATGGTGACAAAGCAAGCTTTGACCAGGCGAGCGTCTTGATGCTTGGCGATGAAAGCGACGAAACACCGTTAGTTCTTAAGAGGGATAAACAGGTATATGAAAGCTTACAAAACAGGGTCGTAGGAAGCAGCTGTTGATTGGGGGGGAATTGTTCTAAAAACAATAGAGAGCCAGATATCCAATTAATTCTTGTGACGTAGGACCATTGATTTCCAAATTATTGGGGGGCTTGAGCCCAATCTGCACCACCCCTTCCCCCCGCTTTCTACGTGCCTGCAAAACAATTGCAACTGGCAACGCAGGTTGACAGAAGTTGCGGGCTCAGGCTGTGTGGCGATTCGCAAACAAAGTCAGAGCCTAAGCCTAAACAACTGGTGACAAGAAAACACGACAAAAGATCACATGTTTCCGAGATAAACCCTCGAAGCCTTCTTCTTACATGGACACAGTGCTTTCAGATCCACACTCCAGCTCTAAACGTACCCTACAAAACTGCATAAGGCTAAAATACTTTATCACTTTTCAAAGGTCAAATCGTTATTCCTTCGATGAAGAGTACCGAACGCCCGGGGCATGAGGTCGGTACCACGTAATCTTCTGGTCCATTTCATTCATAAAAATTTGACAAACAAAGTGAGTATTGGATTTCAGTGTGTGGGACATGAACAAACGTTTAAAGTCGCGGGCAGCCTTTAAATGATGCCGTCAATGAACTCAATGGTGGGCTTACTTCTCACAGCTGTGTGCCCATTTGATTGAAGAGAAAAAGTTTCTGCTAATGAGAAGAAGGGTATTGGGACAAGGAAGATTTGACTGATTATCTATTTACTTTGTTTTAAACTGATGTTTCAAAATTTGAAACGAGGGTAAAAGCTGTGTAGGAGCTAGCTGTTCAGACGCGCAGGAGGCATTTGAATTTGATTTCTAGCACTGGTTAGGTTTGGGTGGAACAGAAAAAACATAGAAAGCAGTAATATTGCGGAGGAAGTGAACTTTCATCTCCAAGTTAAAAACACGATGCATTATTGCCCGTGGTGGAGTAGCGTCAAAAAATCAATGAAATAATCCCAAAGCAAAAAGATTTCAAGAAATTTCCCAAAGAGACATGGGTAGATTATCATTGATAACCTGAAGAAGTTTACTTCTGAGGAAACTTTAAATCAAACGATTTGGTTTGGCTTTGGGGCTTCACCGGTTGCGGGTTTGGCCAATTTTAGCCTTCAAGTTTCGGGATTTACGTTTAAATAATGCAGGTTTTCGGTTTGAGATGTGTCGCGGGATGCGGGTTTGGCCACTTTTTGTGCTCGAGTTTCGTGTATTTCACTCAAAGTTCCTATTTTGTCGGGTTTTCGAAGTCATACAGTCCATATGTAGTTAACAGAGATTGAAAAACCAGCTTTCGAATGCTTAAAACAAGGCGTTGGGAGTCGGTGAAAACGAAAATGCTAGAAATAATCGAAGATTACTGACGAAAATTGAAGAATTTTGTTCAGAAGCGCAATCTCGGCTTTTGCCTCTTTGCTTGCAGATTTCGGGTTTTTACTGATTTTGGTCCGGGTTTGCGGGTTTTAGTACCGCCCAAACCCCCCCCCCCCCCCTCCTGAATTCGTCAAATTAATCTAACATGGCCAAGCCATCGATGAAACAACTATCACATTACTGGATTTGTCTTCAACAGTACATGATTTAAACGAAATTGTCATCTTTTTCAGTATTGACTGGAATAATTTTATTGAAATCTTACAATGGCATTCAGGGTCAATCAGAAGTAGGTTCTAATCGATTTCAATCAAATGACCCCTCCCTGAAGCTACTTACTGAGTGAAGTAAATTTCTCGTCAGTTATGAGTCAATCAAAGGATGTCTTCAGAACACCTAGCACATGATCGCGTTGTGAAATTTAGGTCTCCTTTCGAACACTCTCAACAAAAGACGAAATCAAGGTAAGCAAAGAAGCAAGTCTTTTCACAGATACTCTGCATGATCAATAAGATATTTATTCATTCTAAATAGATAGCTGGCCTCACCTGAGGCCCCGTTCACTCTGCTCCGTTTTTGTACAAAAACGGAGAATCTCCGTTTTTGGTACAGTGTTCACATAGATCCGCACAAAAATGCCACCAATATGGAAGTCTCCAAAACGCTATCAAAAGTGGATATTTACAAAAACGGAGGTCTTTAAAAACTCACTTGAGCACTGTAAAGGCACAAAAACGGAGGCTTTTGAAAACGCTCCAATATTTAACAATGGGTTTCACAAAAACTGAGCAATGTGAATGCACAAAAACGGATACTTTTCCCTCCGTTTTTGAGAAAAAACGGAGCGATGTGAACGGGTAGCTTCGATGCAACAACAACGGATACCAACAAAAACGGAGCATTGTGAACGGGGCCTGATGAAAACTAGAAACTTAAAATTAAAATCCCAGTCGGCTTTGGCGCACATTTTGGCGCAGAAAAAGGCCTTAAAATAATGGGCCGTTGAATGTCTCATTGTATTAAACAATAGATATCAATTATTCTTTGGCGCAAAATGGCGCAAAAAATTGTTGTGCTCCAAAATATTTGGCGCAGAGCAGCACAGAGATTCACCCTGGTTAAAATCGACGTAACATTTAATCATACAGTAGCTGACTTTTCGTTGGCACAACAGTCTTTAAAAACAGCCTGTAGTGGGATTTTGCACGTAACTACACAACAGGTCATGTCAAGTGATGTCCCATTGAAGCTACTTTCTTCCCTTTTCCTTCCATTGAGAATGTACGATAAAAGTTGTCATTAAATAAGCTCGGTGCTAATCCAATGTGTAGGACAGGCTTTATACAATTCAAATAGCGTGTGCCAAGTCACTTAGCCTGGCAAACAACACTAACCTTGACTGATCAACGTTTCTGATTACATAAATGAGATAAAATCAAAGTCTAAGCTGTTGTATCTCAAAGATGGTTAAAATGGATAAAACATTATTTGTGTTATTTGTAACGAATATGTAACCATCAAATGACCTAGGCCATATGAGTGGATCTGGAACGGTAAATTCGAGGAGACAAGCTCAGCTTTGAAAATTTTGCTTTCAATAACGTTGAAATAAAAACGTACTTAGGTAGAGTAGGAGATGCGATAGGGCTAAATTATGAGCCTGGCAGAATGCCCCAAACCGCGTTCCAAACCGCGCAATAACGATTTACTTCTATCGTAATATGCAAATTGAGTTGACCGTTGAGAATAAAGGATCGAACAATGGCAACGATCCACATAGCATCGTCCGCCCCAACGTCGATTCGTTCACATCGAAGCTGAAACACATTGTGTCAGAAAAATAAAAAGTACATTTCCACTCCTAAACAAGGAGGCAATTCCTATTTGGCAGGCCAAGTCACATAGGAAGGGCGGGCTGACGTTCCACAGAGAAGACATTTTTTTTTAATTGGCAAGGCACACTTCAACTTAAAAAAGGTCTAAGGAAACGGCAATTTGAATTTGAAGGCCTTAAACTGTTGATTTCTTGGAGCACAACTTGATAAATAATTTACAAAGTTATTCTTGTGAGCTTAATCGGCCCTCGATGGGCTTTTCTCAGGGGAAAATGGCTTCCAAACTAGAACAAAGTTGATTAAGATTAAATGCACCAAATATCAGACGAATATTTATCGGAAGGGCAAGTCTGAAAAATGCAGAAGTATTGTTGGACTAATTCCCTTAATCACTACTTCCATGCTGCTCTGAAGTGGATCTGAAGTGTTGATTAACTTTCTAACGACAAAATTTCATCAAAGTTGCGTAACAACTATATCTAGCGAAATGTAATGTAATACATTTGCCCTTAGGCCCTGTATTGTGAGCGTGTGGCCGAGTGGTTAAGGCGTCTGACTCGTAAGCCAAAGGTCAGAACGGCCGTAGGTTCGAGTCCCACGCTGGACAGTTTGGTCGCTGTCCGTTACACTAGCCCGGGTCGACCAGAGCCATGTGAGGGAAATCTGGTAGCTGTGGCGGGTAGCTGCGGCGGAGTGATGGTAAAACATCCGTGGCCCCTGCTGGAAATAAGTCTCTCAGACTTTCGCGGGCTAGCCTCGTTAAATATAAATACCTACCTACCTATTGGCAAGGTATCTTTAAAATATAATATAATACTTACAAGACATATGATGTATTAATGAGCTGAAACTGTAGATTATCGTTAACAGATCATGGGATAAAGCGGTTATTTATGGAGAATTCCAAAGTGAGGAGCAGAAGAGAAACTGGGCTGCCGAGAACAAGGGTTGAGGGGTGCTCAGTCAAGAGGATTACAATCTCTGGTTTGCAGAAAAGAGACCTAAGTTTTACGTTTAGCCTAAAGGAACTTGCTTTCAAGCGATATCAGTAGCTCTCGAGGTACTCCAAGCCTATTGATAACTTCAAGTGAAGTAATAATTGGCCTCACACAAATGAAACGAGTCAGAACAGCCATCGATACAGAGGAATATCGATATCCAAGATCCCATTGATCTTAGATCCATGAGGTCATAACGCCTTGAATGCCCTGTGCCGAAGTTCTACCTCGGCTCTCCCTCGCAGTGGAGAGTAAAGCTTGCACGCAGACTAATCTCTAGCCTGGACCTTCTTCAAAAGACTAGTTTCACGACTGGATATTGGATCTGATTCGTAACAAATAGAAAGGGTCGTAATTTCTCTTTCTAAATCTGTGTTTAATCTGTGATTAGACGTTCATCTTTTCAGTCATAAAGTCGAATCTGCAACTCGTGAGGGGGCCCCTAGGTGTCAATTCCATACTTATTACATGTACAAAATTTATGGCTGCCCGCACTGAGGCTGGTAATCAGTGAAATTGTCCCTGCGATCATCTGTAAGAACAGTTGTAAAATTGTTGGACGTCTGTAAAACATGGAGTATGGAATGATGGATTGGAATGATGGAAAGGTAAAACTGGGATAGCAAAAAAGTGCCTATCATTGAAGACTTATCAATTTGCATGTTGTAAATTCTAAAAGACCACCTTGTAAGAAAATCATGTACTTTGCTTTGCAAGAAAGCTTATTCTAATGACCATGCAACATTGGCATTGAGCACATAAAAACAAAAACACTACAAACCTACAAATATGGCTTGGAGGAAGTTTTTAAGCAAAAGCTTGATGAAGGTTATTTGAAAAGGTGGTGAGAATATGGCAAAATTGAATCTGCGCGACGAGGAGAGTCGTTCTACGCCAATCAATATAGAGGTGGGTGTCCTGAACATGTTTTCGCAAACATAATTTATCGAAGAACTGTCACCAAATTGTAACAGCTTCCATTTTAAAATTGGCTGAAGAGAGGCATTCTGAGCCAAATAAAAGGCATGTCCTCAAAAATTTCCGAAGAGGTACAGACCCCTCACTCTTCATTGCCGCTAGTTAATTAATCTTACAATGCCTGCCAAAAGTCTTGGAACACCTCTGCTAATTTAGCCTTGTTTTGCGATTTCCCCCTCTCCCCCTTAGAACAATGTTGTTTTGTCGTCAAAAAATTGGGATGACAGGACGATCCGCGACTCTGCTGGAATGCTGGGACAATAACCTTCGAAATCAACATTGTTTCGGGGGAGAGGGGGTATTTGAACCTGATGGCTAGCTATGGTTAGAAATGCGTATTATGAAGAAATGGCCTAAGTGTTCCAAGGACTTTTGGCAGGCATTGTAGCTAAGCCACTATAATGACCGACATTAAGGCTGGCAGCAAGGTTCCGGCTGGGTCTATTTGAGGGGGGGGGGGTTGTTCGACGACTTACAGTAGCTCATAACTGCATCAATAGCATGAATTTCTTTCAAATCATTACTAAACAAAATGCAAGGATTCAGACAGCTGCTTCAGCCATATTTTGTCACAAATAGGCAGTACTTTAGTATTCCATCTATTCTAGTTTCATTCTTCCAACATCCACTGCGTCATTCCATTCCATAACTTCATCCTCCGTGTTTTATAGATGGCCTAAAATCTTTGAGAAAGGTATTATCCACGGTTTGATAAATCATTCGAGCAGGATTAGCAAATGACATGGTCGTAAACAAGTTGATAGCACCGACACTCAACACTTCTGTCTTGGGGTTTTGTGGGTAATGCTCCCCCTGCGTTATGACATATATGCTAGATCAATAGCAGTGACTGTTGCTCACGCCCTCTATTTTGACGTACGAATTACTCAGAGCCTACTGGAATTGTCCTCTGTCCATACGCAATGAATTAGCGAGGATTTAGCTGGAGATTTGAAACGTTAAAGTTAGCAGACCTTGGAGTGGCTTAGGTGGGCTCTTGCTTTTAGTGTTCACCCAGTTCTGTACAAGCTCAAATAAGTAGTTGCCCCGTTACGTTTTGCACCGGCCAGGTCATGAAATAAACTTTGCAGTGTCCCTAATACGATAAAGTGATTTGCCTTTATGAAGAATACAAGGTGTCCGAGAAAAAAGTGTACAGATTCGGTTGGGTCTAGCAATTAAAATCTAACTTAAGACAATTTCAAAATGTTCATCGATTGTTAATTCCTTTCATACATTCAATAAAATTTACAGGAAAAACCACGAACTAGTAACTCTACGAAACATTTCAGGGACGACTATACCACGGAGAGCAATAGACTATGACAACCCCGTGGCAATTAACATAGAAAGAAATAGTCGGGGTGAATTAGGAAAGATGTACCACCCGCCCGGGAAGCCGCACCCAAGAGCCACCAACAGATTAGCACAATTTGGTGCGAATTTAGCGGTACGTTAAAGAGGCTTTAAATAAATTATGCCCAGGCCTCAGTTGAGGAATTTGAAGTTAGAATTTAGGATGAATTGGGTATAAATTCTCATCGCTGGATCAACCAAATCTGTATGCTATTTCCGGAACGAGGGGTGCATTCACACCCCGGAGTGTAGCTGACGTCCTGAAGCCAGCCACCCCTTCCTGCTTGCCTGCACAAACTCCGTCTTCTAGGCCAATTGAATCACAAAAAATGAATATCAGAAACAACTTTTGAAGACTCACCCAAAACTGGATGCCTTCGCAACTTGAAATGTTCATCCTTCCGATCAAACTTCTTAGTTGAGAATCCAAATTTGATGAAAAAGGAACTTTCGCTTGTGACCCTAATCGAGTAGTTCCCAGTGCTCTTGACCACAATATTCCACATTCCCTCTTGTGGTTTGCCTATTTTAGTCACTACCATATTAGGTTCTTTGATTATCTTTGTAATTTTGCTTTTCTTGGGTTTCTTTCCGTCGGGGTATTTTACTTTTGCTTGCACGTGTTTTTTGCCGACAGTTGAGACTAGAATGTTCTTCAGGTGGCGATCAACAAGGAAAGTGAAGCTTCTCGTGCCAGACCCTTTGGCATCGACAGATAAAAGATGGACTCTGTTCACCTAGAAAATAATCATATGAAATCAACCATCGATGCATAACATCTAAAAGCTCAGAGCGTCATATTACAGATTTATATCTCAATATGTTTGAATCTAAATTCATCGCACGGGCAGACAAGATAATATTAAAAGAATATCTGAGCAAAGAATGTTCCTTCACAAATAAAAAATGATTTGGCTCTAACGAAAACACCTAAAAATTGATGCAAGTTGCATATTATCTAAAATCTCAAAATAAAACTGGAACGATTGTATGGATAAGTAACAAGGAATTTAGAATTCTGAAAGTTAAAATACATCTTCCATTTATTAGACCTTGGGCCAATGGATAAATGGGCTTTCGGATATGTTACGTGCAATTTAGCTCTGTGAGTCACCTATAAGGTCCCTTTGATGGACCAAAAATCACAAATTTGGTTTAACTTAAAATTACCAGATTTTGAGAACTGAGAGTTTCTTACAAGTTTCTTAATGGTTCCATGGCAATCTTCAAGTACTTTACCTGCTCGCTCGTGGACATTTTCAAAACAAGGTTTTTCAAGCTCTTGAAATCTCTTGACATCACTCAAGTACCTTCGTATCCATAGTAACTTGATACAGGAAAGAAGTGAAACATAGCAGCAGTGTGTGAGGGATTTCTAGACTTATGACGATGAGTCTCTTGTTTCCCTGTGCTCTCTGACTTGATGATGGCGCTTCAGTCAAGAGAGACTCATAACATTACTCTTAAAAACCTGGCCCTATTTGGGCCCAAACTTTGCAATTCTTAACGTACCAATCAGATTGCGAGATTTGGCAAAGAACAATGCTGTCGAATTTTCAGTTCGAATGATGCAGTTCACTAGATTTTGAACGAAGTTGCTGCAGCAGATAGTTGAAGATTTCTCTGGTTTATTTTGGCCTTAAAAACATGGAAAATGTAGCGTTGAGAAACTCATTTTGCACTTACCAGGTAAACTGAATTTTCTTCTTCAGATTTATACCAAGTTTCGTTGATTAAATGTCTGCTTAACTTGGTTTTCATCGCATTTTTTTTCCGAGGAGTGACCGTCGAACAGAGCTACGACAGCCGTTCGATCCTGCTCCGATCGATCGAATCATGATCGAATGCAGGAGATAGGGCCGAGTTTTTTCACTGTTTCATTATGAGTCCCTCTTGAGCAAGGTTTACTGCAGGGATACAAGGGACTCATCGTTATCAGTCTAAGGGATTTCCTTTATCACAGCAATTAGCTGCTAAAGTCATATTACCCCAATACCCGAGTGTCTTATTTGTTAGCGATCTGAGAGTTGAGTTTCTTATAAAAAATACGTACATTACGTGAGATTTTGGTTGCGTTAGTATAAAATTTGTTTACGTTACGAGATTTCTACCTTGGGTACCAGCGTCTGGCACCCAGGGTACGAGATTTCATGGTAACAATCAGTTAACATATACAACAGCAACAACCAACCTGAATCGCTGTTTCGACGAACTTCAGTGCAAGATCCGTATCTTTCTTGCTTATATGAAGTACTTGTCCAGAGGATAACTTTGCAATGCGTTCGTACACTTTGTATCCCACGTGACCAGGAGCTGCGCAGAGCTCGCCTAGAACAAAGACAACTTGACTCTGCTTCTCCGCAATCTTTTCGAGAACTTTCGATAACAAGTAATAGTCCTTCGCAGGGCCATTTGTAAAGATAAACACGTATGAACGCGGTTGACTCGTGGAAAGAGCTCGTAAAACCGCGCCAAGGGCTTTGGATTCGCATCTTTTGTTCTTCCCTTCAGAGAGCCCCTTCAAGTGAAGTTCGAATTCTTCCGGGTTTGATGTTGCCAAGTCTGAAATAAATAAAAAAATAACATTTAGTGGTAGGCAATACAATGAAGTAATAAGTTTCATTGGAAACAAGGCCTGGCAACTCGCCCCTTGCGTACTGTAAAAACTCTATCAAACCACAAGGGGTGGGTTTATTTCATTTCGGAGAATCAAGGGTTATTAATGGTGTGGAATTTATTCACAAAGTCAAATGACATGGACGTACATGATGAATCTAGTTCTTTACCCCATATTTCTTCGAAATCAGCATACAATTGTATGAATCAAATAAAAAATGCGACACAATTTTTATCCACCAACTTTATAAAACTGAACGAGTCAACTTGTGAAGTTGAATAAATGGAAAATATTTGGTAGCATCTGGCATCTGATTCTGTTGTGAGTGAGCTTGATAGTGAGTGAGCTTGATAGAGAGCGGAGGTTTGGTTAAATCGAGGTTCAGAAGGGAGTTTTATTAAAGAGGGGCTTGACAGAGAGTGGAGCCAAACAGAGCTTTTACCGTATGCAGCTGATGATGAGCCTGCAGCACTATGACTTCATGTGAGCTCAGCGCTACAAAATACGGTCCCTTGACAACTGTTTACGAATACAGACATAGACCCTGACCAAAAGCCCTTCGTGGTAAAAAACCACAAAGCAGAGCTGTGATGTGAATGCATCTGAGCGGCAGCTTAAAGATGACTGAAAGCTGAATTACTAATTAATTCCATTTGCTCGTTTTGCAAGTAACGTGAGTAATAAACTTAGATTCATTCTCTTGTCATACCTTCCGGGGGGGGGGTAACAACCATATATTCTGCTGCGGGAGGTGTCACTTTTTGGGGTGCCTTTTTTCGAGCAGAGAATATATTTTGGGGTATCATTTTTAGTTAAATCACGAATAGTCATAAATTTTGGGGTGTCATTTTTGAAAAATAAGTCTTTACGGTATTGATTTTGATCAAATTACTTGGCTAGAATTTTGGATAGTTGTCACAATTTTAGGGTATACATTTTCAATGGTCTGTAAAATTTCGGGTATCATTTTCGCGAAAATTTATAGGTTTTAGGGTGTAATTTCAGGCATCAAATGGCACACCCCCGTCATCTACCCCTTGAAGTTACCCATGGGGATATCTTGTGTCGAATCAAAATCACAGATCTACCGGGTATCCTGTGGACTTGATACAAGTCTCTTTTGCGGCGAAAACGGGAGAAGGAATAAAGCGAAAGAGACTTGTAATACTTGGTAGGCTGGGTCGTTGGCTGGACAGAATTCTGTCCAGTCGGCATCCTTTTACAAAAAAACAATATCCAATCATATGCTTAGAAAGGACAATGATACGACAGAGCGAGGCTCTGCGATGTTCTTTGACAATCGCCGACTCAAGCTTCGATGAAACAGTTGACAAAAACCCCGTCATTTTTGAAATGGAAGCAAGGCTCAATAGCTCATGATTATTAATGAGCATGCCAAGTATTACAAGTCTCGAGCTCTGTTTCTGCACCCCTTTTTGCCGCGAGAGAGACTTGTTGCAAGTCCAGGTGTCCTGATAAAATACTCCCGTTCAAGAAATCACAAAACTCAAACATTAAGCTTATTATCAACTCTCATTCTGATTTCGTTTTTCAATGACCCAAATATATTTAAGAATGATGAAACTTATCAATCAAAGAGCCTAACTGACGTGCCCAAAGAATAAGAAAATTGCTTTTCCAGAAAGTTCTGACTTCTGAAACGTAAAAGAGACTTTCCCGGCCCTTGAAAAACAAATCATTCATTCTCTCAAATACATTTCTAAAATAAAGTTAGAATGTCTGCTTGGATCAAGCAATCTCCTTTGAATTTCAAATGATTTCCCCTAAATTTAAACCATAACGTCAGGAGATTTTGACAGGCATCAAATAAAGTAGTTTGACTTTCTCCTGAAACAAGACAAATCGTAGCTGGGGAGTGGGTGGAGCAAAGCAAAACTTCTCGTCCCAATTAGAGCATGCACAGTTTATTTTCTCATTTGTGGTAGTACACTCACGCTAATGTATGTATGTATGTATCTTATGTCACAATTAAAAAATTGCAAGTTAGTATACTACATATAAAAAATAAATACGATACAGCATAATATAAACATTAAGGCTAAAACCGTAACTGGAAAACAGCAATAATTATAATGGTAGGGATAGCATTAAAGGGTCAATCTGACGTTGTTCCATAATGGTCCCCTTAGAGGTGCTGGTACAACAACAAAAAATGAAAGAAAAGAAATAGGGAGGTAAAACTGTAGTTATTTTCAGCACAAAGCACATTATATAAGACCAAACAAGTTGGGAGAGATGATGAAGGGTCTTGGTAGAAGACTTTTGTAGTCTCCCTCTTTTGTACATTTTGGAAGAAATTTTCTTTGATCTTATGTTTGATTGTATTAGGATTATTTGCTGATTTTAAATCAGATGGAAGACAAATACATCCAGTGCCATAATTAATACATTCATTATATATACAATACAATACAATACAATACAATACAATACAATACAATACAATACAATACGATACGATACGATACGATACGATACGATACGATACGATACGATACGATACAATACGATACGATACAATACATTCAGTTGTTTGTTTGTTTGTTTTTTGTTTCAATTTGTTTTGAGTGAGCTTGTCAGGACTTCTAGCTACTGAAAGCTAATTTAGGCCCACTTTGCATGCCGCATCCAGGCATGGGACCCCTAGTTTAACGTCCCTTCCGAAGGACGACGAGGTGAGTTGCGAGGTCAGGCCTCAGAGGTCACCCATCCGAAATCTGACCTCACTCGACCAAGCTTAACTTAAGTCAACTGACGAAGACTGTCTAAGCCACTCGGCCACTCACCCTGCATGTGTGTAAGCACTTACAATCTTTGGAATAAGTGTGGGTTGCTGGGCAATGAAATTAATGAAATGGTTCTTAAAAATAAAGCTATGAAGCTACATTACGCGTTACAAGGGTCAGAACAGAAGCAGCAAAAAAGTCCTTCTGGTTCCAAGGCCCATCTTGCTTTAACGAACTACCCATTGACATTCGAAGTTTAGATTCTATTGTTGTTTTCAAGCATCGACTAAAAGAGCATCTAAAAGGATTATAGTCATTTACTTAAGGACAGGACATTTTAAAAATAGACATTGAAGGACATTATAGGTTTTTACATTGTAAATAGATAGGTTACTTTTCTTTAATGTTCAGACAGGGCCCTTATTGATAACAATAGTCATAGTGTTGAGAAGGTTACCCTGTATAAATATTGCTCTTATTATTATTATTATGATTATTATTATTATTATTATCATTATTATAATTATTATAAATAGGGTCAAATTTAAAACTTGCAGCCTGCAAGGCTCTTGATCCACTTGGTTTAATACGCTATTACATCAAGGTATGCATATATGTCTCAATGGAGCTGTTCAATTCAAAAGTAAAAAATATTTCCCTTCTTGTGACCAAAAAGAAATAATGCTTAAAGTTCCTGCAAGAACACAAAAAATGAAAATATCAAGGATTCTTAGAAAGGTCATGTTCAAACAATTGGCAATAACGTGTAACCGGTATTCTATTATGCATAAAAAAGGAATTGGGAGAGAATCTGGAGCTGATTGAGTTGGAAACCAATGAACAAAATTATCTTTGACTTCTAAGAGGCACAAGTGAAAATCGAGTTCTCTACCTATCTCGTGTCTTCAGACCTATCTCTTTCCAAAATAAACAGAGAGAGGAAAACAACGCATGTGTGTTCTACCAAAAACCGAATGTCCTCTCTTGCATTCATGATTTGGTAAAAGCATGACATACAATTCTCTTGATTATCATTATCATTTATAACCACCTCTAAGGGGACCATTACAGAAATAAGGTCACTTAATCTTATAATGCTATCCCTGCCACTATGATTAGGGGTGTTTATTTAACTCGCTTGCAAATTGTACTGTAACTTTATAACTTTACATCTTTTAACCAGTGTAAATATCTTAATTTTGTGACGAAAGTTACATACATACATATATATGTCTCCTGAACAAAATATACATAAAAACAGTAAACCAGATACAATCCATGATCGGTAACTTACTAATCTCATAGTTTTCATCAAAAAGAGAAACAATTGCATGATACACAAAAAAGGTGTATTTTGAGAAACTTCCTGCAAGGCATTGGGAATTGAAAATTTCCTGCAAGCAACCAGTCCCATGGTCTGGTGGGTTTCCATACCCTGCTAAGCAAATGATTATTCAATGGTGAGTCCAAAATGGCAATTAACCAACTTTTATTACTTTTCTCCCAATTTCATTCACTTATCCAATGGCAAATGATATATATATATATATATATATATATATATATATATATATATATATATATATATATATATATATATATATATATATATATATATATATAAACTCAGCCACATAGAAAACAGACATAACTTTGATATTAATGTGTGATTACTGAAAAATGATTTGAACAGCAATCTTGTTTAGTTTATTCCATGTAAAAGTGATATTTGCACTTGATATCAACTGACATTTCATGAAATTGAATTCAATTTCTCCCACTGCTCCCACTTACCTTGCAGAAATGTTTGTTAAGTTATCAGATTCATGCAAGACCCAGAGTGGGTACTTCATAACTTGCAATACGGGGAGGTCCATGCCAATATTTGGGGTCTAAAATTTTACGTAAATCAATATTTGGGATCTGTGAATTACGACATGGACAAAAATTCAATATTTAGGGTCTACAAATCTGAAAAAAGGAAGAATCCTGGAATTTGGTGTGGGTCTCCAAAATATATGACTCAATATTTGGGGTCCCAAAAACCTTAGGCTCAATATTTGGGGGTCAGCAAGGAAGAGTGGCATGAACATACCCCCCCCCTGTATTGAAAGATAGGGAGTACCCCCTGGGATGCAAGAGAGAACTTCGAAATACTAAAACTGATGTGGCCGTTCCCCACTGCAAATCAGCTTTCGGTCAGAAGTGCTTTTCATAGAAGGGTGCAAAATTGTGGAATGCTCTTTCAGTTGAAGTCAAATCATCAACTACTCATAATTCATTCAAAAGGTACAGTATATCAGAAATCCCACCAGTAAATCCTGATTCTCTCTTTCATGCTATATATAGCATTTCTTTAATTTGTCATTAACTACTTCTTGTAAAAAGGATTACTTAGTTTTTTGTAGGTCCACCTTTTCAATCTGTTTGTTTTTTTTTGCAAATGCATGGCCCACTGTAAATCAGTCCTGTACATCTGACCTGACAACCGTGCCTAAAAACTTAAAATGAAATGAATGGAATGAAAATTCTCATTGAACAAGCTTTATGACAGTCTAACAGTTTAAAATAAAGACCTATGGCTAACATGTCTTGTCTTGGCTGCAACATAGCTATGCCAGCTGACCTGCATTTTAATTTTGTTTTTAGATTAGAAACCATTATATGCTGTTAAAAACAAAGTGTTTGACACCAATTGCTTTCTCAAGATGGTGGAAGCTACTTAATAAACCAAGAAGTGGGCAAAGTCTGGTTTCTGGAATTTATAACACAAGCTAGTCTGTCTCAAATTAGATTTCACGCAAAATTCCTGATAAAGCACATTGCAGTTATATCATACGATAAGGGGACACCAACAAAAGATTCTCATCCCTATTAATGGATTTTGTCAGTCAGGGGGGGAAGGGAGTCTTGCCTGGATCCATTAAGATTGTCATTTTGGGGACAGTAATCCTGACAAGAAAAATCATTATCTAAACAAGAGTTTGTGCTTTCACTGTTTCACACTTACAACATTGACAATTTATGTTACTTTTATACTCACTATCACCAGTGACATGAAAATAAATTGAAATAATGTGGGTATTTATAGGCCTAGGCAATCTTTGAAGGTGTTGTGGCACCATGCTGTAATCCACTGACTTTGCAGCCAGAACAGTCAGGTGGATGGGGTTCAAATCCCGCCAGCACCTTTGAGCCTCATGACAAGGGCTTGTGGACTTGATCAGTGCTTAGCTATTTCTGCAATCCCAGCACTTGGCGCTGAAAACTGCAACTTCACCTTCACCAGAAGCAAAAAAAGTTTGTGACCATTGCTTAGCAGTATTTGGCCACTAACTTCTTTACCTCCTCCCTCCCCCCTTAGTGGACCTGCCGATTCTCTATTCCATCATTCTGATGATGCAAGCTTCAAGTCATCTCCCTTTATCATGGGCCTAAATTTAACGCTCATTAGATTGCAGGTTGTTTTGGCAATGGCAGCAAAAGCTTGCAAAAATCATTGTATAAGGTGTTGACACAAAGTCTTCAGTTGATGACTAAAAAATGCTTTTGTTGATGACCGCTAACTAAACTGTACATACTACAACATATCGTAGTATGCTACATATAGGCCCGACTGGGGATTTTTTGGGGATATTTCGTGTGTTTGAAACACCAAACAGACCTTTTGCATGAAAGAACTGATTTATGAACAGCCCCCAATCTGACTTGATAATAGTTTTAAGTTTGAAAATTGTTTCCTCTGTTTTCTTAGGGTCATCTCTCTCAATTCCCCGAGGCCGAGCGAGACTCTGAAAACTGCTGAATTTAGCATCCCTAACATTAATTAAGGTATTATTATTACCTTCCTTGCAATTTCAGATGAAGATATTATTCTTCTCAAAATTTGTCACTGGTCATTGGTCACGTTCCAGTGTTCACCTTGCAGCGTCCTTCTTTTGTGATGATCTCTTTGTCGTTGTTGCAAAATTTCCCGCCAATTTTAACATCGTATCGAGGCAGCATAATGGCTGACCCGTCACCCGACAGCGTTAGAGAACGAGGGACAATAACAGGGCATAGCACTCCCCTGCTCCCAGAGGCCCCCCATAGTTCCCCTAGATAACGGATTCACGTGTTGATTTTTCGTTTTTCACGCCATCACGGACTATAAAACAGCATTTTCACGTTCACGCTGCAGAAATTTAAGAATGCTCCAGAAAGATACGAAGATACACGAGGGACAGCAGGGTAATTTTAACATGGATTTTAAAGTTTTGGAGCCAAAACTGCGAGTGAAATGAGATAAACAGGGGTCCAGGGACTTGCCCTGGAAATTCTTTTGAGTATTTGCCTTCTAGAACATCGAAAACCGCCGTATTGTGAAAACCTGGTAATGAGTCTGGTAACTACTTAATGTCCCTGCTGGTAACCTATCATTTGCTTCTTAGAAAAAGTCGATTTTCGTTCAAATAGACTGCATCTTTTACTTTGCCGGTGGCAATTTGAGTAGTACCATGTATTATTTTTAGGTAACACAGAAATCTTTCATTTAAGATCAATGCTCCTTTTATCTAAGATTTTCTAGGAGACAAATATCTTTATATGGGGTAGATTGCGAGTGAATGGAGTAAGAATGGGGGTTCGGGGGCTTGCCCCCGGAAAATTTTTTGAGACTGCACCCTCCAGAATGAGGGAAAACAGCATTTTTTGTGAAATTTCAAGGCGCAATCACGTGCTTTTAAAGTCTATTTCACGAAATAACGACCAAATTTTTGGCAAATCACACCGCACGACAGAGTCTTCAATCACGAATTCACGAGTCGAAAATATCAAAATCACGAAATCACGCGCCTAAATTAGCCAAATAACGCTTCACGTACAAATATGGGGGGGCCTCCTCCCAGGATCGCACTTCCATTCCAGTGCAAGAATTAAGAATCCATTCCGAGAGGGTCATTTTAGGCAGATCCTAGATTCCATTTGACCCCCTTCACGGCAAGCCTATCATAACGAAGTATTCATTTTAATACACAAGCTTTTCAACAAAGCATTTCCTCGTTACAAACAGTTCAACAGTTGAGCCATGCCCCCAAGTCACAGAAAGCCCATATTACAGATAATTAGAGAAACACTTTGTTCAAGAAAATATTTTCCTTTGTTTCACATATGATTGTCTTCGTCCTTTCATTTACATTCACAGCCAATCCATCTTATTATTCGTGAAACAAAAATTTTTGAAAGGAGCACAAGGAAACAAGGCAGCGAAAATAAAGCGAAAAGGGAGAAGAAAGAAAATGAACTTCATTCCTGTGCCCAAGATGGTCAAGCGTCTTGCCCTTGTCCAGTAGCCCTTCATTGTCTAACGTCTAAAGTAGCTTGAAGTGAATTTTGTGACCGACTGCACTGACACTAGCGCTGACACTATCGAAATGACAATGATAGAAATTGTGATACTAACATTAATTCAAAAAGGACTCTCCAAAATGACTGGTTGTAAAGATTCTGAAATATAATCTCTCTTGCTTAAAAACCGATAAAACTTTGTAATCTAAAATAGATTTTACCACTTTTTAGGATATCGGCAGATCATTAATGCCTTACTGAATTTCGAATATCGAGTGCCCACTCCATATTTTAATCAAAATATTTAGTAAATGAGAAAAATGAAAGCGCCTTGGAATTCATTTTTCACTTTGATAAGAGAGTGTCTCTAAAAGCAACATTATAGTTCAGGTCAGGTCCTCAATTTGTTGCTTTCACGGATATTTTCAACTTCGTTTCCTAGGCGCCCGAGGGAGGGCTACATGACTTGAGAATGAACGGGCGTTTCATATTGCCATTTTGCAATACTTCTTGCCTTTCGTCTCCATCCCAATATGACCAAAGGGCCTGGAGATAAGGATGGGATTTTTAGAAGAAAAACGACTCATAAGAAACTCGACCCTCGACTCTCGACCTTCGACTGTTGTCCCAGTTTTGGCGCTGTTCATCGAGGAGAGTCGAGAGTAGGATACGCCTATTTTTAAATGAAGCTAAGAATCTGAGCCAGTCCTGAAAGTTTCTTATGATTATCACATTTTCAGTTTTCAGAGTTTCCTGTCAGTGTCTCCAAGTTTCGGAGTCTCTTGACTTTTTGGCAATCTGAGAGTTGAGTTTTTTATAAGCAGTTTAAAAAGGAAGTATGATGCAAATAATCTATGACTTTGTGGCGAAGGCAAGTTTAGCAAATCTGCTTCTGCTTTATTTCTCATTTGTAGTCATCGTACCGCAAAGCTGCAGCGATTTGACTCTTGACGCAGGAGCAATCTTTAAGATTGGACTGGTAAAAATTGGCTGTGACGGTGACTCAATAGTCTGGACTGCTTACCTAAGTCTCTTGCATCCCTGCGGTTAACCTTTCTCAACAAAGAAACCTCATTTGACCCAAGCAATAATCTGGATCAAAGCGACAATAAAAGTATCAAGTCAAATAACACAGGGAAACAAGGGACCCAGTAATCAATCTATCGATGGTCAGATGGTTTGAATCCTGCTGCTTAGTGGTCAGTTTTGCACAGATAAGGCCTAAAGGTAGCCAGTTTTGGATAAAAAGAGGTGCTAATCCACAACGAGGTTTTCTCCTATCTTTATCACAAACAAGTGTTTTTTTGGAAACAATTAAACGACGTATAATCCTCTTTAAATGAGTTTTACTTGAATCTTTCAGCCTGTTAAATGACTGTTAAGAAACCAAGAAGCCGTATGGGCAAATCCTTGCGTCTTTCTAATATAGAATATCTTTCTTTACGTTTATAGCTTTTCTTCTCTACAGCTGATATGTGATCAAGTAAGAGAGAAGTGTGAGCCAAGCATTTCAAATATAACACAATATTCGTTCCCATCAACCATACCTAAACAATTTGATCTTGGTTTGCACATCGATTTGCAGCACTTCAAGCAATTACTCTATCTATTTTAATTCATTTTTTATTGTCTGTTCTAGGGCATGTTCCTTCCTCGTGCACAGAATCATACAAAATGCTGAATATTCCTGCCCTTGAAAGTCTGTATATTTCTCAAAATCTCACTCCAACCTTTTACTGAATTATTCATAACCCACTCACAATAACATTCAGGGCATTTTAAAGGATTTTCTGCTGGTGGGGCAAACAGCCAAAAGGGCCCCAAATTTTTACGGTATGACTTTACCGAGACAAAAGTAAATTGCTTATCACTCACAAAGTTTGGTCCCTGCTTTCAAAGCTGTATCGTAGAAAGATGTTTTGATGCATACATAAAACTACATAAAAGCAAACTTTTGCCTGAAAATACGTAATTTACTATCTTGGTAAGTGAATAATGCCAGATGGATGATATCCAACATAGTAGCTGCATTTGATGGGAAGATTTCATTTTAGCTAGCAGCATCAATAACATCGCCTTGTTCACGAGGGAACAGTATATGAAAAAGGATCCTATTTTGACTTAGGCCACTGGAGCAAAACAACTGATTTTTCTTCGCTACTGAGGCAAGCAAAAGGGCCCACTGGGGCAAACGTCCCACCAGTCAGTACGATAAAAAATATCCTGATAAAATGACTTTTGTTCCTTAGCTTCCTTACTGGACCAGAGCCTCAATTTATATATTCAGAGCTTTTACCTAGCCAGAGACAATGATAGTCAGGATTCATCCGTGGGTCACTATGAGATTTCCTTTGATTGTACCAGAAGAACTTTACGTTATACTGGTTCTATGCCAGTCTAAGCCCTTTCAGGTCATGATTACTTCTGAAGACAACTCGGTAAGAACCTAAACTGATTACACAAGTCTCAGCATCGCTCATTGAATTGGATACGGGGCATCAAGTCGAAAGCCTAATCAGAACCTATCAGCTAAACTAAAATCTGTCTCAAATAAGTTGTCTTAAGAGATTTGCGATTACGCAAAACTACTCATGCAAAGCACTTTACTTGCAAAATTCGCGATCATTTTCACATGGAGTCTGATTTAATAGTGAAATTCCTTTGCAGCGCCCCTACTGAGGAGCGATTTATAATGGCTTTTACAGTGGTACTACGGGTTTTTTATCTTTTTAACATAACCTCAAATAAGAACGCCAGGCTGCTTGGATATCGAAATTAGTCTGAAATCAATTTTTTCCAAATTCTTTGCGGTATCCAGGAGATCAAAACATCTGCTAATAAACAGTGACCACATTGCTGCAATAAGCTCCCAGCATTCGGCCAAAGTCTAAAGAAAATGTTTGTTACATTTGTGACCTATATTTATTTTTGTTGCATCAGTCTGATAATCGAAGGGCAATGGCATTTGAAGGAGTTTGCCATTACAGATAGCCTTTTTCTGGTAGCTATCCTAACTGATCTTGCAGTTCCTTCGTCAATCCATTTTACGCAGAATCCTGCATGCTTACAATTACAACAACAACTTGGAATTACGAGTTCAGTAAACTTCTCACAAGATTTTAGGGATGAGCAGTTTCTACTCTGGCTGCGAAGAAAAATTCGATGTACTGCAATGACAGGATGAATTTCAGAGCAGTGAGATAATTTCTTACCTGCGACTTTAGGTTGTAAATTTTGTCACGGCCCCCTGAAAAGCTGCCTTTGCCGACGGGGTTACCGTGGATAAAAATACAAAAATCAAAATGAAATGAAATTGAATGAAATGAGAGACTCGTCCATTTCTGAGCAAAAAGCTGCTGACGTTCATGGGAAAAATAGCTCAAAAAAAATTTTGATAAGTCAAAGAAAACTGTGCATTACGGCTTTGAGCTTTCTCTTCTTATCTAGGGCACACTAACACCAGAAATCATGAACTAAGTTCAATCTGTTGCCAAAAAGGTCTCGGGTCCGGAATTCAACTACCCGTCGATTTGGGGGCCTTCATAAATTGAATGGCCCACAATCGTCCAAGATTTTCTTTGGCACGATGGGGGCAACCAGTGGTAGAGCCAGATAAAAAAATACTGAGGGGGAAAGTCCAGCATTTTAACTGACTGGGCGGGTGTGTAATGGTAGACTCGGACATTTCATTATATTTTTCAACAAAAATTTTGGTCAGATTTTGGAAGTGGGGGTGGCTGACCCCCTCGAACCCTTCCCTGGCTCAGCCACCTGGGGCAACAGAAAATGACAACAGCCAGTGGGGAATTCAAAAGAGACACTTTGTTTGTGCCTAAGCAGATATTCCAGAAATAGGTTTGTCCCTGTACGCCAGACAGTCGTGTTTTTCCGATAGATGTCAGTCTTGTGGAGAGACTGCTTTCCCACATTTTTACTTAGTGGTCAATCCTTAACAATTTTCAATTCTACCTATTTCGACAGGATAACCTGATCAAATGCTGATAGCCAGCTCAGTTATTGGTTACACATTCATCTCAGTTTACAAAGAAAAAGAAATTTTCCTTCACCTTATCATGTTCCAGAGCTCTTGAATTCCGCTATCTTAAACATTATCCCAAAGGACAAAGATAGATGGTCAAATTTGAGACGATAGGCCAAGAATACCTCATGTTATCCTTGTCTGTAACGGCTATAGACAGTAGCTTATAAGGTATCAACAGAACCAAGCATACAGCCTGCGGCCTGAGTCTATAAATTTGTTGGCCTATTTCCCACCATTTGATTCCTGTCAAGAGTCTCTTTGAGGACAGCGAGCACGTTGGTTTGTTGTATAGCTATCGTTGCTACTAAACAAACAGATTAGCAACCTTGGGATTCCAGGATGGGTTCAGCTATTGGAGGTAAATCCATCATTCTGGAAATATCTTCGCTGGAAGCCTCAAGCCTGCCACAACTTTCATATTTATCTACAGCCATTAAAGATATGCCGATAGCCGTGTTGACGACGTTCAGAATTCAGTGTCCCTCATTAAATTTTCTTCACAGGACCCCAAACAATCATATTGCCTTGGTAAAGAAAATAAATCCATAAACATAACTGGGCATATTCTTGAGCAGAACTTTCTTTGATATGATGAAAAATTGAATCTGCTTTTACGAGGGCCGCCGAGAGGAGGGCAGGAGGGACCATTTGCCCCAGGGCCTCGGGGTCTTGCAGATTTTTAACATTTTAATTGAAAATTTTTAACATTTTGAATACAGGAAATGTTCTGAGATGCATTTAAGCCAAACTAAAGGGCTTGATCGAAAAGGTTTTCTGCCCACTTCGCTCACAGGGGGGGGGGTTCATTTCGCAGTTTTGCACCTGGGCCTCCAAAGTCTCTCGGCGGCCCTGGCTTTCACTGTGATGGCTTCCTTTGCTCTCATGGGCTCATGGCAAATATTTCCCGGACTAAACAGACATGACGACCATAGTTATAGTTGGTAGGCCACTTGAATTGGGCTTTAATACACCTTTCCACCTCAGAGACCTCGTTTTGGAATTTTTTGAAAATTCTTTAGCTTGCGTCTTATGAAATTTCTGACCCCAGATTGACATTCAGCACTTAGAGTATAGTCTAATTGCAAGTTTTCATAATCTTTGTGTTCGCGATTTTCATTTCATGAAGATAAAAAGTTTAAATATTTATAAGGGATTTGACGGTGAACAGTGGCTGAAGGTGTTAAGTTACACACGGAGAGTTTTCACAGAAAATCCCTTTTCAATTCTCAAATTTATTATCACCATACAATTGAAATCACAAACCATAGGAATATGAAAATTTGCTATGAAACTAAATTTGGGGTGCTGAATCCAAATCTCTGATAAAAAATTTCGTATGAAGAGATTTTCAAATATTTCCAAAACGAGGTCGTTGAGGTGCATTTAAGTTTGTTTTTCTATTCGTACTTCGTACAAGAAAATCTCATTTACTATAAACCATGCACATGCTTATATCGTGGTTTTGGTAGATGTATCGTGGATTTGCATATCTTTCAGATTCTGGTTCGACTTTAGGATTTCTATGACTCGTCGTACTTTTTAAATTTCAAGATTCTTAGAGATTATGTAGTGTAGATCTTTCGTAGACTGATGACGATGAGTCTCTTGTTGGCCTGTGCTCTTTGACTTGATGATAGCGCTTCAGGCAATAGAGACTCATAGTATTACTCTGAAAGACTTGGCCCTATTTAGGTCCAAACTTCGCAATTCCTAACGTACCAATCAGATTGCGAGATTTGTGAATTACTATTGTTAAGGTGTAAATGTGATAGAATGTTCGATTCGATTGAAGAATTGAAAACACTCCCACGGGACGGAGATTCGAAGCCGTGATTCTTTCATAATTCCATTGATGATTGAAGAAAATAGGGCCAAGTTTTTCAATTTTTCATTATGAGTCCCTCTGGAGCAAGGTTTACCGCAGGGATATAAGGGACTCATCGTCACAAGTCTAGATTTTTCGGGATTCATCATGATGCTTACGGGATTATTCAAGTAATTTGCTGCATGAATTTTTTCCGTAATTATTAGAAAGAGATTTGTCAAAAAAAACCTGGTTTATGGACAAAATATAGCCTCACAACATAGTTCCAGATATCGTAAAAATAGCAACAACGACAACAACAACAATATAAAAACAACAAAATTTCTTATTTTTGCTCAATTTGAGTTTGAGCGTCCATCAGTCTATCAATAGCGATAACTACGAATATGCAATCAGTCTTGACAAAATAGCCAACCTCAGTACACAAAATAGCAATTTTCATAAGACATTCACTATCCTGGGTGCTAGAGTCTCTTGCAACAAAGCGGAGGTTTGTTTGATTTCTATACGCCACTTTAATGAGCAGCCTCGTTTTGGAAATTATTCAAAATTCTTTCACATGAATTTTAGTCCCAAATTCGGATTTAGCACCCAAACTTTAGTCTAACCATGAGTTTTCATGTTGCTAGCGGTTGTAGTGTTAAACTTACGGCGATGTAAAGTTTGAAAATCTATAAGGGATTTGACCGTGAAAATGACTCGGGGTGTAAAGTTTCACCCCGAACGACTTTTCACGCTCAAATCCCTTATGAATCTTTGAACTTTACATTGTCATAAAATCAACATCACAACTGTCAGCAGTTCAAAAACATGTAATCAGACTAAAATTTGGGGGCCAAATCTGAATTTGGGCCCGAAATTTTCATATTAACAATAGGAAGAAATTTTGAACAATTTTCAAAACGAGGCTGCCTAATTAAAGTGGTGTATTGCAAAGACTCTAGTGCCCAGGGTATAAATTCATAAAACGTGTATTGTCTGGATTATGGCATACTTAAGTCTGGTTTCTATCACAGAGCCACTGACAAGCCTAAAGCCCTAACTCGCTTCACTGCCAACATGACATAGTAGTGAGCGAATTTCAATTGCCTTTTTCATTCATCTGTATGGTTACATTTTACACCACAATAAACTATTCCGTCTTCAATGAAACATTTATTCAGAGTAGAATAAAAATATGAAGAGCGACCAAAATCCTCTAGCCCTCAAAACACTAAATGCTTTCTTGTTCATAGCCACGTCAATTTTATAACCTCAAATACGCATAAACCTACAGCAAAGTGGGGCGCTTTTAAGGGATCATGCTTGAATTTGCTACGGACATGCAAGTCTTTGTACGGACGGACATTCGCTAAGTCCAGTAGGACATTGGATAACTGTTTACAAAGTCGAACTGAAAGTTCTGGTTCTACCAGACAAATAATGCAGAGTACAAAATTTTGATACCACTTCGATTCCTGTTATTGAAGATCAATTTTCACTGCAAGCTGAAAAGTTGAAATCTTAGTACTGTGCAACTCATGTTCCACAAATTTTTAATAAGTCGACTTGAAAGTCTTAGTCCTTTAGTCTATTAGGGATGTAAGCACAAAATATTTACAGGATTTCGATATTTTCTATGGATTTTTTTTTTATCCATCATAAAACCTAACAAAATTTTTTTTAAATACAACTAATGTACCATCCATAGCCAAAAAAGACACAAGGTCACCGAGTTCTGGCTATGAATAGTACTTGCAATTCTCAACTACTTACATTTTCCAGAAAAAAAGGAAGAAAAATAAATAAAAAGGATACCAAACAAAATAGTGTCAACAAGCGTATCTCAAGATAGATGCCAGGAGTTTCTACGGAACTAAGGATAAGTAATTGAAAGATTAATTGTCAAAAATGATTCCTGCAGACTCCTCCAGCATCTGTGGATGAAAAAACATTTTTTCTATGGATGAAAAAACGAAAAACTGTCGTTCTCACCCAACCAGTTTCTTGTTTTCTGCTTTTTTTGTTTATATTCTACGATCTTCATATATGACGCAATATTTACTGACCAATATTCATTAAAATTCCATCATGGAAAATCTTTTCGAGGTCGAATTGAGAATTTTGGCCTGCACCACAAATCCAATAGGGCTGTGCAAAAAATTTTTTACAGGACATCGGCTCATTTTATGAAAGAAAGATAAACTTTCGTTCTGAGCTGCAACGTTATAGCATTTGCACTTTGTAGTGAATATTTGGATATATATTTGCAAAGTCTGCTATAGTAAAATTTTCCTGAACTTTGGGGATCCAACAGGGCTGTGGCCTGAAGTTCCCTTCGTCAAAGAAACAACAACATTTGACACGATTAATTTCAAAGTTTTAGAAAGATCTGATGTCTATGCTTGAATCAGCAACTAAAGAAAATATATAATTTTATACGCCGGGTTTGGTTTGTTCATGAAAGATGACTGACAATATACAGCTGTATGGTAAAAAATATGTTACACAACGTGGGGTGTTATAGTGGAAACAGATCTAACGGACCAACTTTCGAAGCTCATGCTTTTATCAGCAGATAAAACTCTACTTTGATTTGAGGGCCATATTTTGGCATCATGGTAAACATTTAGTTGTTGAAATAACAATCCTCCCATACATAGCTTCGATTTAAAAACTCGGGGGAACTCTCTTTCTCCCTGATGCCAAGGACAGTCTGTTTTTTTCCTAGACAGTGCAGTCGTTGACGGGAGTAGCGAGAACTTCTAAACCGTATATCAACAAATAGGCCGTGGGAAAATTTTCAAGAGAATATTTCGTAATAATCGGAAAGATTTGAGAAATGTAAACAAATTCAAGAGTGAATTTTATAAGCACAGCAATGTAAATTCGATGAAGAGAGACAGGTAAAAGGGCAGGGACTTCTAAGCGTGGATGCACCAAGCATTCTCAGCTCCCTATGAACCGGAAGACTGGAAACTATTGTAGAATTTTGAAGTAATATTAAGGATGAGGTTATCGGCAGACCCTAAGTTCACAGTGTCTCGTTGAGGCTCAGTTATCCAACGGTGAAATACTTGTATCTTCATTCATGGATTATTTTCATGCATGGTTGAAAAGATTTGCGTACGTTGTGAATATTACTGTTTTGGAACGAAATAAAGAGAATTGATTTGTAAAGATATTTAATATCAATTGATAGACCTCTCTGCCGGCTGAGAAAAGATAAAAGCAGGGCAGTACAGGACTTCAAAAAAAAATCAATAATTCCCTACCATTTATACGACATATATTCTAGAATCATACATTTCAATTTTTCTGAAGGGTTTTTTGGTTGGATTTTATTTTAATTCGAATCGTATTGGTACAGACATACGTGCCATTTTACACTAGCACAAAATTTTGACGTATGAAATTCTTGTGGATTTCAACATGTTAAATATTCAAAACTTAAGGAGAATTTGTTCAGTAACTAGATATTGTGCAGAATTGGGATTAATGAATTTATTCGAGTAATTAAAGGAATAAACATTTTATTAGAAGTTCGACCAAAAATTTTAGAGAAAATTTATTATTCATCCCCACGGATATTTGTCATTTCAATATTATTCGGAAATCAATTACACCTTATCGAGTTTATTAAATAAACAGAAACACTTCAGCTGGGGTCTATGTTCAATGCAGTAAGCAAGATAGGTATCATTTGCGCAGTGCAATACCGATTCAAAATTCGATTATCATTTACCTATCCTCGTGGATTTCCACCATTGTGGCACATTCGAAAATCAATCGAAGCTGATTGAGTTTATGCAATAAACACACTTCAGCGCCAGGCTGCAAGCATTGAGCAATAGGTAGGGATTTGAAGAATTTCAACAATCATTTGCCAGTCCTGATGGATTTTCTCGATTTTGATATCAGGAGTCACAACAATGAACTTCACCGCCCGGGTATAAGAGTGGTATAAGCAATAAAGTAGGTAATGTTTAGGTGATACGGTAAAGATTGAAATGGAGCAAAATACATCTGTCCTCGTGGATTTTCCAGATAAATTTCGATATCATTCCAAAATCAACGAATATTAACGAAATATGTAATGAGTTTTAATAACACAAGAAAGATATGCAAAACATACCTGACTCTTTAGGAATTTCTTGTTTGGTTCCATTAACAGGCAGATTTCTTTCAATGCTCCGATCTTGACAAATTACCGTGCAAACAAGCAAGACACATATTGTCCAGGAAAACAGAGGTATCACGTACATGTTGCTATGTTAGTATCGCCAACATGGACAAGAGAAAATGTAGACAACCGTCTGTAAAATGATTCACTCGTTTGTGGTTGAAACCTCTATTTACAACTTTATTTCAATTAGTTTGTGTGAACTTTTAAAATGCTCTGACTATGATATTGTTCAAAGCGGAAGGCTCTATGACTTTACGCAGACAATAAAGGAGCTTCAAGTGTTTACACACGACCCCCGGTGGCAAGTGTACTGAATTCAGTAATGGTGCCAATATTTGCTTATATCAAAGGGGGTAGGGAAATGAAACTGATCAACAGTAAGATTAAAAGGTTTCTTCCGGAAGTCTCTAAAAAGATCTAAAGAGTTAGAACACCTATTTTGATATTTTGTTTCTAATAAATACCTAGAAAATATGATTTATTGCCGAAAATGCATGAGAACTTATGCTTTCGATCTTCACGCTGCCTGAAATGATGTATTTAGGATATGGCCCCATGCTAAGATGATGTAATTTTGGTAAAACAAAATCATTTATTGCATTGTCTTTAGCAGCTCAGACATGAGAGGAGAGCCAAACAGCAGGTGTCAATAGCGGTAATATTTGTCATTTGTCTGGCATTCCGCCATGTCACCAAGTCGTTTCGCCCAATGTGGCCAATCACCCATGTGGCATGAACGTCTGTCATGCTCATGCAAATTCTCTGTATATTTAACTGTAAATGCGAGATTCCTGGCGAAATCAGCTTCGAAATGAAATGTTTCTCCGTCCAACTCTAAACCAAGCAACCCAAGCTACAAGGGCAACAGCGGCAGCAACGCCAGATGCAGTGCAGTGTCTCCAAACAAGTTCTACATTTTGAGATTTCGGCCAATGAAAATGGTGGAAAATTTGTAATACTGGTAATATTTTGGGATGCTTTGTGCTATTAATTGTCACGCATTATACGCCAGCACGCGCTGTGTCGGTTAGAAAGGTGTACTAAAAAGAGAATGAAGGTACTAAGGTTGTCCGAAGATCGCCATATTAGATCACGTTAGAGTTAGGCTCTTCATCGATATTTGCTTAGGCCTAGTTACATCATTTTGTGTAACCCTGTTGTGTTGTCTATGACGTGGCATTATCTGTATTGAATAGGCATCCCCTATTGCGTCAGGAAGGCATCAGACCTACTGCATGGAATCCCCGCGCCTTTGTTCCTTTTGTTTGGAAGGATTAGGGATTTGCCCTACCTAAGCTGTTTTGATGCATAGTCACGATTACCCTGTTACCTTATTTGGAAACATAGAACCTTCTAGCATAATGCAAACCTTTTTTGGAAGTATTGCACGTTCTCGTGTAAGTTTGTGGTGCAACATTTAGAACATTCTAGGGTATCCTTTTGTTTTAGCCATGAAACCCCTTTTCAGTATAAATAGGCCAGGTGAAACGTAGCGTCGTTAGCGTAGATATACACTTGGTGCTTGTGAAAGACCACAGTTGTATCAGTTGAAGAGTTTGTGATATAAGTTTGAGAAAACCTATATCTCGTGTCGTTTTTGCATCGAATTCTGCCGCTCGAATTCTGCCGTGAACAGGAGCCGTTCACAACTGGTGTACTACGTCGCGGGATTTTGAAGTCTGTGAAGATTCAGAGCCCAAGCACCGTAGCCGAAGTGAAAAGCCGCTTAGCCGTAAAAACTTGGAATTGTAAGTGATCACTGTATATAAACTGTTCCATTTATTGACTTTATCACTCGAGTTTGTACATAGACTTTGTAAATACATTCGAACAATTTCGCTGACCTGGTTCAAGTAAAAACTCTTTGCGTTTCATCATTTAAAATGGGTAAAGGAACCAGATCGACAAGAGCAGCGAGATCATTTGATATTGAAGAATCATCAAGTCCATTTGTTCTACCGCTTAGAGCTCCTCCTGAAGAGCAGCCAAAAACAGTAGTCCAGCCTACTAAATTTTTCGGAGAGCCTGGAGACGATATCGAAAAATGGCTCAAAAGTTTCGATCGAATTTCAAAAGCAAATGGGTGGAGTGAAAAGCGTCAGTGCGACATTTTACCAGCATTTTTAAGAGATCGTGCCGCTGAATTTTATGATGAGTTGCCAGACCGACAACAAAGCAATTTGGATGAGCTGAAAACTGCCCTAATCGAGCATTTTATCCCAAAAGAGGCACGACGTTTCTATTATGCGGACCTCTACTCACGAAGGCAAGGGGAAACTGAGCCATCTGAAGATTTCGGGCGAGAAATTCAACAACTGGTTCGCAGGGCATATGCAGAAATGCCAGTGGAACATCAAGATACGCTTATGCGTGAACATTTCGTTAATGGTCTGCGCCCAGCCTTGAAAAGAATTGTCTTGATTTCTGACCCGAAAGATTTTCAAAAAGCATTAGAGGTAGCTAAAAGGGAGGAGATCAATGATCAAGTTTCGAACGGTTCAGCACCATGGGTTAGATCTGTCCCTTCATCCAGTCAAGCATGTGCCGCCCCTATTGCTGCCATTTCCGGGGAACAGCGCCTAAATGACCGTATGGACCGTCTCGAAAGTCTTGTGGAGAAACTCACTGTCGCCGTGGCTGAATCAAAACGTCCAGCCCCTGAAAAACCACCAAACTTTGGGAGGAAGTATAACTGGAGTTCGTCAGATAGAAATCTTCGCTGCACCGATGGTAGACCGATTTGCAATTATTGCAAGAAAGTTGGTCATGTCGAGATGAAATGTCATGAGAAGAAAGAAGCTGCGTCTCAGGACCAAAAAAACTAGACACTGCTGCACACAAGACATCATTGGGGTGTGATGCAGCTGAAACTGGTAAGAAAAATCCCCAAGTTTTGTTAAATAACGTTGAAAATAATGCTATGTATCAATGTGTAACAATTTCTGGTAAAGTTGCCAACTATGAAACAGATATTGTAGTTGATTCAGGTTCAGGAATCACAGTTATGAGCCTTGATTTATTCAATTTGATTAACAAGTATGCAAAAACATCTCTTGAAATTAATTGTAATGATATGTTAGCCAAGACTGCCACAGGTGAATCGTTAGAAGTAGTTGGAACAACATGTGTAGAAGTAGATCTTGGTAAGAGTGTCTGGTATGTAGACTGCTATGTTGTTCGAAATTTCAAGTTTTCTTTCTTGTTAGGAACGGACTTCCTAATTAAGGCCAGTGCAAGTATAGACCTAGGAAAACTGCAAGCAACCATAGGACAGGAAACCATCCCTGCAACCGTGCTCAAGCGCCCTAGTCAGGTCCAAGTTTGTGTCGTAGAATCCTTTGAGATACCGGCGCGAAGCGAAGCCCTTCTTACTGGTCGTGTAAACGGGTTACAAGGCACTGTTCTAATCGAGCCCAAGTACGAGATAGCTAGTGATAACTCTTCTCTTTATCCTGCTCGTTGTATTGCCAATGTTAAGAACGGTGAAATACCTATTAAAATTGCTAACCCAAACATCTTCCCAGTTAAGATATTTTCAGGTACTTGTGTTGGAATGGCCGAAACGATGGACAAGGAGAACTTGCAGTCAAAAGAAGGTGAGTCCACTTTTGAAATTTCTTCTACTTCTTGGATTGATGATATTGACATAACTAATTGCAACATTTCTGAACAGGAGAAGAGCCATCTAATAGATTTGCTAATTGAATATGAAGATGTTTTTGTAACTTCTGCTTCTGATTTTGGTAGGGCTCATCGCTTTACCCATAACATAGAAACGGGTGACAATCCTCCTTTTAGGCAGAGACCATACAGAATCCCTCAAAGTCAATTAGATATGGTCGATGAGCACATACAAGATATGCTCAACAAAGGTATCATTCAAGAATCTATTAGCCCATGGTCTCAACCCTTGGTAATTGTCACCAAGAAAGATGGTTCTCCAAGGTTTTGCATCGATTTTAGGAAGCTAAATTCAATTACAAAGAAGCAAATATTTCCCATGCCTAGGATTGATGAAGTTCTAGATTCATTAGGTGATGCATGTTACTTTACAACTCTTGATCTTGCATCAGGGTACTGGCAGATTCCAATGAACCCTGATGATATGGAGAAAACTGCTTTTTGTACCAGACAAGGTAACTTCGAGTTCCGGGTAATGCCGATGGGATTAGTGAATAGTAGTTACAGTTTCCAGAAGATGATGCAACTTGTTTTGAGTGGTCTGCAGTGGCAAATTTGCATGGTATATTTAGACGACGTTATCGTCTATTCCAAGTCGTTCGCTCAACATCTTAATAACCTCCGCTCAGTTTTTAATCGATTTAGGTCTGAGGGTCTCAAATTAAAGCCAAAGAAGTGTCACTTTTGTAAGCCAGAAGTATTATATTTAGGCCATATTGTCGGTAAGGATGGAATTAGGCCTAATCCTGATAAGATTGACACAATTAGAAACTATCCGGTACCAACTAGCTGCAATGAAGTACGTAGCTTTGTAGCTTTAGTTTCGTATTATCGACGCTTTGTTAAAGATTTTGCTACTATTGCCAGTCCTTTGAATGCACTACTGAAGAAAGGAGTTCAATTTGCTTGGTCTGATGAATGTCAGATATCTTTTGAACGTCTGAGAGATTCATTGCTCACATCTCCAATTCTTACGTACCCAAATTTCCAAGAACGGTTTTCCTTGTATACTGATGCAAGCAATACAGGTATTGGTGCCATACTTTCACAGACCATAGATGGAGTCGAGAAAACTATTGCTTTTGCAAGTCGTAGCCTAAAACCACACGAACGGAAATACGCTACCATAGAGAGGGAATGTCTAGCTATAGTTTGGGGCATCAAGCACTTTCGGCCATATTTGTATGGACGTGAGTTTGATGTCATAACTGACCATAACCCCCTAAAGTGGTTGGATAATGCACGAGATCCGCATTCTAGACTTTCTCGTTGGTCGTTAGCCTTGCAAAGTTATGCTTTTACTATCAAGCATAGACCAGGTAAGTTGCATAGCAATGTAGATGCACTTTCTAGGAAGCCAGAAGGACAAGTAAGTATTGAAGAAAGTAAACCAAAAGAGACAAGTACTGTGTATGCAATTGATTCTCCAGGACTTCAATTAGATAGAGTTAAGCAATTACAAAGACAAGATCCTGGTTTAGCTGATTTGCTAAGTTATTTCGAAACGGGAGAAATTCCAGAAGACTCAGTAAGTGCTCGTCGTTTAATGGCAACAGCCGAAGACTATGTGTTAGAAGAAGGTATCTTGTATCATTTAGATAAAGGTCGCGTCAGAACAAGAAACTCAGTCCGTAAACAGTTGGTGGTACCAAGAGCATTGAAAGATGAGGTAATTTTATCATTGCATGAGGAAATAACATCTGGTCACTTAGGTTTTGAAAAGACATATCTGAAGATACGACTTCGATACTTTTGGACAGGTATGTATACTGAAATTCAAAGGTGGTGTGCATCATGTGTTGATTGTGCGACAAAGAAAACACCACGTAAGTTACCGAAAGCACCGTTACAACCTATACCTGTAGAAGGTCCTTTTGACCGCGTAGCAGTTGATGTGTTAGGTCCCTTTCCAATTTCTGAGAATGGTAACAAGTATGTAGTGATATTTACCGATTATTTCACAAAATGGCCGGAAGCTTTTGCAGTAAAGAATGCCGATGCACCAACAACTGCAAAATTATTTGTAGAGCAGATATTATGTCGTCATTCTGCACCTCGTAAACTGTTATCTGACAGAGGTAAGAACTTTTTGTCGAAGGTTGTCAAAGGTATATGCAATATGGTAAACACATCCAAGGTAAACACCACAAGTTACCACCCTGGATGTGATGGACTTGTAGAGCGTTTCAATCATTCTCTTACAACTATCATTTCAATGTATGTATCGGAACATCAAAAGGATTGGGATCATTTTATACCCTATGCTTTGTTTGCGTACCGTACATCTATACAGGCAAGTACGAAAGAAACACCGTTTTATCTCATGTACGGGAGAGATCCACGTCTCCCTATTGATGCAACTCTTCTAAAGGCCCACGAGTTGTATACAAATACGGACGATTATCGAGCTGTTTTAGCCGACAGATTCCTGGAAGCACGTAAGTTGACTCATGATAACATCGAATTAGCACAGCAGAGGCAGAAACAACAATATGATAAAGGTACAAAAGAGGTTTCATATGATGTAGGACAACGTGTTTGGCTCTATACGCCTAACAACAGGAAAGGTTTATCGTCAAAGTTAACTCATAACTGGCATGGTCCATTCCGTATTTTGGCTAAGAAATCGCCAGTTAACTATTTGTTAGATTCTAATGATGAACGTTCTTATTCGCATGTAGTTCATGTTAACCGATTAAAACCTTGTATTTCACCAGATATTCGTCCCGAACAAGATTTGCCTGATGACTTTGATGACCAGCCAGACGAGGAGAATGTTTTGAGAGAAAACGAACAAGATATATCAGAAAGAGACGGCGAAGATGAGCAAGATCCCGCAGAACTCGCAGTCAAAGCAATCGTGGACAAAAAGATCGTTAAAAACAGATCAGGACGCCGACAAACATTATACTTGGTTCAGTGGGAAGACGAGGACATCGAACCGTCATGGGAACCTCTACGTAATCTACACTGTGGTGAGTTGTTGAAAGAATTTGAATCTTCCTTGTTAGCTAAGAAAACTAGTTAACTCGTACTGGATACCGGTTGATGAACTTGTGTCTTATTTCGCCAAGAATCGAGGGCGATTCTTTTCCCCTACCCCGGGAGGGATGTAATACTGGTAATATTTTGGGATGCTTTGTGCTATTACTTGTCACGCATTATACGCCAGCACGCGCTGTGTCGGTTAGAAAGGTGTACTAAAAAGAGAATGAAGGTACTAAGGTTGTCCGAAGATCGCCATATTAGATCACGTTAGAGTTAGGCTCTTCATCGATATTTGCTTAGGCCTAGTTACATCATTTTGTGTAACCCTGTTGTGTTGTCTATGACGTGGCATTATCTGTATTGAATAGGCATCCCCTATTGCGTCAGGAAGGCATCAGACCTACTGCATGGAATCCCCGCGCCTTTGTTCCTTTTGTTTGGAAGGATTAGGGATTTGCCCTACCTAAGCTGTTTTGATGCATAGTCACGATTACCCTGTTACCTTATTTGGAAACATAGAACCTTCTAGCATAATGCAAACCTTTTTTGGAAGTATTGCACGTTCTCGTGTAAGTTTGTGGTGCAACATTTAGAACATTCTATGGTATCCTTTTGTTTTAGCCATGAAACCCCTTTTCAGTATAAATAGGCCAGGTGAAACGTAGCGTCGTTAGCGTAGATATACACTTGGTGCTTGTGAAAGACCACAGTTGTATCAGTTGAAGAGTTTGTGATATAAGTTTGAGAAAACCTATATCTCGTGTCGTTTTTGCATCGAATTCTGCCGCTCGAATTCTGCCGTGAACAGGAGCCGTTCACAAATTCTTGTCAGTGGAATTTCCGAGTGGATGGAAATTCTATAGTTTGCGGGAGAGAATTTTGCTCTGAAATTGAATAGATAGTTCCCAGCAACTTTTTATTGTCTAAAATTCCGCCCGCTCGGAAAATTCAGGTGACTGGACATTGGTCTTTAGCGTCTATTTTGATTGACAGCCAAGAAACAAAGCGATTAGAGACCGCAAGCAATAGGCTTACGATAGCTGATTAGCCAAGTTACAAATGTAAGCAAAGCTCTGCTTGGGATTCCTAGAAGCTCTTGATGGCTAACTCACTTGATCTGCATGCAAAAAGGGGCTTTTGTAAAGGAAGAAGTGAATACAGACTGAAAGAGGAAGAGAGGAGAGTGAGCGATGAATCTCACTATTGGCTGCTGGAGAATAAAGGTAATATAAAAAATGAGATGTCAAAACGTATACCTTAAAAGCTCTATTAAGCCCCCCGGGGGGGGGGCATATTTGATTTTAGACTCGAGTCGTTAGAAGGCCGCGCCAATCTGGGAACTAAATCTCAGGTCACGGCTTTCAAATCACGGTGCAGTTAAAAAAATTTAGGCCATGCAGAACCGTAGATAGCATGCTGATTTGCTCCCGGACAAGAACGAGAAGATAAACAGTGAATTAAAGACAAGCAAGGTGACGAAATATATTTAATAATTGAAGATAATGCAGCCAAATCTTTTTAAATTTGTCTTGGACACCCGACACATAATTATATCGATGAACTTAGTGGTTAAATTAGAAAAAAATCTCCCAGAATTGCAATGCCAACCAGAATCAGCTTTTCAAATTCTTCACAGCCTATGCAATTCATTCATGTTACTTTTGAGCATGTTATGCGAGCCTCCTGTATGAGACAGGCTTAGGTTACCGGTTTGGTTATTTTCAAAATCGGAGTCTTGGATTTCCAGAAAGCTGTCAATAGCGCACAGCTGAGCTGGTTGTGTCAAGTGCCATGAAATTCGAGTAACAGCTTTACCAGTGTGGGAAACTTTCATCAGTAGCCAAGAGGGTCAGTACCTCACTGGCATCTCGCATCATTTGATAACAGAAATGCGTATTATGACCCCATTATGACTCAAGACATAGGAATCAATTTTCCTTCAACATTGTGCCCTCTGGCTCCTCAAGGCTCCATAGCCTGGAATGCTAGTCAAGGTGGAACCTGTGTGCACAGAGCACCCCTGCATTTTATCACTCTGCCTTCCAGGGACGTAGGAAGCATCTCAAACTTGGAGGGGCACGACACTTCTAGGGTACTTTTTTCTTAAGAAAAAGGGGCCATTTTTTTAAAGTGAAAAGGGCACTTCTTTGTTTATTGCAAAATCTTGGGGGGCACGTGCCCTCAGTGCCCCCCCGGTTCCTACGTCTATGCTTCCTTCACAACCGATCATCCTTAAAGGGACAGGGTAATGTAACAGTAAACAAACCTGTTATCTCTAGAATCTACATTGTTGCCCACAGGTGGCCATTGTGTTCTGTACAGATTTTGGTGAATGGGGGGAATCCTCAATAAAGTTACTTCTAAAAATCCACCAATATCTCTGCAATCGTAAAACATATGAGTGTTTCGGTTGTTTCTCTATGAAGTGCAAGAGTCCATCTTCAAAATAACACTTTCATTTTGAGAAAAGTAGTGGAAAATCACTGTGATATGGCCCATCAAAAATACTGCAAAATCGTCGTTTCGAAAGAAGTTTGTGTTCATTACGTGGCCTGCCCCTTTAAGGGAATAGATTTAGCTACATCTCGTTCTTTGCACGTTTACAGTGGTATTGTTTCTATTGGAATGTCCACAGGGAAACCAGATTAAATATTAACCGTCGCATTTATTGTTTGATAATCTATATTATTTTTCATTAACTTTGTTATTTGGTAATTTCTTCTATTTTCTATGTAGCTCCATCTCTTATTCATTTTCCGTGACCTCTAATGTGCCACGCAGCTAACTTTACAGCGAGGGAGCGTGAAGCGAGGGAGGAAATGCGAAGGAGCGCAGAGCGGAGAAGAGAAGAAAACGACTTTAATAAATAAATAAAACAAACCATGCTAGAACATAACTGCGGTGTTCAACTACTCATGGTTTAACGAAGAGCGCATTCAAAACTATACGTTTTTAATAGTACTGTAAGCTGGAAACATTTTTAAACAGTTATTTAACTTAGAATGACCATCCTGTAAGACGGAAACACTGGGTGATCTTTAAAAGACATACATTAGCATTTTCATGATCATATTGAAACTGTAACAAGATTTCCTGGAAATTGAATAATAAAAGCCCGGAAATGAAATTAGGTAAGAGTTCTACAGAAATGAAGGTTTCTGAATTAAGAAGATCAGTTGGGGCCCTAACCAAAGACTTCCTATGCATTGTTAATTTTTCATTGAAAATCGTTAGCGAGATAGTCTGTTTTGACCTGAGCTGAGTCGCAGTGAGATGATGTGATCTTTTTTCATATCATCATTCAAAAATTTACAATATACGATATTTAGTACACTTCTTACAAAATACTCTACCAGGTGAGTCAATAAAAACGCCCGACGCTTAAAAAATCCTGACCCCTGAATATGATGTTGAAAACTGTCTTGTCTTATCCCCAATATGTCAAATTAGGCTCAGTAATTTACCCGGCTTCAATCGGCCATTCCTTCCCGTCAAAACAGGAAATTTTCTGCAGAAAGCCCCTTTCAAAACCTGCAAAAACGAGCGAAAACAGCAAGCAAAATTTCCCTTTGTTCCCCTTCCTAGCAATAATGACTCTTGGATGCATTCATGTATTTCGTCCTCATGGGAGAATGGAGCCCCACTGAATAAGTTATTCTCACTAGGGGAGGGTCTTTCGATCCGCCAAAGGGAAAGCACATGCTAAAGCGTCCCGAAAAGCATCGCTGTGATATAAAAACGTTAGGGATTCTTGATTGTGATTTAGGCACTTTTTTAAGGTTTCTCAAGGAATTCACTATAGAAAATCGCCTACAGAATCTGAACAGAGTGACTGATTGTAGCCAGAAAAATTTTTTAAAATAAGTTAACATGTTGGCTATTCAATCAGGTATTGCAAAATATCATTGTTCATATACTCAAAGAGTAGTAGCCTTTCAAACACCGGGCGTTTTTTTTTTGGCTCACCCAGTACAATCCTACCAATACGATACCATGAGAGCAGTCTCGTCCCCAGAGTGAGTTCGTTGCTCTTCCCCTATACTCTTGGATACAAGAGACCGCTCAGCAACCTGATTGGCTGTTCGTCATTTTGCGCGGTAACTCCATTTTGCGCAGCATGTCAAATTCAATGTAAAACTGGGTACAACCATATTCTTTAAATATACCTATTTTCTAGCAACAACAACAACAACAACTTGCTAAAGCTGGGACTTACGGACTTGAGTATAAAAATGAGATTTCCAGGCATAGATTTATCTGTGACATCAGAAGCGACGTAAGGGCATGGTCATGGCAATTATCGATAGCTGGAAATTCTCATTTCTGTAATGCAGCGCATGAATGATGATTGGCCTTCAAAATAAGTTAACTCTTGCTTCACAGTAGACTTGCCTTAAGTCTATTTCTTCAATTAAAAAAAATTGGGAGGGGGAAAAATAGAAAAGGGACAAGTGGTAGACTTACTACAGATGACGAAATAGGCATGGGGCAAGTCTAGATTCACAATGAAAGGTTTGTTGATTCTTCTATTGTGGAAACATTCATTTGGATACTTGCTGCTGTTTCAAGCTGATATAATTGAAGACTACGATTATGTAACCAGTATCATGGTCACTGTGGAGTAGCAGACAACCCTCAACGTCCTCCGCAGAATACCCCCTGAACAATAAATCGATTCTAGGGGATCACGGAAAACATAAGCCTGCTAAGTATAGATAATCTAAAGTAACATCATTAACGTAAGATGCATTATTACAAATATCTAATGAACAATCAAATCAAAGGCTAGAACATTATCTCAAATCTTTAAAAATTATTAATTCTGGATGATGGTCATTTTCGGCATCTTTGATGACATTGCTTCAGATGTAATTTATGAATTTTATGACAACTGGCCTTTAGTACTGCAGCATATGTAATTGGACTAAGTTTTTGATAAGGAAACTCGCAAGAATATCGCTTTATGGTTAGCTACTTAATGAAATCTAGCGATTTGGCTCATTTGGGAGAGCCTAAACTGTCGTGGTACCGTAGCTTAAAGTAATAATGGAGTAATTGTGCATTGACCCTTAGTCGCAGCCCTAAACACCAAAAGCGAACTTAAAAAGAAGCATTTTCTCGAGGCTAGAAGTTTACAAAATACAAAGACCAAACACTCAACAAGAAACTTTTTGACAAATGCAGTTATCAGCGTATTTATTTGAAACCTAACCATAAGTAATGTCAACTTCAAAGAAATGTTGCTTTATCTGTTTTCTGACGATAAATTAAAAGAATAACCCAAATATACATCTACACGTATTCTTTATAAGAAACTAAGGATTTGGGCCAGTACTGAAAGTTTCTTAAATTATCAGATTTTTAGTACTCAGACTTTCTTCATGTTCACTACGTGTTCCCCGGAGAATATTTCAAATCACTGTTTTTCAAGCTTGTCCAATGTTTACACATCACTCAAGTACCTTACTAGTACTATTATACAAGAAAAAAGTGGGAATAAAGTAAAAAAATATGTTAAGGACTTATTTTATAGGAATGAATAGTTTCTTAAGTTGTATTTTTCCAGTACTGGAGTTTCTTAAGTTTTTAGCAATCTGATGAGTTTCTTAGGGCAGTTTCTTATTTAAATAAATGCAGGTACTTTGCCCATCATTGCGGGAACTGACACTAGTTTCACCAAGAAAGAAAAACTGCAAAGATGGAGCTAATTTCTGTATCACATAGGATGTCTGGCTATGATATCTGCGAGAAAGAAACAGTTTGAGAATGGAGAGAACACAAGTTCAAGGCAATAACCAGAGAGCGCCCCCACGCCCAGACGGACAGCCGCCGACTCAACCACACGCCAGCCGGGATAACACACCAAATCAAAGGGCAGTAACTATCCCGTACTCAAAGATAACATTTAAAGTTATATAAAAATCTATAAGGAGATGGAGGCAAAGAAACATGACTCTAATCAACACACTAATGCTTTTCGAACTTATGTTCTCTTTACAGTGTGACTCAAATCTTGGTCAGACTCTGACGAGAACATAAGTTTGAAAGGCCTTATTGTCCTAGTCTAAAGTATAGTTTCTTTGCCTCCATCTCTGTGACGTTATTTCCCTCGTTTTAGTGTTTTGTTGGGCATGCGCCTTGGTTCTGTCATGATGAAGCAGGAGAACTGGAAAGTGGAGAAATAATAATGAAGCTCGTTTCTTGTATTATTTCCTGCAAACTTACTAGAGACTTGGTATGGCGTCAGATGTGGGATTACTCTTTGGATTTCCATCAGCTGTGGCTCGGAGATTTGGAGATGATTTATCCGAGGGGGGGTACCCCTATAGGGTGCTTGGTATACATGTGCTTGCCCAGGTTATGGGCAAATTTGTGATATTTTGCTCTGGCAATGGGTCGTGTGATGTGAACTTGGCCCTGTATATGGTCCTGCTTTGCAGAGATTTGCCAGCTATTTTCAACTATTATGACAAAAGCTTTCGTAGAAGGAAATTTAGCTCCGCAAATGATACGAATCATAGTCTTTTCACGAAACCGGCGGAAAATATTGCCCTGTTTATGGGATCATATTTCGAAATTTTCCCCTGGTTAAGGGAACTTTTTCAAAACGTTGCCCTGATTATGGTTCCTAGCTCTGATTTCTCAAAGGTATATATATACCAGACCCCTTATACGAGTTAACACCCCCCTCAGATTTATGATACAAATTTTTAGCATTTTACCTACCAAATTAACCCTATCTCACCTGGGTGATTTGAAACGGTCAGTGCCTGGGGGGGGGGTGGAATCCACCCCCCCTGTTTATCTCTGTTGTTGCTTGAGACATGGCAGCCAAATTTGGCACAAAGGTTGTCGATTATATCAACAATGAATTTGTTAAACAATGGTTTAATTAGCGTTTTCGTTGTTGTTGCTAGAGCATAATTAACATTATGACGTCATATGACGTCACAGAAATGAAAGTGTGTTAAAAAGTCGTAAAACTTTATTTTTTGTAAAGAAATGAAAAATATAGATCAAAATAGATGTAAATTCATACTTTAGACTTAATTGGACCAATTGAAAAGGATTAAAAGAGATACAATGTACATTTTTCACAGAGTGTGGCAGGACAGCTTGGTTACCATGGGAACAAGGCTAAAAATAGAACACCAATATTTTTACTGTTTCATTGCTGTTTGATAGAAAAATAAACTTGCTAAATCTCAGATGCATTCAACAAACGCGGAAAAACTTATCAATGAAAATGTACAAGGGGGGGGTGGAATCCACCCCCCAGGTGAGATAGGGTGAAGTTACATACGTGTCACCCAACATCACATGTGAGACAGAATTATCTACAGAACTACTGCCAAAGTACAGATACAAGATATGTTAGGAGGGAAGGCTGCTTTGTTTACTTTTGAAGCACGAAGGTTTCATCTGAAAGCCACGAAAACCAGAATGTCTTTTTCCCTACATCCAATATAACAACATCTGATGTCAATTCGTCTTAATCTGTCTACTACTTCAACTAGTCCATAGGTCTCTGCGTTTTATCAGAAATTTAATTAGTTTGGGTTATATTCAGATTCAGATAACCTCTTGTCAAACGGACTTCGTGGGAACTGTAGAAACTCCTTCAGAGTACACGTCTTTTTTATAAGAAACTGGTTTATAAGAAACTAGAACTAAGATGGCCAAAATTTTTAAGGAACTATAGAACTATGTCTGAGAAGCATTAAGAAACATTTAAAAGTCAAAAGTATGGATATTATAGCGAATATATCGTTGAACCTTTATTCTTGAGCAATATAAACATTTGTGTTTTCAGCATAACAGAACACTGTTTATTCCTATATGATGTTTAAAATGTCAAGAAACATCTGCAGCAGTGGTAGAGACCATATTGAAAGTTCTGCATTGAAAAATAAGAAACCAATTAAGGAACTTTTATTACTAAAATGGACAAACTTGCATGTTAAATTAAGAGGCTTTTAGTCGCTTTTAACACTATGGCCTGACCCTAGTTTCTTATAAAAAACGCGTAGGGCCTGGAAAAAATTTGACTTGTTGAGTTTGATGATCAAACCGGTGTCCTACAGTCTGCTTTCGTCAAAACATCGATGATACGTAAAATAACCATCTCGTGAAAAAAGTTGTCTGAAGTGTCCTCTTGGTGAAAATGAATCCAAGGACTAGATTTCACACCTTTAAAGTAGCCGAGTAGCCGATCATGATGCTGTGCTTTCCCATTTATGATTTTATTCATCGTACTCAAAGGTAAGCCTCGCTTCGTAAGGACCCTCAAGTTACTTTGATCTCATAAAGTTGAACTGTTGTTGTTGTTGTCGCTTCACCGAGGCGCGCGAGCGCTTGTAACGGTAGCATTACCAAATCAGGCAAAAAGCGAGAGTACAAGTAATCAAGTCTACTGAGGGCTGTGAAATCTTTTCTTCTAAAAGGGCAAATCGCTGTGTCTCCTCAGAAATCTCAAACTTTTGTTTAACAAAACTCACCCTTGCTGACTTCTGGTATTTTCAATCAAAGAGAACCTTCTGCTGTCACACGGAACTAAGGATAGCATCTAACTATGAATGTACAGTAAAAACCCGCGTATGAGAACCTACAATTTTGCAAATCAGCCTGATTAGGCTATTATATATTGAGTACTTAGTGGGAAATTAGGCTGTTCAGGTTCTTAAAATGGTTCTTATTTCATTCAGGGCTTTCAGGTATTTCTTTTGTTCATATCAAAACTTCAAACCCATTATTCACTATCAGTTTGGAGACTCCTGATTTCAAGAGGCCTTATTCACAACAGCAGTTCGCGGAAGAATCAGAAATTTTACAGAATGCAGTGAAAAGCTTTCATAGCATCTTTAGAGTTCTTTGAAATATGCACATATGGCAGTATCAGTCTGCATAGGTTCAATGACAAAGCAACTGGAGTTTTGATCTAATTTGATGATCTCTATGAACAAGAATCTATCTCAAATTTCAGGCAGGATGGGTTCTTATATATTAGGGGTCTAATTTCAGAATTTCAGCCTGTAGGTTCTTAATCACTAGGTTCTTATTCGCGGGTTTTTATTGTAGATTTATCTTTGGATCACAGGATATTGAATTAACTAAGGTGCCCCTTTTCCTCAAAATTAGATACCTTATACATATTTGCCTAAATTCAAAAGTAGACAGCGAGGGGGTTAGCTTGACATAATGCGCTAGATTATTCCAAACTGCTGATCCACGAAACGAGGAAGCCTTTTGGACATTTTTCTCATTCATTATTGGAGCAAGCAAGTCAGCCTCAGGCGAGTCGAGTTTCTCAAAGACATTGCGAGGTAAGTCTGCGCGATGCCGTTAATTGATTTGTAAACCATAGCAGCCATCTGATTATTTGCAAGATAGTTGGCCATTTGAGCTTTTTAATGAGGCTTGCTTCTAGTGTATCATAGCTACTGTCGGTAACTATCCTAGCAGCACGGTTTGACAGATTTTGAAGAATCTCACTGTCCATATAGATATCAAATTTATCTGTTCCAGTTTCCATTATCACTCTTGAGAAATCTTTATCGATAACAGATATCTCTTGTGGTACTTATTTTCTGGCAGTTTACGTTTTCAACAGACGGGATATGCTACAAGCCAGCCACTAAAGAAACCACTTTTTCAAAACAGACGGGATAGTCCCTAAACAATTTTGGAAACCCATTGAAAAGAGGAACAAGAAAAGCTTCTCACTATATCTGCAAAAGGTTAATCAAAGCCATCATATTCATAAAAATTTATAAGAAATGGAGGCAAAGAAACAAGACTTTGAATCAGCACTTTCGAACTTATGTTCCCTTCAAAGTGTGACTAACATTAATGTTAGTCACACTCTGAAGAGAACATAAGTTCGAAAGGCCTTAGTGTGCTGATTCAAAGTCTTGTTTCTTTGCCTCCATTTCTTACAAATTTTTAGTATTTTACCTATCAAATATATTCAAAAGAAATGATTTTGGCATGGCGTCTAATTAGATGCTAATAACAGGGCATTTCAAAGTCTATCTCAAATAAGTTATCAGGTAAAAATGTCCATGAATGCGATTGAAGTTCTATGCGTGGATAATTTTGAGTTTCCTCATATCTCATGCGACATCCGATTGGACACAAAACTTAAGTAGTATAGCATACTTAGGAGTCAACTGAAGTTTTGCCCGCTGCTAAAATGAGTACCTTCGTCCAGCCTCGTCTTAACAGGCCAATTAGACTCCGCAAATTTTAATCAGAATCATAAAGCCAAAAGCAATCGCAAAAATTTTCTCACTTTTACCACCCTTCATGGAAGACAACAAATGAAGCCAATGTATTAGGGTATCCACAATCCATGATTCCTCTTTCCCCATGTGCATACATCCATGTAGCTGTGTACGGAATAAGTCGTTTTTGCTCCCAATGCTGCAAGTCTTATTCTCGTCTTGTGCGCAAAACAGATCTCATCCACATTTAAATTGAGACCAGTGGCGGGTTAAAGGCGGCATGTGGGGGCAACTGTGTAATTAACAGAAGATTCAAGAGAAATTTAACACAGTGAACTAGCAGGTAGCTGTGATTAAATCTTAGTGCATTTGTATGTATTACTGAATCGTGCAAGCATTATTGAACTATTCTCCGCCACCTGTGGTGAAACGGTATCGTATGAACAGAAGACGAAACCAATATGAAACCAATCCGATATGAAATGAGAGCGGGATCGTGTAAACTAGGCTGAATTTTGATTAGATTTCATAAGGTATTTTTGAAACCATGTCGAGCAAAGTCTTGCTCTAAGCAACCAAGATGGCCCTGTTCTTATCTCTCGAATGTCTACTCTTGGTACAGTACTTTATCTCGTTATAGGAAGCCACACCTTTTCATGTCTCTGTTGGCCGCTGGTATCAGTCGCATCAATTAGGGTTTTTGCACACACTTTCCTCAGCAGTTACAAGGCTATAGGTTGTGTGATCTAGCTACAAGATATGATAATGAAGATGAGCCTGAGACACTCTTTTTTGCCTAAATGAGCATTGTGAGTAGCCTGTGTGCAGCCTCAACTCTCCTCAACTTTCGTGGAGGATTATTGAGGCTGCACGCAGGCCAGGACGTGCACTTGACCAGATTTTGGTCGGGGATGTGACATCGAGGCTTCTAAAACATACTTTTTCCTCATGTCAATTTTTTGAAAAAGTATACCCGACCTTATACCAATTTTTCAAAAAAGTATATCCGACCTTATATTTCATTTCAAAATCTTGAAAGTCGGTACCGTTTCTTACACCAAAATCGCAAAAATTGATACCGTTCTTTAAACCAATATAAGGAAAATCGATACCCTTCCCATGGCACGTCACCGTACCCGAAATATATGTAGTGCATCCCCCGGTACGCGCAGGACCCGGACAGGCCCAGAAAGTTCAGCGGACAGAGAACTGTATATTGTGCCTGGTTGTGGGTTCGAGTTCCATTCTGGGCGTTATTTCTTTTTTTTTCAACGTGGATATAAAACCAACGGATAAGTAAGTAGAGCTCAACCTATCATTCTTACAGTCACTATGGCAACCCTCCGCCAAACTAGTCGAGTTGAGTCTTTTCTTCTTCTGTCAAATTCAAGGAAATTCAAGGGAAACTTTGAAAAAAGCCATTGAAGTGTAGAATCATATTCAACCCTAGTTTATGAAAGTCTATAACAAGGCCAGATTTTGTAATCTCGCCTGGTGAAAGCGACACTTGTGATCCGGCATGGATTTGATACCAAAAGAATGAAAATTCGGGTCCATGCTGTTTGATGATTTCATCATAGGAAAGAGACACAATACTATTGAAGAAAACAAAAAATTTTCAAAGCAAATAAAAATTATCTAAAATAAAAGATAAATCTTTGAGAAGGTGCTTAGCAAAATTCCGATGCAGTTATCACAAACTGCGGATTGAAATCGGTAGAAGAGAGAAAATCCTAGCAGAGGAGAGACAATGCCTCATGTGCAACGACAATGCTATTGAAGATGAGCAGCATCTTTTAACCACCTGTCCAACGCATGGGACACTACGTATCCAACTCCAGGGACGTAGGAAGCATCTCAAACTTGGGGGGGGGCACGACGCTTCGAGGGCACTTGTTCCTTTAGAAAAAAGGGGCATTTTCTAGAAATAAAAAGGGCACTTCTTTGTTTATTGCAAAATCTTGGGGGCACGTGCCCCCAGTGCCCCCCCCCCGGTTCCTAAGTCTATGTCCAACTCTATGAACAAATTGAACAGTCAGTTCCAAATTTCAGCTCTCTCTCGGCAGAACATAAATTCATCTATATATGATGTCAAGTGAAAGCCCACATACATTTCAATGGGTTACCTGCTTTATTGAAAGTGCTTTTGAAGCACGCTCCACTGCGAGTACAACATGATCTGAGCACATTTCCCGCGCTACTATGGTCACTGTTATTGTTATTTTTTTACTATGATTAGCTTATTTCGTTTTGTTCATGCTATTTAGTATCGTAGTTCAGTTGTATGTAAAATTCTGTTAGTATTGCTACAGTCGGCTCCGCTTATAGTCACTCCGCTTAGAGTCATACTCCTGTTATTATCACCATATTGCTGCTTCCCGAATTCAGTTGTGGTCAAACCCTTATAAACGAACTCCTGTTACAGTCACTCTGCTCTTTGTCACACTCCGCTTATAATCACTACTTTTTTCCTTCCTAAACAACAAAATACTCCTTATACAGTCACATATTGGGAAAATGTAGGTGAATTTTTATATTATTTACATTATTACTGTTTTGGGAGACCTACTTCAATTCATGCAACAGCCCGGGACCCCTAGCAATTTAAGAATGTTTCGTGTAATGAGTCTCATATAAGATTGTTTTGAGCAATCATCGGTTATGAACGGGCTTATGAAGTCTTTTTTGAAAGAAGAAGATAAAACATTATTTATTGCTGTCAAAGTCCTTGCAAAGACTTCATACGCCCAAATTAGGCTATAAAAATCGATTTTCTAATACCTACACAGTTATTTTGGGTAACTCCGCTTAGGTGTGACTATAACCGGAGTCGACTGTATAAGCAACGGCGCTCCTTGTAAAAGTGTGGCAAGTTATGCTTATATGAATTGAAATTGAGTTGTGAGTCCAGAGTGCTCCCAACACATTAAATTCAATTTTGATATATTTTGCTATGAGTCAGATTTTTTGATTTCACTATAAAGAAGAAATTCTGCTGTTTTCCACTATTTTCCTGCTTAAAAATGTCGTGCTCTACTTTGAAAAAATCTTTTTCAGTTTGAGACTTTAAAAATTAGATATGCATTTTCCAAAAGAGCAGATATCTATCTGATGAAAAAAAAGTTTTGGAAATATACCTTCTTGTTGAGGTTATATAGTACTTTTAACCCCTACGTTTTGATCGATACCACAAGCTTTAGCTCGGAGATGATAATTTGAACAAAACTTAGCATCATAGGCCATGTTCAAAAAATCATACCTCTGGGCTCACAACTCCGATTTGAAACATTTTGTTTTCTTCAAAAGTATCGTGTCTCTTCCTTATGAAGAAATCACAAAATTGCTTCTACTCGAATTTTCATTTCTTGGTATCAACTACATGATCTATAAAGAATAGAATCACAGTGGACAGGTGGTTTGTAAGAGGAGGTATATGCTTCTGACGAAAGAAGACGGGGAAATCTAAAAATCTGTCAGGCGGATTTTGTCTGTTTGATTCAGGAGCTGTGTGATAATTGCTTCATTTTGGCCCCGAGTACCTGAGAATTACAATGCCTTCTGCTCGGCTTGCGAATCAAATTAACATATTCTGCGAGACAGAACTTTACATTTACCCTTCTTCTTTCGTTATAAGCATATAACATCTCTTAAAAAGTACTTGTCGCTTGTACAAGGCGAGAGTTTATCTTATTGGTCTCGGGGCAACCTTAACGGAAGTGTTTGTTTTGATTTCCCGGTTGAGAGAACTGCCTATTCTTCAGTTGATAATCATTTTGAATTGAGGTGTCAATTAAAGAAACCATTGCTATTGTTTTACAAAATCTGTCCTTGCTCATCATATAACACCGTTTGAAGATCGAAGGATTACGCTTGCAAGCCATATTTGTGCAATGCCAATAAACCTTTACAAGTAAGGGTGAATTCTGTGAAAAAGGATACAATTCTGTTTAACACAAAGCAATTTGACACAACGTCAAGAAAAGGCTTCAAACCTTCGACCATGATATTTTGCATGCTCTGTTTACTTTGATTTGGTTCAGCACACTAAGAGGTATGAAATCTGTTCTCCAGAAAGAAAGATCGCTTATCTTTTCGCAAACCTGAATATCTTGTTTTACAAGATTTGCCCTTGCTTTTCAAGGATGTATTCGGCGTTGTTGATCAACTGAAACTACGGATAGCTAGCGGTGTTTTTCTTGCACATGCTTTAAAAACAAAATTTTCAACAATTGTTGTTTAAAGTAGTTATCGCCCTGTGCGGCGTCCCCAGTGGGTTTTGGTTGATCAAATATTTTTGATAATCTTTGCTAATAGGATGCTAGCATTTTTTGCTTTTCTCGGTTTACCTAAGATAACATTCTGGTAACATGTCAATTACGGTTTATAGCAAAACTAAATAGGGTGGTCCATCAGATTACGACAAGCTAATTTCCTGCTCCAATCAACTACAACAACAACCACACACTACTGCACAACACACTACCACATGGACTCCTGCACAAATGCTTAAAAGCAGGGATAACCAATTTTGTGCTATATAGCATGGACGATAAGACAAGCAATAGTTGTCGCTGAAGCAGCTTTATTCCTTCTGGTGTTCCCATGCCCATGAATGGTCAATGGGATACAAGGAAAACCGGCTACGCGTTTTTTATAAGAAACTATGGCCTGATCCTAGCTAGGATCAGGCCATAGTAGTACAAGTTTTTTAACTTAACATGAAATTTTGCCCATTTTTAGTACTAAAAGTTTCTTAATTGGTTTCTTATTTTTGGATGCATGATCAATGTGGTCGCTAACACTGCGGCAGATATGTTCCCATGAGCGATAGGACACCCAGTGTGTAGCAGTTTGAAATTTATTTCAGAGGTGAGCCACCTTAACTTATTGTTTATTGTGTTGTGAACTTATTTTTACTTGGTATACAACCACCTTTCACTGCTTAGCAATTTTGAAGTTGTTGGTAGTGAGCCACCTTAAATGCTGAGAAAGTCGCTCTGCACTTACGGTGGCTCACTACCGAAATATTTAAAAATTACGAAACAGTGAAAGGTGCTTGTATTGTTTAACATTCCGTCCAATCGGAGATTTCCGCTGATTGGAAATTCGCTTTAAGATATGCCTACTGTCCGAAAAACAGGATGGTAATCATTGCTTAAAATGAACATGCAGCATTTTAAAAGATAGCTAAGCCTTTCAACAAAACTGTCAAAGAATGCATTGGCAATAGCTTATGATTTCAGGGAGATAGTTATAATCTAGCTCGTGAAGTTTTTTTGGGTCACCCGATGTGTGATAACGTCTTGTAAATTTAATGCACTATAGGCATAAGTGTACGGGGCGGGGGGGGGCTATGGGGCGGTAGCCCTCCCAACTTTGGAGAAATTTTCAAAAATCAGCCTCTTTCGGGCAAATTTTTGCCCTTAGTCGGGCAAAAATGTTGGCAAACAATGGGCTTTGTGTCGGGGCGCCCCCTAGATTTTTTCTTCCCGTACGCTTATGACTATAGGTAAGAACCGTTTCAGCAGTTACTGCTAAGAGTGCAAAGTGCTCGGTTTCCCAGAAATTCTCTAAATTCTAGTTTCACCTTAACCAAAAGGTATCTAGATAAGATCGAATTCAATGTAATATAGGCGACGACCCGCTAACGAGTTCTTGCTAAAACTTTAAAATGCTAGGTTTCCTCGCCTTTATTTTCATACTGGTTTTACTTTAATTAAAAGGCATTAAAATAAGGACGAATTTAAACGTAAGATAAGCAATGACCATTAAACCACTTTTTGCTAAAAATGCTACATGCTTTGGTTTCTTAACACTTATTTTCATTCTGGTTTTACTTTAATAAAAGGAAATTTAAATAAGTGCAAAGTTAATGCAATACATAAAACGATCGTTTAGCCAATTTTGCAATAAAATGCAAACAGATTGGTTTCCGAACCCTTTTTTTCATTCGGGTTTGACCTCAATTATAAGAAATTTAGATAAGAATGCACTGGGTACAATTTCAGTCTACATCAAACTTGTTTATTTTGGATACGTTTATTTCAATGCTGGCCAGCTTTCTAATCCTGAGGAAAAAGTCACGTTTTCTCCCCGATGAGCTTTGGTTCCTTAGCTCTCCCATGACAAAGCAAATACGCATACGATTCAAATCTTTCAATAAGGCACAGGGAAACCAACAAATCTTTCAATTTCGCACTAATATTAGCCAATGACATTATTCGGGATACTATCAGCGAAAGTCTTTCAGATTTTCTCCTGAAGAGCCAGATGCCTGTCGAAGCGCTTTGGAGTCTGCGCAGTATCAATCGTCATCGCCCTTCTTCCTTCCTTTGTTGATTCGCGCATGCCCCAAAACGCTTCGCTCGTCCCATTGATCAGCGAGCCAATCAGAGTTAACGTCGTTTCCTTTGTGATTCACAAATGGGGGAATTCGCAGTATCCCGAACAAGACATCGCCGCCAAAGTCCGATCACATGATTGAAACCCGAGTTACACGATGTCGGATTGGTTTTCGCTTAGGATTGCCCACCCTTATCCAAATCAGTTGCACTTCGCTTTCGAAGTGATTACACGACTTCGAATGGCTTTTGCTCCGCTTTGCGTCGCTGTTACATGATGTCTGATCGCTGTGTACTGCGGAGACAAAAACCTCTCTTTCGTGTTACATGAGATCGAAAGCGAAGCGAAGTACTTCGAATTGATTTTCACTTCCCCTCCAGAGCGGAGTGACTTTCACTTCGGTTACAACCACCAAACTTCTTCGGATTGCCTCTGCGTCGTGTAACTGAAACCCCTATCCGAAGTGAAAAGCAATCCGAAGTGAACCCAGTCCGGCGTAAAATCTCGTCATGGATCGGCGTTACATAGAAATTCATTCCTTCAAAGATTGGCCTTTGTTCAATAAGTTTGCAGGAACAGTATCAATAAGATCTAGCTCTCAAAATTCCACATGTTTACTTGAACTATGTCCATGAACAACATGCATAGCACACATTTGTTTATGTGCTTTTCGAAAATCTTTGACGAGTTAAAGCAATTCGCTACCAAGAAAGCTAATGGGCCTACCTTCATCCACAGAAGAATCCCAATAATCCGCATTAAATCGGTTTCTTTCGCCGCAATGAGGCAACGAATACCTTTACCAACAAGGTCACCATAAATCCCATTTCTTTCCATCATTTTATCATCGTTAATGATGGAAAAATACGATCAAATTTTGAAGTCTCTGCAGCGAACTTAGCTTTCCAACTTTTCTTGTTGCAAACGCATGGGAAAAATTGCGTAAAACAAAAGAGTTTACAAGGCTCAGGTCTCCCATGTGGCAGAGCCAAGCAATACCTTTGAGAGTGAATTGCACAGCCCTCGAGGGCATTCCATCATAGCCAAACGAAGAGACAAAACATTTCTCTGTATGGAAAATTTGGGAAAAATTCTGATATGATGACAGGACCGAGCCTTTCTTTAAAAATTTACTTTATTGCGACATTGCTGGAGAACAATAGAAGTGATGTGTTTGAAGCTATCACTTATTTTGCCTTTATCACTTTTCAACACTCACTGGTCACATTGACTTTAAAGGGAGTACAAAGACCAACATGCCTTGCGCGAAGTCGGCGACTTGCTCTCCACAACTTCCAGAATAACTGACTGCATGAAACTAAACAAGGACAGATTTTGTAAGACAATAGCATCAGTTGCTTTTGTTGACACATAAATTCAAAGAGATTTGCGATTGCAGACAAAGGAAATTCTATCAACCAGCAACTTAAAACAAATAAAGCCGGAAAGTTTCTCTGAAACCCGGGAAGCTAGCTCGCTTGTTTTGCGTTCCAGAAATGATTTTTAAGCGCAAAAAAGAGCATCTATCGAAAGAAGGAGGATATATCTAAATATCTACCGCGGACATTATATTTTTGTTGATCAGAAGCTGAGCAATAAGTGCTTTGATCAGACCTAAAAAATACGAGAATTTAATCGCCTCCAAATCGGCTTCTATACCAAACAAATAAAATGCCCACTGTAGATGTTTAGATATATTTTCCTTCTTTCGATATATGCTCATGTTTATTCTTAAAAACCATTCCTCGAATGCACGACAAGAAAGATAGCTATGGGTCTCAGAGAAACTTTGCGGCTTTGTTTGTTTTGAATTACTGGTGGAGACGATTTCCATTGTCTGCAATCGAAAATCGCTTTGAATCTTGGTGTCAACAAAAGCAACTGATTCTATTGTATTACAAAATCTGCCCTTGTTACGAAACCCACAAAAACAAAAAGAAACGATGGCAAAAGCTGCTGGTCTCTATCGGTCTTCGCACTCCCTATAAATAAGGTCTCAAACTCTTAAGTTGAAGCCTGACCCATCCAACTGTGTAAAAACCAATAAAATTGAATCTACAGCTCCTCCACAGTAACACAAACGGGGCACAATTATTTTGGGACACCCTGAAATATCATTCTGAAATTTGATATTTTTACTGTCATATGTGCACCAGAAAGAAATCCTTAAAATCCATTTTGGTTGGTCTGAAGATCTATCTTTAGAAGTTTTATATCAAGTTAATGATCCATTATTGAACTTTGAATCTTTTTATTAGAGTCTGGCTATCTTGAACATTGAAGGCATTTATGAAAATAAATTTTAATATATCGAAATGTTATATCCTGCTTATATTAGAAGACAGGAATCCCAGGCAGTTAAAAGAACAACAGTAAATTCAATCTTAAAATCGTTAATTGTATAGTACCTGTGTGTGTTGTTTGTTGCACCTCTCCACAGCTGTGTTGTGTTTCATTGATTTCCACATTGCACTGCATAATTGTTCGAATACGAGAATTCGATACGAAGTAATTTGAAATTCTAATTTAGTTTAATTTATGTCCTATTCACACTGCAAGTTAAACCAGCTTAAACTAAACCAGCTTTTCGAATAAGGCCTTCTGATTGGTTAATCCTGCAAATCCAGTCATTTGATTGGCTGAAATTTAAACTGGTTTAGATAAAACTGGTTTAACTGCGTTAGTGTGAAAGCAGTATAATTGTGTCAGTGTGAATATCGAATGGAGCCTTCTAATTGGCTAATCCAGCAAATGCAATGCATTTGATTGGTTGAATTTAAGCAGATAAAGGTAAAGCTGGTTTAACTGTGTCAGTGTAAATACGGTGCATTCACATTGATACAGTTAAACCAGCTTTACCTTAACCTAGTTAAATTCAACCAATCAAATGCATTGCATTTGCTGGATTAGCCAATTAGAAGGCTCCCTTCGATATTCGCAGTGACAAAATTAAAACCAGTTTTTTCCAAACCAGTTTAAATTTCAACCAATCAAATGAATGGATTTGCTGCATTGACCAATCAGAAGGCCCTATTCGAAAATCTGGTTTCATTGAAGCTAGTTTAACTTGCAGTGTAATGCTCCACTCAAACTGCAAGTTAAACCAATTTAAACTAAACCAGGTTTTTGAATAAGGCCCTCTGATTGGTCAATCCAAGAAATCCAGCCATTTGATTGGTTGAAATTTAAACTGGTTTAGATAAAGCTGGTTTAACTGTGTCAATGTGAATGCAGTATAACTGGAGCATAAATTAGAATTACAAGTTACTTCGTATTGAACTCTTGCATTCGAACAATTATGCAGCGCAAGGCAGATGTCAATGAAAGACAACACAGCTGTGGAGAGATGCAACAAATAACACACAAAGGTATGATACAATAGACCTTTTAGCTATTCTAAGAAAAGGCCTGGATCGAGCTTTATATTTTCATGCGAGGCGCTCGATTGAGTGGCGTCAGAGCTTCTATCACTATGGTGTACATTCGAAAATTCTACAAAATGTATCAAGATAGCGTTCGATTCTGATTGTTCTTCAGAATAGCTAAAAGGTCTATTAAAGGTGATCTGAAGCGAAAATTTTTATTGATTCAAATTAATGGCACTGTCGAATGATACGGACTCCTGTTTAAATTTCTTTGATATCTCTTTTCGTTTTCAAGTTATCCACTGATATTAAGTTTCAGTTGATGACGTCATTTTGTTTGCAAATTGCTAGGATGATGTACTGGAATATAGCTGTATCTAAGTTTTGAAAGGTTACAGTTGTAGGAGACATTTAAGTTGAGCTGAATAAATGTAATAAAAATTGTTTCATGGACTGATATAATGTTTAGAAAGGCATGCCAATTTAAGAAATGTCCTTGGAGTCAATTTCCTTTTGAAAACATAGCCAGCCTCGTTCATTTTCATTACTTTTTGCAAGCAAAATGACGTCATCAGCCAATCATACAAAATAGTGTATAATTCGAAAATGAAACAAGGTATCACAAGGTAAACGACATTCTTTATCATTCAAAAGTGCTATCTATTTGCATCAATAAAAATTTTCGCTTCAGATCACCTTTAACGATTTACAGATTGTAAAATTATAATTGTTCAGTTAACTGTCTGGGCTTCCTGTGGATCGACCATCAAGTTTCACTGGTTTTTCGAACAGCAGCACCGTAAAGCTCAACTTAGCTCTCATGGCTATTAAGCCCTTCCCCATCAATAAAAAAGTTTGAAGGTGTCCAACTACAGTAAATCCCCGCATATAAGAACCTACTTTCTTGAGAGCCAGGCTGAAATTGGTTCTTATTTCAAAGGTACTAAGACTAATTTCGAGGTATAGAGGTTCTTATTTGAAGGCTGCCTCGTGTAATCCGCTTGAGAGTCTCACAAAGATGTTAAGCCCTATTATTTTTTTTGGAAGCGTTCTTATGGACCTAATAAGTACTTGAGGAGGAGAATAAAACTTTCAAAGTCAACTGGGACCACAATGACCTGGGTAACAGCAATCAAATATCAACTTTGCAACTCCTGCAATAAGAACCTATGTTTCATCAAACTGAAATAGGTTCTTTATTGCAAGGTACATAATTTAGGAAAAACAGCCTCCTGGTTCTTATCCTAATAGGTCCTTATATGCGGGAATTTACTGTACGTGTCAAGCGCCTCAATGATATCAAATGCCAGAGGATATCGAGGATTTCCATTCATTCAGCTAAAACCGTTTGCATCTTAATTTAGATCTGGTTTGAGATAAAACTGTGTCGAATTTGTGCATTTGACGTAGACTTAATACGATGAGTCCCTTGTATCCCTGCAGTAAACCTTGCTCAAAAGGGACTTAAAACGAAACAGTGGAAAACCAGGACCTATTTTCTGCAATCATCAATGGAATTATGATGGAATCACGGCTTCGAATCTCAATCCCGTGGGAGTTGTTTCAATTCTTCAATCGAATCGAAACTTCTAACACATTTACACTGTAACAATAGTAATTCCAAATCAGGCAATTGGTTTATTTGCAATTGGAGCAGTTTCTGCGACAATGTTTTGCAATCTACATACCTTTTGTAAAGTTGGATTTTCAATATTTTTTGTGCGTAGTCTGCTTTTGAGCTCTCTGTCCCACCAAGCAAACCATTAATATTGTCGCTGTATCTCTTGCAATCCCCACGCCTATCGTGCCTCCTTGGGTTTGCTTGTACACCTTGTTATCTATCTGACATATATGGTTTTTCATGGCAACTAATAAGCTTGTCTGTAGGGCTGATGCAACTAGTTCCTTTATTTCTAATGAGCCTGGTTTGATGTCACTTTTTGTCCAACCTGTCCAATTCTTTTCTATGTTACTGACTACTCAAGAGGCCGTGAGTTTAAGAGCCTCTCCCTCCCTTTGTAGTTCTAGCACAATCTGTGGAGAAGTCCCTTTCGCTTATCAATGATACCACGCAGCGCGCGCGGCTGAGTGGTTAAGGCGACTGACTCGTAAACCAAAGGTCAGAACGGCCGAGGTTCGAATCCCGCGCTGGACAGTTTGGTCGCTGTCCGTAACTCTAGCCCGGGTCGACCGGAGCCATGTGAGGGAAATCTGGTAGCTGCGGCGGGTAGCTGCGGTGGACTGATGGTAAAACAACCGTGGTCCCTGCTGGAAATAAGTCTCCCAGACTTCCGCAGGCTAGCCACGTTAAATATGAATACCTACCTACCTACAGACTCCGAAAAATGCAACTCAGGACAACTCAGAAGCACAACCACTTCCAGTTCGCTGACAAATCCAATCCACGCAGAACATTACGGCGCTGCGAACCATTGCGAAGCAAACAACAAAATTAGCAACCTCAAGTTTTATTTCCAACGAAATTTCGTACAGCTTTTATTATTCAATACAAAAATGTAAAAATTTCTTTCCGTAAGAAATAAGGCGACGATCCATGAAAATAAGAACAAATTTTACCAGCTAATTCTAAAGAAAGTTAAGGACTAAATTACCTCGAAGGGAAACCAAACAACTACCATCCACTTACAGATTGCAATAACAGCTTTCCAACTAGATGCGTAGGGAATTTAACGATAAGTTTTATACTACACGTAGAGACGCCAGAGGTATGAAAAAGATAGCTTGCCTGCAAATTCGAGTGGTTTCTTTTCAGAGAGGTTTTTCCTCCAGTAGAGTCCACGAATTAGCAACAGACAGCAAGTCTGCTGACTTCAGCAAAGGCATATTTTGACTTAAGTGGCGTGTGCAAAAACAAACCTAGCCAAACAAACCTAGAAAACAAACCCCATGGTGGGGGGGGGGGTGTTTATATTGAATCTAATTCAATGTGATTAATTACAAGAATTCCCCGAAGACGACTATCGATCATTTAAAACAAAAGAGAACAATGGAGATCTCTTTCCACCAGTGAGGTTTACTTCTTTGAACCTGCGAACTACACGGGACTTTGGACAGGCTTTTTGTCGCAGATGCGCAGACTGGAGGAGGACCCTCACTGCTCTTCACGGAATCAGTAGACTGCACCACACGCTATGAAAAGATAGTATGACAGGTTATAGCGACTTTCTTTGGACTGAACAGCTTAAAGAGCCTTCAGGTAATTTGCTTCTGGGTCTTCAAAAAAGTACTCCCGTTTGAAAAATCACCAGAATTCGATTATCAGGCCGTTGTTGTTGTTGCTGTTAGTCCTGCTGTTTTCCTTCAGGTCATTTGACCCCTGATGATGTCATGAATTTGCCGTCTCCATTCAGCTCTGTTTTTAGTGTCTTTGTTTAGTTGGTAAACATTTCTCTTTATGGGAGCTTTTATCATGCTGTCAAACAACTTTGTTGCAGATCTTCCCCTATCTCTTTTCCCTCAAATTTTTCCTTGCATCATCAGTCAAAGGTCAACTTGGATGAGGAAATTTGTTTAGTAATTTCCCTCATCTTGTACACCCAGAAAATAGAAAAATGCATTTAAAGGGCATGATTGGGAACAAAAATTCCACATTCTATTCTGGTCCACAATTTACCTTCTATAGACATTCGAATTCTGTATTTCAAACTGGCAATGCAAATATCAATGCGACATAAATCATGGACCACAGTGGAACGTGGAATTCTCGTTTCCCATACCAACCCCTTACAGGGGGTCTGTTTGATTTTACCAAACAAAATTTTCTCATCTAAGTTAGCCTGTAACGGACGGATTAACATTTTAGTTTTGGATATCGGCCGCATACTCTTTATTCCATAGCCCGCCCAACGAGTAAACTTTTTTTGACTCACCCGGTATTTAAAGGAGCTGGATAAGAAATATGTAAACAAATCCTCGTTTTGTGCATCAAATATCGCATTTTGAAAGGAGAAATTCCTTTGTAATTGACTAAATTCAAAAGGAAATATCCTCATCTAGATACAGGCTGATCTTTGGGTGAAAGATCGACGAAACTACTTGCTGGAAATCATTTATATCGCATCCATCCCAAATCATAAGGATGTTTCATTTGCATCAGAAGAAAGTGCAAAGGCTAATTTCCAGGATGAGAAATTCATTTTGAATTTTAGTTGAACAGTCGCAATAAATTAGCTCAGCAGAAAACAGCCAAATCAAGATTACCCTGAGAGTATCAAGATGATAAAATTCTTGTTTTCTCTGACAACAGCAGACAATATACAGGTGCTAAAGAGAAAGGGCCATTCAAACTGCTACCTGACGCATACAATAGGGACATTTAGCAACTAGGACGGCGACTGCAACGACAACGCAAATGCGCCGTTCGTATCCGAACTTCGGCTCGACAAGACTTTTTGTTTTCCGCTAGAATTTGCTTCCCTTGAGAGTCTGTGAAGTTGTCCTTTTCAAATGCACAACTTGGAAATCCTATTCCTAACGTTCTGTTCTTCAGATCTGGATCTTCAAAGTGTACTCAATCATTTGAAATGTTAATTATCAAGGAAACCGGGCGTTCCGAAGTATTTTGATGAAGAAGGAGATTTTGTCTCGTCTTATCTTAGAACATGTGAAGGTAACGTGGGAAACTATGCTCAGTTTGCATCATACAAGATGACGTTCTGGCTGGCGTTGCCGTCCTGGCTGCTAAAGGTCCCTAATATACGAAAATGAGCGGCGTTGCACAGACTATACCCTTACCATGGGGCAATCATTCGGTACTCGAGACCAAATACAAGTGGTAATTTCTCAACTTCATGACATCACAACCACAAGCCGATTGAAAATTGAAATTATTCAACTTCAACGATCACTGCAACGAAAATACCTTGTTGCGCAGGAGCATAAAAATGTCGGTTCATTCAACAGAACAATAACAATTCAATTCAATTATAAAAATGCTGTTGTTGTTGTAACAGGGACTTTGTAGTGAGTCTAGAAAAAGCTGTGATTCTGAAAATGATCAAGACACCGAAATTCACAGCAATATGATTATAGCAAAAGTACTTGAAGTTTTTTCCAGGCATTCAGTACAAACAAAGTTTTACCGAGTGTCCCAAAAAAGGTCCTCCCGCTTTAAAAATTGCCAAAATTCGATTACGAAACCGATCGTAAAATCTTCTTTTTGATCTCTGTTGTCAATGATTGAAGAATACCGAAAGAAGATAACATGTTTGTTTTTATTACGCAAAGGGTATTAAATGACGGATCGAATAACCTTATTCTGACCCATATTCTTTGAGCAGCATTGTTAAAGGTGGTCTGAAGCGAAAATTTTTATTGATGAAAATGAATACCACTTTTAAATGATGAAGAATGTTGCTTATAATTTCGCGATACCTTCTTCCATTTTCGAGTTATCCACTATTTTGTATGATTGGCTGATGACGTCATTTTGTTTGCAAAAAGTAAAGAAACTGCATGAGGCTGACTAAGTTTCCAAAAGGAAATCAACTCAAAAAACTTTTCTTCAATTGACATGTCTTTCTAAACATCATATCAGTCCATGAGGCAATTTCTATTACATTTATTCAGCTCAACTGAAATGTCTCCTACAAATGTAGCCTTTTCAAGATCAGATACAGCTGTATGTCAATATATCATCCTAGTCATTTGCAAAAAATGACGTCATCAACTGGAACTTAACATTAATGGAAAACTTGAAAACAAAATGAGATATCAAAGAAATTTATAACGGATTCCGTATCATTCGATAGTGCCGTTCATTTGCATCAATAAAAAATTTCGCTTCAGATCACCATTAATCTTGCGTCTAAGAGCCATAATATTGAAACTTTTCATCATCCGTCAAGTATACAATGTAGTTTGTGTTTCATTTTGACATTTATGACAAAAACGAGGAGTCCAATAAACCATAAGAAATTGCTCGGGTAAGTATCAGAGCTTTTTGCAATATGCTTCAAAACCAGACAGCATTAAAAAGAGCTAAATGTATTAATTCAAATACAAATCAAAAGATCAGCTATTTCTGAAAAAATATTTTGGTCTTTGATCTACTTGCCAAAAACGAAATCTGAAGATTGGCGTTATGACAAAATTTTTGTGATTCTTCAAACGGGAGTAGTTGGGTTCTGGGACACCCAGTATTAAGCATTTACAATGAATACTGGCCTCCAACGATCCCTCTACCATACTGACTCCCAGACTGCACTGAGGAAACGATCCAGATAACAACAGAAGAGGAACACGTTTCCCTGTGTTCCATGTCACTTTAGTTGCTCAAAGATAATTTCTAATATTCACCTTTAACAGATTTCTTTCACAGTCTCAAACTGTTTTACTAATCCCTGATAAAACGACACTTTAAAAACAAAATTAAAACAAAATCAACAATAACTAAACTTTCCTCGCGTATAATTATCCGAGACACACTAAATTCACTTTTGCTGTCAATAAGGGGAAATCCCGAGATACTGATGATTAAGCTGACAAGTCTATTCCACGGATTTTTATATCTACTTCAAGACCAAGACAGAACAACCACGGGAATCAACTTTTGATGAACATAAAATATATTTGATGTTAGCTTGTGAACGGTTAAAAATGGCTAAACAGGAAAATGAAAGGAGGGAGAAGAAAGGGGACTCAGACTGCGTTCGCGGTTTCCCTTCCCTCTACCTTCTCTCGTTTTCTTCCCCCTCCCCTCCACAGTTTCGCCGTTTTTTTCAATTTTTTCGGCCAGTCACAGGCTACTTTGATGGTAATCTTTCTCCAATTCAAGCAATTCAAATAGCTAATAAGCAACGCAAAAAATGAAGCGCTATCTTGGATCCCTTGACGACAGGCATTATGGGAAACATTCGGGAAAATATTGCCCGCTCCTTGACCAATCAAAATCGTTATTAAGATCTCTGCCGAAGATTCGGTAATAAAGTAATGCCCTGCCTTTAAGAAGCCCACTTTATGACCACATCCTTGTGTTCTTATTTAGTTAGGGAGCAATCATTTTTAATCCTAGGTAACAGCGCAGAGGAAAATTTAGCAGTATTCGAAAAAATTTCAACTTAATCTTGAATCCAGAAAATTTTTGCATCCCACCATTTTTCAGCAAAATCGTTTGGTACCCCATCCTGAAGTCTTTCTGAGTATAAAATAGACAAATAAATTGGCGCATCCAATGTTGTCCTAGGCGATTTTCATACCGGTCAAGAAGTGATTCATCATTTGCAGATGCCTCTCTATTAACATGTCTTTTTATTTCTATAATTGATGACTTCAAACAAAATTTCTTTCAAGTTTTCAAATTGTTTTCAAACAAAATTGTTACCCCTCCGTAGCAGCCTATTGTTCTAGCAAAAATTTAGGGTATGAGACCATGTTCGCACAATAACGGAATAACTTGAAAACAGTCAAAAATTTCACGGTCGCAGGATTATTGTTGATGTTCAAAAATGGTAGCAGCACCATCTGAAAAAGGTGAAATTAGACGTTAAAAAACTCTATGCAATCTTCCGGAGCATTTGATGCCAAAAGCATTTACCTGTACCTAATGAATCGATCAGTCTCGTTTTGGAAGCGTTGCAATATGTTGCGTATTCCGTTTTTAATTTTCGCAGAATAACGTTTTCAAAACATATCGGTTATACTTCCGTTTTCAAAAGCTACTGCTCGTAAAGTCTTTCGGCAAAATTTGCCGTTGCATGTGAATGGGAGGCCTATACTCCACACCTTGTACCGTTTTCAAATTGTGCCGATATCTCTTGAATGCAAACTGAGTTCCCCATAAAGTGGTTTCGTTAGGGCAGAACTTTATAGTAGATCATAGAAGTTTACAATCAATCCTCTTGAAAATCTGGAACCAATGTTTGGCTTTTAGACCCTTACAACACGGCCATACTTCGAAGCCAATGTTCGTTTCTCGCTCGCCAGAATTCCATAAACTATTTACTCGTCAAATCACCCAGTAGTATTAGGCCCGTTTTATAAGTCGGGCCGCGCCGCGCCGAACCAAAACAAATTTGAGTTCGACTGAGGTTCGACTTGGAGCGCCTCTGCCTCATAAGAACAAAACCTTTGTCGTGCCGTCCTGTGTCAAACCGTAATGGAGCATGCGCACAATACTGATTTTGGAAAAGTTTCTTTCAAATTTCGTGCATTTGAATACATTCGTTCGTTAAATGAGAAATTCGATGTGAGGATAAACGTTTTTTTCTTTGTCACTCCATAAGCTATTGACATTATTGAAATAATCATAGTCCTTTTATGCAGGTATGAGTATGGTGCGGCACGGCGCGACAGGAATTGGTTTTTTAAGTCGCACTGGGTCGACCCAGTCGAGAGGCCTTTGGCGTGTCAAATTGGTTTTATAAGAGTCGCGCCGTGCCGAACCAGGCATAATTGGTCGAAACTCACTCGGTTCGGCACGGCGCGGCGCGACTTATAACACGGGCGTTAGCAAAACAATAGACCTTTTAGCTATTATACAAAAAAGAGCCTGGATCGAGCGCTATTTCTTACATCTTTGCACGCGAAGTTCAGCCGAGTGGCGTTAAAGCTTCTATCACAACCAGGGAGCTATACGAGGTCGCATATCCCATCGCAGACTGCGCCAAAGCATAGCTCCCTCATCACAACTGTCCACGTTCGAAAATTTTACAAAATGTAGCAAACTATTGTTCGATTCTGATTCTCTTTTGAATAGCTAAAAGGTCAATTTACGATGTTGTAAATTTACATTTCACAATACGTTGACTCACGTATCCATTTAGTTCTGCTTTGTTTGTTTGTTTCCAAGTCTCGCAGCATCACCTTTGATTTTTTGATCACCTCAAAAAACTCAGCTTTTATATGTTTAATCATCGTCTTCGCCATCCTCCTGAAAGAAACGAAATAAAACATGAGTAAAAGGAGTAAGCTTCATACTGCCACTCCCAGTAATTGTAAAGGGCGACTTAGGTCCCGTTTACACCATACCCGATAGCTATTGTCGCGCCGCGATTTTCGTATCGGATAGGGATGCCGTTTACATCACACCTAAGCTATTCGATACAAGACACTCCACATATAGGAGCGAAAGCCACTTCACTTCGTAGGTGATATCAAAATCACTCCGGCATGGTTTTTGCATGAATTACATGGTTCTATCCGATACATCTCGTTCTGTAGCCACACTTTTTCTGAGAACAATAAGAAACAACAAAATTATCAAAAAAAGGATTAAGAAACAATGCTAGATTGCTCCCTCATGATGTAAACAGAGGGCCTAACTGGCTTGACAGTTAAGAAGCAACGATAGCTATCTGGTATAATGTAAACAGTTGCCCTATCCGATGTCGTTGTCATCTTATTTTACATCGAATAATAAAGCTACCTTACTACCGTGTGAACCAGAAGAAAGTTCCCACTTTTGAAAATTCATAACAGTAAGATTATTTCACAGATTTCTATCTCAAAACAGTCTTCTATCTCAAAATAGTCTTGTATCTTCTATCTAAATTCTTACCATGCAAAGCATGGACTTGCTACAAGTCTCTCTCCCGGCAAAAACGGGAAAAGGAATAAAAGCAAGAGAGACTTGTGATACTTGGTAGCCTGGGTCATTGGCTGGACAGGATTCTGTCCAGTCGGCATCCTTTTACAAAAAACCAATGTCCAATCATATGCTTATAAAGTACAATGATACAAAAGAGCGAAGCTCTGCGATGTTCTTTGACAATGGCCGACTCAAGCTTCGATGAAACAGTTCACAACAACCCAATCATTTTGAAAATGGAAGCAAGGCTCGATAGCTCATGAATATTAATGAGCATGCCAACTATTACAAGTCTCTCTCGCTTTTTTCCTTCTCCCGTTTTTCCGCGAGAGAGACTTGCAGCAAGTCCTTTTTTTGCAGTGATGCTGCAAATGATGAAATAAATAGAGCACATAAACGTTGTCTGCGGATACTCTACCAGGACTATGAATCTTCTTTCCAGCTACTATTGAGCCGAGATAACAGCCAAACTATCCATGTTAAAAATCTCCAGAAATTAATGACTGAAATCCACAAGTCAACCAAAAAACTAAATCCTTCATATTTATGGGAATTTCACGAGAGGAAAGAAATAACGTATGACCTAAGAACTAAAGACCTGTGTAAACTTCCAAAGATCAAGAAACGTTATGGCGCGGAGTCACTCTCTTTCAGAGGAAGTTTCCTTTGGAACACACTTAGTGACAAAATCAAGCAAAGTCCATCCCTTGCAGCATTTAAGAATCAAATAAAATCATGGACCGGTGATAAGTGCACCTGCAGACTATGTTTATAACATTTTTGTTTAGATATATACAGTACATTTTGTATAATATCAAATAGTTTACTTTACAATTGGAATGAATTAGTATTATGTACTAGGTTAAACCCAACTTTAAATAATGTTAATGATGATGATGATGATGATGATGATGATGATGATGATGATGATGATGATGATGATGATGATGATGATGATGATGATGATGATGATGATGATGATGATGATGATAGTGATAGTGATAGTGACAGTGATGATGATGATGATGAAAGTCCATGCAAAGCATGATAAACAAACAACAAGGAAAGATTTTGGAACAAATAGCATCAACTGCTTTTTGACTGACACATGTGTTTAAAGCTTTTAACGACTGCAGACAACAGAAATTCTCTCAACCAGTAATTCGAAACAAACTAAGTGGCAACAGTTGCCTTGAAACCAGTGGAGCTTACTGTCGCCTTGTGCGAGCGAAAGGTGGCCTTAAGAGACATCAACAGTTTATGACAATAGAAGAAGAGGGATAAATCTAAAACTATGCCTGGCTAATTTCATTTATTTGATTCGCATGCCAACAAAAAAGCCATGCCATTCTCGAAAAAAATTTGACCTTAAATGCAGCACTTACTGCCCAGAATGTAAAAGTAATCTTTCAACGGACATTCAGTTTTCGGTTCAGTGTTCCTGATTGGGTCATCCTAGTTGGGCCACCTCAGTTTGGTCAGCCCAGAGTGGAAGCATGCAAGCAAAATTGGTAGAAAATTGAAACCCAATCAAGAGATAATCACCTGATCAAGACAATAACTTAACTTCCCGTATGGCTTCGTTCATCGCAGAAATGCACTCAATCCAGGCGAGGCTTTTCTCATTACTTGGAGTTGGGAATAACTGGAAAACATAATCTTTTATCTGCTGTATTCTCTTTTTGTCTATGCCCTTCCTTTCACTGTTTTCATAAACCGCGCGGTACATCAACTCACTTGGCCTAAAGAGTGCTCGCATAAGTTGAACAGCATAATTCCGCATCGAGAAGCGCTTGAGCTGTGAATGTATGATCTCTTCCGGAGATGCCAACGTAATGGGTTTGATATCCTCTTCAATGATGATTGGTGATGCTGGTCTCGAGAGACTGAACGGCGAATGTCTGGGCGGAGAAGCGGAACGGGTATTGCTTCTGTTCTCAATGCGTCGAGGCTCAGCAGCAGGTTGATGGTGTACAGTGCTTGTTGCCGTTTCCATCGATTCCTTTCGAAGACTTACGATATTTGTGATGCTTGGCTGCATTGTAATGCTCTTATTCGCTTTAGTTGACGCACCTTCCGCTGTGTTATTCCGCACGTTGACATCTGATGTGGAACCGGACTTGTGTTGTACCGCTTTAGGATGAGCTATTCCGGTTACGTATGACTGTTCATATTGTCTTGTATCTGAGTTATACACAAGAGCAGGCTGCCCGGATAGCATCATGCCTCCATTGGCACCTTGTGCTGATCCAGGCTTCTGTTGGTTCACATTCATTGGAACGATCGGAACCATTTGAGACTGGTCTCCAGCCCTCATCACATAAACTGCCATATTACATTGATTCGCATATAAAGGTAAAACATTACTAGACGACGATACATGAACCCCAATTTTTGCATGTGTCAGCTGTCCAGAGTTCGCTGCTGATGATACCTGAGGTTGCATTGGAGGCACCAAAACAATGTTGTCATCATTTGTTGAAGGGGGAATCCCTGTCGGCTCTGAAGAACGTCTATCTTCACTCAGACTCAGCGCAGTTCTTCTGAGCTTTGTAGGAGGTGGGCCTAAATGTATTTCGCTGCCTTTCTCATTTGAAAATGGTGGATTAACATTTGGCGATGTGCGACCTGTACTTCTGCTGCGAGGGAGAACAAGAAACTTGTCTCTCCAAGCCTCCCATTCATGGCGAACATCACTGCTTCTCCTTTCTTGTATTCCATTCGGTATACCTGGCATTACATGATTCCGCGGCCCTTGTCCGTTACACAGAGTATCCAGTCTCCTTAAAATCGCTTCATTCTGCACAAGCAACTTATTCTGATTTGATATCAACGTGCTCAGCTTTCGATCAACCATTTCCGCGGCCAGTTTATTATTCCTCGCATCTCCGAGCATCTCAACATCACTTGCTACACCGTAAAACGCATTAAGATCTGAATCAGGTGCTGGGCGTTGATTTGCTGCTTGTATTCGTGGTGTGCGGTTGTTTGCCGCCCTGCGCGGCTCATGAATCGGTATTAATGTAGGCATGGATTCATCACTAGGTGCCCTCACCACAGGTGTGTCTTCAAACGCATCCCTGAAGGTCAAGTATTTAGTGTTGTGGTCTTCAAAGGCTTCCTCTTGCCCTTGAAATTCTTGTGTCGAATCACATAATTGATTTTTATATTCAGTTGGCTCAACTTTAATTCTGATTTCGCTCATGTTGAGGCTCTGATTTCACGACCTGTTCATAAAAATTGTGATTTAATTAAAACTAATCACGCGTTTTTCGTTAAAACTTGATTCAACATTCGAGGCAAATACATGCGAAGGCGCGGTCAACGTGGTTTTGCTTTTCCCCTCAATTAAACCGCAACGCATTCAACTTTTAAATCATTCAGGTGTTCCACACAAAGTTTGGTTAAACATCAAAACAATAGGTTTCTATCTTCAATGATTCAGACTTTCCAGAATACTCAACAGAGGTTTCAAAATTCTCTAGCATCCTCCGCTTTCTCAACTGAATTCATCATCTCTTGTTGATTTATCCTGTGCCTCAAGGGAGATTTTCAAGTTACTAAAATCCCTTGGCGCAAAAACTTAAGTTGTTTTGATCCCTTGGGGAAATCTCATAAAACAATCAGTCAACTTGATAACTCCAGCCTCTATTTGAATCTGTAATTATACTTTACATAGCTTTTTGCATTGTCCTTCCTCGTTGCCTTGAAGCACTTTCATGAAGGTCATTCACTATAACGTTAGATTTGTCTTCCAAAAACGAATCCAAGATTCTCTTTACTTGGTAATCTGTAATTTTACTTTGAATGAAGCCTCTATTCAGTCTGTCCCACAGCAAGTCAAAGTCTTCGGGTAGAATGCTTTCTCTCTTATCACAAGTCGCTTCTTCTACCTTCTTCATAAGTTATCTCACTTCGCAAATCAAAACTGAACTCATTTCTCCGTGACTTCTTTATCGCTGAATGGACATAGATTTCCAGGCTTCATGTTGCGTGCAATTTCAACCTCCAGAGAAATTCCGTGGAATTCTTTTTCAGAAGACGACAAACCTTCTTCCTTGAAATGCTTCAGTATAACTTCTACAAGGCGATCTTTCTTCTACAGAAGACAGCAGCAATATACAACTTTTAGGAAAACACAACCAAATAATATTAAAGTTTGGAATAACTGATGAAATTTAGGCCATGACAACCGAAACAATGAAATAACAGAGAGCAAGTACACGAGAGGGCCAGAAGGACACATGCTTTGACCTCAAAGACTTTTGTGGGTGTCCACATCAACCACAGCATTGTTCGCAGGATCAAAATACGAGCATAATCAACATGGCTAGAGGTCTAGTGGTCAGGAATTTGGCCAGTTTTCTAGTCTGGTGTTGAAAGCCGCGAATTCCCCTGATCTCACGTTAGAGCAAAATAATCATAGCAAAGCTAAGCAGCTTTTCTCTTAACAGCTTGAGGCTGCGCGATAGCGAATTAAAACCTAAAAGACTGGTTGGAGATAGGAATGATTTGCAGGACAATAATCGGGACAATCTACCTCTTCCTTGAAACGAATTGATATGGCTGACATTGCATATAATACTTGAGGCATGGGTGAATCTCGTAGACAAAAGAATTGGGTCTCCGATAGCACAGGACCAAATGATTTTCGGTTCTGAGGAATAAACTTCACACCTTTAGAGAACCCAAGCAAATAGTGTTGCCCCCTCTTTGTTTTGATTCGATAAAGTGCGCTCAAAGCACGGAGTTGGCCTAAAGGGAGACTATACCAGGATCCACAGTGCAGTAGCTGTCCTGACAGAACAGTTCAATTGAAGTATCAATTTTCGATCAGCTCAACTACATCAGCGTGGATTTTCAGCCCCCGTGGGGGGGTGTAATTAACATGTTTTCCTACCGGGATGTACCACTGTTTGGTGTAACATTTTCCCTTATTTCTTCTAGAATGGGGTACCAAAGGAGGCAATTTTTGTGGAGCCGGTTGTCAAAGCATGTCAAAGGGGGAATTTTGTTAGATCAGGTCGTTATTTAATCCAATTTTGTGTTTTGGGGTATACTGTTAACCGTCATTTGCTAGAATCGGGTTTCATTTGAGGGCAAACATACTGGAGCCGGGTAAAAAAATTTTCTTCCGTCGGCACACCCCGTGCAAATTAAAGTCAAGTATTCCCCTCCCGGAATTTCAGACATCCTGAAATTTCACCTTGCCAGCAATGGCCCTTTGGAGACAATAAGCTTGTTTTGTGATTTCGTGTCAAACAATCCTGGATTTGTCCTTCAATGATACCAGTGAAGATCTACGTCAAGTGGCAAGTTAGAAGAGAAAAACAGCAGAGATCATGGCCTACGGCTGTCCAAGGTGCGTCAAAAAAGCTGACTTGTAGTGGACTTCTTGTCCTTGTTTGTCTTTAAACATGGTAACATCATGATCATTTCAATGAAAATACTACAATTTTGCCCTTGAAAAGATGTCTTTGTAATATCAAGTCACAATATGCACCCCAGGAGAAGAGCTTGAAGCTTTCCCTCTTGGGAAAATAACACAAAATTTGCCAACTTCTAGATCAAATCATTAAAGATCCACAGAAGGCAGACATTTCCAAGTCATATACTAAACAGAAAAATACTGAAAAGAGGATGAAACGCTTGTAGTTAGAGGCTTTGTGGAAGGAAGACGCTTGTTTACATGGTTTTGGAAAGCTTTGTAACGGCTATTTACCCCCCCCCCTCCAAAGCACTTTCGGCAATGGGAGTATACTGCAAAGTTCTGTTTTGGCTGGCCTAATCATTAATTCCTAGTTTCACTGTCGAACTAGCTGCAAAGTCCTGACAAGAGCATAAGACGGAACACTGCAGCCTGTTTTGCAATTTGATTTGTTGATCCGACCTCATAAGCAGTCTCGGACACAAGGGGCCGAGGAAGTGCGGCACTCCTCATGCATGTTGGGAGAACAACGGCCTTTCCTCGAAAACAATAGGACAAAACAATGTTTCTGAACAAAAACAATGGCTTAGTCCCAACATTGGCCTAACTGGCTCGTTGGTTCTTATTTCGCTGGTCTTCGTTGGCGTCTCATTACTAGACAAGGCCAGACTTTGAAACAAATTTAGAACCAATAAGTATTTCATTGAATATAGAAGAATTGACAGCAAACTAAGGGATCGTCTCCAAATATTCGTATCAAATTCGTGTAGGGAATTCGTAGCATCATAAGATATTGGTACGATAATCTATAAGCCGCATACGAATTAATTCGTATCGTCACCTTTTACAATTCGCATAACTTCGTATACAATTCGTATGTGATTCGTATGCAATTCGTATCAAATTGGTATAAGCAATTCGTATACACAAGTTGTAACACAATCGTATAAGCAATTCGTATACACAATACGTATCAAAATCGTATCAAATTCGTATTCAATTCGTATCAAAATACGTATAGAAATCAAACAATTTGTACACAATTCTTATCTCTTGTGCAGCTATACGAATTAAATGGTATAACACTTTTCACACATACGGCTGAATTCGTAGCAATTCGTATAAAAGCTATACGATAATTTGGAGACGATCCCTAAACAGGATTCGGTAATATGCAGGAACATCCTGGTTATTTGGTTTGGTCACATTAACTCTCTTGACTAAATATCTTGACTCAACATATTTTTATAATTTCATTTTTCATCAATCAAGTGCATCTAACCACTATTTGTTTGAAAGCTTGACACGAAGAATTTCAACAAACAAGAATCTCATTTTGTCTGTCATAATCGAAATGATCAATAAAACGTGACATGGCGCAGTCGTGAAATCTTCAGTCCTTGAAGCAAGAAAAGTCATGCGGACAGAGTTTGATCCCAAGTCGAGCTTTACTAGTTAAGTGTCATGACAAGGGGTCACGGACTCGATTAGGCCTTCTCTAATTCTGCGATCCCTGTGCTTGGCGCTAGAATCACAACTTCACCCTCCCCAATAGATACATCACTGCATTATACTTGAACGCTAGTTTCCAATCTCCTTGGGTTTCCTTAATTAACCCTTCAGTAACGTCCACATCACCCCAATAAACAACAATTTCTTCCACTTATAAAATTATGCAACTCACCGAAATTTTCTCCCAAAACGGCATCATCTTTTTACGGATGCAAACAATCTGATGCTCTCTAAAGACATCATGGACTTTGGTCTTCTTGGAATAAAATAGGAATCCGTGAATAAAAACATCGTTTCAGGTTCAACCTATTTTTGCATTATCTGCTCAACGAAATGATCTTCCTCAATAAAGCCTTATTTGAAGTGTTTAAGATTGTCCAAGAAGTCTCCGTAGCCTACATGGTTTTATTAACACCAAAATTACTTCATACTTTTTAGATACCCCAGAAAAATGACAAATAAACAACTTACCTCTTCTTCATAATCATCGCCCTCTTCACCTTCAATGTCATATTCCTCATCTTCAGCGCCTTCTTCTGCATCAAGGTTGTCGTCTTCAACAACTACGATGTTTTCGTCCTGGAATTATGAAAGTGTAACTTACTTTATGCTTGCAGTATCATTGATCTACATGGCCTAGATGCCCCCCCCCCCAGTGGCGGCTGGGACTGGTACTCAGGGTATTGGTCTAATACCAATTTTTTCAAGAAATAGTGGTTTCAGTGTTCAAAATGGAAAATTTTTCAAGCGGGTAGAGCTTTAGCGAATGCGTTTACTTACGTTACGTCACTTTTGATACAAACAGTGCAGACGCAGAGCCGTACCCATGTCATAAAGATAACATGGTTTTTATGAAATTGTAGGTAGAAACACTGCAAAAATGACGAAAAACAACAGCGAATGAGTCGGTTTAAGGGATCATCTACAAATATTCGTATCATATTCGTACAGGGAATTCGTAGCATTATATGATATTGATACGATATTCTATAAGCCACATACGGATTAATTCGTATAGTCACCTTTTAGAATTCGTATAAATTCGTATACAATTCGCATGTGATTCGTATGCAATTCGTATCAAATGCGTATAAGCAATTCGTAAACACAATTCGTAACACAATCGTTTAAACAATTCGTATACACAATTCGTTATCAAATTCGTAGCAAATTCGTATCATAATTCGTATAGAAATCAAACAATTCGTATACAATTCTTATCTCTTGTGTGGCTATACGAATTAAATCGTATAACACCTTTTCATGTAAACGATTGAATTCGTATCAATTCGTATAAAACTTATACGATAATTTGGAGACGATCCCTAAGGAGTATACATATTTTGCCAATATTTCGTCCTGACATGCAATTTCATTCGTTATCCGTCATCGCAAGCATCTCCGGATCCGACAAGCGACGTTTTATATCGTTGTACTCTTTCATTTAGTCCCTCCAAATAGATATTACCTCAAGTTCGTTTCCCCTTTTGATTTCTCTTTCCCAACAAGCAAAACTACGAAAAACATTTACTTAAAATATGTCCTTATATGCGAGTTGACCTGGAGAAAAACCAAAATTTTCTAAGATTTTCGCTAAGAAGAGCATGCCCTCATATCCGCACTAAGGATATGAGAAATGTTTCTCACTTGTCTTACTGCGCCTCACTTTCAACTTCTCGCCATGGTATTACGTCATAATTTCACAACTGCAAAAGAAGGCTACGAACTAGGGACTCTTCATTACCTAAGGGGTTATACATTTCCTAGGTGTCCTTGCAGTGTGTGTCTTCCAACATGCAATAACTCTTCACTGCAAACATCTTTGTCAAAGAAGATCCGATGAACAGTCAACCTTCTACTGCATAATGTCCTTTCAAGTCAAAGCCCTACACATCACATATTTCATCCGACAATCATGAATTTGAGATCAGGAACACCGCAATGCGACGAAGAACAACAGCAAATAGGTGCGAGATTAAGAAATATATATCAGGTATCTGATATATATTTTCTTTATCTCGCACATATTTGCTGTTGTTCTTCGTCGCATTGCGGTGTTCCTGCTCTCAAACTTATTAACGAATTATCACTGCAACGAGCGACATTGGTATCGTGTCCTTTTCTTTTTCGATTTATTTAATCATGAATTTGGGACAGTATATATACAAAGGAACTCACATCTCCGTCTTCAGGGTCGCCTCCAGCATTCTACAAATCAAGGAAGACGTAATATGAAAAAATTAATACTGTTTGAAGCCTGATCTTACTGGATAGCAATCTGATCCAAATCACAGATGGCCTGAAACGAAAATCTTTGTTGATGCAAATGATAGATGATAACGAAAGCATGCTGAAATCTTTTTGATATCTCATTTCGTTTTCCAGTTTCCATTGATTTTAAGACTGTGTCCACACGATACCGGCAAATTTAGAAAACGGTAAAAAATGTTATGGATTGGCCTCCCGTTCACAAGAAAACGTGACGTTTATTGCCGGCAGATTTTGAAAATGGTAGATTTTGAAGTGGAACTCTGACCGGCACATTTCGAAGTGACATCGTGCGAGCACTCAAAAACGAAGAAAATTGACATTTTTCGACGCATTCGAAACGAGGCTTATCTATTCTTAAGTGCAGGTACCTTTCTATGACATTAAATTCTTTGGGTGGCTGCCCCTTGGCTGCTTGTGCGTGGTGCTTCGCGGGGCAGTGCGTTACCATAGGACTTTCCTGTGGTGGCGCGGTGTGCTGCGGGGTGTTGTGCTCGGGCGGTTTGGGGGTGGGCATTCGGGGTTGCATGGCGGCTCGGCTTGGGGCGCGCTCAGGGGATTCGGCATGGGTGGGCGTGGTCGGTGCCGCGCATGGGCTGGGCCTGGTGCCTCTGGTGGGTGGACTGTACGTTTCTTCATGCACTGGATGACACCGATGCAGCGACACTCCCTTTCCAAATTTTTTTTTTGATCTTCTTTTGAATTTGTATATTAATAAAGAAATGTAAATGCCATTGACAGTGGGAACTAGATGACCCTGTGTCTTTTCCCGCTGTGAATGGCATATTTAATGTATATATATTGTTTTTGTGGTTAGTATGGTTTGTTTGTGTATAAAAAAAATTCTTGGGGAGACTGCGATGAGTTTGTGACTGTAAAATTTCCTAGCGTTTTCAAATTGTGCCGTTATCGTGTGAACGCTGGCTCAAATTTATCTACAGTCACATTTGGCACCGTTTCCAAAATGTGCCGGCATCGTGTGAACGCAGTTCAAGTATCAGACGTCATTTTTTTACAAGTTACCAGGATACTATATGGAGATAGAGAATTATCTTCTCTTTCAAAGCTTACAATTGAATAAAATTTTTCAGCTAAAGTACTTGAATAAATATATATTATTCAACAAGGACAGATTTTGTAACACAATGGCAACAGTTGCTTTAGGCCCCGCCCACACGTATCCGGATCTTTTTTGAAAACGCATCTTTTTTTATCGGTTTTGGGTTAGCGTCCACACGGAGACGGCGTTTTCGGTCACCAAAAACGAAGCTTTTTGAAAACGCTCTCTAGAAGGGATCATTTTGAAAACGCCGTTTTCATGTTGTCGTGTGGACGGGTGAAAACGGAGCTTTTCGAAAACGCTCTCTAGAAGGCATCATTTTGAAAACGCCGTTTTCATGTGGTCGTGTGGACGGGTGAAAACGAAGCTTTTTGAAAACGCTCTCTAGAAGGAATCATTTTGAAAACGCCGTTTTCATGTGGTCGTGTGGACGGGTGAAAACGGAGCTTTTTGAAAACGCTCTCTAGAAGGGATCATTTTGAAAACGCCGTTTTCATGTGGTCGTGTGGACGGGTGAAAACGGAGCTTTTTGAAAACGCTCTCTAGAAGGGATCATTTTGAAAAGGCCGTTTTCATGTGGTCGTGTGGACGGGTGAAAACGGAGCTTTTTGAAAACGCTCTCTAGAAGGGATCATTTTGAAAACGCCGTTTTCATGTGGTCGTGTGGACGGGTGAAAACGGAGCTTTTTGAAAACGCTCTCTAGAAGGGATCATTTTGAAAACGCCGTTTTCATGTGGTCGTGTGGACGGGTGAAAACGGAGCTTTTTGAAAACGCTCTCTAGAAGGGATCATTTTGAAAACGCCGTTTTCATGTGGTCGTGAGGACGGGTGAAAACGGAGCTTTTTGAAAACGCTCTCTAGAAGGGATCATTTTGAAAACGCCGTTTTTATGTGGTCGTGTGGACGGGTGAAAACGGAGCTTTTTGAAAACGCTCTCTAGAAGGGATCATTTTGAAAACGCCGTTTTCATGTGGTCGCGTGGACGGGTGAAAACGCAGCTTTTCGAAAACGCGGACGTAAAAGCATCGCTTTACGATGTATAAGAGCATGCGCACAGACATTTGGGGATCACGCAAGGGCATTTTGATTATCTGTTTTCTTTTGTCGAAGTTCGAACAGCCAAGTTTGAATGCAGCAGCGTCTTCGTGTGGATGGGGATATTTTCGAAAACGCTCCTCGTGTGGACGCGGATAACTTTTTAAACGGGTAAAAAAGATGCGTTTTCAAAATTATCCGGATGCGTGTGGACGAGGCCTTAATTGACCCCTCAATTCAAAACGATTAGCAGCAACAAAGGAAATTTTCTCAACCAGCAAATCAAAGCAAACACGGCTGCAATGTTTGCCCCGAAACCAGTAGGGCAAACTATCGTCTAGTGCAAGCGAAAGGTGGCTTTTTAGAGAAGTTATGTACCTATAACGAAAGAAGAAAAGCAAATCTCAAGTTCTACCTCGCAGATTTCATTTATATTGGCTGCGGTCACACTAGAATCTCATCTTGTTATAATCTGAATTGCTTCATTTTCTTGAAATTTATCTGTAACGTCGGGAAGTACCGCGTTATAACGATACGAAGATACCCGGTCACATTGTGCCCGTCGGTATTGCCGGTGATGTGGCTAACTATTTTGGCGCGAAAGTAATTGTCACGTGATTACCTTGGTAGATCATGATTCGTTAATTTTTCTTAAACAACGCTGTAAATTAGGTCAGAGCCTTGTTTATCCCGCTGTTTTGGATACTATGTTTTTAAAGACCCTTATCCCAAGAACGAAACGTTGTAACAGCGTTGTATGTGAACAGGAAGAGCGGTCACATACAACAGCATTACAAGCATTACTTTCGACAGGAAACAACGGGATAAACTGCCTAGTGTGACCGCAGCCATTATCTAATTTTTTACTCGCCCAGTAGTTATGCAGTGCAAAGATAGCCTTGACTCACCAAATAATATTGAAGTGGATTCGGCCAAATATCATCTTTGATTAATTCCCCTACTTCGTCTGCTTGTCCTTCTAAATGATCGTTAAACCAAGCAAAGAAACTTTCTGGTTCTTCTAAATGCCTTTTCTGACCTGCCTCGCCCGCCACCTTATTTCCTTTATTCGTCAAATCCTGCAAGAACAACGAAATATAATGACTGGCATGACCGAGAGAGATAGCCAGGAGTATTTATCAAGAGTCAATAATATGCGCATACTAACCGGTTTTGTGTTGTACAGGCATATATAAAGACCGAGGTCTTAAGAGTACAGACCGAGCTTGCGAGGTCTGTGCAATAAGACCGAGGGCTTATATTTTCCTGTACAACACAAAACCGGTTATTATGAGTTTTATCACCTAATACATTCTAAGTTTAGCTCCTAGTTTAGCGTTTTGCTCCTGTCATGTCGTCTGAGTTAGAGAACTGCGTAGGAGATCGTGAGGACTGGGACTAGCCCGGCTCTATCTGTTGTTGTTGTTGTTGTTGTTGTTGCCATTTCATCTCGTTTGTAGTCGTCCATCATTCCGTTCGTTGGTATTTGAGTAAAGTCACTTTAACGATGAAATAGATGAACTCTTATCTAGAGTTTATTGTAAATCTATAACAGTAAATAGCAGGTCAATTCAATGGAGCAAAACTTAGGCCAAAATCATCAGCCTATAGCCCCGTTCAAACGGTCTAAACATTTCCCAAAACATCGCTAAAAATTTGTATAGAGGGCAAATGTTGAGAGCATTTTAACACCTTGTTGAGTGATTTTCAGTGATGTTGCACAGTATTAAGTGATGTTGAGTGGAGTTTCAACGAAGTCAAAATGTTAAGTGGGTCGACTTAACATTGCTATTGTCCTCGGTGTTGTTGAGCGATATTGAGAGCGTTTTAACAACCAATCCAACAATGTTCAGTAAACGCAAGCACAATAGGGTTATTTTCTGCACCAAGTGTTAATCCAGAATCATATGTATGCACTTATGTTTAGTGACCTAACAAATACAGTCTAATAGTTGAGAGCGTTTAAATACACCTTAAGACCTCTAAACAGATTGTTTGGTGACTCAATGTCTTCGTTATTCCAGGCCTTTACCACAGCTAAGGTGATAATTTGAGTTGCAGCCTCGGTCCTGGATAGCGGTCAAGCAGACGAACTTCGTTTCACCCTCAAGACATCTCTCTGTTTATTCCGTGTCTGACCCAATTTTCTTGCTTGTAGGCTTTTCCTACCTGAATTATTTGTTTTATGTTAGAAACACCGGCTGTCTTATAAAGGGTGTATGATAAAGGAAAACCAATCGTAATCAAAAAGCCTTAGGACATGGTTGGATTATTCAAGAAGATTTGTGCATTTCACCAGGTAAGAAAAAGGAAACAATCCCAGTTTAAAAGGACGCTGTTCCCTGAATATCAAATGTGAGTATTCTAACGTTTGCTTATAAAGCAATAAATAACCCTCCTCTTAGCTGCTTCCATGATTACTTCAGACCTAACTCATCTGTTCATAGAATTGAAAATCGTCAGGCAACCAGAGCTGATCCGTTCTTGTCTCTCAAAACACCACAGTCTACAATGACCGAGATACAGGGGGTCTAGGGGGGCCATAGCCCCTGAAAAATTTTCAGTAGCTGCAGCAGTAACTCTTTATTCTTTTACTATTTTAGGATTGCAGAATACCAGATAGGTATTCCATAATCTTATGCTATCTCCTTCAATTTCTACTTTTCATTGATCTAGGAAGCCTTTAAGGGTATTTACAAGCAAACAAACTTGTCTCACACCAGAGACATGATGCCATTAATTCTACGGTAGCCTTTGGGTAAATTGAGCTTGTTGCTCATTTTTTGGGATGTAACATCTAAACGTATATTTCAATTCAGCGAACATTTACCTGTAAGTCAGCCTGCATTGAGGAACAAAAATTAGCGTTGTTTTAAGCCAATCTGAAGAGGGTGGTGTCAATTTTTCCAGAGGAGTACCCCAAGACCCCCTTCACAGTTTTGGCTGACTTCGCTCGTCACCCCGGTTTGCCCATGGCCCCGTCAAGTGAAAGATTGTATCTCGGTCCTTGACAGTCTATGGTCTTCAAACAGTGTTTTGACAGTCTTCAAACAGTCTATGGTCTTCAAACAGTTCAAACAATAGACGATTACGGAAAAGATGGCGGACCTCATTTCACGCAATGCATGATAGGAATATGCCCCCTAGCAACGCATAGCTACCAAAACTTACAACTGCAGCATAAAATCTTGACCACAGCTACGATAGACTTAGGCCGTCGAAACTTTATCATGAAATCTACGAATATTCTTTTGGGCACCTAGTCTACAAAGTCTTCTGAAACCGGTAGACTTCACAGATAAAACCTCAGCTACCCAAAGGATGCAAATTCTGAGAACAGTAGACTCGAGAGTCGTCAAACTTGGCGGAGAGAGATCCCAAAAGAAAGAGAATTCTGAAAGAAAGTTAATGAGTTCGAACTTCGAATGTTGTGTTCGGTCGAGTGAACTGAAGCCATTGCATTACTCTTGTTATGAGTTCAGTGTTATGATTCGCAATTTTTCATTCTTTTTTCGAATGTTTTTAGAACTTTTCATCTCTCTTTCTCTCTTTTTATTCACCTCTCCACTCGCTAATAAGTTATGTAAACAAGGCCAAAGATCTTCTTGAAATCTTGATGAAACGACGAAAACAGCAGGTCATTACATCTTGATATTGAGGGAAACTGCACTGTACCTTATTGCAAGCGACGGCTTGGAAGAGAATCGACTTCATGATGAAGTTGCCACGGCCTAAATCTATCGTAGCTTCAGTCTAGATTTTATGACGCAGCTGTAATTTTTTGTAGCTATGCGTTGCTAAGGGGCATATTCCTATCATGCATTGCGTGAAATAAGGTCCGCCATCTTTTCCGTAATCGTCTATTTTGGTTCTAGGGTTTAGAATACCATTCCCCTTTTTGTATGTGTTGCATTCGCTACTCAGGTCTTTCACTCAAAACTGGAAACTTACCTTATTGACTGCTACACCTACTTTATCTGGATAATGTTCTTGCTTATTTCCAAATTTTGTCTATCCGACATACTATGAATGTGCCTGAGGCTCACCTGCTTATGGTAAATGTTTTCATCAAAATAAGTTCTAGTTTCTTAATGGTTTACATATAGCCGTAAGGTGCCGTAAGGCTGCCGCAGGCATTGCCGGAACCATTGCCGCAGGCATGCCGCAACCATTTCAACTCATATGGAAACCATTTCTCCCGTTGCCGCCGGCAGCCGCAACCATGACAGTTACGGTACCGTAATGACCAGGAAAAAGTGGAATCATTTCAACTTTTCTAAATCCTTACGGCATCACGGCATCTTCAGCCATGAAAGTTTATATGGAAACAGGTTGCCTACGGCAGCCGCCGGCAAATCAATGTATTCCGTTGTTCTATCTCTCATTGTCTTCAATCTATCCCTTAGTTACCGGCATAGTTACCGGTATCTTACGGCACTTCAGCCACGATGGTTGCGGCACAATATTTAAGACGTTTCCATTTAAATCGTTCGACAGCGGTACCTGGGACATGGCAGATGGAAGATGGCAGAAGACTGCCGCCGGCAACCTTACGGCACCTTACGGCTACATGGAAACCAGGCTTCAAGGGCTCTCTCTCGATTGGTTTACCTATTTAGAGCGCTCCTCCTTAGTCTATGAATCTCGAAGACAAGTTTGTTTATTTACTGTGGCAATGATAAGTTCTTGTAGTTTTCGTTGATTAAGAGCTGTATGCATGTTGATTTAAATCGTAATGTTAATTGTATTGATTGTAAACACCTTTTCAAATAACGGACTCGTTTTAGGAATTTTTGAAAATTTCTTGATACGAAATTTCTGACCACGGATTTGGATTCAGCACCCTTAGTTCAGTCGAGGTGCAGATTTTAATATTCCTAGAGCATGCGATTTCGATTGTATGGCGATGGCGATAATGAATAGGAGCATTTATATGGGATTTGACCGTGAAAATCGCTCGGGGTGTAACTTTACACCCATAGTCATTATTCGCAGTCAAATCCCTTATAAATTTTCAAATTTTTTATCCTCATGAAATTAAATTCGCTAACACTAAGATCATGAAAATTTGCAATGAGACTACAATTAGGGTGCTGAAAGTGAAAATGAGGTCAGAAATTTTATATGACGCAAGCTAAAGAAAGTTTGAAAAATTCCAAAACGAGGCTGCTTTGTTGAAAAGGCGGATTCAAGATTGATGGATAAACCATATCAAACTGAAAACTGAAACAAGAGGATGATAACGACCATTATATTTATTAATGGTTGATGTGTTACTTCAGACCCATTCCAAAATTTACCAAACAAAAATCAACCATTCTGTTCCGCAATTATGAGGAATTTTCTCAAGAAAACCGATCTTTAAAGACAAATGACGGAGATATAAGGTGACTTACATCAGGGGCCTGGGCAATCTAAATATTGTCTATTGTATTCCGTTATATTTGATGATCTCGAGAGATTATCAAAAAACAATTGGACAAAGGATGGCAGGCGCCCATCTTTTGCTCTATTTTTAAACTAGACTCTATATATCCGTCATTTCTTTGAAGACTTGGTCAGATTTCCTTTGTCGAAAGATGTTTTCAATTTTCTCAAGGAGCTCAAGCCCCCTTTCAGCTTATTTCTGACAATTTTGTGCTGCTCTTTCCAATTAAGGCTTTCATTGATGTTGATTCCTAAATATTTTGTTTTGTCAACCCTTTTGGCAACTTCGTTACTGAGTGATAACCACGTATTTTGTTCTTCAAAACAGGCCTAAACTAAGGCCGAATTCTACTAACATTTTTCTCTTGCAGCGATGACTTCATCACCTTTTAGCATGCGTTATCCTCTTGGGAGGAGGAAATTATCCTGATTAATGTTGTTATGCTCTCATCCATGACACGTTTTTCCTCCCAAAGGATAACACGTGCTAAATAAAGCATGTAAAAGTCATGGTGGTAAAGCACAAAATTTGTTCGTTACATCTGGCTTGTTTTGAAGTTTTCTTAAAGGGGCTTTCTTGAGCAAATCCCCTGATGAATTCACAACGGAGGAACTGATTTCAATCAGGCAAATTTTCAAATTTTGAAGGTGTTGTGGTGCCGTGTTGTAATCCACTGACTTTGCAGCCAGAACAGTCAGGCGGACGGGGCTCAAATCCCACCAGCACCTTTGAGCGTCATGACAAGGGGTCGCGGAATCGATTAGCGCTCAGCTATTTGTGCGATCCCAGCGCTTGGCGCTGAAAGCGCAGCTTCACCTTCACATGAATTTGAACATGTCCACTGTAAACGATATTTTCGACAGGATCATCGTCTTGATAACTAGGGAGCAATGGTCTTTCAAACAGGATTGCTGTTTTTCCTCACCCAGTACCTGACAACACGATCTATTCTGTTTCAATGGAAAGTGACAGCTAATTTCTGCAAAATATGAAGCCTTATCAAAGACTTCCTCAGCTTCAAATTTAATGAAGGATCCGCTCTTCAAATAAAAATCTCGTTTGAACGAGGGCTCCCTGCTACCTAAGGCAATAACAGTCCAGAACATTGGCTGCAAGTATACTTTATGGGCTTCAAACCAAAACTTATTTATACAGGGTAAAAACATTCAGTTGCTACGAAATAACTGTTTTACAATGTGCCCAGTTAAAATACAAAACAAAAACAAAAATTAGTTAATCAATGAACTCCTAATACTCTCGAGTACCGAATAAACGGGGGGGGGGTGAGAATAAACGGGGGGGTTGGAAATGGTTCGATATAACAATAATCGGGAGGGGGGTGCTTGGAGAAATAGAAAATAGCCCTTTTCTTAGGTAAACACGACGAATCTGTTATATATTTATGTGAACAGTGATGTTACTGATACATTTACTTTTGAACTCTGGTTCTGTTGAATGCACTTCTTGATAATTTTTCTTGCGTTTATTCAGAAATTACGTTTAATATCATTTCATTTTTCCAAAAATTAATAAAAGGGGGGGTTGGAATAAGAGCGGGAGGGTTGGAAAATTTTCCAAAAATTAATAAGCGGGGGGGGGGGGACGATTATTCGGTACTCGAGAGTACTAGTTAATACATTGAAAAGCCCTATTTTAAATAGTCGTCGTCTATATAGTTTATATAGTCCTCGTCTATTCTAAATAGTCCTCGGGTTTCCCTATTTTAAATAGTCCTAGAAACCCATCTAGGAGCAGAAACCAAATACAGTAAAACCCTGCAAACATGAACAAAGCAAAATAAGAACCTGCAGACTGATTTTGTGGAAAAAGACACTCAATGAAAAGGACCAAAAACAAACTGATTTCTTTATTTCAATGTTCTTATGGGATGGTACCCTTGACTTTAAAAATTGCATCATATTAGTGCAAACAAACTTCCAACTATTGATAAATGAACACCTCTAACATTCTTCAGAGATCCACAAATTGCTTTATCAAGCTTTATGATATAAATTGCCTTGTCACCAACAAAATACCATACCCTCTATATTTAAATACAGTCATCCCAACCTCAAGTTTATTAAACACATTCTGTATAGCTATGTATTCATCATAGTAGCAAGTGTCCATGCGATAAGAACCACACCCTGAAATGTTTTAAGTGCCGCATTCATAAGAATCTAGTCGGTCTGTTTTTTAGAAAAGTATTTTCTTGTTTGTGGGGTTTTACTGTACCACAAGCCTAATGACTGATATTTACGGTCATGTAGCACCATAAATCATCACGGGAAAAATAAGTCTCTTAAGAACCAAGCCATCACCATAGCCAAGGCATCAATTTGCACTTTTACTTCAAACCCACTTCTCACTTCAAGGCCGACTTTGGCCAGATTTAAAATAAGTGGAAAACCAACTGTGAAAGTTGTTTGTCTAGAGGCTAGCACTAGGCTAAAATAGATCCTTGCAAAGGTTAACTGAATATCACAACAAGCCTTGGGGTATTTTCAAGATTGATATTAATGTTTTATCTAACATGTGTTATGATTGAAATGGCTCAGTTTCTCCTCATCGATTAAGCTTTCATTCAACTTTTTTTAATACTTGCATTCTCAAGGAATTTTTGATAGTGGTTTCAAGAACTGAATTACTTTCGAAGCCCGGCAGACTTGACCTTTAGAAATTTGTATTGGTCTGCCCACGGAAATTGGTCTGGTAAAATTGGTCTGCCCACGGAAAATAACTTTTACCCGCCTCTCGAAATTTTTCCCTTCAAATGATAGCCGATTCAAGAAAAAAATGGTCAAGATATACCCCAAAACACAAAAATTAGACTAAATAACAAGCCAATTTAACGAAATTTACCCCTTCACATGTTTTAACGACCGTCCCCTGAAAAATTGCCTTCTTTTGAATGCCCAATCTTAGAAAAATAGGCGAAAATGATACCATGAAAACGGTACATCCACGTCGAGCAGAAATACTAAGTACCCCCCCCTGTCCCCTGAGTTTCGAGGTCCTATTTGGCTTGCTCTGATATTAACGAGAGCTATGACACTGTCGACAACCTTCTTTTAACTCGATTTTGGGAGGCTGTTTGCAACACAAGTCATTTATGTGTCAATGGTTTCACCTTTCACACAAACTGGGTCTTTCAAAGCTCGTAACTCAGTGAATTCTCAATCGATTTGCAAGATTTTGGTGTATAGAAGTAAAGTAAGATCCTAGGAACAGGTTTACCTTAACATGGAACCCTTTATTATTATTTTGTAATACAGTAAAACCCCGCAAAAAGTACTCGCTTTTCTGTAAACCAGATTGGCTACTCTCCTCCGCGAGGTTTTTACGGACCACAGAACCGCGGACCACGGAATAACGGAACTAATAAAGAAAAACATAAAAGAAACCTCGCGCAGGAGAGTACAGATTGGCTATGTTTTTTCAACATGGTGCCCTTCCTACATTCAGGTTGAGGTTCTTATTCCAAAGACCTTTATGACTAAAATGAGTAAAAAGCTGTAAAATATGCATTTGATAAACAAAGCCAATGCATGATTGAATGAATGTTGGAGGAAACCACACATATTATGCTGTAGGCAAAAGCAATACACCACTTTAATTAACAGCCTCGTTTTGGAAATTACTCAAAATTCTTTCATATGAAATTTTAGAGGCCAAATTCGGGCTTTCCACCCAAGCTTTAGTCTAACTGTGAATGTTCGTGTTGCTAATGGTCGTAGTGTTAATTTAAAGGCGATGTAAAGCTTGAAAATTTATAAGGGATTTGACCGTAAAAATGACTCAGAGTGTCAAGTCTCACCCCAACCGATTTTTCATGGTCAAATCCCTCATAAATATTTGAACTTTACATTGTAATTAATCCACATCAAAATTGCCACAGTTTAAAGACGCGTAGCTAGACTGAAGTTTGGGTGCTAAATCCGAATCTGAGCTCGAAATTTTCATACGAGCAATAGGAAGAAAGTTTGACAAATTTCCATAACGAGGCTGCTTAATTGAAGTGGTGTATAGTGGTGTATTGCATCTGACAAATTGAAAGCAATCTGCTTACATATAAAAATGTGTAAGGGATCGTCTCAAAATATTCGTAAAATTTGTATAGGGAATTCGTAGCATCATACAATATTGGTACGATATTCTATGAGCCGCATATGAATTAATTCGTATCGTCACCTTTTACAATTCGTATAACTTCGTATACAATTCGCATGTGATTCGCATCCAATTCGTATCAAATTCGTATAAGCAATTCGTAAATAGAAGTCATAACACTATCGTATAAGCAATTCGCATACACAATTCGTATCAAAATCGTATCCATTTCGTATTCAATTCGTATCAAAATGCGTATAGAAATCAAACAATTTGCACACAATTCTTATCTTTTGTGCAGCTATACGAATCAAATGGTATGACACTTTTCACACATACGGCTGAATTCGTAGCAATTCGTATAAAAGCTATACGATAATTTGGAGACGATCCCTAAGTGGGCTCAGTTTCTATAAAATGAAGTCATCAGATATTTCAAGAAACATTAAGATTCCAGACCCACAAACTCAGCTTTTTTTCAAAATTAATTTGCTCTTGATAGGTGCATTATCTTATATAAGAACATGAAAAGAAATCAGTCTTTTTTTGGTTTTTACCCCTTGGTACTGGAAGTTCATTTCATTTTCATTTCATTTAATCTTATTTAAGCACAACATCCATTCAGTTAAATACGATACCAAAGAAAAATAAATTACAATTAATAGTTTACAATATAAGCTCAAACTTTATTTCCCCCGCTCCCTCCCCCCGTGTACTGTTCTTCCATGGATTCGTGCAAATTTCATGTTCTTGTTTGTGGGGTTTTACTAGACTGACTGCATATTCATAGATATGGCTATTGATAGAATGATGGATGCTTTAACTAGTTTAAACTAAAGTAAAAATGTTGTTGTTGTTGTCATCACTGTTGTTGCTGTTTTGTGATAACTGGGACTATGTTGTGAGTCTGGTAGGGACCGCGGAGTAAGGTGGGCTGGGTGGGCTATAGCTCACCCACTTTTTGGCAACAAATGGCTTTATTTTTCTTAGGAAAATTTTGAAAATCATTATCATTTAATCGGCTGAAAGAGAAACTGAAATTGAAACCGTTAAAGAAGAATTCAGAACAATATATTTTGAAGTACTTAATTTTGTAGTGCACTTTATAGATCTATGATTCAATCAGCCAAAATTTAAAGGATACGAACAGCTCGAATTGCTACTCCTCGAGGCATTGGCATTAGTGGCATTGGCATCCAATGATTTTGCAGATGAAAGTGAATACTTGAAACTAAATTCGTGTTATTATGAAAAGGGTGTTTTCTAGCAATCCAATGAGCTCAATCCTAAGAATTTTTTTCCGGGAACTGCGTCCCCGGACTCCCAAATTACCTTCGCTTGGCGCTCACTTCCTAGCCAATCCACTTTTTGGATCGCTCCGCGGTACTTTTCTAGGGTTTTACTGTATTCAATCAAACACTGAGCAAGTCTTTGAAACACCCTTCACATAATTGCAATATCATTTTTAATGCAACCTTGGGCTTGCTGCTTGTCACACAAAACAGAAGACTTCAGAGACAAATGAACTAAAATACATACCATTTTTGGTTTCCACTCAATGACAGTAGCTTTGCATGATTGTTCTCCACTTTCACTCAGCATAAATTCTTTGCATAACGTTCCATTGCTGAAGTATGGGTTACTTGAGAAATGCTTGAAAAGGGAACAATGAAGTATGTTATGTGGCAATACAAAATGGTCAAAGTCCTTAAACTAATACTCCAAGAACATAAGGTCGTTTTGGATGATTACAAGTCTGTCTGCAGCTATGATTGAGCAACAGGAATTTTCACGTTTCCCGTAAATTTGCCTCTTAGGTAAATTTGCAAGGATCAAGGATACTTAATCTGTTTATCAAAGCTTGCATGCAACAAATGCAATAATCAGCAGCTCACCACAGCTGGCCTGCTCCCATGTTTCCCATAATGTTCACAATACTGCAAATTCCCCTTTTGTAAATCACAAAAGCAAAGGTGTTAACTCTGATTGGCTCACTGATCAATAGGACGAGCAAGGCATTTTGGGGCATGCACAATTTCATGAAGGAAGAATGAAGGGGGATGCTGAGGTTGATACTGCGCAGACTCCAAAGAGTCTGTGGCTCTTCTGTACAATATCTGAAAGACTTTCACTGATAGTATCCCAAACAACATAAGAAAAAGTTCAGCCTGCAGAAAGCCTGCACAAGCTTGAATGGAGCATCATTTTGGCTTGGAGGAGCTTGAAATGAGTATGTTGACACAATTTTCGCCATTGGCATGTATGATTAGAGCTTGATCAAGCTTGACAATAATCACATGCTAAAGTCCTTCTCAAACATACTGCAATCAAGCTTGATTGAGTTTGCCTTCCAGTTCAAAATATACATGCTGCAAGCAAGCGCAAGCAGTGCAAAATTCTTACTCAAATCAAGCTCTAAAACATACCCAAATCATACTCAAAACAAGTAAGTATCAAGCTTGAAGCATGCTCCAAAAATGCTAATTATCTTGCTAAGGGTTACATTATTCATATCAATGAGCGCAACCAGCGGCAGCCATTTACTACACCGCACAAGAATAAACCGCTCTACCCAGCCTCCAATTTAGATTTTCATAAGGGGGGCCACTGAATCACAAACTGCAAACGAGGGCAGCCTTGCTTTTCCAGAGAAACTGAATTAGGCCATTGCACACTTGAATCAATGGATTGAGCTGAGGCAGGGAAGCAAAGGAAAGCCAAGAAAGACAGAAGAAACCGACACAAGTATGTTTGCTTTTAAATTTTTAACAATTACTTTGTTTCCGGCAACCCATGGTTTGTCAAGCTATCATTTTAGTACGGTTTTTCACATAGGCTACAAGCCTACTACAGATTTGGAGTGGCTTCACCTTAGCAAGACCATTATCCTCATACAAAGCTGCTCTAAGCTGTTTCTTATTCCCATTCTGGAGCAAAAGGAGAAAATGCCTAGCCAGAAACATGCATTCTAAATCTTTAAAACAGTTGGTGTAAAACCTTAAGTTCTTAATGAAATTCAATGTATTTCTTTGGAAACATTAAAACACTATTGAAGACATTTTTACTTCAAAGATATTTTAGCATAAACAATGTATAATGTTTCATCAAACTTCTCTTTTAGTGGTAAGGTATGTAATGCACCTTTGAGCCCTGAGGAGATACAGTGCAATAAAAGTTCCTTTATCATAATCATTATCATTGCTTACAAACTTTATCCTGTAACCAGATTTGATATCCTCAAATTCCTCAACTTCTAAGGATGCCAAATAATGTAGCGCTTCTTCATCTTCTTCATCCAATAATGCAGAAATTTGAGGATGGTTCACAAACTGATCACAGTTAAGGTGAAAAAAGATTGGTATGCTGCAATGATGAACCTTATAGAAGAAATGGGGGGGGGGGAATGAAAAGCTCAAATATATAATGAAACAATTGACCATACACTCTATTCACAAATACTATGTTCTTATGACATGCCTCATTTGCCATTCCCCCTGTCCTCAACTATGTCCTTGAAGGTGGGATAGTTTTCCTCATATAAACAGGCCTTTAAAGACTGGGCAAATGAAAATGTTGCATGATTCTGTTCTGTAAGTATAAAATGCTCTGTGATTTTTCTTTGCTGCAAAATGTTTCTGGTGAAATACTGTACCCATAGGAATTTTGATACACTTAAAGGCATTGAGTCAGTATAAGTAGCGCTCTCATGACCAATATCAACTTCTTTTCAATCATGAAACAAAAGTTGTCATTTAATCCCTATTGAAATTAAACCAAAGAAATTCCTCAGGATAATGCAAGGATTAAGAATTCTTTGGTCTCCACTGCTAATGACTTTAGCACTATTGTGCGATAACAAAGAGTCATCAGCGGTTTGTCAGCAAAATTCAGGACAGCGTTATTAACGCTCAACTACTTATATGGACTCAATTCCTTTAACATTCTGTCCATTTGAAAGATACGAAAATTTTAAATATATACTTGCAAAATTGATTCTTGTACCTGATTTAATCTTGTTTCAATTACTTAATAAATAAATGTGATTTCAAAGAATCTTGATATGCACACCAACTCTGAAGAAGAGCTTTTGTTTCCTGGTCTTTTAATGAAGCACCAAAAACCATGTGCATAAACATCACTGGTTTGTTGAATGGCATAGTGTCTGCATGTTGTTGTTGTTGTTGTAATTTTATTTTGATTCGATCTTACATACAAATAGCTAACAATATATACATTGTATAAATATATACATGTTAACTAATCAAAATTGAATATACAAAGCGAAGAAACAAAATTAATATTTTCTAAATTTACAAAATGGTTGTTAAACAAGTACAGGCACTACGTTTACAGTTGGGACCGTCCCATTTTTTTTATCAAAACCTTGAAACTTTTCAGATTTTCTGCTGATTTTAGTTCACTAGGTAGGCCATTCCAAATCTGTGGCCCAATGCACTTAAGACTTTTGGACCCAAAAGTAGTTTGATTAGGCCTAAAATGGGCCAAATTATTTGCATTTCTTAAAGAATAATTTGAAGGGCGTAATTCAAAAATGCTCTGCATAAATGGTGGATTCAAATGATTCAGTGTTTTGAATATTTCTATGCAAAGCAGTCTTTGGCGGGCAACATGCATCATGCATTTACTCGATCTCAAGAGCAAATCATCATAAGAGCTTGTATGATCATTATACAGAAATCTTAGGGCGCGTTCTTGTAATTTTTCTATCTTCTGCAAAGATTTGGAAGATGAGAAATACCAAACCAAGGGACAATAATCAAAATTTGAATATACAAGATCTTGTGCACATGCAAGATCTTGTTGAAAACTGCTACACTCTGCCAGCCATGGTGAATCTGAGTGACCATTTCCTGAAAATCTTTAGCACAGAGAAAGAACTTACTGTATATGTTACTGTATGATTTGTGGTGCAAATTTTTGGTACAAAAATAGGCTAGACTACTGGTGAGTGGTGTGTGAAAGTTGTTTGATGATTCTTTGATGCAAACTGAAAACATTCCTGGTCACCCTCACTTGACTTCCTATAGAAACAGCAAAACACTGAAAGCTACTTTATCTGTACAAGGGGACCCCTTCCAGCCCCTTCCTTCTGCTTATTAGGCCTCCCATCCCAGATCCTCCTGTAAAGAGAACGAATATCATTATTTTGAAAAGGATACAACTGTAACCCAGAAATTAGGAATCTTCTTGATCAAATCTGCTCTCTTCGTGAAATGAGGTTGCCTTAGGTTATTATACTTCTGCTCGACTTTGAGAATTTCTTCTGACGCCTCCTCATTCAGAGCATCTATTTCATTTTGAACTCGATCAATGTCTTCAATGATATCTTGTGCATCTTCCTGACTTGATGCTTGTGCAGCTTTTTCGTCGTCAGCTGCATTGGGCTCTGGCTTGACGTCTAACTTCGGTTGCTTGGCTTGAGTCTCCATGTTCTTAGTTTAATTAATATTTAGTTAGGAAAGATCAAGGAATCTGTTGGCAATATACTCAATGTACTGCTCAAAATCCTCAACCGTTTCTCTTCAAGGCAGATTCAAAATCCAAAATGGCGCGTTTTATAACAAAGACCGCTGACCAATGGAACGAAATGAGCACATGGTCAACCGCCGCGTTTTCACATCGAGGCTTTCCCGCGATCGTTGGAGCTCGCCCCCATTTGGAGGTAGGGGACTATACAATTTCTTAAACTCCAGAAAAGACTTAAAAGAGAAGGGAACTTATCAGAGAATGACCATATTTATTCATGAAGTCAAATTATAAGGATGTAAACAATAGCTTTTTTAGTTTTTTTACCCCCTTCAAACTTTGCAGCTTCAACCCTCAAAAACCTGAAGGCTTTGCAACATTCTATAACATCAAGGTCGACAGATGCACAGGGGCAATATGGTGGCAGCTAAAGTCCTTTTCAAATATACTTCTCTAGTAAATCCTCTACATCTGAAACTTTTGACCTTTTGCATCTACAAGTGCCTGCTGTCAAAAGATGGTTTTCGAGACCCTATTCTAGACAAATAGAAAGTGGTTGAGTAAAGGATAAAGATTTTTGCTAGAACTGCAAGAAAAGTGATCGAGGGAGTTATTTTGAGCCAAAGTAGAGACTGCCAGTTTCAAAAACTACTTATACAACAGCGGTAAGATCCTTAGATAAAAGGAAGTCATTAGCAGGAAGCTATATCTTTTGATTCAAATGTATACACTTAGCAAAATCTACATCATCTAAATAGTTTGAAAGGATCACCAAATTTACACTGACTGCTAAACTATCATTAAAAATACATCTCAAATATACAACTTTAAGAATCATTGAAATCAGTAGTTATTATTTATTTGTATCTAAGCATCTTCATCTAAAGTTCCCAAGACTGAAAACCCAACTATGCTCTTAAATGTCCCAGAAAACTGCAACGCATTTAGCTGAAGATTGTCCAAAGAGATGAGATTAATCATTTGATAAAATTTTCCAATTGTCGTGTCGCCCTCAGAAGTTTCTCGTAACCCCAATAAAAATTAACAAATAACTCACTGAGACTGTCAAATAACTTTGAAAGGACACCAACTGCTGAATTTAGAGAGGTTTTGTGCTTACTGGCTAAAAGTAGTGTTTAGGCAAATGGAAATCTAAAAACCTTCAAATCTTTCATGAGTCAATTTTCTATCATTTAAAACCGATGTCCCCCATCTTTATTTCGAATCAGACAAATGCTTGATCATTACATGTGGGCTTTGATGTTATACCCTGAATGAGGTATCAAAAATCATGATCACATCTCCTACTTTTTCTGCCTAACAGTAATGACTTCTGCATGCTTTAGCACGTGTTATCTTAGACTTACGCCTTTTCGTCCTTTGTTTCCCTGCGTTCTTTGATCTGCTGATATCACTTGGTCAACGAGAACTCATATGAGTCTTCCTAAAAAGTGGGCCCGCTTTTGAAAATGGCCCAAACTAGCGGATGTTCTCGTACACTCAACATAATCGATTGAAAGCCTGATGGTGTAAAGAGCTTGAGCATTAAAAAGCAAACTTTCAGTGCAAAGAATGATTTTTCCTGACCTCAAAATCGCACAATGGATATATTTCAGGTAGCAATGTATCCATGGCAGCTGCGAGAACTCTCGGCCTCATTGACTGTTCTTTGCACGCAACAGCAATAACTGTCTAAATAGCATTCCCTGATAGGTGGAAGACTAAATTTTAGCAATTTGATTGGTGAAAACGGAACCACTTTAAACGGAACACAAACGACCTTTTGTGAGCCAGGCTTAAATGCAGCGCAAGGTTTTTTGGGACATTGCAAAAACTATATCACGTTAAGTATAAAAATGAGTGCAAAAGCATTATCATAAATATAAGCAGTGCGACAAAAATACATTACAATAAATTAGAACAAAAAAACAATTCTCTTGAATTATCACAGCTCCTAGCTGACATCTAATGTTAGACATTCTCCGGTTGCGCATTTATCGTTTATCTTTTCTTAAATCTTGTGTAGTATTTACGTAACTGTAAATATCCTGTTGTGTTAAATATCTTGTCTTTTTTGCATCCGAATTTCTTCTATACAGTTTTTAACGCAGCTGTATGCAGCTTACCTTATTTTTGCTGAACGCCATGGGGTGGTCATAGACTTTTGCCGCTCATGGCATAGTTCTTGTAGTGCTGTTAAGATATTGTAAGTTGATTAATCCCTAATATGTATTGTTAATTTTTAATGATGTATGATGGTGTCTGCAATCGTTTTGATCTGACGTGTCAATAAAAACAAATGTTGCCATTTTATTACAAAACAAAATCTGTTTTTGCTGATCTACAATACAGCAGCTGAATTGACAGCAAAGTTTGACTTCAAATTATTTTTCAATTAGTTATTACGGAACCATATTTGCCACTTAACCCTATAGTGGTCTGGCTATTTGATAGTCCTATTTTGGTTGGGGGGGGGGCAAAAAAGCCCCCCCCCTTCCTAACTCTTGACTGGTAATAGGTAAAGTGACCAAATTTTGTGCGCTAATAGCCTCAGGCATGTAATTTCTGTAAATATAAAAATTAACCGAAGATTGGCCATCATTTTTGCTCACGTCAGCATTTTCCTTTGTGTGGTCAAGAAAAGCGGCACAATTGACCAAAAGCAGGAAAATCGCGATAAAATTAGATTTGGACCACATTTTCCATCCAAACATAATAATTGTGATAGAATGCATCAGAGAATTTGCGATTTTTCCAGGGTAAGTCCCAGAAAATTATCTCCTGCCCCCTCATTTTTTAAAATATTTCAAGAAAACTTTTTGAGAAGTTGCACAATAAGTAGTTGCAAAAAGTCAAGAAGTTTCATGGCTAAAAATATCTTCCTAGCAGAGTTATTAAAAAACATCTACTAGGGGGGGGAGCAAATTTGCCCCCCCCAACCAAAATAGGGTTAAGGCCACATCTTATTTTCAAACAGTCAAAAATTGCATGTCCTAAACCTTTGGTGACAGACAGTCTCGAATAAGATTCTGCGTGCAAATTTCTTCAAATAGAAAGAACGCGTCTTCTTCAATTAATTTTGCGTTATCGCTAATTTCACGCGACATCTAATTTGAGATTAATCATATGTTTTCGTTGTAGCTTACGCTCGGCTCTCATATTGACCAACTGTAGGGAAAGCCTTACAGCTTTTGGTTCGTAGCTTGTAGCATTTTAGCGCATCTCAGCAGGCTCCAGTTGTCGCAACAGAATGCGATATTCACCAAGTTACGATTAACTGCATCCTTGTAGTGTTGCAATTTCATCAACCAGTCTCTTAGTATCTGCTATCTCAGCTCGTAACCTCATAATTGTTGCTTTATATTCAGTTATTGAGCGTTGTTGCGATGCGTACGAATCCCGTAACTGAGCAACCATTGCTTTGACGTTTGATGCGTCGAAGTTCGCTCGATTTCGTCGTAATGTCTGTTGCAGGAGCAACAACGATGTTGCGTTTAATCGCGTAAGTCTCTGAAAATCTTGGATGACTTTGTTTAACTCTCCTTGCTTCGCTTCAACTTCGGCGGTTAGGTTAGCTGCCGATAAACGAGCTTGGTTGGCATTTTCAAGAGATAATTTAGCATTTGTGCTGTAATTTTGGCACTCATTTGAACGGGGCTGTACTGTGTTTGCGGCGCTGGTCGAGACGTTGTTTCGGATGTTTGTGAAATAATTATCTCTGTATGGGCTCATGGATGCTTCGGAACGTAATTCTCTTGAACTGTTAAGAAGTGAGTCGAGCGTCTGAAATGAGAAACAAAATATTTTGGCTATTGTAGTCAAATTTGAAAATTATGTCTGCATAAATGGTTGAAAAATCCGCTAGGATAGCAAAGGTGAATTTCTAAAGGACAAGTCCGGGGTTGGTATAATTGTTGATTATTCAAGAGATTACACTGTTGTGAATGGTGAGTAGAACTTTTTTCCAATTTCTTTTCTCTTAATCTGCGCAACTACATATTTCAATCTGCTAAGAAGTGCGAAATGACGTCATTTTGAATGACGTCACTTCACGTTGACCTGAACGAGGCTACCAAATGTATTGATATTATACCACCCACATTGCTAGCCTCCTTATCGCGCCTTCGCACACTCGTACGATAGGCTTGAAAACATGGAAAGACTGGTGTTCAGCAGTTGGTAAGGTTGCTTTTTAACAAGAATTTCATCAACCCCGGACTTGTCCTTTAAAAAGCAACCCTCCCAACTGCTCAGCACCAATCGTGAGTTCTATCCATGTTTTGATGCCTCCAACTTTCATAAGCTGGTCAATGAATCTACGTAAGTTCGGCCAAATATCGTCGCCATTTTGTATTTTGTACGTATGCGAAGGCTAGCAATGTGTGTGGTATAATATCAACATATTTGGCAGACTCATTCAGGTCAACGTGAAGTGACGTCATTTCGCACTTCTTAGCAGATTGAAATATGTACTTTCGCAGATAAAAAGAGAAAAAAAAATTAGAAAAAGTACTACACACCATTCACAACAGTGTAATCTCTTGAATAATCAGCAATTATACCAACCCCTCAGCCTCACTACCATAAGAACCCTCAAGTTACGCTCATCTCATTGAGTTGAATTGTTGTTGTTGTTATCGCTCCACTGAGGGCCTTATGGACATACAGCTGTAAAACGGCAAAAAACTTCAATCGGCGACAGGATTCTGTCGCCCCGTCGTCTACCGATCAGCATGTGGCTTAGAGCAAGGCGGTTTTTGCTTCTGTGGCAAGAATGATCCTTTACTAAAGTACTGATACCTAATTTGATGGTACTGCAGCTCTAGAAAACTGATTTTTAAGGCATTTTAGACCCAGTGGTTGTGAGGAAAAAGTAGCAGGTGATTTAGGCCCATAGCTACATTCTAAAAAAGAATGCGAATCGAACGACAGAATGATACATTTTGTAGAATGTTCGAATGTACACAATAGTGATAGAGACTCCAACATTGCTCAAGCGAACTCTTTTGTGGAGCAGCGGAAAGGTTTCAAATAGAATCAGTGCGAAACTTTACCATTTCCGCAAGCGTTTGGGAATAAGGGCCTGTTCATATGGAGGCGAGCCAGCCCGCTTACCGGGCTGGCCCGGTAGGCGAGACAGTTTTCATCTTGTGTTCATATGGAGAAATTCCAGCCCGCTTGCCGAGACAGAAATTTGACACGTGTCAAAAATGAGACACGTGCCCATTGTTTAGAGATGCAGCGCATGAGCAATAGCGACATTTTCGTCCCGGTAGCCGGGATGGAGTGTTCATATGGGGAAATTTTCATCCCGCCTACCGAGATCTCGCCACTACACCATTCATTCATTTCATTTTCATTCATTTTTAATTCTTTATACAGGGTAAAAACTTCAATAACTAAAGTTACTGCTTTACAGCTTGCCCTGTCAACTAAACAAAAACCTATTTACAATTTTATGTCGCAGCTAACGTATAAAAAAAATATAGAGTAAAAGTAAAAGCGAGGGGCAAATCACTGCTTAAAATCTCGTACGCTCTTAAAAATAATCACATCTTACTCACAAATTAATCACATTAATCACACAAAAATCACATTAATCATGAAAAATCACCAGTCATATCAATCACAAATTTTGAATGTTTAACCATGTTTCTTTGTTTTCTTTTATAAGAAATGAAAGGATTAGATTGTCCCTATCACCACTTCCCCAATTTATGTGAACACATTGCTAGATATGCAAACACAAGCTCGAAAACATGAACAGCACAACAGCGCAAGAGTCCCCTGCGATGGAGCATAAAGGAATGCCTCTTTCCTGTGTTACAAGTTGATTCACGAAACATGAAACAGCTTACCGTCATATTTCATCATTTGGTTTATCAATCTTGCTCTGTTAATACAATTTTTGTAGTACAGGAGCTTATTTGAGAACATTTTGAAATGTGTGATTTATTCTAGAATAATCACAAATTAATATCTTAGATCACCAAAAAATCAAATTAATCACAAAATAATCACTTATGATTATTAATCTCGTACGCCAATTCAGTAGCGATTTGCCCCTCGAGTAAAAGAATATATGGAGTCAATTTTGCGTGACAGCTTTCTTAAAAGCAGAAAAGCTACTCGTAGTTTTGGCTTCGGATCCTAATTTGTTCCAAAGCTTTGCTCCCCTGAATGAAAAGCTCTTTTGTCCAAAGGATGTTTTCAACAGCGGAAGGTTTAAATCTAGTTTGGAATTGCGTAATTCCCTGACGCATTTATCAGAGACCCTAGTACACAGACCTTGTAGATATTCAGGTACTTCATTGTGCAATGTCTTGTGAACAATCTTAGTTGTTTCAAACTCAATCATTTGTTGAATATTTAGCCAGCCAAGTTGTTTAATTAGCGGTAATGCGGAGGCGTCATAGGGACTATTTGTGACTATCCTCTTGGTGTCAGTGAGATCTCGCTAAGCGGGCCAGCCCGCTTGCTCATATGAACAGGAATCAAGTTTTGTATTGGAATTAGGGATGAGGTGAGATCTCGGCAAAGAGCTCCAGCCCGGTAAGCGGGCTGGCTCGCCTCCATATGAACAGGCCCTAAGTCGTAGTTGTAGCGATATCAGGTCATCCAAAAGCGAAACTACGACATGTAATCAAGTCTAACCAACCCCGGCGGACTTGTCCTTTAAGACAGCACACTGTGGCAAACGCTAATATATCATTCTGCGACACCAAGAGGCCCTTTACATGAGACCCGACATGAAACTCATGCCAGTTTTGATATCGGGTGCTGGTCTGAGCTACTGTTGTGTTTACATGATGTCGGGGGGTTATGAAATATTCATTTCGGGGCGACATGAAAATTTCATGTCGCTTTTTCATGCCGGCATGAAAAGTCATGTCGGGGGTCCACAATGGTCTTCAAGTCCCTGAATGATCTGGCTCCACAATACCTCTGTGACCCCTTCACCAGAAACTCGCTCTGCTCATCTTACAGTCTGCGTAATACGGGGACCGACTTGAGGTTACCGATGAAGAAAGTCAACAAATGGCCAGAAATGTTTCTCTTACAGAGGTGCTAAGCCATGGAATAGCCTGTCAACTGAGTCAAAGCAAGCAACCTCACTGCATGGCTTCAAGAAAACTATTTAGAAACGGAACCTATTTTCCTTTCATTTTTTCTTTACTGTAAATTTTGAATATTATTGTACATAATTTTTAAACATTGTAAATAGGGTTTTATAGTTTGATTTGATTAACAGCTTTATTTTTATATTATATTGTAATTAACGTTTTTATCAGAGGGCCATTTGAGAATCAACTTGTTGAAGGGCAACTCTCCTTAAAAAAATTAAATACGAAATATAATATGAATATGAAGGAATGAATCTCATGCCAGCATGGAAATCTCATGTAAACACATTTTTCTCAGATCAGGGCGATATGAAAACCAAATTTCCTTTGTTTTCCTTCTAAAATATTTACATCATGTCACGTGAAAGATGCCTGACGCAGGTAGAAAGTTTCACATCGGGTCAATATCGGGTCTCATGTAAAAAGGAGTGAATTTTCTCAAATTTTTATGCCGGCATGAGTTCATGTCGCTCTAAGTTTCATGTCGGGTCTCATGTAAAGGGCCTCCAAGTATATCAGAACTCTCTAGAGATTCAAAACTTTTGGTCCTCTTTGTTTATGCATCATCTTAATCCAAAATTTCTGCTTGCGTCTTTCAACTTCGCATCTCCACATTAAACACTCAGGCAATTATAAAATGTGAGTTTATCAACTTTGCAGAATTAAAATGCCAGGTTGAAAAGACTTACCTGTGATAAATTTCCAGCCATCGAGCTTGCATTTTGTGATATAGTGAAAGATTGACTCGCCAAATTAACGGCAACATTCAGATCTGCCTTGATGCTGTTCGTGTATCTAATTGCTTGTAAACTCGTTTGGTTGACCTGTAAAATATAGGATATCATGAAACAATTCTCAGGGCCAATATCACTACAACTGAAGCAAATTTCATGGACAACTTGAGAGCATAACTGGCGAGATGCGCAGGAATAATTCTTTCGCAAGAACTCACAGGGAATTCTTTTGTAAGAAAATTCTCGCTAAAGAGGCCATTGTAGGGCGGTGAAAATTTTGAGGAAAAACATAAAACGTGTAAGTATGTTTTAAATAATGGTTTTCAATAAGGTATGAAATTACCAAAATATAATTTAGGATTCAACATATGGGATCAATTAAGATCGCTGACAACAAGCGCTAGCAAAAGAAAACATCACAGGGAACGGTTATGCACAAAGAATTCACTGTGTGCCTTCGAACCTGGGGGCTTTAGTAAAATTATGTTTGTACAGATGTTTCCTTTGTTGAAATTACTTCTGCAAATTTTTCCATATTTGTTCAAATTTGATTCTTTTAAGGAGGGTGGCCTTTCGGTAGAAGCTGTTTTTTAAGGGGCCTCAAATGAATAAAATGGTGCTGCAGTTGCTGTAATCCTGATCAAATCATACAAAAGTTTAATGAAAAGAACGACAAGAGAGAATTATATGAAGAGTGCGAGGAACTCTTTCTGTTTGCAGAGATCCCAAAACGATCTCAAATCTTTCTGCTTCCCTGGCTTTTATGTAGATAGATCCAAAAACGATCTCAAATCTTTCTGCTTCCCTGGCTTTTATGTAGATAGATCCCAAAATCGCCATGTTGTCTTGTGATATTTCTTTTAAAGCCAAAAAATCAGTCCAATGCATACTTCAATGTACGGCACTGGTAGGCAATATAGATCAACAGATTAATATTGAACAAATTTAACGACAAGAACGAAGAACGACAAGAGAGAATTCTATGAAGAGTGCGAGGAACTCTTTCTGTTTGCAGAGATCCCAAAATGATCTCAAATCTTTCTGCTTCCCTGGCTTTCATGTAGATAGATCCCAAAACGATCGCCATTTTGTCTTGTGATATTTCTTTTAAAGCCAAAAAATCAGTCCAATGCATACTTCAATGTACGGCACTGGTAGGCAATATAGTTCAACAGATTAATATTGAACAAATTTAACGACAAGAACGAAGAACGACAAGAGAGAATTATATGAAGAGTGCGAGGAACTCTTTCTGTTTGCAGAGATCCCAAAACGATCTCAAATCTTTCTGCTTCCCTGGCTTTTATGTAGATAGATCCCAAAACGATCGCCATTTTGTCTTGTGATATTTCTTTTAAAGCCAAAAAATCAGTCCAACGCATACTTCAAGGTACGACACTGGTAGGCAATATAGTTCAACAGATTAATATTGAACAAATTCAAACAAGTTTAAAACTAACTATGAAACAAATTAAGTAGATGCTCTCCCCCAACACTTTTAAGTAATTATCCCCCTTAAAAAGTATAAAAGAAACAAATAATAACCTGTGACTTTTATCAACAAAGTAAACAAACTTCCATCGTTCTGCATGCAGACTTTAAGTAAGCTTATTTCAGGAAAGTCTGCACGCATGGTAATGTTTCTTTTTAATTTTCCATTTCACACTTGTAAGAACTGTCTAGAATTAATAAAACGGTCATTGGTAACCTCGTTTTCACATTCCTTGCACGTATAACAGCCTCATAATTGGTTTGTATAGCTTACATACTATGTGAGCCAGAATTAGACTTTGACACAACATAATAATTACCTCATTGGTATGTCTCAACGAAACGGCCGCCATTTTCTCTGCAGCTTTTGAGGTCTCATTGAAATTCTGCACAATTCTCAACATATCTTCAGCCTCCTTCAAAACATTCCTTGACGTGGTAACAGCATTGTCAGCAACTGTCTGTGCATTATTCGCCTGTGCAGCTAACGTGCTTGTCTCTGTCTCCGCAGTGCTTAAAGTAGCTCGCATGGCATTAGCACTGTTATTGTATGAGGTGAGGTTTGATTTGATCATGATGTAATCATTATTCAGCCTCGCTAGGGTGGAGTTCAGGGCAACGAGGCTGCTTGTGAGTGAATTAAATCGAGTTCGTAGGTCAACTAAGCTTGGATTCGTGCTCACGTTTAGTGTTTCAGAATTTGCTTGTGTGATTTTAGATCTTTGAGATAGCTGGGTAATACTACTCATTAGCTGTGTCAAATTTGCTTGCAGAAGACTAATTGAGCTTTGTAAGCCTTGCAAAGAACTTCGTTGTTGTCGAAGGATCAATTCAGATGCATTCACAACTCTAGAAGCTTCGGTTGAAGTTGTAGTTATCGCCGAGGTTGCATTTGTTGTGTTGCTAGTCAAGGAGATAATCTGTGCATTTTGGCTCGCAGCTCCTGTATGTTGTGGCTGATATTGCCCCCAAAGCGCTGTCATATTCCTCGATATCACATCAAGCTCATTTTTCAAAACATCAGTCACATTTTTCTTCCCAGAAACATCTCTCTGCAAGACATAATTACTAGCCCACAGAAGCTGATAAATAACATCTCTCAAACCGATTATTTGATTTCTTGTAGCATTAATGATAATCATATTAGCGTTTGTTTGATTGATTCCGTTTGAAACATTCTGTTCAAGCGTTCGTTGCATTGCATCTAAAGAGAAATTCAGGGCAGCGAGCTCAACAAATAATCCGCTTTCGACACCGGACGAATTCTGCGCACTTGTATACAACTGACGGACGTTAGTAGTCAGAGAAGCGAGGCGATCTCCAAACGAGGGGGATATACTGAGCTGTGTGATACTTTGGACAGAAGAAAGACTGTTGGTGATATTCGCTATGTCTCGTCGTAAAGCGTGGACTTCAACCTGAATCAGGCGATAACATTCAGGACAAGCTGTGGGAGTAACAAAATTTCCACCTAAGATTTTTCAAACTAGTGATATCTGAAGGGGGTAACATGGCCATGAATGAAAGCAAGAAGAAATGGCATAGCCGCTGCACTTTGTGAATGATGCAATCGAAGAAGTGACCAGATTGTACATTCTTTACGTTCTCAACCAAGCACAGGCTATCATTTTACAATAAATCATATAAGCAATGTAGACAAATACCTTAGAAGGAAAAGTGAGAAAAAGAAGAATTGTCCTCCGCATCCATGGAGAACATTAGGTTCAGATGCTCGATTATTATTAATACTAACGTTACGGATTTCATTCAAATAGCGAAGAAATTTTTTGCCATGAATGTTTTCAAACGAATCAAATTGCACTGTTATACAGGGTGACTTAAAAAATGCCCCCCCGTTTGAGAAATGTCCCCCCGTTTGATTGCAGCAAACGTAGTAGCACGATAACTATATGAATAGTTTTTTTAAGAGCTAAAAGATTGAAGAATGTTTGACATTTTTTTGGTAATTTTCAAAGCAGTAGTCTCTTGGGAAATCCAAAAGATTTAAAACTTCGGTCTTAAAGTACAAGTCCGGGGTTGATAAAAAAATTGCTAGAAAGCAATCTACCAACTGCTGAACACCAATCGTGAGTTCTTTCCATGTTTTGATGCCTCCAACTTTCATGCGCTGGTCAATGAATCTTGGTAAGTTAGGCCAAATATCGCCGCCATTTTGTATTTTGGACGAGTGTGCGAAGGCACGATAAGGAGGCTAGCAATATGAGTGGTAAAATATCGACACATTTGCCAGCCTCGTTCAGGTCAACGTGAAGTGACGTCATATAAATGTCATTTCGCATTTCAAAGCAGATTGAAATATGTAGTTTCGCAGAATAAAAGAGAAACAATTGATAAAAGCACTACACACCATTCACAACAGTGTAATCTCTTGAATAATCAACAATTATAGCAACCCCGGACTTGTCCTTCAAAGAACAGCTACAGCTCCTCCATAGTAGTCACGCAAACAGGGCACAATTACTTTGGGACACCACGTAGTGCAGTGGAAAACAGTCAAAGAACTGAGCATAAACGACACATTGTACTAATAATTCTGGCAGCAATCAATTTAACGCTCCAAGAGAAAGATACAAAGAGTGGACTTACTTTGACAGCCAGCATACGTAGTATTGACGGCATTTTCAGCGCAACGATCGCATTGCCTTCCTCCAATGTTGGGTCTGCAAGAACACTGGCCAGTGACCTCATTACATATGGAACTATTTCCATTAACAGTGTTCAACAGCATACAGTTGCAGGCTGCAAAATGAGACATCAAATTACTGAGAAGTACTGAAATGAATCAAAATATCAAAATATGCAAATAAAGGCATTTCTTAGCATCCTGTCCCACTCGTATCATATTCTAGGAGTTACCGAAGATTTTCTATATATTTAGCAAAACAAGTTTGCTAGTTAATTTTGACGTTGTTTGGGATAAAAACTAGGTCTAATTGGTCTACTCGACTCGCAAAATTATTTGTTTTATCCTACAATATGAGGTGGAAGAACTGAAAAGCTATCATATATATCCATGTCACTTCATTTTGTGAATGAGGCCCCAGCACGGGGGGGTGTACTCCCATTGTGACCTGACAGGGGGGTCCAGTCAGGGCTAAAGAGGGTCAAAGCAAAAATTTTGAAATACCCTCAAATGGCAGTATCTTTTTACAAAAACCCTCAAATGGTAGTTCACGAACTTGAAAACTGGATCATTTGGTAGCATTTAGTAATGAAAATTTTCTACGGTTTTTCATAATGTTTTATTGCAAAACCGATAGAACAAAGCAAGAAAACTTTCAAAATTCATTTATAATTAATACTGCAATGACTAAACTGGCGTCCGGAGGAGCGTACCGGGTTGAAACATAATAAATGGCTAGGAATCTAAGAATATCTCCAATTGGTAGTATTTGGTTGACAAATAGCGTCATTTGGTAGCCATTCAGTAAAACCCTCAAACCGACTGGACCCCCCTGTCAGGCCACATTGAGAGTACCCCCGGGGGGCCAGCAGAGCTGCAAAAAGTATCGGAACCGGGGAACTAGGTTCGCAGAAAATTTTCAGCTTTGCCAGAAAATTAGGCAGTAAAAGTTTCTCACACAAGATTATTGTTTAACATTTCATGCAAAAAAGAGAAAATTTGTTTGACTCCTCTATTCTGCTGATTGTAATCCCAGGTAAAACGGAATGCCTTGCAAACATCAATGTATCCAGGGATTCGTAAGAATTTTCAAGAATTCTTCACACAAGTTGAAAGACAATTTTGTTTCTCTAGTTTAGAGGAATATCCATTGGACCCTAGCAGCAAATCATGCCCAGCAAAGACATTTTCATAACACAATGTGGCTTCACAGAAAATTGCCCCATTTGCAAGGTCCAAGAAAGGAAATTATCTTCTGCACCTCTGGGCCCAAGCTCCTCTCTGAAAAGGTCTTTCTCTTTCAAGCCACTGAAGTGTCCGAAATCAAATAAGCCCTAAAAGAAATGATACAAAAATACGTATCTACCTCTAAGAATTGTAAAATCTCACCTATGCATCCCGGGAAAGAAGTGTCATTAAATCCATAGAACCCTGGAATACATTTGTTGCAATCTGGTTCCAAAACACCTGGCTGACATCTTTCACAATGGTTTCCTTCAGTTCCAAGGCGACAATTACTGCATATTCCATTTTGTGCGTCGCAGGTTGTGGAGCGCGAATTACACGCACAAAGTCTGCACTTCGTGTATGAGCTGTTGTTAGGAAACTCTCTTGTGTAGCCTGCAGAATAAGTAAACAAGATATAAAATGATCATTTTAATAAGATTTTTTTCTGATGAAGCGAAAGCGAAGCATTGTTTCAAAATTCTTGAATATATTCATATAGTTAATAGAAAGGAGCTTATGATTTATCGTTAAACAAGATATAAATGTTTCATGACATGACTTTTATAATCATAATTCGTGATATCCAGTTCCTCAGTTCGGCTATTTTTTGGAAAAATCTGGGGCTTTTAAAGTAGGAATATTGGAGGTAATAAAAATTTCGCTATGATAGACTGGTGATTCAAAAACTATCAAATTCTGAAAATAGTGGACTTCGCAGAGACGGAAATATATTTCGCAATCGAATGTAAAAGTCTTCAAACGGTACGTTTTAGATCATTGTGACAGTTTGCCCGTTTGCCAATGGAAATGACAATTTCTCAAAGTCTATCAAACATTCTGCATTTTGGAGCAGAGAGTTTAGAAGGCGTTGCAAACCTATCTAACTGAACCGTTTAAATTTTCAGAGTGAATCAGAGTGAAACACAAGTTCCGAGTCTACCAAGTATGCGGTTGTCAGAACTGGTACCAATCAAACACCTTTATAAACCTGCTTCCCTTCTGTATTTTAATCTTCTGATAAAAATTTTGATAGAAATGACACAGTAATAAAAACATTGTTTCTTATGTAAATATAAAGTGCATATATCTCAGATAAATGTATTTATCAAATTTTCGTGAAACAGATAGCAGCTACATCAACTCTGAGCACTAGAAAGACAAGTTCAACTCAATAAATTGCACTTTTAAGGGGCGCAAAGATCTTTTCGGGAGAATCAAATTGTAGACAGGGAAGTTTTAACTTCCTGGCGATACCAAGTATATTCTTCAAATTATAGTGAACAGCTGAAAAGCGCCTTACTACTCAACGAAAATACAAGAATCCATTTGGTCTTCTACACCTTCTTACTTTCCTCTCAGTGCTGACTTGTTTTGCCAACTAGGGTATCCACAGAGCAATTACAAGTTATCTTCAAAGCATTCGAGTTATTCGACTTTTTATATCTCAACTGGAAATGCCTTACACTGGATTTGTCAGCATAACATGGAATGTCTATAAAAATTAAGTTTAATACAATAATTGCCGTAACTTGCCTCGTCCTTCATTCGAGTTATCAAGGATTTTGGGATCATTAAACACAACAAAATATTCAGAATTGTTGACGAAGGTGAAGCAAAGCAAAATACATCCTTAAGTTACCACTTACCAGGTGCGCATTGTGAACACGAATTTCCAGTGAAATTGACCGGACAAGAGCAATTCTCAACAAACGTTGCCACAGTAGACGAAACAACTGAACTCGAAGCTGATGCCAGACGGACGCTCTCGATGGTAATACTAGAAACACCTGAAGTATTGAATTGAATTGTCAGTGATTTGATTGAAGACAAAATATGCTGTAGTCTCCATGCTGAAACTCTCTCGACTGAATTTACCTGATGTAGCCTAATACTTGATGCCTGTTGCTGCGATGAGAAATTTACTGGCATCACGAAGGAGACCTGACTGTTGTCTTGGTGAGCAATTATCAACGAGACTTGGATTGTTGGTGAAAAAATCCCGGATGTTGATGAGAGCCGGACGGTAAATAATTGAGCGTAGCTTGATAACTTATTCCCAAGAAATTTGCTCGGTGCATGAAGCAATACCGGAGTAGAGTCAACCGGACTGAATAAAAATCCGGACGTCGTATTGGAATAAGCACTGTTTAGGCCAGTTAGTGTTTTCAACTGCCATCCGTCCGCAGTATAGTTAAAATCCGATTGAATACCAAGACTGTAAAACCCGGTTGATGAGTCGCACTGATCGGTTTTGTTGAAACAAAAGCAGGGCTGGCATCCGTGTGAATTTGTTGCTTGTAAACCAAATGTTCCAGATTTGCAAGTACTGCATTTGCTGTCTTGTACATTTTGTTTACAAGAACAATTCCCATTCTGTAAATCACACTGTAGATTTGTTGAACCTGAAGGGTTACAGTTGCATGGCCTGAAAAGGGAAATTGAATTTCATTGAGAAGTGACCCTTTCTTTGAAAACTACATTTTGACATTGCTGGAGAACAAAAACATTGCTGTTTTTAGATGATGATAATGATGATGATTATGATGATGATCATTAAGATGATGATGATGATGATTATGATGATGATGCTTGGTGATGATGATTGATGATGATGATCATCATCATGATCATGATCATTATGATGATCATTATGATGATGATAATGATGATGATGATAATGATGATTATGATGATGATGATGATGATTGGTGATGATGATTGATGATGATGATGATGATGATAATCATGATGATCATGATCATGATGATGATCATGATGATGATCATAATGATGGTTACGATGATGATTGATGATGATGATAATGATGTCAAAAGTAGAAACTGCTTTACGAAGCACCCGGCACCAGCCTGGTTCCCTGCGTCAACTCGACCGCGTTCGTTTGAGGGTACTGGGCGCAAGGGAAGCGATTTGTTGACGCCTGGACAAAAACCAGCGAAACTTCTCACCCGGTTAAGCGTAGCCTGCGTGCAGTCTTTCTTTCGTGTACACTGAATTGTTTTGTGTAAATTGAAAGAACTTTACCTTCTTTCAATTTTACAAAAGAAATTGCACGCAGGCTAGTTAAGCGTCGTTCTGTTGGCGGGCAAGATTTGAAGCATGCTTGATTTAAAGCACGATGCCACAATGACAACAGAAGCCCGGGCCATAGTTACGGTGCGTGGTTACGGTTTTTGTCCAGACGTTATTTTGGACCGCTTCCGTGGAGCCCAGTTCCCCAGTCGAAAATGACGTCAGGGAGCCAGACTGACCCGGCACTACATTTTGATGACACTGTATAAAAGAGGCAACTTACATGCAGCCATTAGAAGTGAAATTGAAATGAAGTGGTTTGCATTTATCACATTTCGGCCCCGTAGTTGTGTTCTTGCAAGGACAAATACCATTCTTGTCACAAAATATGATCGCGGATCCATCCCAGTTGCAAGAACAATTACGACAACCGAGTCCGGTTTGATATCCAAAGAAACTTGGTCTGCAGGCACTGCAAGTCCGGTTCACAACACCAGCTTTACAAGGGCATTGACCAGTTGTTACGTCACAAACTAGACTTTGAGATCCAAGAGTTGTGCAGTTACAAGCTACGACAAATGAACAAAATTCAAAAATGACGCCTTAATCTCTCTGCAGAAAATATCAGCAAATAATTCAAAATGCAAATATCCATTGACCGGAAAACTTTTGCATTTTCTGTGTGAATTGACCATCAATTCTTGCAGGAATTGGACGGCTAAGACCAAGTTGCTAATGACCAACTTTAAAACTTTTCAGAAGCTGGTGCTGCAAAGGCAAATCCTCAAATTGTCTTTCAACTTTCAGCAGATCTTTGCGAGAGCTGCCTGCAATAGATTTAGGAATCAGACTAAGGGTAATGCTATGCCTAAATGGGGAAACTGAGGGGCAAATCACTTCTCAAAATAGCGTGAGTGATCTTGGTGATTTTAGAATCACGTGATTTTTTGTGATTTTATTGATTTTTAATGATTTTTTTCGTGTGATTTTTCAGCAATTTTTTCAGTGATTTGTGATTTGTGCTTTTTGCGCGAGACTTTTTTGAAATTTTGTGATTTTTGCATGTGATTTTTTTGCTTATTCAAGGAACCTACGAAAAAAAGTCAATGATTTGCCCGTCGGGGGAACTAACATGTTAAGAAACCTGGGAGAACGACTCTGGAAAAACCTTTTTCATCCCCAAAAATGAATTTCTAACTCCAAAGCCAAGCCTTTAACAGTAAATATAAAGAAACCATAATTGCAAAGTATCAAACCTACTACCAAAGAACTCAACCAGTGCTATTTTGCTTGTATTTTCCATGTTACTCGTATTTAGCGTCGTAAATATCATGTTACTTTTGCATTGCTTCGTTAACGGTCCAAGCTAGATAAGCTTGCCTTTCTTAATCGCGTAGAACACAACTTTAAAAACGTATGTTGTAACTAGGTTTGCACTAGGTTAGGTTTGAAATCGAAATAAAATAAGTTTACAAACAAAAAAAAGCATTCTGCAAAGAAAATTGAGTTGAATTGAAATTCAAGCCCTGCAGTTTCAAATGGGCCTTAATCTCAATTATGGCTTCCTGTTATAAAGTCATGGTTCTACTTCAATGAAAAATATTAATTTCTCACCCAAAGTTAATAATGTCATTGTGATTTTCAATTACAATATGGCAATTGAAAAAATTCGGAGCGTGAAACTCAAGTTACTAACCTGTGCAGCCATTTTCGGTGAAGTTATAAAATCCAGGCTTACACTGATCACATCTCCTTCCCATCACTCCTGGCTTACATTGACATTGTCCTCCATATTTAGCACAATGGGTATTGTTCAATGTACCAATAAGATTGCATTCACAGGCTAAGAAATAATGGTTTAAAGATGAAATGTCAATAGCGAAAGGTCCAAAGAAATAGCCGTGTCTTCAAAAAGAATAAAAACTGCCTCAATATGAAACTGACATAGCCTGATTCGCAAAAAGATTAATTTCATCATAAGAAAAAGCTGAATAGATTTGATGGGTGGAGCGTCACCCATCCGGAGTTTGACCTCCCTCGACCAAGCTTAACTTTAGTCACCTGACGAAGACTGTATAAGCCAGTCGGCCACTAACCCCGCAAAGTGCAAACCAAAGACAAAATATGCAGCTTCGAGCAATATTTCAGCACAAGGTGATAAAACTTTTTGGGTGAAAATTTTCTTGAAAGAGGTGCGAAAATGTCACACATCCAGTGAACATCTATACCGAGGCAACTACGCTTTTCGCAGGATTTCAAAATACAACTCAACGTGAAACAACTAAAGTGTCATTTATCGAGGGAACGCGATGATCTTGTGTCTTTTCCTTGTAAAAATGGTACCATGTGCAGTATTTGTTACATACAATCACTTACAAAATCGTTGGTCGACCCTAGATTTTCAGATTTTTTGGCTCTGTTCCCCCTCCCCCTAGTCAATGTTGCAGTACCACAAAAAGTTGCCGCAACACGTGTGTCGTCTCGATAAGGTACTTTTTTCAAACATTGACATTGGGGGAAGGGATATTAAAATGTCATCTTTTGAAGGTGGTTCAACAATTTGGTAAGCGATTGTAACTTAGGTTTTCTATTTTGCAGATAAAGATAAAAAGCAAGAAAAACATAAAATAACGTCAGGGATCGTCTCCAAATTATCGTATAGCTTTTATACGAATTGATACAAATTCAATCGTATGTGCGAAAAGGTGTTATACGATCTAATTCGTATAGCCGCACAAGAGATGAGAATTGTATACGAATTGTTTGATTTCTATACGAATTATGATACGAATTATGATACGAATTTGATACGAATTTGATACGATTTTGATACGAATTGTGTATACGACTTGCTTATATGATTGTGTTACGAATTGTGTTTACGAATTGCTTATATGAATTTGATACGAAGTGCATACGAATCACACACAAATTGTATACGAAGTTATACGAATTCTAAAAGGTGACGATACGAATTAATTCATATGCGGCTTATAGAATATCGTATCAATATCGTATAATACTACGAATTCCCTATACGAATATGATACGAATATTCGGAGACGATCCCTAAAGGACTGACAGTTTTACGATAAGTTTACCTAGAGATCCGTTGAACAATTCAGCATTAACTGAAAATGCGATCTTCCGGCAGGTTAAACTATCCTGTGAATTCAGAGACACACGTTGCTTATTCTCCCAACACAGCTTTGTCGCATTTTTCATCGTCTGATTTGCATCTCTATAAAACTTGCTTCCTTGATACTCCCACATCAAAACAATTGAATCGATATCCAAAGTTTGATTTACGTTGGTAGCATTAGCAAAAAAAAGTGTTACGGAATAATTGCCATTCTGAAGGAGCATCATTGATTCTGCGTGGTAGAATACCGAGGGTGAAGATCTACTCGAGGCTGGTAAAGTGATGTTGTATGATTTCATAAGGAGGCTGACTGAGTTGTTGTTGTAGTTGAAGTTTGCTGTTAAATGCAGTTGTTCTGGTAGAGGGTGCTTGTATCGAATGACCAAGTAATAGCTATAAAGGAATGGAAGAAAGATATGAGCCTACTCACCCACAAAAAAATTGAGAGCTTTCTTCGAAAGTCAAGGGCAGCATACGGCTCAAATCTTTCAAATCTTTAAAAAGGTGGGTGTAAAATTGTAGCACATTGTTCTTTGAATTCATGTGCTTGAAAGAAACTTTGGGTAATTTGCTGTAAATCTACCGTGGCAATTTTTTGATATATTGATTATTTTCAAAATGGCGGCATTTTGACTTATTTTGCAAAAATTCATCGAAAATTTTGAAGAATTAAAATCATCGTAAATCTTAAATTAATTGAGAGAAATCGATACAATCTTCAGGATAACCATAGTTTATGAAGGACTACAACATGGTTGCAAGCAGAAATCTGTTGCTCTTCTGGTTAAGGATTTAGAAATTTGATGACGTCACAGCCTCAAAATTGATAAATGACACCATTTTGAAAGCAGTCAAGGTATCAAGAAATTGCCACGGCAAATTCATTGCGAATTTCCTGAAGTTCCTTTCAAGCACTTTAATTCAAAGAAAAATGTAATAGAATTTTACACCCATCTTTTTAAAAGATTTGAGCTATATTCTGTCAAGGGCGAGGCCAAAGAAATCTCTGCTCTGGCATGAAGATGACATAGGCTGTCAATAGTCCTCTTAGATTACCCTCACATGAGAAACTTCAAACCAATCTGAGTTTCAGATCGGTTTGAAATTTGGCTATGTTTGCTAATCTGCTTCCTCCTCACAAACCGGTTTAATAATATTGAACAATGCGTGCCTTCCTTCCGCAATTACAACAATTGTGATTGTTTTGTGGAAGATAATGGCACTGATTCATAGCATTTACACCCCGTTTACACTGTGCCGGATAAATTTTATCCGCATAAAATTTGTTCAGATTGATTTGCGTTTACACTGTGCCGCACAAATTTTGTCTACTTTGCCCTCCCGTTTACACTGTGCCGGATAACTGTAGTCTCGTGACCAAAATCATGCGTGAAACAATGCAAACTCCCACGATACGGGATTGATGCTACTTTGATGAGTCATGAGTGTGCTTGCTCCTTATTGAAAAAGCCTCCTTGTCGATTAAAATTAACCTCACAATGAATGTGGAAAAAATTTATCCGGATAAAACCGTTTACACTGTACCAGATAGCTATGTGAACTAATTTAATCCACTTTCCTAGGTGAACTAATTTTGTTCGGATAGCCGCTCTCAAATTCGTGCGGATAGCTTAGGTCGAGTGTAAACGTGACACCTATCTGAACGAAGTTTCATGCGGATAAAATTTATCCGGCACAGTGTAAACGGGGTCTTAGATCCAGCTAGGGACTTTGAATGAAATCTTTATTGCTTTGATTGCCAAAGGAACGCCTAGAATGTCAATCACACGTGCTTTGAAGAGTCATTTCACCCCGAAATGTAAAATTTTTCTCCTCACATGAAAATTTCAGGTCGACCTGAAAACTCAGACCGACCTGAGAAAGCGAAATGAGTTTCAGATCGACCTGAGTTTCATTTCGCTTGTGTCATGTGAGCGCACTAAGGGCTTTGACCGTAGAGCGAAATGAGTTTCAAACCGATCTGAAACTCAGACCGGTCTGAGTTTGCTTATGTGAGGGCACTCTTAGACAAATAGGCCCAAAGGTTTGGTTGAGGTTTCAGCCATTTTAACAGGACAATTCTCAGAAAACCATCAATAATTTTCGAGCCGATCAGTGGTTTTTTCGACCGTTTCCTTCACAATATTGGCTATTGAGCAAAGCACTTACAAACTCAACTCCATGAATGCCAAATACGTAAAAGACCTCAAAACCGGGAGCATTTTCATTAGATTTGAAAACATTTTAAGGGCTTCCAGGCTCAATACAGCAGAAAGATCCAAACTAAATAACCTATCTAAAAATTCACGATTTCAAAATGACCTACTTGGATGTGAATCTTGGTTGGAAGTAAGCAACAACTTTTCCTGTAGACGAAATCCTTGCATACCCAAATCCAGTGAAGTCATTTCCATGCCCAAGGATATTTGAAATAACTTGATAATTTCCGGTGGCTATTTCACCCTCAGTTCTGAGGTAATCAAAAGCTGGTATAAAGTATCCATTCATGGCTGTGTCACAAGACATCCCCTCAATACCATTTCTGCAGAAACAGTGCCCTAAAGAAGGAAAGAAAGATTAGGTATTTTGAAAGAGAAGTATAAAGTGTTTAAGCTCGACAAGAACCGAAGATTAGTGTGAATTTGCTTGTACCAAAGTTCGGAAATGTTTCATACTTGCAATCAAAAGAGTTCATAATCTAATTTGTAAGGTGCGTTTATCATGAACTGGCTAAAGTGATATGTCATGAGAGATAGGATACTCAGTGTGCAGCAGTTTAAAATTTACATCAAAGCCACCTTAACTTTTTGTTTTGAACTGATTTTTACTTGGTATGCAACCACCTTTCACTATCTCGTTATTTTGAAAGTTTCGGTAGTGAGCCACCTTAAGTGCAGAGCCACCTTAATAGTAAAGGTCCTAAAACACTGATCAAATTGCAAGGACTCTCCTTACATGGTACAATTCGCGATGGGCGTTTCACCTTTCTCAAGAGTTATACAAGATAAAGTTTTGAACAAATATCAAAGATTATCAGTCCCATGGCAAAATGGGCAATGGATAACTCTAAAGGCGGGTTTCCACTTGTGCAAATTTGGTCGTGCGATCGCGCGACTAGTCGTCTGAGCATGCGTAATTTGTTTCAATGGCGAAGATTCCCCAGTCTTTGGCGATCGCGCGACTGATTTTGGAAGTTGGATTGACTTCAACTCCCTTCAACTTTTTTGCGACCAGGAAGAGCAGAGCCAATCAATGGCTTTGATTCTGCAATGATTACTTAATACGCATGCTCAGGCCCTTGGTCGCACAGTCTCGCGACTGGTTCGCGAGACTGCCTTCGAACGGTCGCACGGTTCGTGCGACCACATTCGCACAAGTGGAAACCCGCCTTAATCCATGAACAGAACTGCATTTTCTTTTCAGTCACTTTGCAACTATGAAATCTTTATAAATTCAAATTTACCGATATTTCTAGCGCTGGTAAGAGAGCAAGGAAAATGACATAAGTACTTCGATCTTCGGGCTTTTGGCTGAAGTTTGAATGATTCAAATCTGTAAGTGCTCTTGGAGCGACGAGTTTTTAAAAGTGAGAACTTTTTTCTAGCTCACCCGGTAGGAAATTTAAGAATGATCCTTTCGTTGTTTAGTCGAAAGAAGGAGCATTTTTTCAAGTCCTGGATAAAACAAAAAACACGAATAAGGCAGTTCTTACCAGCAGTTTTATTACATGTATTGCTATAAGCACCACCATGGTCACAGATACATGCTTGGCATTCACCGGCAGTATCATTTGGGAAACTATGAAATCCATCTTTACAGATGCTGCAAGTTCGGCCATTAATCGAAGCTTTACATTGACATTGTCCGGTTACTTGATGACATGTTATGGAGCTATTAACAGATCCAAGTGATGAACAGTTACAGGCTGCAAAATATAAATTAATGTTAATGAGAACCAAACAATAGCAGAGCTAGACGAGGGTATGAGGGGGTGAATACAGCTCCACTTTAAAGGATCTGGCTCAAAGAATTGTAATTCAAAATGTAATTAGAATGATTGGATATACCTTTTTGCACCCGCCCTAGTCGGAAAATTCTGGACCTTACCCTACCCGACTATCAGAGAACTGAAGCGGAGGAAGGAAAAGAATCTTAGATGGTGCAATAATCAATCTACAGTAGGCATGGCCTTAGCCTGTGCTGACAGGCCCTCGATCTAGAGCTTGAAGGACATCCACAAACAGGCTAATCTTCTGTGAATTTGCCCGTCAAAGTCGCCTTCTACGAAACCAAAGTGCCTCAACACTTTATCTGTTATATTCATCACAAAGCAACTGAGTCCTTCGCAGAAACTATGAGCAAAGCACTTAAACGAAAGTAGTCAATCTCCCTTTGCAGTCTAAAGCTTGGCAATCTTGTAAAAGGTGGACTTAAGATCGAAACTTCCTCGAAGTCTTTCAGTTCAAAAGATTGGCCTATAAAATAAAGCCATTTTCCACATAGAATTCTCGATATTAACTGTATACTTTAAGCCATGTAAGTTAGCACTTTCAAGTCAATAGTTTAAAATGTTGACATTTTATCACAAGCGGAGTTTAAAGCCAATGCCTCACCTGGAAAGATATATTTTGGGAAATTCTTTATTTCACTTCCACTCTTTAGGTCATCTTTGTTTACTCAAAACTATCATTAAATTCTTAGAAACTTATCAACACAAGTCTCAGGCCCCGTTCACACGAGAACGAAACGGAACGGAACGACATGGAACTGTTCCAGAAAACAAAGGAATTTTTGCAGGTGTTCACACGAGAACGATTAGAAACGTTCTGTTCCGTTCCGAAAAGTGGACGGCTCTGAAAAGTGAGTCGTAAAACGGAACGGAACGGAACGGAACGATTTAGCCCTCGTGTGAACACTTTTTTGGAGCGTTCTGTTCCACTTTGCGGACTTTTTTCATGCAATTTATACATGAGGTAATTCTAAAACTCCAAAACAATAGGATTGTTTATGCATAGAAACGGAAAAACTTAATGGCGAGCTTAGAAAATTTTTGTCTCTTGGGAGGAAGATATTAACACTTCAAATCGATCCATTGCCGTGTGAACACCCCTTAAAAGTTCCGTTCCGTTCCATTCTGGTCCGTTCCGTTCCGTTCTCGTGTGAACGGGGCCTCGGTTGCAAGTAGGAGCTGGAATTCGTATAGAAAAGTTTCTGTTGTATGATAGTAGACTTGAATTAACTTTTATTCTGTAGCTATCTGGACTTGCTACAAGTCTCTCTCGCGGCAAAAACGGGAGAAGGAATAAAAGCGAGAGAGACTTGTAATACTTGGCAGCCTTGGTCGTTGGCTAGACAGGATCCTGTCCAGTCGGCATCCTTTTACAAAAAGCCAATATCCAATCATATGCTTAGAAAGGACAATGATACGACAGAGCGAGGCTCTGGGATGTTTTTCGACAATGGCAGACTCAAGCTTCGATGAAACAGTTAACAACAACCCCGTCATTTTTGAAAATTGAAGCAAGGCTCGATTGCTCATGAATATTAATGAGCATGCCAAGTATTACAAGTCTCTCTCGCTTTTTTTCCTTCTCCTGTTTTTTCCGCGAGAGAGACTTGCAGCAAGTCCAGCAGCTATCTTGATATGCCAACTTTAGATACACGAATAATAATAATAATAAACAATAATAACAATGATAAGAAGGAGAGATTTTGCAATACAATGGTAATAGTTGCCTTAATTAAGCGATTTGTGCTGTACAAAAAGAAAATTCTCTCAACCAGCAAATCAAAACAAACACGGCCGCAAAAGTTGCCCCGAAACCAGTATGGCAAAACCTTGCCTGGTACAAGCGAAAGTTGGTTTTTAAGAGAAGTTATGTGCTTTTGACGACAGAAAGAGAGTGAATCCAGATGACCCAAAAGTAGATACAATCTTTTTACTGATCCAACATAAAAACACTTACATTTGCATTCTCCAATTGGAGCAACTGTCACCCCATAAAATCCATCTTGACACAAATCACACCGCCTCCCACGGAAGTTGCCCTTGCAGGAGCATTGGCCAATAGTCACGTTGGCAGTCGCTGCTTGGGCGCATGAGCCATTGTTCGTTATTCCGGGAGCGAAACAAGCACAAGCTGCAATAAAGATCAAATCATATAAGATCAAAGGAAACCAACAGATAGCCCAAGAATTTGGTATTACAGTCGAAGCTTAAGAGGCGTACCATGTAAAATCGAAGAATGTTTGAGAACAGGTCTTTATGATTGAATGCCTATTTGAACATCGCTTTGTTACTTGCTTCCGTTCCATTTGAATATTGCTTCCGTTTCTTAGATTCAATTTATTCAAAGCTGGTTATATACGACATAAAATAGCATAAAGGCGCTAATTTAGGCCAACTACTATTGTAAAAATAGAAAGGAAATTCCGTTGGGCGAAGCATATGAAGGATTACAACGGAAGTTCTTTTCCTTGGAAGCCACAACTGATAAGACTGTTCAATGAAATCTTTGTGCAGAGAAAACCAAATCCTATGAAAATACGATTCTATTTTGAATATTGAAAACATAGATGGTTGGCCTGTGTTCCGAACAACTTGAAGGGAAAAGTAAGTGGTCTGTGTAACTGAGCCCCCGGGGGGGTACTTGACCTAAATTTGTACGGGGATGTGCCCACGAAAAAACTTTTTCACCCTGCTCCAGAATTTTTCCCTTCAATTGATACCCTGTTCTAGAAAAAATCAGTGAAAAGTATACTCAAAAACACAAAACTTTGACTAAATAATAACCCGTTGTAACACAATTTCCTCTTTTGACATGTTTTGACAACCTGCTCCAGAAAAATTGCCTTCTTTTGATACCCTGTTCTAGAAAAAATAGGCGAAAACGATACCCTGAAAAACGGCACATCCCCGTCGGACAAATATACTAAGTACCCCCCCCCCCTCCCGGGACTGAGCGCAAATTCGTGTACAGAAATTTTCCCAGAATCTGATCAAAAATTAGTATATGTAATGAATAATTTGCATAATGACCATTTGTTCTGTTATGGGATAGAAAAGCCTGTCTCTTGCGAATAGCTACAGGAGACTCATATCACAATACAAAGAATAGGATATTTCAATGCCTGCTAATCCTATTGATTTTTACGTCTGTAGTGAGTTATAACGACCGGCTCGTATTTTTTCAAACACATAGATTCATAAAGACATCGGTTGTGTTCAGATTTGAGTTACCTGCATCCAATCAGATGTGTAAAAGATTGCCTTTAATTATTTCGCAATTCAATTCATCGTCTGAACACAGATTTGCGCTCAGTTGCACAGACCACTTACTATTCAATCAAGTGGTCTAGAACACTGGCTAATAGAGGGTACGCTTCTTCCGCTCTGACTGTAAGCAAACGACATCCACACTCCAATAAGCCCTCCACTCCGAGCTCACCATAACAAACACGGTTCCCTTCAAAAAACATTTATGGGAATATCTGAATTCAATAAACTTGAATCTTACATAAGTTTATTCATTCTAGGCTTGGGAAACATTGCCCCGCAGAGCAGATAAGAAAAACTTGAAGCCAGTCACGCTTTCCCCGAATCATATCTGAAACTCAAAATCACCCTTTGGCAATGTTCTAGCTTTAAACATGGGATTTTGTCCATTTTCAAGGTTGATTATCTGCAATAGCAGAAGCACATCATTAAACTAACTAATAATCTTTTGCCATCTATTTAAACTTCATCCGAAAATTCATTCTCATAAATAAATGAGGTACGATACAATATTCTACAAGGCTAGGTTCAAGACCAACCCAGGCTGGAAGTTGCTCTGTCAGGCTAGATGCAAGACCAACCCAGGCTGGAAGTTGCTCTGTCAGGCTAGATGCAAGACCAACCCAGGCTGGAAGTTGCTCTGTCAGGCTAGATGCAAGACCAACCCAGGCTGGGAGTTGCTCTGTCAGGCAAGATGCAAGACCAACCCAGGCTGGGAGTTACGCTTTCAGGTTATAGATAAGTCTGGCCACGTATATCTTTCTGCAAATACGCATGTCCCCTGCTACTCTGGGTACCATACCTATGGTAGTCCCCTGCAAAATGGCATATTTTAAGCTGGACCTTTTGCTTCCTTGCTCGCTTTCTGGATATATATAATTGCAGTCACGCAGTTACAACATGAAAGTTTCATGTGGTTTCTGCTTCTGCAGCTCTGCACACTATTTCAGAAATTTTTCTCCAAGCTGTGCGATCTTGAGCTTTCAACCTTATCTGTTGAAAATCTTCCTTGCTCTTGATAGTTGGTATTGGAAATGACCTTTCCATTGATCTTGCTCTTGTGATATCTTTGTTTAATGTTGTTACGAGAGTTTCTCGAGGTCTGCCTCTGAACCTTTTTCCTGATCCTTCAAAGTAGAATTTCATCGCTTTTACTGCTGGTGTCTCATCAGATAAACGTAATATGTGACCAAACAATCGCCATCTACCTTTCAGGATGTCAATTGAAATCGGTTGCTCTTCACATCTTTTATACAAATTTTGATTGGAAATCTTGTTAGGATATTTTTTTCCTATTAGCTGTCTCAGTTGTTGTCTGTGAAAAGCATCAAGGCCTTTTGTCTCTTTTTGTGTCAATCCCCAAGTTGAGCTATTATACATCAAGACTGGTTTTACAAGTGTTCTGTAAAGCTTAAGGCGAAGTTTTTCGCTGATATGATCTTTTCTGATCCAGATGAGATTTAATCTATTCATGGATGCTATGGACAATTGTTTTCTTCTTTGTATATCTGCTGTATCTCCCAAGAGAGAGCCAAGCTTTTTAACTGTCCTCCATTGCTCTGTGTTTCTTTCTCCTCGAAAAATTTCTGTTTGCTCTGTTTTACTGTCGTTTACTTTCAAATTATCTCTTAGTAGAATCTCTCCAATCTTTTCTGTGATGGTATTCTTCTCCTGTTCACTTGTCGTAAGGAAATCAGCATCATCAGCATATATAGCTTCCTGGGGTAAAATGGTTGGAGACCTATTACCACTTTCTTCAACATCATCACCGTCCATTTCTTGTCTAAAATTCCTTACTTTTCGAAGTGTTTCTTCAAAATAGATGTCAAACAGTACACCACTGAGTGCATCACCTTGTGGTGAACCCATATAATCTTATCTGGATATAATCTTAATTTCGACATGGTATCTCAGTTTCAGATTAGAATATTTTTAACAAAATTTCGTCAATCTTCATAACTTATTTTCAAGTTTCACAACATTGAAAACTTGATCTAAACTGCAATTTGATATCCCTTAACGAGAACTGTTTCAGTGCGGTCCATGACCTGCAAATTTGATCAACTGAAAACAAATACTTCTAATTTGTTTGTTGCTAGGATGAAAACAAATAGTTTAATTCGTTTGTTTCTAGGCTGGAAACATTCAGTTTCCTTCAGACGTATTGCCTTGGAATTCGGTCCTTCCCTGTTCTCAAATTCTGACGTAGGTGTCCATCAGATTAATACTAATTCAAACCAAAGTGACTCACCCTCGATGAAAAATTCTTCAAGCAGTCTAGAATGTTAGCTTTGTTTTGAGATGTCAAACTTTAAATTTCACATGTGGCAAATCTCTTTCATTTACGAGAAAGCGCCGTACTTTTTTGATCATCAAAGCACTTTCTCCATCTGTCATAACATTTAACAATCTCATTCACTAAATACCGTGCAACCATTATTTTCCTACGGTTATTCAAGGGCGGGCAAGTACTGTAAAATATTTGACCCCATGTTTGTCCGAAGGAATTGGAAAAAATAACTGGTTCTTTTATGACACAGCATGACTTTCTTGCCCAAAACAACCAGTTTTTGGGACAAAGGTCAAATTTTAAAATCAATCATCTTTGTCCATTAATTTCTCACAAAAACCAAGTTTCCTCACCTCCTATTTGGTCAAAGTCCTAAAGCTCGCCTGTAAGCTGGTTCCACCTTTGTCCACCACATTTAAGCTCATAAGACCAGTATTTCAAAGTTCCACATAAGCGGTTCTCCCTTTGTTCGGCAAAATTTACAAAAAAAAGACCTGAAATTCCATTTTTTGCACTATAGTGGCTCTACCTTTGTCTGTCAAATGAAGATGAAAAGACCAGTTTTGGAACAAACAAGGAGAAATATCAACAAAATATTTAAAACCAAGGAACCACCTCGGAATTACCGCTTGAAGACTACCACTTTTGGGACACTGCTGCTCTCTAAATTTAATTACGACGATAATGATGCCTGCAGGATAAACACTGGATTCACTGCGAATGATGTGGAATTTTGGTGAGCAAGAAAAACCGGTTTTGGGACACTTGTGCCTTTATTGCTGTGGGTACCACTATCTTTCGAAAAACGGTATTTGGCCGAAACTACGGGTTTTCGGGACAAACATTGACAGTGATTAAATTGTCCATCAAATTGAAAAAAAATAACAAAGTAAATGCGTCCTCAAAAAAGACCAGTTTTGGGACAAAGATGGTGAAAAAGTTTTTCGTGAACTACCAGTTTTCGGACAAAGGTAGGACCATCGTCCTCAGTGTGACATGCCCGCCCTTGGTTATTTGAGGTTGGAAACAAGAAGTCAAAGCTGTAGCTCTAAAAGAAGGAAAGAATTTTCCATTTTTGGTGTATGACAACTGTTTCAGACCCATTGGAAGCAGATTGCCTGTCCCAGACCGCGATTTCAAAACAGGACCTCACAAAATGTTGAGAAAAAGAAAGGAACAAGAAAAGAGGTATTCCACTTGATTTTCGAGAGTGGAGGGCATTGACAAGATCCCGTAAATGCTATATTAAGTCCCCCGGGGCGCTTATCTAATTTCGGAGACCCAGGGGGCTTACAAGGGAGCGCGCTAGGCAAATGACACGGATACAGGTGAAGAAAGCCTATTACGTATTTCCTCTTTCTTGCGGGTCAACATGAAATTTTACTAGTCAAATAACAAATTTGACCCATTCTTTATCCCAAACCATATACAAATTAACTTACAAACTCGTTTCGCAATTCATCAAACGGAGACAGGTTCTTAATTGCAAGGAACATAATTTACGAAAAAAGCCTCTAGGTTCTTATTATGGTACGTTCTTATATGTGGGAATTTACTGTAGAGAGTTTGGTACTTGAAGGACATCCAGACAGTGTGAAATTGTTTAACCTGCTCCTATGAATCGTTGAAATCATTTGAATTTAGTTGTCTTCTAAAGGCTGGGTCTTTATCAAAATATCAACAATCTCAAAACACATTGTCCTAACCAAATGCTTTTCTTATGACACCAACGTGTTGTTAATCACACTTTTCTTCGAAACCAAACAGAAGAAATTAAAATCCAAACAACACAAGAATAGTACTTACAAGAGCAAGCTTTCTGATTATTCAAAGGCAGGCTCAAATTTCTGTAAAATTTGTCTTGGCATTTATGACAAAAGAAACCAGTGGTGTTATGACTACAGTCAGAGCAAACGCCAAATCCGAGTGTTGAATTGTAGACACAGCTTTGAGCATGGTTATTACATTCACATCCTGTTGAAAGGAAAAACAAAAATCGGTAACTGGTTTCACAAACTTACCAATGACTGTAAAATGGAAAATTTTGTGATACAATTCGTAGGGCCATGAGCGATAGGACACCCCGTGTGTGGCAGTTTGAAATCTATATCAGAGGCGAGGTGCCTTAACTTATTGTTTTTTTGCGTTTTGAACTTGCTTTTACTTGGTATATAACCACCTTTCACTGTTTCGTAATTTTGAAATTTTTCGGTATTGAGCCACCTTAAGTGACCTTAAGTGCAGTCGCTCTGGATCAGTTTGCCAAACACCCCATGATTTCCCTGACTCTACCAGTATTCATTTAAAAGGATTCGCAGAGACCAGAGAGCAGGATAGGCTGGGTGCTATAGCCCATCCACTTTTTGGCAACAAATGGCTTTATCTTTGTTGGCAAAATTTTGAAAATAATTAGCACCTAGGCGACTGAAAGAGAACCTGAAATTGGAACCGTTTAAGTCAAAATTCAGAACGATACACCTTTATAGATCTACGATTCAATCAGCCAAATTTCATAATTCAGCTCATTTCATTATGTGACGTCATCAAATTGCAAAATCATAAACCAAAAGAGTGAAAGACTTTTGCTTGATAACATATTATAGGCATCCATAAACTCTGATTTTCTTGAAAATTGTTTGATGTCTCATCAAGAGGTAAAACATACTCCCCATGTCCAGCTGATGCGCACAAACAAAAGAAGTTACAACCATGATTTCAACACAATGAAAAGACAAGGGACACAGGCCTCTTGACTAAGAAATTTGAAACATCACAATCAATTAACTGCAATCAAATTTCATTCAGTTGCCATAAAGAGATATCAAAACTTACTTTCACATGCATTGGGCTTGTCTGCAGCCTCTGCAGCTCTCCATGTTCTGTTATTATACAAAGGCAGACATCTCTCACAATTCACACCAGTGGTAAAATGTTGGCAGTCACAATACAGTTGATTCAATGGCCCCATGCAATGCGGAGCATGCCCGCTGCAATGGCATCTTCCATAAATCTGGATATCAGTAACATCATAGTAATATTGGTTTTGGTAATTCTCCTGTTGAATAACATGGTTGCCATCTGTCCATGGATATTCCAAGCGGATCCTAATGTCAGTTGCAACAACATATTGCTGGATGCTCTGCTGCCAGAAATTTGTTGCAGAGAATCTCTCCATTGGATTTAATTTTATTGAGGAGCCCTGAAAAATTTGAAAAGTTATCATAAGAGTTTGTATAACTTGCCTTTGCACTAATATGATGCAGTTTAAGCTAAGCAACATACTGGGAAGATTAAAGCATGCTTAATTGGAATCTGTCTAACATGAGGAAGACACAGTGTCTCCCTTAGCAAAAGTATGTTTGAGAGCCTGATTTGAGTAAGAATTTTGCATCACTTGCACTAGCTTGCAGCATGTATCCTTTCAACCAGAAGGCAATTCAATCAACATGATTATAGTATGTTTGAGAATTAATTTAGCATGCGATTATTGTCAAGTTTGATCAAGCTCTAATCATACATGCAAACTGGCCAAAATTGTATAAAATATGTATGTTGCGTGTGGTGCTAGTATGCAAATTAAACGATTATACTGAAAATAAAGATTTAAGTACCAATGTAGCATAGATGTCAAAAACACGACATTTCGAGTGTTTGCGCAAGCTTGTTGCAAGCTGAACTTTTTCTTATGGGTGCATGGAAACGGCACTCTTGCGCTCGCGTAAATTAATAAAGCCTGCCATTTACCTGAACAGCAGCAGCATTAGACTTTTCCACACAATACGCTTGAAAATTATTTGCTGGAGTTTCAGGTACTGATGGACCAAATCTTGTTTCACAATTGTCTGCATAATAACGGAATGGCCTCCAAGTGTTTCCAAAATCTGAACTTCGTTCTATGATCATCGCATTGGGTTTCGAAGAATAAAATGTTATTTTGATATCCCCTGTGAGATCATATGATTTATTTATTGACAGAGTTAGATTAACTTTCACAGTACTGTCCACTAATAGACCTCTTTGCCTTGCGTCCCACCATGTTATTGATTGCCACCATGTTGGCTTGAATCCGTAATCCCAATAACTTGATAGCGGATCATTGTCCCCCATCTTTTCAGGTCCATGGTTTGTACTAGGATTTGAGCTATTACACATGAAACAACCATTTCTAGGTTTCGGTCTGCAATACCCAGATGCAGGGGTGCCACAAGTGCTCCCATTTGGGGTTACATGTATATTCCGACCCCTAACAAGGTTCTCAGGTCCTGGGAAACAAACTCTAGGTTTGAAATTGACATCTTGGCAGTTATTTTGACTTGCTGCGAGTTCCACTTGGAGCATTAACATAATAATTGTAAGTAATGCTTGCAGGTATGGTGTTCTCTTGAAATCAGCTGATTTTGGGGAAGCCATGTTCTGGAGTAATTCCTCTGGAATAGCTTTGAAAAGTAACCAGCTCAATTCACGCTGCCTGTGCTATTCGGTCGAAAGGCTAGCAACAAGACTATTAAACAAATATGGGCGTATTCATTGACATATGCTACGCATAACTTCCTTCACTAGTCCAGTTTGTAACATGCATGGCCTGCATATCTCTAGGCCTAAAAATCCCTTGTTTGTTTGCAGTTTATAAAATCTGCGGTAAAACTGTGATAACAATCAAAAAATCTGCTACAGCTTCTCAATGGATTGATAAAATATTTACAACTCTCTGATTTGGGTTTCCTGTAATGAATGATGATCTAATAACGATGTCTTCTTGTCAGGGTGTCTTGGTCAATAAACATGGGCCTAAAGTGATGCGACTTCAGATGTGAAGGGGTCCCTGTCCTTCAGCAAGGTTCTGCTAAAATGGTTGCACGATTCTTGTTGAGTGATCCTTCTTGAGATCTGCAGTATAAATAAATAACACAGCAATCTGACTTTTGATCGTTAAACTTCGATTAATAATGCCACACAGCAGAGATCTTGTTCCAAACCACCTGCGATCGCAACGGCAAGATTTGAAATGAAAGTTTACACAATGACGGACACGGTAACCTTAGAAACCTGTCCTCAAAACAAAGATAGCGTCTCCTTCGAAATACAAAAGGCCAGTCAATAATCCGTTTGTTCCTTTTGTTTGGCAAACAAAGGAGTTTATCAACAACGCGTCATCGATTTAAATACCAAACCGTTGGTGTTCAAACATCACCTAAGTTCAAAAGATGACTTCTGCGGGGGTGCATGTTGGCCTTTGGGGAGGGAGTTTTGAATTTGTACTTTCTCCTAGGAATTTTGCACCGGGGGGGGGGGGGGGGGGGGGTTCTCGGCTAAATTTCGGGTAGGGGTGTGCCGCCCAAAGTTTTAAAATGGGACCGTTGGCTAGACCAATTTTTGTGAAAATGATACCCTTGGCTAGACTAATTTCTCAATCAAAAGTGCCCTGAATTGGCGTTTTCTAGACAAAACTTGCCAAAGTCTCTCATTCTCAGGACAAAAATTTTGTTAAGACTGGATTTTTTGCAGAAATTACCAAATCTTTACAGTGCTTTCACCAAAATTGCCACAAAGCATACCCTTGCCTAGACTAAACCGACTAAAATTGCCAAAAAGTATACCCTTGGCTAGATTAGAAGTCCGAAAAAGTATACCCTTCTGGGCGACACATCCCCAGGTACCTTTACTATGGAAGAACCCCCCCCCCCCGTGGAATCTTGACATCTATGAATTCAGATACGTTACAAATGAATTACAGAGAACAAACAAAAAGTTTCCTTTTTTCTTGAAAGGTAAAATGTGAATCAATGTTACTACATAGGAGAGAAATATTACGATCTTCTCCTAGTCCAAAATCGTCCAAAAGAACCAAAGCCTTTTCTAAAGAAGTACTCCGCTTACCTCTGCCACCCCCTCACCAAAGGCACATCTTCAAGATTTGGACTCCTCTTTTCGCTGAAAGGCATCCGAGGGAGCAATAATACTAAATTTGCGCGAGCTGATTGATACAAATTCTGAAAATGGTACACTCGCACTTTGTGCCTGAATGACCCTGAAATTCTCAAAACGGCAGGCTTTGATTACATTCTGACTTCAAGAGCATTCTGCTCCGAAGGAAACATGTCTGGCAGATTTTAGAGAGATTCTCGTTCTCACTGGAAAATGGTGCAGCCAAGACCGACTGTTTTCAAGAATTTTGTGTTCGATTGAGAAATATATTTCTGTCTCTGCTATGTTTACGGTTTTAAGAATCCTCTGTGTGTGAGGCACATATCTTTCCTTTCCTTAGTCTCACGCAAAGTGGTCTAAATGAGAAAGGGTTTGGAAAAATGGAATCACAGACATTTTTTTCTCGTCTTTTTTTGTCACCTCTTACAACTCCTATTCATTACATCAAGAAGCTCTCGGTATGAAGAACATTTTCGTTCATGCAAAAACAAACAATTGCAACCATTTTACCCACAAGAAACTATCAGTTTTGCGGGGCCCAAAGTTTCCAGGTATGCTCGACTCCGAGGCACTAGGAAACTAATTCCGAAGTACACTGAACCATGAAACGTAGTGCATATGGCTATATGTCTAGAAAGTTCTCAGCTCTAACAGACTTCTTGCCATATGTTCTCTTCAACATCACTGGTTTAAAGATATCACTTAAAATAGGAAAAGTACCTCTACTTTGGCAGATTCATGTCTTTGTAGAGAAGTTGCATTTCCATCTTATCATTAAATCAGAATGAATTTAATAAAAACAATTTCATAGAACTTGAACTGACTCTCTGTAAGCATTACAATATTTCAGTTTTAAGCTTCATTACCTGTATCTACAACTAGATTTTTCTGTTACTGTAAATCTATTGAATGTTTTCATTAAATCTTTTAGCTAGGTGATTTACCAAAAAATCTATCTTCAGAATTTGCAGCACTTTTACGAGATGTGATCAGAAGCAATAAGATAACCAGTGTGTAAAGGAGCGGTCACTTTTAATCCAGGGTACCAGGGCGGAGGATAATTTCGCACAATTAGAGAAAATTTCATACCCCATCTTGAAGATAGAGATAGTTTTCGTAACCCACCATCTTTCAGCAAAATGTTTTAGTACCCCATCCTGAAGTCTCTGTGAAAAAATAGATCTATGGAAAGATACCAACTTGTCCCAGACGATTTTCATACCGCTTAAGTGATTCATCATTTCCAGGTGTTTGTTTAGTTTTGTTTAGCAAACATCGCTCCAACGTGGTGACCATAAACATCCACATTGCATGAAAGTGCAAATAAGACGTAATATTTTTTCGAGCATAAATGAGCGATTCTAAACACCTACCTAGCCTGAGGAACTGAAAACCTACCACAAATTTTTTCTTGCGAGTGACCATGAAGACATTCAATTTCTATTTTCAGTCCTATGATTATCGTACACAATGCCAGCCTCACTAGCTCTGGATTTGACTAAAAAGTTGGCATCAAACACATAGCAACTTTCCTAGTGCTTTGGTCCATACTGCAGGCTGCATTTTGCCCTCAAACAGTTGTTAGGAACCTCTTTACAAAACATTCATTTTTACTCTATTTCATCAGCAAGTACATTTAGGGCAACAAGGACGGTACATTACACGTTAAACTATCTAACGAATTAAGCATTATCTGGTAGGCATTTATTTGTGATTTAAGCGAGGCAACTTTCGAGCGATAGCTCAATATTGTCAATTTCATTGTTTCGAGTCCCGCTCTTAGATTCGCCAAATCACTGGCGATATTCAACGCAGCGTAAGCTTGTCGAATTCTCAATAAATTGTCGTTAATTGGCGTAAGTTGATTCATATTTATGGAAGGAATGACTGAAATTGAAGTCGCAATAGTTACGGCTGTCGTTGAGATCCTCTGTGATGTTGTGAAAGCGAGTTGAGATTGGTTGTGTGCTGTTTGAACGCTCTGCATCAGTGTTCTTGATTCAGTTGTGTAATTTAGGCACCTTGTCATCAAGGGGTTCACTTGTGTGTTAACATAGTGCTGTACTTCCAGGCCTTGTATGATGTTTGATGCAGACTGGGTTTCGTTGCGCAGTTTTATGGCATTGTTATGTATTACATCAAGCTTCTAAATGAGAAAAAAAGGAATTTGGTTTCAGCAAAAAAAATGTTTCAAGTTGTCCTGAAATGAGATGGGCGTGTTGATCGTATTGTCACATTTTCAACCTAGCATATTTTATGCTAAACATTTCATGTTCACTTAAGTCTGCTTCACATCAGTCTGGTTTGCTGGGGTTGTTAGAGTGGTCGACAAAGAACAACTCAGAAGACCTAGAATACTATAGGAACGGCAAAAATCGATTCGTTGGGGAGTTTTTCGCATTCACACACGGGGGTGGGGGGGATCACGTTCTTCGAAAGTAAAGGTACCTGGGGCGGTGGCGCTCTCGAGGATATACTTTTTCGGACTTCTTGTCTAGCCAAAGGTATATTGTTGCCAATTCTAAACTCGGTAAGGGTATGCCTTCTGGCAATTTTTGTCAAGAAAAGGGTAAAATTTTGGTAATTCGTGTCTAGAAATCCCAAATTTTGGTGACTTTGGTCGACAGAAGGGGAAACTTTGGCGATTTTTGTCTAGAAGACACCAACTCATGACACTTTGCTGCAGAATTTAGTCCAACAAGGGGCATCATTTTCAAGAAAATTGGTCTACCCAACGGTATCATTTTGAAGATGCTGGCAGTACAAACCTTACAAGAAAGTTGGTCAAAAAGCCCCGCCCCTTGCATTGACAATTTATTGGGTCTCTGAGTCCTTAGGGTCGTTGCAATCCAACGACTCCGGCGGCTGCAATGATCTGATGTGAACCAGGGCTTATGAGTAGTTCGCTCCCAAAGTCTCTAACGACTACCACAACCACCACCTCCATTATCATCGCCATCATCATCATCACCTCTACCGTCATTCATTCATTAGTTTGTTAATTCATGCATTTGTTCATTCATTTATTCATTGAGAGGGCGTGGCCGAGTGGTTGAGGCGACTGACTCGTAAACCAAAGAAGTCAGAACGGCCGGGGCTCGAATCCTGCGCTGGACAGTTTGGTTGCTGTCCGTAACTCTAGCCCGGGTCGACCAGAGCCATGTGAGGGAAATCTGGTAGCTTTGGCGGGTGGATGATAAAACATCCGGGGCCCCTGCTGGAAATAAGTCTCTCACAGACTTTCGCAGGCTAGCCACGTTAAATACGATTACCTACCTCCTAGCTACCTACCTACCTACCAACCTACCTACCTACCTACCTACGCACCTACCTACCTAGCTACCTACCTACCTACCTACCTACCTATTCATTCAGTCACACAGTTACAATGCGTCAAAGTGATGGTTATCTAATGCCAGCCAGCCCTAAATAAGTAGTATCTAGCTTTTTGCTGTTTAAAATAGATTATTATCACCATAAAGATGATAAGTCTTTCAGTAGTACAAAACTAAAATTTGTTTCTACATCAAAACAGTTGACAAATCTCACAAAAGCTTCTTCGTGACAGGGAAAGCCGTACGAAACCTCTGATAACGACATGGAAGGGTGAATAGTGAAATATTTAGCTCATAAGAAAACACTTTTACTCCTATGAGAGAAACCGCAAAATGAAAGGGAGGTAAGTGGCACAGTTTTACAAATTACAAACCACATTTACGAAGGAGGAATTTGCATTCAATATGATGAAGAAGTGACGTCTACAGCATTGAAAAAAGCAAGAAATACCTGAACAAACCTTCTGTTCAACAGAGAAATCTTACTTTCATTGTTAGAATCAAGCCATCAAAATGTAGTAAAAGAACTCTTACTTGGCTCTCAGCTGCGGCAATTGCATTTGCTTCTGTGGAAAGATTCATGGCTTGGTCCACTTTGGTTTTGATTGGCGAGAACAGAATGCTCACGTTTGATGTGACATTGCTAGCAGCGTATGCAATCGTTTGAACAATGTTTACCTGGAAATGAGATCATTGATCAATGTCCTATTTAAGAGCCGTTGTCATCCAGGGCCCTTTGTAGGAAAGCAATAGCCTTATGACGATGAGTCTCTTGTTTCCATGCGCTCTTTAATTTGATGATGGCGCTTCGGTCGACAGAGACTCATAGTATTACTCTAAAAAACCTGGCCCTATTTAGACCCAAATTCAGAGCTTCCTAAAGTACCAATAAGATTGCGAGATTTGGTAAAGTACAATGATGTCGAATTTTCAGTTCGAATGATGCGATTGACTAGATTTTGATTGAAGCTGCTGTGCGAAAGGTACTTGAAGATTTCTCTGAATTGCTTTGGATTCAAAAACATCACAAATGTAGCGTTGAAAGACCCATCTTGCACTCACCAGGTAAAGTGAACTCCCTTTTTCAGATTTATACCAAGTTTTGTTGATTAAATGTCTGCTTAACGTGGTTTTGATCACATTTTGATTCTGAGGAGTGACCGTTGAAAAGAGTTAAAGCAGAATCTTTTTCCACTCAAAATCAAGGAGATAAAAGGAAATACCAACAAAAACATGAAGGTGAGCATTTTGATTTGATTGAGAAGTAACATGGACAATTCTGAAACATTCTTCGCGCGTTAGAATCACTAATGGTTGAATTCATGTTAGTCATCGTCTCTATTTTCCTACTCTGCTTCCCTTTTTCTGCTCTTAGCTCTCTTCGGTTATTTTCAAATCCACCCTTGAAAATTTTGTCACCTAATGTTGGTTCTCACCCGCCTGAAAAAGCTTTACTCACGCTTTTCCCACTCAAAAAGCTCCAGTAAAAGCTCAATTAAGCCCCCGGGGGGACTTATTTAGTTTTGGACGCTCCGGAGGAGGGCTTAATAGAGAGGGAGGCCTATTAGAGAGTATACACATAATCAAATGAATGACAAGGATATATTTGTTAGCTTTCAGTTTTTTATCCCATATTTTGCAGAATCAACATACAATTTTACGGGTCAGATACATAAATTCGGCACAGATTTTCTCCCAAACCATATAAAAGTGAACATGCAAGCTTGTTTAGCTCAATAAGTGGAAAATATTTGGTAACTTCAGGAACTTTATATAAGTGGGGGGGGGGCTTAATGGAGAGGAAGGCTTAGGAATCGTCTCCAAATATTCGTATCATATTCGTGTAGGGAATCCATAGCATTATACGATATTAATACGATATTCTATGAGCCGCATACGAATTAATTCGTATCGTCACCTTTTAGAATTCGTATACAATTCGTATGTGATTCGTATGCAATTAGCATCAAATTCGTATAAGCAATTCGTAAACACAATTCCTTATCAAATTCGTAGCAAATTCGTATCATAATTCGTATATAAATCAAACAATTCGTATACAATTCTTATCTCTTATGCAGCTATACGAATTAAATCGCATAACACCTTTTCACGTAAACGACTGAATTCGTATACATTCGTATAAAAGCTATACGATAATTTTGAGACGATCCCTTAATAAAGCTTTTACGGTGTCTCCAAATGTTTATGCTTCCAAAAATGGCACAAACCTTTAATAGTGCATTGGCAGCATCAACTGCAGCTTGCTGAGAAACACTTCTGAAATTCTGGACTGTATTCAGCATAGACACAGCCTCAGTTTCAGTATTAACTGCTGTCGAAATCGCGGCTGTCGTCTTCGTACCAGAGGCTGAAATCCTCGTTTTCACGGAATCAAATCTCCTCTGAGCAGTCGACAGTCGTGAGGTTGGAACTGAATTTGCTTGCTTGAGAGCTGAGATTTGCTCTTCGACCCCATTGTTGTTACTGGTTGCAGTTGTGATCAATGTCTTTAGGTTTGTTGTCTGTGTTGAGAGGGACGTTGTCCTGGTACTCACTGCACTGATCACCTGCAAAAATAAAAAAAAAATACCGTGAAAAGACTATTCAGTCCCCGAGGGGCTTATCTAATTCTGGATACTCTGAAGGGGGCTTAAGGGAGAGGGGCTTATCAGAGAGAAGGTTCTTATTCATAAAGTCAAATGACAGGAATATACAGGACAGGTTTTAGCTCTTTCATTTATAATTTCAATAATGAATCAAACGCTAAGAATAGGCACATGGGTGAACAACCATATTGAGGTCGCTCCAAAATCCGATTCGATTCGATTGGTCACTCCAAAAGCGAGGCGGACTTGGCTTAAATTTGTCTCCGTTTTGAAGCTGTATTGTCATGAGCCTCAGTTTGAAGCCATCAAAACAAGTGAGACTTGTGTATTCAGTCTAGACATTCACTTCAATAAGATCGGTCATATCGCGTTGCAGGGGTATGGGCGATTTTGCTCGGAAAACTGCTTTTGGGAAGCTTGCAAAAAAGTTATAGTCTATATCACAAATTAGATGTCATGTGAGATTTGCGATGAAGCAAAAGTCCCATACAAAACACTTAGGTTACTTTTATTCGCAAGCATAATTTCACGCAAGATATTATGTGAGACTATGAGATATTATTCTATTTCGTCATCTGTAATAAGTGTATCTGAAAGATCGTCTTCCCTTTCCCGATTTTTTTGAATTGACGTTATAGACTTGAGGCAAGTCTAGGACACATTCGAATATGTTTATTTGTTTATGTTTGTATACCACAAAGCTCTGTTCGTAGCGCAAGTACTAATAATATATTCGTTTGTTTATCATGTTTGTTTAACAGCCAGGAGCCTAGTTCATGCTTGCTTCGACTGTTCATGTGCTGATTTGGACATGGCCCCTGAAAAAAAGCCCAAATGGACTAACGAGGCTACCGTGTATAAAAATTTAAGGGAGAATATAATATATACAACATACGCTGATTTCTCGAACAGAGTCATCTCTTGAAACAATTTCCTTTCTACTGTAAATAGGTATAGCCATAAATCTGGATAAAAGAAATTACGAAAAACTCACTTGTGTATTATCAGGAATTGAGTCTGTCACATTCGCTAAAATCTGGCTTGCATAAACCGCCACGGCACTTGCATTATTCCTCATCTCTGTAGCAAATGCTTGCATTTCTGAACCTTGGCTCTGTGCAACGGCAACAGCATTCCTCAATGACAATATCGATGAGCTAATCGTTGTCATCACGCTTTGGTAAACATTCGAATTATTAGCTGCAAACGAGGCTATCTGGATTGATTGCAAGACTCGTGAAGATGCTGCTGCCTTTAATGAGTTGGCTTGGATTGACAGAGACTGAACAGTGCGAAGAGATACTGAGGTTTCGTTAAGCAAAACATTAAGCTGTCGTACAGCTGCAGATTGCTGCAACACTCTGTTAGCTACAAAAGTACTGAGCTGCGTGTAACTTGTAATAACGTTAGAGCTGATGGCAACGATGGAAGCATACGATTGGTTGTAGCTCGTTAAGACTTGCGTCAATATCGCTGCGGCGTTACTCACTGCTGTTGAAGTACTCGATGTCAGCATACTTTGAAGACTGTTAGCACTTGTTTGTAAGGAGTTCCAAGATGAGTTTAATGTTGTGACAGTTGGTTGCAAGGCAACAGCTCTGAAGTAAACATTGCTCACAAGGATACCCAATGTTGCAAGTGATTGGTCTAAAGGGACGGTTGGTGATAATGTTGGGTCTTTTGCTAAGATGTTGATTTCGTTCTGCAATAGGTTTGTCTGGTAACGAATTATAATGTAGTCTTGTTCGATTAATGTGTAGCAGGGAGGACATTCTACGAGAGAAATGTTTGATCATAGTCACAATAGAGAGCCTTAGTCTTGGAACTAAAACAATCACCCATTGTTTGATTGTTGTGTTCATGCACTGATGTTGAAACGTGCTATCAAGTGACAGTGAGAGTGCATCTATTCAAAACATGAGAATAGATCCTTATACTTGGTACATGTTAATATCTGCATATAGACGAATCAGATACGGCAACATTACTATCCTGAGTCAGCCAAAGAATCTCCTTATCTTAACAGGCTTTAACCGTATGTGACTTGGCGATTAACTTGGCAAAAGAACTTTTAGCTAGAAATCTTCGAACGTGCAAAACAGTAATAGAGCCTCAAACATCGCTCAAGCATCAATTTTTTTGGAACAAATATTTATTAAAATTGCTTCAGCTTGAGATCCTCCGTCGGAAATTAAGCTTGGACAGGTGAGTCCAAACTCCGGATGGGTGATCTCTCGGTGGCCTGTCGCGGCTCACTTCACCATCCATCAGCAAGGACGATAAACCAGGGATCCCATCCCTGGATGCGGCAGGCGGAAGAGGCCTAAATTAGCTTTAAGCAGCTAGAAAATCTCTCAGCCCACTTCAAATAAATTACTGAAAAATGTTAAGGTACAAGAGAAATACAATACACACGTTTACATTGTAGCTCTCCAAGTGACACGTTGTAAGCATTTTGTTTACACTGATTACATTGCCTTCCAGCAACATTCATGGAGGAGTTGCAGACACATTGCCCGGTTACTAAGTCACATGTAATGTTATTGCCATTTATTGTACCAGGGAGATAACAGTTACATGCTGAAGTGAAGAATTAAGAAAGGTTTTATTAAATAATAGAATAAACTAGATTTGGTTCTTGTGAACAAAGCCACAAAAAAGTAATGTAAAATATTGCAAAAGATTTATTAAAGCTCATAGTTACATGTTAACGTCAACAAAAAGCATCAAGCCTGTAATAATTGTTTCCGAGGCCAATACCAGAAAATATCAACCCGAAAACGAGGTTTTGCACAGGGTAAATATTTTCGGAGTATAGGTTCCAAATCTTTAAATCTACGAAAAAAGTCGGGTGTAAAATTCAGTGACCTATTTCTTTAAACTGAATGACTTGAAAGAACTTTAGCCATTTGTCTTTGATTCTACCTTTGGAATTTTCAGAAATCTTGAATATTTGTCGAAATTACAGCCTATTTTATATTTAAGCTCATTTTATGATGTGACGTCATCAAATTTCTAAACCACAAACCAGAAGAGTGAAAGACTTTTGCTTGATGCCATATTGCAGGCATCCATAAACTATGATTTTCTTGAGAATGATTTGATCTTTCCTCGAGGGGTTTAGAAATTACGATAGTTTTAAGTTTTTGTAGAAAATTTTCTTGAATTCGTAAAAAAGAAGAAACATACTGTAATTCTGAAAGTATTAAAGATTTCAGGAATGTCCAACGGCAGATTTACTGAAAAATAGTTCAAGTTTCTTTGAAGCTGTTCAGTTCAAAGAAATGAGTCATTGAATTTTACACCCAGCTTTTTAAAGATTTGAAACATATACTTATTTCCGGTATTGCCCGAAGGAAACAGTCATTGTATAGTTTATTAACCTATGGTAAGAGCAGGGTGAAGCCCTCTCGTTCTTAACAAAGTAGAAATATGATTTCAAAGCCAAAATTATCGTTGGCCTAGCATGAAGTGATTGCAGACGAAAACACTCGTTGCTTTTCGAAACTGTTGCTCGACGTGTCCGAAGCACCAATCTATGTTTGGAATTCGAAGCTGAGTTGTGAAGTAATGAGCGGGCATTACCGGATAACAATACCCTATCATGACATTCAAACGTTTTCAGCAATCAGCTTGCATAAGAGAGTTGCTGACGTAAACATAGAGTAATAAAGTGTGGTAAAAACAAAACCAATGCTAATTTCATAAATTTTGTTGTGCAAACAGTCCAGAAAACAAACAAAAACTGCGAAATCATAGAATCAAATTCAGGTCGTTTCCAAATGTTTAAGTCGTAAATCTTAAAATTCTGTCCAGTGTGCGATTTACCTGCCCTCCCAAAAGTGGATAACTTTTTCTGGCATACTCTGTAATTGGTCTGACATAGTAGTCTGTAGGCTATTTCCCCTGACTTAATGCAATTCCAAGCTCAAAAGCATAAAAATAAATCAATTTTCAAAAATGCCAAAATAATTTGAACCTTTGCAGCTGCGGAATAAAATCTATCTTCTGACAACATATAACATTCAGTCACATAACTCTTCAGCTGCTGATTGCCCATTAACCTGCTACGCAAATTTGCAAATTTATGAAATCACGAAACAATGATCCCGTTATAATCAGCTAATCACTGATAAAACACTTGATAATCATTGATAATCACTTCACCAATCAGTGATCAAAATCTTCAAATACATTAGACTATTTTACAACAATGAAACTTCATATTTACATTGGCACCCAGAGGCTGATATCTTCCAAAATCCAGGCATACACGAAGTGCAATTCGGCTGCATGAGATTGGGCATACATCTTTCACAATGGTCCCCTGTGGTTCCAGTTCGGCAATTGCGACAAATTCCTGTCTGTGGATCACAATCAGTTGATCTACCGTTGCAGTTACACGGAACACAGTTTACTAATGGTCCACCCTTTTGGATTGCACGAGTGTAACCTTGAAAGACACGATATAAAGTTAACAGGAATATATCATAATAGCCTGTGTAGACTGACGACGTGATTCCTTGTATTCGTTTAACATTTATAATCTGATGTTTAATTTCACTCATACAAAGGACTCACGACCAAACGGATTCTAAACAGGGACTAAAATCTTAACGAAAAACCAGAAGAAACTTAAAACATCTTCCATCCTACGAACGTCGAAAGAAAATTCGAACGTCTCTTCGAAGGTCACTTCGAGCGTCGCTTCGCTTCGAGATTCGACTGATGAGCCAATCAAACGCTACAAATAGGCACGTGGGTTGACCATATTAAGAAAGTAGCAAACTGATTGGTTGCACCGTGAACGCGGCGGACTTGGCCTAATTAGTCCCTGTATTGAAGCGTAAGGACAGAAGTCCCTCAACTGAAGCGATAACAACAACAACAACGAGCGTAAGTTAGAGGGCTTATGTAATGTAGTCTAATAGCCTATGCACAGACGTTTGGTCCACTAGGGAGGAGAGGAAAGAAAGAAACTATGACTTACAGTTTCTTCCTTTCTTTCCTCTCCTCCCTAGTGGATCCAAAGTCTGCGGGAAGGCTAATATACAGAATCAACAAAAAGTATCATCAGTGAAGCCTTAGAAAGAAGAGATTGCCTTTGAGTCTTTGCTAAGATACAAAAGTTGATTCAATACAATTTGCCTTAAGTTCTTAGTTTTCCATGACCGAAATTGGTATTTTATTGGAGGTTCGGTAGGTACTGTGCCTGTCGAATTGCTAAAAAATTTTTCGGTATGTCAAGGGGTGGTTCCCTCTAAATCGGCAGTGTTTTGCAAGTTAAGATGAAGCTGGCTGAAAAAAGGTAGAAACATCCAAACAAGCATTGCAATTGGTTTGCACAATGATAGCATAAACAAGTAATCTTTGAATTAACAGCCCTGAAGAAGTCCTGCATGGCAGTACAAAACATTGGCGATGTATATACATATATTCAATAAATCGACTCATTCGCTGTTGTATTTCGTCGTTTTGCGATGGTTCTACTAACAGGTTAATTTTTGCAGACCAAGTTAGCTGGCTTAAAGACAACTGACGGATATAGATCGCCCAGTTTAGAGATATAACAAAAGATGGGCGGCTGCCATTATCTGTCAAATTGTTTTGATGATCTTTCCAGATCATCCAATACAATGGAAGACAATACACTATATTTAGATTGTCCAGGCCCCTAATTTAAGTTGCCATAAGTCTCCGTCATTTGTCTTTAACTGTTTTATTTTCCCAAAAAAACTGCTTCATTAAAAATGGATAAGTGCATTTCAAATCCTGCACGATTACTCGAAGAAATCTTATAGAGCAATCTCTCTTAACTCAGGCAGTCTCGCTTCTTTTCTTCTGGTGGTATTGCTAGCCAGCAGAGCTGAATAGGTACCACCGCAACAGCGTGAAATCTTGAAAGAGCTCGCAGGCACCGTCATAAAATTTTCCTTTTGATTGGATGGTTTGAAAGGACCTTAACTACCTTAGCATCCTTCATTGGCAAATTTTTTACACCTAAGACTGCGTTTACACTATACCTGGACATTTTGAAAACGGTGAAAAATGTGATGGATAGGCCTCCCGTTCACTCGAAAACGGATAACGGCAGATTTTTTTTGCCGGCAGACTTTGAAAATGGTAGATTGTGAAAACGGAACCCTAAGCGGCACATTTTGGAAACGGCATCGTGTGGACACTCGAAAATGATGGAAACAGAACATTTTTCGACGCTTTTTGGAACGAGACTGATTGATTCTTAGAGTGTAGGTACATTTCTTTGGTATGAAAGTCTTGCAAAGAGTTTTTACAGTCAGATTTCCTACCGTTTTCAAATTGTCCCGGCATAGTGTGAACGCTAGCTCAACTTATGCTACCGCACAATCTTTCACCGTTTTCAAAATGCGCCAGCGTCGTGTGAGCGTTGTCTTAATAGTTCTATGAATTTTGGCGTCTCTTGTGTTCCAACGGGTTGTAACGTCTGGTGACCTCATCAAATTGCAGAATCGCAAACCAGAGAAGATACAGATTGTTGTTGACGCCAGTATCGTAGATCTGGATGAACTATGGTTTTCTCGAAAATTGTATCACATTTGCTCAATCAACGTAATTATCATTTTACCTTTAGAGCACCTCTCACATGACAAGCCTTCATATCCAATCAAGCACGTTGCATTCTCCACGTGATCAACCGTTGATACACTTGCTGGTGACGTTATGCTAGCAGTAACCATTTTGATGCTATTGAAGGTGACCGCTGAACCACTCTGGAAATAGTTTACGCCAATATGAATGGCCGTAAGCTGACCTGAAAAGTAATTTCATTTTTCATTTTAACATTTTATCCATGGTAATCCACTCAGTTAATACACTGCTTTACAGGGAGCCATGCTAAAACAAAACCTAATAATAACTAAAATATTCAACCCTATTTAAAGTAATCTAAGATAAAAAAGGAAAGGAAAACGAGACGAGTCATAGTTTGGCTTGATAATTTCTTCGAAAGGAGCAGAATAATGAGGACGCTGTGATAACACTATCTATGTCACTCCAGACCTTAGTCCCGCGGTAAGCAAACGATTTCTGACCAGATGTTCTCAAGAGTGGTAATCTACTAAGGTTAGTTTTAGAGTTCCTCAGCTGACAGTTTGTAGCTTCAGATACCTTTTGAAATAGGTTTCGCAAGTAATTTGGGACGAGGGCATTCAGAGATTCATAGACCATCTTGCTCGTCTCAAAGTCGATCAATTCTCTAATGGTCAGCAAGCCAAGACTCCCTATCAAAGGCAAAGCTGAGGCGTCATGGGGGCTTTTTGTGACAATCTTAGCAGCTTGATTTTGCAGTTTTTGCAACTTATCGAGGGCTGATGATCGCATCGGGTAATAATGATGATCGCATAGGGTATACTAAAGGGAACTCGAAATGTTTGAAAATTCGCTGATAGGAGAATACTGGCATCAAGTAATGATTGGTTCATAGCCGATGGACTGAAGTATTATTTCCTATTTTTCCATTTTTCTCAGGAGTAGAGAAGTTCACATAAAGCTTATTTGACAAGATTCGTAACTTTGAAATGAGTAAAAGGTGGCCCAAAAGGCTCTGCCAAATTTATAAACAATCTTTTCACGCAGACAGATGTCAGCCCCCTCAAGGTTTAAGAACCAGTCTCTCTAAAGATAACAACGCATAAAAAATGATACTTTTGTAAACATCACTTTTTCGGCCTTCAGGGGAGTAAAATATATTTAGTCGCTGCTCTGAGTGAATATACTGTCTCTTTTTTGCACATTTCGCAGTAAAGGAATTGTCATAAATCCAATTTAACCCAGAGTTACAATGCTCAGAAAATTAGACCAAAATCCTAAAAAATATTTCAGCTTTTTCGCTACCAATCAAACTTTGATTTATTTCAATGTCTCAAGACTTCTTCGGATAACCAAATTCAAATCTGCGAAGTACTCTTAGTGCTATGCATTTTTAAAAGTGGGAACTTTTTGCTGGTTCGCCCGGTAACAACGTAGCATTAACGGTACTTATAAACTACTTTACCAAACCACAAGGACGACACAACGGATAGCAAACTGCTATGGCTACTCGAGGTCATTACAAACTAAAAGTCTAAGTCCCTTTGTTATTGTATGTAAAGAAGATAATATGGATAAACACATTCAAGAATGAAATTAATGGTACCTTGAGCAGAGTTTTTTAGATACGACGTTTCGAGCTGAGCCCGTTATCAAGTCAACAGCTGAGCCCGTTATCGACTTGATAACGGGCTCAGCTCGAAACGTCGTATTTAAAAAACTCTGCTCAAGGTACGATTAATTTTATTCTTGAATGTTTTTATGTAAATCTATATCGTACAACACGCTTAAAATAAGATTGTTTGGAAGATAATATAGAACATACCAATTAAACTCTTGAAATCGAATTCAGAACGCTTCGTTTCATTTGTCATGAATTTTTCGTGGAGACGAAAGCTGTATGTGTTTAATGGCGATGATATTGTTGGGAACAGCGAGAAGACAGCAGACATTCCACCACCGATCAGCTTTACATGCCAATGACGAGACCGCAAAGTCTCACCCAAAGATACAAAACTCATCTGGAAGAACAAAGTAATTCCTACAATTACTCTAGAGTACCGAATAAATGGGGGGGGGGGTGAGAATAATCGTGGGGGTTGGAAATGGTTCCATATAACCATAATCGGGGGGTTGGAATAATCGAAGGGGTGCTTGGAGAAACAGAAAATAGTCGTTTTCTTAGGTAAACACGTATCTCTTATATATTTATGTGAACAGTGATGTTACTGATACATTTTCTTTTGAACTCTGGTTTTGTTGAATGCACTTCTTGAGACTTTTTCTTGCGTTTTATCAGAAATTATGTTTACTATCATTTCATTTTTCCAAAAATTCATAAAAGGGGGGTTGGAAAATTTTTCAAAAATTGACAAGCGGCTGGGGGGACGATTATTCGGTACTCGAGAGAAACATGTTAAATTGCAAGAAAAACATCACTTCGTGGACAGAGTGCCACAGGTCCTCTTGTTTTCTGAATCATGGAGCCATGGAGCGCAAGATATCAAACTATATTTGTCAAGACAGACGTTTTCTTAAGAGCTAAAATACAACATCTTCACAAAACATTTGCCTTTAATCTTCAAGAGAATAGTTGCTGTTTCAATATTCCAAGTGGTCAAAATAGTGAAAATAGCCTATAACATATTGCCAAAGCTTTGTGCCTTCCTTTCGATAAGTTAGTTAATTATGGTCAATAAACATCGCCTCAATTGAAATACAAATAAACAAACTCCGCGAAACAGAACTTTAGATTACCCTTAGGCACATTACTGCTCTTCAAAACCACCTTTCACTTGCAAGAGGCGAAACTTTGCCTACTAATAATGATAATAATAATAATTATATAGCCACTTCTACAGCGCCATATTTCCCCAGGGCTCATAGGCGCTTAACAACATAACTATTAAAACTAGAGTCCAGGATATCGTTAATTCACATGGGGTTATAAAAGAAATTTACTTAAAATATCTAAACTATTCCGTAAAAAAACTCTATCATAAGATAAAACTAATGAATATTTTTGAAAATTTAGTTTTGACCATCTTGTTCCTATTTTTTAAAACCGATATCTAGGAGTAAAAGGACCTGAATAGGTATGTCTTCAATGATTGCTACTGGTTTTGGGACATATCTATCTGCCGTGTTTGTTTTCATTTACTGGTTGAGAGAATTTCCTTGTCTGCAGTCGCTAATTGTTTTGAACTGAGATGTCAATTAAAGCCGCTGTTGCTATTGTATTACAAAATCCGTCCATGCTTGTAGTGCATTCCAGAAATGGTTTTAAAGGTGATCTGAAGCGAAAATTTTTATTGATGCAAATGGATAGCACTTTTGAATGATAAAGAATGTTGTTTGCCATTTTGCGATACCTTGTTCCATTTTCGAATTATACACTATTTTGTATGATTGGCTGATGACGTCATTTTGTTTGCAAAAAGTAATGAAAATGTACAAGGCTGGCTATGATTCCTAAAGGAAATTTACTCCAAGGACATCATGTCAGTCGATGAAACAATTTCTATTACATTTATTCAGCTCAACTTAAATGTCTCTGACAACTGTAACCTTTCAAAGCTTAGAGGCAGCTATGTTCCAATACATTATCCTAGCAACTTGCAAACAAAATGACGTCATCAACTGAAACTTAATTCAGTGGATAACTTGAAAACGAAAAGAGATATCAAAGAAATTTAAACAGGAATCCGTATCATTCGACAGAGCCATCAATTTGAATCAATAAAAATTTTCGCTTCAGATCACCTTTAAGAGCTAACTGACCGCATATTAAAAGAAGGAACAATTATCTACACATTTACCGCGGGCATTTTATTTTTGCTGTTCAGAAGCTGAGAAGTAAGTGCTTTGATTGCACCAAAAAAATACGAGAATTGAATCGCCTCCAAATCTGTTCCTATACCAAGCAAGTAAAATGCCCGTGGTAGATAACTAGATATATCCTTCTTCTTTCAATATATGCTCATGTTTGCTCTTAAAAACCATTTCTGGAATGCACAACAAGCGAGATAGCTACCTGGGTTTCAGAGAAACTTTGCGTCTTCGTTTGTTTTGAATTTCCGCTTAAGGGAATTTCCTGTGTCTGCAATCGCAAATTTCTTTGAATTTAGGTGTCAATAAAAGCAACTGATGCTATTGTTTTACAAAATCTGTTCTTGTTAGTACATGGTAAAAACGAAGCTCCCAATAAGAAATCGACGTTTTGATTCGTGTTTATTCATTAAAGGATTTTGGTGCTTGATTTTTTTGTGCAGATTCAGGATCTGTGTGGTGATTGTTTCATTGACGCCCTAAATATCCGAGAATTATAATGCCTTCTGCTCGGCTTCTGAATCAAATTAAAAAAATCCACGGGACAGAATTTTAGATTTAGCCTCCTTCTTTCGTTATAAGCACATAACTTCTCTTAGAAACACCTTTCGCCAGCTCAGGGCGAGAGTTTACCCTTCTGGTTTGGGGGCAACTTTTGCGGCTTTGCTTGAGTTGATTCACTGGTTGAGAGAATTTGTCCACAGTCGTTAACCTCTTTGAATGGAGGTGTCGATTGAAGTAAGCATTGCTATTGTATTACAAAATCTGTCCTTGTTCGTGCTACTGACAGAACGGTCTCTTATTATGACATCTAAATAATTTTTACGGTTGTGAAGCGATTGATAGCATTCTTTCTCATTCTTTATAAAAACTGAATTGAAAATATCTTACTTATTTCACCAAAAATAAAGCAGCTTTATTCAGTTATTCTAGGTCTAATACAAGAACCGTTTCCTATACAGGTATCTGCCATGTGTCTACTTACCTCGATCGTAAATAATTGACCATATGAATCTAACTGGTTTCCAAGATATTTCGTTGGTGCCACAAGGAAGCGGATCAAACGCCCTTCGTCGATATACTGCAGTCCTGTCGCTGTCCTTTGTAGCTGCGAATTTGCGGACGAGCCATCTTCATTTATCAGTGTCCATCCGTCGTTGCGATTCACTGAAATGATATATGAATTTTGTACAAACTGAATAGTCTTCTCATGTTTATTTCTACAATGCAATCTAAACAATTTTAATATGAGATCAAACAAACAAACCACAGAGCGCGTGGCCGAGTGGTTAAGGCAACTGACTCGTAAACCAAAGGTCAGAACGGCCGAGGCTCGAAACCCGCGCTGACAGTTTGGGCGCTGTCCGTAACTCTAGCCCGGGTCGCCCAGAGCCATGTGAGGGAAATCTTGCAGCTGCGGCGCGCGGCGGGTTGATGGTAAACATCCGTGGCCCCTGCTGGAAATAAGTCTCTCAGACTTTCGCAGGCTAGCCACGTTAAATATGATAACCTACCTACCTACCTGTTCATTAGGAATATTACAACAAATCCAACATTCTGCTATACAGTTCTAATTACTATAGAACACTACAGGGATGATACCAATGAGGAGTGAAAGACAATGATTACCGCCAAAAGATCCCAGGGGGGGGGGCTCCCTATTAGTAAGTAACAGACATTTTTTGGGTTTGTGAAACGCTGTCTAGTAAACCTTAGGGTACGCTGTTTGGTGCATAATCGGTATATTTTTTGGGGTTGCTGATGAGAAAATATGACAAAGTGAGTGCTAGGCTGAGTTTTTCACCAAAATATTGCAGGGCAGTGGCCGAAAATTCTATAAAACCTTTAGTTTTCATGTACCATGAAGTTATGAGTATAGTTTTGGGGTCTAAAAATGTCCTGAATGTAGTATAATTTTGTGTTGAGTATATTCTTGGGTCTAAAATGTCCTAAATTTAGTATATTTTTGAGGTTTTCAAAAATATACTGTATCTGATCCCCCGTCACATACCAATGGAAGTCCCCCCTGGGCAAAAGATCTAAGAACAAGACCATTTTAGAGGAACGTTTTAAAAGATCTAACAGCAAGAACGAACCCCATATTTTCATTAATTATGACTGATGGTCTTTCACCAAACACTTTGGGCCGACATAGCAATTTCTCAAGAGCTAATGACGTGCACATCGAAGTAATTGGTTTCGAAATAATTGTATGGTTTCCAAAAACTAAAATGACAGAAAACTTACAATCTCTTAGATAGGTGTTGGACCCAGTCGAAAATATGCGAAATTCTTTTCGGAAGAATTGTTAACCACTCTAGATTAGAGTTATTTGATCTAGGGAATAATTCTTTACGTGGATCTACATGAAATAACCGCCTTTGCAAAGCAAGCAAGGAATCAAGCAAAAGGGGCAAACAAATCGGTAAGAGATTATTGAAAGCCGAAGGGATAGAAGCTAGCAACTCTGCAAGAGATAACCTTTAGTAAAGTCGGTTGTTGATTCTCTGCAACCGCCAGATACTGTAGCAAATGTACAAAACATGCCTTACTTGTCTCTCCAATCTCGAATGAAAATTAAAAAATTTACTTACGAGTGAAATTGCTGATGATTTCTCCCATCTCAAATTGCTTGGCTGCAACGCATGACACAAGGTGTCCAAATCCATAGCATGACTGACAGCCATCTGGATTTGAAGCTGCCAATGCGAACGTTCCTGATTTGCAGTTACCACATTTGACACCTTGTGTGTTTGCTTTACAAAAGCATGAACCTGTTGTCTGATTGCAAACGGGAGTGAGACTACCAGCTACTGAACATCCACAGGCTATGAAAAAGAAAATAATAAGTTTAAAGCAACTGATTTTGAAAAATTTCAATATTATGTTCATTTCCAGTTACATTGGTTTGGATTTACTTCATTTCTGTAAAAATAACATCAAAGTTTCAAAGACTTGTGATTTAGCGGATTATTTAAAGTAATCCTAATAACTAACATGGTCTGACATTTTATTTCTTTGTACAGTTTTTGTTTTTTTCGTCTTAAAGTTCTGTTACTAAAAATTGTGGCATGCCTCGCATAGATTTTGCCTCAGTAGACTAACACAAGTGTTTGAGCATTCCCCTTAAGATGAAAAAGCAACCATACACAAATTTATTTATAAGGGAGCGGTCATTTTTAATCCTGGGTACCAGGGTGGAGGATGTTTCGCACATTTTAAGAAAATTTCATGTCCCATCATGAACATAGAAATTTCATTTTATTTCATTTTAAATTTTTTATACACGGTGGCCCCATCAACCAAGAGTGGCTGCTTTTCAGGGGGCCGTGGAAAAAACCTAATTACAATACTACTAAAATAAAAAAGAATATTTACAATGTTAAATTAGAATAAATGAAAAATTAAAATCTATTTACATTTCAGTCTACATTTAAAAGTAGACAGAGAGGGGGCTAGCTTGACCTCATGTTTTAATTCTTCATACCCCATCATTTTCAGCAAAATGGTTTAGTACCCCTGCCAGAAGTCTTCATGCATAAAACATAGATATATGGAAAATACCAAGCTGTATCAGGCGATTTTCATACCAGTCAAGTGCAGTAATTCATCATCTCCAGATGTCCATTAGCTTTTCTTTTAATCTTTGATCGATGACATCATCCCATATTTTTCAAGGAGAATGATTTTTTACCCCCATCGAAGTTGCTCTTAAAACTTTCGTACCCCGCAAAATAATGGAAAAAATTTTCATACCCCTGCTAAAAATCATCCGCCCTGGTACCCAGGATTAAAAATGACCGCTCCCTAACCTTGATAAAAAAAATAATGATTCTATCATTCTACTGTTGACCATGGAAAATATTTCCCAATTCTGGAGTACTGTTGGAAATTTTCCCAACATGTCTTCTGTAAAACAGCTTAAAGTTACAACCCTAAGAGGGGTGAGACCGATTCGCAGCTTTCTTTTAATGCAGAAATTCTTCCAGACTCGAAGTTTACCAAAAACATGCAAAGAACAAGAATAAACAACTTTTCAAAACTGTCTCTGCATAAAACTCTCAAACAACGCTTCCAGAATTTCCTTGCCAGAATTTACTAGCAGATTGTGTCAAGGTGAAGGTGAAGTTGCGATTTTTGGCACCAAACGATGAGATTACATAGATAGCTAAGTGCTAATCGCGTCCGCGACCCCTTGTCATGACGCTCAAGTAGTGAGTCCTTATTGGGCATCGAACCCACTCCGCCTGGCTGTTTTGATTTCAAAGTCAGAGAATTACACCATTGCGCTACAATACATTGAGTTGTTGAGAAGAAGTTTCTCATACACTTGTTCCCTATGAAATTTATGAGAGCAAATAAAAGTTCTCAAAATATGTGTCTCACTAAAGGAACTTTGCGCGAGTAAAGAACATTTTTCCACCTTATGAAGTGTTCTACGCTACATTTGCTTCAGATCATAGAAGAACATACCAATACATCCAGTGCTTGGATTGCCATGATAACCAGCTAAACAATGTTCACACCTGCGACCTCCGTATCCTGGCTTACAGGCACATTGTCCACCGTATTGTTCGCAAGCATTTGGACTGTTTGAACCGGGGGTGAAACAATCACAAGCTGAAACAAAATTACAAGCATTGAGAACTTGTATCTGCAAGACGAGTACTCATTGAAAACTAACAAGAAGGCGTATTCTATAAATGCAGGGGGTGATTCTTTAGGGAAATTCTCTTGCCGCAATGGAATATTGTACCAAAGCTCCTACGGGATTTAAATTATAATAATGAATTATTTACTTAAAGTTGGCAGAGACAATAGCATTAGCTAGGTGGTGCTCGTTTCCAAATTCACGAAAGTCATAGTCAAGGAAGGCCAAGAACAGGTTAATAGGTTCAACTCATTTGATATTTAAAGAAACTCGATGGATCTGTGCAGCTATATGCTTAAGTTTTGTCATATAAATTCAATAACCGGTTATGAAACTCTTAGTACTAAAAGCGCAATCAATTTTCTGAACATCAAGAAATATATCTCACTGTATTTGACGCTTAAAACATGAACTCATTTCGTTAACCCTTTCACGCCCGGCTAAAATTAAGCTTAACAGGAAAACCTAATGTAGATTGTCGTTTTCCAAGGGGTATCATAATCAGTGATTCAGTAAACAATAGATAAATGCAATGTAAAAACCTTTCAAATCAATCAAAATTGCAAATGCTTTACCCCCTGCAAAATTCGCAGTTCTCAATGAATACTGTTGGGCCATATGGCCCTTCCGGGGGTGAAAGGGTTCACAGTTCAGATAAATAGCCCAAGCACAACACTTACTTACCTAAGCTTCCATTGTACATCAAGACACTTATACTAAACACGTGTCTCCGGCAAAAAGATGGCAACGCATACGTTGTGGCAAGGCTCTTTGACAGCATATGGCAGTTTAATACCTCACTCTTTACAGCACTGGATTGCCTCATGAAGTATGAGCTCAGTCTCACATCGGGAAGCAAAACAACAGAATCGATGATAATCGGCCACGGAATGCCGGAACCGCTACTTCTTGTATACGTGAAACTCAGTCTGTAGATTTGGCCTGCTGATAGCTGAATGGCTATGCTATCGTTCCATATATTAGGATTACCAACGGTAAGTGATCCTATGGAGAACTGTGTGGTTTTCAATTGGAAGTCTGACGACGTCATAACTGTAGCATTGATCTTCCAATTTGTGGCGTTATCCGCCAATGAAAGATAGTCAGAAACAGCCTGCGATCCAGACCAGGTTAATGATTCCGCACCATACAGGAATAAATTATTCAGCCAGGTTAATTGATACAGGGAATACCGTAATACCATGAAATAGCTATGGCTGACTGGTACTTGGAATGTGTATGTAACCGACTGACCATGGTTCAGTCTTATCTGCCCAATTCCTGTAAATAATGGCAAAAGAAGTGAGTTGAAAAGCTTTCTTACTGTTTATTATTATTATCATTTTCTTTAAGGTTGGCAACTTACATAGCAAAATATAAAAATGCTAATTCAAGCCAACAAATTAATTTATAATAATACAACAAAATAAGTAAAACAAGTCAATAAAATTACAAAGTTCATAAAAATCTACATACACAATCTAAAAGAGGTGTAAAACTATAAAAAACCGAGCTGAGGTATGTACTGTTTGCAGAGTCTACAATCACAGTCTACATATTTCCAAAATTTTATTCTATTCTTGAATTGTTGCACAGAATTTGCATCTTTTATTTCCTGTGGAAGAGTGTACCAAATGCGCTGTCCTCTATAACGGACTGTTTCAGTACCATATTTAACAGTATGAACGATAGGAACTGTGAATGCATTTGAATTTCTCAAATTATAAGCAGCATTTCTTTGAGGAAAAATTTCATTCATGAATGTGGGAGATTGATTATTTATTGTTTTGAACATTTCAGTCATAAGCAATTGCAGATTTTTCTCATGTATCGTTACGGATCTATCTTTTTCCAACAAAGTTGCAAAACTAGAACAAAAGTCTTTATATGCTATTCTGAGGGCTATACTGTGACGGAAGAAACCGCAATAGTTGCGTTTAGAATATGCAGAGCTCATTAACTTCTTGGGTAATGAATAGGGTCATGTTAGAGAAACTGGATTGTTTCGGCATAGTTTTTAGTTTTCATTCTATAAAAGATCTTACAATTCATATTCCAGATCACACTGCTGACAACATATGTATCGGCAATAGAAGTGAGCGTGTGGCCGAGTGGTTAAGGCGTCTGACTCGTAAGCCAAAGGTCAGAACGGCCGTAGGTTCAAATCCCACGCTGGACAGTTTGGTCGCTGTCCGTAACACTAGCCCGGGTCGACCAGAGCCATGTGAGGGAAATCTGGTAGCCGTGACTGGTATCGAAATATCCATTGTCAGTTTCACAACTAGAATTTTAATGAAATTTCAGCACAGCAAGTAAATCATGGACCAGAATGGAAAGTGGAATCCTCATCCAAAAACGTGCTCTTTACCAGTATTTTCCTGATGTCTGGGTTTAAATGGTGAGTGATTTTGCCAAACAAAACTTTATCATGTAAGTTATCTTTTGAGTGACAGATCACAAATTCAGGTTTGAATATTGGCCTCATAATTTCTATTTCACAGCCGGCCAAACACATAAACTGTTTTTTAACTCGCCCGGTATGTGCAACTTTGAAGGCTCGTTGACAACAAAGACACTGATTTCATAGTTTTGAGTGGTTATGGTTTGTTTGTTTGCCTTTTTCAATATGTTTTGAGTGGGCTTGACAGGATTTCTAGCTACTGAAAGCTAATTTAGGCCCACTGTGCATGCCGCATCCAGGTATGGGACCCCTAGTTTAACGTTCCTTGAGAAGGACGACGAGGTGAGTTGTGAGGTCAGGCCTCCGAGGTCACCCATCCAGAGTTTGACCTCACTCGACCGAGCTTAACTTCAGTAACCTGACGAAGACTGTATAAGCCGCTCGGCCACTCACCCCGTAATATGGTATCATATGGTAATATCTGCTTTGTGGTTATCCTTTGTTACTTCACGCCATTTTGGTGTGTGGTGGTAAGGTGGAATTCCCTATCATGCCATCTGGGATTCAGCAACTGCTAAAAAAGTGTTTTGGCAGCAGGCTAATCTTTTGGAGGGTAACTCGGGGATAACTGCAAAGTTGCCAGGGTAGCCTCACAGGAATCAACAAAACTTTTAAACGCCTCCAATTCGTTCTCAAATTCATCGAAAACAAGGAGATTATGTAAAGTGTCATTTTTGTTTGTAAATATAACATTTCCATGTATATATTTTACTTGTAAACGATCTAGTGTATAAATTCTCGGCTGTCCAGTAAAGGGTCATTCTGATGAAGATCTTTTAAATCGAAACGTTAAACGCATAAAAACTGTTTGTCCTCTCCTTTCTTTCTGTTCTGCTTTTTATTGAAGGATGGTTTAGCTTTCATTTTATGGCAATATGGTATCATGATGTAATTGAGTTCTTACGCTTCCCCAAGGAAATACCAAAAATTGCCTACTTTTCATGATACACTAGGCAGCCTATAGAAAATACTCTAAAGCTCCCTTTGTTTCAGGAGGTTAATTCGACTTATATGACTACCACATGAATTTGAGAAAGTGGTGAGTAAATTTATCATATCTAAAATTGCCCTGGACAGTCATGATTCAAAGGAAATTTGTCTTGCTGATGGTAGATTCTTCTAATGATACTTTGCATCGATCTTCAACGCTTAATGAGGCCATGTCCGTTGTGAATGATTTGATAGCACATTTTCCTGATCTAAAATTATGCAACTAATTTAAAATACTCACCAAGATAAAGAGATCTGTAATCCTTACGCAACCAGAAATATTCATAATTTCCAGTAGATATCATTTCTACTTCTGAGGTTACATGAGTGAAATTTGGAAAGAAGTAGCCATTTGTGACTGCAGTACACTGATTTCCAATGATTCCTCTTCTACAATTGCAGACGCCTGGGTGGATGAAACAATCGTTAGATTTAGCTTTGCTTGCATGTGGTTTTCCAATGTATTTTACAAGAGTTGACAGAAAGTTTGAGTGCTGAAAATTTCGAGTCAGCGTAATAGCTTTGGTAAATACGAAAGGGAAACCGATTAAAAGCGATGGTTGATTTAAATTTGCAAGGTGATTGCCAGATAATCTTTGTCTCGCAACTGTAAAAATAACGTCGTTTTCACCCATTTTCTCTCCACTATCATATTGAACTCTCCAATGTGGAGGTTCCTCTATCATTTGCATTGCAAAGGCACCTCTGCGTTGAAGAGTAATAATATTGTTATCTTAATTTGATCAAAAATTTTGGCAGCTACTAATTCTTAAAACATGTTTGGAAATCAGACGCAAAATTGTCCTGTTAATATTTGTTAATTGTAAAACTGTACCAGAAGTAATACATAGCAAACCAAAAATGATGAAATCAGTACCCATAGCAAGATTCATCCGTAAAAGGAGCAACGGTAATTCAAGAATAGGTAAGTTAATGTATCATGTTCAACAAATGATGGTTTGACGCGGATAGCTTAACGCCTATTTTAACCCCCAGTTTAACGCCCACTCCGAAGGACGAAGAGGCGAGTTGTGAGGTCTGGCGTCCGAGGTCACCCATCCGGAGCTTGGCCTCACTTGACCGAGCTTAACTTCAGTCATCTGACGAAGACTGTATAAGCCACTCGGCCACTAACCCAAAAAATGGTAATGCTTATGGTATTATGATGGCATGGAGTTCTTACGCCTCCCAAAGCAAATGCCAAACATTGTCTGATATGTAGGCAATGTATTATACACCAAGAAGCCAAGAGAAATACTGTAAGAGAAATACTGTATTCTAAATACTTTTTAGAATTTCTTATACACATATAAGTTTGTGGGTAAGAAATGCCACCAAAATTGTTACTCATACCATGCGAAAGTAATTCATACATGGTGATTTTTTTATACCTCAAGAAACTGCATGGTGGTCCTTTTTTAAACTTAAAGAAACTCCAAGATCAGTTTTCCTCCCCCAGCTAAGTTCCTCGCCATCGATTTGCTCTTGCGTCTAATATGCAGCAGACTTGGGTATCAATTTGTTCTTATTATCCGTGTGTGTTGTTTTTAGTGGTGTTGTTTAAGTTTAAGTACTTTTTCTTTCTTTTGATCTATGTAAATTCCCTTGGGGTAGTCACAGCCTTTTGCTCCCCGGGGCATCTTTGTCCCAGTAGTATTGTAAAGTAATTTCTTGTAGGTAGTGTAGACCGTATTATATTTTTGTAACATTTTATTGAATTATATAAAAAAAAGTAATTCTTTAGCAATTCTGTAGTGCCAAAATAGGGCTTAAGTGCATTTGCAGGGAGTCACGATGCCTCTTGCCTCTAAATTAACTTTCCTTTGAATCAGAAATGCGTGAAGCATTTTCAGTTACTTTAGCTTTGGTAATTTTACAGCTATACGTAAATTGATCCTTGTTATAAATGAAAATGTACATATTTCTAAGATTACAAGCAAAGTCAGTTTTTTGCTACTTTTGTAATTTATTCAAAGTTTTGTACTTGCCTGTAAGCTTATCACAGATGGGAAATCCTCCAGCGAAATCACAATCGCATGGTCTACAGTCTGATGAAATATTGGTAGGGAATGTGTGAAATGTATCTTTGCATTCTGAGCATGTTCTCCCTTGTATGTTGGTCTTGCATCGGCATTGGCCAGTGTAAGGATCACATGTTTGGTTGCTGCCGACAGTGCCAAATATATTGCAGATACAATCTACAAATAAACGGGAACATTGTATCTCTAACCGAGCATAGTAGGTGGATAGTGCCAGGTGTCTCAGAAAAGGCTGCTCTTGTTGAAAATCATCAAAATTCTGTCATCAGGCCAATCTTTAGATTTCTCTTTTGGCAACCAGATCAAAGACCAAATTATTTTTTCAGAAATAGCTGATCTTTTGATTTGTATTTGAATTAATACATTTAGCTCTTTCTAATGTTGCCTGGTTTTGAAGCATACTGCAAAAAGCTCTGATACTTACCCGAGCAATTACTTATGGTCTATTGCACTTCTCACTAGTGTCATAAATGTCAGAATGAAACACAAACTACTATTGCAGACTTGAAGGATGATGAAAACTTCAATATCGTGGTTCTTAGAGGCAAGATCGACGATGTTGTTCAAAGAATATGGCTTAGAGTGAGGCTGTTCGATCCGTTTGGATCGATCCGTTTCATTCGATCCGTTTCGGTCGGATACGATCAATCCGTAAATACCCTTTGCGTATTGAAAACAAACATGTTATCGTCTTAAGATATATTTCAATCATTGACAACAGAGATCAAACTAAAATTTTACGATAGCTTTCGCAATCGTATTTTGGCGATTTTTAAAACGGGAGTACTTTTTTTCGGACACCTCGTAGCTTTCACGTTGCATTTCTTTTCGAAGGTACCAAATATATAACTTCAGGTGACTGAGTCTTTTCGGGAAACAAAATCCCCTTCGCTGTCAAAAAGGAAACAGAGATACATAAAGTTCCATTTTTTTATCAATTAAAAAAAATTCAACTACTAAAAACAACTGCAATTTCATTTACTGTGACATTCATGGCGAGGAAAGACGAGATCACCGGGTCCTCACCATGAATGCCACTTACAATTCAACTACAAAATTATTTCAACAAAACGAAAATTAAGGAGAACGAAAAGAAGGGGGTGCTGCTGCTACATTTCGACATTCATTTAACCTTGCCGAGGCTTTGACGAAGGAGATGGTTGCTTCTAATATGATTCTGTTTGCAACTGTACCCAAATTTTGATCATCAAACAAGAGTAAGGAACTAAGTTCTTTCGGATTTACATCGGCAACATTGAAACCATCAATATCTGAGAGCTGGTCTAAGAGATCTTGGCGCAATATGCTGTATAGAGGGCAGTGCAGGAGAAAATGCTCATTGTCCATTGCAGGAAGTCTAGCCAAAATAAACCACTTCAATTAGGCCGCCTCGTTTTGGAAATTCAACAAAATTTCTTCCTATTCTTCATATGAATACTTAAAGCCCAGATTTAGATTCAGCACCTAAGACTTGATTTAACTGCGTGTTTTTAAAGTGCTGGTGACTGTCATGTTGATTTTATGACGGTTAAAAACTTCATACGAGATTTGATCATCAAAATTCATTTTGGGTGAAACCTTACATACCGAGTCATTTTTCGCGGTCAAATCCCTTATAGATTGTAAACTTTGAATAATATAATTAACATTACAGCCACTAGCAAAATGAAACTTGGTAGTTAGACTGAAGTGTGAATCCGAATCTGACCTCTAAAACTTTGTATAGAATAACTTTACATAATTTCCACGTTTGCAATTCCCCACTCCCCTCTCAGAACAATGCTCTTCTGTCACGATAAAAAAGGATAACAGAAAGATTCATGACTTTGATGGAATCCTATAACGGTAATCTTTGCAAATTAACATTGTTTTTTGGGTGAAGGGGTGTTTGAACATAGATAGAATTTGGGATTATCAAGAAATTGCCCAAGAGTTTCAAGGACTTTTGCAGGCATTGTAGCTCTTTCAATCAGACTTAGCAAAGTGCAGATAAAGATGTCACCTGAAGATGGCGCGAAAAAAACTTAAAAAATTTTGGATTGGTTTGAAGTTAAATCCACTTTTCTGAAAATCAGCAGAAAGTCTTGAAAATAACTTTCCACGCCAGTATTGATTCCAAAATTGCGATTATCTAACTTTTGATGGCCAAGGCTATGCAAAACAGCATCCTTTTTACTGATTTTTGATTGGCTGAATAATACTGGATAAATCAATTGCTTTCTGGGGGGATTGGTTTTGCAAAATGGCATATCACTGCTCACTACAGCGCAGTGGCGTAACGGAGACGGTCGGGGCCCTTAGGAATTTTTTTCCACTTGAGGCCCCCAGCTAAAGCATTTTTAAATGACGTGATACAAACCTAAAATGGCGTGTCCGGTGTAAACTTGAAGTAAATAAGTTATGCAGGCAAAGTTAAAACATTTGCAACGATTTACTGAGAAAAATGCATAACTTTGCAATAGAATCGATTCGTCCACATTTTCACAAACAATAATTTTAAAAGCTCCATCTCCTTACAACCGTACATTCGTCAGTCTACCATTACAGAGCACATTACAAATGCTAGTTATCAACATTACTATCCATTCACTGTCCTATCTTGCAGGCGTGAGGCCCTGTGGTCGTTTTAATCAAAGCCACAGCTTCACATTGAAAATAGGCAACGAAACATATTTTTGCTGGGGGGCCCTTTTGGCCGGGGGCCCTTAGTTTTTGAACTAAGGTGCCCTAAACCACGTTACACCACTGCTACAGCGGTAAGTTGAGTTACCATAAACAAAAGCATTTCCAGAGAAGAAAATTCCGCAGTAAGAACTTAAGGAGGTGTGAAGTTCTTGGAATTAACTTTTGCCAGTAGGCCAAAATGGGACATTTTGTAGAAATGAGCTTTTGTGAATTAGGGTAATCATTCAATTTTGTAATGCCTCAAATTTTCTTTGGACTCTTAAATAACTCTTCCAGATCTTACATACCTAAGCTTGTAAACAGGATGGTTCGAGGCGAACAGCAATATTTGATGGCACAAATATTTAGTTTGAGATACTATGAAACTCCACAGGAATAAACTTTTGCAAATTTCAAAATTTTAAGAAATTTTGCAAAATAAACTATCACAAAGTTCAGCAAAAAAGCATAAAATACAACATTTTCTTTTGCAAAGGTTTCTTCCCTTGAAGAATAAACTTACCAAAGCAGCTACCAATAGGCTGAATAGCAAATCCCCATTTTCCAGGAAGGCATTGATCACATCTGCGGCCATAGACACCTGGCTTGCAATTACATTGACCAAGTTGATTGGGTGGTGTGGCTGTTTGTAAACATGTACCATTGTCAGTGACACCAAACATAAAACAGTCACAAGCTGAAAGATAAACACGTTTAATTTCAAATATGAGTCGAAAAATCTTGAGCCTGTGAGCAGAACTTGAAAATCAGAGTTATTTAATATACAAGATATATACCGGGAATCTTTTTTAAGTTCAGAAAATGCCCCTTTTTCTTTATTAAAAGTGAACTTGAAGTGCTGTGCCACCCAAGTTTGAGATGCTTCCTATAGCCTTGCAGAAGTCTCGGCTACCATCAGCTCTATTTCAGAAAATACATATCCCTGTCTGCAAAAAAGAAATAACTCTAACCATTCTTACACATACGAGTCTCTTGAGCATAGAGCTCAAATCTTTTAAAAAGGTGGTGTAAAATTCTATTACATTTTTCTTTGAATTAAAGTTCTTGAAAGGAACTTCAGGTAATTGGCAATAAATTTGCCGTGGCAATTTCTTGATACCTTGACTACCTTCAAAATGGTGGCATTTATTAATTTTGAGGCTGTGACGTCATCAAATTTCTAAATCCTTAACCAGAAGAGCAACAGATTCCTGCTTGCAACCATGTTGTAGACCTTCATAAACTATGGTTATCTTGAAGATTGTATCAATTTCTCTCAATTAATTTAAGATTTACGATGATTTTAATTTCTTCAAAATTTTCAATGAATTTCTGCAAAATAAGTCAAAATGCCGCCATTTTGAAAATAATCAATGTATCAAAAAATTGCCACGGCAGATTTACAGCAAATTACCCAAAGTTCCTTTAAAGCACATGAATTCAAAGAAAAATGTGATACAATTTTACACACACCTTTTTAAAGATTTGAAAGATTTGAGCCGTATGCTAGTCTCTTGTGGTTTATAAATTGAGTTTAGAACTGCAGATGATATACAATATTTCATTAAGTCAATGGAATGCTATTCAATAAATCTTTGTCAGTAAGAAGGGAGTAGGATATCAGTCAAGACATGTAAATTGGAGGCAGGTTGATAAGATGTTCTTCTGCTTTTCATCACAACACTACTGCCATTTGATATTATGATAATGTCATCAGGAAAGGAGTACAGACAACTATTTCCAATTAATTCATATATGCCAAAAGGCCAAGGTGATGATGTTTGAGATCTGCAAATTGAGAAAGGAGTAAAACTAGTGAGTGAGTGGCTAAGTGGCTTATACAGTCTTCATCATATGACTGAAGTTAAGCCTCGTCCAGTGATGTCAAACTCCAGATGGGTGACCTTAGAGGCCTGACCTCACAACTCACCTCGTGGTCCTGTAGAAGGGACGTTAAACTAGGGGTCCCATGCCTGGATGTGGTGGCATGCACAGTAGGCCTAAATTAGCTTTCAGTAGCTAGAAATCCTGACAAGCCCACTCAAACAAATTGAAAACAAACAAACAAATATATATAGTGAGGTATGTTATGTACTTACGAATGCAAACATTGACATCTTCAAGGCTCCTTGAAACATTGCGATAAAATTTCTCAACACATTTCTCACAGTTCGATCCCCTTGTATTATGAATACAGTTCTGACAAACGCCAAATTGAAGCAGTTCATTGTAGATGCAACTTGAAGCATGACCATTGCATTGGCACCCTAAAAGAGATTTGAATGAATTGATTAACGGTGACAGTTTCAGCAAGCCAAGCTGTCAGAAAATCTCTGCCCGAAAAGTTTTCCTACCAAAATAAGTAAAAAGCAAAACGTACTACCTGTTGAAATTCTACCTATCAAAGCTCATTCTTATCAAAAGTCCATTTACGATTTTTCAAGGTTTCCCCCCACTGAAATGTCTGAAAAACAGCCAAAACACATTGCAGTGATCCTCTGGTTGGCAAATTTGTGATAAATCCTCTCTCCATGCTTTCCAATTTCTTCTCTCTGTGATGATGTATCATATTAACAGTTTGGTTATAAACCTGTTGTTCAACAATATCTTTAGATTTTAACCACAAGAACATTTTTAAGCTCAAATATTTGAACACAAAGTGATCTTTGTTCCACATACGAAACACTTTCATGGTACACTTTTTGTACTCAAAGCTTTTGTTGTTAACTTCTTATAAATTTTCAGGAGTCTTAAAAATTTGTACAAATTCAGAAGCAATTCATATGAATTCGGAAGAACTCATATGCTTTGCCAAAAAATTTTAGTATATAGCTCAAAAATGGATCTTTATGTGAGATTATGGATGCTCAGTTATGGAAAAACCATACTGTTGTAGTTAATTCTACTCACTTTGGCATTCATTAGCATTGGTCTCATTCCCAGGCATCCATGGTCTGTTACGGTACAAAGGCAAACAAATCTCACAATCTTTCCCAGTGGTGAAATGCTTACAGTCACAGACTTCTGTTTCATTCCGAAAATCACAATATTCAGCATGCCCATGGCAATGACAACGTCCGTCCACAACAATATCTGAAATTGCATAATAGTATTGATTCAAAGTATTGATACTGTTAATATTCTCCCTCCCATCAGTCCCAGGATATTCAAGAAGAAGTCTAATATCAGTTGCAGCAAGATAGTTTTGGACATTTGGGTCCAGATATTCACTGTTTTTATATCTGGTGATTCTTGGATCAAAAATTACCGACCCTCCAACGTAAGGTCGTTCATTGCTAAATTTCTGTGTGCAAGTGGCAAGGAACCTATTTTGGGCAGTTATGACAGGATCTGCAGGCAACTTATACGCTTGTAGGCAATCCTTTGCAAAGTATTCATATATGCTCCATGTTACTCCATAATCTTTTGATTTTTGGATTATCATTCTCTTTGGTCGCACTGTGTAAAATGTGACTCTTACACCGCCTGAGACAAGGTAGAGCTTTTGGAATGATAAAGTTACGTTCACTTTAAGTGGCTGTGAGAGGCTTGAAAGTCCTTCTAAATTTGTCTGCCACCAGCTTTTAGACTGCCACCAAGTAATATTTGTAGGGTTGTGGAAATCAACCATATTTTTAGGAGGATGGCTGTTTTGCAGACTATTTGCATCACAAGTCCTGCATCTGTCTACATTTGCACCAATTTGGCATGATACTTCACTTGGGGTTCCACAAGTATCACTTGCATTGACATTTCTGTTTAATGCTACATTCTTGGGATATGTTAAACAAGTTTTAGCAATGCCATTTACGTCATAGCAAGCACTTTGTGTGGATGTCTGGCAGTTTGTAAACTTTACTTGGCTAATAAGGAAGCAAAATGTAAATAGGATTCCTCCTTTGAAGAAGGAGAGCTTCCCAAAATGACTGCACAGCAGCTTGGTATAACAGCTTTTCTTCATCTCTCAAATTTCACTTTTAAGATCTCCATTCATGATTTGATATTGAGAATGAGCATCTAACAGCATAGCTTCAATCTATCAAATTTCATGTCCATAAAATACAACTATTTGTGTTCCTTTATCAAAAATTGGATCCAATCAAGGCAAAGGCAAACACATAGCCCATAACACAGCAGATTTTTCTCACACAAATCTTGCAAAGTAGCAGTCTAAACTAACTTCTAAAGTGCTTATCAACAAGAAAACACATGACACAAATACAGCAGACAAACACTTTCTAGTTTTCTAAATTGCAGGTATGCAGAGTGCATACTGATTGCTCATCAATTAGAAATGGATGAACCATTTGATATTGCAGGGGGTTTTTCCACAGCAAATAGTTGACAAGTACAAGTATATCAAACCCTAGTCTGGAGGTATGGCACTTTCACACTGTAAATCTTGCAAAATATAAATGAAAATTTGAGAACCCTCACACATTAGAGATCCAATGTGGAAAGTTCATTTTCGCAGACCAAAGTTTTATGACATGCAAATGTTTAAGCCAATAGTCATATTGCTTTATTGTTGAACGTTTACATTATTTCATGACAATTGTGTCATATCTTTGAAAAATTGCCTTAATTTCCAGATAAATCAGTATCACAACCTTCTGCTTCTTTATATAGTCTCTTTCCACTGCAGGCTTGTCAGAAACCAGGGGCAGTCTAGCTAACTGATAACTTCCTAATGATAACAGATGATTGCACTTGAGACATGGCATCACAGAACTTTTACCATGATTCTTTGTATCTGGAAGAATTTTACTGATTACAGTAGATTGGTTGATTTATCCTGGAATGCAAAGGATCATGGCAATGGCATGGAATTCACATGCACCATCTTGGTGCAATGGTCTATTGTTCCTTAAATTTTAGAAAACTGCTGCAAATAGCAACCTTGAAAATACATTTAGTTTAATGTCTTTGAAATTCCCAGTAGTGCACTTTCATAGCAGAGATGTTTCGAAGCAATTTCAAGTGCATGGTCTTAAAAACTCTCTCAGGGGCAGGACCCCTTGATCTGCCTCACAACACTGGCAGTGGCATGGGCATGGGGGTATCAGGGGATAACAACCTGCACTTTCAAATTTGTTTTTATTTTACAATTCTAAAGAAAATTTACAACAAATCTTACATGCTACTCTACTCATCTAAATACTATACAACACCATAGGGATGATACCAAGGGGAGCGAAAGACAATGACTACCCCATGGCCAAAATGTAAAGACAAGCAACGGTACATTACATGCAACTACTGTACGCTACGAACGAATAAAACAAAAACAAAAATTTAGAAAAAGCTTGCAATTAAGGATGTAATAGAAATCTCTGGTTTTATGTTATACCCCACCAGTCTGACAATAATTGACCTTTATTAACTCCTCACTATTTTTTGTTAAAGCCACCATCCACTTGTCTTCTACTAGCTCTTGCACTGGCTAGCACTATGCAAATTACATAGCAGACTATCTCCACATTTTAATTTGTTTCTGATGCACACAGGCCTGTTGTATCACCTCAATCACACTTCTACCCCCTTCTCTGATAAACTGACCAAACACCAGCAATGACTCGTATGCATTAAAAGCGTCGATAGCAGACAGCACATCGAATCCTTCAATTCAACCACCAGAGCATTTATCAAACGCCGTTGAAAAATTGAATCCCATATTTAGTTTGACGAATTCATATCAATAAATTGGCAACCTATGAATCATTTCGTTTTATTCATTAGTTTTAGCAACAAGCTGTAAATGAAAGAATGAGCAGTCGATTAGTAGGCGTGTGATGGCCTTGAGGTACAGCCCTCAGCTGTTTAGGCCCAAAAAGATGAGTTTCTTAGGCTCCTCTCCTCGGAGAAACTACAATTTCAGGGGCTTCTAAAGATGTTAAATCATTACTAGTGAGCAGAATAAAGCCCTCATTTAAAGGAATATACTTACGTATTCATTTGATTAGCAAACTTGAGCTTGCTTGGCTTTCAAAACGACAGCAATGCTATGTGAAGTCTTACGAATCTTGCTGCGTCAGACGCCATTTGCAATTTCGCCAAATTTCGCGCGCTTTCATCTGCGCAACCGAGCCACTCTTCTTGTTCGTTGACGTCAGCATTCTATTTTGAAGCTTTCATGTCATGAAAGACAAAATGAGAGCGCCCTTTGTATAGCAAAATAAAAGCTTGAACAGCAGATTTAATCTCCCCTATGAAATGCATTGTAATAATAATGTCAATGCTTTGTCAAATGCTTCCTTATTCGAACAATAGAAATAAAACGTTGTTTATTTAAAAGATGATTTTTAAGATTGAGGGAGACAACAAAATTTTGCTAGACCCTTCAAATTTGGTTCCATGATTTCGTGGAACCCTTGAACAAGATAATAGTGGCTCAGTTGCGCAGACTATACTTTTTCCATCTTTTCAATTTCTTATCAAGAGTCTGCACGCAGGCTAGAATTTCAGAATTTCAGAATTTTTATATCTCATAGTAGCCTCTCACAACAATACATTTGTGTGTCTAAATACAGCTTTTACGAACGAGAATAAACGAGAACGAGACTAGTACAGAAAACAAACCAACAGCAACAAACACGATGAAAAATGCGCAGTTGATTAAAGCTACTTTGGAGGGCCCCTTGAAAAACAACTTCGGTTGAAGGGCAACCCTCCCTAAACAAATGAAATATAAGATGCATTATCAGAGGAACGATGTGTACATAATGTGTATTGACCGTTCCTCATAGTAAAGTCTATATGCTGATTCTCCCTTCAATTAGAAAAAAAGTTATTTGTATTATAAGAGGACCAATGTCTACAAAATTTGTATTTACCGTTCTTATAATAAAGTCAATGCAAATTCTCCCTTAAACTAAAGATAAAAATTAATTTGTATTATCAGAAGAACGATGTATACAAACTGTGTATTGCAGTTCCTCATAGTAAAGTCAATAATGTTTCTCCCTTACACTAAATAAAAATTAATGTGAATTATCAGAGGAACGATGTATACAAAATGTGTATTGACCGTTCCTGATAGTAAAGTCAATAATGTTTCTCCCTTAACCTAAATAAAAATTAATTTGAATTATCAGAGGAACGATGTATACAAAATGTGTATTGACCGTTCCTGATAGTAAATTCAATGCTGTTTCTCCCTTAACCTAAATAAAAATTAAGTTGAATTATCAGAGGAACGATGTATACAAAATGTGTATTGACCGTTCCTCGTAGTAAAGTCAATGCTGTTTCTGCCTTAAACTAAATAAAAATTAATTTGAATTATCAGAGGAACATGGTATACAAAATGTGTATTGCCGTTCCTCATAGTAAAGTCAATGCTGTTTCTCCCTCAAAGGCAGTCTGTCACGCATTTGATTGGGTGATAATGACAATACAAAGAATAGGAAATTTGAATGGCTGATGATCCTCTGACTTTCTACGGCCATAAAAAGTCAAGAAGATTAGCCCTCCTTTGTTCAGCTTCACAAAGAAATCCGTTGTGTTGATCTCTGATTGTAGCGGCCAATCAGATACGTGACAGACTGCCTTTGAACTAAATAAAAATTAATTTGAATTATCAGAGGAACATGGTATACAAAATGTGTATTGCCATTCCTCATAGTAAGGTCAATGCTGTTTCTCCCTTAAACTAAATAAAAATTAATTTGAATTATCAGAGGAACGATGTATACAAAATGTGTATTGACCGTTCCTGATAAAAAAGTCAATGCTGATTCTCCCTTAAACTAAATAAGGATTAATTTGTATTATCAGAGAAACGATGTATACAAAATGTGTATTGACCGTTCCTCGTAGTAAAGTCAATGCTGATTCTCCCTTAAACTAAATAAAAATTAATTTGAATTATCAGAGGAACGATGTATACAAAATGTGTATTGACCGTTCCTCATAGTAAAGTCAATGCTGATTCTCCCTTAAGCTAAATAAAAATTAATTTGAATTATCAGAGGAACGATGTATACAAAATGTGTATTGACCGTTCCTCATACTAAAGTCAATGCAGATTCTCCCTTAAATTTGAAAATAGTTATTGGTATTATCAGAGGAAAGATTTGTACAAAATGTGTATTGAGCGTCCCCTTTAGTAATGTCAATGCAAATTCTCCCTTAAATTTGAAAAAAGTTATTGGTATTATTAGAGGAACGATGTCTACAAAATGTATATTGACCGTTCCTCTTTCTACAGTTAATGGAGAAATTCCTTAAATTTGAAAAACATCATTGGTATTATGAGAGGAACGGTTTTACCTAAATTCGTATTGACCATTTCTTTTACTGCAATCTTTGCTAATTTTCCCTTGTACTTGAATAAAGTTATGTGTTTTATTAGAGGAGTGATGTATACTAAACATTGGCGGACCAGACATTCACCTTAGAGGGACGGAAGATGGTCAACTTTCCAAAGCCTAATCTTTTAATGTTAAAAAATATCTGATATTCATGTTGTATTATCAGAGAAGGAAAATTCAGGCATGAATATCCAAAAAGTTATCTGTCTTTCTTTCTTCAGTCTTAAATCATTGAAATTTATCCAAATGCCATAAAGAAAAGAAGGCAGACGAAGTGACTTCTAAGGCCGCCGAGAGGTTCTTGAGGCACAGGGACAAAACTGGGAAATGACCCCTTTGTGAGCGAAGCGAGCAGAAAATTTCTTCGATCCCCCACTTTAAATTGGCTTAATATGTACTGCAGAGCATTTTTTACAGTCAAAATATCAAAATCTTCAATAAATGAGGCCCCATACACCCTATGGCCCTGAGGAAAATTGCCCCCTGCACCCCTCTCGGTGGCCCTACTGACTATAGAAACCGAATCGGCGATGCGAAATGACAGACAATTTGAGTGAGAACTTTGTGAGCAAACGAATACGATTGAAACGAAATTAAGTATCGCCACTAAAAGATGATCCATTCACGGACTGTTGGAATCTGAGACTCCCACGAAAAAACAGTCGCAGAAATAGGTTATCAACAAAACGTATGAAACGAGAATAATTTTTCACTCACTTTGTGGCAACACGTAATTATATTTTCATTTTCATTTCAGCTGATCTTAGCTCAGAGACCAACCAGCGTTACAGGGACGTAAGAAGCATCTCAAAGTTGGAGGGGCACGACACTTCGAGGGCACTTTTCCTTAAGAAAAAGGGGGCACTTTCTAAAAATCAAAAGGGCACTTCTTTGTTTATTGCAAAATCTTGGGGGGGGGCATGTGCCCCCAGTGCCCCCTGGTTCCTACGTCTATGCAGCGTTACTCTGAAAACCTCTCAGCGCTTTGACTTGTTTTACCAAAGGTTTTGCGACTTTTTGCTCCATTTTTGTCCTAACCAAGTGACTATCAGATGTACTTTATTTTTTATTGCACAGGTAACAAGAAAACGAGAGAAGAAAATTTTGAAAAAGTTGGTATAGAATACCGATCATTTTGTCACCACTTTAGCAAAATTTAAAATCTCCAAGGATTTAAGCACATGTAGTGCAAATCCAAATATAGTGCCTGCTATAGTTTTACTTTTATTGAACAATAGATGTTTTAAAACATTCTAATTTTAGTTGATTTAGATTAGTTAACTAACTTTGTATTTATTGTATATATTGTTATCTATGTAAATAGACAGAGCAGAAACTGCGTAGAATGACGTCATCGATCGATCTGAGATAAGGAAGGGCTTGAAGAGGTAAGCTCTTAGAACTGATAAATCAACAATTCAAGGCCCTAGGAAGAAAATATAGTGTTGCCTAATTTCGGGATCTGTTGCAGGGAGCTGGGGAGGCTCAAAGTTACGAGTTTTCACTCATGCGTGCAGTTTCTGCTCTGTTATGTAAATATCGAATTAAAATAAATGAACAACAACAACAACAACATATCTAACGAGGGAAAGCAGCATGATAAATTCTTTCAAAATTTGTTTAGCTGTTCTGACCCTAACAGAAAAAGACTGCTTCAACACCAAACTCATTTGGTATGTTCTTATCAAGTTATCATTTCATAAAAACAGGAGTTTCTCAGTTGTTATACGTTATCTTTAAGCCAGCGTTACTTTATTCTAGATCAGATTTAGTATTTATGTAAAATGCCCATCATTGGAGGCACCATCGCAGCAGTATAAAGCTGTAAAGCCCAAAGGAACTTTGAACGTGAATGATAATTAACTGTTTCTGACTGAAATATGCAATTTAATGCTTTGGTTGACAGCAATATTTGATTGAGTATGATCAATGTTTTATTCATGCCAAGCGGTCTTGTAATTATAAAGAAGTTGTCTTTTTCTCGTTGTTTCCAACTCTTGATTGGTTTCTCAAAGCATTTGCAGTCAACCGCGTTGCAAAAACTCTGAGCTGCACTCACTTAGCCTTTTTCATTCAGGAGATGAAAAAACATTGAAACTGAAAGTTGTGTCCAGGCAGGGAGATCAAGTGAACTTACTCTCCCCAACCTCGTTCCCTGGCCTGACATCTCAGGTCATATCGATGTCAGTACTGACGAAGGAAGCTGGCTCTTCTTTTAGCTGGCTCTTGGAACCAGGTTGTACTCTCCCTGGTTGTGTCCATTCAATAAAGCAGCGAAACTATGAGGAATGTATTGAGTCTAGTCAAAGAAAAAGAGACTGGGTGTGAGGAAGCTACTATTATTGTTGTTGCTGTGGTTCACAACTATCCCACCACGCCTCAAATCAAGAACATCTGCATAGCACAAATAAAGCACACTTACACTACACCAAAAAGATGAAAAGATGGCAAAGATCCTCCGAGAACTAGCAATAAACGGGGATAAACCTGAGCCAAGAAGTGGACATCGAAGTTGTGCAACATCAAATCACTTGCTTGCCTACGGTGGGTACGACAAAGGACGCGACAATCACCTATACACTGGAATCATTTGTTTCAACACAATTTCTAGGAAATGGAGAGAGGTTCCGGGATCCAAGGATGTTAGGAGAGATTCTGCTTCGAGTACGATGGCACTTTTGGGAGACAGTGTGATCATATTTGGCGGATCGGGGTTCCCCTTTGGGCACTCAAATAGTGCAGAATTGTCTGTGTTTTCACTGTCCACGAAAAAATGGTTGAATCTTGGCAGTGGGAACCCGAAAAGTACACCGCCCTTGCCAAAATATGGCCACAGTATGGCTCTTACAACTAAAGGTAATATGCCCAAGTTGTATGTATTTTCAGGAACTATTGGCAGAGAGTTTGTGGACGAGATGCATTATTATGACTTCGTGGAGAATCGCTGGTATGAAATTATAACGGAGCATGCCCCGATGTCGCGATACAGGCATGAAGTTGTTGTTTATGATGACGGTTTCTACATGTTTGGTGGTGCAATTTTGCATCATGCCTTTGGCTTCGATGAAGTATGGCGCTTCAGTTTTATGACTCATGAATGGACAAGGCAAGAATGTAGACCATCAGCGAATGGACATTTTCCAATGCCCAGAAAAGCACACAGTTGTGTGCTTTGGAAAGACACTGTTTACATGTGTGGAGGGCTGAGTACAGATGCATTTCCTTGTAAGGATATCTGGAAAATAAGTTTAGTTGATCTCACTTGGAAAAGAATCAACTTTGTGAGTGTATTTTGAGATTTTAATGGCTCATAACCACACCTATTCCATTTGAGGTAGTGTGGATAATCAGCTGAGGAAATAGAAGAGTTTTTATTATCCCTCAACACAAAAACCATCTTAGCCTCACCTGGAAAATTCTTTAATGGGATAAGCACATCATCTCAGTGAGGATGAAAGGGATAGTTTTAAGATTCTGCAGTATTTGATGGTAAAACGATCTCTATTTTCATTTATATTTCAACAAGACAGGTCCAAAAATACTGTATAATAGCAGTTTGAAAATAATAATTTATAAGATAACTAAGGCATTGCTCCTAATTACAACCAGAAGTTTTATGCAAATATGTACAAAGATAATGAGAAACATTTATCTTGAAGATTGCTGCTTTAATGTAAAAGCATGGCCCTGAAACACTGAGCCAATGGCAAAATTATCCCATACTCATTTCCATAGATCACAAGAAATTTTTATTAGAAGCTAAGAAGAGGTCCAGTGTTGAAAACTTATTGAAATCTCTCCCATTAGAATGAAAAGTTTCTTGAGACTTTTGAAGGTTCGTAATATTGTTATTCTTCTCACTGGGGGATCCCCTGTGTATTCAAAGGGGGATCTCTTATGCCTTCATCAATTTTTCACAGTATATGATATGAAGCCACACCTCAGTCTAGACATTTCTCACATAAACACCTGTGAAGATTCAAAAAACATAGACTTTGCACATAGATTTCTGGACAAAAATTCTCCAGTTCTCACTTTCTTAATGCAATGCTTCTGGTGATTTGAGAGTTTTGTTTTGTAAAGAGATTTTCATGTAGATAAAATAAATCCCCTGAATTCATTTGTCCAACAGGGATGTGCCATTCCCCTGGTATCATTCTTGCCTCTACTTTCTAGAATGGGGTATCAAAAGAAGGCAATTTTTTCTGGAGCCGGTTTTCAAAAGATGTTACAGGGGGAGGGGAATTTAGTTAGATTGGGTTAGTATTTAGTCAAATTTTTGTGTTTTAGTGTATACGTTTCACCCATTTTTTCTGGAATCAGGTATCATTTGAAGGAAAAGATTCTGGAGCTGGGTAAAAAAATTTTTTCATATATTCTTGTACAAATTTAGGTTCAGTACCCATGGGCATGAATGAGAACAGAAGGACATCATTCCCAGGTGAATATTAAAGATGATACTCAGCCCTCCAAGAGAATATTAAAGACTTTTGTCAACTGGTTAAGTACAAAATTCAAACACTTTACAAGCAATTTACAAATTGCTAACTCTGACACATACTTAAAGGAACTAAGTTTATACAAATAGTTGAGTGTTAACGCTGTCCTGAAGTTTTGCTGACAAACCGCTGATGGCCCTTTGTTCTTGCACAAAAGTGCTAAAGTAGTCAGCAGTGGAAACCAACAACTTCTTAATCCTTGCATTACCCTAAGGAATTTCTTTGGTTTAATTTCAATAGGGATTAAAGGACAACTCATATTGGTCACGAGAGTGCTATTTATACAGACACAATCCCTTTAAGGAAAGTGTTTTGTGCCAACTTAGCAAATTTGTTGCCAACTAAAATGCAAACCTCATATCATACTCTTGGTTCTCTTTTTAGGTGCTCCCAACTCCACTGTACTTTCATTCTGCTTCGGTGACATCTGATGGTTGCATGTATATTTTTGGTGGTGTTGACAACAAAGATGAAAGATCTTCCGCATTGTATGAAGTTTGGTTAGATGTTGCTCCACTTGTAAAACTATGCTTTAAAGCAATTCAGACATTGGTTGGCCCCAAACACCACAATCCACAATTCTACATGAAGTATGGGGTGCCAAGTTCACTTTTGAAGAAAGCCTTTCAAGACTTTCCAGCTGGTTAAATGATATTATATATGGTATTTTGTTTTCTCACCCCATTGACATTGTGTGACCTGATAATAAGTTATTATCAAATATTATATACCGCATTCACAATTGCAAATGAAACTAGTTTAAACTAAACTAGGTTATCGAATGAAGCCTTCTGATTGGACAATCTAACAAATCAAGTGCATTTGATTGGCTGAAACTTAACCTGGTTTAGATAAAGCTGGTTAACTGCGCCAGTGCAAATGCAGGGAAAAATAAATGTTTGGACAAGTGGGATAATGTTTTGGAATTGATTAAACTTGGCATAGGCAACCCCAAGAGCCCCAAGAGGGACTTAACCTTCCAGCTGTCCTAAAGAAGTTTCCCTCTTATGCAAAATTCAAGAAAAACATCCATTTTTCTCATTTTTAGAATTTAAATGGCAATCTCATGCCTTAGGCCAATGTAGTTCCAAGGTCCAGTGAGTTTACACTGTCTGCACTTGAGCAAATTCAGCCCAGTCTGAGTTTCAGATTGGTTTGAAACTTATTTTGAACGATGATGGTCGATGGCCTTGCAGTGTTCACATAATGCAGGCGAAATGAAACTCGGGTCGATCTGAAACTCACGTTCTTGCCTTCTCAGAATGGACCAAAAATGTTCATGTGAGCAGAAACTTGTGTTGTTTTTATCAAGTCAGCATCAAGTCCGGCTCAAAATCAACCTTTTCACATTAAGTCCGGCTCACCATGGCCAAAAAGTAAGCTAAGTAAGTTGATAAATTTTTCATTCCCAGGAGAAATAAATTCAAATGGATCCAAAATCTTCAAAATGCATGCATCGTTTGTATTTAGGAAATGTTCTGTGAACATAGAGGTAGGAGACAGGGGCTGGGGGCTGCAGCCCCCCCCCCTCAACGTTGGAAACATTTGCAAACATCAGCCAGAATCGGGCAGAGAATTGGCCTGAAGTCGTGCAAAATTTTCGTAAGCAATGGATTTTTTATCGGGTAGTCCCCCTAGATCATATAGCATACACCTCAAATCCTTACTGGTTGCTGAAGCACGCGGAAATCATCCAATTTCTCGGTAGTCAGCCAATCAAATAGCCCCTTTCTAACCACGTGATACCAAATTGGCCGTTCGAAGTGAATTCTTGAGTACCCTCACAAAATTTGAAATGGCTACTAAGTTACAATAATTACATGGAATTTTCTTTGATAAATCAGTAGAAGGGATGCCCCTCTACATTTTGTAGCGTGCTTGGAAAAATATCTTATTTGGAGCCGAAATCACAGTCATTTTCCGGTCGAAGAGTATTGACATTCGTTCAAACATCGATGAAAGTCGCTGCAAATGAGATATAAGGATAAAAATGTCTGCGATTATGGATATTGCCCTGAGAAATAACCCAAGCACTGTCCCTTCAATTACATCTCAAAATAGCAGGTGATCTTTTCAGCGATTTCTGCCAGAAATGTGATCTGGGCCTAAACTTCTAACCGATTAAAACTCATTCGTTGACCCCAAAAGGGCTTAGTTTGTATCCTTGAGGTAAACGATTCACTTGCAAAGGACTCAATGACCTATTTGACTTCATTTTCTATCTAAATGTCTCTAAATTTCGTTTGAAACATCCAGTCTTGAGCAACTCCTTGCAAATGTGGCTCGTTCCATATTTTCTCTGCAAGCTCCAGTAATCTCCTCAAAAATATCGCATCGATAGATAATGCGATTGGATACAGTTCATACACTCGTAAATAGATATGGCATGCCTAATTTTGCTTAATTCATTCAAATGGAAACAAAAAAGATAATTTATTGAATTTGTGCAAGAAATGTCAAATCTATTCATGAGTCAATACAATTAAACAAAAGGAAAACAGCGGTAAACTCTCAAAACAACAAACCAATTAGTTGTTCGTCCGATGCCATGTTCGTCGTTTACACTATGCCAGTTGAGGGCATGCCGTATTCATCTCATCCCGTATTCAAGTAAAACCTATAAATCGGAGTCAATACGCTCAGTTTCATTCTGTATATGTATGATACTGGCATAGTGTAAACGGGGTCTCAAATGGTACAAATGAAGTGCTTACATTATCTCATCATGAAGAAAACTCGAAAAAATTTCATGTGAAGGGTTACAGTTACAGTAACCTGGAGATGGGGATGTTTTGATCGTTTGTTTTGTTTCATCTTACTTTGCCTTGTTTGGTTTCACTTTGTTTGGTTTCGCTTCATCAGTTTTGTTAAATTGTAGCAAATGAATTTTTTTCACTATCTCAGGAATATCTGCTATGCAAATGAAATCACGGGGGGGGGGGCTTCTCGGCTAAATTTCGGGTAGGGGTGTGCCGCCCGAAGTTTCAGCATGGTACTGATGGCTAGACCAACTTTTTTAAATGATACCCTTACCTAGGCCAAACTAATTCTACATCAAAAATGCCACGAGTTGGTGTGTTCTAGACAAAACGTGCCAAATTTTCATAATCAAAATATCATGAAAAAAATTGGGTTTCTTTACAGGAATTACCGAGGTTTGACATTTTCTTGACGAAAATTGCCAAAAAGCATACCCTTGCCCAGACTAAAAAGTATACCCTTTGCTCACTAAAAGTCCAACAAAGTATACCTTGAGGGCGGCTTATCCCCAGGTACTTTTACTATGGAAGAAGCCCCCCCCCCCCGTGGATGAAATAGAGTAATTTGAGTTTTAAAATTTTGCAACGGCAAAGCTAAATACAGAGTAGTTATGCTTCAAATTTAACGTAAAATTGTAAGTTATTATTGTGCAGAAAACTTCAAGGGAAGAAACTGTTGCCGGATGAGACTTTTTCGAGTTGGGAAAACGCAAATATTTGGCAATAACTCTCGCAACTCGGCCAAAAGGGAAATTTCGTGGGAATAAACTTTCGCGAATATCACTACTTGATTGTAGTTTATTTTTAATTCAATATTTCGGAAGATTTTGCGGGAGTAATTTTCACAAATTTCTCATGTCAGTGAATTTCGTGGAATAACGTCTAGTTAAGTTTGAACGAAAAAGCAAAAACGCAAAATTTTCTTCCCTTAAAGTACATGACCTTAAAATGTACATATTTGTTGTCATTTCTATCAATAATGGACCTTTTAGCTATTCTGAAAAAGCATCTCAATCGAACGATACTTTGATACATTTTGTAGAATTTTCGAATGTGCACAATAGTGATAGAGGCTCTAACACCACTCAATCGAACCTCGTTTATAAAGATGTTTAGAAATAAAGCTCGATCCAGCTCTTTTGCTGAATAGCTATAAGGCTTATTGTTGGGAAGACGAGATTGGCTTTGTCCAAGGAAGCTTTGGACTTGCTACAAGTCTCTCTCTCGGCAAAAACGGGAGAAGGAATAAAAGCAGGAGAAGGAATGAAAGCTTATGTGTCCGCCCATGCAAAGGGTCAAAACTCATACGCAGTAGAATTTTGGGTTGGAGTGCTCAGAGCTCATGGTGAAGTTGCCGTTTTTAGCGCTGGGATCGCAGAAGTAGCTAAGCGCTAATCGAGTCCGCGGCCCCTTGTCATGGTGCTCAAGGGGTGAGGCCCTATCGCTTCTCGAACCCACTCCGCTTCAAAGTCAGAGTATAACACCGCTGCACCACAGCACCCTCATGAGCATGAGCTTTGACCCACTGCACGGGGGGACACACAAGTTTCCTCGGACAAATCCTATCTCGTCTCCCCAACAAGTAAATTGCAGTTAGTGATATAATCCTTATGTACATACAGTCGTAGCCAAAAACTTTCGACTACATTTTTGTCAACAACATTTCTTGGCGTAACGATATTGAACCCTACTGCTCTGCCTATTTTACTTCCTGAAATTCATTTAGGTCAACTTTTCCTGCACATTCAGAATTTTGAAACCACAATTTGAAATGATAATGGCTCTGCCGACAAGAGGTGGGACCAATGATTGTGTTACTCGGCTGAATTCTCCTTGGGATCTCGATATTTTGCAAAAAATGATAGAAATTAATCTTGCATATATTGATGTACACACGCAGCCGCAAAAGTTCCCACTAAACGGTTTCGGGGCAATTTTTGCGGCTGCGTCGAAAGCAGTAGAGCAAGCTCTCGCCTTGTGCAAGCAAATGGTGGTAAGAGAAGCTATGTACTTGTAATGAAAGAAGAGGAGTGGATCTTAAGTTCTGTCTCCCGGATTTTGTTTATTTGATTCAGGAGCTGTATGGTAATTTTTTCATTTACTCCCTAAATACCCGAGTATTCTTATGCCTTCTGCTTGGCTTCTGCATCAAATAAACAAAATCCACGTGACAGGACTTTATATTTACATTCCTTTATTCGTTATAAGCAATAAATTCTCTTAAAAACCGCGTTTGGCTTAAACAAGGGGAGAGTTTACCCGACTGGTTTCGCGGCAATTTTGCGGCCGTGTTTGTTTTAATTCACCGGTTGAGAGAGTATCCTTTGTCTGCAGTCGCTACTCGTTTTTAACTGAGGTATCAATAAAGCAAATGCTACTATTGTATCACATCATAAAATCTGTCCTTGTTAGATTGAGAGCTACTTGAGAAACTTGGAGGCACTTGGCCTCCTTTTATCTCGATAATTAGTTAGAATTATTCAAAAAAGTCCTTTTTTCGGCTTTCAAAATTTCTTGGGCCTTCAAGATTTTCAAAGCAAATGGCAGCTTCCTCTAATTTGCAGTGTATCTACCAGTCATTTTAATGCAGCCATCCATATGAGAAGTCAGATACACCTTAAGCGTCACTGTCTTCGCAAAAACCCATCTTTCCACATTATTTATTCCGTGATCTCCACAAAGTCTAGGAAGAAATTGATTATTACGAAAATTTTAAGGAATACCTATATCTGCGACGCATAAACAACTGTGAATAATGTGTAACAGAAGCACCAGTCACTCTTGACGAATTTCAAGGGTGTGACCAGTAGATGGACAAGAGCGGAGATGTCCATTCCTATAGCCACCATATATTATATATTATAACTCACTTGCGGACATGGCATGATTAAATTTCTTGAAAATATCTCATCTTTCGTCTAGGGGTAACTACGATGGCTTCAAGGTTTTCTACAAGTTTTCTGGGATTCATAGAATGGAAAAAAACACCCTAATTTTGAAAGTATTAAGAATTTCAGACAGAATTGACGCGAAATAGCTAAAGTCGGAGGGCGAACAGCGACGATGAAAATTTTCATTTTTACTTTAATAAAAACATTGTGTTATTATTCCGTATTTCACTAGTTATATGACAAGTCCATGTTAGTATAATGTGACAGTGCCAAATATAGGTCTAAGCCATTGATTTAACGTTTCGAAGCACGCTGTGCTTTATCATCAGAAAACACAAAATTACAGTGCACGAGACTAAATTTATATTCGCAAAGACAAGCTAGGACAAGTCCGGGGTTGACAAAATTATTGTTAAAAGCAACCTTACCAACTGCTGAACACCAATCGTGAGTTCTTTCCAAGTTTTGATGCCTCTAGCTTTTTCATAAATTGGTTGATGAATCTTTGTAAATTAGGCCAAATATCGTCGCCATTTTGTATTTGTTAGAGTGTGCGAAGGCGCGATAAGGAGGCTAGCAATGTATGATTGGAATAGTATAATATCAACACATTTGGCAGCCTCGTTCAGGTCAACGTGAAGTGACATCATATAAAATGACGTCATTTCGCACTTCTTAGCAGACTGAAATGTGTAGTTTCGCAGATTAAAAGAGGAAAAAATAGAAAAAGTACTACGCACCATTCACAACAGTGTAATCTCTTGAATTATTAACAATTATAACAACCCAGGATTTGTCCTTTAAATATTTTCCTTACCAACCTGGCATCTGCGACTATTGACCTCTCTTCAGGGACTCAGGAGAGTCTGCACGCAAGCTACAGGATCCCGGTACATTTGGAAAGCGGCGATAAAAGTGACACGTAGCAAAATCTCAGCTGGCATTCACACGATACGGTTTTCAAAATGTGACGGTCGCTTTTGAAATCTACCGTTTTTAGACTGCTTCAGTGCTGAAACATTTTGAAAACGGTGAAAAAAATGTGAAGGAAAGCCTCCCGTTCACACGAAAACGGCATGAAAACGGCATTCTAACAGGTGTATGTCCAAAACGGTGTCATGTGAACGCCAGCTCAAATTTTGCTGCCGTGACATTTTTCTCTGTTTTCAAAATGTGCCGGCATCGTGTGGTGTGACGGCAGACTCTGAATCTGCCAGCAAAAATTGAGCCGTTTTCGTGTGAACAAGGGCCTATTCGTCACATTTTCACCATTTTAAAAATGTACCAGGATCGTATGAATGTGTTTAGAATCTTACCTGGAAACAGCGATATTCCCCCCATCAACATACATTTCTAAATATTGCCAAGCACCAGTGGAACAGTCTGCAGCATTTCCGTATTTGAACTCAAAACTTGAGAATTGTATTGAGACATTCTTCGCCGCATCCAGGACGATTTGATAATAGCAGGTGAAGGCAGTAGCCGGTAAAAACGACCCAGTTGCTGTACATTCTTGCTCGATTTTTGCAGGTCGTGAAATATTGCCTGTATTTCCAGTGAATAAGCCTGACCCACTGCAGCCTGTAAAAGAGATACACAGGGTATCCCAAAAGCTTGCGACCGTTGACTGAATATTAGAAAACAATGACCAATACACTGGGCAGTTGAAACCGTGACCCCCTCCCAACACCGGGAAATGAACATAAACGCCATCGCGTTCTGGCATTGACTACCATATATTTTCAATATGAATTAAATGTACTTTGCCTGGGAAAACAGAGATTTCAACGGGGAAATAAAAGAAACATGGCGGGGAAGTCCTTAATTTTTAAAACTTAGCGGGGAAAAGCTTTCTTCGTGGGGCAATGTTTCAGCGGAATCGTTACTAGGGGCTGTAAGAAAATTCAGTTTCCCAAGGAAAAAATTTTCTTGACGGGGCATCCTACGTTGGCGGGCATACATACATACATACATACATACATACATACATACATACATACATACATACATACATACATACATACATACATACATACATACATACATACATACATACATACATACATACATACATACATACATACATACATACATACATACATACATACATACATACATACATACATACATACATACATACATACATACATACATACATACATACATACATACATACATAATCTATTTGATAAAGCAGGTTAAAATCTAGGTGTCAGCCGTAGCTGATGTGGACCTGCTACTACTTTAAGTGTAAGAAAAAAAACAATATAAATTGTAAAATTTGATGAACATACTTACAGTCCTCTTCGTTAAAACCAAATAAAGAAAGTTTTGTAAAAGTTTAATCTATAATCAATAAGTTAAAATTTTGCTTCTACTGTACTGTAATTTGCCTTGGCTTAAAATTTAATTGATCTAGAAGTATTCGAAGTCTTCCTTTTTGTTCCTGATTAAACACGCCTCTTTTCTAAAGCTTAACGATGTAACTAATTTCCTATCCATTTGTATTTTATTCTTCCGTCGGATCATTTTTGTGCTCGTATGAACGCATGAATCCGATATGCTTTTCGCTCCAGTTTTATTCTTCTTCCGGGCAATGTTTTGGGCGGGGTCATAGACGTAGGAACCGGGGGCACTGGGAGCACGTGCCTCCCTAAGGTTTTACAGTAAGCAAAGAAGTGCCCTGTGTTTTTTTAGGAAATCTACCTTTTTCTTATGGAAACAAGTGCCCCCGAAGTGTCGTTCCCCCAAGTTTGAAATGCTTTCTACGTCCCTGGGTGGGGGGTCGTTTTGGGGGGCTTCAGATAGCTGAATTACACTTACTGAGAAGTGGGCATGTTCCTGTTCCGTCATCCAAAAACCCATCTTTGCACTTGCATCGTTTGCTTTGGCATATATCATCAACGCGTTTGTTGCATGTGGCTCTCTCTTCGCAACTGTCGCAGCTATTTCCCAACTGTAAAACAGTAAACTTGATCTGAATTGTACTTCAAGCAAAGTATGATAATTTCAGGTGTTTCGAGCATACGCCTGTTATCAAGTGTTAATTTGAAAATAATTATGTTTACACTGTGCCGGATAAATTTATCCGCATAGAATTTTTCATTTTGATTTGCCTTACACTGTACCGCACAAATCTTGTCCACTTTGTCCTCCCGTTTACACGGTGCCGGATTGCCGGATAAATTTATCCGCATAGAATTATTTCATATTGATTTGCCTTACACTGTACCGCACAAATTTTGTCCACTTTGTCCTCCCGTTTACACGGTGCAGGATAACTGTTGTCTCGTGACCAAAATCATACGTGAAACAATGCAAACTCTTACGAAAAGGGATTGCTGCCAGTTTGATGACTCCTGAGTTTGTTTGCCCCTTATTGAAAAAGCCTCCCTTGTGGATCAAGATTAACCTCGCAGTGAATGTGGATAAAATTTATCCGGATAAAACCGTTTACACCGTACCAGATAGCTATGTGAACTTATTTAGTCCACTTTCTTAAGTGAACTAATTTTGTTCGGATAGCCGCTCTCAAATTCGTGCGGATAACTTAGGTCTAGTGTAAACGCGACATCTATCTGAACGAATTTTCATGTGGATAAAATTTATCCGGCGCAGTGTAAACGGGGTCTAAGTGAACTAATTTTGATCGGATAGCCGCTCTCAAAATCGTGTGGATAGCTTAGGTCTAGTGTAAACGCGACATCTATCTGAACGAATTTTCATGCGGATAAAATTTATCCGGCACAGTGTCAACGGGGTCTTAGAATTACAATAAAGTCACTTAAAGTTACTTCTGAGCCAATAAGTTGAAGCACACCACACAAAGCAAAGCCCACCTCTCTAAGGGCCTGTTCATATGGAGGCGAGCCAGCCCACTTACTGGGCTGGAGCTCTTTGCCGAGATCTCATTGATTTCTGTTCATATGACTAGGCGGGCTGGCCCGCTTAGCGAGATCCCACTGATGTAGTGGCGAGATCTCGGTTGGCGAGATGAAAATTTCTCCATATGAACACTCCATCCCGGCTACCGAGACGAAAATGTCGCTATTGCTCATGCGCTGCGTCTCTAAACAATGGGCACGTGTCTCATTTTTGACACGTGTCAAATTTCTGTCTCGGCAAGCGGGCTGGAACTTCTCCATATGAACACAAGATGAAAACTGTCCCGCCTACCGGGCCAGCCCGGTAAGCGGGCTGGCTCACCTCCATATGAACAGGCCCTAATAAGCCCCTGCATCCCAGTCTTAAAATACAAGATGACACAAAAAGTTTTCCGTTTATTTTATTTAGAATTAACACGCAATGTATTTAAAACTCAAAATTATTTCAATTACAGCTTTGTCGTTAGAGTTAATCACACTCTCTCAAAGCCCCCCCCCCCCTCCCTCTGGAGCTTAGCTTTGAGGGAGCAATTCAATTTGCAATTCATTTACTTCAATGCAATTCACTTCAATGCATGAGCAGGTAAAACGTATTCGTAATTTGCGAGCGAAAACTGAGAAGGATTGTAATATGTCTATCTAAGCATTACTTACCCACTTCTTTCTAAGTTTTCTTTTATCTGGTTGCATGTATATCCAACCTTCTTCTCTATTCAATCTCGACGCTGCATGCAAAACTACGAGCTCGCATTCGGCATAACCTCCTGTTTTTATGCGTTGCTTGAAGTTGAAACCGTCGCAACTGCTTTCACGAAAACAGTAATCGAGACACTGCAAGGAGGTGTATATGTTTGGAGTAGATACAACAGTCCCTGACATCCGTTTGCCTTCGTGTGTCAAATTGCAATTATCAATCAGGCCTACAGCTAATCTGCTGCATCCTAGAATCCAAAGTGTAAGTATGAAGACTGATGTTTTCTCGAAAGAAGCCATGACATCTAAAATATTTGCTAAGGTAGCTGTCTTAGCCAGAATATACGTCTGTTTCTTAGAGAAATTACTTTTTCTACTGTCCTCTGCTGGCATGGAATGCAGAATATGTCTCCTCTAATGTGCCTCCTGCAAAAGAATTTGATGAGAAAATTTTCAGTCGATTTTGTCAGTCGATTTTATCGACAATGACTTTCAATGGACTGCCGTTTGAAGAAAATACATTCATATCCTTAGTTCATAATATTCGAAATGTTTCTTCCTTGTTTCTTCAGCTAAAATTTGACACAATCAAGTGAATCTTTTGTGAACTGCTAGCAAAGAAACTCTAAACTAGAGGTGCTTAACGTTTGCAATCATTTTCTATCTTTTGTTCGTAAAACTCAAAATTGTAGCTCGATGTCTCGGAACATTAATCTGCCAAAATTTGACGTAGTCAGTTAAGTCTCTCTTGAATTGATACCAAAGGACATCGAAATTAGAGGTGATGGAAATTGGCAATCCAATATTTCGAGCCAGAATGCATACGAGGTGAATTCGTTACTCCAAATTTTAGTCTCTTTGGCCTGCAAATTACGATGCGATCTCAGCTGCAAATAAGCTGATATTTGTTGGTCAAATTTGAATCGAAAGCAACCAAGACGGAATTATTCTACTAAATTAAAAAAAGCCAAGAAATTTGCCACTTGATGACATAAACTTAACTGACTTTGGGCAGCTTCAAATCTGGCAAGCGATTGATAAACGGCTTTTGTTCGTTTAAAGACTCGTTGCCGATGGTTTCTTTAGTATTTAATACAAGAATTGGCTTCAGCAAACTTGATTCTCTAACTTAAAAGACGCTACGAAGTTTCAGAAGTCCAAGCTGCAGTGATGTTTTCTGCTTCTTCGAATTGCAAAGCAAACGAGACCTTTTCTGCAAGGTTTAGCCTCACGAAATGTGCTTCCAACTACTCTGCATTCTGCACGGCAATTAACCTTAGTCCCAATAAGCATCAATCGATTTAAAACGCAGTGAACATCTAGTTCGCTGTTTGTCTTTAGGACTGCAGTTTGCGGTCAGGCTAATTCATTTTGAACAGCTGTATCTACCGAAGAGCAACTCAAACAGACAAGAAACGGCTTCGTCAGGTCCGACTCTGAAAGATTCGATCAAATAGGTCTCGATTTATTCCAAAGTAAACACACAAGGCTGTAGAAAGTTTCTTGACTAATTTGAGCGAGATATGAACGTTGACTCTAAAATCCAAAAATATCAAATAATGGACAAATAACAGATTCCTCAAACAAAAATAACCGGCAGCAAGAGTGGATGATAATGCAGTATTGTTGCTTTGAGAGACAAGTCAATATGTCCTGTTTCCTTTTGTTTTAATGGAGAAAAACGCGATGTTCTGCACAATGATACAGGGTTTATAGGCTTGTCAATGTTTAGCAGCATTCCAAATCTGACTTCTTCCTGAAGCACGATTAATATGCTGCTTTAAAACTAAAGATATGCGACTTCAAGTTGCTGTAAAATCTTCGCAATTGTCAAGGTTCCAACAGTAGTAGTACGTCTCGTGTTTTCTGCCGAGAATCTAAAATACTTCTTTCTCCGAAAAGTAATGCTAACATCTTCGCTGAGCAGGTTTTCACATTCAGTTGTGAAGCGACTATACACAAATTCCAGAGCTTCACCAAAGCTCTCGTCTGTAGTCAAATTCTTCAGAAATTTCCCACAAATTCTGGCAATCTACATGCGGTCATAAAATTCGTCGAATTTCCTACGATTGCATTATCTTTTATTTTGTTGATAATCTGACATAGTGACTTTTCTTTCGGCAGTCGCAACAAAGTTCTCAGTTATTAAGCCCCCTGGTTAGTTGTGTGAATCGATTTCGCACTAACTCTTTAATTTTAAACCTCTTGCGAAGTTTCCCATAAATACTACCTGTGAAGTGTAAACATTAGTCAAATTCCGTACGACTGGACTGCAGCACCATAAATGGCTAGAATTCACGGCAGTGGTCTCTAGCAAGCTACATGCAAAACTGTACACAAATTTTAGCACTCTTTCGCAGCGTTCAAATCTTGAATCAGCAAAAATTGGGTCTTTGCTACAAAATGTTCGTTTTCGAAGATCATATGTCCCTCCGCTAGATTTTAGGTGCCACGTGGACATACAGAAACGCTGACAAAAATGCGCGTCCTGTGAGTAACATATGAATTCACTTCGATCCTGTAATTACACTGAAACTCTGGTGTCATCTCAAATTCTTGTTAAGTTGCAGACCAGTTCTAGCATCTTTGCGCTAACATTTACAACCTTGTCATTATAACCCTTTCACCCCCGGAAGGGCCATATGGCCCAAGGGTATTCCTTGAGAACTGCCAATTTTTCAGGGGGTAAAGTATTTGGAATTTTGATTGATTTGAGAGGTTATGCACATTACATTTATCTATTGCTTACTGAATCACTGATTATGATACCCCCTGGAAAACGACAATCTGCATCAGGTTTTCCTGTTAAGCTTAATTTTAGCCGGGCGTGAAAGGGATAAGCATTTCTTCCTTTTGATAAAGATCTTCTTCAGTGATGACGTATTTCTCTATTTCTGGGCTCTCTTTAAACCGTCCCTCCAATTCTTCGTGCAGTCAGAGCATGGGCGGTAGGAGACTACTGTATTAGCCTAAAAGTGCTTATATCGCCTCACAAAGAAATATATTCATTCAAACTTACGATGCTGTGGTTGTCTCTTTCTTCTTCATTGTTTTCTGCCAAATATTTCCACCAATACAGTATGCACACCACGACTGTGGCCTTGTGGGCGCCAGCGCCATATTGCATTGATTCAACACTGTGCCCCGATATGAGGTTCTGGTTGTTCTGGGAAGTCCCCAAACGCGAAAACGAGAAGGGATTGGGAATCCCCTTCGCCCCAGCACTACATGCGCATCCGTAGAATCATTGCAATATGGCGCTGGTGCCCACATGGCTACCGTTGTTGTGTGCATACTGCTCCATAGGTGGAAATATTTGGCAGAAGACAATGAAAAAGAAAGAGATAATCACAGCATCGTACGTTTGAATGAATAAATTTCTTTATGAGGCAACTTAAGCACATTTAGGCTAATACAGTAGTCTCCTACCGCCCATGGCCAGAGTCTCGTGCGATCCCATGCAACTTCCACTCCCGAATTTATGGTTAACAAATCATTATATACCCCTTTGAAACACAATTCCCATTAAATATTTAAAGGAATTCATGAATCTTCGTATAAACTATATTCAGACTAATGGAATTTTATCATTTCCATTGAAAGCAAGCAACACACTTTTGATGCAATGATCAAAGTTTGCAGGTAAGTAAACTTTTATCTATTTTAGTCCACGCCCTGGTTTGTCTATGAAATTAATTTGCGGGTTGCTGACAAAGTTTCAGAGATATCATTACGCTACAATAACAATTTTACGGGTATTCAAATATGGGTTTAAAAGAAAACATGAAATTGGGTTTTTATCAGCAAGAAAGAATTTGTTCAAAATGATACGCAAGGTTTCCGAAAAGACGACGCAATTTGCCTATTGGAGGAATAACCTCCGGCCCTGGTAGTGTACTCAGGCTCCGTCCACATGTATCCGGACATTTTGAAAACGCATCTATCTTTTTTTATCCGTACGAGAAATATCAGTGTCCACATGAGAAGCGTTTTCAAAATTTTCCCCGTCCACACAAAAACTCCCCTGAGTACCAGTCTGGTACCAAGGGTACACAAAAACGCTATATACAGTAAACCCCCGCATATAAGAACCTACTTTTTTGAGAGCCAGGCTGAAGTAGGTTCTTATTTCAAAGGTACTAAGACTAATTCAAAGGTTTAAAGGTTCTTATTTGAAGGGTGTCTTATGTAGGCCCTTTTAGCTTCTTACAAAGATTTCTGCGTTATAATTTGTTTTGGGAGTGTCCTTGTGGATCTAATAGCTAATCAGGGAGGAGAATCAAACTTTAAAAGCCAAGTGGGACCGAAATGAACTTAATATCAGCAATCAAATATCAACATTGCTACCCTGCAATAAGAACCTATGTTTCATCAAACTGAAACAGGTTCTTAATTGCAAGGTGCATGATTTAGGAAAACAGCCTCTGGGTTCTTATTCTGGTAGGTTCTTATAGGCGGGGATCTACTGTATTCAAAATACGAACAAAGATAAACAAAACGCCCGCTCGTGATCCCCAAAGATCCAAGCGCATGCTCTAATGGGGCTTATAAATCGACACTGTGACATCAGCGCTTTCGAAAAGCTCCGTTTTAACCGTTCATATATTCATAGAACCCTCGTTGTTCAAATAAAATACATGATTGCCAAAACTGAAAGTTGCACCTTTGCTGCAGTTATTTGCAGCACAAAAATTTAAATTAATTTTGATTACACCGTCAACAAAACAAATTTGCAAAAATACTCAAACCATAAAACAAATGGCAAATTCGAAAATTCTATTCTCATAGAATTGCTGTTGTACGGTGGCCGAAATGGGTCATCGCTAAAGTTTTTTCAAAATCAAGAAAAAAGTTTTCAAGTCGAGAAAAAAGTTTTCTAATCAAGAACACAGTTTTCTAATCGAGCAAAAAGTTTTCAAATCAAGAAAAAAGTTTTCAAATCAAGAAAAGAATTTTCAAATCAAGAAAAAAAGTTTTCAAATCAAGAAAAGAATTTTCAAATTAAGAAAAAAGTTTTCAAATCAAGAAAAAAGTTTTCAAAATCAAGAACACGCAAACACGATCAAGAACACGCGAACACGATCAAAGACACTTTAGATTCCGTTGTTTGTCGGACAAAATAATTTGAAGTAATTTTGATTGCATGGCAAAAAAATTTGTGAACAAATTCAAAATAAAATGTGATTGCCAAAAATAAAAGCTGCACTTTGATGTCATTATTTGCGGCATTTTTCTTCAACAGGTTCTTGTAAATAAAATCTCAGACTACAGTGAATTTCAGCACTTCATGTTTGCTATAAATAACGTCAAGAGATGCCGTGTTCGGGTGGTGTAAATTGCTTACTCAAAGAAATACCAGCAATTGCAAGGCGCCGTAAGATGCATGTGTGCATTCAGTTGAATGCGTTGCGGCCGAGAATGAATACATTTTAATCGGCACGCGCACCATGCCAATCGATCTGCGACCGCTGATGGCATATAACGGCCCTTAAAAACTTCACCGTCTAAATAATTATAACAAAATAGTTCGACGTTTGATTAAATCCTAAACAATGATGATACGCTGAATGGACACTTGGTCAAGTAACCCTGATTCTGAGATTTTAGATTAATTTTGAATTTAAATCAATTTAAATCAATTAATGCAGAGCCATTGAGCGGGGGCAGAGACAATACGCCCTGGGGATTAGGGGGCCCCATAAATTGAACATTTTTAACATTTTCACACCAGGAAATTTTCTGAAATGAATTCCCAGCCAATCTCAAGGCCGTGATAGAAAAAATATTCAGCTCATTTTGCAGTTCTGGCCATGGGACTCCGAAGCCTCTCGTCAGCCCTGGATTTATGGCCTTACAACTCAGACAATTTTCGATTCACAGAGTGTAAATTTTCCGTTTCATACAAATGAATTCACATGAAATGAATCAGTAAATTCTCAATACAGTGCACCAGTTGTCGGCATTTCTTATGTCTACGGACGGGCTTACTTGTATCCAATGCAAATGGCTCTAGTTTGCTGACAAAATGTTCAGTTCTGTCTGTTGTTTTTGTATGTACCTTGTTCTATTTACTGATAAGATTTAGACCTTCTGGAAAAACTTGAAGCAGCTAAAAATTTCTCCAGGCATTAGGTATTAGTCCAAGTGACGTGTGTTTTTGCAAGCGTGAATGTGAGAAAATAATCTCTGTTTTAAAGGCAATGTCTCCCTGGATATCAAGCCATTAATTTTATCCTGTATTGGACAAGTCTAAATAAACTACTGCGTGTGTCAATAAAAACGCCCGGCATTTGAAAAAATCCTGTTCCCTGAATATCAAAAGCAATGATATTAAAACTGTCATGTTTTATCCCTGATAATTCAAATAAAGTTAAAAGATTCACCCGACTTTAATCGGTCATTACTTCCTGTCCAAGTAGGAGATTTTCTGCAGAGAGAGCCCCTTTCAAAACCTGCAAAAACAAGTGAAAACACCAAGCAAGATTTCCCTGTGTTCTCCCTCCTAGCAATAATGACTCTTGGATATGTTCATGCATTTTGTCCTCATGGGAGAATGGAATCCCCCTTCATAAGTTATTCACACTAGGGGGAAGACTTTTCAACCCGTCGAATGGAAAGCACGCGCTGAAGCGTGCTGAAAGTCATCTCTGTGAGGTAAACACATTGGGGATTCCTGATTGTGATTTTAGCACGTTTTTAAGGTTTCTCAAAGGGATTCATTTTAGAAAATTGCTTACAGAATCTGAACGGAGTGACTGATTTTAGCCAGAAAAATTTCTAAAAATAATTGAAGATGTTAGCTATTCAATCATGTGTTGCAAAATATCATTGCTCATATACTCAGGGAACAGTATTCTTTCAAACGCCGGGCGTTTTTTTACGCACCCGGTATAAGATTTATCTCACTGAAATCGGCTACTTCATTCTGAAATCAATTTGAATGTGAGCTGAGAGTTGTCCATCAGTTGTTTGAACAAATCAAACAGTAGGAATAGATCTTGAGACGTACAAAAGAGATGATGTAAAAAAAGCATTCGAATCATTTAAATTAAGAAAAAGCTTACTTCAAGATTTTGTTTTGATGAATCTATCTAAAGCAGATTTTGGTTCAGTTATTGAAATGTGTTCGCCTTCATTTTTCTCTTTCATTTTTTGTTTGCGTTCTGCAGCCTTCTTCTCCAACATCACTCGTTTAAGTTTTTCCTTTGAAGAGCAGAGAAAATTTATTCAAAAGGTAACAATCTGTTGCTAGAACGTAAACTAAATTGTATAACAGGCGAAAAATCCAAAAGGCGGTCTGCAACAGTGCTTTATTCTACATAAAGGGCAACGAAAAACAAACTTCCACTCTACAATCTTGACCAAAAATACGTGAGAAAAATCACAGAATTATACTACTCTCACCCTTGATTACCTGCCCCCCCCCGGTGTCAAGAAGGTTGCTCTATTAAAAACGATTCAACTTTGCCATTATTGAATTAGGGGGCAGGGAGGATGAAGAGTCCTAAAACGACCGTTTTTGCTACTACATTTTAGGAAACAAGACGACTGCACTGAAAAATTGCTTCTATCAAGGCTTTTTGGTCACCAACGCAGTTATCTATTTAAAAGGAAGATAGTAGGGATCAACTAGGCTAAACTCTCCGTTGCGTTTAAAATAGTTGATCGGACACCTAATGGGTGACCAAAAAGAGCCTTCAAAACCTTCAAAACCTCCAAACATTCCTGGAAGAAAAGCAATATCAACAATTTACCTGCTAAGTAAACTTTGACTTTGTTTTTGTTTTTATGAGATTGCAATGCAATTAGCATGTAGGTATTAATAGATGATGAAGGGTTTATTTTCGTGTATAAATATTTATTCACATCATATATCATATTGTTTTTTTAATGTATAACGGAGAATTCTTTAATTCATTAAATGCAACATAGTCGACAAAAAAATAATTCTTACCCTTTTCGTTTCATCTTTGACACCCTTCTTTCTCTGATGCATTTTCACAGTTGTTCCCTTCCCTTTCATCTTGTATTTTGGTTCAAACGCGGCCTGTGAAGAAAACGGCACATCACGGCTTTTTGGGTTATTAAGACACGATAAAAGCTTTAGAAGGTTCGCAAGGAAAATGCTTCGCAACTGTTTGAGTGGAGAACTAATCGTAATGACAAACAAGGTCAAGAAACAGAGCAACTCTATAAGTAAAAGCGGTAAGATGCGACTGGATACATTAGCATACCGTAAATAGAATGAAAATCAGTGTACGATTTATCACGGCCTGTAAAATGTGTGACTCATCTCAGTTATCGCAGCAACAACAACAACAACAACAACAACAACATTTCTAAATTTTTTTCTTATTGCATTAAATCTTTGTGCTCAAACTGTGACCCATGGACTTTCACATAATAATCGAGACGGCTAGGCACAACACAAGGAAGCAAATGGAAGCTAATTTGCCTTTAAAGTGAGGAGCCCTTGGCTTGCAGTGAAAGTTTTGATGATTCCTAGATTGGGAAAACATTTATCTGCGTACATGTGGCTATTTTTCATGGTTAATGCACTGAAAGTACGAATTTTGAGGGTTTTAGCATCGGTGGTTTGAGTCACCAACTTAGGCCGACCCACCATGCCTGGAGCACTCAGCTTTTGATACAGTGTTGCTATGGTTTTCGTATCTGGTCATGAAATCGAGGAAAACAATTTCGTCCTAATTTTCAATGTCCATGTCCATGAGTCGTAGTTTGAGCGTCCATCAGTCTATCAGTAGCGTTAACTACAAGGTGTAATCAGTCTAGAAAAGGTGGGTGTTTTTAGGCACACCCTGTATCATCTATTCCATCGCACTCAAAATCATCATCATCTCGCTCATCGACATTCTTTGATTAAAACAGTCTAATTGAAATTAGATTGCACGTGAAAATGTCCTTGAATAAAACAGTTATCGCCAATCTCATCTAATTTGAGACAGGCTGTTTTAGTTCGTAGAAGGTATGACTTTGATTTCAACAACAGTAAGACTTATTGTTCAATATCATAACTTCATGTCCACGGTGCTTTAAAATGAAGAGTAAAAGTAACTTGTAAACATGCCACGAGCGAAAAACAGGTCATGGGCAAATGTTCTCTAGCTGCAAGAATACGGTACAGTCAAAGCGTAGCGCTAGGGATGAAGTGGAGGAAATAGTGAATAAATGAAGTGCCTTTACCTGCACTGGTTGTTGCATTTCACCTTTGGGCTTCTCTTTGTCAACGCGGAGAATGTCTGTTGGGTCGAGCGTGATCATTTCAGGTTGAATCTGTCAAATGAATGAAAGTTTGAAATAAGTTGAGGCTCATAATAAACTCTTTTCATTTCATTTCATTTCATTTCATTTCATCAAAAATTTTATATACAGTGCATCTACGGCAGCTAAAATTGTGAACAAGATTTACGATACAATCTTATAATACTACTTTCTACCGAAGTAATAACAAGTTTGTAGCTTAGGACACCCAGAAAGAACTCTTACCGAGATACAAATACAAATACAAATAAATAACTTAATATAGCGATATAAAATATAAAATTCGATTGCGACAAATCTAGCCTAACTTTTTCAATCAGACTTAGTAAAGTTGTAGATCAACAATCTAGCTAAAGATATATCGAAAGAAAACCAAAAATTTTTCGAGTAGTTTTGGAGATAGATCCACTTTTCTGAAATCAACACAAAGCTTTGAAAATTAATTTACAAAGCCAGCCTTGACGGAAACATTGCGATTTGCATATATTTCGATTGCCAAGACTATGCAGAACAACGTCCTTTTTACCGATTTTCGATCGACCGAATAGTGTTGGAGAAATTAACTGCTTTCTGGGGAGAATGGTTTTGCAAAACGGCAACTCGCTGCTCACTGGAGCGGAAAGCAGAGTTACCTTGATAAAGCGCAGTTTTGATGCAACATCTTCAAGTGCGCTTCACAGTTCCTAAAAGCACCTAAAAACCTTTGTCCATTTGAAACTTATTACAAAGAAATGTCTTTAACTTTTTCTTAAATGTTTCAACATCAACACATTTCCTATCAGATACAGCAAATCTGATGGGTTATTACTAATATTCAAACTCTTAACTCAAATTCAAAATTTAGGACTGTGAAAATACATCAAGAGACAGAGAAGCTACGCCATAAAAGTTCTAGCACAACAATACTAAATTTGGCGTTAGAGGCAGTCTGTCACGCATTTGATTGGGTGATTTGGACAATGCCAAGAATAGGAAATTTGAATGGCTGCTAATCCTCTGACTTTCTATGGCCGTAGAAAGTCAAGACGATGAGCCCTCCTTTGCTTCAAATACACAAATTCACAAAGAAATCCGTTCTGTTGAGCTCTGACTTTGTCGGAACCAATCAGAGACGTGACAGACTGCCGTTAACATGGAACAAAGGATCCCACCTGATCTTGAAGCAATCTCTGATTACGAGTCCAGAGATCACGGCCCCCTGAAAAGCGGCCTTTGCCGATTGGGTTACCGTGTTTAAAGAATATAAAATGAGTTTCTTGCACCATAATGTCGCAGTTACTCGTCTGATTCCTCAAACAAGGTCCCTATTGAAGCTTTTCCCATACAATTTTTCAACAAAGAAAACAAGTGACATCTTAGCTTCTGCACAGTAGTAATTCAAACGCAGCTTTGAAACAACCCATTGCTGTTAAGGCGTACATCCACTGCAGTAGTTTGGTCAGCTACCTGCACGCTTGCCTAGTACGCATACTCTCCAGTAATGCGCAAAGGCGAGCGAGCTAGTCGATGACCGAAATTGCTGCAAGCAGAAGACGGCATTTAACAAGGGATACGCAACTGTACTAGAGAATGGCGTTAGAAAATTTTACCATAATCTTTTGCAATACTGATGAAATAGACCTTTTCGCAATTTGGAGAAAGAGACTAGGGAGAGTGCGGCACATTCTGGCAGCCTTGGCAACAGCAGGAAATAAGGGGAGTCTTCTCCTTGCGGCTCGGTTGCCTTTCCTCCAAACCTGAGTTTTTTCGATGTATTTTGCACCCTTCAAGAGTTATACAATAGTTGTTTGGACTGGTAAGTGTCTTCTCTGGATTATCTAGCAATCTGATCATCCTTTCACCTATTGGTGAGTGTATTTTGAGCCAATTTATTGCAGGCATCTGACCTAGTCTTTGAAACAACCTAGCTTAGGCCCAACTGATCAACAGGCCTAACTTCAAACTTGAGTGAACACAAGCAATAAAGTGCCTCAAAATAAACTCACAAATGGGTGAAAGGATGGCAAGACGCCTAAATAAGCTAGAGAAAACACTTACCATATCAAGCAACTATCATGCAACTCTTGAATGATGCAAATAAATCGAAAATAACTCGAGTTTGCAGGGAGATGAGACCGAGACACACCTAAACGCTTATCCCTTAAAGGTGGTCTGAAGCGAAAATTTTTATTGATGCAAATGGATAGCGCTTTTGAATGATAAAGAATGTCGTTTACCATTTTGTGATACCTTGTTTCATTTTCGAATTATACACTGTTTTGTATGATTGGCTGATGACGTCATTTTGTGTGCAAAAAGTAATGAAAATGTAAGAGGCTGGCTATGTTTTCAAAAGGAAATTGACTCCAAGGACATTTCTTAAATTGACATACCTTTCTAAACATCATATCAGTCCATGAAACAATTTCTATTATATTTATTCAGCTCAACTTAAATGCCTCCGACAACTGTAACCTTTCAAAGCTTAGCTACAGCTATAATTCCAGTACATCATCCTAGCAATTTGCAAACAAAATGACGTCATCAACTGAAACTTGATATCAGTGGATAACTTGAAAACGAAAAGAGATATCAAAGAAATTTAAACAGGAGTCCGTATCATTCGACAGTGCCATTAATTTGAATCAATAAAAATTTTCGCTTCAGATCACCTTTAAGCGGAGGGGATTCCCCAACTCCAACTAATGCCAAGGCTTTCAGAATGGGCCGCGCTCTCCCCAGTCTCTTTCCCCAAATTGTAAAAAGGTCTATTGCGTCAATATTGCAAAAGATCATGGTTGTACAGACAATGCCAAACGATATGAAATTACCTTCTCGAGCAACATTTTAACTTCGTGCTCCCTTCTCTGCTTCTTCGTTTCATACGGATTTGCCTCAAGAGCATCGAAATTTGCTTCCCCAGATCCTGGAACCAATAAACTCGTGAAGCCGCTCGTATGGCCTACTCCAAGAACATCTTCGTATGGACAAAACTGAAGACTAACGACTTCTGATGAAGGTAATAAATGTGACATATAAGGCATCTTCTGTTGTTCTGTGAATGCGTTGTTGTACACCTAAGAAATAAAATTCTATGTTTACAACAACTAGCTTTTATGTTCCACCAGTCATCAGATGCTGTCAGACACGGGAAAAAGGTGATGGATAAGACCGATAGATCATACCATTTCCGCGTCTAATGTCATTGGGATAAGATCTGTCTCTTCTTGAATTCAAAATATAAATCAACCGCATATATAGCAATAGGATGGGCATCAAATCTAAGCCTGGGAAAGACATTCTCTTATTTTTGACACAGGATCTTTTGGTTTTACGCAGCATATATTTCTACCATATTGCCTTGAGGGTTTTGGTACTGCTTCTTAAGATAATGCTCCGTGTTAGATTTTCCTTGCAACCACGAGATGTACTTAAATGTTTTGTTTGTTTGTTTGTTTTCAATTTGTTTTGAGTGGGCTTGTCAGGATTTCTAGCTACTGAAAGCTAATTTAGGCCCACTGTGCATGCCGCATCCAGGCACGGGACCCCTAGTTTAACGTCCCTTCCGAAGGACGGCGAGGTGAGTTGCGAGGTCAGGCCTCAATGGTCACCCATCCGAAATCTGACCTCACTCGGCCAAGCTTAACTTCAGTCACCTGACGAAGACTGTATAAGCCACTCGGCCACTCTCCCCGTAAAATCTAAGTATATCAAAACATATACTAGACATTTTAAGAAGGCGAGAAATTTCCGTAATCTAAGTCTGATATGTTCTGGGAATTGTGTGGCTTAGGTGTCATTTATACTGAAGGCACATTATAGATGTGTTCTTTGCAAGATAGTATCGGAGTTTGAGACCACAGTTACTGTGTACCGGTACAACTTTAAATCAATAATAAAAGCGTAACGCATCAGCATGCCTTTCACACTGTCCTTGCTAATCCGTAACATATTTTTTCCTTCCATGTACAGAATAATCTTGTCGTTGGGCAGTGTAAGGGCTCTTGGACCGTAACAACTTTGCAGTAGATCGAAAATGCACTGATACAGCGTAAACGGGTCTGAGTCCCGGGAGGGGGCAGTCAGCACATACTCATACGAGCGTCATTCCAAGAAATTTTAAGGCAACCCAAAAATATCGGCTCATTTAGTACTTAGAAACCTGTGCATGAGCAAAACATGTCCTGGAATGCAAATAGAGTTGAGGACTGCCTCTAATGAACCCAGAAATATCAGTCTGACAATATTTGACGACAAAAATATCATGAACATAATTTTGGGTTTATTTAGACGCAAAAATATCACTTTCGACAATGTTTTAACCCAGAAATATCGGACTTACCGTCCGAGTTCGTTTGTTTTCAATTTGTTTTGAGTGGGCTTGTCAGGATTTCTAGCTACTGAAAGCTAATTTAAGCCTACTGTGCATGCCGCATCCAGGCATGGGACCCCTAATTTAATGTCCCTTCCGGAGGATGACAAGGTGAGTTGTGAGGTCGGGCCTCCGAGGTCACCCATCCGGAGTTTGACCTCACTCGACCAAGCTTGACTTCAGTCACCTGACGATGACTGTATAAGCCACTCTGCCGCTCACCCCCCAAGTGGAAGTGCTGAGTGCGCCCCCCCCCCCCCGGAGTCTGAATTTCTCCATTGCAGACCCCTATCGAGTACAATCTTGAGCAGCAAACTAGAGCGAGTTATTTGAGTGAGGTGAAGGTGTTGTGGCGCCGTGGTGTAATCCTCTGACATTGCAGCCAGAAGAGTCAGGCGGAGTGGGTTCGAATCCCGATAGGGCCCCACCACTTGAGCGTCATGACTAGGGGTCGCGGACTCGATTAGGTCTGCTCTATTTCTGGGATCCCAGCGCTTGGCGCTGCAAAACGCAACTTCAACTTCACCGTCACCTAACAGACCTTTTAGCTATTCAGCAAAAGAGCCTGGAGCAAGGCGTTATTTTGATACATTTTTATACACGAGCTTCGATCGAGTGGCGTTAGAGCTTCTATCACTATTGTGCACATTCGAAAATTCTACGAAATGTAGCAAACGTTCGATTGAGATTCTTTTTTAGAATAATTAAAAGTTCTATTGAAGCAGCATACGTACATAAACATGAGGTCCAAAACCAACAGCTAATTGTCCTTTTTGACTGATTGACAACGAATGTGCTGCTCTATGAAGTCGATGTGCGTGTAATGATTTGTATGTTCGTATATCCCATACTTTTAATAAACCGTCCATGCCAGATGTTACCATATATCTAAAACAATAACAGAATAAAATCAGGAACCTTGGCCTGACAGAATATGTGCAATGTGTTGAGCAGTGGGGGCTTTGAAGGAGGATCAGTAACAATAGCAATTGTTATTGTTCTCTCGTTCGGGGTTCCTATTGGCCTGACTACAAATGTGAAATGGATTCTTATAACTATGTGTTATCAATCGTATTCTAGAATTTTGTTGTTATCGATTTAATTGTTAATATTTGTAGGTATTTGCAAGTTGAAGACGAGAATAGTTTTATTGACATGTTGGCATGGATGATGACTGAAAATACTTACAATCCCCTTGAATCTACAGCCATTGATATCAACGGTCCCCTGTGTGTTAGCATCTTTACTAACGGTTCTTTAACAGTTGGGCTCCATAAAGTTACGTTACCTAGAAACGGAGAGAGCAATGATAAAATAGCTGAAAATTTAGTCGTTACGAACGGTGTGCTAAATTGTTAAAGGAATTGAGTCCGTATAAATAGCATTCTCATGACCAATATCAACTTCTTTTCAATCATGAAACAAAAGTTGACATTTAATCCCTATTGAAGTTAAACCAAAGAAACTCCTTAAGATAATGAAAGGATTAAGAAGTCTTTTGTCTCCACCGCTAATGACTTTAGCACTATTGTGCGATAACAAAATGCTGTCAGCGGTTTGTCGGCAAAAAACCAGGACAGCGTTAACGCTCAACTATTTATATGGACTCAGTTCCCTTAATTGTAGAAGCTACAGACTTTTGCATGCTACCATCTGGTAGATTTTCAAAAACTGAGTGTCCATTGTACTGGTAATTTAGAATTTCCTCAATCATTTTATAGTCTATGGTGCTTTTAGGCCGGGTCCACACGTATCCGGACATTTTTGAAAACGCATCTTTTTTATCCGTTTTGGGTTAGCGTCCACACGTAGACGGCGTTTTCGGTCACCAAAAACGAAGCTTTTCGAAAACGTTCTCCAGAGTAGATCTTTTTGAAAACGCCGTTTTCCTGTTGTCGTGTGGACGGGTGAAACGGAGCTTTTCGAAAACGCTGACGTCACAGCATCCATTTACGACGTACCAGAGCATGCGCACGGATCTTTGGGGATCACGCAAGGGCATTTTGATTGTTTGTTTTCTGTTGTCAAAGTTCGTACTGAGGAGTTTGAATGCAGCAGCGTCTTCTTGTGGACAGGGATATTTTCGAAAACGCTCCTCATGTGGACGCGGATATTTTCTATACGGATAAAAAAAGATGCGTTTTCAAAAATATCCGGATACGTGTGGATGAGGCCTTAATCTCTGTCAAAGCCTACAGATACGTCCATTCGTCCCTCCTTGTATAAAACTTAAAAACCGTGAAATTCTAAAAATAATAATGATGTCAAACATGCTATTTCTCGGATTACACCAAACGACCTGAACTCCCTTCGATCTAGGCAATCTTCGATCTAGAAAGACAAGGTTTCCAGTTGAAAAACACGAACACGAGTCTGGTGCTTGGCAACAAAGAGTGGAGTTACCGATTACGCGAGCAAAGTTGAGTCGTTTTCAGAGCTTTGCAAATTAAATCGAGAATCCTTCCTAAATCTGCCACACATTCTGCCTTTTGGAGCAGAAGCCTCAGCATGCCTGCCAGACCTGCCAAACTTGCCCTTTTCAGAATTGGGAAGCAATCAAACACAAATTCCGAGTCTTCCAAGTCTACCGTTTCAGAATTGATACCAATCAAACACACCCTTACTTTGCTACTTTATAAAAACTTTGTAAATCACATTTTAAAGGTACCAAGAACCCTCAACTACACCAATCTACTCAGTTGCAAGAATTAGGCAATAACATTTGGCACATTGGATTTTAAAGTCTTGCAAAGATTCGAGCCTTACATGTGATTGTATTAGAGTTTGTATTGATTGTATTGTATTAGCGTTTTTACGTTTTATGTAAGGATGTACGAGAGAAGGTATCTAAACCTTTGACAAACCATGAGCGATAGGACACCCAGTGTATAGCAGTTTAAATCTATATCAGTAGCGAGCCACCTTAACTTACTGTTTTTTTGTCTTGAACTTGTTTTTACTTCGTACACAACCACCTTTCAATTTTTCGTAATTTTGTCACTTAAGGTGGCTCACTACTGAAAATTTCAAAATTACGAAATATTGAAAGGTGGTTATGTACGAAGTAAACACAAGTTCAAGACACAAAAAAAACAAAAAGTTAAGGTGGCTCGCTACTGATATAAATTTAAACTGCTACACACTGGGTGTCCTATCGCTCATAGACAAACATTAAAAGCTCCATAACTTCTAAACTGATTGGGGAAAATCAATATAACCGAAAATAAAAAATACTCAAAAATACTCAAACTTACAAAAACATTCAGCATTTGAAGGTCTACAAGTTGGTAGCAAGCAAACTCTATTGCTGATGGTTTACGATTTGGCAATTTGATGACGTAACAACTTCATATACCACATTATACACGATGAGGGAACAGAGATGGGAACTATTTGGTCATATCTTGAAAAGAGACGGAAATATACCGGCATTTAAAGCCATAGAACTGTACTTCACAAACATAAAAGCCAAAGGATTGATTCAGAGGAAAACCAAGAACAACCCTACCAAAGGTACCAAATGAAGATCTGAATGCCTATTACAATAAGGACCCCATTAAAGCTGAACACAACTACTATCACCGTTTAAAACTCAACACAAAAGAAGATCTGGAAGAATTGAGAGCATTGGCCCAAGATAGGAAGAGATGGAAGAAGTTAACAAGAGCAATGATTTTGAAGACAGGAGAAGCAGCGACACTTAATGGTGAAGAAGGGGAACTCCAATAAACTAACTAACAAAAACAACTTCATATTTAGCGTGAATTTATAAATACCGTATATATGAAAATAATGATCATATCAAAAATGTGCTCACTAGATTCCAACCCTATGCTATGGATGGAGGAACGTAATACAGAAAACTGCCCATAACTGCTCTCACCATTTGCATGGCCAAGATTTATAATAGCATTGTAAGGATTTTGAGTCATACAATCACATCTCCCTAGCCTCGTACTGATTTCTGCTATCATTTTTCCGGTTGATGTGTCTTGGTATTTTAAATATCCATTATTACCCTGTAAAACAAAATATTGATAATCTGGATTCAAAGAAAAAAATTGGAGGAGCCTCGGTAAACTCCGATTGAGTTCTTCGGGCCTCCTCGTAGCATTGAGATCACTGTGCTTGCACAGTATATTCACAGGGGCCCCAAGAAGTTGTCTAACCCCATCCCCCCCAATGATAAAGAAGCCTTCCTCTGAGCCTCCTTTGCAATTGCGAAGCTATGACGTAATGCTGTAAGAGAGAGAGATCGAAAGCGAGGCGCGCGAACTCGCTTTCGATCTCTCTCTTAAAGCATTACGTCATAGCTTCGCAATCACAAAAAAGGAGGGTCAGAGGAAGGCCTCTTTATCATTGGGGGGGGGGGGGGGGTTGGGGTTACACAACTTCCTGGGGCCCCTGTGGTATATTACTTTCTGATAGGAGATCGGTTCCAATCACATGATCCAACACTTATTTAAAGTACATATGTCATGAATTTAAAGTACATATGTCAAAATTTCATTACAATGAAAATTTGTGAAACAGAAATGAAAAGTTACAAAACAATGGAATTCCATTCCACACTTCTTTGTTGCATTAGCCAATTGCCAACGTGACATATATCCTTTAAAAGAAACAAATAACAATGGTCCTACGACGGTATCATGTTGCCAGGATTAAGAATGACCGCTCCCTCAAACACCCATAAAATATCAAACTCACCACAGTTGCAAGCAAGAAATGGTATGGGAGGAATTCCATTCTGTTGACATAAGGATGCTTTTTCAAACAGTGGATTTCTAAGCCAGTGTTATCATAAATATAAACATTTTTCTTTTGTGCCACTGCAAACATGGTCTCTTGGTGAAGCCATCTGGGAAAAAGGAATTGAAACTGGTGTTGAATCCTGTGTCTTGGTGCTCCCACGCAAAAGAAAAGGTTTCAAACAGCAAAGTTTGGGGTTGAAACCTTTCTTCTGCGAGGGCGCACTAACACAATACAAGGGAGTTGTATTCAAATAACTGAGAGCAAATGCGCCTAAAATCATATTCTGTTGCAGCATCATTGCAGACACTAGCTGAAGACGATACAGAGAAGAAACAAGCATCGAAACAAGTTAAATAAAAATCTAATCAAATTACCTGTGTCCTAACACCTTTGGCTCTAGTTTGCAGGTGGATGCAAAAATCTGAGCTTTGAAGATTGGTGTATCTACTGTCAAAGGACCAATACCAAAACCAGTATCTGTGTTCAAGTTAACGATCGAGGAACATTTTGAGAGTAATTAACGATTGACTAAAGCTACGTCCACACTGCTCCGTTTTCATTTCTATCCGTTTTTGTTGATGAAAACGCAGCCCGTTCACATTGCTCCAGCAAAACGATGTTGTTAATCCCCTTTTCAAAACAAAGCCTTTTGTTAATCGCTGTCAACTAGGCGCCAATCGTAACTTTGAATGCCATTGTAATCAAAAGTCTATTAACAAAGGAATGTGCAGCGTTTTCAAATGTATCCGTTTTTGGCGTTGACACTGAAAACGCAGCGTTTTCAACTTTGTGCGTTTTCAATAACGTGTTCGAAAAGCCCCGTTTTCACATCGGAGCAATGTGAACGTAAGGCAAAAACGGAGAAGTTTTACTCCGTTTTCATATGAAAACGTAGCAGTGTGAACGGGGCCTAAAGCTAAATTTACATCGCTAGAGCCAACCAAATCCGTATGATTTTTAGGACAGCCCGTATTCCTTTCGTTGATCATGTAAACAGGAAAGGATAAGTAAGATAAAAGCTTGGAGAAACGAAATAGCACCGTGAAATTGTTTTAAATCAGATCAAAGAGAGAACAAAGCACAAATATCAATATGGGGCAATGTCACGTTGAGACAAAACAATTCTTCCGTCGGATTCCTTATATATTAAGAATGCATTTTCTACTCCACAGGATATCTCAAAAATACTTCTGCCAATTTCCTCGCAAATGTCCCAAAAAAAACTCCGTTCATACGAACGACGGTGCAAGTTGGCAAGCAGAAAGTTGTCAGTTTTATTCAGCGGAATAAATACAACCAAAGAAACATATCAAGTCAAAGAAAAGAAAGGCAATGCATACCTCTGGGAGATAAGTTTCTTGAAACATTCTTATCAAAACATTCAAGAATAAAATTAATCGTACCTTGAGCAGAATTGTTCTGAAACACGACGTTTCGAGCACGAGACGTTTCGTTTTGAGCTCGAAACGTCGTGTTTCAGAACAACTCTGCTCAAGGTACGATTAATTTTATTCTTGAATGTTTTATTTAAATCTATATCGTACAACACGCTCAAAATCAGTGATCTTTTCGTGAGATTATCGGGGGTACATCCAAGAGAGTTGAGAAACTCAAAAACTGACCTTGCAATACCCATGTTCAGAACTGGCAATGGCCAGAAATCCTTTGCGTATCGCGGGGCCAGTCTCTGGAACAGTCTTGATTTGGAAACAAAGATGGCTCCCTCAATCAATGCCTTCAAGTCCAAACTCAAGGGAAAATAATCATATACATTATTTTTTATTTTTCACTGTAAATTTTGTATTATATAACTCTTTATTTTGTAAATAGTTTTTGCAGGGCCAATTGTAAAACAGTATATAGACTGAATTGTACCCTGGGTAAATAATTTTAAAATGAAAAAAATGAAAAAAAAAATAAGATTGTTTGATTCTTATCAAAAGAATGAAACGGGCAAAATACGAGAAGCACTTACTTAACATCCCTCACTGTCTCTTGAACATGAAACTCGCATGCTAAATTCTTAGAAGACCATTCTATGGCTGCTAGATGACCTCTTTGACCTCCCATTAGCATAAACCTGAAAGAACGTTCTTGTGTAGATAATCAAAGATTCATACCGGTGAACCACAAAAATTCACACTTTTAAAAATCCATAACATGAAACGAACTTCACAGACTTGAAGACTCGTTCTCTGTTTAAAAGCCAAAAGACTGAAGTATGTTTGTGATTTTTCTCGCTGTCTTTCCAGCACTAGAAATACTGTATCGGTAAATTAACTTTACATGTTCACAACATGACTGAAAAATGGCCTAAAACGTTGATCAAGTCATAAAGGAAGCGTGTTGCCGAGTGGTTAAGGCGTCTGACTCGTAAACCAAAGGTCAGAACGACCGTAGGTTCAAATCCCACGCTGGACAGTTTGATCGCTGTCCGTAACACTAGTCCGGGTCGACCAGAGCCATGTGAGGGAAATCTGGTAACTGTGGCGGGTAGCTGCGGCGGACCGATGGTAAAACATTCGTGGCCCCTGCTGGAAATAAGTCTCTCAGACTTTCGCGGGCTAGCCACGTTAAATATAATTACATACCTACCTAGGACTCCTCGCATAGAACAATAAAGAAAATGTGATTTCTCATGAGTGAGAGCTATCTATTGCACACCTATTACGATGGGATTGAAAAGCTTTCATATTTGTGGGGAAATCTTTGTCTTTATAACTCTTTAGAGCGATGAAACGCCCATTGCCTATTGTTTAATGTCGCGAGAGTCCTTAAAATTTGATTAATCTTCTTTCAATCATTTTGCAACCATGAAATTTTTATAAAGTTGAATATAACTATGCTTCTAATACTAGTAAGACAGTAACAAAAATACTTTGATCTTTCGGCTTTTCACTGGAATTTGAATTATTCAAATCTGTGATAAACTATTGGTGCTAAGAATTTTCAAAAGTGGAAACTTTTTCTAGCTCACCCGATATTTCTGCTAGAAATCACTTTATATCACAACTTTTCCATACAAAAGACAGAAGTCTGGACAGCAAGAACATAACAATATTTAGGACATATATGTCTTAAATACAACTTGCTCAACTGGTAGCAAAATACATATCAACATACACCATATTATCAAATAAAACGTTTCTTTGATTATACCTCAGGAGGGACCATTATGGAAACAAGGTCACCTTGACCTTTTTAATGCTATCCCTGCCATTTTTAACCTGGGGTATTTTTAGATTGATGTTTTTACTTCTTGCCTGTAAATTTTGTATAGATGTAAATTAATTCACTTTTTTTCAACATAAATTGTAATTTTGATTTTAATAGCAAAAATATACATACATACATACATACATACATACATACATACATACATACATACATACATACATACATACATACATACATACATACATACATACATACATACATACATACATACATAACTCATCATCACTCACTTGCCATTCCTTGTATAATTTACATGATATGGTCCAAATTTGTCGAGCTTTAATTCAAAGTACTGAAAAAGAAGAACACGTCCTGTAAACTCTGAATTAAACTTTGCCAAGTGTTTATGTCTACAAGCAAAGTTCTGCGTAAGCAGTAGATGAAATGAAGAACAAAAAACAACACACCATGATCACATATCAAACAATTCCACTACTTACTAAGTTTTGAAAACATTTCCAAGCCCCTACTTTTATTCCGACCCCCTCTGATTAATTCTAGACAAACTGAAATGATAGTGTACAGGGTGTCTCAAAAAAATTGTTCGACGTTTGATAAAACATTGAAAAGTAATGACAACATGAACAAGCTCATGGAAAGATAACCCTGTTCCTAAGATTATGAAATAATTTTAGAGACTAAAATCGTGCAAATCGGTTGAAAATTCCCTGAGTTACGAGCTCTCGAAGATAAAAAATATGCGATAGCTGAAACCAGAGACCCCCAAGATTACTGGTATTGCAAAAAGCTCGAAGACGGAGGTAAGAGAAGCTTATCCAATGTCATACCTCTCGTTGATATCAGAGTAAACCAAATACGACTTCTAAAGTAAATTATTTCTTGCGATCATTCTCTAAATTTCATTACATTGCATAAGTCCAAAAACAGTGGTTCAGAACATAATCGGCGAGAGACTGAATCTGTTTCCTCAAAGCATCTATATGCTTGACAGCTAGGTTATAGAAAACCTGTTTGAATCCAACTTGGTTCGCCCTGAAACAATTGAGAAATAACAGAAACGAAGGCCTATGGAGCTTTTACCAAAAATGCCATTTCGAGGCCTCTGGTTTCAGCATTCGCACAAATTCGAACTTCAAATGCTTGTAACTCCATGAATTCTTAGCGGATTTGCAAGATTCTTGTGTCAAAAATTAATCTAAAATCTCAGGAAAAGGGTGACTTAACCAAGGGTGCATTCAGGGTATCGTTATTTTTTAGCATTTAATCAAACGTCGAACAATTTTTTTGAGACACCCTGTATACAATGTTTGAATGAATATAAACAAGACATAATGAATGTGTTTAACTAACAAAATGATTATTTTCAATGCTCCCAACCTCCCCCTGATTATTTATTATACTGAACATTACCAACCTTCAGATTATTCTCACATACCCCCGTTTTTTCGATGCTCAGGAGGATGCATGGATATGCCTAATCAAAGAAGTTTCCTCATACATTTATTCATAACCATGCTTTATCATGAGATCAATAGATCTACCAAATTGACTTCACAGTAACAGGATCAGGCATATAAATAAAAATTATACCTTTGCAGCGCTAGCAATATCTGAAGCATTAGCTATTTCTTTTTGAGAAAATTTATATGTTTTTTCCAAACCTTCTGCCTCTAAGAATCTGTAATGAATAGACATGGGTCACACAGTAATGAATCATAAGTGTACAAAATATCATATTATACCACTTTAGGTAATTTTTCAATCTCTCAGACACGGAATTGTGGCAGCACCAGGTCTGAAAAATCCAAAAGAAGTTGGGGGGGGGGGAGGATTTTGACATAATTTTTCAATCTAAGGGTATACCTAACTACATTTATGCCATTTTTCTTTGACAGTTTTTACCGACTTTTGGGATTTTGGGGGGCAAGTTCCCCTAGTCCCCCATGATGCCACCACTGATGGGATGCTAGTTATTGTAACGGGTGTCACAAAAAAGTACTCCCATTTAAAAAATCATCAAAATTCGATTATGAAAGCTATGGCAAAATTTTCTTTATGATCTCTGTTGTCAATGATTGAAAGATATCTAGAGATAATAACATGTGTGTTTTCATTACGCAAAGGGTATAAAATAACAGATTGAACAATCTCATTCTGAGCCATACTCTTTGAGCAATATTGTTGCTATATTATTATTATTGTTGTTGCAATATTATTGTTGGCAAAATTGTTGCTAGATTTTGAGCCTGTATTTTCATGAGTCTCCATTTGAAGCCATAACCATCATTCAGCTTAATGTGGCAAACTAAGACTCATGTAATTAGTCTAGACTTGAAGGTAGGGCAACAAAATAAGCTAAGTTTTGCATTGGAAGCATGTCAGACTCAAGTGCAAAAAATGCAAAGACAAAGTCCAATTTTAATCATACCCAGCTTCTTCTGCCAAAAGTAATTCAGCTCTGGCAGCTTGTTTGACAGCTTTACTGAAATTATCTTCACTCTTTTTTAACTTGCTTTGTAGTCTTCTGTCTTTGATTTTCTGCAAACCAAAAACTATTTTAAAACCATAATCACTCAACTGAAAGCATTGTGTTTGTTGGCAAAGAATGTGGATCACTGTGTAAATCAATATCACAAGACAGCAAGAGTGAAATCAAAGGAAGAAGAATATTATGGGTGAGTCAGAAAGAGTGTCTACTGCTTGGAAAATACCACAGGATTTCCTCTGCATTCAAGCTGTAAAATTAGAGCTTATCACCTTACGACTTTAACTTAATTTTCAAGATCTTTGTCATAATTCCTGGTGCATTCCTACTGGGTGACCCCAAAAAAATTTCATGAACTAGATCGCCAAAGCAAAATGTGATGAACAAAACAACAAGGGCCAAGCCATGATTTATGATGTTGTTTGGTAAATATAAGTTATGACTACACTGCAAAAAGCAGTTTCAAAAATATGGGAATTCATTCATTTCTGGGACAGTTCCCTCATTTTCAAATCAATGTTTTTAGAAGATGTGAAAACAGCCAAACTCCAATTTTGCTTTGAAGAACAACAGCAAGGAGCAGATTTCAGTCATTTTGGAAAACAAATTTCCGGCCAGTGACTAGAAATCCATTTCCTCTACGTTTTCACAAAGAGTTGACAGAAAAAGCCTGGTGATTATTTCACTTTAACTGCCAAAGTTCAGGATTTAAAATTTTCCTTTTATCTCATTTTCAGACAGTAATCATTAGGGCCTGTTCATATGGAGGTGAGCTAGCCTGCTTGCCAGGCTGGCCCAGTGCGGGACACTTTCATCTTGTATTCATTTGGAGAAATTCCAGCCCACTGGCTGATACAGAAATTGGGCATGTGTCAAAAATGAGACAAGTGCCCCTTGTCTAGATAAGTAGCGCATGAGCAATAGCAACATTTTTTTGTCTCGATAGCTGGGATGCAATGTTCATGTGGGAAAATTTTCATCCCACCTTCCAGGATCTCACCAGTGCACCAATGAGATCTCACTAAGCGGGCCAGCCCACCTGCTCATATAACCAAAATTAAACTTTGTATTGGAAATAAGGATGCAGTGGGATCTCAGCAAAGAGCTCCGGCCTGGTAAGCGGGCTGGCTTGCCTCTACATGCACAGGCCCTTACAGTGACCAAATAGCATCTCACAGATAGCCAAAAGCCTTTCATCTAAATGGTGACACAAAGCATTTGCCAACAAGTTTTTATTTCAGAAGGCCAGATATGATAAGCTTGAGAAGTTCTTTTTGCATCACCAAGTTGATGAAACACTGTACCTTGACATTGATCCTTTCACCCCTGTTATATTTGTTTAGTGTTTCAGGGTCGATAGTGATTTCCTCGACATCCTCTCTTGCCTCTGATTTTTCAGTTTCTTTTTTCGTCAGTTCATCTTTTGGCTCCTCTGACCAATACCTTGGTGCTTTTCTCTTTTTCCTTCCTTCTTTTTTTCCAGCTTTCTCACTACCTTTATCTCCTTTCACTGCTATCTTCTGATGAGAAAGAAAGAGCGTAAACGATACACACCTGGGCACTAAAAGTTTGAAAATCAAAGGATGGAAGGCAACAAGTCATGCTGTCAAAGTTTGATTGAGGAAAAAAATTAACGTTTTCAATCCTAAAATACTTCTTTGCGTCAATTTATGCCTGGAAAATATTGATAAAATGGCACACATTTTGTTCAGTTTTCTTTCATCTTTCTTTTAATGGCAAAAACATTCATGGAAACAAGATTTCTTATGTAGATGGGGGGATTTCTTATGTAGATTGGGGGAAAAGGCTAACCATCTAGCCAAGTGCTTAACTTCAGTTTTTAGGGTTTGTATTGTTAGAAGAGACCATTGTGATTAATTTAGGACAATGTGCCACTTTTGAAAAGTTTCGAATGTCATGTGATCAATGACATCAGGGAAGCGCTAAATGCTCCTAAATACTTCAATAACTTTGGACAGGTGAGCTATATTGGCATGAAATTTGCATAGTTGAAAAGCACGTTTGAAGAACTTTTGAATGATGTATAACTTTTTGCATTTTGATGAAATTCAAGAAAAATGTATGATGTCGTCGATGATGTGACGTCGTAATTGAAAAATTTCAAAAACCATTTTAGGAGAAATTTTTTCTTTGACTCTTACTAAATTGACCATGCAGGTTCCGATTCTGCAGTCAGAAAACACCTATCGTTCATAGATATGTAAATTTGGGCATGACCACTTTTCCTATATACTGTGTCAATAGTAACACAATAGGGAAAATTACGAGGCCAAAATTGACATTCTTATTCAGAATTGGAATCTTCATGGTTGATTTAGTAAGATTGAATGAAAAATGCTCTCATAAAATGGTGTTCAAACTTTGTCAAGTATGACATCAAGTCATTGATGATGTCTTATATTTATCTTGAAATTCATCAAAATGCTAAAAATTATACATCATTCGAAAGCTCTTCAAATCCTCTTTTCGACTATGTAAATTACGTTTCGATACAGCTCACCTGTCAAGAGTTGCTGAAGAAAAATGGAGGATAAACCAGGAACATTTGGCGCTTCCCTGACGTCATCAATAATGTGACATTCAAAACTTTTCAAAGGTGGCACATTGTCATCAATTAATCACAATGCTCTCTTCTAACAATACAAACCTTAAAAACTGAAGTTAGGCACTTGGTTGGATGGTTTGCCTAGTTCCCCCATCTAATGCAAAAATGAGGGGATGAAATGGTTGCTCACATCTCAGCAGCCGTCAGCAGCAACAATTTCAAAATAATTCATGTCATAAAAGTCCCAAAGATAAGGCAGTTTTGCAGTTGATAAGGAACTTTTATTTTTTCAACTTGTACTTTGAGGAAGCCTCCACCACATATCAAGAGTTCCCGTAAATCCAAGGTGTTCTTGCTCGCAAAATTGAAGTTTTATTAATTCCAAAACTTTTCAACACTCTCAAAATTCTACAATGATATTCATTCACAGCAGTGACCAGAGTTTGTCGAAATTGCTTGAAATTACTTACCAATGAATGAATTCTTGTTGGAACTAGTTGCATAATTGGTTTATCCTCCAAATACAAGAGTCTTTGTCACAAACTGACCTTCATTTGTGCTAAAGACTGCCAACATTTATTGTAAATTCAGAATTCTTGCCTAAAATTACTTCGATCTTAGTACGTAGTCACTGGAGGTACTTCAAATCATCACCAAAAAACTCGACTAGCATATACAGCATTTGAGAATGATGTAAAGGATGTAACAAAGAAAGACGAAAGACGGATGAGATGTGCAACAAGTTATCAATATTTTCTGTGCATAAATTGCCTTAAGTAAGCATCCTACAATCAAGAACATTTAATCTGTTTTCCTTGATCAGACTTCAGACGGCACGAGTTGTTGTCTTCCATCTTTCAATTTTGGAAGCTTTTAGTGCACAGTCGCGCATCATTTCCGCTCTGTTGAACGGGAAACACAAAAAACAATTTCAGTTGACTGCATTAAACCTTTGAGGAGACACATTATCCCAAAGAAGAAGGTATCCTTCAAAACAAAGAGCAGCAGCTTGTTCAAGCAGTTCCCAGATTTCTGACAACTAAATTGATGTTGCCGATGTTGAAACATGTTTCACAATAGGGAATTTAAAAAATTAACTGGGCAGCCAAAACAAGTGTTAGCCCTTTGCTTTGGAATCCTTTCTCCTTTTGGAGAATGTGTTCACTTGTAAGCTAACGGTGTTGTGGTACAGTGGTGTAATCCTCTGACATGACTTTGCGGCCAGAACACTTACGTGGACATGCTTCTATCACAGGTAGAGCCTAGTCAATTGACTGCCATAATGGGTTCATGATAAGGGCTCACTGACCCAGTTCAGTCTTCTCCTCTTCTGGGATTCCTGTGTTTTGGACTGAAAACTAAAACTGCACCCTAGAAAATTTCATGTAAAATTCAGGAAAATATCTTGTAACCAAGGTTCCATGTTTTGCTGTTTTCAGATAATGTATTCTCCATGCAACCTTCATGAGAGCAAGAGGACCCTTTGTTCCTTTATTATTGTTTTCATAAGTGCAAGAAACAAATAATCTACACTGGCATGCAACCAAGTTGGAATTTTTCTGCGTAGGATCTGTTAACGTTAGGGGCTGGCTTGGGGTAAAATGGAAAGTTTGTCTGTTGTTCATGCTAATTGAGATGGCCTAAAAGTAAGATTGTGCGGAAAATTTGTAGTTGTAGTTGGATTAAAACAATGGATACTTTTCTCATTGCCAACTGCATGGCTCTAAGATTGAAAACTGATTCATGCACCTGCAAGATGCACTATGCAAACTTGCCAGTCTGCTGGGAATACCAATTGAACTGATAAATATGGGTCCACTGTGGAAAGTCCATTTTTGTTACCCCAAAGGTTTATCATGCCATGCCAATTGTGTCTAAAAAAGGGAACTATGGTTCTTTCATTTATGATTCATTGTGCTTGATATTGTTACTTGTCTTCTCAAACTCAAGTAGCTGAGCTGATCAGTGTAGAGGAAACTTTGACAAAAGAGGGCAAACCTTTGCTTTAGAAAAAGCATTGCATATTTCTATTGTTTTAGAGTACAAAAGATGTTTGTTTTTGTCCCGGTTCGTCGTATACTGTAATCAACTTAACTGCACGAGACGAGAAAAACGAGCGATCCACTAACTCTCCTATGCTATTACCACTCACTTTAAGCCTGATACGAACCATTTTAACATCTTCATTGCCACCTTTTCCATCCATCGCTTCCTTTCTCCTTCTTCTGGCAGAGCTGTTTTCTTTCGCATTCATTCTCTGATCTCCGTGTTCTGTTGGCGTTCTTCTGCTTCTCCTCTTCTCGTGGTCTCAATTGAAAGATCCTGGCATCTTGCACAAGCCTCTTGTTGATTTCTCAAAATGAGTTAAATTCCTCCGCAGTGAGGATTACTTATTTTGTTGTTGTTGTTTCTGTATTTCTTTTTGCAAGGTCTTGTGATTTGATGACAAGCCCAAAGATGTTCTCATGACCGGCGGAAGAACTGAATAAAATAATTTGCCAAGATGAGCGGCTCTCCAACAGCAAGGAGAAGGGCAAGTAAAAGACTTGCTAATTCAGCCCTCTATTGCAAGTCTGGGTAAGTTATATAGCCAGCAGTTCGGTACACTTTCCCAAATGGGAAATGTTGCCCAATCACAAATTCATTGAAATTTAACTAAAACTTGTTGCCCGTTTCCCATTTGGGAAACAAAAATAGAGCAAAATTCCCTACCGGAATTTTGTGTATTTTTTTATGCTGAATCTGAATATCTAAAAAAAATTGAAATCTACTGTACCGATTTTTGCACTGATACAATTTTATATTTTGTTTCCCATTTGGGAAACTGTTTCCCAATCAGGCAACAGAAGTGCAACAAATTGTTTCCCAGATGGGAAACGCTGCCCAATTGGGATACATTTTCCATTTGGGGAAGAGTGCCGAACTGGCCAGGGTTCTCGCCCTCAAGTTTGAGGACTTTGTTTGGCTTCCTCTCCACTCATACTCTTTTCTCATTTGAGCATTGGCCCAGCCAGGGGCGGCTGGGAGGTAAATTAATTTGCTAATACTTGCAAGCGAAAGACTGTGGGTCCGAAGGCTTCCAGGAAAATTTTTTAGAGCCACGCCCCCCATATTCATGGAAACTCCTACTTTGGGAAAAAGGGCATATTTTTGTTTTACTGCAGTTCCAAGTCTTTTCCGGAGCTTTGATTACTATTCCTTGCAGAAATTTTTAAAATTTTAAAAGAACATCAAGAAAGATATTTTGGAAGCAAGAAGTAACAGCAAGGTAACAACAAACAGATAGCTCTTATTAACAACCTTCCTCAAATAGGTACTGTTTAAAGAATGCATAGGATTTATTTACAACCTCTCAAACGCCGTAGACTATTTGACTTAATGGTCAAATGCGTGCCTTGTGAAGGAACAGTCGCCATCAGTCGCAAGTCATGGAGATAGTTTGAACTTTGAATAGCCTAATTTGAACAGCATGTTTTGATTGGCTATGACCTCTAAGTGCGAATTCTTGAACTGGGAGAATGCTGCAGCGTCGATATGACATTTCCAAACTTCATACTAAAATCGAGTGATCAATGGCTTTTCTTTGGTTGTTCACATGATCGTTCGTTATTTCCGCAGTTGTCTGGGGCTATGCGGCTCTGCTCCAGGATGGTTTGTGCAGCCTTTGCGGCCACTTGCCACTTAGTGATAGCCCCACTATTAATTTTCAAATTTTAATAGCGCGGCCACCCTTACTGTGTCTGCGAGGCATTTGTTGCAGCAAGGCTGTTAGCTCTCGAGCTTCAGAATTTGTTTGGAATTCCAATGGTTTAATACGAAATTTTATCAAGGCAAGAAAGCAAAATAGTCAAAGTAATGATGATTCTGGTAGAATTTGGAATTAGTTCCTGCGGTAAAGGTTCAAGTTTTCTAGACAAGCCATACTAAAACGAAAGTAAAATGAATCCTTTTTTTTTGAAAACAGAGTTGAGTCTTTGATGTCTTTACTCAAATTGAAATACACGCCACAAATCTTATCGTCGACAGATCTCCCATAACAAGACATGTCTAGAAAATCGTCTTTCTCTCGGTGTCTCCACACATCCAAGAACAGCCATCACACACTAACTCCTACAGAGGTTCGATGTTTTATGGTAACAGGGGGATATCGTCACCCGTCTTCCTGGAGATGAAGGCGCTGTTTATGACTTAATTTCCCTTGTGAAGAAAAAGCCAGAAGATTTTGAAACACCCCATCTACAGTAACTCCACTTGATGTGACTCAATTCATTTCTGCGATTTGGGTCAGATCGTTTGTGCAGTGTGTTGACACGGCCGCAGTGATCCGATGCTACTAACTTCGAAGAATTATTAGCACGGTGTAGTCATTTGCATATTCCACAATGGGCAATGCATAACGAACAACGGGAAATATAACGCAAGTTTCAATTGTTCCTCTGCATTCACTATTAAAACTGGCCGAGTAATAGCGTGGCCATCAATTGAGGAGGGTTCAGATATCAATAGAAAGGGAATGTAGGCGGTTCCTTTCACGGGATTAGACTATAGAAAAGGATTCAAATGCACCACACAAATGATTGTGTGTGATATTGCAATACATTGCAGCAACCAAAAAATGCAAAGAGACCTCACGTTTCGATGGAATGACAAGTCAGTTTCAAAATTTTTCGAAGCTTGTTTTAGGCCTTATTTTACACAATTACTTTGCAAAAAAACTGCTAATAAAGTATTAGCATTAATAGCACTGTCCGCCGCCACTGGGCCCAGCATAAGGAAGGCTATTTTCTTATCTAACAAAATAGAACAAACAGCATCATGATGAAAACTTGCACTTGAATTTTAAGTTGTTTCAGTGCAAAGTAAGGCCTTTGACTTGTTTCTTCAGTAATAAACTAAACACAGTCTTGAATACGCAAAACTGAGATGGGCCTTTTAGGTTATTGGTGTTTGTGTTTGAGACAATCAGATCCAGTGTCAGTTAAATTCCAAATTCACAAGGCAGCTGCCAGGCCAGCCCAGATTGGAAAGTTTGTAGTGCACGCACAAGATATTGTGTGTGCAGGAACATATGTGGTTTCACCCTGAGCCACACAGTTGGCAGTAAACATAAGACCTGTTATTTTAGTCTTTTGTTCCCAATCACAAATTTTCCACGCAGTCTCATTTAGGCCATCTCAACTTGCCCGTGCAAGATACAAACTTTCCAGTTTGGAGACCAGCCAGACTGACAGTTTGCTCTCCACAGAAGAGAATGTTGTGCTCCCTGCACAGTCTTCTTAAAACAATGGCATGCTGTCTAAGAATGAAAGAATCTACACAAATTCCACAATCAGGATCATCTTGTGCCAGCCAAAACAAACAAACAGACATTACAATGCAACTAATGGAATCAATTGCAAATTCTTGCACAAGAATATTATGCTGCTTTTCACTAGCACTTGTATTTTCACTAAAATTCAACAGGATAATCAAATTGCATCAATGATTCTTTTGTAGTTGTGGCTTCTATGGGAATCCAGCCTGGGAGGGTTATTGCTCAAAATGCTACAAAGAGTACACCCAGAAAGTGAGACACAGAGCAACATCATTGAGCTCTGAAGAATTTCTGACAAAGCCCCTTGCCTCTCAACGTAAGTGCAAAGCAAAAATTTTTCTGTTTCTAAGGAAAGAGAGAATTTACAAATTGTTTAAGATGCATTTGGCTTGTGATTCACGTTACAATGGCTCTATTGATTCTGCTCTATTTTTTATTCTTTTCAGAGTTATATACTAGGGTTCAACCAGTCTTGAGGTTGTAACGTCATATTCTTAAAACCATGAGGGTCTATGGGGAAAATGGATAGCCAGGGGCAAAATGGGTGGTGTTGATTTTCAGAAAATGGTGTTGATTTATGGAAGATTGTAGATCCCAAACGGGAAAGTCATCGTTCACCTTCTCAAGGGAGGGAGGGAGGAGGGAAGTTTGTCCAGTTATAGCTTGAGGTGGACTGTGAACAAAGATCAAAGCAAACTTTATCAGTGGGATTGTTTACTCAACCCATTTTACCCAAACCTACCCATTTTGCCTTTAAGCAGATCCTCAGCAATTTAAAACCTGGAGACTGTTGCTTGCCACCACAATATACTGAGTGTTCCAAAAATTTCCTGATTCACGCAGTTGTAACAATTTCTAAGTAAAACTGTTATTTTGTCTTATTTGATAAAATTCCAACAGAGATCTATCATTACATAATCCAAAGATTGTTAAGCATTCACTTCAAAGTCTACAATAGAGTTTTTTAACAAAATTCCAGCACCATGGAGCTTTTGAGCTTGGAATGAGCTTCAACTCCAAACAGGGACCCTAGAAAAGACGTAATGTTTGTCTGCTGTATCTGTAACAAAACACCATTCTGCTTGGTGTTAAGACACAATTCTATGGTCTGGGCATAACCAATTTTGAATACCAATCTATGAAATTGTTGCGGCGCAGTGTTGTAATCCTCTGACTTTGAAGCAAGAAAGGTCATTTGGAGTGGTTCTTTACCGAGTAGGGCCTACCCATTGAGCATTCAGATAAGAGGTTGCAGCCTTGCTTAGCACTTCACTACTCTTGCAATTCCATTGCTTAATGCTAAAAATGGCAGCCTCACCAATGGCAAATGTTTCTATGCACTTCAAATATACCATGCAAAGCATGGAAAGAATTGAACTTACGTATTCTGGTAATCAATGGCGGTGCCAGCTCTGAAAAATCCGAGAGAAATGATGGGATTTTTACGTATTTTTCTATCTAAAGGTATACCCAACTAATCTTATGCCATTTTTCTTTGACAATTTTTGCCAACCTTTGAGATTGGGGGTGGGGGACAAATCCCCACCAGTCCGTCAGCAAAATCACCCAAATCATTTGTATCCAAGGTAGCCATTAAGCAAAAGATCGCTGTTTAAATTGCTCGAAATGAGACAATGGTTGTTTTTCTGGAACTGATCAACCAAGCAAACTCTTTTTGAACACCCAGTTGGAATTTATAAACTATGATTTGCTTGAAGATTCTGCCATGTTTTCTTCCATCAATTTAGGATTTGCAATGATTGTAATGAAAAGTTATCTCTGTGTTTTATTTTATATTCAGAGGAATATCAAGGAGTTGAAGTGGGTCAGCTGAAATTTGCAAAATTTGCAGAGAAGAAGAAAGAGCAAAAAGATTCTAAAAGGTATTACTTTCGTCACAGAATTTGTTATCATTAAAGCTTTTAGGTTTTTTGAGAGGTTGTCAGGTCAGTGGAAAGTCCTACCCAACCCCCCCTGATTGATTGATTGATTGATTGATTGATTGATTGATTGATTGATTGATTGATTGAGTAGGGATACCAGTTGGAGAGGTGGGTATTTTTAAGAATTGAGCAATGTTTTTTATCTTTGTGTTTCTGGGAAAGCAATGATGATACAACAAATATATTTACTTTCTCATACATTCAGGGTCTGAGATGGGGCTTTGGGAGGTATTAGCACCTGCAAACCCAGACCAAAATTTGCAAAAACCCGGAAACCAAAACGCCAAAACCTGAAACTGCACTTCTGAGCAAAAGTCTTCACTTTTCATTAGTTTTTTCGCCAGTCTTTGATCGTTTCCAAAATTCTTTCACTGACTCTTTGTCCATCGTTCTAAGCCTTCAAAAGCTGGTTTTTCGATCTCATAGACTGTGTGACTTTGAAAGCCGACAAAATAAGAAGTTTTGATTGAAGTACCCAAACCTGAGCACAAAAATTTGCCAAACCTGCAACCTGTGATACATCTCAAAACCTGAAAACCCGTAAGATTTAAAACGTAAATCCCAAAACCCAAGGGCCAAAATTGGCCAAATCCTCAACCCGTAAAACTCCAAAAATGTTTTTGCGATCTGAGAGTTGAGCCTCTTGTAAGCAATTTCTTATGACAAATAAATTTATGATTTGATCAGTCTGATCGTTGCTCGATTAAACACTAGAATGGTTGCAAATCCAAAAAAATTCCAGCTAATGTTCCTGGGCTTGAAAGGGCGGAGGGGACTGTGACTTAACATCAATTGTAACAAATTGTCTACAACAGACCATGTTAAATTGCTTGGAATTGAAGCTGACAACAAATTTAAGTGCAGCAATCACGGTAAAATCTCGGTTGAAATTCTATGTTCAAAAGTCAATAGAAAAGTCGGTGCTTTTTCAACTTGCAACGCGGTTATCTTTTCGAACTTCAATTATTGCCCTTTAGTTTGGCTTTTCTAGTGGAAAGGTGCATACAAAGACATTGACCGCACACACAGACGTGTACTTCAGATTCTCTATAAAGAATATGAATGGCCCTTTGGAACATTGCTCGCTTGAAGTGGCTGCTTTTGTACACATAATAGAAACTTGCACATAATGACAAAGATCTACAAGTACGTGAATTTCATGAAAAGAAGCAAGCAACCAATGCAAAATCTATGCAAACTGCCGCAAATAAAGCCACAGGGCTTTAGGCAACAATAGGGCGTTAACTCTAGAACACGCTGCACTAGCTGATAGTGTTAAAAATTAGCCGACACCTGCAGCCTTTCAAAAAGAGGATCAAAGACTGGGCTGGCGATAATGGACCTGCAAAATATGCCGCTTAGATAAAAGCAAATATAAAAAGCAAATTGGTTAGATTGGGTTTCTTTCAGAGATGTCAAATGTACTCTTGAAAACAGGAAACTGCTTTGTCATTTCACACTCCTGGGTCTTTTCTGTTACAATAGATACATCTCTGAGATACAATAGAATCCTCTGAGGATTCTCTAACTAGATAGTGTCAAAACATGACATACATCAACAACCATTCATATAAACCCCTGGAGAAAATAGACGTTTTTCGGTACTTCGTGAGTTCATATTTATAACCACGTGTTCATTTCGCTATTCTTGGGGGAATTTTCAAAAAGACCGATTTGAGCGAAAAATGTTGAGGGGTGTTAACTGACATGCGTCGAGTGTTTAAACATTTAAAAGTTAGTGTCAAGGTCATCGATCTCATATCCTCTCTTGAAGATTTTTGAAGAAACGATGGAGGAGATCGAAATGACCGATGTATGCACATTTTTTGTACAGTATGGCAAAACTGAAGAGCGCAGCCCTCGCTGTGGCCAACTAAACGAGGAAATTGAAGAAGGGGAAGAAATGGTAGAGCTCTTAACTTTAGGACAGTGGAGGGAAGGGCTCAAGGTGGTGCGAGATGATCCATGGAAGAAAATAATGTACGTAACCATTTTAACCGACGGGGTCGGATTTGCTGTTTTTCGGGGTATCGTCGAGGGTTGCACGAATTTTTTAATAAGAACTGCTTATAAGAAACCCAACTCTCAGATCGCCAAAAAATCAAGAAACTCCAGTACTGGGAAAATATAACTTAAGAAACTATTTATTTTGACAAAGGAAGTCATAAACACATTTTTACTTTACTTCACTTGTTTCTCGGAATGTGCGTGGAGTGATGTCTAAACATCGGAAAGTGTCAAAAAACATTGTTTTGAAAAGTTCAGGAGAACGCAGTAAGTGAACATAAAGATTGTTATGGAACCTTTACGAAGCTCGTAAGGAACTCTGAGTACTCAAATTCCGATGATTTTAAGAAACTTTCAGCACTGGCCCACATTCTTAGTTTCTTATAAAGAAGTACGTGTATATCTCGCTTCTATAAAAGCGTAGGAGATCTTTCCAAGCATTAAGATTGTAGGAATTTTGGCAGATTTTTCTTTGAAAGCAAAAGGATTTTTGCCAATGGTTTATGAGATTTTTACAAAGTGATTTGCCCCCCAGGTATCGTTTCGTTTTTCATTGCATGGTATCAGAAGGAGCCCGAGAACTTCTCAGCAAGAAGGAGGCTATCTTTCGTTAGTTATGTAGGCAGAAGCAGTTTTTAAAAGCTTTCAAAAAGGGTTGTTTGCCGGGGATGGTAACTTGCATATGCAGAGCAACAGGTACACGTTTTTTTATAAGAAACTTGGATCAGACCATAGAACTAAAAGTTTCTTAGTTTCACATGAAATTTTGTCCATTTTAGTACTAAAAGTTTCTTAATTGGTTTCTTATTTTTGTGAATGCAGAATTAGCAATTTGGTCGCTAAAACTGCGGCAGATATGTTTCTTGATATTTAAAACATCATAAAGGAATAAACGGTGTTCTGTTATGTTGAAAACACAAATGGTTAGATAATATTGCTCAAGAATAAAGGTTCAACGATCTACTCTCAAAATCCATGCGTTTAACTTTGAAAAGTTTCTTACTACTTCTCAGACATAGTACTAGAGTTTCTTAAAATTTTTGGCCATCTTAGTACTAGTTTCTTATAAACCAGTTTCTTAAAAAAAAGAACGTGTATGGTGGGAACCTTATCTTCTATTGATATACCTTTACAGTGAAGTGAAACTTGATTCCTGGAGATTTCAACAAGCTTGGCCCCTAAGATCCTTAAAAATGTGTATGAAAATCGACCAAAAACAAAAGAACGGAGGAACGAGACTCAACGACAGAGTTCTTTACGAAAATGAACTTGGTATGGTGGTTTAGTTGTATTTGGCACTGGCTAGATTCAGGTGTTACAAACGTTACAAACCAACCTTTGAAAATCTTTATCATCCGACTCATATCTTATCTTTACAAGATTCACCCCTGTCTGTTCCAATGAGGTTTCTCTAATTAGCAAGAAAACATGAAAGAAATCAACAACCATTCAATGTGAGCCCCAAGAGAAAATAGAAATTGTCCGGAAATTTACAAGTTACAGCAACATCTTGATTTATTAACTACTCTCAGGGGATCTTTCATACAGACCGATTTGAACAAAAAATATTAAGGGGCGTTCCTATTCTCGACGTGTGTCAAATACGTTTTAATTAGGGTTTCTACTATGATGTCATAATCTTTCTTGGAAACTCTTGAAGAAGGATGGAGGGAGAAAGGATTGAAATGACAACTTTTAACAAGAGCGTAGGCGATCCAGAAGCCGATCCGGAGAGAATTGACAGCAATGAGAAGAACAAAGAGTTGGGTGAAAAGGTTGAGAAGAAATTGGCGTATGTACATTTCTTCTGCATGTTTCCTTGCTAAAAGAGAGACTTGATCAGACCATACTACTAACTAAAAAGTACTTACTAAAAATATCTTAATTTGACCCGAGAATTTCCGAGAAAGTTTCTGCTTTCTAGGATTAAGGATTTCTTAATTTGTGTCTTTGAATTTAGCAACTTTGTCATTTGAGATTCATATTTTGCATTTTTCATATTTTCATATTTCATATTTCATATTTTGATTTTAATAGCAAAAATATACATACATACATACATACATACATACATACATACATACATACATACATACATACATACATACATACATACATACATACATACATACATACATACATACATACATACATAACTCATCATCACTCACTTGCCATTCCTTGTATAATTTACATGATATGGTCCAAATTTGTCGAGCTTTAATTCAAAGTACTGAAAAAGAAGAACACGTCCTGTAAACTCTGAATTAAACTTTGCCAAGTGTTTATGTCTACAAGCAAAGTTCTGCGTAAGCAGTAGATGAAATGAAGAACAAAAAACAACACACCATGATCACATATCAAACAATTCCACTACTTACTAAGTTTTGAAAACATTTCCAAGCCCCTACTTTTATTCCGACCCCCTCTGATTAATTCTAGACAAACTGAAATGATAGTGTACAGGGTGTCTCAAAAAAATTGTTCGACGTTTGATAAAACATTGAAAAGTAATGACAACATGAACAAGCTCATGGAAAGATAACCCTGTTCCTAAGATTATGAAATAATTTTAGAGACTAAAATCGTGCAAATCGGTTGAAAATTCCCTGAGTTACGAGCTCTCGAAGATAAAAAATATGCGATAGCTGAAACCAGAGACCCCCAAGATTACTGGTATTGCAAAAAGCTCGAAGACGGAGGTAAGAGAAGCTTATCCAATGTCATACCTCTCGTTGATATCAGAGTAAACCAAATACGACTTCTAAAGTAAATTATTTCTTGCGATCATTCTCTAAATTTCATTACATTGCATAAGTCCAAAAACAGTGGTTCAGAACATAATCGGCGAGAGACTGAATCTGTTTCCTCAAAGCATCTATATGCTTGACAGCTAGGTTATAGAAAACCTGTTTGAATCCAACTTGGTTCGCCCTGAAACAATTGAGAAATAACAGAAACGAAGGCCTATGGAGCTTTTACCAAAAATGCCATTTCGAGGCCTCTGGTTTCAGCATTCGCACAAATTCGAACTTCAAATGCTTGTAACTCCATGAATTCTTAGCGGATTTGCAAGATTCTTGTGTCAAAAATTAATCTAAAATCTCAGGAAAAGGGTGACTTAACCAAGGGTGCATTCAGGGTATCGTTATTTTTTAGCATTTAATCAAACGTCGAACAATTTTTTTGAGACACCCTGTATACAATGTTTGAATGAATATAAACAAGACATAATGAATGTGTTTAACTAACAAAATGATTATTTTCAATGCTCCCAACCTCCCCCTGATTATTTATTATACTGAACATTACCAACCTTCAGATTATTCTCACATACCCCCGTTTTTTCGATGCTCAGGAGGATGCATGGATATGCCTAATCAAAGAAGTTTCCTCATACATTTATTCATAACCATGCTTTATCATGAGATCAATAGATCTACCAAATTGACTTCACAGTAACAGGATCAGGCATATAAATAAAAATTATACCTTTGCAGCGCTAGCAATATCTGAAGCATTAGCTATTTCTTTTTGAGAAAATTTATATGTTTTTTCCAAACCTTCTGCCTCTAAGAATCTGTAATGAATAGACATGGGTCACACAGTAATGAATCATAAGTGTACAAAATATCATATTATACCACTTTAGGTAATTTTTCAATCTCTCAGACACGGAATTGTGGCAGCACCAGGTCTGAAAAATCCAAAAGAAGTTGGGGGGGGGGGAGGATTTTGACATAATTTTTCAATCTAAGGGTATACCTAACTACATTTATGCCATTTTTCTTTGACAGTTTTTACCGACTTTTGGGATTTTGGGGGGCAAGTTCCCCTAGTCCCCCATGATGCCACCACTGATGGGATGCTAGTTATTGTAACGGGTGTCACAAAAAAGTACTCCCATTTAAAAAATCATCAAAATTCGATTATGAAAGCTATGGCAAAATTTTCTTTATGATCTCTGTTGTCAATGATTGAAAGATATCTAGAGATAATAACATGTGTGTTTTCATTACGCAAAGGGTATAAAATAACAGATTGAACAATCTCATTCTGAGCCATACTCTTTGAGCAATATTGTTGCTATATTATTATTATTGTTGTTGCAATATTATTGTTGGCAAAATTGTTGCTAGATTTTGAGCCTGTATTTTCATGAGTCTCCATTTGAAGCCATAACCATCATTCAGCTTAATGTGGCAAACTAAGACTCATGTAATTAGTCTAGACTTGAAGGTAGGGCAACAAAATAAGCTAAGTTTTGCATTGGAAGCATGTCAGACTCAAGTGCAAAAAATGCAAAGACAAAGTCCAATTTTAATCATACCCAGCTTCTTCTGCCAAAAGTAATTCAGCTCTGGCAGCTTGTTTGACAGCTTTACTGAAATTATCTTCACTCTTTTTTAACTTGCTTTGTAGTCTTCTGTCTTTGATTTTCTGCAAACCAAAAACTATTTTAAAACCATAATCACTCAACTGAAAGCATTGTGTTTGTTGGCAAAGAATGTGGATCACTGTGTAAATCAATATCACAAGACAGCAAGAGTGAAATCAAAGGAAGAAGAATATTATGGGTGAGTCAGAAAGAGTGTCTACTGCTTGGAAAATACCACAGGATTTCCTCTGCATTCAAGCTGTAAAATTAGAGCTTATCACCTTACGACTTTAACTTAATTTTCAAGATCTTTGTCATAATTCCTGGTGCATTCCTACTGGGTGACCCCAAAAAAATTTCATGAACTAGATCGCCAAAGCAAAATGTGATGAACAAAACAACAAGGGCCAAGCCATGATTTATGATGTTGTTTGGTAAATATAAGTTATGACTACACTGCAAAAAGCAGTTTCAAAAATATGGGAATTCATTCATTTCTGGGACAGTTCCCTCATTTTCAAATCAATGTTTTTAGAAGATGTGAAAACAGCCAAACTCCAATTTTGCTTTGAAGAACAACAGCAAGGAGCAGATTTCAGTCATTTTGGAAAACAAATTTCCGGCCAGTGACTAGAAATCCATTTCCTCTACGTTTTCACAAAGAGTTGACAGAAAAAGCCTGGTGATTATTTCACTTTAACTGCCAAAGTTCAGGATTTAAAATTTTCCTTTTATCTCATTTTCAGACAGTAATCATTAGGGCCTGTTCATATGGAGGTGAGCTAGCCTGCTTGCGAGGCTGGCCCAGTGCGGGACACTTTCATCTTGTATTCATTTGGAGAAATTCCAGCCCACTGGCTGATACAGAAATTGGGCATGTGTCAAAAATGAGACAAGTGCCCCTTGTCTAGATAAGTAGCGCATGAGCAATAGCAACATTTTTTTGTCTCGATAGCTGGGATGCAATGTTCATGTGGGAAAATTTTCATCCCACCTTCCAGGATCTCACCAGTGCACCAATGAGATCTCACTAAGCGGGCCAGCCCACCTGCTCATATAACCAAAATTAAACTTTGTATTGGAAATAAGGATGCAGTGGGATCTCAGCAAAGAGCTCCGGCCTGGTAAGCGGGCTGGCTTGCCTCTACATGCACAGGCCCTTACAGTGACCAAATAGCATCTCACAGATAGCCAAAAGCCTTTCATCTAAATGGTGACACAAAGCATTTGCCAACAAGTTTTTATTTCAGAAGGCCAGATATGATAAGCTTGAGAAGTTCTTTTTGCATCACCAAGTTGATGAAACACTGTACCTTGACATTGATCCTTTCACCCCTGTTATATTTGTTTAGTGTTTCAGGGTCGATAGTGATTTCCTCGACATCCTCTCTTGCCTCTGATTTTTCAGTTTCTTTTTTCGTCAGTTCATCTTTTGGCTCCTCTGACCAATACCTTGGTGCTTTTCTCTTTTTCCTTCCTTCTTTTTTTCCAGCTTTCTCACTACCTTTATCTCCTTTCACTGCTATCTTCTGATGAGAAAGAAAGAGCGTAAACGATACACACCTGGGCACTAAAAGTTTGAAAATCAAAGGATGGAAGGCAACAAGTCATGCTGTCAAAGTTTGATTGAGGAAAAAAATTAACGTTTTCAATCCTAAAATACTTCTTTGCGTCAATTTATGCCTGGAAAATATTGATAAAATGGCACACATTTTGTTCAGTTTTCTTTCATCTTTCTTTTAATGGCAAAAACATTCATGGAAACAAGATTTCTTATGTAGATGGGGGGATTTCTTATGTAGATTGGGGGAAAAGGCTAACCATCTAGCCAAGTGCTTAACTTCAGTTTTTAGGGTTTGTATTGTTAGAAGAGACCATTGTGATTAATTTAGGACAATGTGCCACTTTTGAAAAGTTTCGAATGTCATGTGATCAATGACATCAGGGAAGCGCTAAATGCTCCTAAATACTTCAATAACTTTGGACAGGTGAGCTATATTGGCATGAAATTTGCATAGTTGAAAAGCACGTTTGAAGAACTTTTGAATGATGTATAACTTTTTGCATTTTGATGAAATTCAAGAAAAATGTATGATGTCGTCGATGATGTGACGTCGTAATTGAAAAATTTCAAAAACCATTTTAGGAGAAATTTTTTCTTTGACTCTTACTAAATTGACCATGCAGGTTCCGATTCTGCAGTCAGAAAACACCTATCGTTCATAGATATGTAAATTTGGGCATGACCACTTTTCCTATATACTGTGTCAATAGTAACACAATAGGGAAAATTACGAGGCCAAAATTGACATTCTTATTCAGAATTGGAATCTTCATGGTTGATTTAGTAAGATTGAATGAAAAATGCTCTCATAAAATGGTGTTCAAACTTTGTCAAGTATGACATCAAGTCATTGATGATGTCTTATATTTATCTTGAAATTCATCAAAATGCTAAAAATTATACATCATTCGAAAGCTCTTCAAATCCTCTTTTCGACTATGTAAATTACGTTTCGATACAGCTCACCTGTCAAGAGTTGCTGAAGAAAAATGGAGGATAAACCAGGAACATTTGGCGCTTCCCTGACGTCATCAATAATGTGACATTCAAAACTTTTCAAAGGTGGCACATTGTCATCAATTAATCACAATGCTCTCTTCTAACAATACAAACCTTAAAAACTGAAGTTAGGCACTTGGTTGGATGGTTTGCCTAGTTCCCCCATCTAATGCAAAAATGAGGGGATGAAATGGTTGCTCACATCTCAGCAGCCGTCAGCAGCAACAATTTCAAAATAATTCATGTCATAAAAGTCCCAAAGATAAGGCAGTTTTGCAGTTGATAAGGAACTTTTATTTTTTCAACTTGTACTTTGAGGAAGCCTCCACCACATATCAAGAGTTCCCGTAAATCCAAGGTGTTCTTGCTCGCAAAATTGAAGTTTTATTAATTCCAAAACTTTTCAACACTCTCAAAATTCTACAATGATATTCATTCACAGCAGTGACCAGAGTTTGTCGAAATTGCTTGAAATTACTTACCAATGAATGAATTCTTGTTGGAACTAGTTGCATAATTGGTTTATCCTCCAAATACAAGAGTCTTTGTCACAAACTGACCTTCATTTGTGCTAAAGACTGCCAACATTTATTGTAAATTCAGAATTCTTGCCTAAAATTACTTCGATCTTAGTACGTAGTCACTGGAGGTACTTCAAATCATCACCAAAAAACTCGACTAGCATATACAGCATTTGAGAATGATGTAAAGGATGTAACAAAGAAAGACGAAAGACGGATGAGATGTGCAACAAGTTATCAATATTTTCTGTGCATAAATTGCCTTAAGTAAGCATCCTACAATCAAGAACATTTAATCTGTTTTCCTTGATCAGACTTCAGACGGCACGAGTTGTTGTCTTCCATCTTTCAATTTTGGAAGCTTTTAGTGCACAGTCGCGCATCATTTCCGCTCTGTTGAACGGGAAACACAAAAAACAATTTCAGTTGACTGCATTAAACCTTTGAGGAGACACATTATCCCAAAGAAGAAGGTATCCTTCAAAACAAAGAGCAGCAGCTTGTTCAAGCAGTTCCCAGATTTCTGACAACTAAATTGATGTTGCCGATGTTGAAACATGTTTCACAATAGGGAATTTAAAAAATTAACTGGGCAGCCAAAACAAGTGTTAGCCCTTTGCTTTGGAATCCTTTCTCCTTTTGGAGAATGTGTTCACTTGTAAGCTAACGGTGTTGTGGTACAGTGGTGTAATCCTCTGACATGACTTTGCGGCCAGAACACTTACGTGGACATGCTTCTATCACAGGTAGAGCCTAGTCAATTGACTGCCATAATGGGTTCATGATAAGGGCTCACTGACCCAGTTCAGTCTTCTCCTCTTCTGGGATTCCTGTGTTTTGGACTGAAAACTAAAACTGCACCCTAGAAAATTTCATGTAAAATTCAGGAAAATATCTTGTAACCAAGGTTCCATGTTTTGCTGTTTTCAGATAATGTATTCTCCATGCAACCTTCATGAGAGCAAGAGGACCCTTTGTTCCTTTATTATTGTTTTCATAAGTGCAAGAAACAAATAATCTACACTGGCATGCAACCAAGTTGGAATTTTTCTGCGTAGGATCTGTTAACGTTAGGGGCTGGCTTGGGGTAAAATGGAAAGTTTGTCTGTTGTTCATGCTAATTGAGATGGCCTAAAAGTAAGATTGTGCGGAAAATTTGTAGTTGTAGTTGGATTAAAACAATGGATACTTTTCTCATTGCCAACTGCATGGCTCTAAGATTGAAAACTGATTCATGCACCTGCAAGATGCACTATGCAAACTTGCCAGTCTGCTGGGAATACCAATTGAACTGATAAATATGGGTCCACTGTGGAAAGTCCATTTTTGTTACCCCAAAGGTTTATCATGCCATGCCAATTGTGTCTAAAAAAGGGAACTATGGTTCTTTCATTTATGATTCATTGTGCTTGATATTGTTACTTGTCTTCTCAAACTCAAGTAGCTGAGCTGATCAGTGTAGAGGAAACTTTGACAAAAGAGGGCAAACCTTTGCTTTAGAAAAAGCATTGCATATTTCTATTGTTTTAGAGTACAAAAGATGTTTGTTTTTGTCCCGGTTCGTCGTATACTGTAATCAACTTAACTGCACGAGACGAGAAAAACGAGCGATCCACTAACTCTCCTATGCTATTACCACTCACTTTAAGCCTGATACGAACCATTTTAACATCTTCATTGCCACCTTTTCCATCCATCGCTTCCTTTCTCCTTCTTCTGGCAGAGCTGTTTTCTTTCGCATTCATTCTCTGATCTCCGTGTTCTGTTGGCGTTCTTCTGCTTCTCCTCTTCTCGTGGTCTCAATTGAAAGATCCTGGCATCTTGCACAAGCCTCTTGTTGATTTCTCAAAATGAGTTAAATTCCTCCGCAGTGAGGATTACTTATTTTGTTGTTGTTGTTTCTGTATTTCTTTTTGCAAGGTCTTGTGATTTGATGACAAGCCCAAAGATGTTCTCATGACCGGCGGAAGAACTGAATAAAATAATTTGCCAAGATGAGCGGCTCTCCAACAGCAAGGAGAAGGGCAAGTAAAAGACTTGCTAATTCAGCCCTCTATTGCAAGTCTGGGTAAGTTATATAGCCAGCAGTTCGGTACACTTTCCCAAATGGGAAATGTTGCCCAATCACAAATTCATTGAAATTTAACTAAAACTTGTTGCCCGTTTCCCATTTGGGAAACAAAAATAGAGCAAAATTCCCTACCGGAATTTTGTGTATTTTTTTATGCTGAATCTGAATATCTAAAAAAAATTGAAATCTACTGTACCGATTTTTGCACTGATACAATTTTATATTTTGTTTCCCATTTGGGAAACTGTTTCCCAATCAGGCAACAGAAGTGCAACAAATTGTTTCCCAGATGGGAAACGCTGCCCAATTGGGATACATTTTCCATTTGGGGAAGAGTGCCGAACTGGCCAGGGTTCTCGCCCTCAAGTTTGAGGACTTTGTTTGGCTTCCTCTCCACTCATACTCTTTTCTCATTTGAGCATTGGCCCAGCCAGGGGCGGCTGGGAGGTAAATTAATTTGCTAATACTTGCAAGCGAAAGACTGTGGGTCCGAAGGCTTCCAGGAAAATTTTTTAGAGCCACGCCCCCCATATTCATGGAAACTCCTACTTTGGGAAAAAGGGCATATTTTTGTTTTACTGCAGTTCCAAGTCTTTTCCGGAGCTTTGATTACTATTCCTTGCAGAAATTTTTAAAATTTTAAAAGAACATCAAGAAAGATATTTTGGAAGCAAGAAGTAACAGCAAGGTAACAACAAACAGATAGCTCTTATTAACAACCTTCCTCAAATAGGTACTGTTTAAAGAATGCATAGGATTTATTTACAACCTCTCAAACGCCGTAGACTATTTGACTTAATGGTCAAATGCGTGCCTTGTGAAGGAACAGTCGCCATCAGTCGCAAGTCATGGAGATAGTTTGAACTTTGAATAGCCTAATTTGAACAGCATGTTTTGATTGGCTATGACCTCTAAGTGCGAATTCTTGAACTGGGAGAATGCTGCAGCGTCGATATGACATTTCCAAACTTCATACTAAAATCGAGTGATCAATGGCTTTTCTTTGGTTGTTCACATGATCGTTCGTTATTTCCGCAGTTGTCTGGGGCTATGCGGCTCTGCTCCAGGATGGTTTGTGCAGCCTTTGCGGCCACTTGCCACTTAGTGATAGCCCCACTATTAATTTTCAAATTTTAATAGCGCGGCCACCCTTACTGTGTCTGCGAGGCATTTGTTGCAGCAAGGCTGTTAGCTCTCGAGCTTCAGAATTTGTTTGGAATTCCAATGGTTTAATACGAAATTTTATCAAGGCAAGAAAGCAAAATAGTCAAAGTAATGATGATTCTGGTAGAATTTGGAATTAGTTCCTGCGGTAAAGGTTCAAGTTTTCTAGACAAGCCATACTAAAACGAAAGTAAAATGAATCCTTTTTTTTTGAAAACAGAGTTGAGTCTTTGATGTCTTTACTCAAATTGAAATACACGCCACAAATCTTATCGTCGACAGATCTCCCATAACAAGACATGTCTAGAAAATCGTCTTTCTCTCGGTGTCTCCACACATCCAAGAACAGCCATCACACACTAACTCCTACAGAGGTTCGATGTTTTATGGTAACAGGGGGATATCGTCACCCGTCTTCCTGGAGATGAAGGCGCTGTTTATGACTTAATTTCCCTTGTGAAGAAAAAGCCAGAAGATTTTGAAACACCCCATCTACAGTAACTCCACTTGATGTGACTCAATTCATTTCTGCGATTTGGGTCAGATCGTTTGTGCAGTGTGTTGACACGGCCGCAGTGATCCGATGCTACTAACTTCGAAGAATTATTAGCACGGTGTAGTCATTTGCATATTCCACAATGGGCAATGCATAACGAACAACGGGAAATATAACGCAAGTTTCAATTGTTCCTCTGCATTCACTATTAAAACTGGCCGAGTAATAGCGTGGCCATCAATTGAGGAGGGTTCAGATATCAATAGAAAGGGAATGTAGGCGGTTCCTTTCACGGGATTAGACTATAGAAAAGGATTCAAATGCACCACACAAATGATTGTGTGTGATATTGCAATACATTGCAGCAACCAAAAAATGCAAAGAGACCTCACGTTTCGATGGAATGACAAGTCAGTTTCAAAATTTTTCGAAGCTTGTTTTAGGCCTTATTTTACACAATTACTTTGCAAAAAAACTGCTAATAAAGTATTAGCATTAATAGCACTGTCCGCCGCCACTGGGCCCAGCATAAGGAAGGCTATTTTCTTATCTAACAAAATAGAACAAACAGCATCATGATGAAAACTTGCACTTGAATTTTAAGTTGTTTCAGTGCAAAGTAAGGCCTTTGACTTGTTTCTTCAGTAATAAACTAAACACAGTCTTGAATACGCAAAACTGAGATGGGCCTTTTAGGTTATTGGTGTTTGTGTTTGAGACAATCAGATCCAGTGTCAGTTAAATTCCAAATTCACAAGGCAGCTGCCAGGCCAGCCCAGATTGGAAAGTTTGTAGTGCACGCACAAGATATTGTGTGTGCAGGAACATATGTGGTTTCACCCTGAGCCACACAGTTGGCAGTAAACATAAGACCTGTTATTTTAGTCTTTTGTTCCCAATCACAAATTTTCCACGCAGTCTCATTTAGGCCATCTCAACTTGCCCGTGCAAGATACAAACTTTCCAGTTTGGAGACCAGCCAGACTGACAGTTTGCTCTCCACAGAAGAGAATGTTGTGCTCCCTGCACAGTCTTCTTAAAACAATGGCATGCTGTCTAAGAATGAAAGAATCTACACAAATTCCACAATCAGGATCATCTTGTGCCAGCCAAAACAAACAAACAGACATTACAATGCAACTAATGGAATCAATTGCAAATTCTTGCACAAGAATATTATGCTGCTTTTCACTAGCACTTGTATTTTCACTAAAATTCAACAGGATAATCAAATTGCATCAATGATTCTTTTGTAGTTGTGGCTTCTATGGGAATCCAGCCTGGGAGGGTTATTGCTCAAAATGCTACAAAGAGTACACCCAGAAAGTGAGACACAGAGCAACATCATTGAGCTCTGAAGAATTTCTGACAAAGCCCCTTGCCTCTCAACGTAAGTGCAAAGCAAAAATTTTTCTGTTTCTAAGGAAAGAGAGAATTTACAAATTGTTTAAGATGCATTTGGCTTGTGATTCACGTTACAATGGCTCTATTGATTCTGCTCTATTTTTTATTCTTTTCAGAGTTATATACTAGGGTTCAACCAGTCTTGAGGTTGTAACGTCATATTCTTAAAACCATGAGGGTCTATGGGGAAAATGGATAGCCAGGGGCAAAATGGGTGGTGTTGATTTTCAGAAAATGGTGTTGATTTATGGAAGATTGTAGATCCCAAACGGGAAAGTCATCGTTCACCTTCTCAAGGGAGGGAGGGAGGAGGGAAGTTTGTCCAGTTATAGCTTGAGGTGGACTGTGAACAAAGATCAAAGCAAACTTTATCAGTGGGATTGTTTACTCAACCCATTTTACCCAAACCTACCCATTTTGCCTTTAAGCAGATCCTCAGCAATTTAAAACCTGGAGACTGTTGCTTGCCACCACAATATACTGAGTGTTCCAAAAATTTCCTGATTCACGCAGTTGTAACAATTTCTAAGTAAAACTGTTATTTTGTCTTATTTGATAAAATTCCAACAGAGATCTATCATTACATAATCCAAAGATTGTTAAGCATTCACTTCAAAGTCTACAATAGAGTTTTTTAACAAAATTCCAGCACCATGGAGCTTTTGAGCTTGGAATGAGCTTCAACTCCAAACAGGGACCCTAGAAAAGACGTAATGTTTGTCTGCTGTATCTGTAACAAAACACCATTCTGCTTGGTGTTAAGACACAATTCTATGGTCTGGGCATAACCAATTTTGAATACCAATCTATGAAATTGTTGCGGCGCAGTGTTGTAATCCTCTGACTTTGAAGCAAGAAAGGTCATTTGGAGTGGTTCTTTACCGAGTAGGGCCTACCCATTGAGCATTCAGATAAGAGGTTGCAGCCTTGCTTAGCACTTCACTACTCTTGCAATTCCATTGCTTAATGCTAAAAATGGCAGCCTCACCAATGGCAAATGTTTCTATGCACTTCAAATATACCATGCAAAGCATGGAAAGAATTGAACTTACGTATTCTGGTAATCAATGGCGGTGCCAGCTCTGAAAAATCCGAGAGAAATGATGGGATTTTTACGTATTTTTCTATCTAAAGGTATACCCAACTAATCTTATGCCATTTTTCTTTGACAATTTTTGCCAACCTTTGAGATTGGGGGTGGGGGACAAATCCCCACCAGTCCGTCAGCAAAATCACCCAAATCATTTGTATCCAAGGTAGCCATTAAGCAAAAGATCGCTGTTTAAATTGCTCGAAATGAGACAATGGTTGTTTTTCTGGAACTGATCAACCAAGCAAACTCTTTTTGAACACCCAGTTGGAATTTATAAACTATGATTTGCTTGAAGATTCTGCCATGTTTTCTTCCATCAATTTAGGATTTGCAATGATTGTAATGAAAAGTTATCTCTGTGTTTTATTTTATATTCAGAGGAATATCAAGGAGTTGAAGTGGGTCAGCTGAAATTTGCAAAATTTGCAGAGAAGAAGAAAGAGCAAAAAGATTCTAAAAGGTATTACTTTCGTCACAGAATTTGTTATCATTAAAGCTTTTAGGTTTTTTGAGAGGTTGTCAGGTCAGTGGAAAGTCCTACCCAACCCCCCCTGATTGATTGATTGATTGATTGATTGATTGATTGATTGATTGAGTAGGGATACCAGTTGGAGAGGTGGGTATTTTTAAGAATTGAGCAATGTTTTTTATCTTTGTGTTTCTGGGAAAGCAATGATGATACAACAAATATATTTACTTTCTCATACATTCAGGGTCTGAGATGGGGCTTTGGGAGGTATTAGCACCTGCAAACCCAGACCAAAATTTGCAAAAACCCGGAAACCAAAACGCCAAAACCTGAAACTGCACTTCTGAGCAAAAGTCTTCACTTTTCATTAGTTTTTTCGCCAGTCTTTGATCGTTTCCAAAATTCTTTCACTGACTCTTTGTCCATCGTTCTAAGCCTTCAAAAGCTGGTTTTTCGATCTCATAGACTGTGTGACTTTGAAAGCCGACAAAATAAGAAGTTTTGATTGAAGTACCCAAACCTGAGCACAAAAATTTGCCAAACCTGCAACCTGTGATACATCTCAAAACCTGAAAACCCGTAAGATTTAAAACGTAAATCCCAAAACCCAAGGGCCAAAATTGGCCAAATCCTCAACCCGTAAAACTCCAAAAATGTTTTTGCGATCTGAGAGTTGAGCCTCTTGTAAGCAATTTCTTATGACAAATAAATTTATGATTTGATCAGTCTGATCGTTGCTCGATTAAACACTAGAATGGTTGCAAATCCAAAAAAATTCCAGCTAATGTTCCTGGGCTTGAAAGGGCGGAGGGGACTGTGACTTAACATCAATTGTAACAAATTGTCTACAACAGACCATGTTAAATTGCTTGGAATTGAAGCTGACAACAAATTTAAGTGCAGCAATCACGGTAAAATCTCGGTTGAAATTCTATGTTCAAAAGTCAATAGAAAAGTCGGTGCTTTTTCAACTTGCAACGCGGTTATCTTTTCGAACTTCAATTATTGCCCTTTAGTTTGGCTTTTCTAGTGGAAAGGTGCATACAAAGACATTGACCGCACACACAGACGTGTACTTCAGATTCTCTATAAAGAATATGAATGGCCCTTTGGAACATTGCTCGCTTGAAGTGGCTGCTTTTGTACACATAATAGAAACTTGCACATAATGACAAAGATCTACAAGTACGTGAATTTCATGAAAAGAAGCAAGCAACCAATGCAAAATCTATGCAAACTGCCGCAAATAAAGCCACAGGGCTTTAGGCAACAATAGGGCGTTAACTCTAGAACACGCTGCACTAGCTGATAGTGTTAAAAATTAGCCGACACCTGCAGCCTTTCAAAAAGAGGATCAAAGACTGGGCTGGCGATAATGGACCTGCAAAATATGCCGCTTAGATAAAAGCAAATATAAAAAGCAAATTGGTTAGATTGGGTTTCTTTCAGAGATGTCAAATGTACTCTTGAAAACAGGAAACTGCTTTGTCATTTCACACTCCTGGGTCTTTTCTGTTACAATAGATACATCTCTGAGATACAATAGAATCCTCTGAGGATTCTCTAACTAGATAGTGTCAAAACATGACATACATCAACAACCATTCATATAAACCCCTGGAGAAAATAGACGTTTTTCGGTACTTCGTGAGTTCATATTTATAACCACGTGTTCATTTCGCTATTCTTGGGGGAATTTTCAAAAAGACCGATTTGAGCGAAAAATGTTGAGGGGTGTTAACTGACATGCGTCGAGTGTTTAAACATTTAAAAGTTAGTGTCAAGGTCATCGATCTCATATCCTCTCTTGAAGATTTTTGAAGAAACGATGGAGGAGATCGAAATGACCGATGTATGCACATTTTTTGTACAGTATGGCAAAACTGAAGAGCGCAGCCCTCGCTGTGGCCAACTAAACGAGGAAATTGAAGAAGGGGAAGAAATGGTAGAGCTCTTAACTTTAGGACAGTGGAGGGAAGGGCTCAAGGTGGTGCGAGATGATCCATGGAAGAAAATAATGTACGTAACCATTTTAACCGACGGGGTCGGATTTGCTGTTTTTCGGGGTATCGTCGAGGGTTGCACGAATTTTTTAATAAGAACTGCTTATAAGAAACCCAACTCTCAGATCGCCAAAAAATCAAGAAACTCCAGTACTGGGAAAATATAACTTAAGAAACTATTTATTTTGACAAAGGAAGTCATAAACACATTTTTACTTTACTTCACTTGTTTCTCGGAATGTGCGTGGAGTGATGTCTAAACATCGGAAAGTGTCAAAAAACATTGTTTTGAAAAGTTCAGGAGAACGCAGTAAGTGAACATAAAGATTGTTATGGAACCTTTACGAAGCTCGTAAGGAACTCTGAGTACTCAAATTCCGATGATTTTAAGAAACTTTCAGCACTGGCCCACATTCTTAGTTTCTTATAAAGAAGTACGTGTATATCTCGCTTCTATAAAAGCGTAGGAGATCTTTCCAAGCATTAAGATTGTAGGAATTTTGGCAGATTTTTCTTTGAAAGCAAAAGGATTTTTGCCAATGGTTTATGAGATTTTTACAAAGTGATTTGCCCCCCAGGTATCGTTTCGTTTTTCATTGCATGGTATCAGAAGGAGCCCGAGAACTTCTCAGCAAGAAGGAGGCTATCTTTCGTTAGTTATGTAGGCAGAAGCAGTTTTTAAAAGCTTTCAAAAAGGGTTGTTTGCCGGGGATGGTAACTTGCATATGCAGAGCAACAGGTACACGTTTTTTTATAAGAAACTTGGATCAGACCATAGAACTAAAAGTTTCTTAGTTTCACATGAAATTTTGTCCATTTTAGTACTAAAAGTTTCTTAATTGGTTTCTTATTTTTGTGAATGCAGAATTAGCAATTTGGTCGCTAAAACTGCGGCAGATATGTTTCTTGATATTTAAAACATCATAAAGGAATAAACGGTGTTCTGTTATGTTGAAAACACAAATGGTTAGATAATATTGCTCAAGAATAAAGGTTCAACGATCTACTCTCAAAATCCATGCGTTTAACTTTGAAAAGTTTCTTACTACTTCTCAGACATAGTACTAGAGTTTCTTAAAATTTTTGGCCATCTTAGTACTAGTTTCTTATAAACCAGTTTCTTAAAAAAAAGAACGTGTATGGTGGGAACCTTATCTTCTATTGATATACCTTTACAGTGAAGTGAAACTTGATTCCTGGAGATTTCAACAAGCTTGGCCCCTAAGATCCTTAAAAATGTGTATGAAAATCGACCAAAAACAAAAGAACGGAGGAACGAGACTCAACGACAGAGTTCTTTACGAAAATGAACTTGGTATGGTGGTTTAGTTGTATTTGGCACTGGCTAGATTCAGGTGTTACAAACGTTACAAACCAACCTTTGAAAATCTTTATCATCCGACTCATATCTTATCTTTACAAGATTCACCCCTGTCTGTTCCAATGAAGTTTCTCTAATTAGCAAGAAAACATGAAAGAAATCAACAACCATTCAATGTGAGCCCCAAGAGAAAATAGAAATTGTCCGGAAATTTACAAGTTACAGCAACATCTTGATTTATTAACTACTCTCAGGGGATCTTTCATACAGACCGATTTGAACAAAAAATATTAAGGGGCGTTCCTATTCTCGACGTGTGTCAAATACGTTTTAATTAGGGTTTCTACTATGATGTCATAATCTTTCTTGGAAACTCTTGAAGAAGGATGGAGGGAGAAAGGATTGAAATGACAACTTTTAACAAGAGCGTAGGCGATCCAGAAGCCGATCCGGAGAGAATTGACAGCAATGAGAAGAACAAAGAGTTGGGTGAAAAGGTTGAGAAGAAATTGGCGTATGTACATTTCTTCTGCATGTTTCCTTGCTAAAAGAGAGACTTGATCAGACCATACTACTAACTAAAAAGTACTTACTAAAAATATCTTAATTTGACCCGAGAATTTCCGAGAAAGTTTCTGCTTTCTAGGATTAAGGATTTCTTAATTTGTGTCTTTGAATTTAGCAACTTTGTCATTTGAGATTCATATTTTGCATTTTCAAATATAGTTTTATGTTTTATTGTATGATTTTCAAAAGTTGAAATATTTTTTTACTGTCCCAGTGTCTGTAAGAACTGATATTTAGCATCACCATAGAGACGCGAGGGTTCTTCAGAGCTCAGCTAACGACATTGCAAATTTGCAGTAATTTGAACGAAGGTGAACCGTAATGTGATCGGCTGAAGTGTGCTGCATCGCAGAGGCGAATATGGCTAGAGATGAGAGAGAAGCTGGTAGTGACGTGCAGGGTATAGGACAGAAAGCATGAACTGAAGTTGTGCTTTCATGACAGCGCAGCAACTTGTATGCCGCTACGGAGGAAAAAGTTATAGTTGTGCGGATATAGTCCTTCGCAGAAGCATACACTTTGCCACGCTACGTCTCAGAAGTACAACTGTAGCATCTGATTACTCAATGATGTGACGATGGGATAAAAATTGTAGAAGAAATTTCAAATTTGATGTTACGCATCTAATTTGAGATGGAACTATGATAATTTACGAACGGACATCCCAAAATACGTAAGCCATTGCAAAAAGAGAAGGCAACTGCACGAAATTATTAGCAAAATTTTGCAATTTGCTATTCTCCTTTTGCAGAGAAAGTGTCAAAAAATTTTTCAAGAAGAGTTCAGGAAGACCTTCATCTCCAAATAGAAGCCCAAGCCCAAGTCTGAAGCCAACTATCACGAAGGAAGGTTAGAATTAAGTTTTATTTTTGTGTGAAAGAATTAGAAAATTTGAAATTATGTAATATTTCGATTTCACTGTTTGTTGTATCTTTATTTTCCAGCATGGCCGACAAGAAACGCGTCAGTTTTTGTTCCTACAGCAATTTTTATTCCATCCTGTTTCTGTGTGCCCAGTTTTTCCTTGTATCCCAGTGTCTTTTCAAGTTTCTGACGCAACAACGACGACTTTCATAGGCACAGGGACACCGCGAGGAATAATATTGCTATAGTACCAACAACCTCGTTTCTAGTCGCCCATGCTTCCAGGGAGCTAGAGACCGTGCTAAGCAAAATTTATTTTTATTTCCCTACTGTGCAAGACATTGTCTGACAAACATTTTCAGCTTGCGTTCATCAAGCATAGGACTTGAATTTGTGACTGGTTGGTGTAAATTGTATTATATTGCATTTTCTTTGAATTAAATGTCTTAGAAGGACGCAAGGATACTTTGCTGTAAATCTGCTATGGACATTTTTTTATATCTTTATTAGGAAACCAGTCATTAATTATGCCGGGTAGAGGCTGGAAGATATTTAGATGGGCCGCCAAAAATTTTGGACAGTGAATGGGGGGCATTAAAAAGTTAAGTCTGAAAACGATCCGAGCTATTTGAAACGAAAACTCCTTCCTTCTATGATCTTGTAAAGCCTTCTCCTATGAATACTTTCATGAATCTTCAGGAATCACTTTTTTCTCTTGAAAGAGAAATTTATTGCTCTCGTCACTTGTTATCAGAAAATATCATATGTGGCTGAGAAATTTTTTATCAAATTTAATACAAATGGGGGCCTCGAAATTAAAGCTAAAAGACCAGGGATCCTTGAAAACTTTAGTTACGAAATGGAGGGGTTATGAAAATTTTCGATCACTAATAAAAATATCCTCTGGGCCCCTACCTGGCATTAATGATGACTGATCCCTTAGTTTCAAAATCGTGGCATTTATCATTTTTCAGGCCGTGACGTCATTAATTTTCTAAATCCTAAACCGGAAGGGCTTCTGACTCCATGTTGCCACCATATGGTACATCATTAAAACAATGGTTTTCGTGAGGATTTGTTTTCCATTTTTTGAAACATTGTCAAAACAATGAATTCTTGCCAAAATAGTTAGAACTAAACTGATTAAATATTCGTAGTAATCGCTATTAGCAGACAAATGGACGCTCAAACTACGTATCTCAGTTTGAGCCATTGAAATGTTGTTGTTGTTGTTGTTGTTGTTGCTGCGATAACGGGGACTATGTCGCGAGCCTAAATTAAAATGCCACCCTTTTGAAAATAATCAAGAAAAGGAAAAATTTCACGGCACATTTGCAGCAAAGTAGCTACGTAGCTTCATGTTCCATTCGAGCAATTCGAATCAAAGAAGAGTATAATATACACATTTTTTTATAAAAATTTGGGCCAGCACTGAAAATGCTAAAATTGTGAAATTTTCAGTACTCGGAGTTTCTCTCGGAGTTTCTTATGAGTTTCTTAAAGGTGCCATGACAATCTTCATGTTCATTACTTGTTCCCTCATGAAGGTTTCAAAGCCTGTCCAATTTTAACATTACTGAACTACCTTACGAGTAACATGATACAGGGAACAGGTGAAAATGGAAAATGATTAATAGATGTTAAGGACATCCTTTGTCAAAATAGATAGTTTCTTAAGCTATATTTTTCCTGTGCTGGAGTTTCTTACCTTTTTTGGCGATCTGAGAGTTGAGTTTCTTATAACCATTTTCTTATAAAAAATTCCTGTAATTTTACACCCACCATTTAATCATGGATCTGAAAGACTGACCCCTATGCTCGTCTAGCAGAAATAGTTTTTGGTCGTAAGCGCTCTTCAATCTATCGATAGCGATAACTACGAATTCTTAATCAGTCTAGGGAAAGCTTAGACTTATGACGATGAGTGTCATGTTTCTCTGTGCTCTTTGACTTGGTGATGGCGCTTCAGTCAACAGAGATTCATAATATAACTCTGAAAGCCCTATTTAGGCCCAAACTTCGCGATTCCATAGTACCAATCAGATTGCGAGATTTGTGAATTACTATTGTTAGAGTGTAAATTTGATAGAATTTCGATTCGATTGAAGAATTGAAAACACTCCCACGGGATTGAAATTCGAAGCATTGATTCCACCATAATTCATTTTTCATTTTCATTTCATTTTCGATTTATTTAATTTATTAGGGAGGGAGACCCTTCAACCAACTGGTTGATTTACAAGGGGCCCTCCATATAAAAATTTACAAAACTAAAAACTAAAAAATGTTAAAAACAGCTAAAACTTAATTACAATGAATATATACACCTAACTAAAAGTCTATAAAAATAAAAGAAAAGTTACAGTCAATTGTCAATTCCATTGAATTGCAGAAAGTCAATTCCATTGATGATTGCAGAAAATAGGTCCAGGTTTTCATTGTTTCATTATGAGTCCCTCTTGAGCAAGGTTTATCGCAGGGATATAAGGGACTCATCGTCTGAAGTCTAGGGAAAGCTGCAGCAACTGATTTGCACTTTGCATGGCTGCGCTGCAGTGTATCACTTTTCAAACATTTTGTATTTTTGTGTTCCTTTGTTTTCAGAAATTGCAACTGCCAAAGCTGAAAGAGCCAAAGCATCGAGAGATTTTGTTGAATTTTTGAAAACATTAAGAACACCAGCAGTTCAAGGTGTTGCGGATAGATGTAAAAGGTATTTCAGCTTATTGTAGAGCTCCATGCCTTATCAACCGTTTTAGCAACAACAACTATCTAGGTAGCCAAATAAATCGAACAAGAAAAGTCGGTCGTCGGATCCGCAGATGTGTGCGATGATGGATAACGAATGAAATTTTAGGTAGAAACACATATATTTTCAAATATATATGTACATATATACTCAAATATATACGCGTTAAACCGACTCATTAGCTGTTGTTTGTCCTTGTGTTGCGGTGTTTCTACCTACAATTTTATCTACTAAGTAACGACTCCTAATTCGTTGAAAACGAATAGAAAAGTAACATAAATGACTTCAAATAGTAAGGTACAAAATGTTTTTACATTTACACTTTTTTTTATATAAGAAACTTGGATCAGGCCATATAACTAAAAGTTTCTTAATTTCACATGAAATTTTGTCCATTTTAGTACTAAAAGTTTCTTAATCCACCTTTTCAAGGCAAGAGGTGCGAAAGCGGAAGTCTTTTGTTGTTAAAGATTTTGCATTTTTGAGTCTAAAATCTTGTTCGGCGTACAAACTTTAGTATGGCAGCAGATTTTCACTTTCATATCTGTCTTCGTTTGGAAGTTATGGCGATTTAAAGAATTTGAATTCATAAGAGCTTTGACCGTGAAATCAGATGTTTGGACAAATTTTTGTCCAAACTTTGATTTCACGGTCAAAGCCCTTATGAGTTCAAATTATTTATGATGCCATAATTTCGAAACAAAGACAGATAGGAAAGTGAAAATTTGCCTCTACTCTAACCTTTGTATGTAGAACAGAAATTTGGACTCACAGATACAATATCTCTAACAACAAAAGACTTCCGCTTTCGCACCTCTAACCTTGAAAAGGTGGATTGGTTTCTTATTTTTCTGAATGTAGAATTAGTATTGTGGTCGCTAACATTGCGGCAGATATGTTTCTTGATATTTAAAACATCATAAAGGAATGAACAGTGTTCTGTTATGTTGAAAACACAAATGGTTAGATAATATTGCTCAAGAATGAAGGTTCAATGATCTATTCGCTATAAAATCCATGCTTTAACTTTGAAAAATTTCTTAGTACTTCGCAGACATAGTACTAGAGTTTCTTAAAATTTTGGCCATCTTAGTACTAGTTTCTTATAAACCAGTTTCTTATAAAAAAAACGTGTATGCTGTTAGAATTAGCTTGATGAATTCTAGGTAGGTAGATAATACCTCTATCTTTGTTTCTCAGGTTTATTGTCCGAATTTTGAGTAGTCCTCAGCTCTCTGTTGATCAGCAAAGTGAACTTGTTCAAGACTTTTATACTGTAAGTGGAATGCCAATTCATTATGTCCTCTTTATTTGGTTTGCTATTGTGATTTTACTTCTTTGAGATCGAATCAAAGTATTCAAAGCTTTTGATAACTTTTCAAATTATATTTAGATGGCGTTTGCAATTTCATAAACCATTTTTCCCATCAGTCAATTGATTTTGGGTTTCCGGAGGAGTTATATGATCCCTCTTCTTGCAACTTCCGTGTTGCATCATAAAATTGCTCTGTTTCTCAGTCTTTCTTGAAGGGTTAAAAGTGCCCCATTGGTTCTGAATGTTTCCCCTCGGAGAGCTGTACCCCTCCAAGTAACTTCTTTTACTTACCCCTCCAAGAAATTCTTTCTACGTCCGTGGTCATACCTTGATGTTTGTTCCTTTTGTATGTGTCTTAACATGTGGTATTATTCTTTTAAACATAGAAAATGGCAGAGGACTTGCAATCTCATCCTGCCTTGAAAGAAACAAATGCAGATCAGCTGGAGAAAATGGTCGACGGAATAGAGAAATACATAATGACACAAATCTATAAAGCGTAAGTAGAAATATGCGAGTGTGAAAAATGGCTAAGGATTTGTTTCCACTAATATTAAATTATGTGATCATATCAATCTTTTTATCAGAAATCTTTTGACTTCCTTAGCATATTTCATATCATGAAAATTTGTGACATGAATACCAACGGTAGTAAAGTACTGAAACTTTCTAAGAGAATAGTCATGGGTAACACAAACGTTAACCGATGTTTTTATTGAAAGAAATTTGTCTGCTATTTACAGCAAGGATGTTTAGGGACTGTGGCCATTAATGGTCTAATTTTTAACCTCCATTTAGCCCTATCTATTTTCTGGATCAATGGCGGATTTAGGGGGTGCAGTTGGGGGCAACTGCCCCCCCCCCTTCATGATGAAAACTCAGCTTGGCGCCCCATTTTCGGCAAGAAGGGCGCCCCTTATCCTGACCCAAATGCACTCTGAATGTGGGAATCATATGAATTAAGGCGTTATTCAATTGAAAAAACCAGAGAATTTTTCCTCAATAAAGGCCCAAAAATTTCTTTACGCCTTCGGCGCGCTTACTTTTCACTACATTTTTGGCGCCCACTCTGCAAATTGCCCCCCCCCTTCAACTTTGGGCTGGATTCGCCCCTGTTCTGGATGCCACGTTTTGGACCACAAAAGATCTCCTGCAAAAAGTTTGGCGTGTCATCATTCTAAATGGAAACATTTGAACCTCTTTTATATTTTCTGATTTACTTTTCGTTGTATCGTAGTATTCATGTATTACATTAGTTATGTCTGCATATTTTATGGGATTTTTGGGAGGTCAATTTTGTTGAGCAGTTACTTGCTAGCTGAAGTATGCAGCCTTTATAAATACTGAATGTCAAATTTGAAATGAGGTGAACTAAATTTTCCTTGATTTCTCTTTTGATTAGGGTATTTTCTCATCCTTCGACTGATGATGAACAAAGAGATGTTAAACTTCAAAAGACCATTCGTAGTTTCCAGTGGGTAACAGAACAACATCTTGACGCTGATATTGACATGCAAAATGAAGAAGTGCAGAAATTGGTTGAAGAAACTCAAGATTGTAAGCTTTTAATTATCTTTTTAATCGTTACAGCAGTTATATTTATTGTCAGCTGTAAAAGTCTTTATCCAATGATAACTTTACAAGTTGCGCCAAAGAGATGTTCAGGCGTTTGAAAACTCGTGGAAAGTAGAGTCCTGGATGGATTTGAATGTCCTCAGTTTTGGTTGACAGCAAAAAGACTAAAATATTTTTGTGATTTTCTCTCATTTTATAATCAAGGACTGAAATTCTATTGCTGAATTCAAATTTGCAACGAAAATTCTTTGGTTGTTGCAGAATGGCAAGAAAAGAGCATGGAATACTGGATCAAATCGTAAGGAATCTCACTCCCAACTCATGAAGGAGCATTTGATCTATGCTAGTTTTCAGATATATACCGTAAAGCTATTTAGCCCCCCTCTAATAAGCCCCTAATTTAGCCCCCTCTCTTATAATCCCCTCCTCTCTGAGCCAAAATTTGAAATAAACCCCCCTCTTTATTAAGCCCCCCCCCGCTTCTATCGAATTCCAGAGGTTATCAAAGATTTTCCATTTATTTAGCGAAGCAAGTTTGCATGTTAATTTTCGTATAGTTTGGGATACAATTTCATCAAATTTAAGTTTTTGACCAGTAAGGTTATTATGTTGAATCTGCAAAATATGAGGTAAAATGGACTTAAAGGTTACAATATATATATATGTGTGTCAAATGATTTTGTGAATTAGCTCCCACGCTCTAATAAGCCCCCTATGGAGTGTCCGAAATTAAATAAGCCCCCCTGGGGGCTTAACAGAGCTTTTACGGTAGTTAAGTCTTTTCAATTCCATGGCAACAAATGAACAGACGACATACCATACCCATGAAAATTTTGCTTGTTGTATTATTCTTTGTGAGACGTTCTTTTACGATTTGATCCAGCATTTAGGGCGTTAGGGCCGTTCTTAGACATTAGGCATGCAAGGAATTTTTGTTAAGTCAAATTTACCTCTTTTCTCAGAATTCTTAAAACGATAAGGTGAAACTACCTCGGTCTTTCGGCTTGCAGACAGAGTTTATTTCTTTCCAATCCATCCAGTACACCAGGTGGTTTGCATTTTCAGGCGTCGGAACTTTTTTGGCACATCTGGTGTAAGTTGTTAATAGAACTTTCATAGAATCTTATTTTCTTGGTACGTTTGAGCCAAATACACTGTTTATTCTGTAGCTTCTCTTCTTTGGGCTCTTTCTCCCAATATCTACTGTTGCGAAAACTGATTTTGATGTGTTTGAGTGCATTTTCAGTGGATTGAGTTGCCAATTTCTCCAATTCATTTCTCTTTGTTCCAGGTTTATTAGAGATGAACACAAAGCGAGCCCCTCAGGACAAACTTGCTTGTATTGTCAATTGTAGCAAGTGCATTTTTCGTATCTTTTCAAACCTACAATTTTTGTCATCCGAACGTTTCGAATTACAAATAAAACATGTTTACGTCTAATTAATTAATTAATTTTTATCTTAACTCGAAATGTAACCTCGAATTTGTCTCACTGGATTTGTACTGGATTTGTCAAAATATAGCTAACATGGAATGTCTCTAATTATGAAGTTGAACACAATGATTGTCGTCGCTTGCCTCATCCTTCGGTTCTTAATTAAACTGCGATTTCCACAAAACTGTCCGATTTCAAACTATAAATTTAGTCTAACAAAACAGTGAGGAACTTGCCTTTATGACGATAATTTTGTAAACAGTGCTACAAACTCTATCAATTGTAAGTTGCTCATCACTGCTTTGAATTCGGCCTTCCTGTTCGAAGTTTGCCCATCTATCTGCTATAGTTACGACTGAAATCTCTTTCAAGCTTTAAAACTGAATTTCGTCGATAAATAGACGAGACAAGCTCAAATTCCCATGTATATTGATGGCTTTGTTAACCCCAACTCCGACTTTCGAACGCGACTTGATAAAAGCATATGATTTGTCGCATGTATGAGCAGAAATCAAGTTGTCCAGTTTGTTATGCTTATTACCAAATACAAGTTTCTCAGGCAGAATGAAGTGCCCCCCCCTCCCTTCTTCCTTCACTAAATATTCTAAGGTGATCTTCAGCATATTCCTTGTTGTTTTATTCCTTGACGAAAGACAGAAATTCTTAAATTATCAAGCAGTGAAATTGCTGCTAGCGCAGACGACTTTCTCCCTTGTCTGATATTCGTTGTTTTGAAAGCAAACCCAACTCTGCTTCAATCAAATATACAGTAAGTTGTTTATGGTATTATTGCTTCATTGATTGATTGATTGATTGATCGATCGATTCATTCATTTTCATGTCATTCGCTTTTGTCTATTTAAACAGGGTAAAGCCATCAACTACCGGGTTAGCTAGAAAAAAGTTCCCACTTTCAAACATTCGTAGCACCAACAGTACATCACAGACTTGAATTATTCAAATTTCAGTTAAAATCCGAAAGATCGAGGTATTTGTGTGATTTTTCTCGCTGTCATACCAGCATTAGAAGTATAGGTAAAGTCAACTTTATTAAAATTTCATGGTTGCAAGATGACTGAAAAAGGGCCTAAAACATTGATCAAATCGTAAGGACTCTATTCTCACAGAACAGTAGGCAGTGGGCCTTTCACCACTCTCAAGAGTTACAAGACGTAGATTTTCAAACAAATACTATGAATTTTCAATCCCAATGGCAATTGTGGCCTCGGTGGCACAGTGGTAAGGCGTCGGGCTCACGATTCAAGGGTCGTGTGTTCGAAACCGACAGTGGCCATGTTTGAGGATAGCATCCTTGGGCAAGGTGTTAACACAAATTGTGCCTCTCTCCACCCAGGAGTATAAATGGGTACCTGGTCCGTAGTTATGAGCGCCGTTTGTGGCTGCACCCTGCTATATGCAACTAAGCATAGTGACCAGGGGGTAAGGTGTAAAGTCGTTTGAGTAGCCTTTGGCTAGATAAAAGACTATAAAACTACTACTTACTTACTTACTTACTTACTTACTTACTTACTTACTTACTTACTTACTTACTTACTTACTTACTTACTTACTTACTTACTTAAATCTACCGAGGATGGCTCTCAACCATGAGAAATTGCATTTTCTTCGTTGTTCAATGCGAGGAGTCCTTTATGGGTTAATTCAGTAGTTTTTTCAATGCCCCTTTTCAGTAATTTTTCAACCATGAAATTTTTAAACGTTAAAGTTACCTATATTTCTAGTGGTCTTAAGATAGCCAGAAAAATCACAAAAATACCTCGATCTTTTAGCTTGTAACTAGAGTTTGAATCATTCAGATCTGTGAAGTACTCTTGATGCTATCAATTTTCACTATTGGGAACTTTTCTCTGGTTCACCCGGTATGTATACATAAATTGCTTTACGAGCTCCCCTGTGCATAGAGAAAAGATAATCCCTTAAAAATTTGCAATATACAAAATAGAATGATAAAGCAAAAGTTGTTGAAAGTTCTCGATCGGCAGGAATAAAAAAGATTCCTTTATTTTCTGGAGTTTTGGACACAGGAGTTAAATTTTTTGAAATTTTTTGTTAATTTTGATTTTGCATCAAGGCCATTCCATAGTTTGCCCTTCTAAAAGAAAAGCATTTTTGGCCACATGTTGTTTGTAGAAACGGGACGCGTAGATCAGTTTCGGTATCTCGAAGTTCCCGGGTACTGGTATCTGATGACCTGTCGAACAGGCATGCAAGATAGGAGCCTCATCATTTGTACACTTATTTACTTTTTTCAAAGTTTCTTCTGCAATCAGATCATTAACTGTCTGCCAGCTCAGTTTCCCTATAATAGAAAGAGCAGAAGCGTTGTAAGGGCTATCGGTTACTATTCTGGAAGCACGATTTTGTAATTTCTGTAGCTTGTCTAGTGCCGTGATTCCGCATACCCTCCCTCCATACTGGGCAACAATATTGAAAGTACGGCTCTACCAGACTTTTTATGCATTGTTTGCACTGACGTTATTAGGACGTATTGTTTGGAATGTCGCAGCATTCCTAAAGGCTGATTTCCAGTCATTAGAATTGTCCGAGCGGGCGGAAATTCTTTTGCTAGCGGGAGAAAATGTTGCTCTGAAATTGAATAGATAGTTAGCAACTTTTTATTGTCTAAAATTCCGCTCGCTCGGAAAATTCCGCTGACTGGAAATTAGCCTTAAAGCCTTAGCGATCTTTTTGACTATATCAGCTATCTGCACGTCCCAGCTTAAATGTTGATCGATCGATTGATTAAGTCTAGTTCAAATTAGATATCACGGGAGATTTGTGATGACGAAAACTCTTTAATTTTGCTAGTTCAGCCGTAAAAGATACTGTGAACTTTAATGTGAGTTTAACTCGATAATTCATTTTTTCTCTTTTTAGGTACATAACCCGCTTTTGTAATTCCAATAAACTCATGGCCGGTGAAGCTGGATACTACTTCACAAATCTTGTAAGAATTTGCATATTTTACATAATTTTATTTGTAGAAATTAGATCGTTTTCGAGGACCTACTCGCTGGCCTTAAATTGTCCTTAGTAGAAAAGCGTTGCAGCATCTTTAAATTGTATGAAAAGATGTGCGAGTGTAGGTATCCAAAGCATTGACAAACGTTGAAAACTCAGTAAACTTTACGCTGATTGAGGAATATCAATGTAGCAAATACAAGAACTGCTCCTTTTTCGATGTGCTACAAGATAGTAGCAATTCAAAGTCAGTAGCTATCTATGTTTACAGTTTTGCAGTTCACCACTTCAATTAACAGCCTTGCTTTCGAAATTATTCAAAATTCCTTCATATGAAATTTTCTAGGCCAAATTCGGATTTAGCACCTAAAGCTGTTGTCCTACCACGAGTTTTTATGTTGCTGTTGAAAATCTATTAGGGATTTGACTGCGCAGATAGCTCGAGGGTGTAAAATTTCACGCCGAACGATTTTTCACGGGCAAATCCCTTATGAATTTTGAAATTTACATTATTCTGAAATCAACATCGCAATTGCCAGCAGTTTAATAATAAGTAACTATACTAAAGTTTGGGCGCTAAATTCGAATTTTGGCTCGAAATCATCATATGAGTAATGGGAAGAAATATTGACAAGTTTCCAAAACGAGGCTGCTTAATTGAAGCGGTGTATTTGATAACGTCGCAAATAAGAAACTAGCAGAAGTTTAAAAATTCTGTGATTGTGAAAGCAATGACAATATTAAAAATGCAGTCGCTTGGATTACAGTAAAAACCCGCCTTTAAGAACCTAGTGATTAAGAGCCTACAGGCTGAAATTCTGAAATTAGACCCCCAATATATCGGGACCCATTCAGATTGAAACTAAAAAGACTGATACTGCCATATTTGCATATTGCAAAGAACTCTAAAGATGCTTTGAAAGCTTTTCATTGTATTCTGTAAAATTTCTGATTCTTCCACGAACTGCTGTTGTGAATAAGTCCTCATGAACTAAGGTGCCTTTGAACTGACTGTAAATAATTGGCTTGAAGTTTCAATCTGAACAAAAGAAATACTTGAAAGCCCTGATTGAAATAAGAACCAATTTAAGAAGCTGAAAAGCCTAATTTCCCACTAAATACTCAATATATAAGAACCTAATCAGGCTGCCTTGCAAAATGGTAGGTTCTTATACGCGGGTTTTTACTGTATTGCAAATTACCTTCCTGCTGGGGCAGTCTATTTGAAAGAGTAGAGCTATAACATTTTATGCCACTGATTTTAAAGTTTTGTGCAGAGTCGAAGTCTTAGCTCCTTTTGCATAACTATATATCGTGTTTTTGTTTTATTCATAGTGCTGTGCAGTGAGCTTCATTGAGAACTTAGATGCTGGTTCATTACAGATACCGCAGGAGGAATTTGACAGGTAAACATTTCAAATCACTTTATGTTTTCTTGCTGAAAGAAGTTTTGTAAAATGAATTCATTTTTTATTTTAGCTCTCTCTCATAAGTTCAGTTATTACATCGTTGTATTCATTCAGCTTCTTTCCTTATTTTTGGGACGGCCCGATCCAAGTCAACAAGTCCTTGCCAGCATTTTGAAAGTATTTACGCAAACGAAAATGGTAAGAACATTGTCGAGAACTCCTTAGCAAGAAGAAGTCCTTCGTTATTTATTTATTTAATTTCCAAATACACTTGGGCGAATTTACTAATTATGTTGACCAAATGGACCAGATTGATCTAGGCGAATCGACCAAAAATTGACCGAAGTGATCATGTTAGGCGAAATGGTGGCTGGGCGAAGTGGAGGTTGGCCAAAATGACCAGATGCCTCTTGGGTTTTCTCTTCGGGTTTTGTTCAACTTGATCCTAAATTGTTTTCTGTATTTATATCCTAGATACATGAGAGGAGAGAGACCTGCGCAGACTATGCGAGTAAATTCATATCCTGTTAGCTGTCAAGGTTTAGAAATGATGCAGGTAGGCTGAAATTAACGGAATCCATGAAACTAATTTTCTTACACTAATCAGGAAGACTTGCTCATCTCCCCAAGACGAAAGTACGTGCTAAAGTACAGACAAATCATTGCTGTCTGGTAGATTTCTTGGAAATTTCGGCAGTGATTTTAAACCATTTTTAAGGATTTTCGAAGTGGCCTAATCGGGAATTCTTATTTTCGCTAGGAAATGGCTGATTTCAGCCAGAAAAATTCCTGAAATCAATTTTAAATGTCGGTTTTATTGCTGTGATATTCAGGGAAGCAAGCCATTCAAACGTCATGCGTTTTTGTATCCATCTGGCAAATGTTTAAAATGATCTTTTAGTCCATAGCCGGGATCAGTGATATCGTCAGCTACCTTAGGCCTAGGAACGGGTCTCTCTTGGCATATCGTATGGCCATATCTCAGGGCCTTCTTGGGGTATGGGGTATTGTACGTGCCATTCATAGTGCGAACTCAATGACCTTGTGTCTTTTCAACTATGATTGGCAACGCTGGATGGACTTTTTAGCTGTTCTACGAAAGGACCTGGATCGAGCGTTATTTTTATACATTTTTATACACGAGCTTCGATCGAGTGCCGTTAGAGGTTCTATCCTTATTATGCACGTTCAAAAATTCATCTAAATTAGATTAATTATTTGGCGGTAGTTATCGCTACTGAAAGGCTGCCGGATGCTCCTAACTACGGATGCTGCCGGACGCTCCATTATGAGCGGCCTTGGTTTGGTGTAATAGTCTCGTTCCAATGTCATACAGAGGAGATGTAGATATTCATTGTAGATTCAGAAACTGAATTTAATATTATTTTCTTCAGGCAAACATGGAACAATTAGCAGAGTTACGAGAACGGCAGAATGACCTGATGGATAAAGCTGTGAAATTTCAGCAAGACATGAGATCTTTTAAAGACAATCTTGAAAAAGAAGTATGTTCAGGACATTTTCATTGAAGCTGCTTGAAAAACTGTCTAGAAATAATGGGAAAGATGAAATTTTTGGTCATTAGAGAGAAGTTTAAACTTGAGGTGGTTTCATGTTTATTTCAACGAAGAATGTTTCTTCCTTAATGATTATGAGTGTTGTTCCAAATCTTTTAAAAATAGATTGTAAGCCTTGTGAGTAAAATCGACCACGAGATTTTAAAAGTACAGACCGAGCTTGTAAGGTCTGTGCATTAGGATGTATGACTTTATATTTTCCTATACAACGACAAAACCGGTTAGTCTTGTTACCTGGTAGCTTCCAATTTTGACTCATATCATTTAGTCAAGTACATTTTGTTACTGTCATGTCGTCTGAATTTATTGTAAATCTCACAGGCCTAAAGCAGCTGCTGTGGCGACAAAAACGCGTCCTTGTATCGTATTATACAAGGCTACGAGAAACTCGCGGGAAATGTGCTATTAACCAATAGGAGTAGCGGGATTCTGTATTGCCTCGTTTTTGAGACTTTAGTTAGATAGTAATCACCCAGTGCAGACAGTTCTTTCTATCAAAAGCATTTTAAAATCATTTCCATCCGTAGATTAGTTGATATCATAAGACAGAGGCCCTCCCGGTCCTTTCACGTCAGGAAGAGTTTGCACTGCGAGCAATAGATACGCCCTCATAGTGGTCTCTACTTTTGTCTTCGTATCGATTTTACACCCCAAGAATTTTTCTTTGCAGGTTCAATTAATGATGTCTGGTGAGCATCCAGGGGGTGAAATGATTTACTTGAAACACCCATCTTCGAATGACAGCAGAGACAGTTGATTGCTGGTAGTTTCTAGCAAGTATACTAATTTTTTTAGGCCTACTGGGACTTTGTATGGGGCTTAAAACACAATCTAACGTGTGCAGTACATCAAGGGGGAATTATGTAAAGCTAATAATTCTATTTTCCGAGGAGACAGAGCGATTTGTCTTCCTGAAGAATAAACTTCACACTATACTTCTACAGTCCACTCGATCAAATCAAATTAGACAGAGAGAATTAGATTATTGTCGTCTGAGCAGACTTTGTAACGTCTATTCTTGTGGCTGCAAGTTTGCTTTATCTTAACCAGAGCCCCAGGGGCACTTCTGTTGGTATGTGACAGGAATCAGACACAGCTTACTTTAGAAAAAACCCGAAATTATTCTAAACTTAGGACATTTTTAGACCCCAAAAATATACTCATTGCTCCACGGTCAGTAGGAACTAGAGGTTTTGTAGCTTCTCAGCCACTGGGTTGCAATATTTAGGTGAAACACTCAGCTTTGCACTCACCTTGTCAAATTTTATCATCAGGGACCTCAAAATATACCGATAATGAACCAAATACTGTACCCAAAGGTATATTGGACAATGTTCTGCAAAACCAAAAGTGTGTGAACCCCTCCCGCTGTCAACTACTAATAGCAAGTCTTCCCTGGGAAAGGAGCGTGTCCCTTGTTTTATAAGGTTGACCCTTGCTGTATTGTATTAGGCCTGGCACCCCAAAACCTCCTTGCACAAAATGTGTCCCCTTCGTATGAAGGCACGTAAGGAGAGGTGACACCTTTTTTAGGTATCTCAATACTAAGACTAGTCTAACAATTGAAAGTGATCTTTTAAATGAATAGAAGGGTTATTTAATGGTATCTTATGGTGAAGATGTTTACAAGGCAACCTTTCGATTGACATCCTTATCTAGCAGAGGTCTAAGAACCGTTGATTTTACATTACAAAGCATTGTTTTCAAAACGTTATTGAAGCAAGGAAATTTTTTAAAGTAGAGAACAAAACATCTTCTTCAGAATCAGCGTACATCAAAATTTAATGAAAAATCTCGTGCTGACAGCTCTAAAATTCTTTGCAGAATAGTCTCTAAATGGTGTTCACAAAGATTTACGAAAATCTTTAAATTTTTGTGAATTTCAAACTTCATAGACAAGAAATTTGCATAGTTATGGTTACCTAAGGACGCTTTAAGGTACCGTAAATGACTCGTTGAACTGCAAAAAGTCTCATGTCGATTTTTGAGATGATTTAAAAGGTGGCTTTCAGACTTGTGTGATATGCTGTAAAATCTCGTACCTTCTCATGGCAATTAAGTTGTAAGGCATTCTAAAGTTTACCATTAAAAGAGACGAGAAGGCATATTGTACGGTGCATCTTTGTGCCTTTGTGTGGTAATTAAGGCCCTATTCATAGAAATCCGTTTTCATTTGGATTCGCTTTTACTCCTAAAAACGGAGCTATTTCGCTGCTCCGTTGACATGGCTCCGTTTTTACATAAGTGTTCCCACTTGTTCTCAAAAACGCACCTGACTGTCTCTTTTGGAAGACAAGACAAGCCAGGCTTGTTATTGTTAGCGTATTCAAATTCCCCTGTTTTGATGTCCACGTTACAGATGCGTCTTTGTTTCGCTCCGTTTTTACTCAACTCCGTTGTTTGCCAGCGTATTCATTTAGCTCCGTTTTTGGGGTTGATTAATATGAACGCAAAGCCAAAAACGGAGGTAAACATATCTGTTTTGATGCAGAAAAATGGATTAATGTGAGCGGTGGCTAAGTTATAATGGAAGAAAGTACAATGTAGATATTGCTAGAGTAGTTGTTGCTGAAGTACTTTGTCCACGTTAGAGTGCAAATAATGTACGTTATTATCAGGGCCTTTAGCTCCCTCGTTATCATAATGTCAGAAATTCCTTATGTTTAACAAATATGTATTTGTTTTAATTTTTGTACAGTTTAGGTCATTATAAAAGATTCCTAAAATTAGATTTAATTTGTAAGACAATGTTAAAATCCCTTTGTTTGCATTCTTGTTTCTCTATTGGTTTCTCATAAAAGGTATCTACTTTTTGACAAGAAAATCGTATTTGTGATAAAACAGAAAGCCTGCCTAGTCCTCTTCAGCAAAAAATGAACAAGAAAATGATGCTGGTATTAAATAGTAAGGCTTACTTTTTGGCTAAATTTATGTGGTTTTCAGAAAAACTTATTCTTCATCAAAAAGTAAGGCTATAGGCTTAACTTTTTCGCTAAGCTTAGGTGATTTTCAACAAGGCTTATTTTCACCAAAAAGTAAGGCTATAGGCTTACCTTTTCAGGTAAAATTAGGTGATTTTCAACAAGGCTTATTTTCACCAAAAAGTAAGGCTATAGGCTTACCTTTTAGGCTAAAATTAGGTGATTTTCAACAAGGCTTATTTTCACCAAAAAGTAAGGCTATAGGCTTACCTATTCAGGTAAAATTAGGTGATTTTCAACAAGGCTTATTTTCACCAAAAAGTAAGGCTATAGGCTTACCTTTTTTGCTAAAATTAGGTGATTTTCAACAAGGCTTATTTTCATCAAAAAGTAAGGCTATAGGCTTACCTTTTCAGGTAAAATTAGGTGATTTTCAACAAGGCTTATTTTCACGAAAAAGTAAGGCTATAGGCTTACCTTTTACGCTAAAATTAGGTGATTTTCAACAAGGCGTATTTTCACCAAAAAGTAAGGCTATAGGCTTACCTTTTCAGGTAAAATTAGGTGATTTTCAACAAGGCTTATTTTCACCAAAAAGTAAGGCTATAGGCTTACCTTTTAGGCTAAAATTAGGTGATTTTCAACAAGGCTTATTTTCACCAAAAAGTAAGGCTATAGGCTTACCTTTTTTGCTAAAATTAGGTGATTTTCAACAAGGCTTATTTTCACCAAAAAGTAAGGCTATAGGCTTACCTTTTTTGCTAAAATTAGGGGATTTTCAACAAGGCTTATTTTCACCAAAAAGTAAGGCTATAGGCTTACCTTTTTTGCTAAGATTAGGTGATTTTCAACAAGGCTTATTTTCACCAAAAAGTAAGGCTATAGGCTTACCTTTTTTGCTAAAATTAGGTGATTTTCAACAAGGCTTATTTTCATCAAAAAGTAAGGCTATAGGCTTACCTTTTCAGCTAAAATTAGATGATTTTCAACAAGGCTTATTTTCACCAAAAAGTAAGGCTATAGGCTTACCTTTTTGGCTAAAATTAGATGATTTTCAACAAGGCTTATTTTCACCAAAAAGTAAGGCTATAGGCTTACCTTTTTTGCTAAAATTAGGTGATTTTCAACAAGGCTTATTTTCATCAAAAAGTAAGGCTATAGGCTTACCTTTTCAGGTAAAATTAGGTGATTTTCAACAAGGCTTATTTTCACGAAAAAGTAAGGCTATAGGCTTACCTTTTACGCTAAAATTAGGTGATTTTCAACAAGGCGTATTTTCACCAAAAAGTAAGGCTATAGGCTTACCTTTTCAGGTAAAATTAGGTGATTTTCAACAAGGCTTATTTTCACCAAAAAGTAAGGCTATAGGCTTACCTTTTAGGCTAAAATTAGGTGATTTTCAACAAGGCTTATTTTCACCAAAAAGTAAGGCTATAGGCTTACCTTTTTTGCTAAAATTAGGTGATTTTCAACAAGGCTTATTTTCACCAAAAAGTAAGGCTATAGGCTTACCTTTTTTGCTAAAATTAGGGGATTTTCAACAAGGCTTATTTTCACCAAAAAGTAAGGCTATAGGCTTACCTTTTTTGCTAAAATTAGGGGATTTTCAACAAGGCTTATTTTCACCAAAAAGTAAGGCTATAGGCTTACCTTTTTTGCTAAGATTAGGTGATTTTCAACAAGGCTTATTTTCACCAAAAAGTAAGGCTATAGGCTTACCTTTTTTGCTAAAATTAGGTGATTTTCAACAAGGCTTATTTTCATCAAAAAGTAAGGCTATAGGCTTACCTTTTCAGCTAAAATTAGATGATTTTCAACAAGGCTTATTTTCACCAAAAAGTAAGGCTATAGGCTTACCTTTTCAGCTAAAATTAGGTGATTTTCAACAAGGCTTATTTTCACCAAAAAGTAAGGCTACAGGCTTACCTTTTTTTGCTAAAATTAGATGATTTTCAACGAGGCTTATTTTCACCAAAAAGTAAGGCTATAGGCTTACCTTTTTTGCTAAAATTAGGTGATTTTCAAAAAGCTTATTTTTCTCAAAAAAGTAAGGCTATCGGCTTACCTTTGGGGCTAAAATTAGGTGATTTTCAACAAGGCTTATTTTCACCAAAAAGTAAGGCTATAGGCTTACCTTTTAGGCTAAAATTAGGTGATTTTCAACAAGGCTTATTTTCACCAAAAAGTAAGGCTATAGGCTTACCTTTTTGGCTAAAATTAGATGATTTTCAACAAGGCTTATTTTCACCAAAAAGTAAGGCTATAGGCTTACCTTTTTTGCTAAAATTAGGTGATTTTCAACAAGGCTCATTTTCACCAAAAAGTAAGGCTATAGGCTTCCCTTTTTTGCTAAAATTAGATGATTTTCAACAAGGCTTATTTTCACCAAAAAGTAAGGCTATAGGCTTACCTTTTTTGCTAAAATTAGGTGATTTTCAACAAAGCTTATTTTCACCAAAAAGTAAGGCTATAGGCTTACCTTTTTTGCTAAAATTAGATGATTTTCAACAAGGCTTATTTTCACCAAAAAGTAAGGCTATAGGCTTACCTTTTTTGCTAAAATTAGGTGATTTTCAACAAGGCTTATTTTCACCAAAAAGTAAGGCTATAGGCTTACCTTTTCAGCTAAAATTAGGTGATTTTCAACAAGGCTTATTTTCACCAAAAAGTAAGGCTATAGGCTTACCTTTTTTGCTGAAATTAGATGATTTTCAACAAGGCTTATTTTCACCAAAAAGTAAGGCTATAGGCTTACCTTTTTTGCTAAAATTAGGTGATTTTCAACAAGGCTTATTTTCACCAAAAAGTAAGGCTATAGGCTTACCTTTTTGGCTAAAATTAGATGATTTTCAACAAGTTTTATTTTCACCAAAAAGTAAGGCTATAGGCTTACCTTTTTTGCTAAAATTAGGTGATTTTCAACAAGGCTTATTTTCACCAAAAAGTAAGGCTATAGGCTGACCTTTTTTGCTAGAATTAGATGATTTTCAACAAGGCTTATTTTCACCAAAAAGTAAGGCTATAGGCTTACCTTTTTGGCTAAAATTAGGTGATTTTCAAAGAAGCTTATTTTTCTCAAAAAAGTAAGGCTATAGGCTTACCTTTTTGGCTAAAATTAGGTGATTTTCAACAAGGCTTATTTTCACCAAAAAGTAAGGCTATAGGCCTACCTTTTTGGCTAAAATTAGGTGATTTTCAACAAGGCTTATTTTCACCAAAAAGTAAGGCTATAGGCTTACCTTTTTGGCTAAAATTAGGTGATTTGCAACAAGGCTTATTTTCACCAAAAAGTAAGGCTATAGGCTTACCTTTTTTGCTAAAATTAGGGGATTTTCAACAAGGCTTATTTTCACCAAAAAGTAAGGCTATAGGCCTACCTTTTTGGCTAAAATTAGGTGATTTTCAACAAGGCTTATTTTCACCAAAAAGTAAGGCTATAGGCTTACCTTTTTGGCTAAAATTAGGTGATTTGCAACATGGCTTTTTTTTCTCAAGAAAGTAAGGCTATACTTACCTTTTTAGCTAAAATTAGGTGATTTTCAAAGAGGGTTATTTTTCTAAAAAAAAAAGCCAAAATTAGGTGATTTTCAAAAAACTTTTTTCACTAAAAAGTAAGGCTAAAGGCTTGCCTTTTTGGCTAAAATCGGCTAATCTCGCAAAGTGCTTATTTTCATCAATAAAGTAAAGCTTAGCTTTTTGCAAAAGTCAGTTGATTTCCAAGCAGGTTATTTTTCTCCGAAAAGGAAGCCTATGGCCTTGCCATTTCGCCAAAATCGCCTATTTTCAAAGCACATATTTTCTGTCAAGAATTAAAATTAAAATCAAATCTTTTTGGACAAAATAGAATAAGGCCCAGAAAATTTACACTGAACGGTAGACATTGTAGAGAGAGGCAAGGATATCTTCAAAATTTCTTTTTCTGTACGAAATATCTAATGAACACTCACTAAATTACATAAAGCAAACAAATTCGCTTTGTCTAAACGCGAGGAAATGCTAAGACTTTATAGCTTTAAAATTATAACAGCAAATGTAATTTCTTAAATGTTTCTAGTCAAATTGTTTACTTACAAACTGTTGTACTCGCTGAAATTGTATAAATATAAGATCATATAATATGTAATGAAGCAAATGCGGAGAAAAGTATGAAAGGTAAACCCGTAACTGGACCAAACAAGTTTTCAATTACCCTAATGGATAGTTATTATGTAACGATTTGAATACCCAGAAGGCCAAATTTGGCAATTAACATTTCTAGAAAGTAAACTTAGGAAGGTCACTCAAAGAATTTGCAGGAATTATAAATCGCATTCGGAACTGACGACCACCGAAATACAACAAAGAGCAAGTTCTATCTTGAATTTCGAGAATAAGCGTGACTGTCAAGTGGTTGCTAATTTTAGCATCATACGATCGATTTTGACAAACTAAATTTGCTTATTAAAGTAGATATGTTAACTACGTAGAAATTGTCCCTTTAAAGGAATCAGATAAACGATTTGAGAGCTACGGGCACTCGAACATCTTAACGTATCTCAAATTCACCTGGCAGCTACCAGGTGACGCAAAAAAAACTTCACGCGCTAGCTAGATCGCACATAGTTTCCTGAAAGCAAATGTTATGAACACAAACAAGGTATCAAGGTATCTGCCCAACTTAAGGCTGATTTTCTGCCAGATTACAGCCGATTTTTACAAATTTATCCATTGCTGAGGGGGGGGGGGGCTGCAGTCCCCTAGCCTCCTGTCTCCTACGCCAATAGCTGTACAATGTACACACAGTTGATACAACGTTAACAAATTTGGCACTGTAAAACTGTTTCATTCACTATACTGTACACACACAACACTTTAGGCTTGTCTTAGTTCATGTACAGCAAGTCACTAAAATGTCATGAATGGTGGAATTAATTCATATCAAATGTTAAAGACTTATAAATATTTCTAATAATCCAAATATCATATTCACATATTCACACGAAATTTATCATTCAATTTGCTCGCTATTCCAAGAAACGTTCATTCAACACATGACGTCACAAAAAGGAATTAATTACAATAAATACATTGCAAAATCAGCATTCTACTTTCTAATTCCGATTTTATAGATACTTACCTGTAAAAATCTCGGAGGCCTACTTTTTGAGCCAGAAAGAGACTGGGTTAGTCGTTAGTCAATAGACCTTTTTAATCCTTAAGAAAGAGGCTTGGATCGAGGGTCCGAATCTGGTAAATCTGTAAAGGAAATATAAGCATGACCCCCATACTCTGTATAACGATGCTAGCTGCGGAAAGAACCTGATTCAGATTCTAGGACACTTTTCAGAGAGTTATTCACCGATGAAATTTACTCAAAGCTAGGAAGGAATGATTTAGTTGATACGGGTGGGAAACTATACTCGATTTGTAGCATACAAGATGAATTTCTGGCTGGCATTGCCGTCCTGTCTGCTTAAAGTCCCTATTGAAAAGAGACCGTTTTCAGTATCAATGCTTCGATCTTCCGGGAGTAGTGACTGTTCAAAAGGGAGATATTTGTTTCTAATTCACCCGCCATATATGAAGGAGTCAGAACCCACACTCATAAGTTCATCTACCAGGTATTCGGGTATCCTTCATGCCTGTTCAGATCAAATCAAAAGAGAGCTCTATTCGCATCTAAACGCCTATTATCTACATGAGAGACAGAATTGCTATCTGATATCAACGAGATTTGAAAATCTGGATTTTCTTTACTTACAGTATCGAATCCCACTGTTTAGGCATGGGAACCTTTTGTAGCTAATATTTTCCGAGGTACCAAATTCGAAATCAAATCAAAACAGTCCTGTGCAGAGCACCAAGCGCAGTCAGTTGAACTCATGACAGAACAGGACATAAAGAAACAATACTGACGAAGATCTTGCCAAAAGAAACGCTAATGAGAGAGATCGCTCAATTTTCGACGTGCTTTAAGTCTAATGAAGTTGCTAATTAGGTCAAGTTCGTGCCAAGTCAATGAAAACAACATAGCCATAGGTCAATCTTATGGTGTCAAATCTGTCCAACATGAAATAAGCCGACGTCAAATTTTGCTATAGGATCGCAGGAAACTTGTGTCTGGTATGCGCTTTCCGCGCGCTTTCTTTATTTCACTGCCAATTAGCAGAGATAAAACGCCAATCAATTGCATTAACGAGCGTGACTGACTTTCTTACTTACAGTCTTACTTACTGAACTGGAGCCCCCTCTTAGATTACAAAGTTGGACTACTTTGTAATCAAAAACCATCTCAAAGAGAAAATGGACCTCTCTTTTACCAAGTTTTCAGCTTTTCAAGAGTCTCTGATTCAAATAAATGTTTTTGAAGAAGGAATCTAATGTGATGGTTGAAGGATATGCCTTCAAGGCGTGACATGAAAGGACCAGCCTTCCAAGTATCACTTCCACCATGCTTGCAAATGGCGCTGCAGGACCTGATTTAGGATGACATTCTTAACAGTTGTATTGGTAAACCGGATAGCGCTATATGCAACAAAAGTTACTTGATAACAACTTTCAGCTTTGATATTTATATATTGATATCAAAGGCATTGATCACTTTGAATACTTCAGACTCAGTATAGTAATCAATTCAATCAATAGAGCAATCAAATCCACCACCCCTATTTTGAGGTACTGGCTCTGGACCTATTTCACGAGTTTTCCAAGTTGAATTCAAAACAGTTTATTTCAATACTTTTATAAAATGTCCAGCTTTGCTTACAATGCCTGCGATCGATTTGGATGAAGCAGATTTTGGTACATAGATGATCTAATAAATCTCGGATATGAATCTTGGGCCATCAGTTGCTTGATTCTTGTTTGTGCTTGACTGAACATATTTTTGCATGGTGATGACATTGTTTGCGTGATTTTCATACGAGTATCATGGTCCAAATTCACCTGAATAAAAAAACGCACGAATTAAGTCATTGAGGAGATTGTTCCCTTGAACCTTGGTTGGTTAGTTGGGGGTCTATTGGACTGGGTTAGTTGGCGGGGATTGTGGTTCTAGATCCATAAAAGGGTTGACGTACCGGGTGATTAAAAAAGGTTTACGTATTTGGTGGACAATGAAAAAAATGTGACAAATGTTCAAGACTAAAATTTTGATCTATTAGTTAGATAAGAAAAGTTTTTTTGATACAATCATACATCTTTAAGACCCAACAATTAGATAAATGCCTGTAAGGGCTTTATATGGAAATCGAGAATTCCACGTTCCATTCTGGTCCATGATTTAGGTGGCATTGAAGTTTACATTGCCAGTTTGACAAACAGAATGTGAATTTCAACAAAAGGTAACTCATTGGCCAAAATGGAATCTGGAATCCTCGTTCCCAAACATGCCACTTACCAACATTTTCCTAATTTCTGGGTCTATGAGAAGAGTGATCTTATCAAACAAAATTTCGTGATCTAAATTAGCGTTTGACCGATAGATCAACATTGTGGGGTGAGTGGCCGAGTGACTTATACAGTCTTTGTTAGGTGACTGAAGTTAAGCTTGGTTGAGTGCGGTCAAACTCCGGATGGATGACGTCGGAGGCCTGACCTCACAACTCACATCGTTGTCCCTCGGAAGGGACGTTAAACTAGGGGTCCCATGCCTGGATGCGGCATGCACAGTGGGCCTAAATTAGCTTTCAGTAGCTAGAAATCCGGACAAGCCCACTCAAAATAACTTGAAAAGAAAGAAAGAAACAAACAAACAAACAAGATTTCAGTTTGGAATATTGGCATCATACTTTTTATTTCTTGACTCATCCGGTGGATTCTATTAACCCTTTCACCCCCGGAAGGGCCATATGGCCCAACAGTATTCATTGAGAACTGCGAATTTTTCAGGGGGTAAAGCATTTGGAATTTTGATTGATTTGAAAGCTTATGCACAGTGCATTTATCTATTGCTTACTGAATCACTGATTATGATACCCCCTGGAAAACGACAATCTACATAAGGTTTTCCTGTTAAGCTTGATTTTAGCTGGGCATGAAAGGGTTAAATATCTCTTTGAACTGAACGGCTTCAAAGGAACTTGAAACTAGTCTTATGCTGGAAGCTAAAGCTAATCTTTGCAAAATATTGAAAACAATCATGTGCCTTATCGTTGCTCTTTTTCATGTGAATTGCTCACAGAAAGACACAAAAATTCTGATGTGTTTTTGAGAAGTCTGGACAATTCTTGAGAACATAATTAGGTTAGAATTCTGGTCAAAAATCATGCAGTCTTGTACCAATGAAGAATTCTGATCAGGATGTCTAGGATTCTTGAAAATTCAAAGACATTCAGAAGACATGAAATCGTTTTATCCAGTTTCAGCCTCAGGATGGTTCTTATCAGGATGGGGGTTTAAAAGATTAAACTTCAGCCTCAAAGTTCTTATAAAAACAGGTTCTTTTATGCGGGTTTCTACTGTACACACAATTTTACAGAATACCAACCTCATTTGATGAAAAATTTTCAATAAACGTCTTCACAATCTTATTTGCTTCTCGGTTGATCTTTGTTGATTTAACTGATTTAAAACTCTCACATGCTAACCAGAATAGGAGGTTTTCTTCGCTATATTCTGACTTCAGAAACAATTGGAAAATCTTTACACCATCTGAAATAAAAAGTTTCAAAAGTCAGGCACAACTTTAGTGTTCTTTTTCATTACCGAGGATATCTAAATTCATCAAAGAATACAAGTGCATTAACAATATATCTTAAGTAAACAAAGCAATAGAGGATTGCGCTAAGGATGGCGGCGAGGAATTTTTTACCGAGATGCATAGCGTTCGAATTATAAATCTTTAACGATTCTATAGGAATTCGATTATAGAACGCAATGCATTTCGGTAAAAAATTCCTCGCCGCCATCTTTAGCGCAATCATCTATTACCGTAATAACTCTATTAATCCCTGGTCTTAGGAGAATTTTGTCCTCCTAGGAGAAAAGAATCCCCGGCATGAAATTTTTATGCAACGGGGGAAGACTTTTCATCCCTGAACGGTTAGCACGAGGTAAAGGGTGTTCAAATCAACGCTGTAAAGCAGAAATAACAGGGATATATTGGTTGTAATTTTAGGATAATGTTTAAGGTTTCTCTAGAAAATCCCTTGTAAAATCTGTACAGAGCAATCAATTTTTGCTTGGAAAAATTCTAAAAATGATTGAGCATGTTGGCTATTCAATCGGATAATGCACAGTATCATTGCATGAATATTCAGGGAGCAGTACCCTTTCAAACAGAGTGGGTCTTTTTTCTCACAAGGTCAAGTGATCTTCTCGACCATCCTCTCTTAGCATAAAGCTCAAATCTTTCAGATCTTTCAAAATGCAGGTGTAAAATTGTATCGCATTTTCTATGAATTGAATGACTTCGAAGGAACTTTAGGTAATTTGCTGTACATCTACTACCGTAGCAATTTTACAGTATCTTGCTTATTTTCAAAATGGCGGTATTAAGATTATTTTTGTAAAAATTTATCGAAAATTTTGAAAAACTGCAAATCATTTAAATTCCTTGACGAAAATGGATAGAATGTTTAAAAAGCCATAGTTTATGAAGGTTAACAATATGGTGGCTGGCAGAAATCTGTAGCTATTCTTGTTAATGATCTAGAAATTCGATGACGCCACAACTTCCAAATTAATACATGCCGCCATTTTGAAACTACTCGTGATATAAAAAAATTGCCACGGCAGACTTGAAGCAAATTACTGAGAGTTCCCTTCAGCCACTTTAATTCAACGAAAAATGTAATACAGTTCTTTACCCACCCCCTCAAAGTTTTCAGCCCTATGTTTTCCCTCTCTACTTTCCTTGCAAAATATAGATTGGAAATGGAAGCTTCCCTCTAATAGGCGTCACCTGAGATACAAAACGCATGCCATCAGGCATCAATTAGGGTATCATACCTTTATCAGTAAGGAGATTATCCAGATTTTCACCCCATGAGATAACCCTGTTCTTTGAAACTTTGCGTCCTTTTTCAAGCACTTTCTGTGGGTCGATACCCACGCTATTATGAGGTTTCGGGTATTTTCCATTTCCTGGCAAGCCAAGCTCTGTCTTTGTAATCCTGCAAGATACAATAATTGAGCATCTTCATAAATCGGTTTCCGCTAAACTGCTGCTCATCAGTTTCATTTCCATGGTTTAATACCCTCTTGATTTACATGTTTTCCCCTTGCCTACGCTTTTTGCACTTTTTTTGCCTCTTTTGGTACCCATTGTCACCGCCCTATTTAATGGCTGTTTACGCCCTATCTAATGGCTGTTTACGCCCTATTTCACACACTGAGGATGGACCTTGGAATTGGTCCGAAACGTTCTTTGTAGCTAATTATGGCTGAGCCACTCACTTATAACATGGACTTGTCGTTATACTCTACTTATACTATACTTTATACTATACTATACTACTATACTATACTTTATACTATTATACAAAACTATTATATTATATTATTATATTATATTATATTATATTATATTATATTATATTATATTATATCATATTATACTATACTTTATACTATACTATACTATGCTATACTATACTATACTATACTATACTTTATACTATTATACAATACTATTATATTATATTATTATATTATATCACTATTATTATACATCATATCATATTATATCATATTATATTATATTATATTATATTATACTATACTTTATACTATACTATACTATACTATACTATACTATACTATACTATACTATACTATACTATACTATACTATACTATACTATACTATACTATACTATACTATACTATACTATACTATACTATACTATACTATACTATACTATACTATACTATACTATACTATACTATACTATACTATACTATACTATACTATACTATACTATACTATACTATACTATACTATACTATACTATACTATACTATACTATACTATACTATACTATACTTTATACTATTATACAATACTATTATATTATATTATTATATTATATTATTATCATATATTATATCATATCATATCACATTATATCATATTATATTATATTATATCATACTATACTTTATGCTATACTATACTACATTATACTATAATATACTATACTATACTATACTTTATACTATACTATACTATGTCGTTATACTATATTTTATACTCTTGGTCACATGGATTTGTCTTTACTTTATATTACTGGATTGCCAAATCTTTGAAAATGGAAACTAAAGAAATAGAAAATTGACATGCTGAGAAGACCACAACTGTGATTTTTTTGCCGTCGTGCTTGCCTAATCGGTAAATAAACTGATTTACAATGTGCCCTGCTTAAAAATCATAATTTGCTTGATTACATGTCTGAATTACAAAACAGCTCTAAGATCCAACATACGAGAACAAGAAAAATATGTAAAAAGAAAGGGTCTCTGAAGTCATACGTATGTGCAGAACGTAGATTAAGATTATCGACCTCTTTGATCTTTCAAAAGCGATTTTAATCTCGTTTTGAAAGTAGCTAGCAAAGGAGCAGTTTTGATTTCATGGCTTAACTGGTTCCAAACAGTAACTCCTAACTCCTAAGAAAAACGGTCTCGGCTCGTGTGAACAGAAGGCCTGCCCAATATAAAAAAAAATGACGGAACAATATGAAAATAGCATGAAATGTCACGGACTGGCCTCCTGTCCTCATGTAAAATGGCAAATTGTTGCCGCAAATTTTGAGAACGGAGCATCGGCATATTTTGAAACGGCATGCTGTGAAAACTTGAAAATAAACATTGTGCGATGCTTTCAAAATGAGGCAGATCTATTCTTAAAGTAGAGGTCTTCGTCATCCAATTCTTGGGGAGATTTCAACGAGTTTGGAACCTTCAAATCCCCTACCTTTTCCGAATTGCTCCGGAACATAGTCTAAGATGGCAATGCAACAATATTTACTAAAAACAAATGAATGTTTTACGTACACTATTGGCAAAACCATGTTTGCGATATCTTTAGCCACGTGCATATTGACTCCACTAGTCGCCATCTGTCCTTTGACAGCATTCACACCAACGTGTCCCATTGCCGCACTAATAGCCATGTGCCCGATGGCCGCTTTTGTACCCAAAGGCTTTTTGTCTGCATCAGCAGAGTTCCTTTTGGGATTCTGAATGTCCGTAGAGATTTGATCGTCATTGATCAACTTAGAATCCTCAGTCCTTGACTTCTCCGAAGTCGAAACACTCTCAGGAACAAGCGGACGTTTCATTTCACAAGGGATGTATCCATTTGCTGGGACAACCTCGTTTTCAGCTATCTCTTCCGAGCCTCCATTCAACATTGGCACAGAATCTGATTTCAACGGGGTCACTTCGCTGCTGTTTTCAGCCTCGACTGATTTCACTGATCTTGAAGCACAATAAAACACAGAGTTACCAACTCTCGTAACATCAAGTTCACTCGTTTCCAAAATTCGCTTGACAGTCAAATTGAAATGTGATGAAATTGATAAATTGCTGACTATTGATGGCGATCGTGCTCTCTCTGTTGTTTCACTAAGCTCATCGAAACTATCACATCCAATAGTTATCGGCCTACATTCACCGCTCTTTGGACTCCGATGGCCTTTACTATCCATTGCGGCAGTACTTTCCGAGCTGGAAAGCCTTCGATCAAAGGATAAATTTGACTGGCCTAAATCCGACCATCCACTGGATGTTGAGGGCATTTTATCGCTGTCTTCACTCCTTCTTGGAAACATGTCTACATTAATTCTACCCGTTGGACTGTCGTTCACATCTTCAACTGGCGACTGAATACGACCATTCTGTGACAATCTTTGAGACTCAGAACAGGAAGAATCTGAACTGCCAAATTTTATTTCCTTCTTGTTCAAAGGGCTACTCGTGTGAATCGGGTTTGGCCTTTCTATTCGTCTATTACCTTGCACAGAATCTTTATCTATTGATTTTTCTTCAGCGTATGATTCTGAATCGTCAAAACTTGGAAAATATTTTTCTTTTTTTCTAGAAATTCTCGGTGAGGTGAAATCAAGTAATTTCTTCTTTGCACGTGCAACGGAAAGTTTAATCCCCTTCCTTGAGTCTTCAGGAAGACTAACTCTATGTCCATCAGCGGGAGTCAGAGAAGGGGAATTGGTGACTGACAGTTTCGGGCTTTTACTCTTGAGTTTTGATTTCTGTTCATGACGAGGGCTGTTCTCTATAACACCGTTTGCCTCTTGGCAAGGTTGTCTTTTTTTCGAAATATTTTCTGCAACTTCATTTCTACTTTGTTTATTTTCAAAACCATTTTGAGACGGTGTGGATTGATTTGAAGTTAATTTTCTGTCTTTAGCGATTATAAGATTATTTCGTTTTCTGACGTTGCTTTCATTGGACTGTGCGGTCTCGCGGTCTTGTCCCCGCGAACCACTTTCCGGTACGCGTGACGAACAATAACCCGCACTCTTATTCACCATTTTGCTGATATACCTATCGAGTTGTGAATCTTCATCACTCGTGTAGCTGTCGGCGGGTGAGCCAACAATCGTCGGAACACCAAGAAAATCCAGTTTTATATCATCAATATCAATGTCATTGTCATAAATCGAATCAACTGAAGAACGTGAACGAGTTTCAACATTCGAGGACTCAACGTCGATCCTTGGTGTCGTATCACAGTCTGAAGAATAACTGAAATAATCGAAGTTATTTCTGATTAGACTTGGAGATGATTCAGGAATAGTTTCTCGTAATATTCGAGGCGAGGCGTCAGGTATGGATGCAAAATTTCTTGACTGCAATTCATCAGAATTGATTCTAGAATTCTCGTCCTGGTTTTTACGATGATTTGCGCTGTATTTCTCAGTTTGTTTACTACTTCTGCGAGCTGATTCTTTATTCTGGTTAAATAAACAATCACGACACATATCTGCCATCTCTTCGTCACGTACTTCACCCGTTACTCTCTCATTACAGTTATGTTTAACCACATTGTCGATTGGTTTTTTATTTCTGTATGAATGTCTAGCTTTTCTGCCAAGGTCAAAGCTCTCTCTGTGGTTTAAATCCCTGACGTTCTTATCGCAGTATGTTTTTGAACTCTTTCTGCTACAATCAAAAGACTCTTTGTTATCGATCTCATAATGGTCAGAACTCACGCTGTTAAGATCCCTTTTACCTTCCGATCTTGAACAATTGTAATCCATCTCCTTGCAAACACAGTTAGGGCTACCCTTATAGCAGTCATTTCTTGTGCTGATGTAGTCGTAACTCTGTTTGCGTCTTTCATTTTCCTCGCAACGGTAATCCAGACTTTCATTACCGATTGCAAAACTTCTGTTTCGATATTGAGTGTTATGTTCTGTTGCCTTGTTACTATCAGTTCTTTTGCAAGAAATTTCGTGACGAGTACTGAAACGATCTTTACGTTCTCCTTCATAACGACTAGAATCGCTACTCGACGGACATTCCTTGGGGCCTATTCTAGGCCCACTTGCATTCGATAGTTCATTTTGCTTCTCTGTTGCTCCTTCACAAGACATTCTGTAGCTATCATTTCGCCGTCTTGAACCAAGATAAGAACTATCCTCTATTTTTCCTCCCAAAGAACTCGAGTCAGCTGTTAACGAATGTTCCTTGAAGCTCATTCTAGGCCCAATCGCTTTTGACAGTTCATTTTGCATTTCCACTGTTCCTTCACAAGAAATTTTGTTGCTATTGTTACGCTGTCTTGGATCTGGATTGAAATTATCCTCCGCTTTTCCTTCACAAGAACTCGAATCAACGGTCCGCGAACGTTCCTTGGGGCATCCCTTAGACCGGCCTATTTTCGGTGTCTCGCTTTGTTTCTCCATTGTTCCTTCACAAGAAATTACGTAGCTATTGTTACGCCGTCTTGAACTTGAAAGGCAATTCCCCTCCACTTTCCCATCAGAGGGACTAGAGTCAACAGTTGACGAACGTTTCTTCGGGCCTACTTTAGACACACTCGACTTCGACTGGTCATTTTGCTTCCCTGCTGTTCTTTCACATGAAATTATGTAGCTACCATGATGCCGTACATCAGAGTAATCTCCCATTTTTGCTCCCAAAGAACTAGAATCCACAGTTATAGAACGTTGCACACGGCCTGTTTTTCGACTTCCCGATTTCGATCCCTCAGCTGGTTTCCCTACACATTTCTCCGGGGTATCATGACAACTCTGATCCTTCGAACTGACAACAGAGCCATTTGAAGTTTTGTCTTTGTTTTCAACATCTGTTGAGTAGAAATTATCAGTCTTGTCGAGGCTTTTCCTTGATTTAGGAGTCGAATGCCACGTTCGAATTGATGGAGATGTGCTTTGTATCCTACCTTTCGGTGTCTCAGCCTTATCGAGCGTTTTTATTTCTGCTTTCGAATTCCGCGTCGACGTCTTCATGAAAGTCAAGCTTCTTGAAATGTTAGTGATTTTCTTTAAAGTTTGATTGTCCCAGGAATATCTTCGCTTTATGCTTGATTTGCTTCTCTTGTCGTAAAGTGGACAGGAATCGGCTCGCTCCTGGAACAAAAGTATGAGAATTTCGTGAAAACAAAAGATGTAAAAGAAGCAAATTCGCTTAATTCATTTAAATGCAAACTAAAACGCCACTTGCAGCCTACTGCCTGAATGTAATATTTCGTTCCATTGACCAGTTTTGATTCTGCTCCTTTCTATTCCTTTTATCATTTATACTTAAGTTTGACTTTTTAGATATATTAATATTAGGTTATTTTAGGTTTTAGATCTTAAGTTTTTTAGCAAGATATTATTGATTTTGTAAGTTTTTTACACGGCCCCCTGTTAAGCAGTTTTTGATTGATGGGGCCAGCGTGTATAAATAAGTTAGAATGAAAATGATGATAATGATTCATGAAAAAGCAATTTTAAAGCTAACTACAAACTCTTTTATACGACCGGGAGCATATCGAGTCTGGAGCACTTACAACAAAACAGAACAGTGTGATTACAATACATAAATCGTTTAAAATGACTTGCTGTATGTCGAAACATGTACCGGGTGACCCAGAAAAAACTTCACGAGCTAAATCATAACTAGCTCTTTGAAGTCAAAAGCTATTGCCAAATGCTTTCTGTCACAGTGTAGTTGAAAGGCTTAGCTATCTTTTGAGATGCGTCATGGTCATCTTAAGCAATGATCACCAACGGAAAAACCAGATTCAATGAAAATGTTGAATCCAGGATTCCTCATTTTGAGTGAAATAATCGCCATCATTTTCAAGTTAACATTTTGCGAAAACTCTACATAGCGATGGATTAGAAGTCGTCTGGGGAAATTTTTGTTTGCAAAGTGAGTGACAAGAGGTCTTTGATTTCATGCTCCAAAGTTTGAATTCAATTTAGTCACACTTTGCAAAAAATGGACTGAAAAGCGAGGTAATGGTCTGAGAAATGAGTGAATTTTCATATTTTTGAAACAGTTTTTTCGGACAGCACGCATATCTTCAACTGACCAAGCAACATCTCAAAAGATAGCGGAGCCTTTCACCTGCATGCTGATACCCTGTTTGTCTTCATAGCGTTTGCTTTCAGGAAAATTCGTGCGATCTAGCTCGTGAAGTTTTGGGTCACCCGGTACACATCTATCAAGTGGGCCAAAAAATACTGTAGAAACCCGTATAACAGAACCCAGGTTTTTCTTGGGCAGCCTGAATTGGTTTTTAATTAAGTGGTAGTTACTCTAAATTCCAGCCTGGAAGGTTCTTAAAGATGTTCTTATATACAACACTCGCACCTTGCACACAGTAATACGGTTTTCAGCACACGAAATCTAAAGATTTTGAGAATTCCCTAAGACTTCTTGAGAACATTTTAGGTTAGACTTATTGTTACAAATCTCATAATCATTTTCACCACTGAAGAATTCTCATCAGACTATCAAGAATTTTTGAAAGCTTTGAGGAATTCTGAAGACATGGAACCTGTTTTATAAGAGGCTCCCCCAGTGTCAGCCTCTGAGAGGTTCTTATTTAAGGGGTATGGAATATTGAATTTCACCCTCAAGGTTTTTATAAAGATGGGTTCTTTTATACGAGTTTCTACTGTAGGCTTCCGCTTCTGAAAAATCGTAGTACCTACCGGGTGTTCCCAAAAATTCTGCCCTGTTTTTGTGGCTGCTGTGGAGGAGCTCTACCATCAATCATCTCGGTTTTTAAACAGTTGCATAGGTCACGCTTCACCTTGGAGTTTGAGACCTTGTATGAGTTAATCTGACACGTGGCTGCTGATTTGTGGCGGAAAAAACGTAGAATTAGTGGTTGCTTCAAACATAACACTTCTATTGTTCTCCAGCAAAAATGTCAAAATAAAGTAAGTTTTCGAAGAAAGTGTTCTGGCGTCTTATTAAAATTTCACTTCGTTCTTAAAAGGGTAAAAAGTCCTCTCTTATGAATAGAAAACACTGCTAACCCATTTTCAGCAAAAATTTCGCAATTTAGATTTAGCAAAAAAACATTTCAATACGACGCTAGAAACCCTTCTTTGAAAACTTACTTTATTTTGAGATTGCTGGAGAAAAACAGAAAGTGCTGTTTTTGAAGCAACTACTTATTATGCCTTTTTGTCTTGCCATAAATCAGCAACCATGTGTCAGACTGACTCAAACAAGGTCTCAAACTCTAAGTTGAAACTTGACCTATGCAACTGTGTAAAACCGAGAAATTGAATCCAAAGCTCCTCCATAATAGCCACACAAACAGGGCACAATTTTTGGGACACCCTGTAGAGTATTGGATGGATTTGAATTTGAATTAATTGAATAGGATTGAATTGGATGGATCTGAATTTGAATTCATTGAATAGGATTGAATTGGATGGATTTTAATTTGAATCAATTGAACTGGATTGAATTGGATGGATTTGAATCAATCAAATTTTTCTTGATAGAGACAAAAGTATTCTATGATTTTCCTCAAATCTTTAAGAGCAAAGAAAACATCAAAAAATCCGACTGTACGAAAAGTCGCTTGTTGCAAAATGGCTAAAAACAGGCCTAAAACATAAATAGTGAGGAATCACTTTCACATAAGACGACGCTAGCGCTCTTAATCTCCCTAAAGAGTCATAGGAAACGAATTCTTCAACAAATGCTGAAGATTGTGAATTCCATTGCAATATATGTGCAGAGGACATCTGATACCCGTGGAAAACACTACTTTGCATGGTTCAATGTGAGAAGTTTCTCTACAATTTGATAAAGCTGTTTAAAGGGAATTTTTTAAGCTAGTCCGGGTCAAATCAAAAGTGCAATCTATCGAATTTGATACCCTCGACAAGTGCGCCTTCCTTGTGGAGCCAAAGAAGCAATTGATGCCCAGGCATTTTCTTTAGCCTATTTACAGCTGCCATGAGATACAACTATGTCTATTCCCTTTAAACTTTAACCTAAACTACACTGTCTGATACCAAGCCTTAATTTGCTTCGCTTCAGCTCTAGGGCAGCTTCGGATCCCATTCTGCAGGCTAGGTTTCCCTATAATCAGGGATTTAAAAACCCAAAAACGGATCAATTAAACAGTGATAATCTACAAACAAGTCTTGCGAAATAAGGCTGTATGTAAAACATGGAATATGAAACGGTGGAATGGAGCAAAAGAAGACTCCATAGTCTGTTCGTGCAACTCATGGCCTCTTAGTTTTGACAATCGTAAAAAAACAATTATTTTCATATCTCATATTTCAATTTATTAATGACGGAGGCCCTTCATCGTAGTGGCTGATTTTCAAGGGGCCCTCTACACAAACACTTGTAAAAACTAAAGTGGCTAAAAATATCTAAAAACTTTTTACAATAAATATAGGAAGCTAAACCGTAAAGCCTGATTATCAAAGGTAAAGAATTATGCATAAAACCAATAGAACCAGTAGACTGGGAAACTTCTCCAACGATCCAGCAACCAGGGCAGTCCCCGTTCAAACGCCCGACCTCACCAAACTGACACCAATTAAGCATAGAAACCGCGGGTCGCGGCCAGCGACCCGACCACAAGAAAAATTCCCCAGCCTATTATTTTGCTATTATATATTCTGTTTGGAGACATCAATGGATGGTGCCTCTTCAGTCTTAGCTGGGAGGATGTTCCACAGTTTTGCACCACAATACGAAAAATAGAAATGCTGGTTTAAAAAAATATCACTTATTTTGCATTTCCTCTACAATAAATCAGCAACCTCTTGTTACATTGACTCAAACAAGGTTTCAAACTCTAAGTTAACGCCTGACCTATGCAACTGCATAAAATCCGAGACAATAAAGTCTACAGTTCACCCAACTACAGCTACAGAAACGAGCATATTTTGAAGCAGATGGATGTCTTTTTGACACAACTTGTAATTTTTTTATATAATCTTATGAAAATACAACGGCTAAACAACTACAACTACGGAGCTACACAATTACTAGATAACTACTACAAAAGATTACGAAAAACAATGCCACAAGGAGAACGGAAATACGTAGCAACCCTGTGGCCATTTAACATATACCACCTTGTAATTTAGCTAAAGCAGAGTCATTTTGCAAATCTCATATCATTATATGGCGTTCGAAAATAAGGCTTCTCGGATCGGCAACCGAACAACTCGATTGGCTCTTGATCGATCCCCAAAAGCCGCATGTTTAAAGCCATGCTGGACTAGTGTTGCCTTGGAAATTAACAACAATGTAATGCTTCCTTGCGTTGGCAGAGGCTGCTAAAACGGAAAGCCAAAGTTTAGCTTATTCCTCGAGGTCTTCTTTGCTGTAAATTTTGAAGACGAAGTTAAAATCATACACGAAGGAGATGCGAGCGTTGTTGGCATTGAAAGCACCAAAGAGTGATGAACATATCAAAACACAGTAGAAAAGTACAATAATGTAAATAATGATTCTGAAAAGTCTTTGAAATACAATGAAGCCTTTATTAAACGATTACTCGATCCATGCCGGAAAATATTTGGACCTTAATTATTTGTAGTAGTGGCAGTAGAGTAGATTGTCAAGCATTCTAGCTACTTGAAGCTAATTTAGGTCCGCTATGCATGCTGCTGTGAGGCCTAGTTTAACGTCCCTTCTGAAAGACGCGGAGGTGAGTTGCGAGGTCAGGCCTCCGAGGTCACCTATACGGAGTCTGACCTCACTCCACCGAGCTTATTTTCAGTCACCTGGCAAAACCTGTGTAAGCCGCTCGGCCACTCACACCTCTCTGCGTTCGGACGGTACGTCATATTTTAGTCCAAACATTTTCCAGGACTGTCCTCGTATTCGTCGAATAACTGCATATTACTAACCTTTTCCAAATCATCCGGCTTTTTTTCAAAGTTACTTCGATTCATATTATCCAGTTCTAAAAAGGACAGAAGCATTAATAACATCATCATAAAATAAATAGTCTTAGCCCTGTATACACGACGAAACATTCTCATGGAAAGTATCAGGGTACATTTGTATCGTGCAGGTCTGAATATTTTTTCTGGTGATTGAGGGCCAATAGCTCTAAGACCATTTATCAGACTTTTATGAACTGACTTGTTTCACATATGCTTGCAAGCGCTTCACTGATTCTTTCGCACTTACTAATCCATAATCGACTGACAAGTTTTTTTAGTGTTTGTTGTCGAGTAGGCAACCAAACTTTATCATTTCATGGTAGAAAAACTGGCGAAGCTTTTGACTTCAAATAGAACTTTAATATCAATAGCAAGTACATTATGGACCAGAATGGCTTGTGAAATCCTTGTTCCGAAACATGCCCTTTAACAGCATTTTCCTCATGTCTAAATGATGAGTGACTTAAGCAAAAATAATTTTCTTATCTAAGTTAGCCTTGGACTGACAGATTAACATTCAGTTTTGAACATCTGTCTCATATTTTTTAATTCACTGCCCGCTAAAAGCGTAAACTTGTTTTCCGCTCACACGGTACAATTAAAAGTCTTAAGATTGAAAATTTATTCTTGTCAGTTGACCACCTGGGCTTCCTGTGGTCTGGAAGCTATGCTTATCTTCTAATGTAAATGGCACCACTGTGTGAACACATCTCTTGTGTGTCTGTCGCATTGCAGCGCACGTTGTTGTTTGAGGAAAGGTCGTGTCAGAGCCAAACAGTGTCACATCAAGTGAGAGAGAAGTGACCTGAGCATTTTGAAGCAATTTGATCAAAACTACGACGTAAACGAAACACCGCTATCTCATTTTTTTAGTCCATCTCAGTTTTTGGTTGATAAAGAACTATTTGACGGCTAGAAATGAAAGTTGCACAACCTGTGAAAAATACACGTAGTACTTTGCTAAGAAACAGAGAAGATGATCCGGAGAAGTTGAGCCGGAAGCTATCTTCAATTATGACATTTTGCGCACTCAAGGTTCTTATGAGGTTTTCCAAGGTTGCATAACAATCTTCACGTTTAACACCTGTCCCCTCCTAACCATTTCAAAACAAACTTGTTGAGCCCTTACCAAGGTGGCACCATTACCACTGATGGTTGCAAGCAGAAATCCTTAGCTTTTCTGGCTCAGGATTTAGAAAACGACGCAAAAGCCACCATTTTGGAACTTGCAATGAAATCAAAATATTTCCACGGAATCTAGTATTATAATAGCATCCATTAGATATTAAATCGTCCATAATGTTTGTTGTATTTAGGTTAACACTGCGTGTCTTTTCATATTGGCCATGGGGTAGTCATTGTCTTTCGCTCCCCATTGTAGCGTCCCTGTAGTGTTGTACAGTAACTAGAACCGTATAGTAGAATGTAGGATTTGTTGTAATATCTTTAATGAATAAAAAAACAAATAAATAAATGGCCCAATTTCTAAATCATCCGGTAACATGAGAGCGACCTGTTAACAGGCAGTACATTTTAAACTCATACGTTCTAAATTCACAAAATTAGCCGAACCTACATGCCCGCACCGGCTACTTTTCTTGGGGGGTGCCGTAGCCCACTTAAAATCCCTAATTTCATTGGTTATGGTGCGAAAAACAAGGGCAGATTTTGCAATACAATGGAAACAGCTGCTTTGACTGAATCCTCGATTCAAAGCGATTAACAACTGCAGACAAAGGGAATTCTCTCAACCAGCAGATCAAAACAAACACTGGCGCAAAATTTCAGAAGCCGAGAAGAAGGAATTATAGTTCTTGGGTATCTAGGGCTTGAATGAAATGAAAACCACACACCTTCTGTACCAAATATACAAAGTCCGCGAGAAAGGAATTTAGATTTATCCTTCTTCTTTCGCGATAAGCACACCACTTCTCTTAAAATACCTGTCGCTTGAACAAGGTGAAAGCTTGCCCTACTGGTTTCGGGGCAGCTTAGCGGCCGTGTTTGTTTTTATTTACTGGTTGAGAGAATTTCCTTTGTCTGCAATCGTTGATCACTTTAGACTGAGGTGTCAATTAAAGCAACTGTTGCTATTGTATTACAAAATCTGTCCTGTTGGTGCGAAAAATGATACAAACATGCATTGATCTACTTTTCCGAGAACAGACTTGCCCCTTCACGGAATTTCCTAGCGGAACGGTGCTAACGAATAAAAGGGCTTCCCTACCTCCGATTATATCCCTCAATGGTCGATAATCCATATGCTTTCTCGGCGTACAGTAAAGCACATATTTCAAGCCTAACTGTAGGTGAAGGAAATGCTGAAAGAAAAACAAAAATGTGATGAAGCGTGCGACAGAAGGAAGCACAGTGGAAGGAAACAGTTTTTGCTTTGAAAACAAATCAAACAATTTTGACGGCCACTTGCAAGTAAACAGGAACAGAGCTGGGTCATCCTAGTCTTGCAATTGAAAAAGACAGCTTCACAGTCTCTCAGCCGAAGCAGATTCCCACGAAAAAGCAAGAAATCTGTATTAACCTTTGAAATCTAAAACAAAAAATTCACGTTGCAGCTGCCGGCCTTATTTTGCAAACTCCTTGTACGGTACGACTTCAAGCTGCCGCTATTTTTGGGAAATCTTTGCAAGGTTTCTCAAAGACTATTGTACCCGATTTGTATGCCTAGCAGTGGCGCAACGGAAAAACTCGGGGCCCTTAGTAATTTAGTTATGAATGGGCTCTGACACGGCCGAATAAGCAAATTTGACGAATTTTAAACATCAAAAAGGCATTTCTAATCGGCAAAATCAAGGCGAACCCAGTACATCAAACCTCCATAACCGGCGCCTATGGAAGTTTAATATATAAAGACACGTTTGCACAAGAAAGATATTGGGGGAAAGTTGCTGGGCAAAGTGATCTACATTTGGGGTATTCCCTTAGGAAAATTTTCTGAAACAAGCTTTTTGGAATGTCGGAAAACGTATCTTTCATAGAGCTTTGACATTCAATGTAGCAAAAAGGATTGTGATCAACGACATGCTTCCCAAGGAAATGGATTCGATTGTTGAGCTTTATACCTTATCAGCCCTTTTTACGCCGTAACGCCGGCCCTTTTTAAGCCGGCCCTAATTCCACGAGTTCCAAAATTTGCTCTAACGCCATTTAGGGCCGCCTTTAACGCAACTCAAAGAGCAAAGGAACGGAAATATTGAGAATGGATATCTTTATGGACCTCTAAGTCATTTGTTCTACTTTTTCTTTTAAAAAACCGTGATTTTAATCAACAACAACTGTTTCATTGTTTTCTACATCTTCTCATTTCAAGGATTCTAAAGAGCTTGTTCTCTCCGGTTTTAGAAAGGCGCATTTTTCCGAAGCAGTAGCCGAAGCCGCAAACTTAGCTCATCTGTACGAAAATCCGTTTCAGGACATTCACGCGGTTGATGGAACATCTTAAAGAACCTTCACTTTACTTTTGTATTCTGCTTTCTTAATATCTTGAGCAAACTTTGGCCAAGGATATAGGAAACACTTTAAAATTTTCTTCTGATCTAAAAAGCTTTTGATTTCTTCTACGTCTGCCCAACTCATGTTAGCACTAATAATGTCCAACTTTTATAAAGGGCAAGTAATTTAAGATCCGGGGCTTAGAATTACCTGTCCTGTATTAAAAATACATAAAATATGGTAGGTGCTAGCAAAAAAAGCATTAAAAAATTCCGCTTTTCGAGAAAGATTCCAATTTTTTGGCCCTTTTAACGCCAGCCCTTTTAACGCCGCTTAAAGAAAATTAATGCCATTTAGGGCCGGCGTAAAAGGGCCGATCAGGTAGCTGAGACATCATAGCTATAGAAAAGGATTAGCAACCACTTATTAGACTGGCTAAAACAAGATCTAAAACTCAAATTGGAAGCCTTTCCTATGTAAATGTATCAGGAGCAGGGTAATGGAGTGTACAGCTCCACCCCAGAGGCCACACAAATAAGACAGTTTTTCTGAAACACCCTGTGTTTTCCAGAATAAGCAAGGAACACATGAACGAAACGATAAATATACCTCAGGCAGCTGTTCAATTGCTTTGTTACAAAGTGAAACAAGTTCTTCAAGTTCACTATCTTCGATTCTAGATTCTGCGGCGATTCTACGATTTCTAATTTCTTCATAAGTTTCCAAGATGTCTGCTATCTGAATTCAAAGAAAAAGGCCTCATTAACGTTGGTGAGCAAACGGAGCGCCGCTCGCAAGCACATAACGTCGCCAGGCATCAGCTGCTGGAATTTTTACTGTACTGAGAGTGTTGATCACAGCCACATTTTCCCCACTCATTTGCTTGCAGGGAAAAGAGAAGGTGGGTCAGAGACGCAAAAACACTACCTACCTTCGAACCTGGTTTGGAGGAAGTTTCTAGCAAAAATTGAGGAAGTTTCTGTGAAAAGATAAGAATTTCTAGTTATCTCATGTCCTCATAAGGGGAAACTGAATCTGCAAGACTGGGAGAGTCATTCTAAGCTAATGTAAAGTTGATTTCCTCCGAAATTTTCTCGCCGACGTGGATTTATGGAAGAACCATCACAAAACTTTAATAGGTTGCATTTTTGGCAAACATTGGATCACGAGAGATATTCCGAGCTAAACTGAGGAATGTTCACTTTTACCGTAACTTTTTACAGTCACAGTAACTTATTTTAGAGAGGAAAGTTCTCCTTTAAATTTTCCTGAAGATGGTGACAGTTCATCTAAAACTATTATCATTTTTTCAAAATTTCCATTCCAGCACTGGGCAAAATTAGATCAAGAAGGGCGTCCTAAGCTAAAGGATAAGGATTGTCCGCAAAAATTTTCTCGAGAGCAAATACCCCTCATTTCAATTTCTCCAGTAAATCTACCCTTGCTACAACAAGGGCAGATTTTGTATTATAATAGCATCAGTTGCTTTGGTTCACACCTAAACTCAAAGCGATTAGCGGATGCAGACAAAAGAAATTCTCTCAAGCAGAAATTCAAAACAAACGGAGCCGCATAGCTGCCCTGAAACCAGTACGGCAAACTCTCGTTTGGTGCGGGCGAATGGAGGCATTTAAGAGAAGTTATGTGCTTAAGACAAAAGAAGAAGAGTAAGTCTAAGGTTCTGTCTCGCGGATTTTGTTTACGTGATTCTGAAGCCAAGCAGACGGTATTACGATTGTTGCATATTCATTGCTCAGATGTAAACAGCTCTTGAGTCAAATAGACCAAATCCGCCAGACAGAACTAAGGATTTACCCTTCTTCTTTCGTTTCTAGCACATGTCTTCTCTTAAAAGCCTCCCTTTGCCCGCACCAAGCGAGAGTTTGCCGTACTGGTTTCAGGGCAACTTTGCAGCTACGTTTGTTTTGAGATTCTGCTTGAGGGAATTTCTCTTGTCTGTATCCGCTAATCGCTTTGAATGGCGGTGTGAAGCCAAGCGACTGATGCTATTGTATTACGAAATCTGCCCTTGTTCCTTGCTACGCCACTGTACAACCGACTAAAATTATTGATCATATCATTCACAATTTGATCAAGTTAAAGCTTTAGCTTGGTGTGCGAACCATTTTGTGATCTTTCTCCACAGACTGCAGGTAATAGGGTAATAGGTCCTCGGACATGTAAAAATCATGATGTTTGATGTATCATGGACAGATGAATCAATACCTTCCTTGATATAAAAAGGCTGTTTCTCCTTAGGCCCCGTTCACACTACTCCGTTTTTGTTTGTATCCGTTTTTGTTGCATCGAAGCTACCCGTTCACACTGCTCCGTTTTTGTACAAAAACGGAGGGAAAAACATCCGTTTTTGTGCGTTCACATTTATCTGCCTGATGACAAAAACGGAGCCAAAGATATCCGTTTTCGTGCGTTCACATTGCTCCGGGTTTGTGAAGCTCATTATTGGATATTGGAGCGTTTTCAAAAACCTCCGTTTTTGTGCCTTCACATTGATCTAGAGTGTTTTCAAAACCTCCGTTTTTTTTGTGGCGTTTTTGTGCGGATCAGTGTTAACACTTGCACAAAAACGGAGGTTTTTCTCTCCGTTTTTGTACAAAAACGGAGTAATGTGAACGAAGCCTTATTTTCATAAAACTTTGAAATGAAGAAAGTCGGACCTTAAAATCCAGGCTTGGAGGAAGGTCAAGGACTTTTTACAACTTTGAGGTGAGTGGCCAAGCGGCTTATACAATTTCTGTCAGTTGTAATATAATTTTACATCCATCTGTTTCAAGATTTGAGCCATTTCCTCCCTGCGTTTTTGTCTCGTAGAGTCAACTTTTGTTGATAAATTGTGCTTTTAGGAGAATTCATAATCAGGGTGTCCCCAAAAAATTGTGTCCCATATGTGTGGCTACTGTGGAGGAGCTCTAGCTTTAAGTTTATCGATTTTGTATATGTCAGGAGTCAATTCAGAATTTGAGACCTAGTTTGAGTCAATCCAATTAGCAGTTGCTGATTCAGGGCAGAGGAAGGGAAAAAGTAAAAGGATGCTTCAAAAACAGCACTTCTGTTGCTCTCAAAGTACCGCAATCAGGTAAATTTTCAAAGAAAGGGCTCGAGCGTTGTATTTATAGGTTTTCTTCATCTTTAAATGGTTAATAATGTTTTTATTTGCAAGACAACATTATCAACCCTCTCACAAATGTGAAAGTGAAGATGAAGTTACGGTTTTTTGCGGCAATTACTGGGATCGAAGAAGCAGCGAAGTGCTAATTGAGTCTGCGACCACTTATCTTGACGCTCAAGTGGTGGGGCTCTACTGGGTATCGAACCCGCTTTGCCTGACTGTTCTGACTGCAAAGTCAGAGTATTACACCACTGCGCCACAATACCTTCAAAGAAAAAAAATCTGAATATAACGCCAGAACTCTTACTTCCAAACAGTACTTGATTCTAACGTTGCTGTAGAACAACTGAAGTGCTGTGTCAGAGTAACAACTGACTTTGCCTTTCTTCTACCATAAATCAGCAACTATTTGTCACATCGACTCAAACGAGATCTCAAACTCTAAGTTGAAGCCCCAGGGGGGACTTCTACTCGTATGTGACGGGGGGGGGCAGACATAGTATATTTTTGAAAAATCCAAAAATATACTAAATCTAGGACATTTTCAGGCCCCCAAAATATACTCATAGCTTCATGGTACATGAAAACTAAAGATTTTATATAATTTTCGGCAACTGCCCTGCAATATTTTAATGAAAAACTCAGCCTAGCACTCAACCTGTCAAATTTCTCGTCAGTAACCCCCAAAATATACCGATTAGGCACCAAATAGCGTACCCAAAGGTATACTAGACAACATTTTACAAACCCAAAAAATGTCTGACCCCCCCCCCCGTCACTTACTAATAGGGAGTCTCCCCCTGGGGTTGAAGCCTGACCTACGCAACTGTGTAGCAACCGTGACAATTGAAGTTACGGCTCCATCGCAGCAGCCACACAAACGGGCAAATATTTGGGACACCTTATATCCATATGAAATTACCTTTGTTGAATGAAGCAATCCAATAGCCTCGATGTAATAATCTCGATCATTTGGTGGGGGCGATTTCAACGCTGGAAACATGACTTTTCTTTTCGCTGTTTCTGTAGACAATTCACTCAGTAATTTTGCAATCTGAAACGATTGAAATAGAAAATAAAGGAATAAATGACATCTTAAAAAGCGAATAAAAAGTAAACAAATGTCAATCATGGAAGCAATTTGAGCTTCATTTATATTCAATCAAATTTTACAATACAAGGTACTTATCTAACGCTACTTCCAAACTTCTTTACTATACTACAGGGGCGAATTAGACTGATTTAAGATAAACTCCAACACTACAAAGTCTATCTTAAATCGCCCGTTTAACCTTCGACGTTATAAAGCGATCCCTGCCAATATGATGGAGTATTTTCAACTTGAGTAGACAAGATCTTCAAAATCGCTCCAGTCTTCAAAATCGGTCCAGTATACGATTTATCTGCGGCCTTTCAATAGTGCTTAGTTTATATTGGCACATCGGTAGTATATCGTACTTCTTCCGATCAGTTTTCATCTTTTCTCTGTGAAACCATGAATTCAAATAGGCGACCAGACGTCATAAAGCAAATGATCTGTGCTTTTTTGATGTCACGCTTAACAAAAAAGAGGCCACCCTATTGTTGTTGCCTCTAAATCGATTCTAGCCTCCTTATCGTGTATGGATGAGAAGATAGCAACAATTTTTGGCCTAAATTCGCAGAATATTTAACAAACGGCACGACGGCAGACCAGCGAGGCACCAAAGGCACCGCGTGGCAAGCCTAGTATTCAACTAATTTACAGCTGTTACGAAGGTCAATTGTGTGGAAAAAAGTTCATAATTCGCAGCAGCAGCTGCTAAGTTTGTAGTTTGTTTTCTAGAATTAATCAAACCAAACCCAGACTTGTCACTTAAAATCAGCTCAGATTAGTGTACTTGTATAAAATTTGGCTGCTCCTCTCCTGGTCACAATACAGTAAATCCCCGCATATAAGAACCTACTTTTTTGAGAGCCAGGCTGAAGTAGGTTCTTATTTCAAAGGTACTAAGACCAATTTCAAGGTATACAGGTTTGTATTTGAACGGGTGTCTCATGTAGGCCTATTCAGGTTCTTACAAAGATGTTCTGCCATATTATTTTTTTGGGAGTGTCGTTCTGGACCTAATAACTAATGGGGGAGGAGAATCAAACTTTAAAAGCCCAGTGGGACCAAAATGAACTTAATAACAGCAATCAAAAATCAACTTTGCTGCCCCGGCAATAAGAACCCATGCTTCATCAAACTGAAACAGGTTCTTAATTGTAAGGTGCATACTGTTACAAAAACAGCCTCCAGGTTCTTATTTTGGTAGGTTCTTATATGCGGGGATTTACACTACACAAGGTAGGAAGAAAATCCTTCTCCTACCTTAACTATCTTCTCAGTCAATGCCTTCATGGAGTCTGCTGCTTTCCCATTGAATTTAATATTCTGCAATGATGCCTGAATAATCTAAAAATAAAAAAATGCATAAAATAAAGCGTCAAAAAGACTTTTTGTGATAAAAATGCTTCCAAATTGCTATCCTTGTTGTTTTGAGCCATTGTGTTTCAAAGTTCTTATGAACAAATCAATGGCTGCGGTCACAGCATCGCATTTTCATATTATGATGTGAATCGATTAATTTCTTGTAATTCACCATTTTTGTCATCGGAGAATACGGCTATGCAGCCGTAAACTGACACCCAGTCTCAGAGTGATACGATGTCTCTTATAACTTCTACGCAAGGCTATGAATGGTTTATTCTCCAAAACAAAGCTAAAAGACAGCTCAGGGCCGTTTTAAGCAGGTTGTTTGCTTCTGACGGGCTCCCTATGGAATCAGCTCCCCAAGGCCAAAGCGCTGCAGCAGCGTTATATCACAGGAAGCCCAAATGGCTTAAAGGACAAGTCCAGGGTTGTTATAATTGTTGATTATTCAAAGAGATTACACTGTTGTGAATGGTGTGTAGTACCTTTTTCAATTTTGTCTCTTTTAATCTGAAAAACTCCACATTTCAATCTGCTAAGAAGTGCGAATCTGAAAGCTCGAGGCAACAAAACTTGGAAAGAACTCACGATTGGTGTTCAACAGATGGTAAGGTTGCTTTTTTCCAATAATTTTATCAACCCCAGAACGTTGACCTGAACGAGGCTGCCAAATCTGTGGATATTATACCACTCAAATTGCTAGCCTCCTTATGGCGCCTTCGCACACTCGTCAAATGGCGACGATATTTGGCCTAACTTACGAAGATTCATCATCCAATTTATGAAAATTGGAGGCATCAAAACTTGGAAAGAACTCACGATTGGTGTTCACCAGTTGGTAAGGTTGCTTTTTTACAATAATTTTATCAACCCCAGACTTGTCCTTTAATAGACGTTCTTTAAATGATGCTCTAATATCCTCAAAGGAAACGGAGGAGTCGAGGCTGAACACAAGTTACTAGATGCCATGAATGTTCAAAAGTGGGAACCTTTCTCTGGCTCACCCGGTATCTGACGATCTCGAAGAAAATTGGAAATATCTGAAAATGCCTGAAAAGTCGAAAAGTAAAAATTATAGACAAGTCACTGAAGTTTCTTCAAAGACATTCAATTACAAAACAAGCAGGGACTTTGTATACCCCCAGAGAGCACTCAACACATACGCTAACGGGGAGGTCAGTCCAAGAAATTTTCAGGCAGGCCAAAAATATCAGTTCATCTTCATAGGCAAAATCGGCTAAGGTTTGTTTACACCCATTTCAAGTCATGTGATCAATCTCTTGACAAAGCATATTTCAATCTCTCTAATATACTTCGTGCCATGAAAAGTTCTGCCATGAGTGCTAAAAGTAGCATAATATTGGATAATATTAACACTAGTTAATGTCGGACTTACCTCCCCGTACATGCATGTGCCAATTCCCCCCCTGGTGGTTTACTGACCCTGTATTGACGTGGTAAGCAAAAAATAATAGTGCGTTTACGAAACCAGGACGGCAACGCCAGTCAGAATGTCATCTGATATTCTGCAAAGCAAGCACTGTTTCCGTACGACACCTTAAACGAATCACCCACAAGGCCAAAAAGCCTCCTATAACTCAGAGATGCCTGAAAACCATGTTTTTTCTTTGAAGACAAACATTCATAATTGACCTTAGTTTTACTTCGGATGCCTTGATCTGTAGAAGGGAGAACGCCAGAAATGTGGCTTCCATGTTGTGAAATTGAAAAGGACAACTTCTGAGTCTCTCAAGGGAAGCACATTTGAACGAAAAACAAAGAATCTTTTGAACCTAAAGTTCTGAAACAAAAGTTACATTGCGTTGCAGTTGCCCTTTCAGTCATCGTTTCGTAAACTCGCTAATAACATCAGCGAAAACCGACTTACACGAGCGAGGTCATCAAATGCGTTTGTAAATGCATCTTCTGATTCGAACAATTCGTGGATCCTCTAAAATAAGAAAATTAAATAACATCAGGAAAAAGAAGCTTAATAATCGTATTTATTATGACTATTCATCACATATTAGGATTAAAGGGGGCCAACCTCCGAGTTTCTGTCCAAATAATGATTTATCTGTCCAAATAGTGCCAAGGCATGGTGACCCTTTGGATTTGTTCCAAATCTGTAAATCGACGTGAAAAAGGTGGGTGTAAAATTCTATGACCTAACCTAAATCTTTTGATTGGATGGCTTCGGAGAAACTTATCTTCTGATCTATGATTCTGCCGTTGGATAAACAAGGACAGATTTTGTAATATAATAGCAACAGTTGCTTAATTGACACCTCAATTCAAAGCGATTAGTGACTGCAGCCAAAGGAAATTCTCTCAACCAGTAAATCAAAACAAACATGACCATAAAAGTTGCCTCGAAACCAGTAGGGTAAACTCTCGCCTTGAGCTGGCGAAAGATGTTTTTAAGAGAAGTTATGTGCTTATAACCAAAGAAGAAGGGTAAATCTAAAGTTCTGTCTCGCAGATTTCGTTTATTTGATTCAGAAGCTGTGTGGTACTTGTTTCATTTAAGCCCACAATACCCGAGAGTTTCTGCTCGACTTCTGAATCAAATGAAGAAAATCCGCGGGACAGAACTTTAGATTTATCCTTCTTCTTTCATTATAAGTACATAACTTCTCTTAAAAGCCACTTTTCGCTTGCACAAGGAGAGAGTTTGCCCTGCTGGTTTCGGGGAGATTTACTGGCCAAACTTCTTAGTTTCTTATAAAAGAATACGTGCAATCCGATAATGTTGCCATTCAGTATGTCCTCGTTCCTTATCCTTAAACTGATGTTCTATCCTTTGCAACTGCTTTGTTACATATCTCCTGTAAATTATTGAAATGCATGTTCTCAACTTTCCTTACACTTCGTTGAATTATTAATTTATGTAAACCGATAAAAAACTGACATGGAAAAGGGTTTTTTCTAATTCAATGTCGATATTGAGTTTGCACTTGGAGTTTAGAAAAGGGGTTCAATCTCGATATTGAGTTTGCACTCGGAGTTTAGAAAAGGGGTTCAATCTCGATATTGAGTTTGCATTTGGAGTTTAGAAAAGGGGTTCAATCTCGATATTGAGTTTGCACTCGGAGTTTAGAAAAGGGGTTCAATCTCGATATTGAGTTTGCACTCGGAGTTTAGAGAAGGGGTTCAATCTCGATATTGAGTTTGCACTCGGAGTTTAGAAAAGGGGTTCAATCTCGATATTGAGTTTGCACTCGGAGTTTAGAAAAGGGGTTCAATCTCGATATTGAGTTTGCACTCGGAGTTTAGAAAAGGGGTTCAATCTCGATATTGAGTTTGCACTCGGAGTTTAAAAAAGGGGTTCAATCTCGATATTGAGTTTGCACTTGGAGTTTAGAAAAGGGGTTCAATCTCGATATTGAGTTTGCACTCGGAGTTTAGAAAAGGGGTTCAATCTCGATATTGAGTTTGCACTTGGAGTTTAGAAAAGGGGTTCAATCTCGATATTGAGTTTGCACTCGGAGTTTAGAAAAGGGGTTCAATCTCGATATTGAGTTTGCACTTGGAGTTTAGAAAAGGGGTTCAATCTCGATATTGAGTTTGCACTTGGAGTTTAGAAAAGGGGTTCAATCTCGATATTGAGTTTGCACTCGGAGTTTAGAAAAGGGGTTCAATCTCGATATTGAGTTTGCACTTGGAGTTTAGAAAAGGGGTTCAATCTCGATATTGAGTTTGCACTCGGAGTTTAGAAAAGGGGTTCAATCTCGATATTGAGTTTGCACTTGGAGTTTAGAAAAGGGGTTCAATCTCGATATTGAGTTTGCACTTGGAGTTTAGAAAAGGGGTTCAATCTCGATATTGAGTTTGCACTCGGAGTTTAGAAAAGGGGTTCAATCTCGATATTGAGTTTGCACTCGGAGTTTAGAAAAGGGGTTCAATCTCGATATTGAGTTTGCACTCGGAGTTTAGAAAAGGGGTTCAATCTCGATATTGAGTTTGCACTTGGAGTTTAGAAAAGGGGTTCAATCTCGATATTGAGTTTGCACTCGGAGTTTAGAAAAGGGGTTCAATCTCGATATTGAGTTTGCACTTGGAGTTTAGAAAAGGGGTTCAATCTCGATATTGAGTTTGCACTTGGAGTTTAGAAAAGGGGTTCAATCTCGATATTGAGTTTGCACTTGGAGTTTAGAAAAGGGGTTCAATCTCGATATTGAGTTTGCACTCGGAGTTTAGAAAAGGGGTTCAATCTCGATATTGAGTTTGCACTTGGAGTTTAGAAAAGGGGTTCAATCTCGATATTGAGTTTGCACTTGGAGTTTAGAAAAGGGGTTCAATCTCGATATTGAGTTTGCACTCGGAGTTTAGAAAAGGGGTTCAATCTCGATATTGAGTTTGCACTTGGAGTTTAGAAAAGGGGTTCAATCTCGATATTGAGTTTGCACTCGGAGTTTAGAAAAGGGGTTCAATCTCGATATTGAGTTTGCACTTGGAGTTTAGAAAAGGGGTTCAATCTCGATATTGAGTTTGCACTCGGAGTTTAGAAAAGGGGTTCAATCTCGATATTGAGTTTGCACTTGGAGTTTAGAAAAGGGGTTCAATCTCGATATTGAGTTTGCACTTGGAGTTTAGAAAAGGGGTTCAATCTCGATATTGAGTTTGCACTCGGAGTTTAGAAAAGGGGTTCAATCTCGATATTGAGTTTGCACTTGGAGTTTAGAAAAGGGGTTCAATCTCGATATTGAGTTTGCACTCGGAGTTTAGAAAAGGGGTTCAATCTCGATATTGAGTTTGCACTTGGAGTTTAGAAAAGGGGTTCAATCTCGATATTGAGTTTGCACTCGGAGTTTAGAAAAGGGGTTCAATCTCGATATTGAGTTTGCACTCGGAGTTTAGAAAAGGGGGTATTGTCATTCAGCTTTTGAAAACTTTGAAAACTTTCATTTTGAAAGATATTACAAAGGAATTTTCAGGATTTCCAGCTAAAAGTTGAATTAACGCTTGAAATAATGTTTAAAATTAGGTTTTCTTATGGAGTTTCATCTGACAATGTATTAAGTAGTATCAAGAATTTATTGGTTAATATTGTTGTTATTTTATCTGTATTAAGAGAGCACATTGTAAAACAGATTTCTTCTTATCAACTGAATGCTTTCACCCTGCATCATGGACAATAACGCACCGTGTTTGTAGCTTGGAAATTAAAGCTGTTACATCGATATTACCATAGTTTTCTTCATTGTTTTCCATTTGGCCCACATCCAACCAGTGCTAGAAACAACTTCAAATGGCTCCTACGGGTCTTAACTGTTGGCTCCTGCACAGCGTTCATCCTCATTTCAAATTGCCTCTAATATTGTAAGAGGAAGTTTTAAACGAGGATGAACGCTGTGTAGGAACTAACTGTTCAGACGCACAGGAGCCATATGAATTTAATTCCTAGCACTGGTTAGGCTTCAGCCGAAGAGAAAGCGACAAAGAAAAACAATAATATCGCGGTGATAAACTTTAGTCTCTTAGCTACAAACACGGTGCATTGTTGCCCATGCCTGTATAAATAATTTAAGATTGAAATGAATGATATGTTCTAGCGCAGTGCGGCAAAGTTTGATTTAAGTATCCGATTGCAAACCACACGCATTATATATTCTATGCTTACAAGAAACTCAACTGGTTAAAAGAAACTGAACTCTCAGAACGCCATAAAACTAACAATGTCAGGGAATCCTTTGCATATATATTTCATTTTCATCTGTTTCCAGTATCATATAACTCGGCAGGAATCGGGTGATGTCTAAACATCGGAAAGGCTTTAAAACAACTTAGTTTGGAGCCTTTAAGAAACTCGTAAAACACTCTAAGAACTCAATATCTGATAATTTTAACCAACACACAAGCCAAACAACACGTACATAAGCTGAACAATGGTGACATTAAATGTCTTCATTTCATTTTTAATTTTTAATTTTTCATCTTCACTTTTAATTCCTTATACAGGGTAGAAGCATCAATAAATATATAAACACTGCAAAATATATAGATCACATACTATAGAAAACTAAATATAAAGCCATGAAGTATCGCGGAACTAGTTTCATCCTTTCAACGAGGAATCTTCAGCCGCCTTATCATACACCACTTCGATTAACAGCCTCGTTTTGGAAATTGTTAACTTTATGGCGACGTAAAGTTTGGGAATCTGTAGGGGATTTGACCGTGAAAATGACTCGGGGTGCAGTAAAGTTTCACCCTGAACGATTTTTGACGGTCAAATCCCTTATGAATCTTTGAACTTCATTGTCATAAAATCAACATCACAAATGCCAGCAGGTTAAAAACATGTAACTAGATTAATGTTTGAGTGCTAAATCCGAATCTAGGCTCGAGATTTTCATAAGAACAATAGGAAGGAATTTGAAAAATTTCCAAAACGAGGCTGCTTAATCGAAGTGATGTATTACGCTGAAGATAAGGCTGACGATTCCTCGTTGAAAGGACGAAACTAGTTCGTTGATACTGCATGGCTTTTTACTTCTAGTTTATCTATAAATACTGCTTTAGAGCTTGCCCTGTCAAGTAAAAAGAAATACCTTATCTACAATTCATAAAAAGCCGAAAAGCAACAAATTGTTTTAACTTCACACCCTAATTTGTTCCGAAGTTTGGCTCCCCTGAATGAAAAGCTCTTTTGTCTCAAAGATGTTTTCAACAGCGAAAGGTACAAATCTAGTTTGGGACTACGTAATTCCCTGGTGCATTTATCAGCTACCCTTGTAAACAGACCTTGTACCGGGTGTCCCAAAAAAACGCAACATTCTAACACAAGCTGTTTCAAACTAAAAAATTAATAATAATTTTTCTCGAAATTTACAATAATTAGATTAAATTTTGAGATACCTTTCAGAAGTTTAGATGACCTGGTTGCAGAGTAATAAATCGACAAACTCGAAATTTGCTGTCGTGGCAAAACCAGACCGCCCACAACTAGTGCAAAGCATAATGCAAAATTACAAGCGTGACATTGTCTACAACTTTATTGGATTACAGACAAGCACATAATTTGATCAAGAAATTGTCACAAAAGAGATCCTTTAATGATTTATGAGTTATCTAGTTTCGAGGGAGCTCTCAGTGTTCATTTCCAGTTGAAAGCATAACTGTAAGAATGGCCTAGCCATATTAGAAAAAGCAATTCTAAAATGACAAAATGACAAAAAGTCACGACCGAAATCTTCATACAAGTATCTGTTCAATGTTCAATCAACTTTTGTGTTTGAGCACTTGTCAGCAATCTTCGGTAATTGCTAAGACTGTCATTTTCTATAATTTGACAATTTAATCAACTATTGCTAATGTAGCAGCTCTGGTTTAGACGTGGAAGCAATTTTGAACTTTGCTGATTTTTAACTTTACAATCAAGTCACCAAAAATACTGGAAAATATATCAAACTTTATACTAATAATTGCAGATTTCAATAAAAATAATTGTTTGCTAACAAGTATGAAACAGCTTCCATTAGAATTACTCAAATCTGCTGCGTTTTTTCTGGGACACCCGGTAGACATTCAGGCAATTCACGGTGCAATGACCTGTGAACAACTTTTTTTGTTTTGAAATCAATCATTCGTTGTATATCTAGCCAGCTGACTTGTTTAATAAGGGGTAGCGAAGAAGCTTCATATGGGCCTTTTTCGGCTCTCATATCAGGCTTGAAGAAGGGCAGTGCCAGACAGTCGCGGGTGAGGGGATGCAATCCCCCAATGTTTGTAGAAAACGATTTTCCTTTAAAAACGATACTTTTCAATGAAAACAAAAGCTTCGGCTCCAATATTTGGCAAAGTGTCCGACATTCAAGAAGGGCAGGACGACTTCTTTTCTTTCGATGTAAACATTGCAAAATGACATTTTCATCGCAATGGAAGGAGCCATCTGAAAACAAACACTGGCAAGCCTTCGCAGACTTCCGATAACTTGAAGGTCCTATTACTGTTAATTATGGGTTAGCAAATAGCGCGCAACGCCTTGTGGTCAGCAGAGGGTCTTTAAAAAACTCCAGATCTGTCCAGTCGATTTAGAATAATCCTGTTTGCCCACTTCAAAATGTTCGGCTTTTTATATCAACAATGTGATTTATGGGAAGGTCCTGTTTAGAATTACCGTATGTTTGAGATTAGTGGAATCATTGGTAAGGGTTATGTGGCTTTATCAGAACAGTTTTAGCGGAAAGACAAAAATTTGGTTACCATAGAGCTACCTCCGCCCTGGATTTGAAAAGCCACTTTCTTCCAGGAGCTATAGATAACAGGATTTTCTTACATAAGAAAGCCTGCGTTCTGGGGTTCCTTTAAGAGGCCCGTTACATGAGACCGGACCCGACATTAAACCAAGAACGACATGAGAAAATTTGAGAAAAATTCACTCCTGTTTACACCAGACCCGATAATGAACCGATATGAAACTTTCCACAGCTACGTCATGCATCTTTCACGTGACATGACGTAGATATTTGAGAAGGAAAACAAAGGAAATTTGGTTTTCATATCACCCCAATGTGAGGAAAAGGTGTTTACATGAGATTTCCATGCTGGCAAGGAATTCATGCACCGCCCCCTACCCCCCACATGACCTTTCATGCCGGGATGAACCGAAATGAACTTTCAGATCGCCCCGACATCATGCAAACACAACAGTAGCTCAGACCAGCACCCGGCATGAAACTCGGCATGAGTTGGGTCTCATGTAACGGGCCTCTAAGGGTTGAACGAAATTTGTGACTTTGAGGTCCGTCAACTTTGAAAATTGAATGAGTATGAAAAACCAACCTCGATTCCAGGGCTGGTTCGAGATTATCTTCAGGGGTCCGAGATTGCGAAAAAGCGTCGAAACGTTTGCCGAGCAGTGGAATAAAAAGTACGTGGATGATATCTGAACATAAAACGTTAATCTGGCTTGGTAAAAGCACTCGTCTCTAGAACAAGAAATTAGCTAAATGCTGGTAAGGGGTTTGTATGGGAATGAGAATTCCATGTTCAGTGTTGGTCCATTATTTACTAGCTATTGGCATATAAATCTAATATAATTGTCAGCTGCAGAAATAGAATGTAAATGTCAATGTCAAGTAAGTGGTGGACAAGGAGCAAACACAGAATTCTAGTTGCCATTGAACCCATTACCACCAAAAAAGCTATGTCGGCTTCCATCAGCACAGTCATATCGATATGGACTAAATTCTCTTTCGTTTAGAGGCAGTCTCCTGTGGAACACTCTAAATGATGCGACAAAGACAGCTGATACCTTGAGAAGCTTTAAAAGGGGGATCAAAGAATAGCATGACAAAGGATGAAGATGTTTTATTTGTAATTAATTTTGTGTATTGCAAATAGTTGGTTTAAATTAGTTTTCAGTAACTATGTAAATACCAACTGTAAATAATGTTATGAATGAATGAACCAGCATTTTCTTAATTTTTTGATCTAACAGATGAGTTATTATACCAAACAAAATTTTTACATCTCGGGCAGCCTTTGACTGACAGGATGACATTGTACTTTTGAATGCTAGGCTACATACTTTTTATACCACAGTATATCAAATGCTTTTACTGCTTTGACTCATAGGGTGGATCCCTGTGGCTCATAGCTTGTCAATATTATCGAAGGTGTTGTGGCGCAGTGGTGTCATCCTCTGAATTTGCAGCCAGAACAGTCAGGCAGAGTGGGTTCGAAACCCAGTAGGGCCTCACCACTTGAGCATCATGAGAAGGGGTCGCAGACTCGATTAGCGCTTAGCTGTTTCTTTGACTGCCATCCAAGCAATTAGCACTAAAAACTGCAACTTCACCTTCACCTTTCTTAGAGGCACAAAACATTACAAGGCAATCTTCGAGAAATGGCACGGAAGTGGTGGTCTTTTTAGTTGAATCTTGAAATGATGGCAGCTTATCAGGTTGGCGGGCTTACCATGTCAAAGGAATTTAAAATGACATTAATACCTAAAGGTGCTGTGGCACAGTGGTGTAATCCTCTGACTTTGCAGCCAGAACAGTCAGGCGGAGTGGGTTTGAAACCCGGTAGGGCCCCACCATTTGAGCATCATGACAAGGAGACGTGGACTAGATTAGCACTTAGATACTTCTCCCATCCCAGCGCTTGGCGCTAAAAAGCGCAACTTCACCTTCACCTTCTTCTGCATCTCAGCAACAATTTACCATGGAATGCCGTAAATTACCAAACGATTTACCACTACAAAATAGAACAATTTCCCAAGAATTCAACACAGCCAATAAATCAAACTTACGATTTGCCTTCTCTGTTCCAGCGGTGGCAGCGACTCAAATGAATCATAGGGTACGGCCTTGGTTGTCCCAGTTTCAAAATCAGCCTCGGCTTCAATAAATCCACTCTCAGCCTCACTGTCCTTTCTCAAAAATGACTCAGCTACGAAATCATGTATACTTTTATCAGACATCGAATCTTTGTTTAAGCAGCTGCCAATTTTCTCGATTTCATTTAAAGCAAGACATGAGCGCGATGTGGCGAGTTTACTCCCGACAGCGTTCGACCCATTTTCAATGGCCACGATATCAAGGAGATCTGAAGATTGCCTGTAAAACGAAGAAGCTTATCAAAAAGGCTAAAAGGTAATCTTGTAACAGTGACTTAGCCACAAAAATAAGTTCTTTTCTAGCCAAACTCTCCGTAATCAAGTTATGGTCTGGACGATATCATTTACGAAGATGTTAATAACAGATTAGGCTCACTAACAGCTTCTGTTATCATATTCAGAATGAACAAGAATGCCTTGCTCTCTAGCCAAAATACCTGAGACTGATACTTCCTGTTCATTTTTCCATACAAGACAAGAAACGAGTTTCTGGAGTAATACAATCTAGAAGCACGGGACGATTTCATTTCATTCCATTTTCATTTATTTCGACAGGGTAAATACATTCAGTAACTATGGATATCTACTGTTTTACAATGTGCCCTGCTTTAAACCCTAACTTACTTAATTACATGAATAATTTTCGGCATTAAAATCCAATATATAAGAAAAAGAAAAATATAAAAAGAAAGGTGACTCTGGAGTCAAAATATGTGGCTGACGTTTATTTCGATCACCAACTTCTTTGATCTTTCAAAAAAATTTTAATTTCGTTTTGAAAGAAGCTAGCGAAGGAGCAGTTTTTATTTCAGGGCCTAATTGATTCCAGACATAACCCCTCAATACAAAAAGCTTCGCTGCCCATTTGAGGTTTTACAATACATTTCAAAGCAGGACAAGAAAAAATTTCTTCTTCATGCAACCGGACAAAAATCTTACTTGCATTTCCTGTGAACAACCTGGAAATCTGGCTTCACCCCACACTCATTACAATCCAAAACATAACAATTTATACACTTAGATGCAGATGCAGAGCTACTGATGTTTGCTGGCATAAAATTAGTGATATATTGCAGTTATAGCTTTTAAACACCCCATGCATCTATGAGGTGTCAAATATTAGATGCGGATGAAGTTGAAACTCGATACAAAAAACAATATGAGTTGGGCATGAAGGCAACAAGGACCATCAAGTTGTTTATAATTTCGTATTTCATATTTATTTCATGTTTGATTCTATTAAGGAGGGTTGCCCTTCAAAAAGTTGATTTTCCAAGGGGCCCTCCGATAAAACGTTACTTACAATATAATATGGAAATAAAAAAGCATTAATCAAATCAACGATTAGTGATCTAACGATTTGTTTCAAACGATTCGTTTAGTGATCTAACGATTTGTTTCATTGTAGACAAAAAATTTTACATGAAATACAACTAGATATGGTACTATTGCTTGACTTGGAGATAATTTGAAAATTACATGCAGGGTGCGACGAATAGGGAATCTTCCTGCGTTCGCCAGGTCACATGATCAGGTAGATTTTCCTGCTCTGTTTCCAGGGCAAAAAGGTCGACTTCCACTAGCAGTTGTCTTGGACAGCAGCTCGTTTGAGTTTGGACGCATGCTCTAGTGTTAAACAGCATACGCACTGACTCGGGGGGGGGGGGGGGTAACTTAGTACTTTTCATGGTACGGAGACGTGCCATTTTTTAGGGGTACTTTTTTCAAACCGTTACGGAATTATGGGTAGCATTTTCACAATTTTTAGACATTTAACGGAATTATGGGTGTCTTTTTCAGGGGATTTTTCATAATTTCCGGAATTATGGCCCAGATTTTCATTCGATTTACGGAATTATGACCCTAAAATCCACCAGAATTTACGGAATTATGGGTACCAATTTTTCGGGCAAAATGGCACGTCCCTGTCAGAAAATAGGTCGAGATACCCCCCCGTGGCACTGAACAATCACGCTGGTCGCTGACCTTTGTCGCCGGCCTTAGCAGTGGCGGTCGGCCTTGAATGGTCGAAGCTTCGAGACATTTCGGTAATCTGAGCGTTTGGTTTCTTTAAAGAGTTCTTAGTTAAAAATACATCATGGACTCATTGTAACTTCAATGGTGGCAGATTTTAACTGTACGATAAAGACGAAAATAAGCGAAGCACACTGAGGGGAAATTTGAATGAAAAATACGTAACGGACTCATTATAACTTCAAGGGCGGCAGATTTCTGTATAATAAAGACGAAAATAAGCGAAGTAAACTGAGGGGAAACATGAAAGAAAAATTTCAGGTCAATCAGAGATACTCACTGAATGACAGACACCACTCTGCAGCTGTTAGCCCTCTTGAGTTGACCTCTCTTTCCTGTTGATAGTTGGCCTCTCTTCCCTGTCGACAACACAGGAGAATTTTCATCTTTCAGACACCCTGCAAAATACAAACATGATTTAGTCAAGGTTAAGAGCATAAAGATTGTGCATTTAGGGCGATATTAAAAGATGAGTTTTAGGAGAAGTATCTGTGCAATGTTGAATAGACAACCAGTGCCCTTCCCGAGTAAATGATGTCAAAAACTAATGGAAATTCATTACATATCAGGGTTACCCCAGTGCATGGTTTGATACGGAACTGCAAGTCCCTTTTTTCATTTTGACCGTTTGTGTTGACTTCTGCGGGGGGTGTAAGCACAAAGCGGACGCTTTGTGGTAGATGCGAGGCGCATTTCACTCTCAAAAATCTCGTACATCTTTGGCAAAAGTCCTTTTGTTTTCAAGAAAAATCCATCACAAATCCGTAAAAATCCTTTTATTCTGAAAAAATCTCGTACGCTTTTTCCATTGAAAGAAGTGCCCCTCGGGCAGACATAGTATTTCGCTCCAAATGGTATTATTGTTGCAGTTGGGTATGGTTTTTTGTAAGTGGTGTTACCAGGTAATATGTATTGTAAGTATTCAGATGAAATGTGTAAAAAATCGGACGCTGCGAGGGAGAAAGATGTCGAAAGAGGCATTTCGCGTTTTGTTTTCCTCTTGTCTCTCTCTCGCAGCATCCTCTTTGTGGTTTATGCCTCCGCAGAAGTCATTATTTTCTTCTAGCGCTGATATACCACGGAATAGACTTGGAACAAAAGTGTTAGTTTCCTGCTTCTTGAAGAAATAAACCCAAAGGCTTAGCAGAGCTTTAACAGTCCCTTTCTGAAAGGGCGTGCTACACTTCACCGCCTTAAGAAGCTGAAGAAAGCCTCCTTATAACTACTTAAGTCTCATAGAAACCCAGAATCTCTCAATACAGACGACTACCTTTCAAGAATGATCTACAGGCTTGTTTTCTTGTCTCCAAACAGAGATATCAACTATACTAGAGTCTGCCTGATGGAATATTTCATGTACTCAGATGGATTCGCAAACCAACATCCCTTTGATCATAACGAAAACAGTCCTGCTATTCATATAGCTTGATTTTGGATCTGTTTTACGTAGGAAGCAAACGCATCAATCTTATCAGGAAGAACAGGAAGGACTGTAAAAATGGATTTTTCCGTTCTCTCATCTTCTCCCTTTTTTATTCATTTCAGCAGGGTTGGATACATTCAGTAGATTTGGACAAACTGATGTTTTTTTGGGCCGCTACTAAGCATGAGCCTATACATACGCTTCAGAATCAACACTTGGGGCAGAAAAAAACCCTAGTGCGCTTGCGCCGACTGATCATTTTTGGATGGGGATCAACCTCGATTCCAGAGCTATCATTGTCTTCAGCCTCAGCCTCACCTCTTCAGCACAAATGATACCCCTGGCCGCCCATTGTTACCCTGTGTTCGAGGTTGGATGGGGATGTTAAATCGCTCTCAACATCGCTCAATAACACCTAGGACAATTGAAATGTGGAGTCGACCCTTTGAACATTTTTTTACTTCGTTCAAACTCTACGAAACATCAAGGTGTTAAAATGCTCTCAACTATTGCCCTCTACAAATGTTGAGCAATGTTCAGTGAAATGTTGAGAGCGCTTTAACGGGGCTTTGCACGAACGTCTCCTTTATACAAAACATTAAAGAGTTTAAGCGCCACAGAACATTTTTGAAGACATAGAAAAGCTCTCATTTTGAGGCAACAACAATTCCGACGCTGGCTTGTTCACAATTCTACTGCTTTCTGACACGTTTTTGCTGTCGTATGAGCAACAATGCTCAGGGCTTACTGTAAAATTTGCGAGAACTGGTAAAGTCGTGTCTGCTTTGAGCTGTTGATCGCACTCTTGATATGAATTTCATGTTGGTTCTCAAAGAAACACTGCTTAATCCTAGCCCTTTGCTTGATTCTGAGAAGGCAAAGGTGACATGCCGACGGAAGCATCTGTTCCACTTATGTCAATCATTTATAACATGTATTTTCTACTAACGCAAGAACGAAACTTGTCTTAATTCACCTGGAAGGCAAGCGGAGGAGGATTCACGAACTTGAAACTTTTCGTCTTCATAACTTGACACTTCATCTTGCTTCGGTTTGTCTAAAACCTTTTTGATACTCTCCCGCTCTTTCTCCCAGGCGCATCCGCACTTTCCGTTCTTCCACATCGCACCATCGCATAGGAGAAACAAAGAAAATTTTCAAGATCGCTCATATCATCTGATCATTGATGTAAGAAACGAAAAACGGATGTAAATCCATCATTTACGAAGGAAACGATCGGATTTTACTTTCAGAGAGCAATCTTAGCGGTGGATTCCCTGTGTGGAAAGTTTAAGAATCTATTAATGGCTTTGACCGTGAAAAATAACTCGACGTGCAAAGTTTCATCCCGAGAGATTTTTCACGGTCATATCCCTTCAAAATCTTTAAACTTTACATTGCCCTAAAATCAACATTGCAAGCGCCATCAGTTTAAAAACACGTAACTAAGCTAAAAATTTGGGTGCTAAATTCGAGTCTGGGGTCAACATTTTCATGCACAATGAGAAGAGATTTTAACAAATTTCCAATCAGAGGCTGCTTTATTGAAGTAGTGTCAGGGCCGATACCCGCCATGACTTCCTGGGACGGGGGCGAAAAACAAAAAATTTTCCAACGATAAAACCATCAATGGGGTGAATGGCCGAGTGGTTTATACAGTCTTCGTCAGGTGACTGAAGTTAAGCTTAGTCGAGTGAGGATCAGATTTCGGATGGGTGACCTCTGAGGCCTGACCTTGCAACTCACCTCGTCGTCCTTCGGAAGGCATGTTAAACTAGGGGTCCCATGCCTGGATGCGGCATGCACAGTGGGCCTAAATTAGCTTTCAGTAGCTAGAAATCCTGACAAGTCCACTCAAAACAAATTAAACAAACAAAATAACAGTAACAACAACAGTCGTAGGAACATATGTTAAATTGATGCATTATTATGTCTAACTCTTCAGAAACTAAAATTTGGCCACATTTCGCAATAAGTTCTGTTGGAATTTATCTTTTTAACACTAATAAATTCATGTTTTTACGCATTATTTCGCCTCAAATCCTCCAAAGAAAGTCATTCAAATCACAAAAATTCCTACGAGAGCAAACTTTTCTGACAAATGGTCTCCTGGGGGCCCTCCGCCCCCCAGCACCGCCATTGGTTTCGGCCCTTAGTGACTTAGGGTCAACCGGGGTAATTGGGGACAATTTTGTCATTTTTGACGTATAACTACTTGGTTGCATATCTAAATAAGGCTAATTCACCTTTTTATATACATTTGAGTACTAAATAACTGATATTGAGAAAACCATTTTCTTCATTCATGTGGTTGCTGATATATTAGCGCATAAATGATGCTGTCCCAAATTTGGGACAGCAATGATTTCCACTTGCAAATGATACATAATTGTACCTAAAGGCAAATTTGAAATGAAGATAATTGTAACTGCCATGATTCACTTGAATTTCATCAATAATAGCCTCTTTAATAAACTAGGCAATCTTTGAAAGATATTAGGCCACTAACTTGTCATTCTGGGGGCCATCTCAAATATGTCTATTTTTTCACAAGTGCACTTCAAAATTGATCAAACTGACAATTAACAAACAAATGTAATATAATTCTCTCAGCTAATACAAAATTGTGCAATTTTGAGCAATGTCCCAAATTACCCCATGGGTGTCCCTAATTTCCCCTGTCCCAAATTACCCCTGTTTACCCTATTCATCCATAGTGCCTGGTCACAAACTACGTCATCCGTGTAACAATATTAAAGTACAAACAATCTGCCAGTCTGGAGGGGTATCCGGGAAATGGTGGAGAGAAATGCCGAAACAAATCATAAATTGGATGAATAAGAAATCACATTATCATAAATCAATGAAATATCTTTCGAAGACTTTTCAATCGCATTATTTACTATACCAAAATCAAATAGCCTTTTGGCCTGGATACAAGCATTACAAGTAAATGCTTACTCAGAACTTCTCAAGCATTTACCAAGAATTTCTGAACGAAATATCTTTGAGAAGCTAGTATCCCTTTACACTGATTGTTAATGAAATGCCTATTGCTTTCAGGGGGGAGGTTACACCTATCTTCTTAACAAGAAACTTTGAGGTTGTATTGAAAGTTTCTTTAAATTATCAGATATTGATCACTCAAGAGTTTTCTACTAGTTTATCAAAGGTTCCACAAAGAAAGCTGCGCCTTCGTCAGCACTGCGAAACATAGCATCTTGAAGCATGTCCATTCTTTAAGACATCACCTAAGTGCCTTTCGAGTATATATATGAGATGTCTAAACAAACAGCAAACATGTGAAAGTTTAACTTTCAGTTTTTGGCGATCTGGGGTTGGGTTTCTTAAAAACAAAAATTATAACTTATTGTAACATTTTTTCGTATTCAATCTGCCGGTTTTTTATTCTTATACTTTATCATAATTTTCATATCTCAAACTTAACATTTTGAAAAATTTCATGCAATTCAACTTTGTTAAAAATAAAAAATCTTACTTCATATCTGAAAGCAATCATTCTTCCATATTTCAAAAGCTTAAACGTTGAACATTTATATTTTTTCTTCAAAAGGCCTAAATACTTCATACTTCGAATACTCCTAGCAAGGTCCCTATATAATATCGAATTTCCCAACTGCGAAGACCAGCTGGGCCCACTGAACAAAGTATTTTTAGTTGAACAGCTATTGAGCTCCTAATGTTTCATGTCCAAAAGCCTGTTTTCTTTAGGCTTACATGCGACGAAAAGTAAACTTTTAACCAAACCCTTTCCGTAACTTCCAAAGAATTTTTCATCTAATTCTGTGTCTAAATATCAACAGTTTGTTATCCGAAAATGGTTTCTTGGGGGTGTGGGCCAGTGGTGCCGCCAGCTCTGAAAAATCCGAGAGAAATAGGGGGATTTTGATATACTTTTTCAATCTAAAAGTACAACCAACTAATTCTATGGCATTTTTCTCTGACAAATTTCGCCGACTTTTGGGATTTTGAGGTGGGGGACAAATCCCCCCAGTCCCCCCCCCCGTGGCGCTGCCACTGTGTGGCGCTTGTGGTGGCAGAACAATTAGTTAACTTTCATTAAACTTTTCAAAATTGACTTTTCGCGGCATCAGCTGCACGGAGAAACATTAAGGGAATCATTAAATTTCGAAGGAAAATGTCAGGCCTTAATTTCTTCATTCTCCATATAAAAATTTCTTGGATGGGTACAAAGCTTTTTAGGTTAAAAACTTCGCTTGTATGCAAAATCAAATCAAGCGAATAAATGCAACAAGAATTTTCTACGAGGAATTGTGCTTCATCAAAGTCAACCCACATTAGCTGGAATTAGATAAAGTTTAGCCTAGAACTAAAACATAAATGTATCTTCTAATAAGAAACTAAGAATTTGGGCCTGTACTGAAAGTTTCTTTATTTGAAAATGAACTTTGCGCTGTCCCTAAAACATACTTGTAGACACTATGTGAAACAGCAGATACAATTTTGCCGTCTGTGTCCAAAACAAAAGCTAACCATTTCGAACCGTTCCACTTACCGAACATTGAGAATGATGACGCTAAATTCACATCTTTCATAGTTCTCTAAATCGTTGTCCAGACTTTGAGACTTCCAGGCAAATTTTGCGCTCTTTCAGCTTCAATGTTTTTATCACCTTCGATCACAAATTCATCACAATATTATCTCTCACGTGTTAGGGATGGAAACAATATATAATGCGATTGTGTCCTTAAATTCATAGAAGGAACAATGACACAGTCTGAAACACAACTTTTGAAAGCAGTTTCAAAACAACGAGCACAGAACACGAAAAGTCAGCTAAACAAGATGACTGTCGTGGCAGGAAAAAGAGCTTTGTCGTAAGAGCAACGGCGGTTTTTTTCAAATTTTCTACGGTTTAACTGTGCATGCATCTTGACCACATAATAAAGATCAAGGCTAATTTCAAGGAATGCTACACGCCCCGTTGCATATGGCAGGAAACACAAAAAAAGAATTGTTAAATCCGTATCGTGCATTATCAAATTGGGTGGTAACAACTGATACGTCATTTAATGCCTGCGCAGTAATGTTGACGGTGAGCAGTATTGTGGAGGACGCGGAGTAGAAGTAATGTGGAGGGCTGTCATGAGTAATGAGGAGGGTATGGAGTACTGAGGAGGGCTATCCGAAACATTGTGGAGGGCTGTCATGATTTACATGGAGGACTATCTGGGCTATCTTTGAGTGATGTGGAAGGTTTGGAGAAATGTGGAGGGCTATCCACAAAAGTTAAGGAACCTTTTCACTGTAAGTTACCTTTTCGAAACGACTTGCTTGGGAAAGTAAACAAGTATTTTCTTCGAACGGTGCTCAAGTAGCACGAAGCCTTCAGCTTTCAGATAGCCTTCACATAATTAGATAGTTTGGTCTATAGTAGGGGGCTAAAATTTCGACTACAACCCTCCTTCTTTTCGCAGGCTTCTCAGCCAAATCCCTTTTTCCATCTCTAAAATTGTTCGACTTGATGTCATTTCATTCGGTCTAGTCATGACGTAAATGATCCATGTATAAAGTCTAGAAAATCAATGACAGTCTCACTCATAGACGTAGGAACCGGGGTGGGGGGCACTGGGGGCACGTGCCCCCAAGATTTTGCAATAAACAAAGGAGTGCCCTACTACTTTCAGAAAATACCCCCTATTCCGTAAGAAAAAAGTGCCCTCGAAGTGTCTTGCCCCCAAGTTTGAGATGCTTCCTATGTCCTTGTCTACACTCATTACATTGTTCGTCGAGTCAAAAGCCGTTCAAGAGCATCAAACAGTAACTTACGTGGTAATGTGGCGATGACCTCTCCATGCTCCGTAAATATGCAATCACTTCGCGGCATTTCAGCTTCCAGGTGCCTGTCATCTATGAAGAGCAAAGGCAAGAATCAGTGAAGGCACAGGAGGGTTTCAAAAAATGGTCTAAACCCACATTACACGTATTGTTTTTATAAGAAATGCATATAAGAAACTCAGCTCTAAGAAGCAAAACAATTAAGAAACTCCAGTACTGGGAAACTACGCAGAGAGAAAAATTATGAATCAGGAAATTTCTATCAATCTAGTTAAATGCTAGACATTTCAACTTAAACTTTGACATATCGTAAGAAGAAATTAGTAACTTGAAAATGGAATTATGAGCTCTGACATTCCATGTTTATTTTCAAAGCAAAACCAGAGATGTTGTACGCCTTTCTTCATCGTCACAATGAAGGGGGAATCTCCGGATGAGCAACAGACACGACGAACAGCTCATTAAGTACATTCAAACCAACGTCTTAAAATCGAATCCAATAGAGAAGAGGTCTCGAGGGAACATACTAAGTTTTTACTTTTTACGACTCAATTCGAGCTGCACGTAGCAGGATAATGAAATGTTGCATTGTATGGAAAGTCGAACAAGGAACTGAGAACTATCTTAATTAAAGATAAGAACTGTGAAACTGTGGAATAGTGAAACTCCAATTTGAAATTCCCAGTTGACGTAATGCAACAATAAAGTAGCAAACTGTTTTTTCCAAGGCATTCCACAAAATGATTTCGAGCAGGTGTCACTTCACACAATGAAAAAGCATTAAAAGCTAACAATAGAATTCCTGCATGCTCCGCAAATTCCACTGACTGGAAAATAGCCTTTACTTTGAATGTGCTCAGTGACTACGGTAGATGTAGCATCCATTGTAATATTTTATATGAATTAAAAAAAGAAATATCCTTCTTGAAGTATCTCTTCTTTCTTAAAGTACAAACAAGAACGGACAAGTCTAATAAAATTAGCTAATATCAATAAATCCACTTCATCAAATCTTCCTTCCTCGTCTGAGAAACTTTTCAGTAGAAATCCAGTCGTGAAATAATCAATTCAAGCCGGGCAGATTAGATTCAACGGTTGACTGAAAGTTCCTGCTACAATGTCGATACGACGGAGGAATTTGCTAGAAACAGGCTGCCTACCAGCTAGACATCACCGTCGTCGTCGTCGTCGTCGTCATCATCATCATCATCATCATCATCATCATCATCATCATCATCATCATCATCATCATCATCATAATCATCATCATCATCATCATCATCATCATCATCATCATCATCATCATCATCATCATCATCATCATAATCATTATCATCATCATAAGAATCATAATCATCATCAGTTTGGACTTTCACCAATCAGAGAAAACTCGCCAATAAATGCTGTCTCTGACATGTGAACAAAAAACTGGATGTGGCTTTAAAATTGGAGAGTATTTCTAAGCATCCATAAATTTGAAAATGCTTTACTACAAATGCCAAAACAGGATCTTGGATCCTCCACACACAGATAGAGGATTGCGTAGAAACAAGTTTGGTTAACAGAATAAGTTGGTCATTTGAATGGAAACACCGTGAATCCAATCCTACTCTAGTCTGTAGCTGAATCACGAGCGGCAACAAATATGGTGCCAAATTGACCGAATCGCTCGAAAGCTTGAAAGATGCTTCTTAACTCTGAATTGGGCTGCAAATAGAAACACCCGCCTTGTTTCTGGGAAGCAAAAGGCACCAGGGAAAATACGTCATACTTAGTTTCGTACTAACGGCACAACCAAATACTAGATAAAGGTTCAAATTTTAGAGTAATAAGACACTTTTTAGTCAGGCACTGCTATACGCTACATGATATGTCAGGATGGATCTAAAGAATGGAAATCTCTATATCGCTTCTTTCCACTCCAACTTATGAATTGACGGGCTTTGACTGGGCCTGATAAATTCCCAGGAGGACACGGGGGCCATATCGCCTTACATATTTGCAAATTTGCTGTAAGACAACAAAACTGTTTCTATCAACAATCGTCACAGCAGATTTCACAACCTTTCACCAACAGAAGCATCAAGTGGCACTCTTTGAAAGAAGGACCGAGATACAACATTTTACTTGAGGGGGTCATGAGCGAACTGGGTGACAAGTGAAGCGAACCAAAACCTTGAAGGGAATCAGGGGGTACTCCCCTTGAAAAAGTTGAGACCACGCTCTTCAGATTGGCTAAAAACATTGCTAATTTTTGTTCCTCGATTCAGATTGACATTACAGGTAAATCTACGTTGGGATGTACACATCCCCAAAAACCAAACAAGCTTAATGTACCTTGACCAAAGACTAAAAAACTATTGTGGAGATAACAGCATCACGCTTCTAGCGTGAGACAAGTTTGTTAGCTTGTAAAAGGGCTTCTTAGACTAATGAAAGGTAGAAATTGAACGAGATATACATAAGGGCATGAAAGGACATGAAGTACCTATCTGATATTCTGAAACGCTAAAATAATCAAAGAATAAAAATTTACTGAAGCAAATACTGAAAATTTTTTAGGGGGCCATGGCCCCCTGGACTCCTGTATCTCGGTCCTTGCTTTGAAATGACAGGTCAGTTCAGTTTCATACCTTAAATTTTTGGCCAATGTTTGGGCCCCTACCCCTAGCCTGAGGATTACCTTGCCTTGATCCGCTACAGTCTTGGCTATCTGTCTGTTGCACACTACAAAGTTACACCCCCCAGTAACGACCCCGCCGGATATCAAAAGTACAGCGGGGAAATTATGAAACTATACATTTTCAGCGGGGATTGAAGATATCGTGACGAGGAATAAAACCCCTTAGCTGTTATTTGTAATGGAACATGAAATTTTTGACGGGGAAGGAAAATTTTCAACGGGGAAGCAACAGAAACAAGGCGGAGAGAGTGGTTTAAATTCAAACTTGGCGGGGAAACATATTTTCTTGGCGGGTCATCCTTTTACCTTGGCGGGGCAGCGTTTCAGCTGGGTCGTTAATGGGGGGTGTAAAGTTGATGTACCCGTCAGCTTCAACCTTTAATTGCACTGTCCATGACACTTTTCTTTTAAATACTACGGGTGGTTCTAAAATCTAATTTCATGACAGATTTCACGTGTTATCCTGAGATAAACCCTAGAGTAGTATTGACAGTACCCATCGTTGTGCTACAAGTAACATTAGGTTAATAAATCATTTGATGTGCGATTCAGACATTGGTTGCTGAATCGTTGAAAATATAAATGAACAAGGAGATAACAAATTTATCTTCGGGATATCTCGAAACCACAGAGCTTTGATTGAACAAGAAGTGGGAAAGTAAAAATTGAATCAAGTAAAAATCAATGACGCTAATTCACACACCCTTTAAATCTTCTGAAAGCAAGCTTGTTAAAGTATTCTTAGGTTTGGTGGGAGGAGGGAGTGAACTCAATCAACAATCCAATCAACAACTCCGAGTCAAAGCAGCAGAAGATTTCAGTAAGGTTGTAAGGGAAGGAGGGGGTCAAGGGAGGGAATGTCAAAATATGTCGATATCCTGCAACCAGAGATGGTGAATGAAGATATCAATTGTTATTCTTTTATTTACAGCATCTGACAGTAAGTAAGGGCATAGTTGATATGCTTCAGGACACTGAGAAGCCATGGGGTGGTAACTTCCATAGATACAGCAACAGGTATGTGCAGCCATAAGGAAGGGTTTGGAAGAGAAGCCATGGGGTGGTAACTTCCATAGATACAGCAACAGGTATGTGCAGCCATAGGGAAGGGTTTTGAAGAGAAGCCGTGGGGTGGTAACTTCCATAGATACAGCAACAGGTATATGCAGCCATAAGGAAGGGTTTTGAAGAGAAGCCATGGGGTGGTAACTTCCATAGATACAGCAACAGGTATGTGCAGCCATAAGGAAGGGTTTTGAAGAGAAGCCATGGGGTGGTAACTTCCATAGATACAGCAACAGGTATGTGCAGCCATTAGGAGGGTTTTGAATATAAGCCATGGGGTGGTAACTTCCATAGATACAGCAACAGGTATGTGCAGCCATTAGGAAGGGTTTTGAAGAGAAGCCATGGGGTGGTAACTTCCATAGATACAGCAACAGGTATGTGCAGCCATAAGGAAGGGTTTTGAACCTCAAAAATCCTTAAATGCGGGTCTCGAAATGTAACTGTTCCGCTAGGAAGGGATAGTTCTTTCAAACGAAAAAAAAACTTTTCGAGATACTTATTGTCTTATTTTTATCACTGGATCTCAGTTGTGAAAATTGGTTTGTGGTAACCTTATCTTCCATTAATATCACTTTACAGTGAAATGTGAATTGATTCCAGGGAATTTTAACAAGCTTTACCCCCCTCCTAAATCCTTAAAATGGGCATAAAAATTGACCGTATCTCAAGATTCTCTCAACCTGGAATTAGAGAGAGTTGCAAGCTCTCCTTACTCTAACAGGGGTCCCAAAAAAGTACTCACATTTGAAAAGTCACTCACCTAAATTTGATTGCAAGGCCCCAGGGGGAGGTACTCAAATATTTTTCCGTACAGGGACGTGCCACTGAACAGGGTATCATTTTCAGGATTCTGACTCCGGGACAGGGTATCATTTTTGTAAAATTCAGCTCCATGACAGGGTCCATAGTTGTCATTTTTGTCTCCGAAAAGTCGTTTTAGGCCATTTGCACTCTGCGAATGTGACTCAAATTGCTTGGATGGCAATATTATGACATTTTTCGATAGATTTCGTACAAATTTCCTTGCAGAGCACAACATTGTCCAGAGAAACTAAAAGACAGGGCATCGTTTAAGAAAATTTTACTCTGGGGCAGGGTAGCTTTGTAGATTTTCCAGCGGCACATCCCCTTATGTTGGTAGGCCAAGTACCCCCCCCCCCGGTGAACGGCCAATCTCCAAATTTCATTTTTTTGTCAACTAGATCAATGACAAAATTATTTCCCCAAGCCTAGCGGGCCTTGTGATTGTTTTTAAAATGAGCAAATTTCTCTGTTTCTCATAGTTTCACCTGGATCAACTTCAGTTAAAGAAAATCAGAATTGATCAAATTTTCAAACAAATTCTTGTCTGTAAATCCAAATGTCCAAAATTTCCAAAACCTGGTGATATCCAAAAGTTCAAATGCTTTGAAAAAAGTTAAACCACAAATTTCTGTAATGCCACTGCCTGAAAGTGAAGTACTGTCACCAGTGACCCTGCTCACAAAGTGAGTTTTCCACTTTCACAATGTAGCTGTCAGTAACAATGTTCTTGGGCGTACTTCTTCTTTTTGTGTGTATTTTGAAAACTGCTTTCAGAATTTTGTTGTATTTAATTCCATACTTTAATACACCTGTACAGTTTAGGTTGCACATGATCATTTATTTAACATTATAAAATTTCAAAATTGCCAATTTTTTTCCAAAAGATTTTTGCATGAAACCCTCAAAAAGCATCTAAAGGTGTTTTGTCTTAAACTGTTTTTCCAAAACATTTCCATCTGAAAGTTTTCAATTCTAATCTTTGTCAACTTCTGTAGCTTGTCTCCTGTTATCCAAGTAAATGGTTGCTGTTAGTTCTTAAAGAATCTTTTAATGAAGTTGAATTCAAAATCAAACTTGAACAGAATTGTTATTACAGACTCACCAGGAAGTCTGGGTCTGCAAAGTGATTGACTGGCCTAATCATTATTTCATTGAATCCAAATAAATGATTTAAATCTTACCATACATGACTGAGTCAATGCCAGAAATAAAGCAACACTTCAGCTACAAAATGCTAAATAAACTATTCTTCAACATACAAATCTGATTCTGTGCTTATAAACATGTCCATTACAGAAGCAAAGTCTGGGCTCACTCATGAATAAGGAATGAATTTCACAGGTTACACTATTTCTTTTATTCAAAGGCAACAGTTGATTTGTGAAGAAAGTTATCTCTTCAACATCTGTTCAAGATAAAGCAAAAGATCAGCTCTAAAATAACAGAGAATTCTCTAAAAGATTTGATAGCCATACTGGAGAATGAGAGTTTTATTCACTATTTTTGATAGAAAAAGGGCCCCATGGGGAGACCCAGTCAAAGTAATTGGAACTGTTGCCTAAGGGGACAGGTGTGCAGGATTAGATACATATCGGTTGTCTTTGAAAGAAACTATTCACAAAAACACAGCTCTCAGATCACAAAAGAAGTGTTTCTTGGCAAAGGACCAGGTATCCAGGTTTGCGTCACCTGGTAAATGAATATGTACAAGGGAGGAAAAAGACATATATGTGTTCCACTAAAACCACGCATCCTCTCTCACATTCATGTTTTGGTCTTACCATATTTATACTTTATCTAAAAGCACATACAAATATATTTTTTAAAATTTTTTGCAGTCACCTCTAACGGGACCATTATGGAAATAAGCTCACTGTGATCTTTTAATGCTATCCCTGCCACTATAATTAGGGGTGTTTTTAGCTTGTGTATATCAAATTTACTAGTATATATGTAAAATGTATTGTGATATTTTATTCATTTTTCATTTATTTTTTCCCTTAGTTTTAACCATTGTAAAATTTTTTAGTGGCAAAACCTACCTACCTACCTACCTACCTACCTACCTACCTACCTACCTACCTACCTACCTACCTACCTACCTACCTAAAATTCTGTTTTTTTCTTCTCCACACTGTGTATTCAATACAACTGCAACAACGCAACAGAATTTCAACACAACAGAATTTGTGGCCTAAGCGATTGGAGTCTTTGCCATCCATAGAGGATTCAAGAGAAATTTAACACAGTTATATACAGTAAAAGCAAGAGTAGTGTGACCAGTATAATCCTAAAATATTTGATTTCTAAAAATCAATAATGGATCATTGTTTGAATAATAATTCGAATAATGATATGGCATGTGGTGTAAGGCCCTCATACTGCTAAATAAATGGAATGCCTTGTTTTGTCTTCCTCAAGCACACACATCTGCTGAATTATTATCCAACTTACACAGTGTATGGGCAGTCAGTTGAATGAAAACATTATTTTTATTTGATTCTTGAAAATCAAGATTTGATTATCATACGATTAATATTCGCATAATCTATTTCAATCGGTCACACTACTCTTGCCTTGACTGTAACTAACAGGTATGATTAAATCTTAGTACATTTGTATGTATTATTGAATCATGCAAACATTACTGAACCATTCTCTGCCACCTGTGTAGCAACCAAGAATTCAAGGATTTTGCAAATTCAAATTTAAATATTTCAGTGCATCTAAAGGCATAACAGAAATTGCAAAAATATTTTATGGTCCTTTCAACGAACACGCAGAATTTGATTTGTTCATATTCATGTGAACTTTTTTGGTGCACCCAGTATTATCCAGGGACTTTCCACCGATCCATTTTATCACAAACAGCAGAATTTTGCAATTACAGAGGGAGAGGGGCTATCAATAATCCATTAAGCATGACAAACTGGATCTTTCCTTTCTCACAGCCTGTATAAGTTTTAAACCAATCACAACAAAACCCTTAGTAAGGTAGGTAGATAAAAAATTTTTTGGGGCCATTAAGTGGAGGGAGTGGGTATCTCAAGTTAGTGGCTAAATTCATCCGTCTGTAACAAAACAAATTTTGAACTGCCCTGAAATCCTCTATTCTTGGCAACCAGAGCAGAAATCTAAACTTTTCCCTTCTGGCAGATTAGCTCACCTATTTGGCCAGATGTTCGAAATAAAAAGTTACAGGAAATTCCAGCTGTGATTTGTTGTTCAGGGTTGTTCAGGAAGCAAGGGAGATAGCTGGTTGATACTCAAAAAAAGTCAGGAATCACAATTTCCTTTCAAAATCTTTTATACATTTTTGTCTTCTTAGTCTTTGGCAAAACAGACATCTATTAACAAAATAGAACTCTTGCAGGGGGGGGGGGTGGCTGTGATAGGAAAGTGAAAAGCAAAAAAATATCCTAACAGCTGTCCGTGGAGCCACACAAAAAAATATCATATCTTATATGAGGGTATAAGTCCAAAATTTTCCGACTGAGGTATAGCCAGACATTTTTATCAGGTACATTTTTTCAACTATGATCTTAGCCGGATTTTTGAAAGTGGGAGTAAATTTCCCCTCATTCCCTCCTCTACCTCATCAATTGTTGTGTAAGTGGCTGGGCAGATGCAGATGGGACCTTGTTCACGCCTAATAACTCGTTTCTGACGCAGATGGGACCTTTCTCATGTCTAAAAACTCGTTAGTCGTGTTTTCAGAAAGGAGTGATGAGGAAAAAAACAAGGTCACCGTGACCGAATAGGCTATTCTTTTGAAAACTTTGCCACCAGAAGAGGAAGATGTTACAATTAGATTTAACGGGCTACACCTATTCAGATCAATATTCCTCTCTGTTTTATCTCAGCAACATCGAGAAGCCAGACGCAGAACTCTTCGACAAGTCTGGCAACCAATTCACAAGACAGTTCATATTGGACCGCGCGAAACTGAAAGCTATGGCCTAAATTCCACTACCTCGAAAAATACTTGCAATGTTTATACCTGTTGTTGATTTTGACTCTAAAATAAAGCCTGAATCCAAAATAAAACCATGGTTCTTTCACTTGAGATTGTTTCTTCGTTGTTATTTCATTTGGTTGTCGAATATTTCTTGGCTCAAATCTTCATTCAGTTCCCACATGCTTTCGGTCTTTCAGAGTCTTTGTTCCCTTTCTACTTCATTCCTTTCTTGTTGTCTTCAGGTTTCACTCACTATGCAAGTTCTTACATCTTTTATTGAATAGAGCTGTAGCTGAATTGAATTGTTATCGCTTATTTTTGAATAAGAAGAGACCAAAAATAAGTAGACTCAAAAGTGTGAGTGAATGTTGTAAGTCTGCTACTTAGCAAAATCTGAGTAAAATATCTATGGCAATGACGTCAAACTTTGTTTGGCTGTTAAAGAGGTTGCTCTGTTATTTTGTGTGTCATGGTGTTTAAGTAGAATAGCTATTCCTTACGTCACTTGCCTTGGCAGAGGAAATGAAAAGATGACCTATGACGACTCATGGAAAGACGCTCACGTGTTCCTTATTTTTTAGAAACTGGTTTATAAGAAACTAGTACCACGATGGCGAAAAATTTAAGAAACCCTAGTAATATGCTCAAGAAGTGCTAAGAAACTATTTCAAAACTTAGATCAGATAAAATTGTGGGAGAATTGTTGTTGAATCTTTGTTTGGGTAATATTCATAATGCTTCAATGCTTTGAGCCCAGAGAATTTGTGTTCTTGATAAAAGTTGTGCTTCATGTCGAGAAACAAATACCTCACAGTGGTAGAAATCTCCTCCATTCATGAAATAAAAAACAAATTACGAAACTTTTAGAAGTAAAGACCTTAAATTTTCATGCGAAATTAAGAAACTTCTAGTACTACAGGCTAATCCAAGTTTCTTTATATAAAAGAAAAACGTGTATTCTGTTGTGGAACGAGTCTACAATCAGTTGCAAAATTGTTAAAGCATCGGCTGAGGTTAGTTTTACCCATTTCAAGTCAAGTGACCAGGTATTATTATAATTATTATTGTTGTTGTTGTTATTATTATTATTATTATTATTATTATTATTATTATTATGCTACTTTTTGCATTCATGGCACAACTTTGCACGGCACGAAATACGTTGGAGAAGAAAGATGTTTTATCAATAGATTGATCGCATAATTTGAAATGGGTATAAATAACCTAGCCAATTCACATCGCTGGACCCAGTCAAATCTGTATACTTCTTTCTGCGACACCCGGTCGGGCACCCGTTATTAAGCCTTGCCCAAATGATTCGATTTTTTACTTTTTTCATCTCTCGATTGATTTTTATCAAAGGGGGTGCCCTCTCCTCGATTAGTTCATCTATTGAGGGGGCTTCTCCTTAAAGAAATTCCAAACATACAAATTTCCTTCAAAGCACTTCTATATCGTTATTTATATATAGATTTTGTTGTTGTTCTGAAGTTGAGATGAGATGAAATTTGTATTATTGGAATTTTAAAATGAAACTTGAATTTGAAATTGAAATTGAGCTACAGATTTGATCTCAAAATCGAGCGGGTCGAGCATGGGTGGCCAAATACCCCGCAAACAAGAACACGAAAATATCAGAACCGGATGATTGATTTTGTGCAAAAACACCCAAATCTAAGAACAAAAAACAGGCTGACGTACTTCAACATTCTTATAAGATGGTACACTTAAAAGTGGAAACTTTAATTATCATGTCAGTGAATATGAAGTTCCAATTTTTGATAACTGAAAGCCTCAAACAATTTTCAGGGGTAAGTATATTGGTTTATCAGGTTATGTGGAATAGATTGCTTTGTCAGCAACAAGTACGTATCCTTAAATATATGAAATGCATTCATCCCTCGTCCCCATGTATATCAAATAAGTACGGTGTGGCTTCATATTCATCACAGTCATAAGTGTCCTTGCGATAAGAACCACTCCCTGAAAATACCATAAGTACCATATTTGAAAGAACCTAGTCAGTCTGCTTTTTTAGAAAAGTATCTTCTATTTTGCAGGGATTTACTACAATTCGAATTTTCAATCGACTTTTTCACTCGACTTTATACATTACTTTTCAATGCTGAGAATTAGCAACAACGACAACAATAATACAATAACAACAACAACATTTCTTATTTTTGCTCAATATGGGCCTCATGGACTTTTGATGTAAAATTTTGAGACGGAGAGACGGAGATGAACACGGAACACGTTTACGTGTTCCCTTTGGAACGAGGCTGCAGTGTAGTCTCAGAAGCGAGGCAAGCGACCCTCGACAGTTGGTGCTGCGGTGAAGTTCATGGAAGCTAATTGGCCTTAAATATGAAGAAAGCCTGATTCACAGTGAAAAGTTTGTGATTCTTGGATTGAGGAAACATTCGTATGGATACTTGTGGCTTTTGTTCATGGCTGATATCAGTGTAAACTTGAACTCTGAGCTGTTTTAACACTGGAGGTTGGAGCCGGCAACTTAGGCCCACCCACCATTGCCTGGTGTTCGTACAGTGTTGCTATGGTTTCCATATCTTGTTATGAAATCGATAGGGGAAACTTCATCCGAAATTTCAGTATCGAATTCCATAAGGGACCAGTCATTATTAATGCCGGGTAGGGGGCCAGAAGATGTTTTATTGATAATGAAAATTTTTCATAACCCCTCCATTTCGTTACTAAAGTTTTCAAGGACCCCTGCTCTTTTAGCTATAATTTTTCATAGCCCCCCAGTGTATCAAATTTGATGACAAATTTCCTAGCAATATCATATTTTCGGATAACAAGAGACACAAAGAGAACACAGAAATTCTTCCCAGAGAAAAAATTGGTTCCCTAGGATTCATGAAAATATTCATTAATGATACTGTGAGGAGAAATGCAATGCTTTACAAAGATCATAGAAGGAAGGAGTTTAAGTTTCAGATAGCTCAGATTAGCTTTGTAGTTTTCACGGCCCCCTTTTTCAGACTTCAGATTTTCAGTGGCCCCCTTTCATAGCCTAACATTTTTGGCGGCCCCGCTAAATATCTTCCAGCCCCCTCCCCGGCATTATAAATGATTGGTCCCTAAGTCGTCGTAGTTTGAGCGTCCATCAGTCTATCAATAGCGATAACTACGAATATGCAATCAGTCCACTGAGGCTCTCCAAATCCAAAACTCAGCCATTCAAAATGACGCGTTATTGCTCTTGATTTCACTCGATTCAATCGAAAAGGTGGCCAAACGATTCAATTTTCACTCGACAACACTACCCTGGGTACCAGAGCCTCAAATTTTGAATGGAAGGATATTTGCTTCTTTATTTTTTAATTATTTTTTTGGCTCTGGTACACAGGGTATCAACAACACGTGTTTCCAAGACTTTTTTGACCAATATCAAAGTCTACTCGACTCCAGTTGACACCCTCGACAAGGTGGCCAGACGACTGGATTTTGTATTCGATTTTTTGTTGAGTGAGGGCCTTTTTTTCAATTTGTTTTGAGTGGGCTTGTCAGGATTTCTAGCTACTGAGAGCTAATTTAGGTCCACTGTGCATGCCGCATCCAGGCACGGGACCCCTAGTTTAACGTCCCTTCCGAAGGACGGCGAGGTGAGTTGCGAGGTCAGGCCTCAGTGGTCACCGATCCGAAATCTGACCTCATTCGACCAAGCTTAACTTCAGTCACCTGACGAAGACTGTATAAGCCACTCGGCCATTCACCCGGCCTGCTTACACGAGCCCAAGTTGGCTCCACCGCCACAGAGGGCCAGCCATTCTCCAGTCAAATCTCTTCAAGCGTCTACACGAACTCAGTAGCCAGCCCGGGTTTAGGGGGGTAGCCCTTCTCGAGGGTAGGCTTGGCCCATTGAAGCGGGTTGGTTTTTTTGTAGATTTTTTCCATGTGAAGGCGAATCAGCTCAACCCGGGGTCGGATAAACGCTTCGAATAGCCAACCCAGTGTTATTTGAACAAGATGATATGAATCATCATGAAAACAAAGGGCAGTTAAGGAGGCAACTTGCCACGTGCCAACTCACAGAGTTGCCCCGGGCTGGCTTTTTACCACGCCAAAGAGCTGCCCCGGACTCGTGCAAACAGCAATTTTTATCAATGAGGCAGTAAAAGCTGACCCGGGGTGAATACTACATTGGGTTCCTGTAAACGGGGCCTAAGGAGTGGAAAATCGAGTCTTTTGGCCAAGCCTTTAGTTATTTTCTTTACAATGATGTAATGCAATACTCCCTGGATACAAGTAGCTCGGCATCTGAATCTTGTATCAAACGTACTATTTATAGTGGCTCGATATCCCTTATACATATCCATCAGGTTATGTCCCCACCTTTCCCGTGAGATAACGGGCAATATGTGGACGGAAATATATTATTCAATATTTAGGAAATTTACGGTGATAAGGAAATGTTACTTTTCTTTATTGTGTCACTTGAAATGTGTTACTGCTCAACATTACTGGTATTTACCGTGGAGACAGCCTTTCGCAGAATGAAACTAAAATATCGAGTTTTAAAGAAGAGCTCTTTGAATCCTTTGGATCCCTGTGCAGTGGCGTAGCCGACAGCGGTTACCTTTATTTAGGGCGTGCCACTAAGGGCCCCCGACCGTCAAATTGCGTTCTTATGCCCGTTCACATTGCAAGTTAAACCAGCTTCAACTGGACCAGGTTATAGAATAGGGCCTTCTGATTGGTCAATCCAACGAATCCAGTCATTTGATTGGTCGAAATTTAAACTGGTTTAGATAAGGCTGGTTTAATTGTGTCAGTGTGAATGCAGTATTATTGTTTAGGTGAAATACACATATCGAAAAAGCTTAAACGAAACTCAACTCAACTCTCAAATCATCAGAAAAATAAGAAACTCTAATACTGGGAGTAACTTATGCTATCATTTTGTCAAAGGAAATCCTTGATATATTTCTACCTTATTTTCACTTTTTTCTGTCTCATATTGCTTGTATCGTAACGTCGACAAACTTTGTTTTCAAACGTTCACAAGGGCACAGGTAGTGAGCATGAGGATTGTTATGAAACCTTTAAAAAAACTCTTAAGAAACTCCGAATACTCAAAGTCTGACAATATTAAGAAACTTTCAGTACTGGCCCAAATTCTTAGTTTCTTATAAGGGAAATACGTGTATTTGTAAGGGCCCATAGTTCAGAGTTGCACAGGGAAACTTATGGGAAGGGAAATCACTTATGCCAAGGCTTTCCTACTTGTAGCTTCGATATTGACCTATGACTTGATCTGTCATCTTTTTGAGCCTAACTTAAATATCGGAGCCAGGTTAGCAATTTTCTAGTAGTTGTGTCTTATTTCTTGACATTGAATAAAGATTCCGCAGTGCAAAAAGGCCAAAAACTCAAATAACAAACAACCAGAACACGCTTCTTTTTGGCTAAGACTAATGTTCTATCATCAAGATTTTGAACTCCAAAGTAAAAGACGCAAATCACCAATTGTCCTTTTACCCGTGCTTTGTCTACTCCTCCGTTTTTCCCAAGCTTTCAAAACCACTCTGCTAATGACCTGATGGCGGCGTACAAATGACTTTCCGGAATAGTGCAATACTTCAAATACATGAAATGGGACATTTGAGCAACGATTACATGCAGCACGGGGGATGTGTCATTAAAAGAAGACACTCATAAGTGCTTAGGCACTGTTTTTCATCAGTCTCCTTGCCCGATTCCCTTGTATCCCTGTGTCTATGGGTAACAATGCAGGGTTATGATCATGTAATGCTAGCCAAAAATGCCTGTCCTACTTGAGACCAAAAATATGGAATAGCCAATCTGATTTAAGATCTACAGATAGTATTAATTCATTCAAGTATGAGGTCAATGACAACTTTTTCCAAAATATACAGAGAGAGGAAAAAGACATTTAGGGAGCCAGGCCCGTCGGAACGAAATTAATATTGAAGGGGGCGGGGCTGAAACGAGGTGCGAGCGAAGCGAGCAAAAACGGGGGTCCGGGGGCTTGCCCCTGGGAAAATTTTTCATGACCACGCCCTTTAGATCGTTGGAAAACGCCCCAGTTTTGGAAAATGTGCTATTGACGGAAGCACAGGATCACGACTAATGAGAGTCTTTCCATGAAAATTTTGAAATTTTTGACTTGTATGACATCAAGACATTGCATTTTTGATGGATTCTGGTAGCTTCCAAGAATACATACGAGTTTGAATCTTCATTCCTACAAACTTGGCTTTTGCAGCCTTTTTCACTTACAAAATCAACAAACTTCAGCAAATTATTGGGGGGCTGAAACCCACCAGGCCCCCCGCTTCCGACGGGCCTGAGGGAGCTGTCCTAAAGTATGGAACAGAGGGAGGCGGAAGGGATTTGACAGGGTCATCAAAGCTGTAGGATGGAAAGAGTTGGGCTAACAAACCACTTCAAGTTACAAGCATGGGCCATGAAGCTATTTATTTCTGGATCTGTTTCAACATTTTACAAATGTTTCAATTACTGTCAGCATAATTTTAGGCTCTGGTACCTCGGGTAGCGTAATTTTTGCTGTTCTCCTGATCACTGATATGGTTCTCTATCCACGTTTCTAATACAGTGGTATCTGCAGGTCCTTCCTGCCTTATTAAAATGTCATACCGGATCCAAAAAGCACAGTATTGACAGCATGATGCATGAGAAGAAATTTAATTGCAAAGAGCAAAAGACTTTTCTTCGAGAAGCTTCTGAGCAACAGAGTTAATGTTTAAGCCATGGGTAACCAAACCATTTTTGCAGATGTTTAGGGGCTATGTAAACAGTTGCTGTTTCTTGTTTTGGGCTACATAATTTCATGGCGAATTTTGAAATCCCTCTCGCCCCCTCATGTTCCATTCTTTATGACAGCTCCCTTGCATGTTCTACTAAAACTGCGCATCCTCTCTCACATTCATGACTCGGCCTTATTAAATTATGCTGTATCCAAAAGCGCGTAGAATTTAATGTATATTATTATGTACTTACTTACTTATCAAAGTTGCATTCTTACTTCACGGACACGGAGCCGGGATCATTGTCCATAAAGAGTTGAAACCGTCTGAGCTCCTACGCAGAGATACGTCTCTTTTCTTAGTTCACCTAAATAACGAAAACGTTGTTTTCTCCCTACGTAGGAGCTCGGACAGTTTCAACTCGATTTGAATATTGGCGGCATTTATTGTAGTGAAGAGAGAAAAACGATGTAAAGGCAACATCATCAGTCTACCTGTGCCCTCGTGAACACTTCCAATGAATGTTTCAGTCCCTATTTCTTACAATTCTTGCCAAGAGATGTACCCTAGGTACCAGAGCCTAATAAAAATTAAAATAAAATAAAAAGAAAACAGAAAAGAGAGAAGAAAAAGGAAATGAAAAAATAATAGTTGGCTACAATTTTAGCACCAGCTCGTTATAACCAGTCGTCGGGTAACTGCTCTGAACTGGAGACTGTAGCTTCAAATTATCATTATTTGCGTTTTAATTCGACAAGGTGTACCTTGAAAAAGAGTAGTGCCAGTTTTATTGAGGAACTATGGGCAATAACTCACTGTGCTTGTAGCTAGACAATTAAAGTTTGTTACCTCGATATTACTGTTTTACTTTGTTGCTTTCTCTTCGCTTGATGCCTAACCAGTGCAAGGAATCAAATTCAGATGGTTCTGCGCGTCTGAGCAGTTGGTTCCTACACAGCGTTCATCCTCGCTCGTTTCAAACTTCGTACCGGGTGAGTGAATAAAAACGCCCAGCGTTTGAAAAAATCCTGATCCCTCAATATCAAAGCAATGATGTTGAAAACTAGACTGATGACGATGAGTCTCTTGTTGCCCTGTGCTCTTTGACTTGATGATGGCGCTTCGGGCAATAGACACTCATAGTATTACTCTGAAAAACTTGGCCCTATTTAGGCCCAAACATCGCAATTTCTCCGGTACCAATCAGATTGCGAGATTTGTGAATTACTATTGTTAAGGTGTAAATGTGATAGAATTTTCGATTCGATTGAAGAATTGAAAACACTCCCACGGGATGGAGATTCGAAGCCGTGATTCTTTCATAATTCCATTGATGATTGAAGAAAATAGGGCCAATTTTTCACTCTTTCATTATGAGTCCCTCTTGAGCAAGGTTTACCGCAGACATACAAGGGACTCATCGTCATCAGTTTAGTTGAAAACTATCTCGTTTTATTCCCGATATGTCAAATTAGGTTAGGCAATTTACCCGGCTTCAATCGGTCATTCCTTCCCGTGGAAATGTGAGATTTTCTGCAGAAAGCCCTTTTCGAAAACCTGCAAAAACAAGTGAAAGCAGCAAGCAAATTTTCCCGAAGTTCTGCTTCCTAGCGATAATGACTCTTGGATGTGTTCATGTATTTTGTCCTCATGGGAGAATGGAATCCCAAAGAATAAGTTACTCACACTAGGAGGGAAGATTTGACCATCCTTAAGAATTAAACATGAAATATAATATAAAATAAATATATGGAAAATGAAAATATGCAGAACCAGCAAAAACCCAGAGACAGAACAGCAGTATCGAAAGTGGGGCTTGACAGTACCTGCATGTTCCTGTAGGCGTTTTCAAACTTGTCAGAGGCAGAAAGGCTTTAGCATAACTTAAGGCTAATTTCCAGTCAGTAGAATTTTCCGAGCGGGCGGAAATTATTTTGTTTACGAGAGAAAATGTCGCTCTGAAATTGAATAGATTGTTACGGCTGAGCAACATTTCATTGTCTAAAATTCCGCCCGCTCGGGATATTCCGCTGACTGGAAATTGGCCTTTAGAGAGCCAGGCAGCAAGTAAGAATACAGTTAGTAGGAACAAACATTTTAATCATAATTCACGTAGAATTTCTCTAAGTCTATTTCGTTAAAAAAATGGGAAAGAGTCCTTGTAGACTTATTACAGACGACGAAATAAACTTAGGGCAAGTCTATAATACACGTATTTTTTTATAAGAAACTGCTAAAAGGAAACTTAACTCTCATATCGACAAAAAATTAAGGAACTCCAGTAGTTGGGAAATATATCTTTAGAGTGTATTTACCTTGACAAATGAAATTCTTACATATTTTTCGGTAGTTTCACTTCCCAAGGCTTCAAGAAGCATTAGTTTGAAATGTTTACGAGGACGAGGGCACAGGTAGTGGACATGAAGGTTGTCACGGAACCTTTCAGAAACTCGTAAGAAACTCTGAGAATGCAACGTTGTCCCCAGGACCTTTTGTCATACTTAGACGGAGCATGGGCCGCAGGAAATAAAGTAATTGTTAAAAATGTAAATGCAAACATATCTGTGTCTTCATCGTCGTTTTTTCTGTTTTTCTTGGCTTTCCTGCACTTCCCTGCCTCAGCTCAACCCATTGATACAGAGGTATGTTTGCGTTTACATTTTTAACAATTACTTTGTTTCCTGCGACCCATGGACGGAGAAGGAGCTGCTATATGAAAATGACGGACGGGAACTTCTGCACACATTACGATATCTGTAACATGACACTCATGGGTGTTTTTATGGTCATGTGACTAACCAATGCCAGGGCCTTTTCGTCTCCGCCCCAATAACAAAAAGCCCTGGGGACGAGGTTCCTTTCAACACTGGCCTAAATTCTTAGCTTCTAGCTTCTCATAAATAAATACGTGTATTGCATAGTTATTTTTCTATTTGCCAGGATTACCCATGTTCCCAGTTTCAGGAAAGCAAAAACTTCGAAAGAACGAAGACAGAAAACGAGACTGAGAGTAGCCTGCGTGTAGTAAAGGCTGCGCGTAAGCCAGACTGAGAGCCCAGGGGGACTCCCTATTAGTAAGTGACGGGGGCGTCAGACATTTTTAAGGTTTGTAAAACGCTGTTTAGCATACCTTTGGGTACGCTATTTGGTGCATAATCGGTATATTTTTGGGGCATATTTTTTGAGGTTGCTGATGAGAAAATTTGGCATGTTGAGTGCTAGGCTGAGTTTTGCCCCAAAACATTGCAGGTTAGTTGCCGGAAATGCTATAAAGCCTTTAGTTTTCATGTACTGTGAAGCTATGAGTATATCTTTGGGGTCTAAAAATGTCCTAAATTTAGTACGTTTCTGGGTCGAGTATGTTTTTGGGCTCTAAAATGTCCTAAATTTAGTATGTTTATGGGTTTTTCAAAAATATCCTGTGTCTGAGCCCCCGTCACACACCAATAGAAGTCCTCCCTGGGACTGAGAGGGGACTGAGAAGGAAGTTCTCTACCCTGGGTACCAGACTCTCTCTAAAAGAAACTTTTCTTTTTGAGGGAGTCTGGTACCCAGGGTAGAAGTTCTCCTGTGTGGCGTCGTCGAATTGACGCCAACAGTCGACATCGAAAACTTCAAATTTCGACCCCCGTCTTCCTACACTACATAAGGAGATGGCTTGAAATACATTATAATAATTTAGAGCTATTTTGGGGAGAAAGGCCGCATATTGTCGTTACCGGCTCATGAGTTCCACTCCGATGAATAGCATTGATTTAATGACGTATTTAAGGAAATTCTCTATGAGCAAAATTAAGTGCACAATATCTCTCCGGGACTCAGACAACGTTAGAGGCGATGAGGGTGGATCGACATAGTTGCAGGCAATTTTATCACTAGTTTATTCCACCAAAAGAAGTTAAATTGATTGGGAAAACAGTATCAGACAAATATCCAGTCGAGGTATGTATACATTTATCATATTCGTTTGTAGATGTATCATGACTTTAAGATAATTTAGCGACCAAATGAGATCAAAAAGTTTCGTATTGTCTTCTCGCTTGGATTATCAAGACCAAATTCTGAGCGATGAAGTTTCATAGTTCTTCAGGAGAAAAGAACACGTGCATCTCGTGCTGTTAATCTAAATTTACAAAGCATTTATCAGTCTGCTTTAGTTTCAGTTATGGATTTCAACTAATTTCGCTTGTCGTGCGAAACATGTTGTGATCGGTAGCAGTGCTGCTGATATGAAAATCATTACACGTACTTTTTTTATAAGAAATTAAGAACTTGGGCCAGTAGGCTACTGACGGCTTCTTAAAATTATCAGATTTTCGATACTTGGAGTTGTTTACGAGTTTCTTAAAGATTCTATAACAATCTTTACGTTCACTACCTGTTACCTCATGCAAGTCTCAAGGCTTTTTGGGCCCTTTCCAATGCTTTGACACTATTCAAGTACTTTCTGAGTAATGTGGTACGTGGAACAAGGGAAAATAAAGTAAAAATATGTGAAGGATCTCCCTTATTAAAATTTAAAATGAATAGTTTCTAAAGTTATATTTTCCCAGTACTGGAGTTTCTTAATGTTTTCGGCGATCTGCGAGTTGAACTTCTAATGAGCATTTTCTTGTAAAAAGCACGTAATGCTTATGAGTAACTCAACACTCAGATTGCCAAAACATTGAGAAACTCTCTTACTGGGAATCTAGCGAGTAGATTTCTCCGAATCAATTTGGGAAATTTCCAGCAGTTTTTGTCCTGGTTGCGTTTTGTGAAGTGAGGTAAGATTTAGAAAAATCTTCACATCTATTTATTTAATTCTAATTATCACGTGATGATCAGAGCCATGCTCCAAAATAACATATGCTGATAAACTCAGTTTATCCAAATAACCTTCAATATCACAGAAAAAAGATCGGTCTTCAAATTAACAGATGACAACAGATTTACCTCCATAATCTGTGTATCTACCACATAAACGCCTAGAAAGAACAAACACGGCTTTGATGCATGAAAAAATAAAGTCGATTTCAGGCCGTAAGACGTGCACGTCAAGTGGATGCATACAATCAAAAGATGGCACTTTAATAATGGAGAAGGATGAAATTTTAGAACGATGGTCAGAATACATTGAAGAACTGTTTGACGATGAAAGAGGGCAGAAACCAGTTATTAGGAAGAACATAGAAGGTCCTAGAATCCTAAAAGCAGAAGTCACCGCAGCTATTGCACATACGAAGAGGAACAAGGCAGCGGGTCCAGATGGAATAGTAGTTGAAATGATTGAAGCACTTGAAGACTTTGGAATCGACACAATGACAGAAATTATAAATGAAATTTATGACAGTGGTACGATTCCAGAAGATCTAAGCAAATCCATTTTTATAGCTTTACCAAAGAAACACAATGCAACAGAATGTGAGCTTCATAGAACGATAAGCCTCATGAGCCACGTCATCAAAATGATTTTGAGGATAATCATGTGGAGAGCAAGGAAGAATATTAAACCTGAAATAGGAAAAGAGCAGTGTGGATTTATGAAAGATACGGGAACAAGGAATGCAATTTTTACGTTAAGAATGATATGTGAAAGATCCATTGAGATGCAAAAAGATATTTATTTATGTTTCATCGATTATACCAAAGCTTTTGACAAAGTGAAACACGTGCAACTATTAGATATGCTCCAAGATTTAGACATAGATGGGAAAGACATACGACTACTAAGAAATTTGTATTGGGAACAAACAGCAGGTATAAGGATTGAAGATAAAATTAGCACCTACACGCAAATAAAGAGAGGAGTGCGCCAAGGATGTGTGTTGTCGCCTGACCTTTTTAACTTATACAGTGAACAAATATTAAGAGAGATAAAAGATTTGAAGGGTCTAGTGATAGGAGGCTATAACATGAACAATTTAAGATATGCGGATGATACAGTGTTGATAAGTGACTCAAGAGATCAGTTGCAGGAGATTTTGGATAAGGTAGTAGAAGAGAGTGCAAAAAGGGGATTATCAATTAATTGCAAAAAGACTGAATGTATGGTGGTAAGCAAAAAATTGGATGTACCAGACTGTCAATTAACAGTTGGAGAAAGAGAGATAAAACAGGTTGAAAAGTTCAGTTACCTAGGGAGTTTAATTACATCAGATGGAAGAAGTGACAGCGAAATAAAGAAGAGGATCGGAATGTCAAAAGCTATTTTCGAGAAAATGGGGAAGATACTCAAAAATAGAAAATTATCAATGAAAACAAAATTAAGAGTATTAGATTGCTACATATTTTCTACCCTCACTTACGGCAGTGAATGCTGGACTATATCACAGACTATGGAAAAGAGATTACAATCAGTTGAAATGTGGTTTTACAGAAGAATGCTTCGAATATCTTGGACAGATCATATGTCAAATGAGGAAGTACTGGCTAAGGCAGGAACAAGAAGGAAACTTGTCGTAACGATCAGGAAGAGGCAACTGCAATTTTTAGGGCATGTTTTAAGAAAAGAAGAACTGGAAGATGTAGCAATAACTGGAAAAATTGAAGGAAAAAGAGCCAGAGGAAGACAGAGGCTCACTTTCATCTCAAGTCTCAGCCATTGGATGAAGATCAATGAAAAGGATATAATTAGAACTGCAAAAGACAGAGACTTATGGAGAACCATGGCCGCCAACGTTCTGGAAGAACAAGGCACTTAGAGAGAGAGAGAGAGAGAGAGCATAACACTGATAATTGGAACAACAGTTTGATAAACTAGGTTTATTTGGGATCGTCTTGGTTTATGCGACATAAACTGAGTTCATCAACAAGGGCAGATTTTGTAACACAGTAGCACCAGTTGCTTTGGTTCACACCTCAATTCAAAGCGATTAGCGATTTCAGACAAAAGAAATTCTCTCAACCAGTAATTCAAAACAACTATAGCCGCAAAGTTGCCTTGAAACCAGCACGGCAAACTCTTACTTGGTGCGGGAAAGGGAGGTTCTTAAGAGAAGCTATGTGCTTATAACGAAAGAAGAAGGGTAAATTTAAAGTCCTGTGTTGTGTATCTTGTTTAGGAGTTTTAGAAGCTGAGCAGAGGGCATTACAGTTGTTCCATTGTTATTGCTCAAATGTAATTAAACAGTTACTCCTCAGCTCCTGAATAAAATAAACAAAATCCGCGGGATAGAACGTTAGATTTTCCCTTCTTCTTTCTTTATAAGCACATACCTTCTCTTAAAAACTTCCCTTATCCCCCACCAAGTGAGAGTTTGTGGCACTGGTTTCAGGGCAACTTTTGCAGCTATGTTTGTTTTGAATTACTGGTTGAGAGAATTTCTTTTGTATGAAATCGCTAATCGCTTTGAATTGAGGTGTGACCCAAAGCAACTGATGTTATTGTACGACAAAATCTGCCCTTGTTACAAGGACAGATTTTGTAAGACAATAGCATTAGTTGCCTTTGTTGACACCTAAATTCAAAGCGATTTACGGTTGCAGACAAAGAAAGTTCTCTCAACCAGCAATCAAAACAAACAAAGCTGCAAAGCTTCTCTGAAATTCAGGTAGTGAGCTCGCTTGTTGCGCGTTCCAGAAATGTTTTTTAAGAGCAAACATGAGGATATATTGAAAGAAGGAGGAAATATCTAAACCTCTACCGCGGGAATTTTGTGTGTTTCGTATAGATACCGATTTGGAGGTGATTCAATTTTCGTATTTTTTGGGTATAATCAAGCACTCATTGCTCAGCTTCTGAACAACAAAAATAAAATGCCTGCGGTAGATACTTAGATATATCCTTTTTCTTTCGATATACGCTGATATTTGCGCTTAAAAACCGTTTCTGGAATGCACAACAAGCAAACTAGCTACCTTAACTTCAAAGAAACTTCGTGTCTATGCTTGCTTTGAATTAACGGTTGAGAGAGTTTCCTTTGTCTGCAATCGCAAATGTCTTCGAATTTAGGTATCAGCAAAGCAACTGATTTATTGTCTTACAAAATCTGTTATTGTTTGCTTGTAGGTCAACGTTATTCTGGAGACTGTAAGGACGCTAAACAGCTACCACAAATAGAATTGCAGACAACGAATTCAGAATGATTTTCTGAAAGCTGAAATACGCCCTAAACATCTGCTATTTAAGCTGGAAATTAGGAGGATTCAGTCAGTTTCTTCCCACTGGTTTATTTTAACTAAGTGCCATGTTACTTGGGATACTATAATCTCTATTTTCCTTCGCCACGATCTTTCCAGCATACTTACTTTGGTATGACCTGCTGTTCCGTAAGCGTGATTTTCCCAGCTTCGGGCCGTTTAGATCGACGGGCAAATGGCTACAAAAGTCTCGTACACGCTAGTAAAAATCTTCAAAAATCCCTTAAGTCTCGAATAATCTTCACAAAATCTTCAAAAATCTTTGTAAATATTGCAAAATCTTGAGAATCTTTGAAAATCTCGAAAAATTTAAAAAATATCGAAAATCTGTGGGATTTCTAATATCCTAAATTCTCATAAAAAACTTGAGTCATAGACTGAATATTCGTAGTTATCACTATTGAGAGACTGATGATGGACGCTCAAACTACGACTCATGGACTTTCACATTGAAAATTGGGACGAAGTTTTCCCCTATCGATTTCATTACTAGATATGGAAAGCAACACTGTACGAGCTCCAGCATAGGTGCCAAATCTATAAATCTGCGAAAAGAGGCGGGTGTAAAATTCAATGACCTATTTCTTTTAACTGAATGACTTGAAAGAAACTTTAGCCACTTTTCTATTTTTCTACCATTGGACTTTTCAGAAATCTTGAATATTTGTCGAAAATATAGCCTATTTTATATTTCAAGTAATTTTGTGATGTGACGTCATCAAATTTCTAAATCAGAAACCAAAAGAGCGAAGGAGTCTTGCTTGATACCAAATTGTAGGCATCCATAAACCATGATTTTCTTGAAAATTATTTGATCTTACGTAAACAGGTTTAGAACAGATGATAGTTTTAAGTTTTCTTCTAAAATTTTCTTGAATTCTTAAAAGAGACAAAAAACACTGTAATTCTCAAAATATTGAAGATTCCAGAAAAGTCCAACGGCAGATTTACTGTAAAATATTTAAAGTTTTTTTGAAGCCGTTCAGTTCAAAGAAATGAGTCATTGAATTTTACACCCAGCATTTTAAAGATTTGAAACCTATGCTACGAGCTCCAGGCAATGGGGGATGGACCTAAATTGCTGGCTCGAGCCTCCAATGCTAAAACACTTTAAAGTTCAAGTTTGCAGTGATACCGCAGGTATCCAGATGAATGTTTCCTTTAACCAAGAATCAACAAACCTTTCACGGCAAACCAGGAGCTTCCAAAAAACGCAGCAATGAGAATTTCCAACTATCGAGGGTTGCTTGCCTCGCTTCTGACACTACACCTTAGCCTTGTTTCAGAGCTCACACCGAAATCTGATCATTCTCATCGCAAATTTTTATTGGAAAGTCCTCATATAAACAGGCCCTAAGAATAATTCGAAATAGATTTCAAAATGCCTTGATATTTTCAAAGTGCATGGCGTTTGGAAAAAATCGATAAAAACATTTATCGCAGCAATCATGTAGGTAAAACCACTTCAATTTCCTTACAAAATCTCAAGTTTAGCTTCACTAGGAATTTCCTATATCGACAGATTTAGGGTTTATCCGGTTTCCTACTTGAGCAGCAGAACGCATCAACAATATATATTTGTAATGTATAAACATGTTCTGAAACTGAGGCGGAGCCAGCTCTTGTGAAGTGGGAGGGTATCAAGGACCGTGGAGCGATCCAAAAAGTGGATGGGCTATGGGCTAGGAAGCGAGTGTAATTAAGGTGTAAAATTTTTCGGGATCACACTCACCGGATTGCTGGGAAATGCCCTTTTCATAATAACACGAAGAAACCATCATCGTCATAGTGAGTAGTTTCAAGTATTCACTTTCATCTGTAAAATGATTGGATGCCAATGCCGCCAATGCCTCGAGGAGTAGCAATTCGAGCTGTTCGTATGCAGTTAAATCTGGTGGATTGAATCGTAGATCTAAAAAGTGTACTACAAAATCAAGAGCTTCAATATGTATCGTTCTGAATTCGTCTTTAACGGTTCCAATTTCAGCTTCTCTTTCAGCCGACTAAGTGTTAAATTTGGCCTAAGCGGAAAATGTCAATCCACACTAATATGGGTGCACTGATAACGTCGAGGTTTGGCAGTTAACATTTTCATCATGATAAAAGGCCCTGGGGATGAGGCTGACAAAATCGCAACGAGTTGTTGCTTCTTCTTAAGGTTGATGTAGATTGAATTTGTTTTTCGTGTGATCAAATAATCCACACCTTCAGACTCAACCAAAATATACCTTAAATAGTGGTACAGAGCGTCGCCTAGGTCCTCCAAGAGTTTAACGAGTCATTTCTTAGTGCTACGCCCCGTACTCAGGGACCGCGTAGCAGGGTAGGCTGGGTGGGCTATAGCCCACCTTTTTTGGTAACAAATGGCACTAGTTTCGTTGGTAAAATTTTGAACATAATTGATATTTAGATGGTCTGAAATCCACCTTTTCAAGGTTAGAGGCGCGAAAGCGGAAATATTTTGTTGTTAGGAATATTACATTTTTGAGTCCCAATTCCTGTTCTACGTACAAAGTTTAGTGTAGCGGCAAATTTTCACTTTCATATTTGTCTTCATTTCGAAATTATGGCGTTATGAATAATTTGAGCTCATGAGGGCTTTGACCGTGAAATCAAAGTTTGGACAAAAATGTGTCCAAACATCTGATTTCACGGTCAAAGGTCTTATGAAATCAAATTCTTTAAATTGCCATAATTTCCAAACGGTGACAGATATAAGAGTGAAAATTTGTTCCTATGCCAAAGCTTGTACGCAGAATAAGATTTTAAACTCAAAAATGCAAAATCTCAATCAACACAGTACTTCCACTTTCGCGCCTCTTACCTCGAAAAGGTGGATTGCAGCTTGCTGGAAGAGGACCCTGGGTGATTTCATTTCATTTCAGCGGTTGGTATTTACAATAGTGGATAAGAGCATGCTAATTTAAACCAACTATTTACAAGGAAAATCGAGGCTTGAAGGAAAATATACTTTATAATACAAAAGAAAAGAATAATTAGCAGCATATTTTGCAGGTGCATTTATCACCATCCCAGCCTTTGATCCTCTTTTTTGGAAAGCCGCAAGTGTTGGCTGGTTTTTAATAGTATCATTTAGGGTGTTCCAGAGGAAGCTCCCTCTAAAGGACAGTGATTCTTGCCCATAGCCCTACGTCTTTATTTGCGGCAGTTTGCAAAGACTTCTATTCTTAGATCATGTGTTACATTCTTCTGTTCATGAATTTCCCATGCAAGCGATGGGTTAAGATGATTCATGAACCTATAGATTTGATGATGGCTACTCAACACGAGGAGCAAATCACTCCAAATAAAGCGTACGAGATTTTAGGATTTCAAAAATCTCTCATATTTTTCAAACATCTTTAAGATATTTCTGAGATTAACTGACAGGATTATATGGCACGCGAAAATCACAAAACCTGATAAACTAGGATTATCACTTTGATAAATTAGGTTTATCGCGATAAACTAGGTCTATCAAATTATCAACATTTTTTTGATAAACGGGTTTATCAAAGTGATGAACTCAATTTGTCAACATCAAATTTGATAAAGTAGGATTATTAACTGATAAACTAGGTTTATCGAATTCTATTGTTTATGAGATTATTGTGTATCTATTGTTCGTAAACAAGACGCGCTTTAAACGCGGGTGCGCATTTATGATTTTGGCGCTCAAAGCTGAGCTCACAAAGTCAAAATGGAAGATGATATCACGATGAACGGTTTAACGACAATGACGATTTTCAAAGTTTTCTTTCAAATGCAATATCTGGCGTCGATTCCCTTCGTCACATGCAATAACATAGGAGAGACCGGAAAAGAAAATGCTCTGGTTCCAATGAATGCACTAAAACAAGCTAGGCCTTGGCTTACAGTATATTTGATTACACGCGGGTAGCGGGACGTAATGGCAAGCTCATAAACAATAGAATTCGATAAACCTAGTTTATCAGTTGATAATCCTACTTTATCTAATTTGTCGTTGATAAATTGAGTTTATCACTTTGATAAACCCAGTTTATCAAAAAATGTTGATAATCCTATTTTATCAGTTGATAATCCTAGTTTACCGCGATAAACCTAATTTATCACAGTAATAATCCTAGTTCATCAGTGATAAACTAGGTTTATCAGGTTTTTGTGATTTTTGCGTGCCATAGGATTAACAGTCAGTCAAGGTAGTAGCAATAACCGATATAGATATAATACTGCCATCTTACGGATCACGGAATCACGGAACATGGAACTGTGGAACAAATGAATTAAAAGGAAGCTCTCGTTACAAGTCTTAGTTTTAAGTCAGAGTAGCGACGGAGTGAGAGGGAAGAGAAACAGTCCCCCCATTCTTCATTCCCTTCTTCCTCAATGGGAACATATTAGGCAGCGTTTACACGGGATCGGTTCCATTTGGAACTGTACCCAAAAGGGTACGTTTAGGCCTTGCGTTTACACGGGACCCGCCGGAACCGTTCCAAATGGAACTGCTAGCCGTACCCAAGTGGGTCCACTTACGAAGTCGATCCCATTTGGAACCGTATCCATGAAGGACTCGTGTAAACGGGTGGAACGGTTCCAAACGGGAACGGCCAGGAAATGACGCTACTATTCATTGTTTAAGCACTTAAGTAAACAAAAGACGTCTTAAACGATGGAATTCAAAGAATTTTCGTCTTTGTTTCCATAAACAAAAGACATGCAGACGTCTTTGTTTTGAAAAACATTTACGATTTAAGAAAGCCCTTGGAACCTTTTGGAACCGATCCCGTGTAAACGGCATAGAGTGGGAACAGTTCCAAGCAGTTCCAATCAGTTCCATACGAAACGGTTCCAACAGGTCCCGTGTAAACGCTGCCTTAAAGTCATGGTCCTGCCTTGACCCTAAACTCGGGTTTTGAACCAGTCAAGACACCCCCCCAGTAACGACACCGCTCAAATAATTCCCCACCAAGGTAGAAAGAAGACCCGCCAAGTGGAGGTCGTAGGGAGTCAACGAAAACCATAAAACCGCCCAAATAGTTCAGAAAAAACGTAAAACCGCCTCAAAATTCAGCTAAAACCGTTTTCACATTTTCCCGCGCTTTGCATGTACTTGCTCGGTATTTCTTTGCTGCAGACGACTGCCTCGTTATCATTTTTATGACTTCCAATGCCTGAAATAGAATGTTTACAAAATTATATCGTACTGGACAATGATTCGTAGCTTTTATTGTCAATTTTGTGATAATGTGACTCCTCAAGTCACATTTTGTAAAGAAATCTGGAAACCGTTGAGAAAGAGAGAAATCGTAAAACCGTCATTTTTACGGCCGAAAACTGTTAAAACGTTCCAAAAACAGCTAAAAACTGCAAACCGTCAGCCCCTACGACCCCCACCGCCAAGAAAAATGTTTCCCCACCAAGTTTGAAAGCAAAAACTTTACCTGCCATGTTTTGCTATTTCCCCGCTCAAACATTTGCTTCCCCGTCAAAAATTACACAAGTTCCATTATGGTTATATTTGAAAATTTCCTTTGCCCGCTGTATTTTTCATGTCCGGCGGGGTCGTTACTGGGAATGTGTCAACGTTAGGGGAGAAACCAACTAACAGCGGTATCACAGACGATATTCGTCAAAGGATCATAGCAATATCCATGGATTACTTAATGTGCTAAAAATGGCTCTAAATTGGGGGACTAATTGCCACTACGCGAAGGCGTTCGTTAGAGTTGGCGGACATTCAAAAATTAATCGCTAGAAAGCGGATACCTAAACTGTAATTTATTCTGTGACTGTGCTCATAAAAATTATAACTTTAGAACGGATATTGCGTTGCGTAACACACAAAATATTCTCAGTTCAATTGGCAGAAAGAAGTATAATTTTGATGATTTTGTAAAACAGGGTTCAGGGTCCCGAAAGGACAAAGCGGATTTGCCTTGTGAAGAGTGCATTTGGCACTTCAAGCTTCGAGTTAAAAAAAGAGAAAGCAAAGCAGCATGGGTCAGCTTCGTTGAAGGTGTCAGATCGGACTTGCTTGAAACCTGACACTGTCAAATCGCTGTCCTCGGGACCCGGGGGTAGGGGTACTCGTATATTTTTCTATACGGGGACGTGCCGCTGAACAGGGTATCATTTTCAGGATTCCGAATAAGGGACAGGGTATCATTTTTGTAAAAATCGGCTCCACAACAGGATCCATATGTGGTCCATATGGTCATTTTTGACTCCGAAACGTCGTTCTAGGCCATTTGCTCTCCATGAATGTGATTTAAATCGCTTGTATGGCAACATTTCTACATTTTTCGATTGATTGCTTTCAAATTTCCAGGGTAGGGCCGAGTAGGGCACAATTTTGTCTGAAGAAACTCTCATTTTCAGGAATTTGACTCCGGAACAGGGAAGCCTTTCAGATTTTCCAGCGGCACCTTCCCGTATGTTGGCAATCCAAATCCAAGTACACACAAGCCATGTTTGGTGGCGTTACATCGACGATATTTTTTTAATTTGGACTCATGGACATGACAAACTCACAGAATTCATATCTACATTGAACAACACCCACCCCAACATCAAATTTACCAGTGACATATCATCTATCAGCACACAAATCCTCGAAGTCACAGTAATACTCAACAAAGACAACACCATCTCCGCAGACCTCTACGTCAAACCGACTGACACACACCAATATCTCCTCAGCACGTCCGCCCATCCCAAACACACGAAACAGTCAATACCCTACAGCCTCGCACTACGATTACGACGAATCTGCTCCAACGACGACACATTTAATAGACGAACGAACCAACTGCTCACATACCTTACCAACCAAGGCTACAAACGCAAAGACGTACGTAACGAAATACGCAAGGCTTCCAAAATAAGCGACAATCAAGTCTACAAACGAAACAGAAAAAACACAACAACAGAACACCATTTGTAGTTACCTACCATCCCAGCATAACGCAACTTACGTCCATAATTCACAGCAACTTCCACATACTATAAAATTCGACAAACTGCAAGGAAGTCTTCCCTGACCCACCGATACTCAGCAACCGCCCGCAGACCAAAACACCTCAGGGAGTACCTGGTGCGCGCCAAAATAAAAAATGAAGCCACCACAACTCCCAGAGGTATATCCAAATGTCCATCACGACGTAACTGCCACACATGCCAACACATACATGACGGAACACGCATGGTCACATTTTTAAACATTAACAAAACCTTCGACATACGACAAAGCCTTGACTGCAATTCTACTAACGTCATATACCTACTGCAATGCAAACAGTGTCTACACAACGAAAAGACTGACTGCCAATACATAGGACAAACGGGACGACGCATAAGAGACAGATTCAACAAACACCGACGAGACATTATAAACAAACGCACTGACACATACGGGGTTGCAAGGCACTTCTGTAAACCCGGACACTCCGTACAAGACTTAACAGCTACTGCCACTACTCCAAGTACATGACACAAGAGAGAGTGTGAGACGAGCCAAAGAAACATACCTCATTGGCTTGGCTAACACTCTCTCGCCCAACGGACTAAACAGAACCACAGACCGCTAACAAACATAATGCCACTTTAATTGTACCTACTAGCACACTCTCTTGCCGTGCCTATCCTTACTCATTATCACCATCATCACCATCATCACCATCATCATAATCATCATATCATCATCATCATCATCATCATTACCACCCACCACCAACACCACCAACACCACCATCATCACCATCATCATCATCATCATCATCATCATCATCATCATCATCATCATCATCATCATCATCATCATCATCATCATCATCATCATCATCATCATCATCATCATCCAGTCATACTATCCACGTCATACTATCCACGTCATATCATTACCATCAAGATATCACGTAACCCTTGTATAGTTAACCGATATAGCCTCCTCGTAGCCATCATATCTAGCCAATCACATGTAACCTCTCCTTTTCAAATCGTTGTACATATTCATATCGTCAGTGTAACTACTACATAGCGGCCCTGAAGAAGTCCTGCATGGCAGGACGAAATATTGGTATTTTATATATATATTCTTAATCTCGCACATATTTGCTGTTGTTCTGCGTCGCATTACGGTGTTCCTGCTCTCAAACTCATTTACGAATTATCACTGCAAGCATCCTCGGATCCGACGAGCGACGTTGGTATCGTGTCCTTTTCTTTTTCGATTTATTTAATCCAAGTACCCCCCCCCCCCGGGATCGCTGTCGTCTTTTGCGCTTTAAAAAGAGATGTGGATGAGCGTCCAAATGACAAATCTGATAAATTTGTGAACGAAAACAAAAAGCATGACCCCCATTCTCGGTATAAACACTGCTAGGCCCTGCTAGCTGTGGTAAGAAGTTGCTTCGAAGAAGCTTTTCAAATCTTTCTTTAGAGACATAGCAAAGTTTGTTTTGTAACATGGCCGGTGCAAAACGCAACGGGGCAACTACTTTTATTGAGCTTATCAGAGGTGGGTCAGAACTTTTTTGAGGCAAATATCAACGGGACAGAGGCTTTTTACGAGGTCAAGATGAAATTTGAAATGTAAAATGTCTCATTTTGAGTGCTAAGCTGTGAATCATGCAAGCAGAGAAATTCTTGGAAGGATATATGACACAGAATTGATTTTGTTATGGTGCTTGGCTACACGTTTTTTTAATAAGAAATTGGTTTGTAAGAAACTAGTACTAAGATGGCCAAAATTTTAAGAAACTCTAGTACTATGTCTGAGAAGTACTAAGAAACCTTTAAAAGTTAAAAGCATCAATATTATAGCTAATAGACCGTTGAAGCTTTATTCTTGAGCAACATTCACTAACCATTTGTGTTCAGAATACTGTTTATTCCTATATGATGTTTTACATGTAAAGAAACATATCTGCGGCAGTGTTAGCGACCACATCGATAATTCTGCATTCAAATAATAAGAAACCAATTAAGAAACTTTTAGTACTAAAATGGACAAAATTTCATGTGAAATTAAGAAACTTTTAGTACTATGGCCTGATCCAAGTTTCTTATAAAAAAACGTGTACTTCATCGGTAATACGTCGTGTAAAACATCTGTTGTTGATGAATACAGGGCAGATACATTTTTGAGGACTTTAAGGAAAGGGCGACGGGCCAGTTAGTTTTCGTGCAATAATTTCATACGGGGCGAGCAGATTTTTTCCAAACAGTTTTCTTCTCCGGGTCTTCTCCACCGGCCATGTCATAGAATAAATTTTGCACTGTCCCATACTCAACGCACGCTTGGACTTTCTTTGTTATAAGACGATTTGGGCAAGCCCGAAGCAAGCTAGGAATGAGTTAGTTCATAACTGGGAAATTTTATCTGCTTCATGGCCTCTTTTCTCGTTATTTTCATTTATATGATTTATTCTGTAACAGTTGCAAACTAAAAGTGAGAGGATGCAAGGGCTTCATTTTGTGATTTGCAAGTTGAAGTTTGCTGTTATCAAGCGTTGATACTCAGTCGTCAGCTAAAATGAATGAAAATAATAAGAAACAATTTGTCGACAATTAACTCTCCGAAATGTTTTCCCAAATCCGAAAGCAACTTCTTGCCGCAGCTAACCATGTTTACCCTTTACCCAAGAACGGGGTCGTGCTTTCGCTTGCCTCACAAATTTGCCAGATTTGGAATCTCGATCGAGACCTCTTTGTTTAAGAGGTAAAAGGGTCAATTGTATTACAAAATCTGCCCTTGTTGGACCATGGTTGGACTGTATCCTTTGTTACGTATTGGTTACGTCTTTCCCTTGGGTATGGTCTGCACGCAGGCTAACTTATCTCCGTCATTGAGTCATTAGTCATTAAGTTATTTGCCGTTAACACCAATTCAAACCGAGGCTTAACACATTTGAAAGAGGCTACGTCACAAGGATGAAAACCTGTTCAACCCAGCCTCTTCCTCTTATAAGCTGCTTCACACCTTGGGACAGAAAGAATACATATGACCATTTGTGCAAGTTTGACGTCGCGTAGTTCTAGCACTTAATCTTTTGTTCTCGTCGTCAAACGACAGGTATTGCCTGGAGTGTCATGCAGCTGTAATATTTCCCGACGAAAACCGGGGGTACACGACTTGCCGTCTGATAAGGTCTGCCAAGCAGTTTTCAAGGTGATACCGGAGGGGCATTTCACTCCCAAAAAGCTCGTACACCTTTGGCAACAATCCTTTGTTTTCAGGAAAAATCCCTCAAAATCCTGTGCTTCTGCAAAATCCCATACTCTTTTTCGAATGAGTAAAATATGCCTTTGTTATACCAACCATACCCATTTCTGCAGGCACTGGAGAAATTCCCGATATTGTGCACTTTTTGACGAGAAGCTCAAACCAAGCCATAGTACTACAAGTTTCTTAATTCCGCATGAAGATTTTCGAACTTCATTACAAATGGTTTCTTGATTTGTTTCTTATTTTTCGAATGGGTGAATCATCAAGTAGCCCCTAGCTATGCTGCAGATATCACAATTTCCGCAAAAAAAGAGTTTTATTTGTCTCAAGATATGAAAGAAGCTTTTAAAGGTTTCTTAGCGTTTCTCAAACATAACACCAGAGGCTCTTAAATCTTGGCTTTCCTAGTAATAGCTTCCTGCAGTCTCTTATATAAAATCTTGTGGCCGAAAAAGACCACTGGTAGGAATTTCTGTGCCTTGAACAAACTCTCCATAATCAACATTTTATGCATCGCCCCCCCCCCCGGATGCCAAACATCTGCTTGGGCAACGTGATGTTTGAATATTTAAGTCACAATCAGTTTTTTCTCTCGCAACAGACATCAAAATGGCAAACTTGACACTGGGATGTTGTATACAGCAGTACTTGTCCAAAAAGTCTTACTCTTTTGCCAACCCAAACCTGACGGAAATCTACACACTGGTAAAACCATGCTTCCCACCAAACGACAGCATCTCTGACGTGTTCATGTACATCCTGAGTGAAGACATGGATATGATACGCTGCCAGAAAGAAACAACGACACAAGGTGTTTGCGATGTGAACAGCAATAAAAGTGCCCCTGCGTTGGCGACATTCTGGATCCTTGTAATGCTGGTCGCTGTAACTGGCAATATCATCGTATGTTTGGTGATCTATAAAACACGTTGCTTGCGAACTATTCTAACAAATCAATTCATAGCCTCACTAGCAGTCAGTGATCTCATGGTTGGTATTTTCCTCGTGCCCGTGAAGATTGTCTCAACGCTGCGCAGCGGTCGCTTCTGCGTGAGCAGCGCCGTGTGTCATTACTACGTCACCATGGACAATATTTCGTTTGTGGCCTCGATTACAAATCTGCTGGTGATAACTGGAGACCGCTTCATAGCTATCGATTGGCCGTACACATACCAAGACAAAGTGACCAAGAAGCGCGCAAAACTGGCTATTGTCGCTGTTTGGTTGTACGCCATTACAATGGGAGCACTAACCAATGTAAAATGGTCCTCCGCATCAGCAAATCGCAGCGGCACCGATGTATGTTGGAGCAGAAACAAGGTCTACGTAACGTATGTATTTACGGCCATCTTCTACATTCCAGCCTTAATTATGGGTGTGATCCAGGGAAGAATGCTGTACATTGCATTGAAGCATTCGAAAGAAATCGTGTCCACGACCAGAATTGCAATAAATAACAAAGATGATTCAGATGACGAAACAGCATCAGTCAACCAAACAAAGCAGTTTGCATCACGCCTGAAGAAAGTTCTTCGTGAGTACAGAGCTGTCAAAGTCATCATGGTTGTTTACGGTACGTTCCTTGTTTGTTGGATTCCTGTCTCTGTCATGGCTCTCATTCACGCATGGTGCCCAAGTTGTGTCCATTTCCAAACATGGCACAGCGCTGTGTTTGCGGAGATTCTGCCAGTCTTGAATTCAACTCTGAATTTCTTCATCTACTCAGTGATGAACAGACAATTCAGAAAAGCATGCAGGCGACTTTGCACCAAGATTTATTTATGGTGCACGAACGATTTCGCGTAAAAACGATTATGGGCTCACATGGATGGGTCACGTGTGAAGTCCCGATTGGCATGTTGCGTGGGAATTCGGTTTAGACCACGTTTACACTGTAACGGGACGGCGTTGATCCGTTACAAACTCGTTAGGGCTTTTGCCTCTGGCGCCCTTGCTGAGGCTGTGATAAGCATTAGAAGCTCGGTAATTCTACAGTGATTAAGGAAAATTAACGTGGCCAATAAAAAGGGATATTAAGTGTTTTTAGGTCTACAAGAGCCTAATGCCACCTTATCACCGTTCCACCACTGCAGTCCTGCTTTGGTTTCGTTTGCCAGAATTGAATTGAATTTCCACACAACATGAAAATAAGGATGTCATGTGTGACCCACCCATGTGCACTTTTAAAGGGCGAAATACTTCATTGCTGCCTGGTGGAGCGTGAACGCATCGTAGACGTATTCGGGTTTACATTTGAGGATAAAACCTGATTTTCATTGGGTCGTTTGGGTCGTTAAAGGACAAGTCCGGGGTTGATAAAATTATTGTTAAAAAGCAACCTTACCAACTGCTGAAAACCAGTCGTGAGTTCTTTCCAAGTTTTCGTGGCTTGAACTTTCATAAATTTGACGATTAATCTTCGTAAGTTAGGCCAAATATCGTCGCCATTTTGTATTTGTACGAGTGCTGGGAGGCTCGAGATGGAGGCTAGCAATGCGGATGGCATAATATCAACACATTTGGCAGCCTCGTTCAGGTTTCTGAATTTTCTCATCTAATTGAGCGCATCGTCTATTAACCCAAGGGTTGTATGATATGTGTATTCGCACAAAATGACGTCATTTCGCACTTCTTAGCAAATTGACAAATGCAGTTTCGCAGATTAAAAGAGAACACAATTGAATAAAAAATACTACACACCATTCACATCAGTGTAATCTCTTGAATTATCAACAATTATACCAATCCCAGACTTGTCCTTTAAGGTTGTACGTAAAGACCCAAAAGACAAAGGACTCAAACACCAAGTCTTTGCTTTGGGGTCTATCTGCACGACTCTAACGACCCAAACGTCCTAGTGCGAATCAGGCTTAACAGAATAAGATAGTATTTGGGAGATGTAACCATGTAGGGGTAGAGACTTTCAAAAGATGTATATTTGGGATTTGGTAGTAGTAAGGAAGCTCTTCCGTCATGGGTAGCGTCGACGATATATGAGATGTATTTAAAATATTTGTGTTGCGTTATGTAGATTTTATTAAGCGAAAAAAGTATGAAATGGCCCAGAAGTGCTTCTCTTTGCTTGACAGTAAATATGACGAATGTTAGAAAAGTGTTGCAGTGATCATGACCAGGAGGGTTGGGTTTAAAGCGTGATACAAACCTCATCAATACTGCTCGATCAAAAGAAACCTTGTAGTGACTAGTTGGGCTGATATAGGGTAAAAACTCCATTCGTACTCCAAAAAGAACTCCGAATATTTCGTGAGGCAACTTCGCGAGTTCCAACGCTGATAAAACTTCTTGACTGTATATTGCCCCTTCAGGTGGCTGCAGAAAAGAGCAGAGTTCGTGCATGAGGATTTGTGAAGCACCGTTCACTTAAAAGAGGTTCCTTTGATAGCAGAGAAGGTCCCTTTTATTGAAATTCGAGTGTCAAATAAACCCAATTTTTGGGAGATCAGATCATGGTTTACGTTGATGGTTTCGATTATTCGATAAATAACTCGCCTATCGATTATCACGCTCTAAATGAGCATCATTTGTTTCAATCAAAGGGAACCCTATAATGACTCGCAGAGATTCACTAATGATATATATTTGAAGCCTAAGAACGGAGTTTGAACTAAGAACTTGATCATTTGTCCCATCAGTTCAATGTCATTTTGTGACTATAATTTCCGATTCATTCATCGAAATAATCCACCCTAAAAGCTTGGAAGCTGCTGAGATCATTCAAAATCTTTAGCGGACAGATTGGCCAACGTCGAAAAGTAAGGTTGATTCAAAGAAGCAACAACTTAAAATTGATGATACTTGTGTCGCTGTTTATAAAATTAGTGTTGCATGTCGTAAAGGGAAGTTTCTCACAGCTTTCTTGAACTAAATTCATGGTTTGCTTCTAAGAACTATTTCATACAACCATTTCATTGATTTATGTCTGACCAACACATTCTACGTGTTAAATCCCTTCTACCTATCGCGAGCGAGAAAGTAAGAGCAATATCATGCACCTATTTGTGCAAATTTCCCGTCGAAACCTTTAGCAACTGTCTGAAGATCTACCCCAAAGTAGACCGACTAGATGAGTCTTAGTTTTTCGCGTTGTGGTGTGGCGTTTCCGCGCTGCTGTGACATTACACCGTCTGGACAGATGGAGCGATGTCAGTTTGAAATGCTCACTTTCCCAACTGTTGGATGTTATAACCTTAATATATGTGATACAGTCTTTAAGAAACTGCCAGCACCTGCCAACATTTGCTTTACTAGGAATGATGAGATGTTTCCTTGGCAGAGAATATCGTAACAGAGGTCTTCTTAGGGTTTAGAAACCCGTTAGTAGATGAAAATTATTGTACAACTTGAAAGGATCGGAACTTAAATAAGAAAAATGAAAATACACCATGGGGACGGGGTGGATTGGAGGGTTCTATCATAGTAAAGATAGGCAGGTTTTTTTATAAGAAACTGGTTTATAAGCAACTAGCACTAAGATGGCCAAAATTTTAAGAAACTCTAGTACTATGTCTAAGAAGTACTAAGAAACTTCCAAAGTTAAAAGCATGGATATTATAGCAAACAGATCGTTGAACCATGTTGATCAATATTATCTAAATATTTGTGTTTTCGACATAACAGAACACTGTTTATTCCTTTATGATGTTTTGAATGTCAAGAATCAATCTGCCGCAGTGCTAGCGACCACATTGATAATTCTGCATTCAAAATATAAGAAACCAATTCAGAAACTTTTAGTACTACAATGGACGAAACTTTATGTGAAATTAAGAAACTTTTCCAACTATGGCCTGATCCAAGTTTTTTTTATATAAAAAAAACGTGTACATCTAGAACCAAAAGTTACGACGTTAGTACTTACAGTCATTGCATACGTCCGAAAATTCTATCCTCCGAAACACTTTGCAATCCGAAATTGCAGTGAGAACGCAGTGGTCCCTTCGATAAGGTAAATTTCAAAAGCTGTTTCAATATGCTCATTATTGAAAGCATTTCTTGCTAATATTGTTATTGCCTGGATATCCAGTAACCAGTGGCCCGCCAGTTGGGTTGGTTATCGTTCATCCAGCATTGCATACAAAAAGTGCTATTGATGTCCTTTTCCGTTCGGCACCCTAAGGGTATATAACTTCGAGCTTCTGGTCAAGTCAAAGGTATACTATTTATGAGTTTAGTGTAGCTAAGGGCATTGCTTCGATGTATTTTGGCGTTTTAGTCATCACAGTACAAGGGCACCCTTTCCGTGAAAATTTCGTGTAATTGTGGGCGGTATACCCTCACCTGAAACAGTAAAAACCCGCTGAAAATAAGCTATGATTCTTATCTATATAAATGATTAAATAAAGGGGAATATCCTCAATAGGTTCTTAAATTGGTTCTTAAATCATAGTGATTGTTTTTGCTGGATGGAGCAAAAACTGATTTTTACAATGTTGGAAATTGGTTCGAAACGATTGCCCTTCTCTATTCTACCAATGAACATACGTTTTACGGATCCAACATATATATCGGGTTGAATGCCGAAGTGGTTCCTATGTATAAGCAAGGGTCTTAGGACACAAATGATTCGATTAAATATTTATCTATCTTGTTTTTATGCTTGTTCTCCGTATCGTCTTTAACTGGTGTCTGGAATCATGTTGCAATGTGGTTTTGGGCCAAACTGCTCTCAGTAATTCGAATATAATTCCCTTGTATTCCTGTGTCTTGGTGCCCCTAGGCAGAGGGAAAAGGTTTCAAACCGCAAAGCCGTTTGAAAAAGATTTTCTTTTCGGGCTTTTGCGGTTGAAACCTAAGACACAGGAATACTATTCAAATAACTAAGAGCAGTTTGGCCTAAATCACACTCTGTTACAGCATGGCTGCAGACACCAGTTGACGACGATACAGAGCACTGGCGGATCTAGGGGGGGCATTTGGGGGCAACTACACCCTCTTCACGGAAAGCTTGGTGCCCCCTTTTGGAGAGAAATGCACCCCTTGTCGTGAGCCTAAGGCACTCTTTTTTAACTGTTTCAATCAGAATGTGGGGCAAACTAACAAATCAAGACGTAATTTGGTAAAAAAGTAATGAATTTTGTCAGCTAGGAGCTCAAACGTTTTCGCATGCAGCACGCTATTTTCTATTGTACTCTGGACGCCCTCCCCGCAGCCTACCCCTCCTTCAACTTCAGGATGGATCCGCAGCAAAGAAAACAAGCCTCGAAACAAAGTAAATAAGTAGTTAATCAAATTGTCCGTGTCCTAAAACCTTTGGTGTGAGGTAAGTCATTGGCAAAAACTCGGGCTGGAGGTTATTAAGTGAGCAGTCTATTTCACATGGGTTTTTACTGTATTTGGCCAAGGGTCCCTTATGTGAAAATATTACTTGTAATTTAGAAGACCTGTTTAACAGGTATTAGAGTATAGTAAATGTTCATATTATGGGTAGGATTTGGTATTGCGTATTGAGATTTTGTAGTTGCTTATTAATATGGCGAAAATGTTGAAATAGATAGTGGATAATGAATGAAGGTATAACTTTGAATTTTTCTTCAGATGCTGAAACATACTGGGTGTTGCAAAACGATGTAATGGCGTTCTCGAAAATGTATTGGGTGTCCCAAAAAGCCTTCGCAAACAAGGTCATAACCATGGGCGGGAGGAAACGAGATGTTTATTCTTTGAAAACATGTAAAAACAAATCATACAAGTGCCTTCTGCCTTCCTTCTTGCAGTCTCAGTTTGATTCAAAAATGGCCGAACGTGGCCTAATTCTTGTTTCTGTAAAAGCGAGGCTGTCCTCGTTTGCAGTTTCGTGAAATAAAGGCGCCAACTGAGACTGCAAGAAGGAATGGCTGTCAGAAACAACGAAAAAGACACTGTTATGATTTGTTTATTCATTTCATTATAGAATAAACATCTTGTTTCCTCTCACCCATGTCAAAACTAGCTCCCTCACATCTAAAGCTATCGACCAATTCTCTGTATCACAGTTTGGTTGAAAGGCTTAGCTATCTATTTGGATGTTGCAGATTCATAGAAAATTTTGAATCCTGGATTCTTCATTTTGAGTGCAATAATTGCCATCATTTTCTCATTTTTGATTTCAAAGTCCAACTTTGTAATCTAAGAAGGGGCTCCAGGTCAGTAAGAAAGTATGATAGTATGAAAGAAGTAAGAAAGTCACACTCGTTAATGCAATTGATTACCGTTTTATCTCTTCTAATTAATAGTAAAATATAGAAATCGCACAGAAAGCGCATACGAGACACAAGTTTCCTGCGACCCGAAAGCAAAATTTGACGTCGGCTTATTTCATGTTGAACAGAATTGACACCATAAGATTGGTATATCGCCATTTTGTTACCCTGACAGAACAACAACTTTAACCAAATTGGCACGTTCTTTGACCTGCTTAGAAGCTTTAATCACATTTAGAACAAGTTGAAAATTAAGCAATATCTCGTATTAGCGTTTGCTGGCAAAGTTTACGCTGGCATCATTCCTTGATGCCCTGTTCCATAATCTAGTCCCATCCTAGCATTCACAGCTTCGCCGAACAATACAGCTATTGACTTTTGAAGGGAAAGTTGCAAAATCACAGTAAACAATGACGTCATTGATTGGGTTGGGGAAGACACGTGACCCTACTGAAGCAAAACGTCGTATCTTCTTATACAGAACGAGTGAGACCCCGTCTCTGCACGATCCGCATTGATCCCCTTTCTCCTGCCCATTGTTGTCCAATTTGCTTTTTTGCGTCATCCACATCTCCCGCTTCCCGTGCCCCCTCCAGCCCGCCCTTGCGCTCCTCACATCACCCCGAGCATCTACCTTTGCAGAATGTCTGTCAGAGGTCGGCGGCAGCCGCACGGGCTCCGCTCAAAGCGGCCAAAGTTTTTGGCAGCCTCTCTTGATTGCCACATCAACGCACATCAACGCACATCAACGCTCGTCAACGGACAAAGCTGCTTTGTCAACACCAAACAATGCTGGAAACATCGATGTCATCAAGTGAAACGTCATCTTCACAGGGGCTCACGTCCTCTGTCGTCGTCGTATGGGGCACGCAATCCCAGCCAACAATAGTACCACTTACTGGGGGCAGTCACGTGATTGGATCCCTTATCACGTGGCAAATCACAGGGGCTCGCTTCCACCGTAATGGGGGTATGATCCAGATGCAAACCAACAATAGGACCATTGACTTGGGGGCAATCACGTGATCGACGAAAGCCTGCCCAATGTCACGTGACAGAACAAGACGTCACACAGTGACGTCTTCACAGGGGCTCGCTTCCACCGTAATGGGGGTATGATCCAGATGCAAACCAACAATAGGACCATTGACTTGGGGGCAATCACGTGATCGAGGAAAAGCCTGCCCAATGTCACGTGAGAGAATTGACAATACTACTTGGGGTAGTCACGTGATGGCATCCCATATCACGTGGCTGGGAACCCATATCACGTGGCAAATTCTCCTCATGCACAGTTGCATAAATCAGAAGATGATGCTGCAAAGGGGTAACCAATCCATTGGTCTCCTAAGAGGGGAAACGAACCTCTGGAGGGGAAGGGGCAACGAAGATAAGTCATGGTTGGCTGGTCTGCCAAAACACATTTGCATGTGGGGTCATAAGATAGATGGCCAATGGGGGCTGTCATGTGATGACCCAATGTCACGTGACTTGCTTGGCAAGTTGCCAAATATGATCATGTGACTTGGCACTATTCCCTCGACTATCTATCATGTGACCTGCCAATTTATGACGTTTTGAAAGAGCACAGTATGGAAGTGACAACGAAGTAGATAGGCCTACTCACATCTGTCATCTGAAGCAAACATGTACAACTTTTCTGTCTGTACTGAAAATTACCAAGTGGCGTGAAATTTTTGCTTTATTATTGCTCCAGCGAAAACATAGGCCTACTTACGTTCCACTTCCATGCTACTCATTTCTGTGATTTTCCCCCTTTGAATTCGCATCGCCCTGTCTTAAAGGTACTTCAATCCAATTTAAGGGCATTCATAATAGCTTTCTTGCAAACTGTAGTCCCCAATAAACACTCCTGAACGTATGCAACATCTTCATATTTAACTGTCAAAATGAGATCTTCCGCAACACCAAAATTTCCATGTTGCCTCAAGATTTGCAGGTGATTTCATCATGCCAAAACCATTAGGTAGGAAGTTTCTCATGCCAACATCGTTAGCTAAAAAGTTCTCCGAAGACAATCGTCTTCAAGGAAGATTACATCATTAGTTGCTCATTATTCCTATTCATTATTAACGAAGAGGCCTGCACAGAGGTTCTCCAGCGCATCTAGCTTATACACATTGCCATTGGCTAATTTCAATTGATACTGATCCTATAGTGAAGCTACTACAGAAGAAAGCCAGCTGCTATTGGCTAATTTCAAATGGCTCAACCTATCTAGCGTATACGTATTCCCATTGGCTAATCCGAATTAATACGGATCCCACAGAGAAGCTACTAATGAAGAAAGCGAGCCGTTATTGGCTAATTTCAAATGACCCGACCCATCTAGCTTTTACGCATTGCCATTGGCTAATTTCAATTAATACGGATCCCATAGTGAAGCTACTGAAGATGAAAGCCAACTGTTATTGGTTAATTTCAAATGAGCAGACCTTTCTAGCTTTTACGCATTGCCATTGGCTAATTTCAATTAATACGGACCCCATAGTGAAGCTACTAAAGATGAAAGCCAACTGCTATTGGCTAATTTCAAATGACCCAACCCATCTAGCTTTTACACATTGCCATTGGCTAATTTCAATCAGAACCGACTCCATAGTTAAGATACTAATGAAAAAAGTGAACTCCTATTGGCTAATTTCAAATTGCCCAACCCATCTATCCTATAGGTATTCCAATTGGCTAATTTCAATCAATGTACATCCCATAGTTAAGCTAAAGGGGCGATATGCAACTGGGGGCAATCAAGTGCCTACCCCATGCCACGTGACATACTGGGCAAGTTGCCAAAATTGGCCATGTGACTTGGCACAGTGCCAAGTTTCGGCCATGTGACTTGGCACTTTGCCAAGTTATGTGACGTCACTTGGCACCATGCCAACTCCGCTAATTGCATTCCTCTCAACAAGCCGACTCCATTTCTTTAACAATTTCAATGACTGCTCCTTCGCACGGCAAAATATACCTCTGCAATCTGCTTCTTTTATCCCCTCTTGAATGAAGGGTTCTGAACTCCGTGACAGAACTTTCTAATTATATTTCCAATAGCACTCTTCTTCCCTGCATCCCATATAGCACTCTCACGAGAGTGCAGTAAGAATTTACTAGAGACCCAGCCAGTAACCCTTGCAGCAGCTGAGATCATACGCTGAATTTGTTTGTTTGCGATTTGCCTGAGAAGGTGGCTAATCCTCTCTACACTCAACGGTAAATCTATTCGTCTCATTCGCAATAAAAATTTGGCCCCACCTTCCTGCTGCTGCTAGGGTTCTTTTCCTTATTGATTACTACAGAATTTCATTTCCACACGAAGAACCAACACCTACATAATGCTGTGAGAAAGACAGCAAGAACAATGAAGATAGTTTTCATGTATATAAGCTAACCCGGGAAAGAAAGGAAACTACATTAACAAAGGCAACTAGGGCAGCAAAGGCTACTGGATTAAGCAAAGCAACGAAGAACAATGTACCTAAGACAACCACAATCATGGACATAGATTATGAGACAAATTCATCTTTCCCGATATTTTCACCTGTAGAGCATCCTTTGCCCCCGTTCCCCCTCAATCAATGTTGAAAACTCCGAGAACCTTCCTTCACCCGTCACTAACATTTAATAAGAGGGGAGAGGGGGATCTTCAATAGTCAAATCTTAAAATTTGGATTTGTCATTAACTATTTTGTCCATGATTACAGTGGCAATAATGCAGGACAAGCCATATAAGGCACAAAAGCTACCATGCCCAGTAAGGCAATAATGCCAAGTTGAGCATCTCTACTACACCAACCAAGACACGCAGCACAATGAGGGCATCTAAGAGCTCCCGCTACTTCCTCCCACAATATCACTTATCTACACACTTGAGGTACCAGAACAACCGCAACAACTTTACTGACTTGGTGTTCCTACTCTCGAGCCCTAAATACGGGGGGGGGGGCTGAGATAATAGTTGGGGACTGGTAATGGCTCCATAAACTAATATTGCCCGAGGCTGAAACAATCAACGAGACGAGTTTTCAAAAAATGAAAATAGTCATTTTGTCTGTTAAAAACGTATCTTTTCTATATTCATGTAAAAAATATTTACAATCATTTCAGTTTTCAACAACAGTAATAAAACGGGGTCCCAATACAAGTGAGGGAGTTGGAAAACTTTTCAACAATTAATGAATTGGGGGGGGGGCATTATTCGCTGCTCGAGTTACGCAACCATGTCAATCGAAAATTGAAAATATTCCCTTTCTGAGTTAAAAACGTATCGTTACTATATCTATTTACAATATAGTCACTATCAATTCCCTTTTCCTAAAAACGTAACAACAGGAAGGTTGGCTGGATTTCATTTCATTTTTATTCATTTACGCACGATAGCCCCATCAGTCCGTGAGAACTGCTAAACAAATAAGGTTCCCGTCGACATCTGCAAAATATAAAGAGACATTAAAAAGAAAATGAAATTGAACAATGAACAAAAGCAGTGATAACGTGGCGCGCGAAGCGCGCCAGTGGCCGCCGCAGGCGGCCCAGGGCGCCGAAGGCGCCCAGCCCTCCGCAGGAGCTAGGAACTCCGAGCCCGCGCGCAGCGCGGGCTCGGATTCCTAGTTGTATAAGATTCTGCGCAGAGGTTATTTTGGTGAATGCCGTTCTCTAATTAAATGCCTGCGAATAACAACAATTGGAGCGGTTTGCACAAGTAATTCTGCGTTATCGTAAATCTCTTATGATATCAGACTTGAGACGCATGAAATAAACGAATTGCTTCGTGCACGAACTACGGCCTCAAATAGACAAACTAGGACTAAAGAGTTTTTATTTTTGCGTATCATCCTGATTTTGCAGACACATAAAGATTAAAAAACTGATTTTTGGTGTACTCTTGGCCTTACACATGAAAGGTGTTTAATCTTCGACTGAAAGCGACTTTCGCAGCTGCACTGATCTCAGATTTGTAGCGAAAACAGCATCAACAATCATTTAGTGTTATGAAGGTGAGTGGCCGAATGGCTTATACAGTTTTCGCCAGGTGACTGAAGTTAAACTCAGTCGAGTGAGGTCACACTACGGATGGGTGACCTCAGAGGCCTTACCTCACAATTCACCTCGTCCTTCGGAAAGGACGTTAAACTAGGGGTCCCATTCCTGGATGCGGCATGCACAGTGGGCCTAAATTAGCTTTCAGTAGCTAGAAATCCTGATAAGCCCACTCAAAAACTTATTAAAAACAAACATATTGAAGACAAACTTGCAAACAAACAAACGAACAAGGAATCTATATTCAGACATTCTTATGATTTCTTAGCTTAGGACAGACTTTGTACTCATCCAAAAGGATTTTATGTTCTTGCATAGGTAATTATACACCGCAGTTATGTTTTAGTGTATATGCTGCAGCGGAGGAAAACTTATAGTTTCTGCAGAGGAGGTTTGAAGTTTTTAGAAATGGAAGAAACGTTTCCTTTCCTTTTCTTCTTCATCCGTCATCTTTTACGCTACCTTCTTCGTAGTAGTAAAAAGATTCATCCTCCGCAAGAGAACAAAGTGGCAATGAATAACAATTGCGGTGTCTAACCACCCATGTGTCTTGAAGTCGTTTGGGAAATTTTGAAAAGAAGTGTCTTTCTTGCTTGGATATCCTACTGTTTTGAGTTACAGTAAATGCCGGCATATAAGGACCTGCTAAAATAAGAACCTAAATACTGTTTACCCCAAATCATGCACCTTGCAGTTAAGAGCCTGTTTCAGTTTGATGAAAGATAGGTTTTTATTGCAGGGGTAGCAAAGTTCATTTTTGATTGTCGTTATGTGGTTCATTTTCGCTCCAATTGGCAGCTAAAAGTTTGATTCCCCTCCCCAATTGCATATTAGGTCCATAAAAACCCTTCCAAGAAATAACGGGGTTGAACATCTTTTGTGAGGCTCTAAAAGGGCCTGCACAAAACACCCTTCAAATAAGAACCTGTATACCTCGAAATTAGTGTTAGTGCCTTTGAAATAAGAACCTATTTCAGCCTCTGTATCAAAAAAGCAGGGATTTACTGCGGGAATTTACTGCGGGGATTTACTGCGGGGATTTACTGCACTTGAAAAAGACTGCATTCGTCTCTTGTGAAATGAATAGGATAAAGAGAAACAAAATGATGGTCATAACTCATAAGTTACATTTTGTTGCAATATTTGTAAGGAAATGATATTAATGAAATGATTGTGTAATTACAACCAATTATGATCATAATTTACCATTATAATTACGAGGGAGTAGCCTTAAATGAATTAGGAATAGGAGGGGGTATGAACTGACTTTGATTGACATTTCAGTTAACTTCAAAGAGTTACCGCCTTAGTAAAAGAGATCCACTAGAGCAGCTAGGGTGAAATAAGTAAAACAAAGGACTTTGCTCTCCTAGAAGACAAAGATTTACGGCTCTGAAGTAGACTTTTGACCTAGTCTCTTGTCTCCATGGTGATGGCCCTTCGGTCAACAGAGACTCATGATATTACTCTAAAAAACCTGACTCTATTTAGGCCCAAACTCCTCGATTCCTCGAGTACAAATCAGATTGCGAGATTTGGCAAAGAACAATGCTGCCGAATTTTCAATTCGAACGATGCAGTTGACTAGATCTTGAACGAAGTTGCTGCGACAGATAGCTGAAGATTTCTCCGGTATATTTTGGTCTTAAAACCATCGAAAATGTAGCGTTGAAAGACTAATTTTGCACTCACCAGAAAATGAACTTCCTTCTTCAGATTTATACAAGTTTCTTTGATTAAACGTCTGTTTAACATGGTTGTTATAGCATTTTCTTTCCGAGCAGTGACCGTTGAACAGAGCTACGGCAGTCGTTCTATCACGATTCGATCGATCGAATGCAGGAGATAGGGCCAGGTTTTTCACTGTTTCATTGCGAGTCCTTGTTAAGCAAGGTTTACCGCAGGGATACAAGGGGCTCATCGTCTTAAGTCTAGTGAGGGGGCCCTCACTAAAATACGCGGTGAGGGCTGGTAATCACAAAACAGCAAATGAAATTAGGCCATTGCAAACTTGAGCTGAGGTAGGGATGCAGAGGAAAGCCAGGAAAGGCAGGAAGAAACCACGATGATGACACACGTATGATTTGCGTATACATGTTATGAAATAACAATTATTTCGTTTCCTTTCATCCATGGATTTATCTCGTTAGGAGGATGAAAATGTCATCGCTGGGGGCAAGACAACAACAACATAACATGTTAGCACGTGTTGAACTTGCTGAGACGGGCAGAAGTTTAAGAAATCTTGGTTTGAGCCTCTTTTGTAGATTTCTCGAAAGAGCTTGCGTGAGAAAATCCCTCATAATTCACAAGGGAGTGGCCGAATTCAGTAATATAAGGTTAAATTTGAGGTCTATTTCAACATGTCTGCTGTGTTTAATGATATGTTTCCCAAGATTATCATCTTTATATTCAGAGAATAGTAACTTTTCAAACAGATATTCTTTTTAATGACTCACCCACGGTAAATAAAGATTTGATTCTCAACTCTTGACGGGGATGAAACATATTTGAGTGAGGGGATTCTTTATAATCCTGATCGAGGGCTTTAGGCTCGTCACGTATCTGCAGTCACGGATTTTCGTAAACCTTAAAAGATCTGTTAAGCTAGACTTATAGCAATGAGTCTCTTGTTTCCCTGTGCTCTTTGACTTGATGATAGCGCTTCAGTCAACAGAGACTCATAATATTACTCTGAAAATGCTGGCCCTATTTAGGCCTAAACTTCGCGATTCCTACAGTACCAGTCAGATCGTGGGATTTATGAATTACCATTGTTACGGTGTAAGTGTGATAGAATTTTTGATTCGATTGAAGAATTGAAAACACTCCTACGGGATTGAGATTCGAAGCCGTGATCCATCATCATTCAGTTGATGATCAAGAAAATAGGGATAAGATTTTCACTGTTTCATTATGAGTCCCTCTTGAGCAAGGTTTACCGCAGGGATACAAGGCTCTCATCGTCATAAGTCTACTATTAAGCCCCTGGGGGGCTTATTCAATTTTGAACACTAAAGAGGGGGGGGACTTAAAAGAGAGGAAGCTTATTAGAGAAGGGGCCTTATTCACCAAATCAAATGACAAGGATAAAACGGGTTAAAACGGGGTATTTATGTTCAAAATATCAATTTAACTATCAAGGACAATTTTGAAAGATATCAGCAATTACTTAAAGTTAAATTCACATTACTGAATCAAAATCAAATATGTATAGTTTGTGGGACACCCGGTATCTACAACGAATCTTCAGACATGCCAAGTTCTTTTTAGCACACCCCGGGGGATACTTGACTAGGGCAGTGACGGGAGTGTGTGGCAAATATCTCCACACCCTGTGCCCTGTCGCATAAAGATGGCAAAATCCATTGTTCATGAGAACTCTAAAAGATGTCATTCCACATGATATTCTGTCGCATAATTTTCTTATCAATTGTAGCATCCTGTGGCATTATTGTTATCAGATAAGAACACCCTGTCGCACGACTTTACCGTAAAAGGACACCCTGTTGAGCGGCACATCGCGTCAAGTCAAGTATGGGAGTCCCCCTCCCTCCGGGTAGCACACGCATTATACACCATGCATGAAGATCTTCACCTGTTACCCGTGACTGTATTCTGTATTCAATTCTGATAGCTCTTGAGCAACCAATTTCATCTTTTCTACCATCCATCCGGGCAAAGTATGATTTTCTTTGTATTCCTTCAGCTGTTTCATAGCTCTGTCAAAATTTGCCGCAACTTGGTGTAATTTCTGAAGACAAAGGGGTAAATATATCAGTCATTGCACATAGCAGCTTTGACACCCCCAAGCAGACCACTTATCGAAGAATTGGCCCGGAAGACCATTGAAGAAGTCACTGGCAGCATAGAACTAGAGGGATTAGCAATGAGTGGATAGGGATTAGCAATCGGCTTTCAAGTCGTTCAAAGATTTGGTCCCACAAAATAGACCCATTTCACAATGACATTCAATTCGAGGCAAAAGATGTTATTACCTGTGCAGCGAGAAATCTACATCGTATCATTATGTTACTACTACACGTACAATACAAATTCATGCGTTGCTGAGAGCAATGCACGCTTTTGACATTTCGATCTACATTAAATCGAGGCAAGTGATGCTCCTGGAAGAATTTCAAAAGAACTGACGTCATTGTGAAAGGGGTCCATTGCTGCTGCTTCATTCTTTTGCGGAAGAAAAATTATTTGCTACTACGGAGGAGCCTCAAACCTCCTCCGCAGAAACGTAGAATGTTTCCTCCGTAAAAGCAAATACACTGAAGTATAACTGCAGTGTGTAACCTCTGTGTGTGTTAAACTTCTTGGAATTGAAATTGACAACAAACTTCGATTCAATAAGCATGTAGAAACACTATGCGACAAAACAAACAGAAAAGTCAGTGCTTTTAGGAGGTTAAAATTCTATCTCTCAAGAGAACAGGCAATGAAACTGTGCAACACAGTAATCATCTCAAGCTTTAACTATTGCCCATTAGTGTGGATGTTTTGTGGTAAAGATGCCAACCATAAAATAAACCGTACCCACAAGCGTGCTTTAAGAATACTCCACAATGATTATGACTCTTCCTTTAATATACTTTTGGAGAAAAGTGACACTGTTACAATCCCTATTAAAAATCTCCAAAAACTGATGCTAGAAATCTTTATGTCAATGAACCATCTAAATCCATCATATATCTGGCACCTTCATGAAAGGAAGGAGATTCAGTATGATCTCACAACTAAGCATCTGTGCAAATTGCCGATTACGAGGACGATAAAATTTGGCATGGAGTCACTCTCATTCAGAGAAAGCTTATTGTGGAACGATCTTAACGATGAAATAAAGGAGCTACCAACAGTTGCAAGCTTTAAAAGAAAGATCAAAACCTGGACGGGTGAAGCATGTAATTGCAAAATTTGTAAATAGCCTGCCCATTACGTTGTGTAGCTTGTATATATTTCTTAGACATACTTGTAAATTATATTGTAAATAGTTGGTATTAATTAGTTTTTTCCTAACTACGTTACACCAACTGTAAAGAATGTTTATGATTTGATTTGATTTGATTTGATAACCAACCATCCATGATCCAACATGAAATATCAAATATGAATCTATCAAAAATAAAAGTAGGGCCAAGGGAAATGGAGTGCCAAAAGTCAGGGAGTGCTGCGCACTGGTGGGTCCAACCATAAAAAATGGTCGTTGCGATGTTTACGATTGTGCAGGCAATCGATTCATGCAAGAATCAACCCTTCAAATCATAGTGGCAGTCTGCAACATAAACCTGTACAAAAATCTATAGCTTTATACAGGCAAGATATCAGACATTTTGACAATGTAAACACAGTAAGCTTTGCGCAACCACTCCCCGAATATTGTTTATTGTCACTGTAAGATGAACACATCATCATGTGATCTGACAAGATGAAAGCTAAAGCTTGAACGGAAAAAATACCTCAAAATCTGATTTAAGCACAGGGCTTAGAGGGCGGCTGGTGTGTTGTTCAGTATCTGAAATTATGCTCTGCAAAGAAAAACAGTTCAAACAAATGATTTTCGGTAGAAAAACGGCCTTAAAGGACAAGTCCGGGGTTGGTATAATTGTTAATTATTCAAGAGATTACACCGGTGTGAATGGTGTGTAGTACTTTTTTTATTTTTTCTCTTTAATCTGTGGAACTACATATTTAAATCAGCTAAAAAGTGCGACATGACGTCATTTTACATGACGTCACTTCATGTTGACCTGAAAGAGGCTGCCAAATATGTTGATATTATACCACTCATATTGCTAGCCTCCTTATCGTGCTTTCGCACACTCGTACAAAATACAAAATGGCGACGATATTTGGCATTTCTTACGAAGATTCATTAACCAATTTATGAAAGTTGGAGGCATCAACACTTGGAAAGAACTCACAATTTGTGTTCAGCAGTTGGTAAGGTTGCTTTTTAACAACAATTTTATCAACCCCGGACTTGTCCTTTAAATAGGTGAGTTGAAAATTGTATAAAATTTTTCTACTAATTAAAAGATTTTAGAGAAACTTTAGGTAATTCGCTGTAAATTTGTCGTGGCAATTTTTTGATATCTTGATTGTTTCAAAATAGCAGCGTTTTGACTATTTTTTTAAAAAATTCATCAAAAACTTTAAAAAGATCAAAATCATCGTAAATCTTAAATCACTCGAGGAAAATCAATAAAATCTTCAAGAAAACTATAGTTTATGTAGGTCCACAACATGGTGACAAACAGAAACCTGTAGCTCTTGTCGTGAAGGATTTAGAAATTACATGGCGTCACAGCCTCAAGGTTAATAAATGCCGCCATTTTGGAATCAAGCAGACATCGTTCTACTAATCTTATTTCACTTGATAACGGGCTCAGCTCGAAACGTCGTATTTTAAAAAAAACTCTGTTTAAGGTACGATTAATTTTATTCCTGAATGTTTTTATTCAAATCTAAATCGTACAAGAGGCACGCTTAAAATAAGATTGTTTGGATCAAAAAATTGCCACGGCAGATTTACAGAAAATTACACAAAGTCTCTTTCAAGCGCTTTAATTCCAAGAAATATGTAATAGAATTCTACACGCAACCCTTTATTGATCTGAGCCCTATATTCCGTTATATTATGAGTCCCAGTATGAGCGGTCTCGGTTTGATGGTTTACTCTCGATTACTGTGACTCATTGTAATCAGTCTAAATGCCTTGAAAGAAACTTAAGCTGTTTTTTATAATTCTATTGTTGGAATTTTCAGAAATCTTGAATACTTTTCAAAGGTCAAGTTTACATGATACTGTTTTCATTTCATACAAAAGCCCGCGTATAAGAACCTACAATTTTGGAAGTCAGCCTGACTAAAAAAGTTTCAAAGTTCTTGAGTCAAAAAAGTTTACGCGTTTGGCGGGACGTCAAACAAGGAGTATGAGGCCGATATTTAAAACTGAAATGTTAATTTATCAGTAAAAGGCTTACTTAAATGAGAAAATTTTGTTTCGTGACATCATACATCTCAAAGGCCCAAAAATTATAAAAATTCCTCTAAGGGGTTTGTACGGGAATCGAAAATTCCACGTTCCATTCTGGACCATGACTAATGTGGCATTGATGTTCACATGTCAAGTTTCAGAAATGGAATTTTGATTTCAATAGCATTTCAATAGCAAGTACATAAGGCATTATCATTCTGTATAGATTCAATGACAATGCAACAAGAGTTTTGATCTAATTTGATGATCTCAGCATAGGTTTCAAATCTTTAAAAAGCTGGGTGTAAAATTCCATGACCTATTTCTTTGATGTGAACGGCCTCAAAGAAACTTTAACTATTTTACAGTAAGTCTGCCGTTGGACTTTTCTGAAATCTTCAAATACTTTCAGAATTACAGTGTATTCTTCTTTTTCAAGAATTCAAGAAAATTTTTGAAAAAACTTAAAACTATCGTAATTTCTAAACCTGTTGACAAAAGATCAAATAATTTTCAAGAAAACCATAGTTTATGGGTGCCTACAATATGGTATCAAGCAAAACTCTTTCTTTCCTCTGGTTTACGATTTAGGAATTTGATGACGTCACGTCATAAAATGAGCTGAAATATGGAAGAGGCCGTAATTTCGACAAATGATCAAGATTTCTGAAAAGTCCTACGGCAGAATCATAGAAAAGTGGCTGAAATTTCTTTCAAGCCATTCAGTTTAAAGAAATAGGTCATTGAATTTTACACCCGCCTTTTTTCGTAGATTTAAAGATTTGGAACCTATACTGATGATCTCTACAAATAAGAACCTACTTCAAATTCAAGACTGAATGGGTTCTCATAGATTTGGGGTCTACTTTCAGAATTCCTGCCTGAAGGTTTTTAACCACTAAGTTCTTATACGCGCGATTTTACTGTATCGGACTGGCTTTCTGTTTACACGAGATTCCAGCAATCCGATACGCTTCATGCCGTTTTTGAGTTTTCAAATGAAACAATCTGAAAGTGGCATGAAACCAATCTAATGTCACGTTAACGGTCGAATTCGTTATCAACTCAATATGGAACCTCATTATCAATTCTAGGAGCCTCCCGTTCATCTGAGCTGCTGTACAGAATGCGCAGTGGATGCAGAAGCATACAGTGAAACCACTGCAGTGCACAGAGAAGCGTCCTCGTGTAAACAGGAGGCCAATCCGATATGAAACGGAAATGGTGTTGTGCAAACAGAACCCTCATCCGATACGAAATGACAACGGTATCGTATTAAGGGGGCCCAAGTTATAATATCTTTCATATTCCAACTCGTTTCAGGATGTTACATGATCAAATTTTTGAATAAAAAAACAAGCATAGTGACAGACATTTGCTTGATACCATATTATACATATTCATAAAATATGGTTGCCTTGAAAGTCATTCCATTCTTCTTCAAACAAGTTAGAAATTGTGATGGCTTTAGTTTGTTTCAAACTTCTCCTGAGTTCTTAAAAAAGCAGAAAACCTTCAAATTCTGAAAATATGGAAGATTTCGGACATGTCTAAAGGTATAAGTGTAACGAAATAGCTAAAGTTTCTTTCCTTTCAATCAGTTCACAGAAATTGGCCATAGAATCTCACATCAACCGTTAAAAAGAATAGGAACCTACGTATTTGTGCGGTCTTTTTGATCAATCCTTCGAATTTGTTTGTCCAATCAAGAATTGATACCTATATTGTACCTGCTTAGTTGACTTATTACATGAACCCTTGTTTTCGCTCCATTTACCCTAACCATACCCCCACAATACATATTCCGCTTCAACGAAGTTTTAGCAGAATGACTATAACGGTAAGTAACAATTCAATTCAATGCAGCAAAACTTAGACGAAAATCATTACTCTACCTGTTTAGCTGATTCAGCAATTGAATCCATTGCACTTGTTAGCCTCTTCAGCTGAAAAAAAAACAGAGGAAGCCAGTTATATTTTGACACAACCGGGTGTACAGTAAAATGTATCCATACTGCTAGTGCTGGTACGACAGCGAAAAAAATCACAAAAATACTTGAATCTTTCGGTTCTTAACTGGAAGTTGAATCATTCAAATCTGTGAAATACTCTTGGTGCTATGAATTTTTTAAAGTGGGAACTTTTCCTGGCTCACCCGGTAGAGGAAGAAGAGCAAGTCTAACTATATCCCTGGCAGATTTTCTTTATTTGGTTCAGGAGCCGAGCAATAATCGTTTCATCTAAGCTTTAAATTTACAGGAATTGCAATGCTTTCTGCTCGGCTTCTGAATCCAATAAACAAAAAATCTGCCCGGCAGGTCGTTAGAGTTATCCCTCCTCTTTCGACATAAAATCGTGAATCCTCTTAAAAATCACCTTTCGCATGCACAAGGCGATAGTCTGCTTCACTGGTTTCGCTTTGTTTGGATTTCTAGTTGAGAGAATTTCTTTTGTCTGCAATCACTGACCGCAGTGGTCTTTCGATGTCGAGACCGCTGCGTAGGTACAGTCATGCGCAGGAAATGGCAAAGATCATTCAGGCCCGAACATTTTGAAAGCACATGCGATAGAGCTCTTCAGTTCAAGGCAAGGAAGTATGGCTGAGAAAGGCTGCTAATGGCAAGGAAGAGAATCTTATGGCATTTCAAGGCAAGCAAAAAATTTTATACAACATATTCCAAGTAACTGGTGTCCTGCCACTTATGCTTATACTTCTTATTTCACAACCCACCAAATGCGTATACTTTTTTGAGTCACCCAGTATAAAACACTCTATTATTCTGAACATAAGGATGATTTCAAACAAAATCTCTCTGGGATCACGGCGGCAAGTTACCTAAAATTACCTTGAGGCATATCATTCTAAAAATTGGGCAACAACAGTTGATACCATAGCCTGCGAGCAGACCGTCCACTCGTAGGCTATTTACGCCATTAATATGAAAGTTAAGCAGGGATTCAACGCAAACATTTTTCACACAAGGTGTCCTATTCCTCATGATCATGTGCACGACACATGAAAGGCATGTGCATGACACGTGTAATGCACATTTACAGTCTATTTTCGCACAATTTCAAACCTACTAGCAAGTAACTGAGTTTAGTACCTTTTCTTCATCAGGAATTCCAACCAGTATTGTGTTCTGTAGAAGTAGAACGACGTTGAATAATTAAAGAGGCATCGTCACCTAGTGTCCTTTGCAGGCACGCTACAATATCAAACTATCTAAAAATCAAATTTGGCCTTTATGGAAAATGGACTTGTGCTTTTTTGTCCCTTGTTTTTCCCTGCGTTCTTTGATTTGCTGTCTTCACTTGGTCATGGTCAATACGGACTCATAATATCACTCTTAAAAAGTGGGCCCAATTTAGGCCCACGTAGGATGATTTTGTATTGATCAATCAAATTGCTGGAAAAATGTTCCATTTTGCCCTTTACGCGTCCGAATTGCTCATCCCATAGTAGCTTTTCGACAATAATAATGCCTTGGCCAATCTTGCTTGGCCAATCTTCTTTGTACCCGAACCACCTAGCGATAGAACCTATTGAAAGTCGAGATTATTAGTCATGAGTGAGTGCTAGAAGCAATTTGTCAAACTGGTGTCATCAGCATAAATGCTAGCACGTGAGGATTGCAAAAACTCTAATACCAAAGAACTTAGAACCAGCACCCACAAAGCAAACTTGTCTGATCAGGTCATTTCAAACTGTCGGCATTTTTTCTTCAACCATCTGCAACAAACCCTAGTTGATGGTTCATAGAATTACAATCAAACTTCAACTTTCCTTACAGGTAAGTCTCGTTTAATTTCCAATCAAATTGAACGGCAGTAATTAAAATTTGATGACGTTGCAAAGCGTTAAGGTCTGCATATCAGAAAGGTAGGAAATTGTTCTCTAAATAACTAAGCAAATTTCTATGATAAAAGCACTGCTATCGAATGACCTATCACTCTTAAAGAAGATAAAATTCGACAAAGAGCACGGAATGACTTCTGAAAGAGTATTATGAAAGATAACGCGAAGTTTGACAAAATTTGAAATGCAAAAACACAAGAAACTGATTCGTTCTACAAATCTTGCTAAGTCCAAACAGCTTTCAAAGATAATCGCCAAAAAACATGAGCTATTAAGACACAGAACACTGTTAAAAAGAGAAATATGGCGTCGTTCGAAATGGAAACGTCGCAAACTTGATTGGCTCGCGTGATTTAACTGAATAACAATCTACAGTCTCAATAATCTCATGATAAAAGGGGCTAACTTATCAACCTTGAATACGCCGGCCTTGATTATCTGAGGAAACAATTAACTAAATGCTCTTATAGCAGAGATCGATCTCTTCAATCTACGAAGACGGTCTCAAGGTACCATTAGTGCTATCAGGCTTCTTTAGCAGCAAGATGCAGATGTCTTTGAAATCGCAGCTGCTTTTTTGTTTTTAGAGCATTCTAATTTTCCAACCTTTTCCCTCCTAGAAAGCTGCTCACAAACAGACAAATTCCTTAAGAACAGTTTGCATTCTTGGATTGCCATCATTTGTGAATATGCCATAGAGATAGGAAAATAAAAACAAATAGATAAAACAAATGCCATAGAGAAATTTTATTTTCCTATCTCTATGGAATATGCTCACATTGCATTTTGTTTCCCTTCTCGATCCTATTTTTTGCAGTGCGGCCTTCAAAGTATACTTTTTTAGGTTGTCAGTTTCAGAAAAGAACGTACAATAAGTCTCTCGAGACTCGCAAAAGTTTTAAAGTTGATCTCATTTTGAAATTTCCATCCTAGAACAAAATTATGCTGGCGTCTTGACTCGCATCTTCCTGCTAAAACAGCCTATCAAAAACTGTCAAGGGTTCAAAAGGCGTTTTCTTATCGTGGTTCCAAGTTGTGGAACACCTTAAAAAGAGACACTAAATTGGCATCCTCTCTTAAAAATGTTCAAAAAGAAACTATGCAGAGATGTAATCTTGATTCCTTTTTCGTCTTTCGCTCTAAATTTCTTTTCGGGTTTGAACTATGCACGTAGATCGTAAATTAGAATCGTTAACTCCTCATTAGTTCTTATTTGCTTTCTTGTAATAGGTCGGATTGAAAAACACTTAGACGAATCTTTGTAGCCTGTATGAGTATTTTGAAATGAAACGAAATGAGATTGTTTAACTTCTGACATTGGCTTAAACCACTGTTAGGGTGGTCGATTCTCATTATAAAAGGAACTCTTTTCCTATGAAGAGGAAACTAAAAAGAAACGCTTGGAGCGTTTTCCTTCAATAACTGTTTGATCTTAAAGGACAAGTCCGCATTTGGTATGATCAATGCTACAAAAACAAACTTATCATCTACTGACGCGAATTCTTACTTTTGCTGCACATTTTTAGATTTCCAACGGCTGTCAGCTCCAACAATGTTCTGATAATTTGTACATTGACTGCCTATTCGTAGTACTCGCTACTGATAGATGGAAGCTCAAACTACGAAGACTTTTGGTTGCTTAAATCATGAGCTTTTGATTGGAAAATTAATTGCTAATGGTTTCAGTATGAGTGCATTGCGGTTGATCCATAGCCATCTCAATTAGAGGAAACAAGAGGGTGAAGATTAATGGTTCCTTCAGTACATGGAGAGAAATAACGATATATGTACCACAGGGGGCCTCTTCTGTTTAACATATATCTCAATGATCTCAATATCTCAATGAACGCTGCAGAATTTTGGCTTGCTGCATTCCGTAATTCCCTGCGACAGGGCGTTTCCATTGGTCGCAGATTGTTGTAGAATTTTGGCGCCATGTTTCGATGACAATAACAACACATGCCTGCAGCCAAGATGACATCACGTGACTCTATTGTTCTGGGATCGCAAAGGGTCACAGAACATTAGGATAAAGTGTCACCGAGTCTCGCAGCATTTTAGTACAGCAGTTTCCATTGCCACAATGTGTTGCAGAACCAACAATCTGCAGGTCTCTGCGACACCTTGCGAGACGCTGCGATTAAATGGAAACCAGGCTTAATCTTGATACGATGAATTTTCAAAAGAGATTTCTTTTTGCTCGCTCACGTGATATGTGCACAGATTCTCTTTAACGTGATCTCTAAGATACTTACACAGTTAAGAAAGTTGGAAAATGCATCATTCATTTGCTGTGGTAAACAATCACAAACGATCTCCGCGTGTCTTGTCACCTATGGATGCAAGAAAGGTATTAATGCTGGCATTCATATGTCCAAATGTCGCATTTCATTACATTTCATCGCAACTTGTTGGATGTCCATAATTGCGATTGCCAAATTATATGAAAAATCGAGAATCGTAATTCATCGGAATTCCTCCTGTTTCATCTCAGAAAACAAAGTTTTTTGATTCGCTGGGATCAGTTGCAACGAATTGCGATGAATTAGGATACATTTGTTTTGGTTGGCTTTCATTATTGCAAACAATCCTAGTTGATTGTAGACACAGAATTCTGTTGAGATACGTTGAATAGACCTTTTAGCCATTCTACAAAAGAGCCTGGATCGAGCGATATTTTTAAACAATTTTATAAGCGAGGCTCGATTGAGTGGCGTTAGAGCTTCGATCGCAATTGTGCACATTTCGAAAATTCTACAAATCGTAATGAAATATCGTTCGATCCACATTCCTATGCAGAATAGCTAACACAAAAAGGTCTATTACGATGAACTGTGACATATGAAAACCAGCCTTTAAGTTGGCATCAAATATGCGAACAGTTATGGAAGATCGCTGCGCAAATCTAGCAGATCAAATTGTGAGTCTTAGTTTTGTGAGCTCACTGTTAGCCTGTGTCCCAGACCCTTGTTCCGAAACTTTTCCTTTTCGGAACTAGGGTCCGGGACACTGGCTAGCTCACTATCTGCATTTTGGTACAGAAATCAAGAAATTGCTTATTGTTACACAGAGTTTGGGAAAGACGACTTTGGCAAAAATTCTGTGCTCTAGAACTAAGAGATCATGCCCACTTGCCCATAGAATCGAATGGTAACCAGATGTCAAATGCCACTTATCAAACAGTTTTAGGTTGGACGTTTTATAGGCCAGCCTCAGACTTCGGTAAAAAGGGCCCCATTAACACTAATACGTTTTAATTTTGATCCCTTTTTACTCCTAAAAACTGAGCCACTTTTCTTCCCCGCTCACACTGCTCCGTTTTCAGATTTCACACTGCTCCGTTTTCAGATAAAATCGGACATCTTTCAACGAGTGTTCACACTTGTTTTCAAAAACGCACCTGATTGTCTCTTCTGAAAACAAGACCAGCAGGGCTTGTTGTTGTTAGCGTATTCAAATCCCTCCATTTTTGGTGTTCACATTACAAATATGCGTTTTATTCAGCTACACTTTCATTCAGCTCCTTTTCGTCAGTGTATTCATTTATCCCTGTCTTTAGAATGGATTAATGTGAAAGCAAACCAAAAACGGAGCTAACATATCCGTTTTCATGCAACCACGAACGGGCCCAAGTCTACAGGAAAATTTTTGCCGACAATTTGTCACATCAAACGGTTCTGTTATTAATGCAAGCAATTAAAGGGAATAGATATTGCTAAATCGACTCAACCTCGTTCCAAGGGTGTTCTTACATCATACGCTGGTCAGTGAACACCCTGGTACACTTCCATCAAATGCGCCCAGAAGATGGGTGCATTAGCTGCCATTGTGGATTTCACGTTTTGCTAGGTAACGCTAATCGACGGAAAATGGCCGTTGGTCCAGCGCCAATTCTGCAGAAGATGAATTGAGAAACTAAAAACAACACTTCGAAGACCTCATTTCAACCCTTTAGAAGTTATTCGAGCAATAATCTGGGGTTGACAAATGTGTTTGATGTGAAAATAAGCTCTGTTTGTTTGGAGCAAAAATGGGCCTAAGTTGCAAATTTGGGAAACTTTCACCGCAGCTACGAAAATCAAATGACTCGTAATTCTGCAAATTTTGGAAATAAGTAGCAAGTTATGGTTGAAATGGGTAAAGAATGTGGTTTTGGGTCGAATGTTGACATACCATAACTGTTTACCCAGCGCAAAATGGAGTTACAGCCGATCAAATCGCCGAACGGCCTCTTGTATCCCAGAGTGGAGGTAGAGCAACGAACTCTCTCTGGGGACGAGATTGATATCGACTAGCTGCTCTAAAAAGGCTGAAGACACGCCTTGAAATCCATTCGTTTCTTTAACCCTTTCACCCCCGGAAGGGCCATATGGCCCTGCAGTATTCATTGAGAACTGCAAATTTTTCAGGGGGTAAAGCAATTGGAATTTTGATTGATTTGAAAGGTTATGCATGTTGCATTTATCTATTTCTTACTGAATCACTGATTATGATACCCCCTGGAACACGACAATCTACATAAGGTTTTCCTGTTAAGCTTAATTTTAGCCGGGCGTGAAAGGGTTAACGAAACGCACCCGTAGTAATTGTCGAGTACAAAACAAGATCCTCCGTGACGCAGACTTTTTTATTATCTGAAGGTCCTTTTTTGACCAATTATTCATGTCTTCCTTTTTATTTGGCGTGCTAGAATCATATTGACCCTGAAACGATTCAGGGCTCGTCAGTGATGTATATTTTTCTGCCGAAAATTTCTCAGACAGGACTATAGATCTATTGCTTCCATTTAGGCCACACATGGGACCCAAAGTGACAATGGCTCTTAAAATGTTACCTCTGCAAACAATTTTAGGCTGGTCATCGCTGCAAATCGCACAAAGAAAGATTCATGCACCAGAATAGTCTGGAAACACTTGGAAATCAATGCCAGGCAACCCTCCTGAAAAATATCAAAATATTGAAGTTGAGAAAAAATATATTTGTCAGTGCATCAAACTTAAAGAATGAATTTGGGACCTGAAAGAAATATCAGAAAATATTAACGTCAAAGAAATTAGGAGCAATAAAGCTAAATATATCAGAATTGACTCAAATATAGAGCAACAAAGTTTCCTGAATATTTTCGTCAAAATAGTTACTCTTGATATGGGTTTAAGGAAACAAAGTCACATAAACAATATCTTGTAACGATTTTAAATGGTTTTGTCAAGATGTTTGTTGACGATGCATTCTGCTGCCGAGTGCGCCTACAATCTATCCTTCTTCTGACAACGTAATTTCTAATACTGTAAAACCTCTATAAAGCCCTTGGGAACCTAAAGAGGCCTACACGTTATTACAAAGTAGGGTTTGTACACAAAATTCAAGAGTAGAAAAGATTCAAGAGTAAGAAAGACAGGGTTTCGAGACTTCATTCCTTTCCGAAATCAACATAAGGTTCGTTGTTTCCGCCTTGGACATTTTGGAGGGTTATGCCTCTTGATCGCGTTAATGGCAAGTTTGCAGCCTTCCTAAGTGAGATCTAAGGTACTAATTTGCGAGACCTCAACTCGGGAGGGCTGGCTCTCCTCTCATAAAACGAAAAGGAGCCTTTTTAAAGATCAGGCCAAGAGGTAAGATTTTAGCTAAGAGAACTAGCCCTTCGAGGAAGGCTGGCCCTCCACAATGTGAACAGCACCTGTCACTGGATAAAGTTTGAACACTGACAATTCAATTCTTGCTGGAAATCGCAAAAATCTATAACACGAATAGGCATATCGAAGTGAAAAAGTATAATTACCTTGGAGTCAGGATTGAAAACTTTGGCTTTCAGTGCAGCGAGAAGATGGCAGGTGCGAAGGTAAAGGAGTTCTGACTTGTTGCATTCGAGAAGGGTCAAGGTGACTGCTACAACCTTAGAACAGTAAAAGTAGGAATGATAACGAGTTGAACAAATCTACTGGCGTCAGACGGCTTAGATGCTAAATTATTACGCTGAGTCATACTACTGGCTACCACCCTAGTGGCTACCACCCTACTACCATCCACGCACCCTTGTTGCTACACTGGGTACCAGGCTAAAGAATGAAATAATCAAAAAGAAACAAATTGGGAAAGAGAGTTGGAATGTAAGAAAGTTGAGGTGAGACCTCCTTTCTTTCTTCTATCTTTACCTCCTCCCATTTTTCCTTTTCTACTAATTTAGAGGCTCTGGTACACAGGGTACCTAGTTTCTCATACCAGGAATCATATGGCTGTCAGCCAAAAAGTTGGCCGCCCTGTTTAGGCCAGTCACCATAACTCCTTGTGGCACCACTCATAGGACTTTCTTGTGACCACATGACATGTTTTCAAGAACACATGATATTTTCTGGCCAATGATTGGTTTATTTTCCATTCGTGCAAACTCGGTGCTGAAAATGCTACTTCGCAGACAACTTATTAGCTCTCCGCAATGATGAGCCAGTAGGTGGTGGGTAATAGTGATTGCTAAGCGTAATAAGTCTGCTAAACGAGGGGTTAGGATCGAAACAAAGTGAATGTAGCGCTCATAAAAATTGTTGTGACTTAAAAACGGTACGACTTATTTTGACCAAGGAAATTTTTGTATACAAGTTTCGCCTCACAACATTGTCCAAGTTATCGCAACAACAACAACAAGAACAACATTTTTATTTATCCTCAAACTGGGACTTATGGACCATCATACAAAAATTTGAGACGGAAATGTACAGAGTTCGGTGTGCGCTCTGAAACGAGGCTTAGGTGTAGTCTCAGAAGCGAGGCAAGGCACCCTCGACAGTAGGAATGTCCCATTGCTGCGTTGAAGTTTGGGGAAGCTAATTGGCCTCAAAATGAGGAACTCCTGGTTCGCGGTGAATGGTTGTTGATTCTTGGATCATGGAAACATTCATCTGGATACTTTAGCCTTTTGTTCAAGGCTAATGTCACTGTAAACGTGAATTTTGAGGTGTTTTAGCATCGAAGGTTCGAACCGGCAACTTAGGCCCATCCACCATTGCCTGGAGTTCGTACAGTGTGGCTATGGTTTCCAATTCTAGTTATGAAATCGATAGGGGAAAGCTTCGCCCCGATTTTCAATGTGAAAATCCATGAGTCATCGTTTGAGCGTGGATCAGTCTATAAATAGTGATAAAACTGATCATGCAATCAGTCTAACTCAAGTTAACATGTTAGCTACTTATTTAACATTGGTTTAAAAGAACCTGATGAATATTTTCAAAAACAAGCTTGCAAATGTGTTTTCTTTTCTTCTACGGTATGGCGATAAAAATTCTTAGTTGTGGTGCTGCCCAACGCTTAGCTAGCAAACAGTTCGTAGAAAAGCATTAAGGTAGAATGCAGATCTAACCCATACCCAATGTCACTGGAGACTTTGCAGACCAATACTGCAACGCTTTGAGATAGCCGACACGATAAGATTCCCTTCATTTTCATTCATTGAATTGAATCGATGTTGTTGTTGTCGTCTCAGTATCATTTCAGGGGGCAAAGCTACACCAAATTAATGAGTCCAAGCAACGCCAGCATTAAAGAAAAGCCTCATGTTGAAACATTGAAAACAAGAGATACCCTTGGAAAAGAAGCTCCAACTCATTAATGTATCTGCTTACCTCTTGAATCTGCCTCTCTTCCAAACAGCCAATCAGATTACACGTTGCTCCAATAATCAGGCAGACAAACTGTTCATCCTGTAATGATTCACGGACAAACAAGAGAGTCACAGCTTTGTATCCATTAGAATATGTTTGGCAAAACGCAGCAAGAAGATAAATCTGATTACGAATGTAACGACTAACAGTTTCATTCTATCTCAGTTTTGAACCTCAGCATGACACTGTACAAATAATTGCAAATGAGAATGAACAGTGTGAAAGCATTTCGCGATTAACGACATTTAAGGCCCCGTTCACACGAGAACGGAACGAAACGGAACTTTTTGAGGGGTGCTCACACGGAAATGGATCGATTTGAAGGTGTTAATATCTTCCTCCCTAGAGATAAAAAATTTTCTTTTTGCCATTAAGTTTTCCCAATTTTATACGTAAACAAACCTATTGTTTTAAGTTTTAGAATTACTTCATGTATGTATAAATTGCATGAAAAGAGTCTGCAAAGTGGAACGGAACGCTCCAAAAAGTGTTCACACGAGGGCTATTCTCCTTCCGTTCTTCTTCTGAATTAGATATTCAATCATGAGATGTGAGCGAAATGACGTCATAATATGCGAACGAAGACGAGGCTGTCCTTTCGTTTTGTGACCAAGGTTTCTGCCCTTCGCTGTTGAAAAGTAAACATGAAAAAAATTCGATTGCGAGAAATCTAGCCTAGCTTTTCAATCAGACTTGGTAAAGCTGTAGATCAACAATATAGCCAAGATACAGCGAAAGATAACCAAATCTTTTTTGGAGTAGTTTTGGAGTTAGATCTACATCTCTGAAATCAGCAGAAAGCTTGGATGAATAACTTGGAAAGCCAGCCTTAACGGAAAAATTGCGATTTATGTATCTTTCGATTGCTAAGACTTTGTAGAACAATGTCCTATTTACCGCTCTTCGATAGATCGAATAATATTGGAATAATTAACTGTTTTTTGAGGAGAGTAGTTATGCAAAATGGCTACCCGCTGCTCACTGGCGCGGACAACAGAGTTCTCTTAAAACTCGTCGAAAAACAGACAAACTTTTGCTCCTAGCCTATTTGTCATATTGTTAATTAAGATTGCTCTTGTCATCGATCTTTTATGGGACGCGTTTGCATTTTGGGACATCCCGAAGAATCTTGCAAATTAAAAATTGGAATAAAAAATTCACCTTTAGAACTAAAAAATATATATATATATAGAAATTAATCTTGCGATTGAAATTTGTGATTTTTAGAATCTTCCAAGTGGAAAAACTTACAATTTCTTCACATTCTGATTCTTTGAATCCATGAAAAACTTCCATCAAAATTTGAACGATGCCAGTTCTTTGCACAGGAGCAAGACATGCAACATCCAGGCGACTTGAAAGACAGTTTTCCCAAATACGAATTGTAAGCATCTGAAAAGGAAGTTTAAAGCTAGAGTTACACTATATCCGATTGCTATCGGAGCGGAGCAGAGCGGAGTGCTTTTCACTCCGTAGTGATATTTGGGGTAGCAGTTACACTACGACGCTTCTCTTGCTCCCACGGCATATTCCTCCGCAGTTCTAGTCCACACTGCAGGACACTTTTGCAGTCTGGCGCTAAAGTTCATTGTTTGCTTATCTTAAATTTCGTAGTTTCGAAGCGGAGTATATCCGATTTGTGCGATTACACTACAACGCTTCGCTACGGAGTGACTCCGGAGTGATTTTCATACCACCTCCAAAGCGGTGATTTTCACTCCGCTAATCGGAGCGTTGTGTATCGGATTGGTGCGGCGTACTCTATTTAAACCCCTATCCGATACGAAAGTCACTCCGCTCCGATAGCAATCCGGTATAGTGTAACTGGGGCCTAAATACATCTTCGTCTGGTTTGAGCTGAATTCGACAGCATTGGCATTTGATCAAGAGTGCTGTATCCTGAACTACTGACAAATTCTGAAGTACTTCTATTTGCCATTCATTTGTTCGCTTGTTAATCCATGTCTATCCCTGTTGGCCTGAGCATTCACCTCACCTCTTCTACGAATTCCTCACTGACTCAACAAATTTCCAAAAATTTCCAAAAATCTTCAAAATGATGAGAAGTCAAATTTATCTATACCTTAGCACTCACAACAACGCGAGAAAATAAAGAGCACTGCGGTCTTCTGGTTTTACTTGGTGCTATAAATTTTCTAAAGCGGTACAGTAAAACCTCGCAAACAAGAACATACTTTTCTAAAAAAACAGACTGGCTAGGTTCTTGCAAATGAGTTACTTATGGCATCTTCAGGGTATGATTCGTATTGCAAGGACACTTGTAACTATGCTGAATATATAGCTAAAGTATACAATGTGTTCAAGAAACTTGAGGGTATAATGACTGCATTTAAATATTAGAGAGCATGGTATTTTTGTAATTTGCAATATCCCGGAAAACTGTTAGAGGTGTTCAGTTGTCAATAGTTGGCAGTTTGTTTACATTGATATGATCAAACCTCTCAATTAAGTGTACCATCTCATAAGAACATTGAAGTAAATCAGTCTATTTTTGTTTCTTAACTTTGGGTGCCTTAGGCACAAAATCAGTCTGCAGGTTCTTATTTTGCCACGTTCTTGTTTGCGGGGCTTTACTATAAGTCTTGTCTGCCTCACCTGGCAAACTGAGAATGGGATTTGGTCATCGACTGGAACTAAATCTGAAAAATAGCTTGAATTGCCCTGTGCTGAATTATAGAACACCAGTTGCTAAATATTTTCAGAGGTAGAATTAGAAGTTCTTTTTCGTTTTGATTAACAAAATTTCTTTCTTTATTTTAATATTGTAGTTATCTCACCATCATTTTCAATTTCCCTTCTATTCTGTACTCTTCTAATCCCTTTAAAGTTATGGTTACCAACGTCTTCGCAAACTGAAAGCGAATAAAAACAGGATGAAAAACTTTCGAAAAATTATGTAACGAAAAGCACAGGGTGATATAAAAAACATTCAGTTTATAGATTAAAAATTTATAACTAATTTATCAAATTCCATTTTTTTAATAGCCAAAACCTTAAAAACCAAGCTTTGGCCAAGTTTAAACGTACCGTTTTTGGCACGTCACGTTGATAAACGTTGCCGATACGTTTGCGAGTTTAATTACACAGGCTAATGGCAAATGTAGAAATTTACTGCTGTACCTTTTCGGTCAATGGCTGGGTTAGCGAATCGACCGGAATTGTTGTCCATATTGGAAGGCATTCTCGTTTCGATGGATGAAATTTCTGTACGATTTCTTCCTAGGATTTGAAATAACTTAAGATGAGACAGCTGGATTTTGTTTTTGATGCAAATCTATATCTTTTATCCGGTTAAATGAAGGTGAAGGTAAAGCTGCAATTTTAGCGCCAAACACTGGGATCGCAGAAGTAGCTAAGCGCCAATCGAGTCCACGACCCCTTGTCATGACGCTCAAGAGGTGGGACCCTACTGGGTATCGAGCCCATTCCGTTGACTGTTCTGGCTGCAAAGTCAGAGGATTACACCACAAAACATTCAAATATCATATGATCTTAAAGGGTCGTGATATCAGGCCTGTTGTAAAGTTTTTAAACTGGTTTTAAACATGTCTATCATAGAGCTAATCGGCTAACCTTTGTTTAAACCATTTCAAGTCGTGTGACCATACACTTGGAGGGTTTCAGCATTATTCTAGTTTTTGCATTTATGGCACAATTCTGCAAGGCACAAAATACGTTAGAGAAATCAAAAGATTTTTTATCTGAGATTGATTGTGTGACTTGAAATGGGTGTAATCAAACCTTAGCCATTTTGTCTGCTGAGATGTATACTTTCCAAAGTCATTCTCTTGAAATGCAGTGAGCAGTGGCCTTTCAATTCAGACAGGATTTGTTGTTTTGACTCACCCAGTTTTGTTTTTGTTTTCAATTTGTTGTGAGTGGGCTTGTCAGGATTTCTAGCTACTGAAAGCTAATTTGGGTCCACTGTGCATGCCGCACCCAGGCACGGGACCCCTAGTTTAGCGTCCTTTCCGAAGGACGATGAGGTGAGTTGTGAGGTCAGGCCTCCGAGGTCACTCATCCGGAGTTTGACTTCAGTCCACCGAGCTTAACTTCAGTTACCTGACGAAAACGACAGAGCAGAAACTGCGTAAAATGACGTCATCGAGCAATCTTAGATGAAGAAGTGTTTGGATAGATAAACTTTTTGAAACGATAAATCAAGAGTTTACGGCCCAAGGAACAAAATATCAAGTGTTGCCTAATTTTGGGATCTGTTGCAGGGAGCTAGCGGGGCTCAAAGCTACGAATTTTTGCACATGCGTGCGCAGTTTCTGCTCTGTCGGCGAAACCTGTTCAAGCCACTCGGCCACTCACCCAGCAAATGATTGAATCAGTATATATGACCTAATGTATCAGGGGTGGAAAAATTGCGGACCGCAGCACCGATGGTCCCAGAAACTTTTTCAGGTTTCCAGAAAGAAAGAGAAAAGAATACGGAAAAGAAGAAAGAAAATGCATAAAGAAGAAAGGTGAAACACGGAAAGCTAAGGTTAAGTCAAAATTCTAAAGTTGCTCTTTATCGATGACCAATATTCAATGAATTTAGGCTGTTACAAGACCAATGTACTTTATATGGAAGATAATGTTTACATTCGGAAAGTGATCAGCCGAAAATTAACAAATTTCGCCCAACAAGTAACATTTAAGACCGTAATTAAAGCTCAAGAATCAAAGTGGATTTATCTTTGGAGCTGTTTTCACAGTAAGTTTTTCCAGGGCTATTTTTGGTCCCAGAAATCAAAAGATTTTACTGACTTAAAGGCCGGTTTACACGATCATATTCACCTAAAATCTGCTCCACATTTTTTATGTGATCACAGTATGTGATCGTGTAAACGGGCGTCATGAGTTGTTTGAAGTTATGTGAAGCAATCAAAATTAATCCCCTTTAATTTGCCATCACAAATTCTCCATTTTTCCAAATTTTATGTGAATACGATCGTGTAAACCGACCTTAAAGGGTCTATTTCATCCAGCATGCCTTGCACGTGCAACCTTTTGGTTTGCCTTTGTTGTCGTCATTTTCATGGGCCATGAAAAGGAGGCAACAAAGGGCAAAAATAGATGACACGCGCAAGGAATGCAGGATGAAACAGACCCTTTAAGTCCATACCATTTAATCAGTCATTCATTCACTAATTATTCACTAGATCAATGAATCAGTGAATCAGTAAATCAATCGATCAATCACTCAACTAACAAACATCTAAATTAATTGACCAATTAATCAGACTATTACAGTAAATCCCCGCATATAAGAACCTAATTTTTTGAGAGCCGGGCTGAAGTAGGTTCTTACTTCAAAGGAACTGAGACTAATTTCAATGTATAAAAGTTCTCATTCGAAGGGTGCCTCATGTAGGCCCTTTCAGATTCTTACAAAGACGTTCAGCCCTATTATTTGTTTTGGGAGCGTACTGGTGGACCTAATAACTAATTGGGGAGGAGAATCGAGCTTTAAAAGCCAAGTGGGACCACATGAACTTGATAACAGCAATCAAAGATCAACATTGCAACCCCTGCAATAAGAACCTATGTTTCATCAAAGTGATCTGACCTGCAAGTGATCTGCAAGGTGCATAATAGAAGCAAAACAGTCTCCAGGCTCTTATTTTGGTAGAACCTTATATTGCGGATTCACTGTACTCAATGAAACAGCGACTAGGAAATAAAGCAACTTTTTACTCACTTTTTTGCTGTCGCTTAACAACATGAACAATCTCTTTACCATCAATAAGCATCTATTTAAAGTTTCGGACTGGAGGGATGACGTCTCAAAAATTGCACAACTCTACGAATGATGACAGGCATAAAATACGGAAATCACAAATGAGCGTCAAAAATCAACTTATCTCTGAGCACTCGCAAGAGACATAAATGTTTGGTCTGCTCCTCTGTGAAGCACGAAGAATTATGTTCATGAGAACGCTTTCAGTTTGAAAAAAGATGAAAAGCTGGGTTAAACTGTCTTTAAAAAAGTGCAAAGTCACTATTTCGACAAAAATTTAGACACAAGGCTCCTTTATCCTTCGGCAAAAAATTAAAAGGTGTCCTTAAAAAATTGTGCCCCGTTTGTGTCTCTCCTGTGGAGGAGCCGTAGATTCAATTATCTCGCTTTTTACACAGTTGAATAGGTCAGGCTTCAACTGAAAGTTTGAGACTTTGCTTCAGTCAATCTGACTCGTGGTTGCTGTTTTATGGTAGAGAAAAGGCAGGATAAGTGGTAGCTTCAAAAACAGCACATCCGTTGCTCTTCAGCAATGTCAAAATAAAGTAAATTTTCAAAGAAAGGGTTCTGGCATCGTATTAAACTTTTCATTACATTTCTTAAAAGGTAGGAAGTGCTGCCTTGTGAATGGACAACACTTCTCAACCTTTAAAAGTTTTACCAAAATCTTAATACGACGCTAGAATCCTTTCTTTGAAAACTGACTTTTTTCGACGTTGCTGGAGAACAACAGAAGTTCTGTTTTTGAAGCAACTACATATTTTGCCTTTCCTCTGCCATAAATCAGCAGCCATGCATCAAATTGACTCATACAAGATATCAAAATCGAAGTTGAAGCCTGACCTATGCAACTGTGTAAAAATCGAGATGATTGAGTCAATAGCTCCTCCACAGCAGCCACAAAATAAGGACACATTTTTTCTGAGACACTGCAAAGGCAACCGAAAAAATACCAAACAACATACCAGATGCGAGAAAAATTCGACAAACTGAAAGCAGATTCTTTCTGGACCCCACCTAAAAGGAACAAGAAACATTACTTAAAGTCTTGAGCTAGCTGCTGAGGGTGAAGGAAAACATGCAGTTTCTAGCGCTATGTGGTAGGATCGCAGAACTGCAGAAGCAGAAATCGAGTCTGCGACCCTTTGTCATGGCGCTTAAGTGGTGGAGCTTTACGTTGGATTAATTCTGTCCACCAGACTGTTCTGGCAGCAAAGTCAAAGGATTACACTACATCGCCAAGACTCATCAGGTGAACAAGAAAGAAGGCACAATCTGCTCGAAGTCTTACAAATACCCTTCTAAAAAGAGTACCCAAATATACTGTCTGTGCCCGAACAGATACCCTAACATATTGTCTGTGTAGGGCAAGTTGAAAGACAGCCAAGGGGAGAAAACTCTATTTCCTAACTTTTTCTTTTGCTCTGGCAAGGCTAAGATGCTGAAGAGGCTTGGTTAAAGATTTCATAAGTGTGCAAGCCTCCCATACGAGGTATTAGTTACGAACAAAATCTTTTTAAAAAGAGACCGACTTTAATGAGAAAAGTTTTTAATGATTTTTGCCAGACTTTCGGTCGCACGAAAAATTTAGTTCACATCTATCGAGTGGCTAAACCTGACGTCGCAGTCCGCCAAACACCCCCAAGTTTTTTCTGACTCACCAGGTATGTTGTAACATATTAACAGAGAAATATTCATACCTCGCTACAAATGACAGTATATCTGCAGGAAGTGCATATGAACATTTTGATGTTAGGAGCTCTCTTATCAAGCATTCCTCCTGAAAAAAGGATTAAATCTTTACAACGTTTCGATTTACTCAAATTTAGATTAGAGAAAAGAATCAAATCTTTACAACTTTTCGATTTACTCAAATTTAGATTCTACTTCTGCGACTGACAGTTGCATTGACTTGAAATCTCAATGGCAGGTAAATTACGGTCCACAATTAAACATGGAATTTTTGTTTCCATTCAAACCAGCATTTCCCGAGCCTCTGAGCATAGATGATAAATGACTTTACCAAAGAAATTAAATCTAAGTTAGCATTTGACTGATTGAGTTTCAGCTTATTCTTTTCATTCCACAGCCCGCCAAACCTGTTATAGTTTTTGGCTCACCCGTTCGCGCCGTAAACACGGCGGAGTTGGCCTAAATAAGTCCCTGTTTGGAAGCTGTCTTGTTATGATTCTCAGTTTGAAGCATAAAAGTGCATCAAGTTCAAAGCGAAAACCTGAGACTCAGGTAATCAGTCTAATTAGCCATCGCAGATACAGGAAAATCCCTCAACCAATAATTCAAAAATAACGAAGCCACAAAACTTGCTCTGAAACTAAGGTGGCTAGCTCACTCGTTATGCATTCCAGAAGTAGTTTTTAAATGCAAACACGAACATATATTGAAAAGAAGAATATATCTAAACAGCTGCCTCAGCCATTTATCTGCCTGATATGAGAATTGCAAAGCTTAACGTTCAGTCTCAGACTCTAACAAATAAAATCGGTGAGACACATGTTTAGATCTTTCTTTCTTCGCTATGTTCCTATCAATGCCTGTTCGTGTGCACAACGGAACAGATGGCCATAACTAATGCCGTTGCGTTACCAAGTCTGTCCTCTTTGCGAGTACGTGATGATAAGGTCATGCTGTAAAATCTTACAGAAATAGAAGCAATGAACAGAAGTGTACACTCACCATGATTTGGAAATTCGAAGAGTTGAATGTAGTTATGAGTGAACATAGTCGAATGCAAACTAATTCATGCAAAGATACGTCCCTGAAAAAATAAATAGCGTCAAAGGCGCACATATACCGTATTTGTATACTAGGGTACCATCAAGGGTATTCTAGGATGCCCTGCCAGGTTTAGAGTACCCCTGGAAAGGTTCCCTACAGTACCTTTAGGGGTAGACTTATGACGATGAGTCCCTTGTATCCCTGCGGTAAACCTTGCTCAAGAGGGACTCATAATGAAACTAAGTGAAAAATGCATTCGATCGGTAGAATCATGATCGAAGGACTGCCGCAGCTCTGTTCAAGGTCACTCCTCGGAAAGAAAATGCGATAAAAATCACGTTTAACAGACGTTTAATCAAGGAAACTCTGTATAAGTCTGAAGAAGGAAGTTCACTTACCTGGTAAGTGCAAAGTAAGTCTTTAAACGCTACAATTTCCACGTTTTAAAGACTAAAACACCAGAGAAATCTTCAACTACCTGCCGCAACATCTTCGTTAAAAATCTAGTCAACTGCATCATTCGAATTGAAAATTCGGCAGCATTCTTCTTTACCAAATCTTTCATCTGATTGGTACTCAAGGAATCGCGGAGTTTGGACCTAAATAGGGCCAGGTCTTTCAGAGTAATATTATGAGCTTCCGTCGACCACGGCGCCATCACCAAGTCAAGGAGCACACGGAAACAAGAGGCTCATCATCATAAGCCTACTTTAAGGGTATTCTATAGTACCATTTTAGGGTATTCTAAAGTACCCCCAAATTGGGGTACTCTAGAGTACTTAAGGGGTACCATATATGTACCTGACTGGAGAGTATTAAAAGATACCCTAGAAACCACCTTATTTTATTGAGTGTAGATAGGACATGTGGTTAGATTTTATGTTTTCGCGGTTTGAAACCTTTCTGGTGCGAAGGTGCACTAAGACAAAAAAACACAAGGGAGTTCTATTCGAACAACTTGGGAGCGGTTGAACCTAACCAAGCTCAGTTGTACACATCGGTTGAAGACGAAACAGAACAGAAAACAAGACAACGAAACAAGACACATGGATCAAAACAAGGTAAATGAATAATCAATCAAAGCATCCGTGTCGTAAAACCCTTGTTCAAACCAATTATTTACAAAGGAAAAATTTACAACGATATTAAGAAAGTAACTATATTTACATAGATTTACATGGTTACTGGTCGCGGAGGGATACTCTATCCACCATTGCTTGGAGTTCGTACAGAATTGCTATGGTTTCCATATCTAGTTATGAAATCGATAGGGTAAAGCTTCGTCCTAATATTAATGTGAAAGTCCACGAGTCGTAGTTTGAGCGTCAACTACGAATATGCAATTAGTCTAATTGTTTATAGGATAGGTGGATAAGACGGAATCTTAAAATGAATGAATGAATGAATGAATGAATGAATGAATGAATGAATGAATGAATGAATGAATGAATGAATGAATGAATGAATGAATTGAATGAATTGAGTTTTCAAGTAGAAATTGTCAAGGAGTTTCAATATTTCGTGGGGTGAAGAACAGTTAACGTAGATAATAACCAAATAGGAAATGGAATTTACTTGAATGGTTTCCCTGCTTCAATGAAACTTGGAACTGAAACTTCGTCGCAAGATTCTTCAACACCTGAAATACAGAAATCTTGTAAGTCTTTAAAAGTCAAAATTTTGATACTTAAAGCAAACAGCTGCAAGATAGGACAGTCTAAGTTTTAACAGTACGGTCTGTAGGCTATGTTGACCGACTGCAAGTCATAGCCCGCTCCTTGCCTAAACTGATATGTCGCTACAAGTACGACTCATGGTCATACAGTTATACAGTTCCAAAAACGGCACGATTCAAGATGGCCTAACTGATCTGCTATCTTGTCTCAAAACCACACACCTTAAACGCAGAAAAGTCGGTTTTCCTGTAGTGATTCATTGTCGTATAGAGAGATCAACATGGATCGGTCCTTTTTCCGTGTACACATATTTTCTTTCATAAGCAACTCAACTCTCAAATCGCCAAAAAAGAAGAAACTCCAACGCTGGGGACTTATCATTTTTTGGAAACTTGGAAACTTGGAAACTAATTATTTTTACAAAGCAAATCCTTGACATCTTTTACTTTATAAGGAACTCCCGAGGACTCAAAATCTTGCAAATTGGTTGAAAATTCACTGAGTTGCGGGCTCTCAAACATCAAGTATGCAACAGCTGGAGCCAGAGACCCCTAGATTACTTGTCATGCGAAAAGCAAAAAGCTATCAGTCACAGGCTACCCTAGATGAGAAAATTTTGTTTGGTAAAATCACTCATCATTTAAACCCATAAAATTGGAAAATGCTGGTAAAGGGCACTTTTGGGAGCAACTATTCCACATTCCATTGTTGTCCATGATTTACTCTTGCTTTTGAAATTAAAATTCATTTCTGAAACTGACAATGATCTTGATTTTAAACTTTAATGAAACATAAACCATGGACCAGAATGGAACATGGAATTCTCGATTCCCATACAAACCCCTTAAAGGAGTTGTTCGAATTGTTGGCCCCGTCTAAAAGATGCTTGATTTCACCAAACAAAATTTCCTCATCTAATGCCCCATTCACACTGCAAGTTAAACCAGCTTTAACTAAACCAGGTTTTCAAATAAGGCCTTCTGATTGGTCTATCCAACAAATTCAGTCATTTGATTGGTTGAAATTTAAACTGGTTTAGATAAAGCTGGTTTAAGTCTGTCAGTGTGAAGGCAGTATAGGTTAGCCTTTTACTGATAAATTAACATTCTAGTTTTGAATATCAGTTTCAATTGCTATCCCACGGCCCACCAAACGCGTAAACTTTCTTTTTTACTCACCCGCTTGTTCATATCTTAATTCGAAGCTCTTTTCGTGAGAACCTTCCCATAAGAGAACATCAGTTGCTCTATGTTCAACGCATGCCAACTGTGAAAGCTATATCAATATTTCATACACTACAGAGGGGCCTTAAAAGATAGAAGCTTATTCAATCTCGTCCCCAGAGTTAGTTCGTCGCACCACTGGCTGCTCGCTAATTTGCTCGCTGTTGTCACTCCATTTTGCGCGGGGTAAACAGCCATGGGATGTCGAAATTCGACCGTAAAACCACATTCTTTATCCATTTCAACAATAATTTGCTATTTATCTCCAAAATTCGGAGTAACAAGCTATTCATTTTTGAAGCTGTGGTGAGTGTCTAATTTGCAGCTTGGGCCCATTTTCTCCCCAAACAAACAGTGCTCGTTTTCACATTAAACGCACTTGCTAACCCCGAATCATTGTTCAGATACCCTCAAAAGGATCGAATTGAGGCCCTCAAAGAATTCGTTTTTTTAGTTTTTCGATTTATCTACTGCAGAATTGGCGCTAGAGTAACGGCCATTTTCTGTCAATTAGTGTTGCCTGGCAAGCCGTGAAATCCATAATGGCTACTAATGTACTCCTATTCTGGGCGCATTTGATCGAAGTGTACTGTACCTGGGTGTTCTTTCGGCTTCGCGATCAGCGTATGACGTAAGAGCACCCTGGGAACGAGGTTGGGGCTCATTGGAGAGAGGAAATCATTTACAAAGTCAAATGACAAGGATATATATATGATAGCTTTTCAGTTCTTCTGGCCCATATTTTGCTGATTCAAAATACAAGTTTATGAGACAAATACACAAATTCAACACAATTTTCCCAAACCATATCAAAATTGACAAGCAAAGTTGTAAACAGAAAATCTTTGGTAGCCCCTGGAATTTCATTTAAGTGATGGGGGCTTAATAGAGGAGAGGGGCTTATTTAAAATTTAGGATCAGAGGGGAGGTGTTTATTAGAGCCTGGGCTTAATGTAGCTTCTACGGAAATATTCATTCACTTCAGTTCATTTAAATCATTTATTCATTCGTTCAGTTCACGCGATATCCATTAAGTAATAATATACATAAAAAGTAAATTACAATACAAATTTGCTAAGGTTACTCTCAGTGACTTAAAATATATTGCCTGATCTTCCATGGATTCGTGTAGAACTGATTTCTGTTATCTCAAAAGGTGAGATCTAAGTTCTTTTTTAAATCGTACAATGGAATCGGTATCTTAGTCTAGTTTTGTTTTGTTTTGTTTTGTTTTGTTTGTTTGTTTGTCCTTCAATTTGCTCATTCGACCGAGCTTAACTTCATTTACCTGACGAAAACTGTTCACATAGACGTAGGAACCGGGGGGCACTGGGGGCACGTGCCCCCCAAGATTTTGCAATAAACAAAGAAATGCCCTTTTACTTTTAGAAAGTGCCCCCTTTTGCTTAAGAAAAAAGTGCCCTTGAGGTGTGGTGACCCTCCAAGTTTGAGATGCTTCCTACGTCCCTGACTGTTCAAGCCACTTGGCCACTCACCCCGTACCACTCACTTGGTGGACAACGTCTCATAATATCCCACATCCCTAATGGACTGTTGGGTATTATTCCAAGTAATTGGACCAGTGTACAAAAAACCTCTTTTGGTGTTCTTTTGGCTCCTATTCCTTATGTTGTATTTTGCTATGGCCGACCTTTCGATGAACTAATTTTGTAGGCCTTCAGGACAGAGCTGATTGACGATTTCATAAGATATAACTGCTCGGTCAAACGTCATCAAATGTTCATGAGGCTCTTATTCCAAGCATCCTTCACTCCTTCACCTACTCTCCTCCGCGAGGTTTCTTTGCGGAGATAACTTTTACAGAGACCTCGCGGAGGACAGTATCCTTCACCTTTGAATATTCCATTAGATCGAATACTCTTTTCTGATATTTTTACAGAGTGCTTACCTTGGTATCAGAGAGGGCTCTCCGTACTACGTTAGCATACCAAAATGGCTTTCAACAAATAGGATAAACATTTCTTGACGCCAATACTCACATCTTTCGTATAAACTCAAAGTCAACGCAGTTATCGAGAGAGGATTGCCAGATGCACTTGGAAGCTAAAATAGAAATAACTGCATAAGAATTTGGAAGGAAACAACTAACGTTTAAAGTCAGTCTCAATTTAAAATGTCGAGTGAGATTTGCGATAACGCAAAATGATTCATACAAAACTCCTCAGTTGTGTCTATTCGCGGGCATTTTCAGGTGACACACAAATTTGGATAGACTTTATTCACAGAGGTCGACTATAGTCCACACGAATAGCAAAGTTGGTTTTTGCGTGTAGTACGTCGTTAATATGTTGCAATCAATTAATTCTTTATAAGATACGACTTTGTACATGAGAAATGATATAACACATTACTCATTACTCTTCATCAGGACAACATTACATCTTCATCATTACATTACATTACATTTCATTTCATTTCATTTCAGTACATTTCATCATTTCATTACATCTTCATCAGGTGTCATTTATCCCAATTTAGGCTTTTTATTGCAAATTATGTCTTCACTTCAATCTTATATGTATTTTTTTCAAATAGTTGGCCTTAATTAGCAATTTAGCTAAAGCATTTAGCCAACTTTAAATGAAAGAGTTAATAATAATAATAATTTATATAGTCCACACGCTGCTATCTGAACGTGGCGTTGACGCCACTGCTGTTTCAGGTCCGAACACTTGCATAGGGCTCAACTCTTTAAATGTTGGGTGTAAAATTCTATTACCGTTTTCTTTCAATTAAAGTGCGTGAAAGAAAGTTTCGGTAATTCGCTGTCAATCTGCCGTGGAAATTCTTAATATCTTGATTACTTTCCAAAATGGCGGGATTTATTAAGTTTCAAAGTCTCTCACTTGCTTATATCTGGAATTACCTGGTAACAAGCTACCTCCAATCAAAGCTTAATGCCGTATTTACTTGTATGTTGTTCGTTTATGTTTTCGTTCCCTCATTGTTTCTTTGCGTAAAGTTTCCTGTATTGTCCTCGTTTTGTTTCATGTAACCAAGGGGTAGCCGTGTAATCTCTCTTCTCTTGGAATTGTCCCTGTAGTGTCGTATAGTCATAATTAGAAAGTAAAGTAGAACGTAGCTAACATTGTAAATTTTTTATCTGAATGTAAAAAAAAATTTATTAATGTTGGGGCTGAGACATCACCCTTTCATTTTGATTTTAGGTTTGAATTTTCACTTCATTGTAAATAGGTTTTGAACATTGTAAATAAGGTTTTATAGTTTAATTTATTTAATAGCTGTTTGCTTTCTTTCTAAATTGTAATTAAATGTTTTTATCGGAGGGCCCCTTGAAAATAAACTTGTTGAAGGGCAACCTCCTTAAATATATAAAATGAAATGAAATGAAATGAAATGAAATGACATCATCGAATTCCTAAATCCTTAACCAGAAGCGGTCCAGATTTCTGTTTGCAGCCATATCGTAAACCTTCATAATGTATCGTTTTCTTGAAGATTGTATCAATCATTTAAAGTCTACGATGGTTTAATTTTTCAAAACTTTGGATGAATTTTCCAGAGCTGTAAAAGATAATTTCCTTTCTGGGAACCTGGCAAACGGGGAAAAAATTTTCTGCAACAGTGAATTACTTTATGCAAAATACTTTTTGTTTTTGTTGGCCACAATTTTCTGAAAAGGTGCAAAGGTGCAAAGGCCTATTCGCATCAAGCTACAAGGTGCGTCAAACAAAGGCTACTGGTCGAAAAAAATTGATCTTTTATGTGAAGAATTCTTAAAATTCTTCAGAATTGATCATTTATATAAGTGAAGAAATCTTAAAACTTGTTGAGAATCCCAGCATTTTTACTAGGGATCATGATCAGCATGATAGAAAGCTCTGTAAGTTTTCTATGTTCAAAAGACGATTTTCCTCCGTTTTTTGGGCAAACTATCACTGAAAAATTTTCTGGCAAGGCTGAAAACTTTCTGGGGACCTAGTTCCCAGGTTCCGATACTTTTTGCAGCTCTGGAGTTTTCAAGAAAATAATCCAAATGCTGCCGTTTTGAAAATAAACAAGATATCAGATATTGCCATGGCAGATGTACAGCCAATTACCTGAAGTTCCTCTTAAAGGGGCAGGGTCACGTAATTTAAACAAACTTCTTTCGAAATGACGATTTTGCAGCATTTTTGATAGGCCGTATCACAGAGATCTTCAACTATATTTCTCAAAATGACAGTGCTATTTTGAAGACGGACTCTAGAGCTTTGTAGAGAAACAAACGACACACTCATATGTAGTACGATTGGAGAAATATTGGTGGATTTATGGAAGTAACTTTCTAGTGGATGCACCCCATCCACCAAAATTTGTGCAGAACACAATGGCCACGTGTGGGAAACAATATAGATTTTAGAGATAACAGGTTTGTTTACGGTTATGTGACCCTGCGCCTTTAAGTCTTTCAATTCATAGCAAAATGCGAAACAATCTTACAGCTACCTTTTTGAAGATTTGAAAGATTTGAGCCTCATCGTATGAAGACCATTTAAATAAACCTGATGAGATCGTTCACCAAACATTTTCTTAAAGTTGTGAGTTGGTAGTCAATTAGAACTAATGTTGTTTTCGTTTTAAATTTTCCTTGAGGAACGTTTCTATGCCGCGAGCCAGCTGGAATTCTAAATTAGTCTTTGTACACGACAGCAACAAATTATGTTTCAACAGTGCACAGGAGGGAGTTTCCATCTAAACAAGGTTTTTATAGTGCGTAGGATGGCATTAGCCGCGGAATAATGAGCGTGGTCCGGGCCATCTGTCGACAAGCCCTGTCGGTATTGTATTTTGATTGTAGAGATTTGACGAATGTTTGAAAGTTGTATCAATATTTCAACATACCTCTCTCATCCATTCATCGGACACATGACCTGTAGAAACAGCAGAAGAAATTTACTCCGCATAACTGAAAATATGTGAGCATAGTCACATGATTCTTGTGGCTATGATGTGAGCAAGATCTTCGCTGATAAAAACGCTGCAAAGCTGGATGTAATCATGGAAATATGAGAGATCATTAGGATTAAATTTTGTATGGGTCATTCCAAAAATTGATTATTCTTGTCTTTAGAAATGTTCATAGAAGGTCTCCCAAAAAAATTGTTTCCATATTCGAAGAGTTCTAGTAAAAACAACAAATTTCTTGTTTTGCAAGAATTAAACGGCAACCTCTGGCTTGGAGGCTAACTTGAATCCAAATGATTTTGCCGATTTTTTTTGCTGATTAAAAGACTTCTAAATACGGATTTTCCAAAAACTTTCAGCTCGAGAAACCATTGAAAAGGAGAAAAATCTCGCAATGAAGATATGGCCCACTCCTTCCGTGTTTCACATCATAGGGGTGAAGAGCATACACCCCGATATGCTCTTCACTCCTTGTCAGTTTCATCGATTTGTATTCAAACTCTGCAATGTGCCAAGTGCAGACCACAGGACCTTGTTCTAGGAAGTGCCTTTTTTCTACAAGCGAGAAGCGAAATCGCGCTCTTTCAGAATAAGAGCGTGGCCGAGTGGTTAAGGCGTCTGACTCGTAAACCAAAGGTCAGAGCGGCCGTAGGTTCAAATCCCACGCTGGACAGTTTGGTCGTTGTCCGTAACTCTAGCCCGGGTTGACGAGAGTCATGTGAGGGAAATCTGGTAGCTGCGGCGGGTAGCTGCGGCGAACTGATGGTAAAAGATCCGTGGCCCCTGCTGGAAATAAGTCTCTTAGACTTTCGCGGGCTAGCCACGTTAAATTCATATAGCTACCTAGCTACCTAGCTACCTAGCTACCTAGCTACCTAGCTACCTAGCTACCTAGCTACCTAGCTACCTAGCTACCTAGCTACCTAGCTACCTAGCTACCTAGCTACCTAGCTACCTAGCTACCTAGCTACCTAGCTACCTAGCTACCTAGCTACCTAGCTACCTAGCTACCTAGCTACCTAGCTACCTAGCTACCTAGCTACCTAGCTACCTAGCTACCTAGCTACCTAGCTACCTAGCTACCTAGCTACCTAGCTACCTAGCTACCTAGCTACCTAGCTACCTAGCTACCTAGCTACCTAGCTACCTAGCTACCTAGCTACCTAGCTACCTAGCTACCTAGCTACCTAGCTACCTAGCTACCTAGCTACCTAGCTACCTAGCTACCTAGCTACCTAGCTACCTAGCTACCTAGCTACCTAGCTACCTAGCTACCTAGCTACCTAGCTACCTAGCTACCTAGCTACCTAGCTACCTAGCTACCTAGCTACCTAGCTACCTAGCTACCTAGCTACCTAGCTACCTAGCTACCTAGCTACCTAGCTACCTAGCTACCTAGCTACCTAGCTACCTAGCTACCTAGCTACCTAGCTACCTAGCTACCTAGCTACCTAGCTACCTAGCTACCTAGCTACCTAGCTACCTAGCTACCTAGCTACCTAGCTACCTAGCTACCTAGCTACCTAGCTACCTAGCTACCTAGCTACCTAGCTACCTAGCTACCTAGCTACCTAGCTACCTAGCTACCTAGCTACCTAGCTACCTAGCTACCTAGCTACCTAGCTACCTAGCTACCTAGCTACCTAGCTACCTAGCTACCTAGCTACCTAGCTACCTAGCTACCTAGCTACCTAGCTACCTAGCTACCTAGCTACCTAGCTACCTAGCTACCTAGCTACCTAGCTACCTAGCTACCTAGCTACCTAGCTACCTAGCTACCTAGCTACCTAGCTACCTAGCTACCTAGCTACCTAGCTACCTAGCTACCTAGCTACCTAGCTACCTAGCTACCTAGCTACCTAGCTACCTAGCTACCTAGCTACCTAGCTACCTAGCTACCTAGCTACCTAGCTACCTAGCTACCTAGCTACCTAGCTACCTAGCTACCTAGCTACCTAGCTACCTAGCTACCTAGCTACCTAGCTACCTAGCTACCTAGCTACCTAGCTACCTAGCTACCTAGCTACCTAGCTACCTAGCTACCTAGCTACCTAGCTACCTAGCTACCTAGCTACCTAGCTACCTAGCTACCTAGCTACCTAGCTACCTAGCTACCTAGCTACCTAGCTACCTAGCTACCTAGCTACCTAGCTACCTAGCTACCTAGCTACCTAGCTACCTAGCTACCTAGCTACCTAGCTACCTAGCTACCTAGCTACCTAGCTACCTAGCTACCTAGCTACCTAGCTACCTAGCTACCTAGCTACCTAGCTACCTAGCTACCTAGCTACCTAGCTACCTAGCTACCTAGCTACCTAGCTACCTAGCTACCTAGCTACCTAGCTACCTAGCTACCTAGCTACCTAGCTACCTAGCTACCTAGCTACCTAGCTACCTAGCTACCTAGCTACCTAGCTACCTAGCTACCTAGCTACCTAGCTACCTAGCTACCTAGCTACCTAGCTACCTAGCTACCTAGCTACCTAGCTACCTAGCTACCTAGCTACCTAGCTACCTAGCTACCTAGCTACCTAGCTACCTAGCTACCTAGCTACCTAGCTACCTAGCTACCTAGCTACCTAGCTACCTAGCTACCTAGCTACCTAGCTACCTAGCTACCTAGCTACCTAGCTACCTAGCTACCTAGCTACCTAGCTACCTAGCTACCTAGCTACCTAGCTACCTAGCTACCTAGCTACCTAGCTACCTAGCTACCTAGCTACCTAGCTACCTAGCTACCTAGCTACCTAGCTACCTAGCTACCTAGCTACCTAGCTACCTAGCTACCTAGCTACCTAGCTACCTAGCTACCTAGCTACCTAGCTACCTAGCTACCTAGCTACCTAGCTACCTAGCTACCTAGCTACCTAGCTACCTAGCTACCTAGCTACCTAGCTACCTAGCTACCTAGCTACCTAGCTACCTAGCTACCTAGCTACCTAGCTACCTAGCTACCTAGCTACCTAGCTACCTAGCTACCTAGCTACCTAGCTACCTAGCTACCTAGCTACCTAGCTACCTAGCTACCTAGCTACCTAGCTACCTAGCTACCTAGCTACCTAGCTACCTAGCTACCTAGCTACCTAGCTACCTAGCTACCTAGCTACCTAGCTACCTAGCTACCTAGCTACCTAGCTACCTAGCTACCTAGCTACCTAGCTACCTAGCTACCTAGCTACCTAGCTACCTAGCTACCTAGCTACCTAGCTACCTAGCTACCTAGCTACCTAGCTACCTAGCTACCTAGCTACCTAGCTACCTAGCTACCTAGCTACCTAGCTACCTAGCTACCTAGCTACCTAGCTACCTAGCTACCTAGCTACCTAGCTACCTAGCTACCTAGCTACCTAGCTACCTAGCTACCTAGCTACCTAGCTACCTAGCTACCTAGCTACCTAGCTACCTAGCTACCTAGCTACCTAGCTACCTAGCTACCTAGCTACCTAGCTACCTAGCTACCTAGCTACCTAGCTACCTAGCTACCTAGCTACCTAGCTACCTAGCTACCTAGCTACCTAGCTACCTAGCTACCTAGCTACCTAGCTACCTAGCTACCTAGCTACCTAGCTACCTAGCTACCTAGCTACCTAGCTACCTAGCTACCTAGCTACCTAGCTACCTAGCTACCTAGCTACCTAGCTACCTAGCTACCTAGCTACCTACCTACCTAGCTACCTACCTACCTACCTACCTACCTACCTACCTACCTACCTACCTAGCTACCTACCTACCTAGCTACCTACCTACCTACCTACCTACCTACCTACCTACCTACCTACCTACCTACCTACCTACCTACCTACCTACCTACCTACCTACCTACCTACCTACCTACCTACCTACCTACCTACCTACCTACCTACCTACCTACCTACCTACCTACCTACCTACCTACCTACCTACCTACCTACCTACCTACCTACCTACCTACCTACCTACCTACCTACCTACCTACCTACCTACCTACCTACCTACCTACCTACCTACCTACCTACCTACCTACCTACCTACCTACCTACCTACCTACCTACCTACCTACCTACCTACCTACCTACCTACCTACCTACCTACCTACCTACCTACCTACCTACCTACCTACCTACCTACCTACCTACCTACCTACCTACCTACCTACCTACCTACCTACCTACCTACCTACCTACCTACCTACCTACCTACCTACCTACCTACCTACCTACCTACCTACCTACCTACCTACCTACCTACCTACCTACCTACCTACCTACCTACCTACCTACCTACCTACCTACCTACCTACCTACCTACCTACCTACCTACCTACCTACCTACCTACCTACCTACCTACCTACCTACCTACCTACCTACCTACCTACCTACCTACCTACCTACCTACCTACCTACCTACCTACCTACCTACCTACCTACCTACCTACCTACCTACCTACCTACCTACCTACCTACCTACCTACCTACCTACCTACCTACCTACCTACCTACCTACCTACCTACCTACCTACCTACCTACCTACCTACCTACCTACCTACCTACCTACCTACCTACCTACCTACCTACCTACCTACCTACCTACCTACCTACCTACCTACCTACCTACCTACCTACCTACCTACCTACCTACCTACCTACCTACCTACCTACCTACCTACCTACCTACCTACCTACCTACCTACCTACCTACCTACCTACCTACCTACCTACCTACCTACCTACCTACCTACCTACCTACCTACCTACCTACCTACCTACCTACCTACCTACCTACCTACCTACCTACCTACCTACCTACCTACCTACCTACCTACCTACCTACCTACCTACCTACCTACCTACCTACCTACCTACCTACCTACCTACCTACCTACCTACCTACCTACCTACCTACCTACCTACCTACCTACCTACCTACCTACCTACCTACCTACCTACCTACCTACCTACCTACCTACCTACCTACCTACCTACCTACCTACCTACCTACCTACCTACCTACCTACCTACCTACCTACCTACCTACCTACCTACCTACCTACCTACCTACCTACCTACCTACCTACCTACCTACCTACCTACCTACCTACCTACCTACCTACCTACCTACCTACCTACCTACCTACCTACCTACCTACCTACCTACCTACCTACCTACCTACCTACCTACCTACCTACCTACCTACCTACCTACCTACCTACCTACCTACCTACCTACCTACCTACCTACCTACCTACCTACCTACCTACCTACCTACCTACCTACCTACCTACCTACCTACCTACCTACCTACCTACCTACCTACCTACCTACCTACCTACCTACCTACCTACCTACCTACCTACCTACCTACCTACCTACCTACCTACCTACCTACCTACCTACCTACCTACCTACCTACCTACCTACCTACCTACCTACCTACCTACCTACCTACCTACCTACCTACCTACCTACCTACCTACCTACCTACCTACCTACCTACCTACCTACCTACCTACCTACCTACCTACCTACCTACCTACCTACCTACCTACCTACCTACCTACCTACCTACCTACCTACCTACCTACCTACCTACCTACCTACCTACCTACCTACCTACCTACCTACCTACCTACCTACCTACCTACCTACCTACCTACCTACCTACCTACCTACCTGCGGACAAAGCAGACAAACATTATCTCTCTAGAGCATTTTTGTGGACTTAAAGCTCCGTGCTGCTGGAATTCGTTAAAAACGCAAAATTTCTGTGGATTTTGAGCTCCTTGCTCGACGATCTTATTCATAAACTTTTTCAACTCTTTCTTCAACTTTTCAAGTATTCTGTTTTTCAGAAAAATATTGATAGAAATTCGGTCAGAGCACATAAAGCAGATACCTAAATATTGCTGATCTCTCTAATAATGCTTTGACCCTGCTTTTGTTGTTATGATGATCGCGACCATCCTAACGACTTGAATAGCAGTATACTCGAATTGACTTTACGTTTTATCCACGAAACTGGTCGATTTGATTGAGATCTTTGCAGTCTTGGTACTAAGCAGCCACCAAGTCCCTTAAAGCAAATGTTCTTTTTCCTTGTAAATTCGTTTTCACATCAGATGTCAGGCATTTTATCTACCACAGCAACAAACGAGTTGCTTTGTGACATCATCGCAATCCTACCTGACATCTGATGTGGAACAGACTCTAGTACATTATCCATCAGTTTTTAATTGTTTGTAGTGTAGTCCTAGTTAGTTGATCCTTGCATGTCTTTTTTATGTTGGCCATGGGGTAGTCATTGTCTTTCATTCCCCATGGTATCGTACCTGTAATGTTGTATAGCAATTAGAAAGGTTCAGTTAAATCTAAAATACACTTTAAAATTTTACATTTGAATACACAAAAGAACTAAATATTCAAGTCGAGGGCGAGCATTGTGTAGTAGAGCCGTTTGAATTTCTATCAAGTAACACGCACTCTTACTAAAATTATAGCTCTGATGGGTAGGAAATTATGGCGATCCACTTAGAAATCAGTGCTCTTGACCTACCTTTCATTTTCACGAGGCATGTCGCTATCACTGTAGCCAAAAGCAAGGAAGATACAATTTGCTTTCCTTCCCTTTTGGAGCGCAGGTTATCTGCAAGAAGTCAAAAATCTAATGTGAGGACCGCTGCAAAGTCTCCCAATGTCAGCATGAAGACAAAAACTTTACCCCTGGACGAGGACCCTTTCCCGTTGTAGAGGAAGAGAAGGTATGGGGAATAAATTTGACAATCACCCCCGAAAGAGTTTGTTCTTATATCCCTTATAAAATCAAAACTTAGAAAAATTGTCAAATCTGGATAACAACACTATGTACCTACTGGTTGACCCAAAAGAGGTGAACCGAGAAAATCTGTTACACAAATTCGAGTAATCAGCCAAAATCAATGGAGTTCAGGTTTCTAGCGCCAAGCACTGAAATCGCTGAAGTAGAGAAAATCTGTCAGCGACCCCTTATGATGACGCTCAAGTGGTAAGGCTCTACCTTAAATCAAACATTGTCTGATTGGCTTCAGTTTCAAAGACGATTACTCCACTGTGCCACAAAATCTGCACAATGGTTCAAACGTTCTTCGATAGCTTAGGAGCTTCACTATAGCGCTACTGTTGAAAATAGAGAACTTGCGAAAAAGGCCCTAGTGAAAACAAGCCAAGGTTTTAAATCTTTGAAAAGCTGGGTGTAACATTCTATGACCTATTTCTTTGAACTGAGCGGCTTCAAAGAAACTTGAACTACGTTACAGTAAATCTGCCGGTTGACTTTTCTGAATTCTTCAATATTTGCAGAATTACAGTGCTTTTCTTCTTGTTTAAGGATTCAAGAAAATTTTCGAAAAAATCTTAAAACTATCGTAACTTCTAAACCTGTCGAAAAGATCAAATAATTTTCAAGAAAATCATAGTTTGTGGATGCCTACAATATGGTATCAAGTAAAATTCTTCCACTCTTCTGCTTTGTGATTTAGAAATGTTGATGAAGCCACATCATAAAATGGGCTGAAATGTAAAATAGGCCGTAATTTCGACAAATATTTAAGATTTCTGAAAAGTCCAAAGGTAGAGTCATAGAAAAGTGGCTATAGAGTCTTTCAAGTCATTTAATCAAAAGAAATAGGTCATTGAACTTTACAGCCGCCTTTTAAACCAATTTAAAGATTTGGAACCTTTGCTGTGAAAACAAGCAGTTCTTGGGAATAATCTGCTTTTGATAAATTTCTATCGCTTTAGATCTACCTGTTTTCACTAAATCCTTAATTAGGCTAGTTTGCAGTGATGATAGACACAGCGAAAACTACCGTAGTAGCGATGCAAGTCTATTCCATGAACGATAAGACACCCAGTGTGTAGCAGTTTTCATTTATATCAGTAGCGAGCCACCTTAATTTATTAGCAGTTTGCATTTATATCAGTAGCGAGCCACCTTAATTTATTGTTTTTTTGTGTCTTGAACTCGTTTTTACTTCGTACAAAACCACCTTTCAATGTTTCGTAATTTTGAAATTTTCTGTAGTGAGCCACTGAATCTTCACTTAAGGTGGCTCACTACTGAAAATTTCAAAATTACGAAACATTGAAAGGTGGTTGTGTACGAAGTAAAAACAAGTTCAAGACACAAAAAACAATACTCGCTACTGATATAAATATAAGCTGCTACACACTGGGTGTCCTATCGCTCATGTCTATTCATTTTGATCTCTAACAATTTTGAATTAACAATATTTCGACCGATTCCTCTATTATTTGTTATAGATTTTCTTGGTTTATCTTTCTTGGGTCAACCGGCAGAAAGACGAACCCTTGCTAGCCTACGTGTAGCCTCATTATTCCAAAAGAAGAAAGGGTCTACGAAACAAAGGCAAAGGCTTGCTACTACCACCCAATTAATTATTCTAATCCTCTTTTCAAACTATTTGTGAAGCGCCTCTAAGCAAAGGCTGCGTAAATTAAATTTCTAGAAATCCAGAAACCTTGTAGCAAGCTTTTACTCCTTGTTTCGTAGACCATGTCTTCTTTTGGAATAATGGGTCTACGCGTAAGCTAAAACCTTGCAGCAAAACTATAGATCGATACTAGCCAGACTCGTTATTCAAAAGAAGAGAGGGTCTACGAAACAACGAGTGAAAGCCTGCTGCGGCCACTCGAGTAACTATCTTTAATTATCCTAATTCGCTATTCAAATAATGTGTGAAACGCGTCTTAACAAAGGCTGCATAAATCAAGTTTTAGAAATCGGGAACTGGCTGAAGCAAGCTTTGGCTCATTATTTCGTATATCCTTTCTTCCTTTGAATAACAGGTCTATGCGTAGGCCAATAGGTTGAGCGCTAAATTCGCATCTGGAGTCAAAAATGAAAATTGCATTAAACAATAAAAACTCCTGAGACAGAATTGCAATAAAAAATACCTGACAATGATCTAACTTGAAATATGAAGTCCCTTCCTTCGATTAGTTCAACGAGGAGTGGCTCTATCTAAAAAGTGAAAGTAATTGATCTAAAAAATCTTTTGTTTTAGCACTATGGCAAAGCACGTAAACCAATCAATGAAGAAACATCAGTCAGTAACATCAATTTGGCTGTTCACTGACATTTGAACGGCTACTATTCCCTAAATATATAAGCAATGATATTTGGCAATACCTGATTGAATAGCTAACATGTTCAATTATTTTTAGAAATTTTCACGGTACAATCGGTCACTCCGTTCAGATTCTGTAAGGGAATTTCTATAATGAATCCCTTTGAGAGACCTTAAAAACGTGCTTTACAAGTAAGAATTCCTTATGTGTTAACCTCACAGCACGTGCTTACCATAAAGAAAAATCAAAGTGAATATTCTTTTTGTAGGTTTTGTAAGTTTCTATAGTCGTTTTTGTACGTTTTCGAAAGGGTCTTTCTGCAGAAAATCTCCTATTTCGACGGGAAGGAATGGCCGATTAAAGGTAGGTAAATTACTGAGCCTAATTTGACATATGGGAGTAAAATAAGACAGTTTCAAAATCATTGTTTTGATACTCAGAGAGCAGGATTTTTTCAAACGCGGGTTTTTACTGACTCGCCTGGTATAGTAATTGAAGAGGCTTATGATTGATAGAAATATAAATGTATTTCTACATACAACACTCAAAACAGAGCTGCAGAATTCTTCATATGAATGTGTTCCTCTCAGCCTTTGGTGTGAAGACATCGGAGTCATCCTGATAAAAAGATAATAAATATACTACCAGGTGGCCAGAAAAATGTCCCACAATTGAAAATTCATGGCACCAACAGTAATTCATAGATTTGAGTTATTCAAATTGTAGTTAAAAGCCGAAAGATTGAAGCATTTTTGTGATTTTTCTTGCTGTATTACTAGCACTAGAAATATCGGTATCGAGTTCCAACTGCGACAGCTACTTACAATAATGACGAAGTACTGAGTGAGCCAGAAATAAGGTCCCACTTTTGAAAATTCACAGCATCACGAGTACTTCACAGATTTGAATGATTCAAACTTTAGTTAAGAGCAGAAAGATTGAAGTACCTTAGTGATTTTTCTCGCTGTCTTACTAGCATTAGGAATATAAGAAAATTCAACTTAGCAAAAATTTCATGATTGCAAAATGACTGAAAAATGGCCTAAAACAACGATAAAGTCATAAAAGAACTCCTCGCACAGCTCAATAAAGAAAATGCAATTCTTCACGGGTGAGAGGTGTCCACTGCCCTTGCTGTGGGACTAAAATTTATAGTAGTTGTTTGAAAAATGTTGTGTTATAACTCTCAAAAGAGGTGAAACACCCATTGCGAATTGTTCTGTGTGAGGAGAGTCCTTACAATTTGATCAATATTTTAGTCCTTTTTCCGTCATTCTGCAACCATGAAATTTTCGTAATGTTAAATTTACGATACTTCTAGTGCTGGTAAGACAGCGAGAGAAATCGCAAATATACTGCAATCTTTCGGCTCTTAACTGGAATTTAAATTATTCAAATCTGTGAAGTACTCTTGATGCTGTGAATTTTCAAATGTGGGAACTTTTTTCTGCCTCACCCGCTATTAGAGAGTCATATTGGAAAGTGAATTAGGCCTTGATCTACTTGCCAGAAAAAGAAAGTATAACATTTGACTCGCGACAAAGTCTCAGCTATCACAACAACAACAATAACAACAACACCAACGACAACTGCAACAACAAAAATGACAACAGCAACAACATTTGATATTTTTGCTTAAACTGGGACTAATGAATTTTCATCATAGAGATAGGATTTTCATGTAAAAAATCAAGACCGAAATGCACAGATTTATCTGTTAACTCTGAAACGAGGCTACGTAGTCTCTGAAACGAGGCACGCAACTCTCCAAAGTTGGAAATGCCCAATGCAGCGGTGAAGTTCATGGAAGCTACTTGGTCTTAAAACTGAAAAACTCCTGGCTCACAGTGCAAGGATCGTTCATTCTTGGGTTGACAAAACATTCCTTTGGACACTTGCAGCTTCTACTCATGGCTAGCATCACTGACAACTTTAATTTTGGGGTGTTTTAGCGTCGGAGATGTTGAGCCAGCAACTGAGACCTATCCGCCGTTACCTGGAGCACTGAGCTTTTCAAACAGTGTTGCTATTGGTTTCAATATGTGGACATGAAATCGAGGGGGGAATTTCGTCCTAATATTCAATGTGAAAGTCCATTAGTCGTAATTTCAGCGTGCATCAGTCTATCAATAGCAGTAACAACAAATATGCAATTAGTTTGCGAAATAACAATAACAAAGGAACTTTTCTAGGACACACATTACACTGCAATTAGAAGTTTGAAATTGACAGGAAATTTAAAAATCAAAATTTCAAAGATCGAGTTTCAAGTAATACTAACCCTTGCATCAGTAATAATGTATCGATAATGGACAGAGTTGCTTGACCAAATATTTCATTCTTGTATTCCTGGAAAGTAAAACAAAACAGATTGCCAGACATAAATTCTATGAGTAACAAGACCTTCCAACATTTCCTTTAAAGATTCTGAATCCAGCCATATTTTGAAGCAATATGAAGAATCTTCGAATGCGCATGCGTACAACGATAATAGAAGCCCTAATGCTACTCAATTGAACCTTTCGTGATTAAAATGTATGAAACTATTGCTCGCCAGACATCTTTTGTAGAATACCTAAAAGTTCTATTCTCTTTCAAGCACATCTCACTTACACTTATGGCCTAAAGAGAAATGACGAATATAGAGCGTAGATAGAAAAAAAAGATGACAGCCTGCCATCACTTTTCCAATAGACGATTGAGCTAAAGATAGCGAATTTTCACCAAGGTTCTTTGCGGTATTGAAGAAATTAGCCACTCAAATCGATCGAAATTCAATGCGACGCAAAGCTTCCTGGTAAAAAGTTCCTGTCCATCATCTTTAGCGCAACCGTCTATTCATTTGATAATGTCTCGAAATGTTCAAATAAAATGGAATCAAATTGATAACATTTAGACTGCCCAGGCCCCTGAGATAAGTTGCCTTATATCTCCGTCATTTCTCTTTAAGATTTAAATGAGTTCATATAAAAAATACCCTGCATTTGCGGAAAGCATGTATTCAAAATTTCAGAGATGTCCAACCAAAGCAATACAGATAGGGTGTGTTTGATTTGTACCAATTCTGAAAACGGTAGACTTGGCAGACTCTGAATTCGTGTTTGATTGACTCCCAAATTTCGAAAACGGCAGATTTTGCAGGTTTGGAAGGCCTGCTGAACATTCTGCTCCGAAAGGCAGCAGGTTTGGCAGGCACCGGAGAGATTCTCGTTTCATTTGGGAAATCTGAAAACGAGGCGAATTTGCTTGCGCTGCTAAGGTTAATCGTTAACTCTAATCTTTGTTGGTAAGCACCTGACTCATCTTCGTGCTTTTCAAATGGAAACTTCGTCTTCACCAGGATAAATCTCAAACCTGCTGCTGTGAAATAGTATGTGTTTGATTGGGTAACATGCTTCTGTCTCTGCGAAGTCTACCGCATTCAGAATTTGGTAGGCTTGGAATTACCAATCAAACACGCCCATAAGCAGCTAAAAAACCATTCAGTCAAAAGAAATATGTCATTCTACATCCACCTTTAGCATCTATCTAAAGATTTGAACCCTACATGCTCAAATCATACCTTTATTAGTTGCAGCAGCATGCTTACAAGGAACCGCAACACTTTGACAACTTTAGAAGTTCTCTTAACGTCAGTCTGAAACGGTTTTAAAATGATAATAGGAAAATAAGAAGAAGAATTCACTAAAGAACAAAGTTTGAGAACGGATGTGAAGCATAACAATCGGCAGGTCGTTGCAGAATAAACGCAACCCAATTATAATTTGAAATCATAAAAAATTGCCACTATTTGAGTACCTGTGATGTATACCATTAGACTGATGACGATGAGTCTCTTGTTGCCCCGTGCTCTTTGACTTTATGATGGCGCTTCAGGGAGTGGAGACTCATTGTATTACTCTGAAAAACTTGGCCCTATTTAGGCCCAAACTTCGCAATTCCTCCAGTACCAATTAGATTGCGAGATTTGGCAGAGAACAATGATGTCGAATTCTCGATTCGAATGATGCATTTGACTACATTTTGAACAAAGTTGCTACGGCAGGTGGCTGAAGTCTTCTCTGGTCTGTTTTGGTCTTAAAAACATGGAAAATGTAGCGTTGAAAGACTCATTTTGGACTTACCAGGTAAAGTGAACTTCCTTCATCAGATTTATACCAAGTTTCTTTGATGAAACGCCTGCTTAATGTGATTTTTATCGCATTTTCTTTCCGAGGAGTGACCGTTGAACATAGCTATGGCAGTCGTTCGATCCTGATTCGATCGACCGAATCATGATCGAATGCAGGAGATAGGGCCAGGTTTTTCACTGTTTCATTATGAGTCCCTCTTGAGCAAGGTTTACCGCAGGGATACAAGGGACTCATCGCCATCAGTCTAGTATACCATATGAAAGTACAATCTTTCTTCTTTCTAATTTTAGCAAGTAAACCAAATTTCAAATGCAGAATCCTGCAAAAGCAAAATCAACTCCCTTTTTTAGACTGATGGCATGTTCGTAGTGATCGCTATTGATAGACTGATGGACGCTCCTACTATGACTCATTGACTTTGAAACTGAAATTTGGGATGAAGTTTTCCCCTATCGATTTCATAACTAGACATGGAAACAATAGCAACACTGTGCGAACTCTAGGCAATGGTGGATGGGCCTAAGTTGCCGGCTCAAACCTCCAATGTTAAAACAGCTCAGAGTTCAAGTTTTCAGTTATATTAGCCATGAACAAAAACCACAAGTATCCATACGAATATTTCCTCAATCCAAGAATCAACAAACCTTTCACTCTGAACAAGGGGGTTCCTCATTTTTAAGGCCAATTAGCTTCCATGAACTTCACCACAGCATTGAGAATTTCCAATTGTCGAGGGTCGCTTGCCTCGCTTCTGAGACTACACTGCAGCCTCGTTCCAGAAGGCACACGTAAACGTGTTCATCTCCGTCTCAAAATTTTATATCAAAGTCCATAAGGCCCAGATTGAGCAAAAATAAGAAAAGTTGTTGCTGTTATTATCATTGTTGTTGCTGTTGCGATATCTGGGACTGTGTCGTGAGGCTATCCCTTTTTCTGATAAAAATTATGAAAAAATTGTTTCCAAGTATTTTAGGCCTAGAAGCACTCGAGGTGATTCATCCTCACGAGATCCATTTGTAGATAATGATAAAATATGCTCTCACAAATTTAGACCGTTGTCTATGTAAATGTCATATCATTTTCCATCATCTAAAACAGGCCATACTTACGTAAACGTCAATTTTCTTTATTCAATATACAAGTTTACAAAGACGAATTACCTAAAACACTAACTACGAAGCACTTTACCACACTACAAGGACGATACCAGGGGGGCGCAAAAATATCATGACTACTCCCTGGCATTTAACATAGAACACATAAGAACTAAAATATAACTACTATTATATGACACAAATACTATTTAGCTTATACAAAAGCGATTTTACAAATAAACGAAAAGAAAATATTTAAGAGAGAGAGGAGAATTTACGTACAGTTTTTCATTACCAACTTATTCAAAACGTTTGGAGGCCTGGATATATTCTAGCGTTGCTGTGAGAATTTTTGCATTTGCATCAAATGATAACTGTTCATGGCCATATAGGATTATTTTTCATAACTCTACATTTGACAGATTTACTAAACCATGAGGCAACAATATCGCGTTTACACTGCAGAGAAGATCAAGTCTATCTGCATCATAGGTACGGCAGAGCAGGAAATAGTGCTCCGTATCCTCAACACCATCATTTGTTGGGCACAAAGGGCTCAAAGAATTCCTGAAGGTATGCTTAAATTTGCGGAAACTTAGCTTACTAAGTCCAACACGTAGCTGCGTAAAGATGGATAAACCTTTTGGGTCATGAATACGGTAAACCAACTTCGGAGGTAGACGGATAATTGATAATAATTTTCTCTTGAAAATGTTTACAGAGCAAAATAGTCTTATCTCAGGATCAAGTTTTTCCCATTCCGACTGTAGCGCGTCTGCAAAGATCGTAATTGGATTCTTGAAGATGAGGAATTGGATGTCTTGTATGGTCTAAAGTCAGATTGTTAACTATGTTATAGAAGAGGATAAGGCGTCTACTCCATCTTCGGAGGTTTAATGATTCCCATCCAAGCTCATCATGCAGCTTATCACGAGAAAGTATCCTTCCAAGTGCCAATTAAAACGTCAATTAAGCAATGGAAAGTTTAATTGATTCACCCAACCTGGATATCATTGGAAAGAAGATAGATTGTACTTTCAGATAGTATGCCTCATTTTAATTCAAATTCTATTATTCCCTGAAGAAACTCGAATGAAAGTGGGTTGTGTTTTGTCTGAAAAGCTCTGTAGATCACAAAATAATGGCCTATCCAATTCTTCTTTTCGACAGTCTTATTATCTTGTTTATAAGAAACGAGCACCCATTCAGTATATTCAGGTTCAATTAGGATTTATTCTTCTGATTCAAAAGCCGTGCAGAAATCCGTACAATGCCCACAATCTCGTCCCCAGAGTGAGTCGTTGCTCTACCTCTACTCTGGGATACAAGAGGCCGTTCGGCAATCTGATTGGATGTTCGCCATTTTTAGCCGATACTCCGTTTTGCGCAGGGCAAACAGCCGCAGCATGTCAAAATTCAACGTAATACCATATTCTTACCTATTACGACCATCATTTGCAATCTATTTCCAAAATTCGAAGAATAACAAGCCATTTTATTTTTGAAGCTGCGGTGAAAGTTTCTCGAATTGGCAACTTAGGCCCATTTTCGCTCCAAACAAACCGAGCTTATATTCACATTAAACATACTTACCAGCCCCAGATTACTGTTCAAATACCTTCAAAATGTTAAAATAAGGTCCTCAAAGTGTTTGTTTTCAATTTCTCAATTTATCTTCTGCAGATTTAAGGTTGCAGTGCCCATGTTTTTTGAACACTTCATGCTTATCAACCAAACAACTAGAACCCGTGAAGCGGGATTAAAGTTGATCATGCTCTTTGCCATATATATATATTCGTCAATCATCTTAAACGCTGCTTCACGCATACAACGCAGCAGTCTGCCATACTGGTTTCAGGGAACAAGGACAGATGTAATACAATAGCAACAGTTACTTTAATCAACACCTCAATTCAAAGCAATCAGCGACTGCAGACAGGGAATTCTGTCAACCATTAAATCAAAACAAACACAGCTAAAGTTTTTGAAATCGGATAAATACAACTGGAGAAATGAAAATTTGAAATATTATGTTTAGGCCCATTTCAAAAGTGATAACCGGATATGGGGTGAGTGGCCGAGTGGCTTATACAGTCTTCGTCAGGTGGCTCAAGTTAAGCTTGGTCGAGTGAGGTCAGATTTCGGATGGGTGACCACTGAGGCCTGACCTCGCAACTCACCTCGCCGTCCTTCGGAAGGGACGTTAAACTAGGGGTCCCGTGCCTGGATGCGGCATGCACAGTGGGCCTAAATTAGCTTTCAGTAGCTAGAAATCCTGACAAGCCCACTCAAAATAAATTGAAAACAAAAACAAACAAACAAATCAGTGGCGTAACGGAGACAGTCGAGGCCCTTAGGGATTTTTCCACAAGAGGCCCCCACTAAAGCATTTGTAACTGATATGATAGAAGCATAAAAGTGCCATGTTCAGTTTCAACTTGGAGTAAATAAGTTGCGCAGGCAAGAGCATACGGCTCAAATCTTTCAAATCTTTAAAAAGATGGGTGCAAAATTCTATCACATTTTTCTCTGAATTCATGTGTTTGAAAGAAACTTTGGGTAATTTGCTGTAGACCTGCCGTGGCAATTTTTTGATATATTGATTATTTTCAAAATGGCGGCATTTTGACTTGTTTTGCAAAAATTCATCGAAAATTTTGAAGAAATTAAAATCATCGTAAATCTTAAGTTAATCGAGAGAAATTGATACAATCTTCAAGAAAACAATTGTTTATGAAGGTCTACAACATGGTTGCAAGCAGAAATCTGTTGCTCTTCTGGTTAAGGATTTAGAAATTTGATGACGTCACAGCCTCAAAATTAATAAATGCCACTATTTTGAAAGTAGTCAAGGTATCAAAAAATTGCCACGGCAAATTTATCGTGAATTACCTGAAGTTCCTTTCAAGCACTTTAATTCAAAGAAAAATGTAATAGAATATTACACCCACCTTTTTGAAAGATTTGAGCTCTATGCTGCAGGCAAGATAAAACAATTGCAATGATCTACTGTCAACATATGCAGTGTCCAAGCCAGCATCGAGGCCGGGACCAATCTGTGGAGGAGGCAGGAAAATGAGGGAACGTGGGGACAAAACTCCAAGGATAATTTTGAGGATAAGCGCATTTTAACAAAACAGCAACTTTAAAAGTTTCACTCCAATGTAGATTCGAAAATAGATAACAGAAGAAATTTATTGCTGGGGGCCCCTTTTGGTCGGGGGCCCTTAGTTTTTGAACTAAGGTGCCCTAAACTGCGTTACGCCACTGCCGGATATGTAAACAAAAACATGACCTAACAATTTTTGGTCAATTTCAAACTTCAATTTCTCTGTACTCGTTGGTCCGATGTTAGTTCTGAACAGTTAAAAGTGTCCTCTTTTTGATAAACCTAAGGTTTTTGCATTTGAACGGTTTTGTCTTTTGGCATTTTTCCAATAATTCCTACAATCTGGATCACAGTGCTTAAAGGCATTGAGTCCATACGAATAGCTCTCTTATGACCAACATCAACTTCTTTTCAATCATGAAACAGAAGTTGTCATTTAATCCCTATTGAAATTGAAACAAAAAAATTCCTTAGGCTAATGAAAGGATTAAGAAGTCTTTGGTCTCCAATTCTAATGACTTTAGTACTATTGCGCGACAACAAAGAGACGTCAGCGGTTGGTCAGCAAAAATTCAGGACAGCGTTAACGCTCAACTATTTATATGGACTCAGTTCCTTTAAAGAATAACATTGAAATAACTTCGGAGTTACTGGATTCAACCCTTTGATGTCAGAATTTTTAAAACTCGTATATGGTCTTTTGGAACAACTGCTACTATTATAAAGTCAGCCGTTGTTTCGTAACGCTACTTAAATTCTATCAACTGTAATTGTTTCAACTTGCCTGATTGTGATTTACAGCTTCTTCAATAATCGACCAGCAATAGTTGAGCTTATCAGTAACACATCTACACACCACTGCAAGCATTTGAATCACATCTAATCTCTCATGAAGTGTCAATCTTTTGGCGATGACGATCCTTGAAAGAGGTAAGGCATAATCTTTGATCATGAGCAAAATACACCAAAAAATATATGTTTCCAGTTGTCCGAAATTTCTGTAAAAACGTCCGAATTAAGTGAAAAAATGCTCGAAAATTTTTATCCAAAATTTATTAATCTGAAATTTTGGCCTTTAATTGTTGGGGAGACGAAAGATGCTTTGTTCGAGAAAACTTATCTGTCTTCCCGTGTAGTGGGTTAATGCTCATGCGCAGTAGCGTTTTGGGGTTGAATCTTTGACGAGTGTATGAGCTTTAACCCACTGCATTGGGGGACACATTAGTTTACAGGAACAAAGCGTATCTCGCCCCCCCCCAACAACAAATGTAACTTTTGAAATATCTTACCTGTTAAGAGATCGAAGAGTTGTCACTAAAGGCATTAGATCAATGTCCTTGAGGATAAGAGCCACTTCAAACAGAACCATTAAAGCTGCAAAATAAATGAATAAACTGCATGGTGCCAACTTATAAAAACAACAAACAACCTAAGATTTTAAAAAAGATTAAGATAAAATTGATCGAGACAGAACGGGAGAATGTCCAATGTAGGGCGGATTCGGCAGCATGAAAGGAGGGAATCGGAGAAGGTGGTGAAAAGGAACAGAGGGTATAAGAAAAGAGGATACGAAACAGTTATATTTGTTGCTGCGACACTGAATGGAGAGATAGCGGCAGAGGGCAAGAAAGTACTAAAAAGTTCTGAGCTAAAGATATGAGATGTTTAGCGATCAGGACAATCATCAAGAAATGTCCTCAGTAAATCTGATCTGTTTCAAAATGATTCTCGTGGAAAAGATACCTGGAAAGTCTGTAAAGTGAACCCTAAAATAAACTGCCAAATGAGAGATGTCGTGTTCAGGTAAAATGCCTCCGCTGTGTAGAGAACCACCGAAGAGGAGGGACGTATATTGGAGAGGGGCAAGAAGCATCAGAGAGAGAGAGCAAGTGAACGCTTAGTATTGGTGAAATATGTACAAAATGAAAAGAACTCGGTGTTTTACAAACACATATTGTAACAGCACAATTCCTTTCCACAAGAGAAAGAGGAGTGTAGATATATTGACCATGTGCTCTGGTGATGCGATGCTCAGACAAGTTATTGAAGCAGTTAATGAATTGAGCCCTACTCTGAATTCAAAAGAAGAATGGGGAAACACGAACAAATTAAGAGAACGACGTAACGGATTCGAGCTGATCGCTTTTACGAATTTAAATTGTACGAACAGTGCAAGAATGCAACGTTAGCGAGATTCAAACGTTCTCATCGAAGAGGCCGCCCATGGGTGGTGAAAATTCTACAAAAAACATGAAACGTGTAAGCATGCTTAAAATAACGGTTTTCAATAAGGTGGGACATTACCAAACTATAAAATAAAATTTTGTCGAGTTGTCCAAGAAGTGTATGCTACGATTTGTCAGCTGATGCCCCACGGCACTTGTAAATATACGAGGAAGGAGAAATCACAAATTACCATTTGAATACTCTGAAATTACTGGATCATCATTTTGACTTATGTCAATCTTCTCTAAAAGTTCCAGGGTTACCTGTGATCAAAAAGAAAACGAGTTTTCAAGACTCCCATACAGAGTTTGACCAAGAAAATCTTTTTTAACTAATGCATCAAGTAACACATTTCAAAGGCGAAAGGTTATGCTCTTAGCTTTAAGTTAGACTATTGACTGCACGGAAAACTTTAGGTAACGAAGATTGGATGGCTAAACGCGACGTCACAGTACACCTAAAGCCCCACGCTCTTTCTGACTAACACGGTAGATTAGTTCAAAATTACAAAAATTTCATGGTTGCAAAAGGACTGAAAAGGGGTCTAAAAATTGATCAAATCATAAAGGACTCGTCGATCAGAATAATGAAGAAAGTGCAGTTACTCAAGGGTGAGCGCTAATCCTCTGCACATTTATCTTCCATGGGATTGAAAACCTTTAGTATTTGTTTGAAATTCTATGTCTCATAACTCTTGCGACTGGGTGAAACGCCATTTCCTATTGTTTTAAATGAGGAGAGTCTTCACGATTTGATCATTGTTTTAGGCCCCTTTTTCAGTCATTTTGCAACCATGATTTATTTATAAACTTCAATTTCCTTATACTTCTAGTCCTGGCAACACAGCAAGAAAAATCACAGAAAAACTTCGATCTGTCGGATTTTAACTAGAATTTGAATGATTCAAATCTGTGAAGTAATCTTGGTGCTATAAATTTTCAAAAGTGGGAACTTTTTCCTGGCTCACCCGGTATAAATAAATGTACAATGTAAACTAATCTAAATCGATCCGATAGAGGTCACTCGCAACAAGAAGTGACGATAACTATCTCGCATAGTGTAAATTCTTAGTACCAAAAATTGCAACCATGAAATATTTATAAACTTCAATTTCCATATACTTCTAGTCCTGGCAACACAGCAAGAAAAATCACGGAAATACTTCGATCTGTCGGATTTTAACTAGAATTTGAATGATTCAAATCTGTGAAGTAATCTTGGTGCTATAAATTTTCAAAAATGGGAAATTATTTCTGGCTCACCCGGTATAAATAAATGTACAATGTAAACTAATCTAAATCGATCCGATAGAGGTCACTCGCAACAAGAAGTGACGATAACTATCTCGCATAGTGTAAACGGGGCCTCAAAATACCGTCTTTTAAAACCAGCCGAGCTCCATAATCCCTCTTGCTATGGTTTAAATTGCCTATTCATTATTTTTATTCTGATTTATTTCAACAGGGTTAAAATAAATTCAATAAATGTAAATAAAGTGATTTTCAATGTGCCCTGAAATTTGAATTTGAATTCTAACTGAAATTTGAATCATTCAAATCTGTGATGTACTTTGTGCTACACAGATCTGATTCATATCTGTAATTGGTGCTACGAATTTTCAAACATGGACACTTTTTGCTAGCTCAACCGGTATATCTTTAATGTTTACACACAGCATACGGCTCAAATCTTTCAAATCTTTAAAAAGGTGGGTGTAAAATTGTATCACATTTTTCTTTGAATTCTTGTGCTTGAAGGAAACTTTGGGTAATTTGTTGTAAATCTACCGTGGCAATTTTTTGATATATTGATTATTTTCAAAATGGCGGCATTTTGACTTACTTTGCAAAAATTCAGCGAAAATTTTGAAGAAATTAAAATCATCGTAATTCTTAAATTAATTGAGAGAAATTGATACAATCTTCAAGATAACCATAGTTTATGAAGGTCTACAACATGGCTGCAAGCAGAAATCTGTTGCTCTTCTGGTTAAGGATTTAGAAATTTGATGACGTCACAGCCTCAAAATTAGGGTCAAGGTGTCAAGAAATTGCCACGGCAAATTTATTGCGAATTACCTGAAGTTCCTTTCAAGCACTTTAATTCAAAGAAAAATGTAATAGAATTTTACACCCACCTCTTTAAAAGATTTAAGCTCTGCGCTTTTACACACTAACCTTTAGAGTTTGATAGGTCGATTTAAAGAGATTTGATAACGATGAAGAAATTTCAAGGAAGTAACTTTCGTAAACAGCACTGCTCTCCTGAAACGTAACAATTCAAAATGTGAGATTCAACCTACGTTTACTGCACAAAAATTGAAACGAAGAAGACAAACATTGCGAATGAAGATGAAACCAATCTTCTGATACTGTAAGAGCTCTGGGCTTATTCTATTTCAGACACACCTGAGGGAGCTTATTCACAAAATCAAATGACATGGATGCTTTTCAGTTCTTTTACTCCATATCTTTTAGCCTGCGTGCAGTCTTTCTGTTAGAAAGACTGCATGCAGGCTACATATCTTGAGGACTCAACATACGATTTACAAGACACATACATAAATTTTACACATTTTGTATCCCAAGCCATATCAAGACTAAGGTGCGAGCTAGACTGATGACGATGAGTCTCTTGTTGCCCTGTGCTCTTTGACTTGATGATGGCGCTTCAGGCAATAGAGACTCATAGTATTACTCTGAAAAACTTGGCCCTATTTAGGCCCAAACTTCGCAATTCCTAACGTACCAATCAGATTGCAAGATTTGGCAAAGAACAATGATGTCGATTTCTTGATTCGAATGATGCAGCTGACTAGATTTTGAACAAAGTTGCTATGGCAAGTAGCTAAAGTTTTGTCTGGTTTATTTTGGTCTTAAAAAATGGAAAATGTAGCGCTGAAAGACTCATTTTGGACTTACTAGGTAAAGTGAACTCCCTTCTTCAGATTTATACCAGGTTTCTTTGATGAAACGCCTGCTTAACGTGGTTTTTATCGCATTTTCTTTCCGAGGAGTGACCGTTGATCAGAGCTACGGCAGTCGTTCGTTCCTGATTCGATCGATCGAATCATGATCGAACGCAGGAGATAGGGCCGGGTTTTTCACTGTTTCATTATAAGTCCCTCTTGAGTAAGGTTTACCGCAGGGATACAAGGGACTCATCGTCATAAGTCTAGGTGCGAGCTTTTTTTGCTAATAAATAGAGAATCCTTCGTAATTTCTGGAAGTTAATATGAGTGGTTGCAGCCTAATGGAGAGGGAAGCTTATTTAAAATTTTGGCTCAGAGAGAGGGAACTTATTACATAGGGGGGCTTAATAGAGAGGAAACTTGATAGAGCTCTTCATGGTTAATAGGTCTGCTGACTGCTGGACATCAGAGGGAATCATTACTAATGTTTTCCCTCCGCATTTGTACAAAAACAGATACTACTAAAACAGAGCAATGTGAACAGGGACTCTAACGCCATCTCATTCAACAGACAAAACAGATGTAGCACAAGACCAACTAAGAAGAGCATAGACTCCCTTTAAGAATGAAAGGGTTGTTACCTTGCAATGACAGAAAATAATTTGGATTTCCTTTAGGACTGAATTCAGTAGCATCAGAATTTCAGCAATATGGCTCTGTTCAAGTGACATCCATTTTTGAAGAAACATACACCATTCTCCAATATAAGATGTCATGCTCTAGGAAAGGGAGAATATTATCTAATTATACCGGGTGAGCCAGAAAAAAGTTCCCCTTTTTGAAAACTCATAACAGCAAAGACTACTTTGATTTGATCAATTTTTTAGGTCAGTTTCAGTCATCTTGCAACCATGAAGTTTTCGTAAAGTTAAAGTAACCTATATTTGTAGTACTGATAGGACAGCGAGAAAAATCACAAAAATACTTTTATCTTTCGGCTTTCAACGAGAATTTTTATGATTCAAATCCGTGAAAAAGTCTTGGTGTTATGAAATTTCAAAAGCGGGAACTTTTTTCTGGCTCACCCAGTACAATGATTAAAAAATAAGTACAACTACCAAATAACATATGACAGAATTTGTATTAAGTCGCACTCTGATGATGACATGTGCCAGAAAGAAGGAGGGCAGTTTTCAGGCTTAACTAACTGTGCATCAGCTGTTATTAAAGAGAGAAAGTTCAAATTTATTGGCCATCCCATCAATAAGTAAGTAGAAGTAGTTTTATAGTCTTTTATCTAGCCAAAGGCTACTCAACCGATTTTACACCTTATCCCCTGGTCACTATGCTTAACGGCATATAGCAGGGTGCAGCCACACAGATGCCGCTCATAACTACAGACCAGGTACCTATTTATACTCCTGAGTGGAGAGAGGCACAATTTGTGTTAACACCTTGCCCAAGGATGCTTTCTTCAATGCAGCTAGTGCTGGTTTCGAACCCACAACCTTTGGATTGTGAGCCTGACGCCGTACCACACTGCCACCGAGGCCAAGATTAGAAAAGGTTCAGCTTGCAACAAGCTTGTTTGAGCTTGAAAGGAGCATGATTTTGGCTATAAGGAGCTTGAAATGCATGTGTTGACACAATTTCGGCCTGTTTTGCACATATGATTAGAGCTTGGTTAAGCTTGTCAATAATCACATGCTGAAGTCATTCTCAAACATACTACAACCAAGTAGATTGACTTTGCCTGCCAGTCAAAAGATACATGCTGTAATCTAACGCAAGTGGTGCAAAATTCTTACTCAAATCAAGCTCTCAAACATACCCAAATCATACTCAAAAAAGTAAGTATCAAGCATCAAGCAAGCTCCAAACATACTAAATATTTTGCTGTGGGATATAAAGTGCAGCGATCTAAATTGATCTCTGGCCAATGGTACAAAGTACAAAAGAAGATGGAAATGTAACTCAATAGATGACATCATAACTTAGGTTGGGTGACCATCTTAGGACTCTATAATTATCCTACTGTAAAGGACAGAGAAAGATGGCCAAGTTTGTATTATAATGTATCATGTTCTGTACAAAATGGAGATGTGATGAAATCACCTGTAAACCATAATTGGCATTCTTCACAAGAACATCCTTTGCAAGCTGATGGTTTTGTTTGGATTGCAAACTTTTCAGCTCATGGACCATTTTTCCAACTTCACTTTCCTGAAAAAGCAAAATAAGCAATTATGCTAATGACAGTGGAAGGAATTCTTCTGGCAGCCAAAGATTAGGAACACACATGCAAAAGAAATTGCAAAAATGCTTTTTGGTCTTTCCGCTCTGGCAATCGAGAATAATTTGATTCCTTCCATCTTGTACTCAAGCCACCCTGAATTCCCAGGAGGGGTACAAAAGTACAGGTATGTGCCACCCATATGGAAGGTTTTTGGGCCCTAACTTCTCTAAACAAAAGGTTCTTTTTCAGCAGATTTCCCTTAAACATGGGTGGACTTGGCTGAAATTTGGAAAAAATAATTTAACTAATTAGTTTTCCATCAAAATTGAACATAAAAGAGGGCACAAAGGCAAGTTTTGGTAAACTAAAAGAGGATCTCTTTAATTTGGGCGGCAGACCCCCATCCATCCACAAGTCATGTACCCTCAGGGATGAATTTTCAAACCATACAACTTCTTTCAAGCAGGCCAATAAAAAATTTACCTCATTATATACAATTTGAAGCATACTCTTTGCAGCTTTCACCAGATCCTCAGGACATAATGAATCACTAAATTGCTTTACCCTGTCTTTGAAATAAGAAAAATAAATACACTGGGTGAGCAAGAAATTTTTTCCACTTTTAAAAAAACTTCATTGCATCAAGAGCACTTCACATATTTGAATGAGTCAAATTCAAGTTAGAAGCCGAAAGATAAAAGTATTTTTGTGATTGCTCTTGCTGTCTCATGAGAATTAGAAACATGGGTAAATTCAACTCTACAGAAATTTCAAAGGGCCTAAAACATTGATCAAATTGTTAGGAATCTCCTTGCACAGAGCAATATGCAATGGGTATTTCACCTCTCTCAAAAGTTACAAGACATCAATTTTCAAACAGATCCTGAAGATTTTCAGTCCCATGGCAATAATTGTGCAGGTGCTGTCCCTCAACCGTTAACAAGTGCATTTTCTTTATTGATCTGTGCAAGAGTCCTTTATGATTTGCTCAATGTTTTAGGCCCTTTTTCAGTCATTTTGCAGCCACAAAATTTTGGTAAAGTTGAGTGCACCTATATTTCTACCGGGTGAGTCAATAAAAATGCCCAGCGTTTGAAAAAATCCTGATCCCTGAATATAGCAGCAATGAAATTGAAAACTGTTTTTTAATGTCCCTGATATGTCAAATTAGGTCAAGTAGTTTACCCGGTTTTAATCGGCCATTCCTTCCAGTCGAAAAAGGAGATTTTCAGTAGAAAGCCCCTTTTGAAAACCTGCAAAAATGAGCGAAAACAACAAGCAAAATATCCCTTTGTTCTCCTTCCTGACAATAATGACTCTTGAATTTGTACATGTATTTTGTCCTCATGAGAGAATGGAATCCCCCTGAATGAGTTATTCACGCTAGTGGGAAGACTATTCAACCCGCCAAAACAAAAGCACGTGCTAAAAAGCGTGCTGAAAGTCATCGCTGTGAGGTTAATACATCAGGGACTTTTGCTTGTAATTTTAGCATATTTTTAAGGTTTCTCAAAGGGGCTCATTTTAGAAAATCACTTACAGAATCTGAAGTGAGTGACCGATTTTAGTCAGGAAAGTTTCTAAGAATAATTGAACATGTTAGCTATTCAATCAGGCATTGGAAAATATCACTGCTTATATACTAAGCGGGCAGTAGCCTCTCAAACGTCGGGCGTGTTTTTTACTCACCCGGTAGTAGTTGTAAGAAAAAGAAAAGTCACAATAATATTCCAATCTTTCAGCTTTTAACTAGAATTTGAAGCATTCAAATCTGTGATGAAGTAGTCTTCTATCTACAATCTACAATCTACAATCTACAATCTACAATCTACAATATTTATCTCCAAAGAAGGCTTAGCCCATGACAGAGATACACGATACTCACACTACGACACAACTATTTTACCTAACTACATTAACATATAACTACATTAATTATGTACATATAACTACACGCAATATTGGTTAAGGGTTAGTAGTTTTGGCTCAAGGGCACTGGGTCATTTTGTTTTACTTTAGCTGCTTGGCAATCCATGCTACGGTTGAGTGGTAAGACAGGTGTGATGGACTAATATTTACAGTAGTCTTGCGTAAGTACTCTTGGTGCAAATTGTAAGTTTTCATCCAAGTGTGACTTTGCTAATATCTTCACAAAAAACTGCATTTCACTTTATGTTTATATGTGAAGATTTGAGTTATTATCATCAGTGAACTTCAAAGCAGCGGATACATCATTCCATATTTTTGCCTAAGAAGGCATCATATTTCAATCAAGCCTTAATCCCAGGGGGGGGCACTCTATAAAATCTAAGATAGGGATGCTCATTTGGACAGATTTTTTGTCTACCCAAAAAAATGACAGGCCCAAAATTTTCAAACCCAAAAAAATGACGGAATTATTCTTGAGCCCCCATAACTATCCTTTTTGTACCACCAGTCAAATTGAGAAAATTGCACCTTACAACTCTGCAGAAGAAAGTAAAACTGATTTTGAATTTGGAGACCATCACAGCAACTCTCAATTGACTGAGATCACAACTTCGTAAATGCAAAGTTCAGTAACCCAAAAAAAATGACGCAAATTTTCAATGAGCGCAACAAAATGACGGCAAGTTTATCAACCCCAAAAAAATGACGCCAAGTTAGCTAAGCCCAAAAAAATGACACAAGCATCCCTATCAAAATTTTCATAAGTGCCCCCCCTGGGGCCCTAATATGAAAGTTTAATAAGAGAATAATGATGCTTCCCATACCTTTAATCCTAAAGAGACCATTGTTTGAAAAAGCAAGTTCCTGTGACATCTTCCACTGGGTCTATCTGTCAGCTATCAAAGTACAGGCATTTCACTTTACCCTGAAAGAGAGTGAAATGATCCCTTTTAGTAATAAGTACTGGTACATTTAGAATTTTAAGGTGTATGGGTGAAGGGTGCAAAGGGTCAGCATACTCTTTTGATACAATGTATGTATGTATCATTTGCCACATAAGAAAACTATATACAAGTTATTATAATAAATATAAAAAGTAGATACAATACAATACTTTAAGGTTTAAAAACGTAAAAGTAAAAACACCCCTAATTACAGTGGCAGGGATAGCATTAAAGGGTCAAGCTGACCTCATTTCCATAATAATCCCCTTAGAGGTGCTGGTTAAAGGTTTAACAAAAAGAAAAATAAAAGAAAAGAGAAAAAAAATGAAAGTACTGTAGTTGTTATCAGAACAAAAACGGTTTGTGCGACGGAAACATGGTTGGGAGAGATGAGGAAGGGTCTTAGTAGAAGACGTATATGTCATCTTCCTCTTTTTGTATTTTTTGGAAAAAATTCTCCTTGATCTTATGTTTGAATGTATTCGGATTGTTAGCTGACTTTAGGTCAGATGGAAGACTATTCCATATTTTCGGCCCCAGGTAAGATAAGCATTTTTGTCCAGAAGTATTTTTGCGAAATGGGCTTTGAAGAAGTGGGCTTTGTATTTGAATGGAACATTTTGTTGGAACAATTTCTTTATACATACTGGATGTCTTCATCTTTTATTTTCACACTGTGGGTTGAGTATTTTCTCAAATCTTTAGCAGGGAATTTTGCAGCGCTCCCACTTCAAAACAGAATTTGATCTTTTCAATTTCCAAAATTTCCAAATTTGACTCTTATTTATTATTTCATGACCACTGCTATCTTTGCAAAATGTGCACCCAGGTCTAGTATAGTTAAAACAATAACAAATTTCTCTCTCTATAGAGCTATCATCCCTGAAATTTTGTACCACATCGGTGTGCGCAACAAATTTCCCAAACTAGAGGGCCGGTTTGCACGTGTGCACCCTGCAATTTGCACTGCAAAAGACTTCCTCCCTCCTCGATATCAAATATTTTGGCCGCTGACGAGCTGAAACAAACAGAACAGAGCCAAAAGAAAATGATACTTCATTTCCAACTGGATACAATACTCACCAAGAAAACGTATCTCTGCGTCCGCCATCGATGAAATTTTCCCGCCTTTGACAAATCACCAGAACGAGACTAAACGTCATCAAACCGAGATAAACTAGACATACAATATGTAGTTTGAGTTTTTATTGAATTGAGCTTTATTGAATTGCAAATTAGCCAATTCAAATCCAAAGCAAGATAGAGACTAAGGTAGAAAGTCTGCAAGACATCATGGCCTAAGCCAAAACGTTGTTTGTAAGGGCATAGCAACAGCAAATTGGCGAACTGCTGTTCCTGTTTGGGAAAATTCAATATTCTTAGCAGAATTATGGTGTTTATCACAGAAGATCTGGTTCGCAAAAGAGCAGAACATAATGAATATCAGCTTTCAAGTCTCGAAGAAATCTCGCTTCATCAACAAGACATTGAAAAAATCGAGCATTTAGACAAGTGGTGCAGGGAGTTAAAAATTCTATACCTGCAGAGTAACTTGATTCCACGCATAGAAAACGTCGGAAGGCTAAAGAAATTAGAGTATCTAAATCTTGCTCTGAATAATATCTCTAGAATAGAGAATTTAGGTGGCTGTGAGTCATTAAGAAAGTTAGATTTCACAGTAAATTTTATTAGTGAGCTAACAAGTGTTGAGCGTTTGAAAGAGAACAAATTACTGAGGGAATTATACCTAACAGGGAATCCATGCACGCAATATGAAGGCTATAGGGAATATGTTATTGCAACTTTGCCACAGCTAAAGCAGTTGGACGGGAAAGAGATTGAAAGGTCTGAAAGGATTCAAGCTACACAGGAGTATGCAGCTCTCCGGGATTCAATTCTGCAGCAACAAAAGCGGTACCAGAAGAAGCAAGAGAAAGAAAAGGAGGGCAGGAGCAAGGAAAGTAAAGGCCATGATGGACGATGGTACACTGATATAGGTGGGGAACAGGATAAGAGTGATGAGGGGTGCCAACAAGAGGATGAAACTTTGACAGAAGAGGAGAAAGAGAAGAAATATTGGTCACAACCAACCTCTTACACCCCTGAAAGTCGGACTGAAATGCATAATCATATCAAAGAGCAACAAGAAAGGAAAGACCAGCAGAAAGGGAAATATTTTGAAAATGAACAAGCAAAAAGAGAAATTAGATATTTCAGGGAAAATGGAGAGCCAATGAATATAAACACTGCAAGAATTGACTTTGAAATGAGAGAAGACGAGGAAAGGGGCAATATAATTCTAGACGTTGCATGTTACAAACACCTGGATACCTCATTAATTGACCTTGATGTGCAACCTAAATATGTGAGGATTAGAATTAAGCAAAGCATTTTGCAACTTGCCTTGATAGAAGAAGTAAATCCAGATAAATCAGATGCTAAAAGGTCACAAATAACAGGTCATTTGGTCATCACAATGCCTAAAGCTTCAGGAATTATAAAGAAGAAAATTATCACTAAACCAAAGGCAGAGAAAATGAATGAGACAATAGATCTAAACTCTGAAGCAGCAAATGGAAATAGTAGTGTAAAGAAGGAGGGAATATCACTAGCTGATTTATCAAACATTGTGAAAGATTCTGAAAAGAAACTAAAAAAACCAACCAAAAGTGATGAAGCATTGTCAGAGAATTTTGATGCTGACTTTGTAGATGATCCTGATGTGCCTCCTCTTATCTAGTGGAAATTGTTTGTACTATATTTGGAAAAATTTGTTTCAATGCATGATCTTTGATTGTGTGATCTTCATATTACAATTTTTGGCCTAGCAGCTTGATAAACCAAACTTCTTCATTTGTCTTTACTATTCAATATGGAGACAATTGCTTACATGCAGTCAATTCAAGTCAATTTTTGGTGCATGAGCATTTCGTATTTTGTATTTTGTATTTGAATCTTTTTAGGAGGGTAGCCCTTTGGCAGAAGCCATTTTTCAAGGGGCCCTCCGATAAAATCTCAATCACAATGTACCTTTCAAAATAATAATTAACTAACATATAAAACCATAATTTAAAAGCCCATTTACAATTATACAATATATACAATAGAAAATAAAAGTTAACCCTTTATTGATTTCTTAAAACCATTCATGGAGGATGCCGTTTTAGACTCAGCAGGAAGGCTATTCTGTAGTTTAGCTCCCCGGAAATAGAAACATTTTTACCCATTTGCTGAATTTCGCATAGCTGTGCATGAAAAAATACTTCCCTTCCAAACAAAAATAATACCTAAAATTCCCGCAAGAACGCAAAAGTGAAAATATCAAACATTCTTAACGAGGTCATATTCCAATGATTGGCAATAAACATATGACGGGTATTCTACCAACGCAAAAGAAACACGCGAAACATGAATTCAGAGGAAGTTCGGAACAGATTAAGTTGGAAACCCATGATGGAACCGAGCTACGGGGGGGGGGGCATGGCCCCCTCAAAAATTTTCGGTAGTTGCTGCAGTAAATCTTTATTCTTTTATTGTTTTAGTTTTTCAGAATATCAGACCGGTACTCCACGTTCTCATGTATATCTCGTTCAATTTCTACCTTTCATTAGTCTAGGAAGCCCCTTGGAGATATCTACAAGCTAACAAACTTGTCTCACACCAGAAACATGATGCTGTTAACTCTACAATAGTCGTTGGGTAAACCAAGTGTTTTGGCTTTTTAGGGATGTGTACATAGCATAGGTTTCAAATCTTTAAAAAGCTGGGTGTAAAATTCTATGACCTATTTCTTTGAACTGGATGGCTTTAAAGAAACTTGACCTATTTTACAATAAATCTGCCGTTGGACTTTCCTGAAATCTTCAACATTTTCAGAAGGACAGTGTTTTCTTCGTTCTTAAGAATTCAAGGAAATTTTCGAAAAAAGCTTAAAACTATCGTAATTTCTAAACCTGTTGACGAAAGATCAAATAATTTTCAAGAAAACCACTGTTTATGGATGCCTACAATATGGTATCAAGCAAAACTCTTTCACTCTTCTGGTTTGTGATTTAGAAATTTGTATGACGTCATATCATAAAATGAGCTGAAATACGATATAAGCTGTAATTTCGACAAAAATTCAAGATTTTTGAAAAGTCCAACGGTAGAGTCATAGAAAGGTGTTTAAAGTTTCTTTCAAGTCATTAATTTTAAAGAAATAGGTCAATGAATTTTACACCCGCCTTTTTTCTTAGATTTAAAGATTTAGAACCTATGCTTGTGTACATCTCAACATGGATTTGCCCGTAGCGCCAATCTGTACTGAGGGACAAGATTAGCATCCCAAGGCCCCCTTCGATGTTTGGCTCGCTTCGCTCCTCGCCCGGTTTGCCCATGGCCCCCTCAAGTAAAAAGTTGTCTCGCGAGTCTTCCTATGGTAGACTCCTCTATCTTCTTTGGTAAATTGTTTGTCTTCTTCTGGTAGACTCCTCTACGTTCATTCTGTAGTCTGCTTGTCTTCCTCTGGTAGACTGCCTATCTGCCTCTGGTAGACTCCTCTTTCTTCCTCTGGTAGACCATAGTATGGGTAGACTGATCCTCTTTCCCTGGTATACTGCCTGTCTTTCTCTGGCTTGTCTTCCTTTGGTGGACTTCTTTTTCTTCCTCTGGTAGACTCCTCTTTCTTCCTATGGTATATTGCTGTTCTCCCTCTGGTAGCCTGCCTGTCTCCCTCTGGTAGATTCCTTGTCTTCGTCTGGTAGAATGCTAGTCTTCCTTTAGTAGAGTGCCTGCTTCCTCTGGTAGACCACTTGTCTTCCTCTGGTAGACTCCTCTTTCTTCCTCTGGTAGATTGTGTTTCTTCCTCTGATAGACTCCTCATTCTTCCTCTGGTTGACTGCTCGTCTTCCTCCGGTAGACCACTTGTCTTCCTTTGGTAGTCTGCCTGTCTTCCTCTGGTAGACTCCTCTACCTTCCTCTGGTAGACTGCCTTCTGGCAGATAACTTGCCTTCCTATGGTAGTCTGCCTTTCTTCCTCTGGTAGACTGCCTGTCTTCCTCTGGTAGACTCCTCTACCTTCCTCTGGTAGACCACTTGTCTTCCTCTGGTAGACTACCTGTCTTCCTCTGATAGATTCCATTTCTTCCTCTGGTAAAAGATCTGATCACCTAACATTGATGCTGAATACGTTGAGTCAAAAACAAAACTTCCCACATAAATATGGGACTAAATGCGGACAAGAATAATTTGTGAACCTTCTCCGTTTCTGAGTTTTGAGTTCTGAATGCGCATAACTATTTCAATCATTTTGTTTCAATCATAACTTCTTGCTTGGCAACTTGGCTTCGAAAATATCACATGGTTCACTGGCGCGAAAGAATTTTTATTTTCATTCCCAAGTCCCACTGTCAAATCTACTTTTAGAAATTGCAAGTAATCATCCATCTTAACGTCGTAATTAATTATTCTTTTGGACTAAACGTCAAAAAACTTAGCAACGGTTGAATTGTGGTTTGTTCTGATCATATCGGAAGGAATATGACTAAAATTGAAAGCATCTGAATGAGGCTCTCTGACTTTTGCCTGTGCACGGGGGAGGGGTTCTCGGCTAAATTTAGGGTAGGGGTGTGCCACCAACAGATTCAAAATGGCACAGTTGGGTAGACAAATTTTTGTGAAAATGGTACCCTTGGCTAGATTGCGCTAGACTAATTTCTACATCAAAAGTGCTATGAGCTAGTATTTTATAGACAAAGGTTACCAAATATTCACATTCTCTGGGCCTAAAGTTTGAAAAATCTAACAGGAATTACTCAAGTTTGACAATTATTTGACTAAAATTGCCAAGAAGTATACCATTGCCTACACTAAAATCGACTAAGATTGCCAAAAAGTATACCCTGGCTGGACTAGAAGTCCGACGGGGTATACCTTTGCGGCCGGCACATCCTCAGATACCTTTTCTATGGAAGAAACCGCCCCTTCCCCGTGAGCCTGTGTTCCTCACACTAAGTAAAAGTAAAGGAACTGAGGTCTGCAAAACAGGCTATGTGACAAGATGGCTTGCAGTTTGGACCTCCGGGGGTAGGGGTACAGTAAGGCCCCGCATTTAAGAAACTACTTTTTCACACCATAGCCTAAAATGTTTCTTATATCTCTGATACTTCTCATGTTTTAGGCTCAAGTTTCTTGAGTTTCTAATTTACTTTCTTTGAAGTCCTAGGCAAATAAGTTACACCAAAATGAGATTGTCTATGGGTATATCATCCATATTCAGCCATTTATGTTTGTCAACGATGATTGTCAAGGACATGAATTGAAATTTAGGCAAAAATCTGTTCAATCCAAAATATCTCACTAGTAATTTCTTAACGAATCATGTATAAAGTGTAATGCTCTCACCAGTGGTGGCCTGGCTGGGGGGCCAGGGCCCCCCAGCGGACTTTTTTGAAGGGGCGCCAAAGTTTTAGAAGGGCGCCAAAAACTTAATGAAGCTTCGTGGTTCGATCACGTTTTTTCCAGCACCACGTGGCTGGTCACACGGGCGGTTCATACAGATGCATCTGATGCAAATGCATCAGTCATTATCATAGACGAATGATTTCGGGTCCATCTAAAGTTTCATAAAACTGGGAAATGTTATTCCATTAGCCACAGTTCATGTGAAAAGAAAACTTAGCACAGGTAAGAAACTCGGAGATCACGGAGCAAGTTTCTCCAACATTTCTTGACCCCTACTTTTTTACTTAGCCCCATGTGCTCTGCTAGATGTCGCAGATGTCTTACCTGCGAAAAATTATGATTCAATTCTAGTCTTTTTTAAGAAAGAAAGGTATGCATTACATCTAAAAAATTAACTTCTGTCTCTTTTTTCAATGGTAAGCCATCGCCCATTTTTACTCATTATATATATTTTGCTTTATAGAAAGCCAGGTTTTGCATCCGCTTTAAAATTTGAGAACGATCAAATACCCTTCAAGTAATAATACGATAAAAGATACTTGTGAAAAATAAAGTAAAATATGCTATGAACTGCCTGAAAATTCTCTATCTTTGGTGAGCTAGCTGAGTGTTGTGTGTTTATATATCTTTTTAAAACACTTGAACTTGTACGTTTTTATGAAAATGATTTTGATCCTTGAATTGATGTTTTGCTGTATTTTGGCCAACAAAGCAGCAGAATCTTACGATTTTTTTTAGATCAGACATCTCCAACTTCTTCAAAAGACCTTGTGGAACCAAGTAAAATATTCGGAGTTGAGAATTGTTGGAGAAGACTCAAGAGAAACTTACTCGGATATCTCCGACATTTCGGAACTTTTTAACTGGCCTAGAAAACCCCACTGTACTATAAAATCTTGGTTATCCTATCTTGCTAAACATTAGCGATGATTTTTCCCACTGTTGCCAATGATCCTAAGTAGCAACAGCAACCTTATGCAAAAGCTATAGCCGAGAACTAGACCCAATTTATCCAAAAGAATACTACAGTGTCCATGAAACAACTACGGTCGGAGAAGATGCTTGTTGAAGATCTTTTCATAGATCTTATCTTTAGAACATAAGGTATACAATCTTCGAAGGAAGGTCTTCCTGCAACAGAAAATGTCTGAAAAGGCAAAGCACCTGTTTTCCAAGAGTTTGAAGAGCATGGTCACGAAAAATTCTTTGGAGGCTTATCTCAGTCATTCAAATGTATACATCCAGCCCTGGACCAGTTCAAGGTGTCAAGGAATATGAGTAGGAAAATCGGGAAATTTACAACAAGACTGCCAATCTCTTCAGAGACTTTATAACGATGTTTGATTTGAAGGGGCGCCAGTTTGCTGCTGGCCCCCCCTGACGAAAAAAGCCAGGCCGCCACTAAACCCACCCATATGAGAGGCACGCCCAATGTCACATCGCAATCAAGTACCCCCTCCACCGGGGGCTTGGAAACAGCTTCTCGTTAACATCCTACGTCTGTGATTACATCTGGGCAAAGATGTTGGTTCTGGACCTGCTTGCCGAAACAAGAACTTTGAAGACTCTTTTCAAACAAGAATATATCAATCTTATGGAAGAATCATTCGCTTTTAAAAAAGCTAACTTACACATTTAATCAAACATATCCAAAGCAAAGTACAAAATTCTCTACACTACTTTACAATCTTCTACACTGTAATATGGAAAAACACAAATTACAGATGATTTGTAGCGGATCCTTTTCTGGTTGCCATCTGAACATAGAATGATGACAATGAGTCTCTTGTTGCCCTGTGCTCTTTGATTTGATGATGGCGCTTCAGGCAATAGAGGCTCATAGTATTACTCTGAAAAACTTGGCCCTATTCAGGCCCAAACTGCACAATTCTTGACGTGCCAATCAGATTGCGAGATTCGGCAGAGAACAATGATGTCGAATTCTCGATTCGAATGATGCAGTTGACTAGATTTTGAACAAAGTTTCTGCGGCAGGTGGCTGAAGTTTTCGACTTACCAGGTAAAAGCGAAGTGCCTTCTTCAGATTTATACTAAGTTTCTTTTATGAAACGCCTTGCTTAACGTGGTTTTTATCGCATTTTCTTTCCCAGGAATGACAGTTGAACAGAGCTACGGCAGTTGTTCGATGCTGATTCGATCGATCAAATCATGATCGAATGCAGGAGATAGGGCCGGGTTTTTCACTGTTTCATTATGAGTCCCTCTTGAGCAAGGTTTACCGCAGGGATACAAGGGACTCATCGTCATAAGTCTACTCTGAACAACCCTTGATAGGTTGATAAGCAGATAACTAATCAAAGACGATTTTAGTACAAGGCAAGCTGGAACGGTTACACGAAAGCAGCATAGGTTCAAATCTTCAAGGGATCTTCAAAAGGAACAGTATAAGATCCTATTACAGTTTTCTTTTAATTAAATTGATTGATATGAATTTTGGCTAATTTGCTGTAAATCTGCCGTGGTAATCATGATTAGACTGGCTCCACAATCTTTATATGCTCCTTCCTCGAGCTAATTTGTCGCATTGAACTGGCCATTAGAAACAACCACAACAGCAAAATTTAGGGGTTAGTGGAGCTGGCCTAGCATTTGACATTTTGATTAGTTTCAAAATGGCGGCATTCATTTATTTTTCAAAACTGGGACGTCATCAAATTTAACAAATTTTGGACTTAAAAGATTTTTCAATGTGATGTCCAGTTTCATATGTTTTATTGTCCTGGTTGCCATGCCTCGTATGAGGGAAAAAACCAGCCTGGTTCCCTGCGTCAACTCGACCGCGTTCGTTTGAGGGTACTGGGCTCCAGGGAAGCAATTTGTTGACGCCTGAACAAAAACCAGCGAAACTTCTCAAACTTCTCAATCCTTATTTGGAAAGTCGGTTAAATGTAGCCTGCGTGCAGTCTTTCTTTCGTGTAAATTGAATTGTTTGTTTGTGTAAATTGATAGAACTTTACTTTCTTTCAATTTTACAAAAGAAAGACTGCACCCAGGGTCGTTCAGTTGGCTGGCAAGATTTAAAGCATGCTTGATTTAAAGTCGACTCTTCCCCTGGCTCTCCTTTGATTTTGTTCTCAATATATCCACTCGAGACTTGCGTCTCGGGTCCCCTGTGCGTAGGAGATGTAACTCACGCTTGTTTACTGCAGTTTCATTTTTGTTCGTTCCTTGATATAAATTGCCACTCATTGCCATTTCAGATTCGCAGATTTTGAACCAAGTTTGGTTCAAAACGATAAGTTGAAACATTACTTTCAGATGCCTCCAAACTTAATAAAATAGTTTTAAATGCATCTACAATAAAAACGGCTATGGTTGATATCAAAATTCTGATAGCGTAATAGCGTATCAAAGCGATGTTTATGCCTTTATGTTTATCTAAACACTACTTTAAACAAATAAACACATAGATATGTAAACATGAGGCCTTCTCAAACCATCCAGCACATAGACATCTGTTTATGGCCATAAAATTTCTGTACAAATGTGGTTTCATCAAATAGATGCATCCTCCGCCCATTAGGCCCTTCACCAACTTGTCCGAAAACATAAGCTCGACCAGTTGGAACAAACGGAACACAACTGCACTCGCTGCTTGTCCTCCTTTTGAACAGTGTGATTCTTTTCTTATCTGATTCGATGCCAGTTTTGTATGTTTCAGTCACTTGGAAAGTAAGATAGATCCCATCTTTTGTGTCGTTTAGTTTCATAAGTTTACCAAGGAAAGCTGAAAGAGGATTTAAATCATTTTACGTTGATCATAATACTTGTCATCTGATCCTCAAGTTGCGCTTTCCACCGAATTGTTCAATTTAAAAATACTTTTCATTGTAACGAGATCGACAAAGTAGAAACTGCGCACACATCCGTGAAAACCCGTAACTTTGAGTCCCCCTGGCTCCCTGCAACAGATGCCAAAACTCGGCAACACTTGATAATTTGTTCCTTGGGCCTTAAACTCTTGATTTATCATTTCAAAAATCTTATCTATCAAAACAATTTCTTATCTCAGATTGCTCGATGTCATCACTTTACGCATTTACTGCTCTGTCAACGAGATCTCAGTTAAAATTGACTGCAAAAGTCTTGCAGCAATATCTTACGAGCAAGGATCTTGTTTTTAAAAAGATGCAAAATTCACATGGGGAAGAGCAGTTGGAGTAAAAAGTCCTTTGAGTGATTAAAAATTGGGCATTTCTTTGGAATTAGTAGACTCAATCCATTCGTCCCAATGTTTTCACTCCAGTCCATTCCTACGATCACTGCAGCGGAGACACGTTGTTGTGCAGGAGTATAAGAATTGCCAACAACAAAAACAATTCAATTCAATTATACAAATGAAGTTGTTGTTGTAACTGGGACTTTGTGTTGAGTCTAAGGAATAATGACAGATTTTGTGACACTGAAACTGGAATTACAAGCCATTAGTGATCCCAGACAGAAGCACTTTTCTCCTCTTCAAAATCACATTCATGTCTCCTCTTTCAACCATTAATCCAAAACAAACAAGCTGCAAGAGTTCCCCTGAAACCAGAACGGCAAACTGGGGCTTTGGGCACGCAAAAGATGGTTTTCAAGAGAAGTCATGTGTTTGAAATACAACGAAAGAAGAAGGGTAAACCGAAAGATCTGCCTGTCGGATTTTGTTTATTTGACTCAGGAGCTGAGAAGTGATTAAGCCCTAAATATGCGAGAAATGCAATGCCTGCTCGGGGCTGCTCGGCTTCTAAAATCAAATATATAACATCCGCTAAGCACAACTTTAAATTTCTCTTATTGCTTTCGTACATAGTCTATGTTTCGTACTGGGCTCTAGGAGCCTGAATTCTCTGAAAAGCCACCTTTCGTGTTCACAACGCGACACTTTGCCCTGCTGGTTTCAGAGCAGTTTCTGCGGATTTGTCGTAGAATTTCCGTTGCTGGCAATAGCTAATCGTGTTGAAATCCAGGTCAATCAAAAGCAACGGATGCTATTGCATTACAAAATCTATTTGTTTGTTTTAGCTCTTTCTGAAATTCAGTCTTGTCTGACGAGAATTATGACACTGACTTACCATACTGGCTTGCATATAAAGCTGGACAAATTCTGATGCTTGGACATTCGCTGCATGCAGCATCTTGAAATAAACCTGAATAAACAATCAGCATAAATATTAATAGCAAGAATAAATCTCCTCAGCAACATTACGGGTGAAATGATGTTGGTATTTTGACAAAGCAAGGATACCCCATAAGAGCATTAAAGGGATTGTACAAGATTTTGATAAACTATGGGGATGTGTCATAGAATCCTGGAGTGGTCTTTCCTGCGTTTGTCTTGGTCAAACACATCCAAAAATTTGAGACTTGGTATCCAGCTATATCTCTAAAATACTAGATAGATGAAAAATCTGATAGCACGGTTTAATTGTACGAAATTCAAGCCAACAGAGAATATCTTAATTCGCAATGAACCTGCTGCTATTTGCCTGCATTAGGGAGAGAAATTCGTCCACTGTCCACTTTTTAGATCTGAAGCTTCGTGAGTTACCCGAAGGCTTCTTTTATTGGGAAATAATTATGAATACAGGAAATGACTTTTGTCAACGACAACAACAATAACAACAACTACTACCATTACTACTACTTCTCCTACTACTACCTTTCGGACATGGTCCTTCGGACAGTAACTCAACTCCATGTTTCTTGCCACAAGCTGCCATTCCCATGATGCACTTGCTAGCGTAAGTCACGTGATCTGAACCGCACACCGGCTTGTATTCAAAAGGGCATTCATAAATATTCTTACAAATGCATCTAGTGTTTGCTCTTTCTTCATCCACAATGCATTTCTCACCGTCGTTGCATTTCACGAAATTGCACAATGCTGTTGATTGTGAAGGAGAGCATTAAAAAGTTAACAGGGACGAAACATAGGCCCCGTTCACACGAGAACGAAACGGAACGGAACGACATGGAACTGTTCCAGAAAACAAAGGAATTTTTGCAGGTGTTCACACGAGAACGATTAGAAACGTTCTGTTCCGTTCCGAAAAGTGGACGGCTCTGAAAAGTGATCCGTAAAATGGAACGGAACGGAACGGAACGGAAGGAGAATAGCCCTCGTGTGAACACTTTTTTGGAGCGTTCTGTTCCACTTTGCGGACTTTTTTCATGTAATCTATACATGAGGTAACTCTAAAAGTCCAAACAATACTACTGTTTACGCATAAAAAAGGAAAAACTTAATGGCGAGCTTAGAAAATTTTTATCGCTAGGGAGGAAGATATTAACACTTCAAATCGATCCATTGCCGTGTGAACACCCCTTAAAAAGTTCTGTTCCGTTCCGTTCTGGTCCGTTCCGTTCCGTTCCGTTCTCGTGTGAAAGGGGCCTTAGCAGTTTCTACGTTTTTGAGGTAAATTCGCACAGCTTTATTGTACCAGAAAAACCTTAATGTTTACACTCTGCGAAAGTTTTTACCTGCGAAATATCTTTTGGCAGGTCAACGTTTGCTTTATCAAAATGTATACTCAAAACTAGATATCTTGAGCATAAAAGCTCCATTTATCGCAAGTTATGATTGCAAACATTTCGCATGTTCATTCTCATTTCATTTTTCATTTCAATTGTTTGCACACGGTAGTCCCATCAGTCAATCAACAACTGCTTTTGAGAGAGCCGTGGCAAAACCCTAAACATTAAATAAACATCGTCGTTATTATCCGACATTCTGGAATTCTCCCAGTCTTTTTACAAGGAATGATTTGAAAAATCACCAAACTCGCAAAAATGTCTTTTTCCGTTCTTTCTGATTGCTTCCCATTACACTATCATGGCTAGGCCCAGGCGTGTTACCTGGGCCTCATGTTTCTTTGTACTATTTGCATTGAATGATACTGGTTCGGTCCACTGTTGAGCATGGCTTACCAAAGAGAAACAAGATTTGGGTAAGCAGTCTAAATTAGGTCATCGAATGTGTCATTTCATTTCTTAGAGAACTGGGTATAAATGCGAAACTGTGATGGTCTAAGCGTAGTCAAAACAGAGCAGTGGGAAACAAGAAGAAATGGTCAAGGAAAATGTAATATTGTGAGCTAATTTACTGGGACTCGTTCTTCCTATTCATCCCAAGCTTCTTTCCTTCCCTGAAAGCGAAACAAACAGAAAACACTGGAAAACAGACCATCGAGAAAACAGAATACTTACATTTACACCATGGCACTCGTCCTCCCCAGTGTCCATTTTTGCATGAGATTTTGTCATTTCCAATCATTCGGTATCCAGGGTTACACTTGAAAGTTGCTGCGAATTCTCCAGGTATCTCCTCTTGAAGTTCATCGATGCGACCATTTTCTGGAGAATACAGCTTCAGCCTGCAAATCTGTGCAACTGCAGAAAAGCAAGCTAAAATCATGCAAGGTTGTAACATCAATTTGGGACGTGACTTACAAGTTTTCAGTGGCTGAGGGATGTTGGGTCGGGACCCCCAATTTTCCTAAAGATGATTCCCGAGATTTGCACGAAAAAGCAATAAAATTGGTCTCTCAGGAGGAGGGTAAGCCAGATAAGGCGCTTTTTTCATGTAATTAATACCCGGGTACCAGACTCTCTCAAACAGAAATGAGAGAAATTCTGAACATTTCCTGATTATTCCCAAAAAAGTTTGATTGAAAATAAAAAGCTGCAGTAAAAACAGCATAAAATGAAGCCATTCAAACTGATGTTTTGACAACTTTGCAATCTCATATCTCCTCCATTTCAGCAGGTCAGAACAACAACACTCACTACTTCAAAGTTTTCGTCTCAAATTCATTAATTGATTCTTAGGAACTTTTCCTTATTGGTTTGATAAACAGAAGACGAAATCCCGCCACGGGTGTTTAAATTGAGACCTGGGTTGGGGAGGAAATCTCCCTTTTGTGACGAGGCTCATAGGCTATAGGACATCTTTGCAGCCATGTTTTAGGCCATCGTTTCCATCCTGTTGTACCCTAGGTAGGTGTACAAAACCGACACGCTGATAAATGGTTGAAGTTTGATTAATTGTTTGGTACACCACGGAATATAGGCTGTTCAATTGTAAGAGAATCTCTGGCAGGAATGGATAGAATTATAACATATTTTTATCCTTATTTCTTATTTTCTCCATTCATAACTTCATGGTCAATTTTAGCATTGGGTCAAATTTTAAATAGGGCACAGAGATGATAAGTTTGACCTCGGTTTACCAAGAATCCTAAGCCCGGAAAGCTAGCGGAAATCTAACATGATTACAGAATTTATGCGTTTTTCATTGGATAACGAATGCGGGCGACAGTGAATAGAGCTACTGTCGAAGCACCCTGTAACTGTTATTCTTTGCGATGCCATTGGCCATTGCATCAGATTTTGAGTACTAATAAACATTTGTCCAGAAATACAACTGGGGTTTTTTTATGCTAGCGGACTGTACTCGTATACTGCTGTCTGTACTGTACCTGGCTCCAGAGTAAATATTGAAGAAATAAGTCAAAACGGAAGAAAACAAAGTGAGAATTTGCCAAGAATTTTTTGACTAAAATAGATATATAGTGGCTTGACTAATTTTCCAAGCACTGGAACTTATAAAAGAAAATTTTTTCGATCTGGGAATTGGGTTTACAAACGCAGAACGCGTAAATTCATAAGCTTGTCGGCTGGCAACCAAGAAAATGGGCCTTCTACTATGATGAAATCGAAGTTCTCATATCCTAGACAAACACTGTAAAACTTTTCCCAAGGTGTGTGCGTCGAAATCGGTGACCTAATGGCCTAAAGAAATCAAGAAATCAAAGATCGTGATATTTAAAATACGTACCTTGCGTTTCGTTCTTTATTTTCCAGCATGATGCAAGCTGTAGTAGACAAACACATCCCAAAAGAAAAAGTTTAACAATCATCTTCCTGTATGGGGAAAGATCTTCAGCAAAATTTCGGTGAATAACAGAGAGTTTCCCGTAAGACGAAGCGTCTCCAAAGATAGCCTCCTTTAGTGAGGTGAATGCTAAATTGATCAACTGTCGACTTGAACAACAAAACGCTGTCCGAAGACTAACAAAAACATGCGACTGTTCAGATCATTTCAGACCAAACAAACGATTGTGCTAAATCCGTTCAGGTTGACTCAGATTTGCTCTTTTGTTTGCGTTTCATTGATGAAAGATTTTAGCGGAAGTGCCCGGCTTTTAACCTTTTTACGTCAACCACACAAGTGTCACTGCTCTTAAAATAAAAGCACTTTGCCTGAGGAGAAATGTTGCAAGACATTGCTATTTCACAAAACTTTCACATGGCAGTGCAAAGATCTATTCTTATGAGGACCCAACTATGGACTTGGTATTACTTAAACAATGTCCAAGTATTGCAACGGCATCAAAAAACCATGTTTCGAAGAGGGGCACACTGTCTTCCAGGGCTTTCAGTTCTGGCCGAAATGCTTGGTATCACATAAAAAATACGTGAACGGTTTCTTCATTGAAACTAAAACTCTAGTTTGAGGCTTGGATTCTCCTGCAATGTTTCTTAATCTTCATAAATTTCGTTTCACAACCTTTTTAGGCCCCGTTTAGAGTACTTTCGCCCTGAATGGGTCTAATATTGTTATTCGTCAGGATCACTCGCTCTCTTTCGACGTGAAATACAAGGCTCCTGGATTTGATATTTTTCAAAAATCCAATGAAAATGGTTCGCTGACTCTTTTCTTGATGATATTCTTTGACTGTGTTTTGTTAAAGAGGATATTTCTAAAAAATATGAAGCTTTTCAGTCAGGCTATTTTCTGCGGACTTGTAAGATTCGTCAAATCTCCCTTTCGCGTTGATATTGGGTTTAATGGGTCAGCTTGTATTTTTCAACTTTTGCACATTTGATATCCTGTTAAACTGTTTCACAGTTCATGCCAACCTTTTAAGATTAAATTCTAACATTTATCACAAAATCTCGCAAATTTTCATTGCCGATATTATAGGTATTTTTCAGGAGGCAGATAGATCGGGAAAAATTCGCCCTGAATGGGTCTATTCTTTTCAAGCGATTCTACGTGGCGAGTCAAAGTTTATATGTGCCGGTTCTGTGTCAGTTTAGAAGGGAAGGGTGCTGTTTAACTTATTTTGATATATTTCTAACGTTCATCAACTTTAGTGCCTCGTCAATGTGAGGGCTCTTACCTACCCCCTGGCTTACCCCCGGGTAAAATTTTGATTAAAAGACACTAAAGGGGCTAGACCCGTGAAAGAGTGAGAGAGAGAGGAGGATCTTTGTAAAAAGGAGTGGGAAGAGAAAACGAAACAAGTAAAGGGTTTTAGATCGGTAAGAAACTTTTTTTGATGTGATTCGTAAAATAGTGATACAGTTTTCAAATTGTCGTGTTATCTTTCATCTCACATTGCTGATGTGTTAGATATCGCTGCGTACATGTCACAAATTTGGTGACCTCGACGTGACATTACGCTTGAATCATTGAAGAAAAACATGATGTGAGTACTGTCGAATGATTTTTCTGACGACAGGGTCTTGTTTAGCTGTTTATGTTTCGTGTTTCGTGAGTGAAGGGGACAATGGATTTGTTGGATTTTATGGGATTCGGTTGTAAATAGCATGTAAATATCGTGGACTTTCTTAGACTTTATTATCGATGATGAAAGGTTCTTCTGTTTGTGTTTGTGTATGCCACTAATCCAAGGACAATCGTGCTTGAAACGAATTTGTCGTGATGGCGGAAGTAAGTGAAATAGAAAAACTTCAGTCGAAGTTAGTGGGACTTATTATTTCTCTTGAAAAGGATAAACTCAAACAGCTTTGCGATCTTTTCAAGATTTCTGCGACTGATATTGAAAACAAAACCCGGTTGACCTTGACAACGCTTTTTATAGCAGAAATTGAAAAGCAATTGTCTGTCTTGAAACAAGAGGAAATAATACCGTATTTGAATGATTGCATTGAAATTGCCGAAGGGGAAACGGCCACACAAAAGGAAGTAGGAATTGAGGCGGAACAAGATAGAATAAGGGAATTTGAAGCGAGTATCGCAGCGCTGAAGATTCAGCAGGAAAAGGAGCTGGAGGCCGCCAGAGAAAGGCTAGAAACCGCTAGAAAGGAGACGGGGGTTAGCGCGGAAGGATCTAGCATTGAAAAGTCAAGCATGGAGAATCTGAAGTCGATTTTGAGGCGCGAATTTCGAATCGTTGGAGTGCTAGGGCCCCAAGGAATGAAAGAAAATTTGTCCTTTATGAGTCTTAACAGGCAAATAGAGGAAGGGCTCAAAAGGGGTTATGAGGAGAAAGAAGTTATTGATGGAATTATAAAATGCATTTCATCCAGCCTCCCTTTGAAGGATTATATCGAGGCTATGCGTGAATCAGGCTTGGAAACAATCAATAAAATTTTGCGGGCACATTTTCAAGAGAAAAATGCAAGTGAGCTGTATGCAAGCTTGACAAATTTGGTTCAAAATGCAAATGAGGAACCACAGAATTTTCTGCTACGTGCACTTAATTTGAGAGAAAAGGTGATTTTTGCCTCTAAAGCGGAAAATGCAAAAGTCAAATATGAGCCTGCACAGTGTCAGTCGATGTTTCTACATGCTGTAGAAACGGGGTTGATAAGCAATACACTGAGAACGAGGATGCGCACGCATCTCCAAAGACCGGATGTAACCGATGCAGAATTGATAAATGAGCTCAATGTAGCAGTCACTGAGGAATCTGAGCGTAACCTCAAATTGGGGTTAGGCCAGAAAGGAAAGGCTAAAGTCAACCAAGTACAATCAACCGCTGATGAAAAATCTTCAGTCAAAGAGCTCGTTGCAGAAATTAAAGCACTAAAAGGAGAAATGGCTACCCTCAGGGAAGAAGTGAAGAAAAATAAGGGACAGGGGGAAGCCCAAGGGAAAAATCAGGCTGGAGTTGTAAAAGGGAAGCGTAGAGGTTGTGAAAAATGTCGAGCTGAAGGATGTGGAGACTCATGTCGCCATTGCTGGAAATGTGGAGATGGGGGGCATCTGTCCTATAATTGCAATAAAGCCCAGGGAAACTTCCCACGGCTGCTGTCGCGGGACAGACAGTAGCCAGGGAAGGAAACTCAAAGTCCCATTGCTGTAGTTTTTGTGGAGCTGAAAAAGAAGAGAATGCGCTTTTCCATTGCGGTGCTTGCAGATCAGCAAGTTATTGTGGAAAGAAATGTCAAGTTAGTGCTTGGCAGCAGCATAAGCCCATTTGTGATTCAATACAAACCCTTTCAAAAGATTTTGAAGAATCTGTGTTTGAGCCGAGTCTCACTGATGCTGAAAATGGAGATGTTTATGCAACCCATGTAACACCGAAGGAAAAGGCAAGAGTTGCCAAATTAATTGGGAGTAAATGTATTGTTCTTTGTAAGCTCAATGGGGTAGAAACCCCTGTTTTATTGGACACTGGAGCCCAGGTATCAATCATCAGCTTGCAAGAGCTGACCAAATGTGTTACAGAGACAAAATTGAATAAGATTGAAGACCTTCTTGACCCCGGTGCAAAACTTGAACTTACAACAGCTAATGGGACAGTTCTGCCCTATTTGGGCTGGGTGAACGTTAAGTGCGAATTGAAAGGAGACACCAAAGGTACAAGTATTATTGATTTGCCAATGCTTGTTACTGAATCCACTCTTGATCATCCAATAATAGGCTACAACGTGCTAGAGCAATTAGTCTCTAAATGTGATACAAATTCAGAGACAGAAGAGATAATTTCTTTATTATCGGACAGTTTACCGGATGTGGTTGTTGGAAACTTGAACAGTTTGGTTGACTCTATTCGATCTGAAAGTGATCCTTACTTATGCTCTGTGAAGATGGGAAAGAGAGATGTTATCATTCCTGCAGGAGAGACAAAGAAAGTCGCATGTCGAATAAATACAGGTTTTGTGGATAGAGGTACACCAGTTATTTTTGAAAGTGACGTCAGTGGTTCGTTACCGAATGGTATCGAAATAGAGGACTCCTTACTCTATTTGAAACGTGGAAATTGTGTGAAAGTCAATCTATTTGTCGCGAATGCAAGTATACATGACATTGTTCTAAAGAATCGTACTATCATTGGTACATTGCAATTAGTTCGATCGATAACGCCTGCTGATATCAAGCAGAAAGACCAAGTAGAGAATCAAGAACTAATAAGTAGACATAACCAGATAAACAGTGACCAGGTCATTGGCACTGAGCAACCTGATCATTCAACCACTGACCAAGAAGAGGCAGTTCCCGATGTTGTTTTAAATGAAAATCTAACAGAAGAACAGCGACAGATAATTCGTAACATGCTCATTTGTGAAAGAAGTGCATTTTGCCAAGATGATACTGACATTGGCTGTGCCAACGACTTACAGATGAAGATAGAGCTGACAGACAATATACCCGTTGCGAAGAATTACGTGGGGGTACCCCGTCCTTTAATAGGGGAGTTGAAAGAGTATGTGGAGGATCTATTGAATAGGCGTTTTATCCAGAAGTCAAGGTCTCCATACAGCAGCCCTTGTGTTGTAGTGAGGAAAAAGGATGGAACTATGAGACTGTGTATAGACTATAGACAATTGAATAACAAAACAGTCGCGGATCGACACCCTATCCCACGTATACAAGAGACACTAGATGGATTTGCAGGACAGAAGTGGTTTTCAACTGTAGACCAAGGAAAGGCCTATCACCAAGGTTTTATGCACCCAAGCAGTCGACAGTTAACAGCTTTTGTGACTCCATGGGGCTTGTTCGAGTGGATCAGAATTCCATTTGGATTAAAAAATGCTCCTAGCGAATTTCAGAGATATATGGAAACAGTTCTGGCTGATTATCGTGATGATTTTTGCATTCCTTACTTAGACGATGTAATTGTTTACTCGCGAACATTTGACGAACACGTAGAGCATGTAAGACAAGTCCTCCGAAAGTTGCAAGAGCATGGAGTGAAACTTAAAGCAAAGAAGTGTCATCTTTTCCAACAAGAAGTTAATTACCTTGGTCGGATTGTTTCAGCAGATGGATATCGACCAGATCCAAAGCACACTGACGCGATCAGAAGTCTTAAACAGTGGGCACCAAAAACAGTTGGTGAAGTGCGACATCTTATGGGTCTTTTAGGATACTACCGTAGATACATTGCCGATTTTTCAAGGATAGCAAAGCCGATTTATGATTTATTGAAAGACAATCACTCAGAATCAGTTTCAACGTCGCAGAGACCGAAGCAAGCCAAGAAACCTAAATCGAATCAGGCTCCATCAAGTGAGCGCGTTGAGTGGACAGAGTTGCACAAAGAGACACTCAGTACACTTATTGATGCATTAACTGGTCCACCCGTGATGGCCTATCCAGAATTTGACAAGCCGTTTGTTCTGCATACAGATGCGTCTCAAGAAGGGTTAGGAGCTGTCCTTTACCAAAGACAAGATGGTATAATGCGTGTTATTGGATATGCATCAAGGACATTGACCCCTGCAGAACAAAATTATTATCTTCATTCGGGCAAGTTGGAATTCCTCGCCCTAAAATGGGCTATCACAGAGCAGTTTCGGGACTATTTAGCATATGGACCAGGCTTTACGGTGTACACAGACAACAACCCATTGACATATGTCATGTCTACAGCAAAGTTGACAGCCACGGGGCACAGGTGGGTTGCTTCACTTGCAGATTTCAACTTTTCTATAAAATACAGACCTGGTAAGACACATAAAGATGCTGACTTCTTATCTCGTATGCCGAAGGATATCAATAATTTCATGACTGAATGCACAGAGGAAGTTTCTCCATTTGATATCAAAGCTACTATCTGCACTGCTGTTTCTACACCCAAAGCGAGCAATTCCGCATGGATAACATCACTAACAGCTGATACAGAAGTAATTGACACATTCTTTCGACCACCAAAGACAATAAAACATTGGCCAATGAATTTAGATTTCCTTAGAAAAGCACAGAATGAGGACTCAGTTACAAGTAGATTGATCCATTTCAAGGAAAATGGCAGACCATCGCAAGAGGAATTACGTTCAGAGAATCCGTTAGTACGAGCAGCAATGCATGAATGGAACAAGCTGAAGATTGAGCATGACGGCATTTTGTATAGAAAGACAAATGAAAGAGAACAATTAGTGCTACCACAGAAGTATCATCGATTAGTATTAAAGCATTTACATGAAGAAATGGGTCATGTTGGAGCAAACAGAGTAATTGAGTTAGCTAGGGAGAGGTTTTATTGGCCACACATGGCACGGGATATAGAACACTATGTGACCAAAGTATGCGAGTGTCTAAAGCGTAAGAAACCAGTTGTTAGTCAACGTGCACCAGCCCAAAGCATAAAGACAAGTGCACCATTTGAACTTGTAAGCATTGACTTTGTTCACTTAGAGAAAAGTGCTGGAGGATACGAATACATCCTTGTAATAGTTGATCATTTTACCCGTTTCGCACAAGGCTACGCTACTACAAATAAGTCTGCCAAGACCGCTGCCGAGAAGTTATTTAATGACTTTATTCAAAGATTTGGATACCCGAAAAAGATTCATCATGATCAAGGCACAGAGTTTGAGAACGATTTATTTCACCATCTTGAACAGTTGACCAACATTAAACGATCGCGAACCACGCCATATCACCCTATGGGGAACGCCCAGTGTGAACGCTTTAACCAGACGTTATTGTCAATGCTTCGTTGTCTCTCTGACACACAAAAATGGAAATGGAAAGATCACGTTAATAAAATGGTCTTTGCCTACAATTGTACGAAGAATGACTCCACCGGTTTCTCACCTTATGAGTTGCTATTTGGAAGAAAGCCAAGGTTGCCAATAGACATTATTTTCGGGAAAACACAGAGCACTGTCTGCAAGAGATATCCAAAGTATCTGAAAGATTGGAAACAAGCTATGGAAGATGCTTACATTATCGCGGCAGCAAAATCCGGACAGAGTATGGAGAAAGGGAGAGAGCGTTATAATGAAAGAGCTTTTGCTACGGATCTTAAGATTGGGGATCGTGTACTAGTAAAGAGATTGTTAGAACGTGGAGGACCGGGAAAATTACGCTCATTCTGGGAGGATGATGTTTATATTGTTATCAAGAGACCAGATCTCCAAAACGCTGTTTATGAAGTGGAACCAGAGAATCGTACAGGAAGGAAGCGAACACTTCACCGTAACTTGTTGTTACCTTGTCCATTCTTACCGTACGTGGCTGATACGAACGACTCAGCAAAAGTTACGAACGACTTGACGAAGGTCCGTCATCATCGCAGAGAGCAAGAAGAAAATCTATCTCAATCAGATTCTGTTGTACAATCTGAAGAAGAACGTTCGAGTGATGACTGGGAGAATGACGTAGGTCTTGATCCAAATCAACTTACGGAAGTTACGCAACATATTCATGACCAAAGTGAACTTGCTGCCGCTGCTGAACAGACCGAAACCGAGATGCCATTACCAATTGTGGACGAACAATCGGATACTGTGATAGATGAAGTTCCAAACGATGAAGAACCTGGCAATGTGACAATGAATACGCCTATGTCTCCATCGTCTGACATTTCCGCGGATGAACACTTCACACCACGACCTCAAAGAACACGTAACCCTCCTGTAATGTTTTCGTATTATGGTCTAGGACAACCAGCAGACATTCGAGGACACGTGCAAGCGATATCTTCACAGGTCGTACCCATGCCAGTATTGTACAATAGACCTCCGATGATACCACAATACTACAACCAATATGTTAATTCGTTTACACCACGTGGATATGGACCACCTATATTGGGGCCAACTGTACACTTCCAGTCCCAACCATGCTACGTTAATCCGAGATTTTAAGACTCTGGACCAGAATTTATTTCAATTGATTGCTGGAGACTTATAATGCTTACTAAAGCGACTTAACTACGTTACATTCGTTTATTATCGTTGCTGAATATTCGCAAGACATCGTTTGTTTGACTCAAAGAAAAAAAACTCGTTAATACTGTATCGCCAACGAATAGATGTATTCAAGAACCAGCCGACAATTGTCGAAGACTGCTTCAAATACGTTTTGAATGATGCTGCGCAGCTGGACTTTCTATTATCACTGATAACATGTGCACTTTATCTGTGGATGATAGACATTGACTCATGAGATTGATAGACATTTGAAGCTGATGAATTTCAAGGAAAAGGACAATCCAAGGACGCTATCTAGTTATGTCAAATGTCAGGAGACATTTATTTAGAGGGGGGAGAGTGTGAGGGCTCTTACCTACCCCCTGGCTTACCCCCGGGTAAAATTTTGATTAAAAGACACTAAAGGGGCTAGACCCGTGAAAGAGTGAGAGAGAGAGGAGGATCTTTGTAAAAAGGAGTGGGAAGAGAAAACGAAACAAGTAAAGGGTTTTAGATCGGTAAGAAACTTTTTTTGATGTGATTCGTAAAATAGTGATACAGTTTTCAAATTGTCGTGTTATCTTTCATCTCACATTGCTGATGTGTTAGATATCGCTGCGTACATGTCACATCAACTTTGAGGAATACTGCAGCGGTTGAGTTTTACGTAAATTTGAGCTTCATCGGTGCAGGAAAGGCGCGATCTGTTTGCCAAAGTCTTGTCTTGTCAATAATGTAAAAAAGCGGATGCCATACACATTTTCTTAAATTCTACTCAGTATAGTACATATAGCGAGATTCCTGGCTTCTCTGCTATTAAAGTTTCCTTGCTGATGCCCTGACAATATTTAGACCCATTCAGGGCAAAAATTGAGGCAAGCTGTTGTTTTGAGTGCTGCTGATATTAGCCACAGTTTTGGAAGCAAACGCGAGTAAAAATATTTTTGGCTTAGAAATAACGGTTGGCAAGGAAATGAAGTCTGCATCCAAGAAGAAAAAATTTCTGAGAGTCATAGTATTTAATAAAAATATCAATTATATTTGTGATTAGACCCATTCAGGGCGACGGTGCTCTACACGATACCCAGGAACGCCGGAGAGGGGGGGCGCAGGGGGGCAAGCACCCCTCTTGCCCTTTTGTAAGAAAGGCAAGGGGCAAGAGTTCCCTTTAATGAAACTATACACTTCTTTAACAACGTTAAGTACGATGATATGAAAATCATAGATTCAGCCCTTAAGTCGAACAATCATTGTAGCTTGCATTAGTCATACCATAGCGTAGACTTGCTCCAAGTCTATTCCGTGGTTTATCAGCACTCAGGAAAATATCACCTCTGGAGCAAGTCTAACCATAGCGAGGAGAGAACGTTATTTTTCGGCCCTAGAAATTTCCCCATGGAGGATTCCCACAACCCAAATTTTCGGCTCACTTCGCCCATTGCTCCAGCATCCCTGACGATACCGTTTTCATTTCATGTCGGATTGGAATTCTGTTCACAGATGGCGGAGAACGGTTAAGCAATGCTTACACGACTAAGAAATTCATACAAACATACTAAGATTTAATCATATCTGCTGGTTAACTGTGTTAAATTTCTCTTCAATCCTCTATTAATGACACAGACTCCTATCTCCCCATCTCAATGTTTTTGAAAAAATTTAGAATTTTGAAAAAGTTTAGAATTTTGAAAAAAATTTAGAATTTTGAATTTTTTCATAAAAACTAAAAAATACTCTGATCCAGGCTATGATTTTGTTTACTTAGGCCACAATTCTGTTGTGTTGTGTTGTTGCAGTTGTATTGTCCACATTGTGTATTCAATACAACTGCAACAACACGACGGAATTTGTGGCCTAAACGAAAACACAGAGGGATGGACAATGTTAACAAGCAGATGATTCAACCTTAGTACATTTGTATGTATTACTGAAGCGTGCATGTATTACTGAACCATTCTCCGCCACCTGTGTTCTGCTCACACGGGGACACTTCGCTGTGCCTTGCAATGGATGCCGCATACACTCTGTTCAGCACCCCAGATGAATGGAAGGCTCCTAGAAGTGATAATGACGGGTTGTAACGTTCCGTATTAGTTGATAGGCCTACCGGATTCAACCGTTTACACAATATCGCGTTGGTTTCATGCCACTTTCAGTGCGTTTTCATTTGAAAGCGAAAAAAACGGTATGAGGCGTATCGGATTGGTGCGTCCTTATAATCAGTATTGTGTAAAGAAAAGGCCAATCCGATATGAAATCAATCCGATATGAGATGAAAACAGTTGTGAAGAAAGAACCAACTTATCAATAATTTAGACTCATTACTAAAAATTGTAGAAGTTTTTCATGTCAAATTGGCCTTATGGGGCCACTTCGCCTCAAAGTTTATTTTAAATCTATATCAGCTGAGGTTTCAACGTTGTCCCAAGGGCCTTTTTACCATATTGGGAAGCAGACAAAAAGTCTCAGTCCCAGTATAACCAAGACCCTGCGGACCAGGCTGTAGAGATTTGAGAAAACGCAAAACCTTCGCAAGCAAAACAGTTCAATTGCTTTTATTTGCGCAAATTTTCATATGACAAAGAAATTGAGCCAGATTTTAGCCCACTACGGTTTCTTATGTTATCATCAGCGCTTTCACATGAAAAATTGAGTGAATGACAGCGGCCATAAAATCTATCAACTCCTTGTATCGGTACACTTTTCATTCTGTGAACAAGGTATGACGACAAGCATTGGTATTCGTATCACAGTTCTCCTTGCTTATTACTAGGTTCTTTTAGCAGCAAGACGCTGACGTCTTTGAAAACACAGCTGCTTTTTTTATGTTTTTAGAGCATTCCAATTTTCCAGCCTTTTCGCTCCTAGAAAGGTGCTCACTGACAGACAAGTTCCGATGATGATGAACGGGCGCGCCCTCGGCAATGCCAGGGATACCAAAGAGCGAGCGAAGCGAGCTCTTTTACTTCTTAAACAAACTGATAATTAAAAAAACGGAGAATGTGAGGCAAACGATGAAACTTCACTTATCGACTTTCCACCATATTGCAAAAGCCGTCGTTAGTTGTTAAATCCAGAAGACGTCGACGGTTACATTCCTGTGGGCAAAAACGGTTAAAAAGATTGATCAATTTGACGTAAATTAATCTTTTTACCAGATTATGTCCACTAGAAAATCTTAATTGTTCACACCTTCTGGACTTGTCAACTAACAATATTTCTTGCACGTCTAAAACTTTTTAGTTCTTTCGTTTAGAAGTTTGAATTTGAACTTTTTTGTGATTCCCAGCATTAGAGGAGAGACTCCTAAACCTTTTGGCTTTCATGGAAACAATTTTCGATTGATTAAAAATATGCACGCTGCATTTAACCTAGACATATATGCATATCAAAAGAACCTATCCAAAGAAATGATACTGAAAATAAATTATGGCCAAACATATAGTAAAAAATTCACAACATACTTTAAATGTTTCCATCTTCTTCTCGAATTCCAAAACAATCATTCGTCAAAAAGTCTAAATGAGGGATTCTTCTTAAAGCTTCATGAACATGCAAAGGAGTCACCAAAACTGGACCTAAATTTGATTCAAAGTTCTTGGCTGTTGCATAAGAGTGTGTTAGAATCTCTCGGATCATGGCTTTCATTGCAGTTAATAATAATTGTTGTAGTACAGGGACTTTTTGGCCGTTAACATCAATAGATGGGAGATGAACCTCAATTTGAGCCGCAGCCTCGTAGATCCAATCTGTCGCGAAAGACGGCGAGGCAGATGGCAATTTAGAAATGTCAATCAAGGGTTCTTCTTTCTGAGATTCTGCAGAGCGACTTTCCACGTTCAGACCAACAACATCTAAAATATCATCTTCTTCGTCAATCTTGTCTCCATTGTCTTCTGTCAGCATTTCTAGTCGCGATTCTTTACAGCTGATATCATGCAATAAGTCTTCAAATGACGTCAGCGAATTAATTTGTTTTATACTCAAAGAAGACAGGCAACAACTGCACCAGCCCTTCGTCACTGCGGAGGCATCATATTTTGCTTTTAACGGGACGCATTTACCACAGCGTGGGCAGTAATGGAGGATCTGGGAATCAGCGACGCTAGTCTCGAGCTCTGGTGGGGTATAGCCATGCCTTCTACACCACATCATCACTTCCTTTGTCGAAATATGGTCCACCGCAGTGGTTGAGATGAGAAATCGTTTGAAATCTAAGGCTCTTTGCCACTCTGAAGCTCGACGTTTCGAGTAAGACCAAGCTTTGTATTGGTCTAAAGTCTTTGCGCAGTAATGCAACTTCGATCGTTCTCGATGCTCGTAAACTAATGGGAAACGTGAAATGTTCTTCTCTAAAGCTTGCTGCATTCGTGAATCAATAGATTCGACTTTTTTAGTTCCAATGGAAATCAAAGGTGATGCCACACGGCTGCAAGGTTCTGTCAGAGGTGTGCTATTATTTGATGATGCTGCCGATGTCTTCAAGAAACCTCTGCTGTCAAATTTGTCGATCAGAAAATCTTTCAATTCTCTTGCTTCTTTTCTTTTACCTTCCTCTCTCAGTTCACTTCTTGTTTCATTTGAGGATAATTTGCCTTTGAAAACTCGCTGTTGGAGATCAAACTCGTGCACTCTTTTCCCATTTTCGAATTGCTCTTTGCATGTTTCTCTCAAAACACTGGCAGACAACTTCTTTGCTTCCCTCTGTTCCGCAGCCTCTCTTGTATGCGTTCTTTCATTCGATACTTCTTGAGGTTTTGATGCCTCATTCACCGTATGCCTTTGCAGCTCCAACTCGACACTCGTTTCCGCTCCAACAGTTTGCAAACCGGTGTATGTTTTATCAAGCTTCAGGTTATGAATTATGTCAACTGGTTTGTTCCGGGCATCGTTGAAGACCAACTGAATACGAACAGGAAATTCACCCCAACCTCTCCTTGTAACTGTAAAAGGTGGCCTGGAAACCTCGATAATGTCATTGGGCATGTAACTTGGATGGAGAAAAAACCACACACGTTTGACGAAGCTTGAGATATCCGGATGTTCCGGAGATCCCCGAACATAAACCATCCATTTATGAGTGGCCTGGTCATTTTTCTCTCTTTTCTCTAAAGGAATAAATTTCGAGATGTTTCCAACGATAATATTCTTTGTTGCATAAAAGCGGTTTGAGAGAACGGCTTCATTATTCGTTCCAAATTGTCCCGATACTCCATTTAGTCCCAAAACCTGCTGCAATTTATGATCAGCCTCTTTTTCATAATTTACTACCTCAGTCCGGGAATCCTTAGCTCCAAGTCTACTTTCTGCATCAAGAGATCTTGAGCTAGAAGGCTCCTCTGTTTTCTTTAAATCCTTGGAAAGTTTACTTGTCGTTGACCTCTGTTCTTTACTTCGTACTCGCTTGACCTTGTTCAAACCTCCCCCACGAATTAATTTTCCGTTGCAGCCATAATAGTTTGCTAAAAGATATGCTCTTAATTTATCCAGCATTGCTTTTGTTTGTGATATCCTGCTCTCAATTTGCATAATCTCATTTTCTTTAGTTTGTATTTCCCCATCAAACTGTCTCTCAAAAATTTCTTGGATCTTCTTGACAGATTCCTCTCTGTTTGACAGTTCTTCATCTCGCCTGCGGAATGAATCTAGGGTTTCGACGACTTGCTCATAATCTGGATCTTGTTTTCTGTAACCATCTCTATCTGACATCTGAAAAAGACGTTTATCGCAGTAAATAACTCTTACCGGGAGTCCTAAAAACACAACCCATATCTTCGAAATTGAAGTATTAATGCCACAAAGAGCAGTAGTAATAAGCGGAAAAACATTTGAGGTAGAAAGACAAAAAGACGGCGTTATAAGTATGGAACGCGTTTCACCCTTTCAGTGAGGAATCTTCAGCCTGAAGAAAATTAAAACAAGTTACGATCTTAAATACAACAAATTTCCATTTGACGTCAAATCAGTAAGTAAATATACAAGTTACGTCTGTACAGCTCGCTTTTACTTCATTGGTCTCGGTTTAATTCAGGGCGAAACTTTCTTATAAAATGTTGCTCGCTTTTACTTCATCGGTCTCGGTTTAGTTCAGGGCGAAACTTTCTTATAAAATGTTGCTCGCTTTTACTTCATCGGTCTCGGTTTAGTTCAGGGCGAAACTTTCTTATAAAATGTTGCTCGCTTTTACTTCATCGGTCTCGGTTTAGTTCAGGGCGAAACTTTCTTATAAAATGTTGCTCGCTTTTACTTCATCGGTCTCGGTTTAGTTCAGGGCGAAACTTTCTTATAAAATGTTGCTCGCTTTTACTTCATCGGTCTCGGTTTAATTCAGGGCGAAACTTTCTTATAAAATGTTGCTCGCTTTTACTTCATCGGTCTCGGTTTAGTTCAGGGCGAAACTTTCTTATAAAATGTTGCTCGCTTTTACTTCATCGGTCTCGGTTTAGTTCAGGGCGAAACTTTCTTATAAAATGTTGCTCGCTTTTACTTCATCGGTCTCGGTTTAATTCAGGGCGAAACTTTCTTATAAAATGTTGCTCGCTTTTACTTCATCGGTCTCGGTTTAGTTCAGGGCGAAACTTTCTTATAAAATGTTGCTCGCTTTTACTTCATCGGTCTCGGTTTAGTTCAGGGCGAAACTTTCTTATAAAATGTTGCTCGCTTTTACTTCATCGGTCTCGGTTTAATTCAGGGCGAAACTTTCTTATAAAATGTTGCTCAATTTATTCGCGATAAGTTTTGATATGATTTATTTGATATTTAGTAAGTACAGTAAAAACCCGCACATAAGAACATTCATTTATTAAGAACCTACAGCCTGAAATGATGAATTTTGTACCCAATAAATAAGAACCATTTTAGCCTGATATTTTCACCAGGTTCTTAATAAAGGGTATAAAATTCATTCTTTCATTCACTAGGAAATAAATTCAGCTATGGCGAGAAGAGCGTTGATGACAAAATGGACCTAAGGGAAAACAAGGAACTCTTCACAAAACTTTTAGAAAAAACTGGTTTACTAATGACTCTGGATGGGTCAGGAGATGAGAAAGGACTATGTCTTTTAACACAGAGCTTTGCGTTGCTTGTAATATTGGCAGCATGTTTTCAATGCTAAACCTTCAACTATCCTTTGTTTTCTTGCATTTTTTGGAGCCTATGTTAAGAACCTACACCCTGATTGTGGGATTTACCTCATAGAATAAGAACCTAAACAGGCTGAGTTAAAAATCTTAGGTTCGAATGTGCGGGTTTTACTGTATTTCTTAACCTCCCTCATCAGTTTGATGTCTCAGCTGTTAAAAACGTTCAAAATTTAAACTCGAGTCAACAAAATAAAAACTAAATATAATTTCCTATCCAACATAAATTACATTTGTACCCCTTTCTGGTGCCACTCCAACAAATTTGTAGTCCAATATTGATTATGTCAAATAGGCAGCCCTCATATTTGCATAACCATTCCAAGAAAATTTCTCAACGTTTTAACTTTCAAATCTTAAATTTCTTGGTGTTTACAGTTGAGACATCTTCTTCCTATATGTAGAAACTTGAAGATATCCTTTTCCACTTGTTACTTTTCCTTGGCATCATTTTGATATGACGTCTAATATGAAGCAGACTTGGGACTTGGGTATAGTGTGCTTTGTGCAAATGTGCTGTTTTGACTGCCCTCAAGGGACTGCCACTTCAACTGACTGCGCTTTTCTCTCCTCCCCAGTAACCAAAGTCTGCAAGCAGGCTACCATGTTTAAGCTACGACCCTGTTTGTCCCACTGAATTTAGGTTTACAGTAGAGGAGGGGCTGGATTGGGACGAAGTAAGTACTTTTGGGGAAATTGTTTCCATGGAAGGAAACGTACACAGGGGTCGAGGAAATTGAAAATAATGCTTCCCTTGAATATCGTGCTAAGATGCAGTGATAGGAAATTCAGCTGAAAAAGTCATTTTCTAGAATGATCGAATCATTAGCCAGCAAACAGAGCAGAAAGTGCGTAGAATAACGCCATCGACCAATCTGAGATAAGGCAGTGTTCGGATAGATAAGCTTTCTGAAATGATAAATCAAGAGTTCAAGGCCCTAGGAAGAAAATATCAAGTGTTGCCTAATTTTGGGAACTGTTGCAGGGAGCCAAGGGGGCTCAAAGTTACTAGTTTTTGCGCATGCGTGCGCAGTTTCTGCTCTGTCTAGCTAGCCATTAATGGCACTCATTATGAATAAGTCAACTTTAGAGGATGATGTAACTGGCCTGCACAGAGATTAGCATTCGCAGCATCACCGAAGGTAAAAGGACCCCTTCAATACAGCTACAGATGCAAACATCGCAGTTGAAGTTGCAGAATCTCTGCAAACAATGGCGCTATTCATTGGGGAAGGTAGGCGACCACACTGAAGCAAAATGTACCCAACAAGACTAAATTCTGTTTTTCAGGCGATTCTTTTCTTACGAAACGCGTCTAATTTTTTATTGAAGGCAACTTTGGCAGTAACACTCATATCCCACTGACTTTCAGCTAAAACAGCATCAACAATCATTTGGGGTTATGAACGAATTAATGTTCATAAGCTCTTGCTTGTTTAGCCCAAGGCAGACTTTGTAATCAACCACAAGGATCATATGTTTTAAATGTGTGGTTTAGTAGTTTTCTTTCTTTTATGTGCATGTTTATTTCCTTGGGGTATACACAGCCTTTTGCTCCCCAGCCAGGGGGCGGATCCAGGATATTTAGTGTCAGGGTTGCATTGCGGCAAAGCTGCAGTGGCCTAGAAAAACTTTTAGGGCCATGCCCATTTAGTTTTGAGGGAACGCCCTTTTTCAGTACAGTTTTTGGACCACATCCTTAGTTTCTTTAAGGGAAGTCTGTTTTTGATTGAAGTTATCCATAATAACACTTGCTAAGTTCTGTAGAAATTTCGAATGTGCACAATTATGATAGAAGCTCTAACGCCACTTGATCGAATCTTGTGTCAAGTCTAGGAAAGCACAGAGTCCATGTGCCCTGAGTGCAAACAGAGTTCACAAGACAGAGAAGTCTCTGGGTAGGAGAGTTTGAAGCTATCATCTGTCTTGCCGAATCAGATTTGGGTTGGAGCGGGTTGTTGGCACTGGGTTGAGACCTCAAAATGAATATGCCACCGAGTTGGTTTTTCCTTCCACCTTTGTAATATTTCGCAATTAGTCATGCTATCAAACAAATGTGGTATGACAACAGATAATTTTGTTCTGTCTCCTGAATGCAGTACAACGAAAGAGTGATTGAAATCCTCACTTCTGGTCAGCAAAAGCTGATATCAGCAGCAGAATTCAAAGTTTGCGCCTTCATATGATAGATGTTCACGAATGGAACAGCATTTAAAACAGAGGGAATTGTTCTCTGGAAATCTGACCGGTTTATTCAAACCTGTCAACCCAGCCTAGATCAGCCCCTGCCCAGGGAATTTGTTCCTGTAGCACTGTTGAGTAATTCCTGTAAGTTGTGTAGGCCATACTATGCATTGAATATGTATCTATATATGTATGTTTGCATGTATGTATGAAGTATCTTACTGGATTATATATAAATGCATGTTTGATGCACCTTATTGGATTATATATAAAATATCTTCTTACAATATTTTGATGAATACACGAGGTGTCTGATCTGTGTGACATCATCAACAATGACCAACACATTTGATGGTAATTCTGGGTGCCAGTGAGAAGTAGAATGCAGTCTTAGCATCAGAAATTCTTCTAAGGGCCTCTTTCATGAATAGAAAAAAAGGGCGTCTTTACATGATCCCATTTGGCTGTGATATCCTAGTAATTTTCATTTTATTTTTACATGGGGCGGAATTTCATCCCATCCCATCCTGCTGCTAGCATGTTTTCAGCCTGTCTTGACATGGTGGAATGATTTTTTCCATATGGGCAGGATAGCCAGCTTTGCCAGGACAAAACTGACATCAATGTACGTGTGATATTGATAAATCATATGTTATGTTAATCAATGAAACATATGAGGCCATATGAAACTCCCTTTCATCGTAGATAGTTGAACTTGGCTGCTAACATCTGATAGCCCCTTCCCCCTCTTATTAACAGACATGCAGACTTTTTGTTTACCTACTTCACTAAGAATTTTAGTTGGAGCTTTACCTAGACCAATACTGGTGTATACCTGTGAACATGACAGACTTCTCACCCCCTTTCTTCCCCTTTCTGACATTATTCAGTGATGAAAGTTTGCAAAATATTATTGAAAAAGCTGTCATGTTCTATTCCCCCCTGCTTAAATGGATTTGTTAATGCATCGCTCCCCCAATAATGGCCAAATTCCACAGTCAATGGCAAACTGGATATTTGCCCTACCCCAGACTGGAAAGTTTATACTACATGCACAAATTCTTGTGCACTTGGGAAAGTATATGGTTTTCAATCTGAGCTATTGAGTTGGCAATGAATAAGAGATCTATTGCCTTAATATATTGTGCAGCACAACTTACATACAATACAAGTAAGGCCCCATTTACAATATACTTTTTCAAATGAAAACGGTACGCAATCATGCCGTTTTGGCCTTCTGTTTACACTAAGATGATTTTATAACTGGCATCAAATGAATACAATTTTGAAAACAGCACAATCTAAAAACAGCATGAAATGTTTCAGTGTAAACACTTGAAAATGGAAAATTTTATTACTGATTGTAAGGGAGGCAAATTATTCTTTTGTCTCTCTTTGAATCCGTAACGATGTTGTTCCCTTTTCAAGCGTTTACACTGAAATGTTTAACGCCACTTTTTAATCATTCCATTTTCAAAACTGTCTCCATTTGATGCCGGTAACGAAAACGTTTTGGTGTAAACAGAAGGCAAAAATGACATGATTTTGTACCGTTTTCATTTGAGAATGGCATAGTGTAAACAGGGCCTAAATATACAATCCTATTGATACAAACTTTGCAAAAGATGCGTGGATGACTGTGCAGATAACATGAAAGTGCACGGGGGATTAATCCCCTGTGCATGTCAAACTTTCTAATCTGGTTTGGAAAAATTACATTGATTTTCTACGTTTGAGGGGCAGAGGGGGTGGGGGTATTTGGAAAACGTTCAATGGACCTTTTGCGTGAAAGAATCGATTTGTGTGCTGCCCCTTATTTATTTAATTACTGCGGCCGAAGGTCGCTCACTAATCTGTGTGTAGCTGAGTGAATTTGAGATTTGAGTGCATACCTTGCTAATTAGGCAATTGTTAAAACAATTGCAGTCACATGCCACAACTTTATTTGATTGGTGGAAAAGAAGAATGAATAGGTTATCATTGGTCGGCCTAACAATTAGTCGGGTTTGCATTGGCTGACTTGAAGAAAAGAATAACCAACAATAGGGCGACACAGCGACTGCAACTGATGAAGGAAATATTGCATATTGCAGTGACTTTGCAGTGAAGTTGGAAAGGGGCTGGAGCTCGAGATTTCATTTCAAGTTACAAACAAATACTAGGAAATTGCCGTTTTGGAAGGTGGAAGCTTTTATGGGACCTGGTAAACAACAAGAAAGATCCAAAACTTACAGAGATGCAAAGCTGTGCTCGAAATCAGTGGATAACTCAAGAAACCAAAACAAGTTCACTTTCAAGCTTTAGTTCCTCATGATCAAAGCTAAATTGCACATTGGTTCAATATAAGAAGCAAACTCTCCACCAGAACAATTTGTTACGTCACAGCAACTGAAACACTTTTACTGTAGAACATAACAAGCTCAAGAAGTCCACCTTTGAATCTCCAAGCACTGCATCTCCAAGCACTGCAAAGTGACAAACCCTCGGTAAACTTGCTTTGAGATGCGTCCTAAAATCAACTTCCTCTTATAGATTCCTCCCTTTCAACACAAGTCAATGAAAACAAATTTGAATAACAGTGTAATTCATTTCCATGGATGCAAGGTCAAAGTACTAAAGCCAAATTCCTTGTTTCCTTCAAATGTCCGTTCCATCATTTCAAATCCTCCGCAGAGGCAATCCTGTTGAAAGAACCCCTTGTAGCGAAACAGCACCAGACGGTAGGCCTAATAAGTCTGCCTGAAAGACTTGCGGCAAGTCTACACTTCTGGGGACAATCTTTCCTGATTCAAAATCATTTTATATCCAACAATACTATGATTCAGCTACCCAGCCGCATGTTGTAATTTACAAGTTTTACATGTTCTATTATTAGGCTGCTGAGGTGTCTCTTGAGTGCGCAGCAGACATCAGCAGAAAGATTTTTAGGTGTGGAATTTTGAGAAGAGCAGTGCAGTGCGTACTTGCTGATGTGACATTACTGTCATACATACCTTGCTTCATCTGTAAAAGATTTCCATAGATTCTTGCATGACTCTTAACAGTTTCTTCCGTACGACAATCACGTGGCCGGCCGGCTCCATGCCTGGATGCGTGGGCCTAATCGTAAATGTTTGGCGCCTAGCCTCGTTCCTGGTCTCCTGCGCAGAGGATGGGGTGCGCACAGATCAGTGAATCAGTGAGTGAGTCAGGTGAGTCACAATGGTGAGTCAGGCAGTCAACCAGAGGGAGGCAGCAGTCTACCATAGGGAGATAGGCAGAGGATGATGAACGAGCAGTCTACCAGGCCTACCAGACGGAGACAGGCAGTCTACCAGAGGGAGACAGGCAGTCTACCAAGAGGAGAGAGACAGGCAGTCAAAACCGGTTTTAAAAACCATTCTTGTGCAAAGGCGCACTAAGACACAGAGATACAAGGGAGCAACAAGGACAGATTTTGTAAGACAATAGCATTCGACATAGAGGAGCTAAGCTTTGGAATGAAATTCCGGTTGAATTAAGAAACTCTCACTCAAAAGCTTCATTCAAAACTAAGGTAAAGATCTATTTTCTGTGCCATAATTACACCCAGTGATTCACATACTATTCTTTGTGTATACCTTACCTTATCTTGTCTTTCTGCACCTGTTTTCAATAACATCATAATAATTCAATATCTTTTTAGTTAGGGGGTGCTCCCTCCTCGATTAGCCTGCCTATTGAGGGAGCCCCTCCTTTAAGAAATTCCCCTAATCTCACTGCAGCTCTCCATACTCACCTATTTAGTCTCTCAACATTTTGCTTTAATTATATCATCCTGTCCTGTTCTTCTTTCTATTTTGTGTGCTGTATTTAATTTTAGTTTATCATTGTTAATAAGATAGGTGGGTATGTTGAACTGTAGTGATGTATTAGATGAATTTTAAAATGAATGAACTGAACTGAACTGATCCGTTGCTTTTTTGACACCTAAATTCAAAGAGATTTGCGAATGCAGACAAAGGAAATTAACTCGAGCAGAAATTCGAAACAAATAAAGCAGCAAAGTTTCTCTCAGACTCAGGTAGCTATCTCGCTCGTTGTGCATTCCACAAATGGCTTTAAAGAGCAACCATGAGCGTATATCGAAAGAAGGAGGACATATCTAAACATCTACCACGGGCATTATACTTTTGTTGTTCAGAAGCAGAGCAGTGAGTGCTTGGATCACACCCTAAAAATACGAGAATTGAATCGCCTCTAAGTCGGTTCCTATACCAAACAAATAAAATGCTGGCGGTAGATGTTTAGATGTATCCTCCTTCTTTCCATATAATGGTAGAGAGTTGTACGAATAAACTTTATAGAAGAAATTTGGATGCAAAAAAGACAAGATATTTAGCACACTGAGGCCTTTCTGACTTATGTCTTCATCAGAGTGTAACTTACAAAACTAAACTGATTTTAAGATTACGTTATGCTTATATAGACTTAATCCTACACAATACAACAAGAATTAGCACCGACATTTTCTATAAGGAAACTAACCCTCACAAATACCTAAACTTTAATAGCGCCCATCCGACCCACATAAAGGACACTATACCTTTCAATCTCGCTAAAAGAATCGTAGTTTTCGTCTCCGATCCTCAGATCGTGGAAATTCGTTTAAATGAACTCGAACATTGGTTACTCGACTGCAGTTACCAAAAAACTTAATCAAGCAAGCGTTCCATCGAGCAAAACTCCAAGGCCCAGCGCCTGAACCAAAAGAGAAAGACATAATACCCCTCGTGACAACCTACTACCCAAGTTTAAAATATAACAATGTCTTGAAGACCATCTCATCACTCTTGAAAAGTTTTAAGAACAGCGCAACTAAACAAAAGTTTATTAATTGCAAACCACTGCTAGCCCTCAAGCAACAACCTAATATTACATCAATACTTACAACCGCAAAATTTAATTCAAAAGATAATCCCAGAACCAAACTCTTTGGCTCCCTCCGAGAACCAAACTCTGTCTCCCTCTGGGAGACAACTTCTGTCTCCCTCTGGGAGACAACCTCTTTCTCCCTCTGGGAGACATCCTTTGTCTCCCTCTGGGAGACAACATTTGTCTCCCTCTGAGAGACAACATTTGTCTCCCTCTGGGAGACAACCTGTCTCCCTCCGGGAGACGACATCTGTCTAACCCTGGGAGACACCCTTTGTCTCCCTCTGGGAGACAACCTCTGTCTCCTTCTGGGAGAAACCCTTTGTCTCCCTCCGAGAGAAAACCTCTGTCTCAATCTTGGACACAACCTGTCTCCCTCTGAGAACCAAACTCTGTCTCCCTCTGGGAGACAATTTCTGTCTCCCTCTGGGAGACAACCTCTATTTCCCTCTGGTAGACACTCTTTGTCTCCCCCCGGAGACAACCGACTTCTCCCTCCGGGAGACACCCTTTGTCTCCCTCCGAGATCCAAACTCTTTCTCCCTCTGGGAGACAACCTCTGTCTCCCTCCAGGAGATAACCTCTGTCTCCCTCCGGTAGACAAACTTTTTCTCCCTCCGAGGGACAATATCTGTCTCCCTCTGGGAGACAACCTCTCTCCCTCCGGGAGACGACCTCTGCCTCCCCCTGCGATACAACATTTGTCTCCCTCTGGGACAAAACCTCTGTCTCCCTCTGCGAGACACCCTTTTTCTCCCTCTAGGAGACAACCTCAGTGTACCTCTGGTAGACACCTTTTGTCTCCCTCCGGGAGACAACCTCTGTCTCCCTCTGGGAGACAACCTGACAACCTGTCTCCCTACGGGAAGCAAACTCTGTCTCCGTCCGGGAGACAACTTCTGTCTCCCTCCGGTAAACAGCCTCTGTCTCCCTCTGGGAGACACCCTTTGTATCCCTCCGGGAGACATCCTCTGTCTTCCTCTGGTAGACACCTTTTGTCTCCCTCCGGGAGACAACCTCTGTCTCCCTCTGGGAGACAACCTGTCTTCCTACGAGATCAAACTCTGTCTCCGTCCGGGAGACAACTTCTGTCTCCCTCCGGTAGACAGCCTCTGTCTCCCCCTGGGAGACACCCTTTGTCTCCCTCCGGGAAACAACCTCTGTCTCCCTCTTGGAGAAACCCTTTGTCTCCCTCCGGGAGACAAGCTCTGTCTCCCTCTTGGAGACAACCTGTCTCCCTCCAAGAACAAAACTCTGTCTTCCTCTGGGGGACAACCTCTGTCTCCCTCTGAGAGACACCATTTGTCTCCATCCGGGAGACAACTTCTGTCTCCCACTGGGAGACACACTTTGTCTCCCTCTGGGAGACAACCTCTCCCTCAGGGAGACGACCTCTGCCTCCCCCTGCGATTCAACCTTTGTCTCCCTCTTGGACACAACCTCTGTCTCCCTCTGCGAGACACCCTTTTTCTCCCTCTGGGAGACAACCTCAGTGTCTCTGTGGTACACACCTTTTGTCTTCCTCCGGGAGACAACCTCTGTGTCCCTCTGGGAGACAACCTGTCTCCCTACGGGAAGCAAACTCTGTCAACGTCCGTGAGACAACCTCTGTCTCCCTCCGGTAGACAGCCTCTGTCTCCCTCGGGGAGACACCCTTTGTCTCCCTCCGGGAGACATCCTCTGTCTCCCTCTGGTAGACACCTTTTGTCTCCCTCCGGGAGACAACCTCTGTCTCCCTCTGGGAGACAACCTGTCTTTCTGCGGGATCAAACTCTTTCTCCGTCCGGGAGACAACTTCTGCCTCCCTCCGGTAGACAGGCTCTGTCTCCCTCTAGGAGACACCCATTGTCTCCCTCCGGGAGACAACCTCTGTCTCCCTCTTGGAGAAACCCCTTGTCTCCCTCCGGGAGACAAACTCTGTCTTCCTCTGGAAGACAACATGTCTCCCTCCAAGAACAAAACTCTGTATCCCTCTGGGGGACAACTTCTGTCTCCCTCTGGGAGATAACCTCTGTCTCCCTCTGAGAGAAACCATTTGTCTCCCTCCAGGAGACAACATTTATCTATCCCTAGGAGAAACCCTTCGTCTCCCTCTGGGACACAACCGCTGCCTCCCTCTGCGAGACACCCTTTGTCTCCCTCTTGAAGACAACCCTTGTCTAATTCTGGGAGACACCCTTTGTCTCCAACTGGGAGACACCCCTTGTCTCCCTCTGGGAGACAACCTCTTTCTCACTCTTGGAGACAATCTGTCTCCCTCCGGGAGACATCCTCTGTCTCCCTCTGGGAAAACCCTTTGTCTCCATCTGAGAGACAACCTCAGTTTCCCTCTTGGAGACAACCTGTCTCCCTCCGAGATCCCAACACTGTCTCCCTCTGAGAGACAACTTCTGTCTCTCTCTGGGAGACAACCTCTGTCTCCCTCTGGTAGAAACCCTTTGTCTCCCTCCTTGAGACAACATTTGTCTCTCTCCAGGAGACAACCTTTGTCTCCCTCCGGGAGACAACCTGTCTCCCTCCGGGAGACAACCTTGTTCTCCCTCCGGGAGACAACCTGTCTCCCTCCGGGAGACAACCTTATTCTCCCTCCGTTAGACAACATTTGTCTCCCTCCGTGAGACAACATTTGTCTCTCTCCGTGAGACAACATTTGTCTCCCTCCGGGAGACATCCTTTGTCTCCCTCCTTGAGACAACCTTTGTCTCCCTCCGGGAGACAACATTTGTCTCCCTCCGTGAGACAACATTTGTCTCTCTCCGTGAGACAACATTTGTCTCCCTTCGGGAGACAACCTTTGTCTCCCTCCATGAGACAACCTTTGTCTCCCTCCCGAAGACAACCTTATTCTCCCTCCGGGAGACAACCTATCTCCCTCCGGGAGACAACCTTATTCTCCCTCCGGGAGACAACCTTTGTCTCCCTCAAGGAGACAACATTTGTCTCCCTCCGGGAGACAACATTTGTCTCCCTCCGGGATACAACCTGTCTCCCTCCGGGGACAACCTTATTCTCCCTCCGGGAGACAACCTTGGTCTCCCTCCAGGAGACAACATTTGTCTCCCTCCGTGAGACAACATTTGTCTCCCTCCGGGAAAAACTCATTGTCTCCCTCCGGGAGACAACCTTTGTCTCCCTCCGGGAGGCAACCTTATTCTCCCTCCGGGAGACAACATTTGTCTCAATCCGTGCGACAACAATTGTCTCCCTCCGTCAGACAACATTTGTCTCCCTCCGGGAGACATCCTTTGTCTCCCTCCGGAAGACAACCTTATTCTCCCTCCGGGAGACAACATTTGTCTCCCTCCGTGAGACAACATTTGTCTCCCTCCGTGAGACAACATTTGTCTCCCTCCGGGAGACAACCTTTGTCTCCCTCCGGGAGACAACATTTGTCTCCCTCCGTGAGGCAACATTTGTCTCCCTCCGGGAGACACTTTTTGTCTACCTCCGGGAGACAACCTTTGTCTCCCTCTGGGAGACAACATTTGTCTCCCTCCGGGAGACAACCTTTGTCTCCCTCCGGGAGACAACATTTGTCTCCCTCCGTCAGACAACATTTGTCTCCCTCCGGGAGACAACCTTTGTCTCCCTCCAGGAGACAACATTTGTCTCCCTCCGGGAGACAACCTTATTCTCCCTCCGGGAGACAACCTTTGTCTCCCTCCGGGAGACAACATTTGTCTCCCTCCGTGAGACAACATTTGTCTCCCTCCGGGAGACAACATTTGTCTCCCTCCGGGAGACAACCTTTGTCTCCCTCCGGGAGACAACCTGTCTCCATCCGGGAGACAACCTGTGTCCCTCCTGGAGACAACCTTATTCTCCCTTCGGGAGACAACCTTTGTCTCCATCCGGGAGATAACATTTGTCTCCCTCCGTGAGACAACATTTGTCTCCCTCCTGGAGACAACCTTTGTCTCCCTCTAGGAGACAACCTTATTCTCCCTCCGGGAGACAACCTTTGTCTCCCTCCGGGAGACAACCTGTCTCCCTCCTTGAGACAACCTTATTCTCCCTCCGGGAGACAACCTTTGTCTCCCTCCAGGAGACAACATTTGTCTCCCTCCTGGAGACAACCTTTGTCTCCCTCTGGGAGACAACCTTTGTCTCCCTCCTTGAGACAACCTTTGTCTCCCTCCAGGAGACAGCATTTGTCTCTCTCCAGGAGACAACATTTGTCTCCCTCCGGGAGACACTCTTTGTCTCCCTCCGGGAGACAACCTTATTCTCCCTCCGGGAGACAACCTTTGTCTCCCTCCGGGAGACAACATTTGTCTCCCTCCGGGAGACAACCTTTGTCTCCCTCCTGGAGACAACCTTATTCTCCCTCCGGGAGACAACCTATGTCTCCCTCCGGGAGACAACATTTGTCTCCCTCCGTGAGACAACATTTGTCTCCCTCCGAGAGACACTCTTTGTCTCCCTCCGGGAGACAACCTCATTCTCCCTCCGGGAGACAACCTTTGTCTCCCTCCGGGAGACAACCTTTGTCTCCCTCCGGGAGACAACCTTTGTCTCCCTCCGGGAGACAACATTTGTCTCCTTCCGGGAGACAACCTTTGTCTCCCTCCGGGAGACAACCTTTGTCTCCCTCCGGGAGACAACATTTGTCTCCCTCCGGGAGACAACCTTATTCTCCCTCCGGGAGACAACCTTTGTCTCCATCCAGGAGACAACATTTGTCTCCCTCCGTGAGACAACATTTGTCTCCCTCCGGGAGACAACCTTTGTCTCCCTCTAGGAGACAACCTTTGTCTCCTTCCAGGAGACAACATTTGTCTCCCTCCGGGAGACAACCTTATTCTCCCTCCGGGAGACAACCTTTGTCTCCCTCCGGGAGACAACATTTGTCTCCCTCCGTGAGACAACATTTGTCTCCCTCCGGGAGACACTCTTTGTCTCCCTCCGGGAGACAACCTTTGTCTCCCTCCGGGAGACAACCTGTCTCCATCCGGGAGACAACCTGTGTCCCTCCGGGAGACAACCTTATTCTCCCTCCAGAGACAACCTTTGTCTCCATCTGGGAGACAACATTTGTCTCCCTCCGTGAGACAACATTTGTCTCCCTCCTGGAGACAACCTTTGTCTCCCTCTAGGAGACAACCTTATTTTCCCTCCGGGAGACAACCTGTCTCCCTCCTTGAGACAACCTTATTCTCCCTCCGGGAGACAACCTTATTCTCCCTCCGGGAGACAACCTTTGTCTCCATCCGGGAGACAACATTTGTCTCCCTCCGTGAGACAACATTTGTCTCCCTCCTGGAGACAACTTTTGTCTCCCTCTAGGAGACAACCTTATTCTCCCTCCAGGAGACAACCTTTGTCTCCCTCCGGGAGATAACCTGTCTCCCTCCTTGAGACAACCTTATTCTCCCTCCGGGAGACAACCTTTGTCTCCCTCCAGGAGACAACATTTGTCTCCCTCCTGGAGACAACCTTTGTCTCCCTCTGGGAGACAACCTTTGTCTCCCTCCTTGAGACAACCTTTGTCTCCCTCCAGGAGACAACATTTGTCTCCCTCCAGGAGACAACATTTGTCTCCCTCCGGGAGACACTCTTTGTCTCCCTCCGGGAGACAACCTTATTCTCCCTCCGGGAGACAACCTTTGTCTCCCTCCGGGAGACAACCTTTGTCTCCCTCCGGGAGACAACATTTGTCTCCCTACGTGAGACAACATTTGTCTCCCTCCGGGAGACAACCTTTGTCTCCCTCCAGGAGACAACATTTGTCTCCCTCCGTGAGACAACATTTGTCTCCCTCCGGGAGACACTCTTTGTCTCCCTCCGGGAGACAATCTTTGTCTCCCTCCGGGAGACAACCTGTCTCCCTCCGGGAGACAACTTGTGTCCCTCCGGGAGACAACCTTATTCTCCCTCCGGGAGACAACCTATGTCTCCATCCAGGAGACAACATTTGTCTCCCTCCGTGAGACAACATTTGTCTCCCTCCGGGAGACAACCTTTGTCTCCCTCTAGGAGACAACCTTTGTCTCCCTCCAGGAGACAACATTTGTCTCCCTCCGCGAGACAACCTTCTTCTACCTCCGGGAGACAACCTTTGTAGACAACCTTTGTCTCCCTCCGGGAGACAACATTTGTCTCCCTCCGGGAGACAACCTTTGTCTCCCTCCGGGAGACAACATTTGTCTCCCTCCGGGAGACAACATTTGTCTTCCTCCGGGAGACAACCTTTGTCTCCCTCCGGGAGACAAAATTTGTCTCCCTCCGTGAGACAACATTTGTCTCCCTCCGGGAGACAACCTTTGTCTCCCTCCAGGAGACAACATTTGTCTCCCTCCGTGAGACAACATTTGTCTCCCTCCGGGAGACACTCTTTGTCTCCCTCCGGGAGACAATCTTTGTCTCCCTCCGGGAGACAACCTGTCTCCCTCCGGGAGACAACTTGTGTCCCTCCGGGAGACAACCTTATTCTCCCTCCGGGAGACAACCTATGTCTCCATCCAGGAGACAACATTTGTCTCCCTCCGTGAGACAACATTTGTCTCCCTCCGGGAGACAACCTTTGTCTCCCTCTAGGAGACAACCTTTGTCTCCCTCCAGGAGACAACATTTGTCTCCCTCCGGGAGACAACCTTATTCTCCCTCCGGGAGACAACCTTTGTCTCCCTCCGGGAGACAACATTTGTCTCCCTCCGTGAGACAACATTTGTCTCCCTCCGGGAGACACTCGTTGTCTCCCTCCGGGAGTCAACCTTTGTCTCCCTCCTTGAGACAACCTTTGTCTCCCTCCAGGAGACAACATTTGTCTCCCTCCAGGAGACAACATTTGTCTCCCTCCGGGAGACACTCTTTGTCTCCCTCCGGGAGACAACCTTATTCTACCTCCGGGAGACAACCTTTGTAGACAACCTTTGTCTCCCTCCGGGAGACAACATTTGTCTCCCTCCGGGAGACAACATTTGTCTTCCTCCGGGAGACAACCTTTGTCTCCCTCCGGGAGACAAAATTTGTCTCCCTCCGGGAGACAACCTTTGTCTCCCTCCGGGAGACAACCTTTTGTCTCCCTCCGGGAGACAACCTTTGTCTCCCTCTAGGAGACAAAATGTCTCACTCCGGGAGACAACATTTGTCTCCCTCCGGGAGACAACCTTTGTCTCCCTCCGGGAGACAACATTTGTCTCCCTCCGGGAGACGACCTTTGTCTCCCTCCGGAGACAACCTTTGTCTCCCTCCGGGAGACAACCTTTGTCTCCCTCCGGGAGACAACATTTGTCTCCCTCCGGGAGACAACATTTGTCTCCCTCTATGAGACAAACTGTCTCCCTCCGGGAGACAACCTTTGTCTCCCTCCGGGAGACAACATTTCTCTCCCTCCGGGAGACAACCTTTGTCTCCCTCCGGGAGACAACCTTTGTCTCCCTCCGGGAGACAACATTTGTCTCCCTCCGGGAGACAACATTTGTCTCCCTCCGGGAGACAACATTTGTCTCCCTCCGGGAGACAACCTTTGTCTCCCTCCAGGATACAACATTTGTCTCCTTCCGGGAGACAACCTTTGTCTCCCTCCGGGAGACAACCTTTGTCTCCCTCCGGGAGACAACCTTTGTCTCCCTCCGGGAGACAACATTTGTCTCCCTCTATGAGACGAACTGTCTTCCTCCGGGAGACAACCTATATCTCCCTCCGGGAGACAACCTTTGTCTCCCTCCAGGATACAACATTTGTCTCCCTCTATGAGACAAACTGTCTTCCTCCGGGAGACAACCTTTGTCTCCCTCCGGGAGACAACCTTTGTCTCCCTCTAGGAGACAAAATGTCTCCCTCCGGGAGACAACATTTGTCTCCCTCCGGGAGACAACATTTGTCCCCCTCCGGGAGACAACCTTTGTCTCCTTCCGGGAGACAACCTATGTCTCCTTCCGGGAGACAACATTTGTCTCCCTCCGGGAGACAACCTTTGTCTCCCTCCGGGAGACAACATTTGTCTCCCTCCGGGAGACAACCTTTGTCTCCCTCCGGGAGACAACATTTGTCTCCCTCCGGGAGACAACCTTTGTCTCCCTCCAGGATACAACATTTGTGTCCCTCCGGGAGACAACCTTTGTCTCCCTCCGGGAGACAACCTTTGTCTCCCTCCGGGAGACAACCTTTGTCTCCCTTCGGGAGACAACATTTGTCTCCCTCCGGGAGACAACATTTGTCTCCCTCTATGAGACAAACTGTCTCCCTCCGGGAGACAACCTTTGTCTCCCTCCGGGAGACAACATTTGTCTCCCTCCGGGAGACAACATTTGTCTCCCTCCTGGAGACAACATTTGTCTCCCTCCAGGAGACAACCTTTGTCTCCCTCCGGGAGACAACATTTGTCTCCCTCTATGAGACAAACTGTCTCCCTCCGGGAGACAACCTTTGTCTCCCTCCGGGAGACAACATTTGTCTCCCTCCGGGAGACAACATTTGTCTCCCTCTATGAGACAAACTGTCTCCCTCCGGGAGACAACCTTTGTCTCCCTCCGGGAGACAACATTTGTCTCCTTCCGGGAGACAACATTTGTCTCCCTCCGGGAGACAACATTTGTCTCCCTCCGGGAGACAACATTTGTCTCCCTCCGGGAGACAACCTTTGTCTCCCTCCGGGAGACAACATTTGTCTCTCTCTATGAGACAAACTGTCTCCCTCCGGGAGACAACCTTTGTCTCCCTCCGGGAGACAACATTTGTCTCCCTCTATGAGACAAACTGTCTCCCTCCGGGAGATAACCTTTGTCTCCCTCCGGGATACAACATTTGTCTCCCTCCGGGAGACAGCCTTTGTCTCCCTCCGGGAGACAACATTTGTCTCCCTCCGGGAGACGACCTTTGTCTCCCTCCGGGAGACAACCTTTGTCTCCCTCCGGGAGACAACCTTTGTCTCCCTCCGGGAGACAACATTTGTCTCCCTCCGGGAGACAACATTTGTCTCCCTCTATGAGACAAACTGTCTCCCTCCGGGAGACAACCTTTGTCTCCCTCCGGGAGACAACATTTCTCTCCCTCCGGGAGACAACCTTTGTCTCCCTCCGGGAGACAACCTTTGTCTCCCTCCGGGAGACAACATTTGTCTCCCTCCGGGAAACAACATTTGTCTCCCTCCGGGAGACAACCTTTGTCTCCCTCCGGGAGACAACCTTTGTCTCCCTCTAGGAGACAAAATGTCTCCCTCCGGGAGACAACCTTTGTCTCCCAAAGGGAGACAACATTTGTCTCCCTCCGGGAGACAACATTTGTCTCCCTCCGGGAGACAACATTTGTCTCCCTCCGGGAGACAACCTTTGTCTCCCTCCAGGATACAACATTTGTCTCCTTCCGGGAGACAACCTTTGTCTCCCTCCGGGAGACAACCTTTGTCTCCCTCCGGGAGACAACCTTTGTCTCCCTCCGGGAGACAACATTTGTCTCCCTCTATGAGACGAACTGTCTTCCTCCGGGAGACAACCTATATCTCCCTCCGAGAGACAACCTTTGTCTCCCTCCAGGATACAACATTTGTCTCCCTCTATGAGACAAACTGTCTTCCTCCGGGAGACAACCTTTGTCTCCCTCCGGGAGACAACCTTTGTCTCCCTCTAGGAGACAAAATGTCTCCCTCCGGGAGACAACATTTGTCTCCCTCCGGGAGACAACATTTGTCTCCCTCCGGGAGACAACCTTTGTCTCCTTCCGGGAGACAACCTATGTCTCCCTCCGGGAGACAACATTTGTCTCCCTCCGGGAACAAACCTTTGTCTCCCTCCGGGAGACAACATTTGTCTCCCTCCGGGAGACAACCTTTGTCTCCCTCCGGGAGACAACATTTGTCTCCCTCCGGGAGACAACCTTTGTCTCCCTCCAGGATACAACATTTGTGTCCCTCCGGGAGACAACCTTTGTCTCCCTCCGGGAGACAACCTTTGTCTCCCTCCGGGAGACAACCTTTGTCTCCCTTCGGGAGACAACATTTGTCTCCCTCCGGGAGACAACATTTGTCTCCCTCTATGAGACAAACTGTCTCCCTCCGGGAGACAACCTTTGTCTCCCTCCGGGAGACAACATTTGTCTCCCTCCGGGAGACAACATTTGTCTCCCTCCTGGAGACAACATTTGTCTCCCTCCAGGAGACAACCTTTGTCTCCCTCCGGGAGACAACATTTGTCTCCCTCTATGAGACAAACTGTCTCCCTCCGGGAGACAACCTTTGTCTCCCTCCGGGAGACAACATTTGTCTCCCTCCGGGAGACAACATTTGTCTCCCTCTATGAGACAAACTGTCTCCCTCCGGGAGACAACCTTTGTCTCCCTCCGGGAGACAACATTTGTCTCCTTTCGGGAGACAACATTTGTCTCCCTCCGGGAGACAACATTTGTCTCCCTCCGGGAGACAACATTTGTCTCCCTCCGGGAGACAACCTTTGTCTCCCTCCGGGAGACAACATTTGTCTCTCTCTATGAGACAAACTGTCTCCCTCCGGGAGACAACCTTTGTCTCCCTCCGGGAGACAACATTTGTCTCCCTCTATGAGACAAACTGTCTCCCTCCGGGAGATAACCTTTGTCTCCCTCCGGGATACAACATTTGTCTCCCTCCGGGAGACAGCCTTTGTCTCCCTCCGGGAGACAACATTTGTCTCCCTCCGGGAGACGACCTTTGTCTCCCTCCGGGAGACAACCTTTGTCTCCCTCCGGGAGACAACCTTTGTCTCCCTCCGGGAGACAACATTTGTCTCCCTCCGGGAGACAACATTTGTCTCCCTCTATGAGACAAACTGTCTCCCTCCGGGAGACAACCTTTGTCTCCCTCCGGGAGACAACATTTCTCTCCCTCCGGGAGACAACCTTTGTCTCCCTCCGGGAGACAACCTTTGTCTCCCTCCGGGAGACAACATTTGTCTCCCTCCGGGAGACAACATTTGTCTCCCTCCGGGAGACAACTTTTGTCTCCCTCCGGGAGACAACCTTTGTCTCCCTCTAGGAGACAAAATGTCTCCCTCCGGGAGACAACATTTGTCTCCCTCCGGGAGACAACCTTTGTCTCCCTCCAGGATACAACATTTGTCTCCTTCTGGGAGACAACCTTTGTCTCCCTCCGGGAGACAACCTTTGTCTCCCTCCGGGAGACAACCTTTGTCTCCCTCCGGGAGACAACATTTGTCTCCCTCTATGAGACGAACTGTCTTCCTCCGGGAGACAACCTATATCTCCCTCCGGGAGACAACCTTTGTCTCCCTCCAGGATACAACATTTGTCTCCCTCTATGAGACAAACTGTCTTCCTCCGGGAGACAACCTTTGTCTCCCTCCGGGAGACAACCTTTGTCTCCCTCCGGGAGACAACCTTTGTCTCCCTCTAGGAGACAAAATGTCTCCCTCCGGGAGACAACATTTGTCTCCCTCCGGGAGACAACATTTGTCTCCCTCCGGGAGACAACCTTTGTCTCCTTCCGGGAGACAACCTATGTCTCCCTCCGGGAGACAACATTTGTCTCCCTCCGGGAGACAACCTTTGTCTCCCTCCGGGAGACAACATTTGTCTCCCTCCGGGAGACAACCTTTGTCTCCCTCCGGGAGACAACATTTGTCTCCCTCCGGGAGACAACCTTTGTCTCCCTCCAGGATACAACATTTGTGTCCCTCCGGGAGACAACCTTTGTCTCCCTCCGGGAGACAACCTTTGTCTTCCTCCGGGAGACAACCTTTGTCTCCCTTCGGGAGACAACATTTGTCTCCCTCCGGGAGACAACATTTGTCTCCCTCTATGAGACAAACTGTCTCCCTCCGGGAGACAACCTTTGTCTCCCTCCGGGAAACAACATTTGTCTCCCTCCGGGAGACAACATTTGTCTCCCTCCTGGAGACAGCATTTGTCTCCCTCCAGGAGACAACCTTTGTCTCCCTCCGGGAGACAACATTTGTCTCCCTCTATGAGACAAACTGTCTCCCTCCGGGAGACAACCTTTGTCTCCCTCCGGGAGACAACATTTGTCTCCCTCTATGAGACAAACTGTCTTCCTCCGGGAGACAACCTTTGTCTCCCTCCGGGAGACAACATTTGTCTCCCTCCGGGAGACATCATTTGTCTCCCTCTATGAGACAAACTGTCTCCCTCCGGGAGACAACATTTGTCTCCCTCCGGGAGACAACCTTTGTCTCCCTCCAGGATACAACATTTGTCTCCCTCCGGGAGACAACCTTTGTCTCCCTCCGGGAGACAACCTTTGTCTCCCTTCGGGAGACAACCTTTGTCTCCCTCCGGGAGACAACCTTTGTCTCCCTCCGGGAGACAACATTTGTCTCCCTCCGGGAGACAACATTTGTCTCCCTCTATGAGACAAACTGTCTCCCTCCTGGAGACAACCTTTGTCTCCCTCCGGGAGACAACATTTGTCTCCCTCCGGGAGACGACATTTGTCTCCCTCCGGGAGACAACATTTGTCTCCCTCCGGGAGACAACCTTTGTCTCCCTCCGGGAGACAACATTTGTCTCTCTCTATGAGACAAACTGTCTCCCTCCGGGAGACAACCTTTGTCTCCCTCCGGGAGACAACATTTGTCTCCCTCTATGAGACAAACTGTCTCCCTCCGGGAGACAACCTTTGTCTCCCTCCGGGATACAACATTTGTCTCCCTCCGGGAGACAGCCTTTGTCTCCCTCCGGGAGACAACATTAGTCTCCCTCCGGGAGACGACCTTTGTCTCCTTCCGGGAGACAACCTTTGTCTCCCTCCGGGAGACAACCTTTGTCTCCCTCCGGGAGACAACATTTGTCTCCCTCTATGAGACAAACTGTCTCCCTCCGGGAGACAACCTTTGTCTCCCTCCGGGAGACAACATTTCTCTCCCTCCGGGAGACAACCTTTGTCTCCCTCCGGGAGACAACCTTTGTCTCCCTCCAGGAGACAACATTTGTCTCCCTCCGGGAGACAACATTTGTCTCCCTCCGGGAGACAACATTTGTCTCCCTCCGGGAGACAATCTTTGTCTCCTTCCGGGAGACAACCTATGTCTCCCTCCGGGAGACAACATTTGTCTCCCTCCGGGAGACAATCTTTGTCTCCCTCCGGGAGACAACCTTTGTCTCCCTCCGGGAGACAACATTTGTCTCCCTCCGGGAGACAAACCTTTGTCTCTATCCGGGAGACAACATTTGTGTCCCCCCGGGAGACAACCTTTGTCTCCCTCCAGGATACAACATTTGTCTCCCTCCGGGAGACAACCTTTGTCTCCCTCCGGGAGACAACCTTTGTCTCCCTCCGGGAGACAACCTTTGTCTCCCTTCGGGAGACAACATTTGTCTCCCTCCGGGAGACAACATTTGTCTCCCTCTATGAGACAAACTGTCTCCCTCCGGGAGACAACCTTTGTCTCCCTCCGGGAGACAACATTTGTCTCCCTCCGGGAGACAACATTTGTCTCCCTCCTGGAGACAACATTTGTCTCCCTCCAGGAGACAACCTTTGTCTCCCTCCTGGAGACAACATTTGTCTCCCTCCAGGAGACAACCTTTGTCTCCCTCCGGGAGACAACATTTGTCTCCCTCTATGAGACTAACTGTCTCCCTCCGGGAGACAACCTTTGTCTCCCTCCGGGAGACAACATTTGTCTCCCTCTATGAGACAAACTGTCTTCCTCCGGGAGACAACCTTTGTCTCCCTCCGGGATACAACATTTGTCTCCCTCCGGGAGACAACCTTTGTCTCCCTCCGGGAGACAACATTTGTCTCCCTCCAGGAGACAACCTTTGTCTCCCTCCGGGAGACAACATTTGTCTCCCTCCGGGAGACATCATTTGTCTCCCTCTATGAGACAAACTGTCTCCCTCCGGGAGACAACATTTGTCTCCCTTCGGGAGACAACCTTTGTCTCCCTCCAGGATACAACAATTGTCTCCCTCCGGGAGACAACCTTTGTCTCCCTCCGGGAGACAACCTTTGTCTCCCTTCGGGAGACAACCTTTGTCTCCCTCCGGGAGACAACCTTTGTCTCCCTCCGGGAGACAACCTTTGTCTCCCTCCGGGAGACAACATTTGTCTCCCTCCGGGAGACAAAATTTGTCTCCCTCCGGGAGACAACCTTTGTCTCCCTCCGGGAGACAACATTTGTCTCCCTCTATGAGACAAACTGTCTTCCTCCGGGAGACAACCTTTGTCTCCCTCCGGGATACAACATTTGTCTCCCTCCGGGAGACAACCTTTGTCTCCCTCCGGGAGACAACATTTGTCTCCCTCCAGGAGACAACCTTTGTCTCCCTCCGGGAGACAACATTTGTCTCCCTCCGGGAGACATCATTTGTCTCCCTCTATGAGACAAACTGTCTCCCTCCGGGAGACAACATTTGTCTCCCTCCGGGAGACAACCTTTGTCTCCCTCCGGGAGACAACCTTTGTCTCCCTCCGGGATACAACATTTGTCTCCCTCCGGGAGACAACCTTTGTCTCCCTCCGGGAGACAACATTTGTCTCCCTCCAGGAGACAACCTTTGTCTCCCTCCGGGAGACAACATTTGTCTCCCTCCGGGAGACATCATTTGTCTCCCTCTATGAGACAAACTGTCTCCCTCCGGGAGACAACATTTGTCTCCCTTCGGGAGACAACCTTTGTCTCCCTCCAGGATACAACATTTGTCTCCCTCCGGGAGACAACCTTTGTCTCCCTCCGGGAGACAACCTTTGTCTCCCTTCGGGAGACAACCTTTGTCTCCCTCCGGGAGACAACCTTTGTCTCCCTCCGGGAGACAACCTTTGTCTCCCTCCGGGAGACAACATTTGTCTCCCTCCGGGAGACAAAATTTGTCTCCCTCCGGGAGACAACCTTTGTCTCCCTCCGGGAGACAACCTTTGTCTCCCTCTAGGAGACAACATTTGTCTCCCTCCGGGAGACAACATTTGTCTCCCTCCGGGAGACAACATTTGTCTCCCTCCGGGAGACAATCTTTGTCTCCTTCCGGGAGACAACCTATGTCTCCCTCCGGGAGACAACATTTGTCTCCCTCCGGGAGACAATCTTTGTCTCCCTCCGGGAGACAACCTTTGTCTCCCTCCGGGAGACAACATTTGTCTCCCTCCGGGAGACAACCTTTGTCTCTATCCGGGAGACAACATTTGTCTCCCCCCGGGAGACAACCTTTGTCTCCCTCCAGGATACAACATTTGTCTCCCTCCGGGAGACAACCTTTGTCTCCCTCCGGGAGACAACCTTTGTCTCCCTCCGGGAGACAACCTTTGTCTCCCTTCGGGAGACAACATTTGTCTCCCTCCGGGAGACAACATTTGTCTCCCTCTATGAGACAAACTGTCTCCCTCCGGGAGACAACCTTTGTCTCCCTCCGGGAGACAACATTTGTCTCCCTCCGGGAGACAACATTTGTCTCCCTCCTGGAGACAACATTTGTCTCCCTCCAGGAGACAACCTTTGTCTCCCTCCGGGAGACAACATTTGTCTCCCTCTATGAGACAAACTGTCTCCCTCCGGGAGACAACCTTTGTCTCCCTCCGGGATACAACATTTGTCTCCCTCCGGGAGACAGCCTTTGTCTCCCTCCGGGAGACAACATTTGTCTCCCTCCGGGAGACGACCTTTGTCTCCCTCCGGGAGACAACCTTTGTCTCCCTCCGGGAGACAACCTTTGTCTCCCTCCGGGAGACAACATTTGTCTCCCTCCGGGAGACAACATTTGTCTCCCTCTATGAGACAAACTGTCTCCCTCCCGGAGACAACCTTTGTCTCCCTCCGGGAGACAACATTTCTCTCCCTCCGGGAGACAACGTTTGTCTCCCTCCGGGAGACAACCTTTGTCTCCCTCCGGGAGACAACATTTGTCTCCCTCCGGGAGACAACATTTGTCTCCCTCCGGGAGACAACCTTGGTCTCCCTCCGGGAGACAACCTTTGTCTCCCTCTAGGAGACAAAATGTCTCCCTCCGGGAGACAACATTTGTCTCCCTCCGGGAGACAACCTTTGTCTCCCTCCAGGATACAACATACAACCTACAGGATACAACAACAACATACAGGATACAACCTTTGTCTCCCTCCGGGAGACAACCTATATCTCCCAACGGGAGACAACCTTTGTCTCCCTCCAGGATACAACATTTGTCTCCCTCTATGAGACAAACTGTCTTCCTCCGGGAGACAACCTTTGTCTCCCTCCGGGAGACAACCTTTGTCTCCCTCCGGGAGACAACCTTTGTCTCCCTCTAGGAGACAAAATGTCTCCCTCCGGGAGACAACATTTGTCTCCCTCCGGGAGACAACATTTGTCTCCCTCCGGGAGACAACCTTTGTCTCCTTCCGGGAGACAACCTATGTCTCCCTCCGGGAGACAACATTTGTCTCCCTCCGGGAGACAACCTTCGTCTCCCTCCGGGAGACAACATTTGTCTCCCTCCGGGAGACAACCTTTGTCTCCCTCCGGGAGACAACATTTGTCTCCCTCCGGGAGACGACCTTTGTCTCCCTCCGGGAGACAACCTTTGTCTCCCTCCGGGAGACAACCTTTGTCTCCCTCCGGGAGACAACATTTGTCTCCCTCCGGGAGACAACATTTGTCTCCCTCTATGAGACAAACTGTCTCCCTCCGGGAGACAACCTTTGTCTCCCTCCGGGAGACAACATTTCTCTCCCTCCGGGAGACAACCTTTGTCTCCCTCCGGGAGACAACCTTTGTCTCCCTCCGGGAGACAACATTTGTCTCCCTCCGGGAGACAACATTTGTCTCCCTCCGGGAGACAACTTTTGTCTCCCTCCGGGAGACAACCTTTGTCTCCCTCTAGGAGACAAAATGTCTCCCTCCGGGAGACAACATTTGTCTCCCTCCGGGAGACAACCTTTGTCTCCCTCCAGGATACAACATTTGTCTCCTTCTGGGAGACAACCTTTGTCTCCCTCCGGGAGACAACCTTTGTCTCCCTCCGGGAGACAACCTTTGTCTCCCTCCGGGAGACAACATTTGTCTCCCTCTATGAGACGAACTGTCTTCCTCCGGGAGACAACCTATATCTCCCTCCGGGAGACAACCTTTGTCTCCCTCCAGGATACAACATTTGTCTCCCTCTATGAGACAAACTGTCTTCCTCCGGGAGACAACCTTTGTCTCCCTCCGGGAGACAACCTTTGTCTCCCTCCGGGAGACAACCTTTGTCTCCCTCTAGGAGACAAAATGTCTCCCTCCGGGAGACAACATTTGTCTCCCTCCGGGAGACAACATTTGTCTCCCTCCGGGAGACAACCTTTGTCTCCTTCCGGGAGACAACCTATGTCTCCCTCCGGGAGACAACATTTGTCTCCCTCCGGGAGACAACCTTTGTCTCCCTCCGGGAGACAACATTTGTCTCCCTCCGGGAGACAACCTTTGTCTCCCTCCGGGAGACAACATTTGTCTCCCTCCGGGAGACAACCTTTGTCTCCCTCCAGGATACAACATTTGTGTCCCTCCGGGAGACAACCTTTGTCTCCCTCCGGGAGACAACCTTTGTCTTCCTCCGGGAGACAACCTTTGTCTCCCTTCGGGAGACAACATTTGTCTCCCTCCGGGAGACAACATTTGTCTCCCTCTATGAGACAAACTGTCTCCCTCCGGGAGACAACCTTTGTCTCCCTCCGGGAGACAACATTTGTCTCCCTCCGGGAGACAACATTTGTCTCCCTCCTGGAGACAACATTTGTCTCCCTCCAGGAGACAACCTTTGTCTCCCTCCGGGAGACAACATTTGTCTCCCTCTATGAGACAAACTGTCTCCCTCCGGGAGACAACCTTTGTCTCCCTCCGGGAGACAACATTTGTCTCCCTCTATGAGACAAACTGTCTTCCTCCGGGAGACAACCTTTGTCTCCCTCCGGGATACAACATTTGTCTCCCTCCGGGAGACAACCTTTGTCTCCCTCCGGGAGACAACATTTGTCTCCCTCCGGGAGACAACCTTTGTCTCCCTCCGGGAGACAACATTTGTCTCCCTCCGGGAGACATCATTTGTCTCCCTCTATGAGACAAACTGTCTCCCTCCGGGAGACAACATTTGTCTCCCTCCGGGAGACAACCTTTGTCTCCCTCCAGGATACAACATTTGTCTCCCTCCGGGAGACAACCTTTGTCTCCCTCCGGGAGACAACCTTTGTCTCCCTTCGGGAGACAACCTTTGTCTCCCTCCGGGAGACAACCTTTGTCTCCCTCCGGGAGACAACATTTGTCTCCCTCCGGGAGACAACATTTGTCTCCCTCTATGAGACAAACTGTCTCCCTCCTGGAGACAACCTTTGTCTCCCTCCGGGAGACAACATTTGTCTCCCTCCGGGAGACGACATTTGTCTCCCTCCGGGAGACAACATTTGTCTCCCTCCGGGAGACAACCTTTGTCTCCCTCCGGGAGACAACATTTGTCTCTCTCTATGAGACAAACTGTCTCCCTCCGGGAGACAACCTTTGTCTCCCTCCGGGAGACAACATTTGTCTCCCTCTATGAGACAAACTGTCTCCCTCCGGGAGACAACCTTTGTCTCCCTCCGGGATACAACATTTGTCTCCCTCCGGGAGACAGCCTTTGTCTCCCTCCGGGAGACAACATTTGTCTCCCTCCGGGAGACGACCTTTGTCTCCCTCCGGGAGACAACCTTTGTCTCCCTCCGGGAGACAACATTTCTCTCCCTCCGGGAGACAACCTTTGTCTCCCTCCGGGAGACAACCTTTGTCTCCCTCCGGGAGACAACATTTGTCTCCCTCCGGGAGACAAAATTTGTCTCCCTCCGGGAGACAACCTTTGTCTCCCTCCGGGAGACAACCTTTGTCTCCCTCTAGGAGACAACATTTGTCTCCCTCCGGGAGACAACATTTGTCTCCCTCCGGGAGACAACATTTGTCTCCCTCCGGGAGACAATCTTTGTCTCCTTCCGGGAGACAACCTATGTCTCCCTCCGGGAGACAACATTTGTCTCCCTCCGGGAGACAATCTTTGTCTCCCTCCGGGAGACAACCTTTGTCTCCCTCCGGGAGACAACATTTGTCTCCCTCCGGGAGACAACCTTTGTCTCTATCCGGGAGACAACATTTGTCTCCCCCCGGGAGACAACCTTTGTCTCCCTCCAGGATACAACATTTGTCTCCCTCCGGGAGACAACCTTTGTCTCCCTCCGGGAGACAACCTTTGTCTCCCTCCGGGAGACAACCTTTGTCTCCCTTCGGGAGACAACATTTGTCTCCCTCCGGGAGACAACATTTGTCTCCCTCTATGAGACAAACTGTCTCCCTCCGGGAGACAACCTTTGTCTCCCTCCGGGAGACAACATTTGTCTCCCTCCGGGAGACAACATTTGTCTCCCTCCTGGAGACAACATTTGTCTCCCTCCAGGAGACAACCTTTGTCTCCCTCCTGGAGACAACATTTGTCTCCCTCCAGGAGACAACCTTTGTCTCCCTCCGGGAGACAACATTTGTCTCCCTCTATGAGACAAACTGTCTCCCTCCGGGAGACAACCTTTGTCTCCCTCCGGGAGACAACATTTGTCTCCCTCTATGAGACAAACTGTCTTCCTCCGGGAGACAACCTTTGTCTCCCTCCGGGATACAACATTTGTCTCCCTCCGGGAGACAACCTTTGTCTCCCTCCGGGAGACAACATTTGTCTCCCTCCGGGAGACAACCTTTGTCTCCCTCCGGGAGACAACATTTGTCTCCCTCCGGGAGACATCATTTGTCTCCCTCTATGAGACAAACTGTCTCCCTCCGGGAGACAACATTTGTCTCCCTCCGGGAGACAACCTTTGTCTCCCTCCAGGATACAACATTTGTCTCCCTCCGGGAGACAACCTTTGTCTCCCTCCGGGAGACAACCTTTGTCTCCCTTCGGGAGACAACCTTTGTCTCCCTCCGGGAGACAACCTTTGTCTCCCTCCGGGAGACAACCTTTGTCTCCCTCCGGGAGACAACCTTTGTCTCCCTCCGGGAGACAACATTTGTCTCCCTCCGGGAGACAAAATTTGTCTCCCTCCGGGAGACAACCTTTGTCTCCCTCCGGGAGACAACCTTTGTCTCCCTCTAGGAGACAACATTTGTCTCCCTCCGGGAGACAACATTTGTCTCCCTCCGGGAGACAACATTTGTCTCCCTCCGGGAGACAAAATTTGTCTCCCTCCGGGAGACAACCTTTGTCTCCCTCCGGGAGACAACCTTTGTCTCCCTCTAGGAGACAACATTTGTCTCCCTCCGGGAGACAACATTTGTCTCCCTCCGGGAGACAACATTTGTCTCCCTCCGGGAGACAATCTTTGTCTCCTTCCGGGAGACAACCTATGTCTCCCTCCGGGAGACAACCTTTGTCTCCCTCCGGGAGACAACATTTGTCTCCCTCTATGAGACAAACTGTCTTCCTCCGGGAGACAACCTTTGTCTCCCTCCGGGATACAACATTTGTCTCCCTCCGGGAGACAACCTTTGTCTCCCTCCGGGAGACAACATTTGTCTCCCTCCGGGAGACAACCTTTGTCTCCCTCCGGGAGACAACATTTGTCTCCCTCCGGGAGACATCATTTGTCTCCCTCTATGAGACAAACTGTCTCCCTCCGGGAGACAACATTTGTCTCCCTCCGGGAGACAACCTTTGTCTCCCTCCAGGATACAACATTTGTCTCCCTCCGGGAGACAACCTTTGTCTCCCTCCGGGAGACAACCTTTGTCTCCCTCCAGGATACAACATTTGTCTCCCTCCGGGAGACAACCTTTGTCTCCCTCCGGGAGACAACCTTTGTCTCCCTTCGGGAGACAACCTTTGTCTCCCTCCGGGAGACAACCTTTGTCTCCCTCCGGGAGACAATTTTTGTCTCCCTCTTGGAGACAACATTTGTCTCCCTCCGGGAGACAACATTTGTCTCCCTCCGGGAGACAACATTTGTCTCCCTCCGGGAGACAATCTTTGTCTCCTTCCGGGAGACAACCTATGTCTCCCTCCGGGAGACAACATTTGTCTCCCTCCGGGAGACAATCTTTGTCTCCCTCCGGGAGACAACCTTTGTCTCCCTCCGGGAGACAACATTTGTCTCCCTCCGGGAGACAACCTTTGTCTCTATCCGGGAGACAACATTTGTCTCCCCCCGGGAGACAACCTTTGTCTCCCTCCAGGATACAACATTTGTCTCCCTCCGGGAGACAACCTTTGTCTCCCTCCGGGAGACAACCTTTGTCTCCCTCCGGGAGACAACCTTTGTCTCCCTTCGGGAGACAACATTTGTCTCCCTCCGGGAGACAACATTTGTCTCCCTCTATGAGACAAACTGTCTCCCTCCGGGAGACAACCTTTGTCTCCCTCCGGGAGACAACATTTGTCTCCCTCCGGGAGACAACATTTGTCTCCCTCCTGGAGACAACTTTTGTCTCCCTCCAGGAGACAACCTTTGTCTCCCTCCGGGAGACAACATTTGTCTCCCTCTATGAGACAAACTGTCTCCCTCCGGGAGACAACCTTTGTCTCCCTCCGGGATACAACATTTGTCTCCCTCCGGGAGACAGCCTTTGTCTCCCTCCGGGAGACAACATTTGTCTCCTTCCGGGAGACGACCTTTGTCTCCCTCCGGGAGACAACCTTTGTCTCCCTCCGGGAGACAACCTTTGTCTCCCTCCGGGAGACAACATTTGTCGACAACATTTGTCTCCCTCTATGAGACAAACTGTCTCCCTCCCGGAGACAACCTTTGTCTCCCTCCGGGAGACAACATTTCTCTCCCTCCGGGAGACAACCTTTGTCTCCCTCCGGGAGACAACCTTTGTCTCCCTCCGGGAGACAACATTTGTCTCCCTCCGGGAGACAACATTTGTCTCCCTCCGGGAGACAACCTTGGTCTCCCTCCGGGAGACAACCTTTGTCTCCCTCTAGGAGACAAAATGTCTCCCTCCGGGAGACAACATTTGTCTCCCTCCGGGAGACAACCTTTGTCTCCCTCCAGGATACAACATACAACCTACAGGATACAACAACAACATACAGGATACAACCTTTGTCTCCCTCCGGGAGACAACCTATATCTCCCTCCGGGAGACAACCTTTGTCTCCCTCCAGGATACAACATTTGTCTCCCTCTATGAGACAAACTGTCTTCCTCCGGGAGACAACCTTTGTCTCCCTCCGGGAGACAACCTTTGTCTCCCTCCGGGAGACAACCTTTGTCTCCCTCTAGGAGACAAAATGTCTCCCTCCGGGAGACAACATTTGTCTCCCTCCGGGAGACAACATTTGTCTCCCTCCGGGAGACAACCTTTGTCTCCTTCCGGGAGACAACCTATGTCTCCCTCCGGGAGACAACATTTGTCTCCCTCCGGGAGACAACCTTTGTCTCCCTCCGGGAGACAACATTTGTCTCCCTCCGGGAGACAACCTTTGTCTCCCTCCGGGAGACAACCTTTGTCTCCCTTCGGGAGACAACATTTGTCTCCCTCCGGGAGACAACATTTGTCTCCCTCTATGAGACAAACTGTCTCCCTCCGGGAGACAACCTTTGTCTCCCTCCGGGAGACAACATTTGTCTCCCTCCAGGAGACAACATTTGTCTCCCTCCTGGAGACAACATTTGTCTCCCTCCAGGAGACAACCTTTGTCTCCCTCCGGGAGACAACATTTGTCTCCCTCTATGAGACAAACTGTCTCCCTCCGGGAGACAACCTTTGTCTCCCTCCGGGAGACAACATTTGTCTCCCTCTATGAGACAAACTGTCTTCCTCCGGGAGACAACCTTTGTCTCCCTCCGGGATACAACATTTGTCTCCCTCCGGGAGACAACCTTTGTCTCCCTCCGGGAGACAACATTTGTCTCCCTCCGGGAGACAACCTTTGTCTCCCTCCGGGAGACAACATTTGTCTCCCTCCGGGAGACATCATTTGTCTCCCTCTATGAGACAAACTGTCTCCCTCCGGGAGACAACATTTGTCTCCCTCCGGGAGACAACCTTTGTCTCCCTCCAGGATACAACATTTGTCTCCCTCCGGGAGACAACCTTTGTCTCCCTCCGGGAGACAACCTTTGTCTCCCTTCGGGAGACAACCTTTGTCTCCCTCCGGGAGACAACCTTTGTCTCCCTCCGGGAGACAACATTTGTCTCCCTCCGGGAGACAACATTTGTCTCCCTCTATGAGACAAACTGTCTCCCTCCTGGAGACAACCTTTGTCTCCCTCCGGGAGACAACATTTGTCTCCCTCCGGGAGACGACATTTGTCTCCCTCCGGGAGACAACATTTGTCTCCCTCCGGGAGACAACCTTTGTCTCCCTCCGGGAGACAACATTTGTCTCTCTCTATGAGACAAACTGTCTCCCTCCGGGAGACAACCTTTGTCTCCCTCCGGGAGACAGCATTTGTCTCCCTCTATGAGACAAACTGTCTCCGTCCGGGAGACAACCTTTGTCTCCCTCCGGGATACAACATTTGTCTCCCTCCGGGAGACAGCCTTTGTCTCCCTCCGGGAGACAACATTTGTCTCCCTCCGGGAGACGACCTTTGTCTCCCTCCGGGAGACAACCTTTGTCTCCCTCCGGGAGACAACCTTTGTCTCCCTCCGGGAGACAACATTTGTCTCCCTCCGGGAGACGACATTTGTCTCCCTCCGGGAGACAACATTTGTCTCCCTCCGGGAGACAACCTTTGTCTCCCTCCGGGAGACAACATTTGTCTCTCTCTATGAGACAAACTGTCTCCCTCCGGGAGACAACCTTTGTCTCCCTCCGGGAGACAGCATTTGTCTCCCTCTATGAGACAAACTGTCTCCGTCCGGGAGACAACCTTTGTCTCCCTCCGGGATACAACATTTGTCTCCCTCCGGGAGACAGCCTTTGTCTCCCTCCGGGAGACAACATTTGTCTCCCTCCGGGAGACGACCTTTGTCTCCCTCCGGGAGACAACCTTTGTCTCCCTCCGGGAGACAACCTTTGTCTCCCTCCGGGAGACAACATTTGTCTCCCTCCGGGAGACAACATTTGTCTCCCTCTATGAGACAAACTGTCTCCCTCCGGGAGACAACCTTTGTCTCCCTCCGGGAGACAACATTTCTCTCCCTCCGGGAGACAACCTTTGTCTCCCTCCGGGAGACAACCTTTGTCTCCCTCCGGGAGACAACCTTTGTCTCCCTCTAGGAGACAACATTTGTCTCCCTCCGGGAGACAACATTTGTCTCCCTCCGGGAGACAACATTTGTCTCCCTCCGGGAGACAATCTTTGTCTCCTTCCGGGAGACAACCTATGTCTCCCTCCGGGAGACAACATTTGTCTCCCTCCGGGAGACAACCTTTGTCTCCCTCCGGGAGACAACCTTTGTCTCCCTCCGGGAGACAACATTTGTCTCCCTCCGGGAGACAACCTTTGTCTCTATCCGGGAGACAACATTTGTCTCCCTCCGGGAGACAACCTTTGTCTCCCTCCGGGAGACAACATTTGTCTCTCTCTATGAGACAAACTGTCTCCCTCCGGGAGACAACCTTTGTCTCCCTCCGGGAGACAACATTTGTCTCCCTCTATGAGACAAACTGTCTCCCTCCGGGAGACAACCTTTGTCTCCCTCCGGGATACAACATTTGTCTCCCTCCGGGAGACAGCCTTTGTCTCCCTCCGGGAGACAACATTTGTCTCCCTCCGGGAGACGACCTTTGTCTCCCTCCGGGAGACAACCTTTGTCTCCCTCCGGGAGACAACCTTTGTCTCCCTCCGGGAGACAACATTTGTCTCCCTCCGGGAGACAACATTTGTCTCCCTCTATGAGACAAACTGTCTCCCTCCGGGAGACAACCTTTGTCTCCCTCCGGGAGACAACATTTCTCTCCCTCCGGGAGACAACCTTTGTCTCCCTCCGGGAGACAACCTTTGTCTCCCTCCGGGAGACAACATTTGTCTCCCTCCGGGAGACAATCTTTGTCTCCTTCCGGGAGACAACCTATGTCTCCCTCCGGGAGACAACATTTGTCTCCCTCCGGGAGACAACCTTTGTCTCCCTCCGGGAGACAACCTTTGTCTCCCTCCGGGAGACAACATTTGTCTCCCTCCGGGAGACAACCTTTGTCTCTATCCGGGAGACAACATTTGTCTCCCCCCGGGAGACAACCTTTGTCTCCCTCCAGGATACAACATTTGTCTCCCTCCGGGAGACAACCTTTGTCTCCCTCCGGGAGACAACCTTTGTCTCCCTCCGGGAGACAACCTTTGTCTCCCTTCGGGAGACAACATTTGTCTCCCTCCGGGAGACAACATTTGTCTCCCTCTATGAGACAAACTGTCTCCCTCCGGGAGACAACCTTTGTCTCCCTCCGGGAGACAACATTTGTCTCCCTCCGGGAGACAACATTTGTCTCCCTCCTGGAGACAACATTTTTCTCCCTCCAGGAGACAACCTTTGTCTCCCTCCGGGAGACAACATTTGTCTCCCTCTATGAGACAAACTGTCTCCCTCCGGGAGACAACCTTTGTCTCCCTCCGGGAGACAACATTTGTCTCCCTCTATGAGACAAACTGTCTTCCTCCGGGAGACAACCTTTGTCTCCCTCCGGGATACAACATTTGTCTCCCTCCGGGAGACAACCTTTGTCTCCCTCCGGGAGACAACATTTGTCTCCCTCCGGGAGACAACCTTTGTCTCCCTCCGGGAGACAACATTTGTCTCCCTCCGGGAGACATCATTTGTCTCCCTCTATGAGACAAACTGTCTCCCTCCGGGAGACAACATTTGTCTCCCTCCGGGAGACAACCTTTGTCTCCCTCCAGGATACAACATTTGTCTCCCTCCGGGAGACAACCTTTGTCTCCCTCCGGGAGACAACCTTTGTCTCCCTTCGGGAGACAACATTTGTCTCCCTCCGGGAGACAACATTTGTCTCCCTCTATGAGACAAACTGTCTCCCTCCGGGAGACAACCTTTGTCTCCCTCCGGGAGACAACATTTGTCTCCCTCCGGGAGACAACATTTGTCTCCCTCCAGGAGACAACCTTTGTCTCCCTCCGGGAGACAACATTTGTCTCCCTCTATGAGACAAACTGTCTCCCTCCGGGAGACAACCTTTGTCTCCCTCCGGGAGACAACATTTGTCTCCCTCTATGAGACAAACTGTCTTCCTCCGGGAGACAACCTTTGTCTCCCTCCGGGAGACAACATTTGTCTCCCTCCGGGAGACAACCTTTGTCTCCCTCCGGGAGACAACATTTGTCTCCCTCCGGGAGACAACCTTTGTCTCCCTCCGGGAGACAACATTTGTCTCCCTCCGGGAGACAACCTTTGTCTCCCTCCGGGAGACAACATTTGTCTCCCTCCGGGAGACAACCTTTGTCTCCCTCCGGGAGACAACATTTGTCTCCCTCCGGGAGACAACCTTTGTCTCCCTCCGGGAGACAACATTTGTCTCCCTCCGGGAGAAAACATTTGTCTCCCTCTATGAGACAGACTGTCTCCCTCCGGGAGACAACCAAATTCATTTGAATTCCTAGTTAACAGTGGATCAATTATCAATCGACCAACAGTACGTGGAAAAGACTCATACTTTATTGTTGAACTTTTTGAGCCTGAATTTGCCTTGAACTCTTCTGTCAGCGAAAGTGAAGATGAATTAAGCCTGGGACTTGGTAAAGAGCAGGAAGATTGCGATAACCCAGCAGCGAACCCAAACCAACGCCCAAGGCGGGATGACCGTACAGATTTCATGGTTTATCTGGATACCGTTGGTCGACTGACAGACCAAATTGATAAGTTAAATGAGTCTCTCAGTCATGAAAGGGACAGAAATGATATACTTAGGGAAGATAATCTTCAATTAAGATTGGAAAATTTTACCCTAAAACAGCAGCTACAACCGCCTTCCTCATCCTCATCCCTTGGGACCGGAATGGAAAAATCAACAGATGACATTATTGAAATCAGAACAGAGCTGATCAGCAAAGCTGAAAATCAAAAGAAAACACCAGTAAATGAAACAATAGCATCGGATAACAACCCTTTGTCTCATAACACCTCCAAGGAAACCAAGGAACAGAACGAGAACAAAGAGTCTGGCACTGCCGAAGTAAACAAACCTATGGCAGGCAAAGCGAAACAAAATCGAAGGAGAAAAGCCAGAAAAGGTAAATCGCAGCCAGGAAATGAAAGAAGAGCCGAAAATGAGGGAGAAAGCGATGAAAGCGAAAAAATAAAAGTTCTGATAGTTGGTGACTCCGAATTACAGCGTGTGGATGCATCAAAGCTCTCCAACGAACAACGTGATGTAGAAATAAAGTACACACGCGGTATGAAAATTAACCAAGCAGCGCAGAAAACTGGAAAAAGCAACAACGATGTAATTATCGTGCACGTCGGAACAAATAACCTGAATACGAGCACCCCAGAGCAGATATGCAAGGAGACCATAGATATGTTAGATCAAATTCAGAAGAATAATCCAAAGTCAAGAATTGCATTTTCATCCATCTTTAAAAGAAAGGACAACATGTCTCTAAATGCAAAAGCCATGAAAGTAAACAACCTTCTTGCTGAAGAGTTAGCCATTAACGGACTGGACATGATAGATAATAGTAACGTGACATTTAGTAATTTATGGAAAGATGGACTCCACATTAGTGATGGAGGAGCGAGAAAATTTTCAGGTAATGTTAGTAAATTTATCAAATACTGTTAGAGGTGTCAAAGTTCTCACAGTGTTGTCAATAATAGGCCTAGCAAACGTGGTAAGAGAAATGGTCTAAAAATAGCGTTTTTGAATATAGTTTCTCTGCGAAAACATAAGCATGAGCTTGAAGTTATCCTCAGAGAAAATGATATTGATATTATTGGCCTAAGTGAAACACGTCTGAATGAACATATAGAGGATTCAGAGGTTAACATCGCTGGTTATTGCATTTTTCGAAATGACCGTGATGAAAACGGTGGTGGGGTAGCTTTATATGTAAAAGAGAGTCTGCCATACCCAACCGTAAAATTGAAAAGTGAAAAACTGGAGCTGCTATCAATTGAAATTTCACCAACCCAAGCAAAATCTTTTCTTATCGTTTGTTGGTATCGTCCTCCAACGTCAGGAGTTGATGAAGAGTCATTTGAAAATCTTAGGGACACTCTAAAACAACTAGATAAGGAGGAGAAAGAAATTATATTGATTGGTGATACAAACTGTGACATCGCAAGCAAACAAAATACCAACACAAAGCGGCTGAAGGCAATTTACTCTGAGTATCAGCTTGAGCAATTGGTTAAGAGCTATACCAGAGTTTCTACAACAACCAATAAGAACAATGAACAAAGAATCAGCAAAACGCTAATTGATCATTTCTCTACCACTAGAAAACAATACATATCTGAGGTAGATGTCTTGGAGCTGGGGATGGTTGATCACTATTTGGTGTATGGAATACGTAAAGTAGGCAACCAAAGACTCAAAAACAAAAAACCGAAGATGATAGAGTCACGCAATCTGAATAAGTATGATAAGGTAGCTTTTCAGTATGACCTACAACAGATTGAGTGGGATACCATCCTCAGCCCCCTTGCCAATGATCCAAATAGTATGGCAGCCACGTTTCAGGAGATTTTCGAATCAATTCTTAACATCCATGCACCCTTGAGGAAAAAGCGAATACGTCCTGATTCTGCACCATGGTTAACTCCCGAAATAAGGAAACTTATGAAGGAAAGAGATCAGGCAAAGAAGGATGCGATAAATTCTCTTGATCTGTGGCAGGCATATAAGACACTTCGTAACAAAGTGACTAAAGCAATACGAGATGCTTTGCAGTCATACTACCTTGGTATCATAGATGAGAATAGAGAAAATCCTAAACGTATGTGGAAGGCTGTACATAAGGTATTGAATAGAGACACTAACTCTGTAGGGGTTTCTAGCCTCAACATCGAAGGGCGAACACTCACCAAAGAGAAAGACATAGCCGAAGCCCTTAATCAACACTTTGTTACAGTAGGTCCAAAATTAGCCGAAAAATTGGAATCAAAGAATGATGATGACCCTCTTGTCAAAATCAACGCTCAAACTAAAAACCTTAAGTTTAAGTTGATAGACAATACTTATGTATTAAACGCAATTTCCAAGTTAAAGAACGGAAAAGCACCGGGACCAGATAAAATATCCACAAGACTAGCAAAGGATTCTGGAGATTTTATCTGGAAACCATTGACAATGATATACAACTCATCCTTGGAAACCGGTGTTTTCCCGGACATTTGGAAATTAGCGAGTGTCACTCCCATTTTTAAAGCCGGTCCAAGAAATGATGCGAACAATTACAGGCCTATCTCCGTGATTTCTATCTTTTCGAGAATTTTAGAAAAGATTGTACATGACCAGATGTTTGAATTTCTCCAGCCTATATTCACGAAGAACCAGGCTGCTTTTCGTAAACTGTATTCCACAATAACATCCTTGATAAACAGCACTGACTCCTGGTACTCCACCATGGACAGAAAAGAAGTGAACCTTGCTATCTTTCTCGACCTGAAAAAAGCATTTGATACGGTCGACCACACCATCTTGTTAGCAAAACTAGAGAAATACGGCATAAGAGGGATAACAGGCGACTGGTTTACTTCATACCTGCGAAATAGGAAACAGTTTTGCACAGTAGACGGGCACAAGTCATCGGCTAAAATGGTAACTTGTGGAATACCCCAGGGCTCTTGCCTCGGTCCACTCCTATTCATAATCTATCTGAATGATTTTGAAACATGCTTAGAATTATCGAAAGCCAGCATGTATGCAGATGACACACATGTTACAATAACATCCAACAACCTTGAAAATCTACTTGAGAATGCTCAAAGGGAGCTTCTCAACATTTCAGAGTGGATGAGAATTAATAAGCTGACTGCCAATCCTAAGAAAACTGAATACATGTTGATTGGCCACCCCCGTAAAGTTAACAAATTGGATGTCTCCGAACCGCTAATACTAAACAACTCAGAAATAAAACGCGCAAAGAAGACAAAATCACTTGGGGTCATCGTAGATGAAGGGTTGAACTGGGAACAACATTTCAAAGTTGTTAAAGGGAAAGTTCGTGGAGGTCTCTCATCTCTTAAAAAACTGAAAAACCTTGTGCCACAAAAACAACTAGACAATGTATATCGAGCCCTTATAGAAAGTCATTTGAGGTATGCAAATGTTATTTGGGGCAGTATTCCTAGTTCCAAAATAAAGATCTTACAAAATCTACAGGATCGAGCCCGAACCATAATTGAGAGGGCTAGAATCAAAGACGATTGGTCATATAACTGGCTCAATGTTGAGCAATTAATCAAATTCGATCGATCAACCATGACCTACAAGATTATGAACAGGATGTGCCCAGAGAGCCTTTGGGATAAATTCCCCCAGATATCCTTGCATTCAAACTACAATACCAGAAACTGCAAGGACATCCAAATTCCAAGATATAACCTTGAATATGTGAAAAAAGGCTTTCATTATTCAGCTCTTACTGCATGGAACAGCATCCCCATCAGTATCAGAGAACTGCCAACCTTCCCGCAGTTCAAAAGAAATTTAAAAACTCATCTAAAGAGCTGAAACATGAAACACGACTCCCTGGAAGAGCAGCAAATAGGCCCCAACAGTTAGACCGTAATTTTAATTTTGATGACATTTTTTCTTTTATGCTGAAGGGATTTTGTGTAAAAATAAGTTAATATGAATATGAATATGAATATGAACCTTTGTCTCCCTCCGGAAGACAACATTTGTCTCCCTCCGGGAGACAACATTTGTCTCCCCCCGGGAGACAACCTTTGTCTCCCTCTATGAGACAAACTGTCTCCCTCCGGGAGACAACATTTGTCTCCCTCCGGGAGACAACATTTGTCTCCCTCCGGGAGACAACCTTTGTCTCCCTCCGGGAAACAACATTTGTCTCCCTCCGGGAGACAACTATTGTCTCCCTCCGGGAGACAACCTTTGTCTCCCTCCGGGAGACAACATTTGTCTCCCTCCGGGAGACAACCTTTGTCTCCTTCCGGGAGACAACCTTTGTCTCCCTCCGGGAGACAACATTTGTCTCCCTCCGGGAGACAACCTTTGTCTCCCTCCGGGAGACAACCTTTGTCTCCCTCCGGGAGACAACATTTGTCTCCCTCCGGGAGACAACCTTTGTCTCCCTCCGGGAGACAACCTTTGTCTCCCTCCGGGAGACAACCTTTGTCTCCCTCCGGGAGACAACACTTGTCTCCCTCCGGGAGACAACATTTGTCTCCCTCAATGAGACAGACTGTCTCCCTCGGGGAGACAACATTTGTCTCTCTCCGGGAGACAACCTTTGCCTCCCTCCGGGAGACAACCTTTGTCTCCCTCTATGAGACAAACTGTCTCCCTCCGGGAGACAACATTTGTCTCCCTCCAGGAGACAACATTTGTCTCCCTCCGGGAGACAACCTTTGTCTCCCTCCGGGAAACAACATTTGTCTCCCTCCGGGAGACAACTTTTGTCTCCCTCCGGGAGACAACCTTTGTCTCCCTCCGGGAGACAACATTTGTCTCCCCCCTAAAACAGAGTAAAGTATATCAATAAACTGCCATGTTTGCTATCGGCTCTCACCATCCTCCTTCTACGAAAACGAGGCTAATCCAACAGAACGGAACAAAACATATAAACGAGGCTATAAAATAAGCGAACAATAAATGAAAGTAGCTATACAATATCACTCTCATTTTCTATTTGTTCTCTTGTACATTGTTTTAGCATAAAGCATTTGGATGCTATTTGTTTTTACCGTTCTTTCTTGATCTGCCAGTCTTACTTCTCCCTTCTCCTAAAGTTTGTTGTTGTGGATGACAGAACGTAATTTCAGGTTCGATTGCCTGAGCTTCGTGTTGATCGTTGGCAGGGTCGTCGACTGGGCCTGGTGGAGGTGGTGGTACGTAAACTTCATCAGGGGCGTGGTTGTTGCTTCCTGGATGCGCTGGGGGTTCATTTTGGGTGGCACTTGTGTCATTATTTCTACGTCTCGTGTTGCTTGGCAGGTCATATGCTTTATTACAGGGCTGTGGTGTGTTTTGGGCAGGTCTGGAATGAGGTAGCATGGTTTGAGCAGGCTGTTGATATAACTTTATTTGTGATGCATGGCGAATTATTGGCTGCCTTGGACGTTTTGTATCGCATGAAAGAAGTGTGTATTGTGTTCCCTTGACGTCTATCACAATATACGGAGTTTTTTCATAGAAAGATTGAAATTTTGTCTTCCCTTTGAAGCGCATGGCCAGGACTTCGTTGCCTTGAATGATGTTGGGATATTTTCTCCATCTGGACGCATTTTGCTTGGCATTTGCTTCGGTTTTGCGTTCTTTGTCGCGTTTTTTGGCTTCTTTGATATGTTGCTCTGTGACGGGGGGCCTTTTCGGAAATCTGGAGTGGTAGCCGCCTCGAAAGAGCACGTCGCCGGGGGCGAGTCCTGTTGCTGGGTGTGGTGTAGAGCGATAGTCGATTAATAGGTCATCCACTGCTTCTTGCACAGGTTTGTTTGTATCAAGGGCGACTTTAACTGCTTTACCCAGTGGCTTCATAAAACATTCAGCCTCATTTCCCTGGGGATGGTAAGGGTAAGAATGTTTTACCGATATTCCTCTTGCGGTGGAGAAATCTTTGAATTCCTGGCTGTTGAAGGGTGGGCCGTTGTCAGCTTTGTGTTCTAGTGGGTTTCCAAAGTTGTTGTAGGTAGCTCCTAGGGCTGGGAGCACGTGTCGAGCACTTGTCGAACGAACTACTTTCGCATCTGGAAATCTGGAGAGATTACAGCGGCTGACAAGGATGTGAGATGTGTCTGGTAGGGGCCCGAACAAGTCAAGGGAGACAGAATCCCAGGGGTGATCTGGTATGGGTGTGCTTGAAAGGGGCACTTTGGTCGGGTTCCTTGTGTGTATTTGGCATTCGTGGCAGGTTTCGAGGCGATTTTTGACGGCATTGTCTAGGCCAGGGAACCAGAAATGGGCACGGATGCGTCGTTTTACTGCATCTTGTCCTGCATGTGATCCAGCATGTGCCAAAGAAATGATCTCGTCATGGAGTGACTGTGGTAGTAGAATTTTATCACCTCTGTAAATGATGTCATCTGCGCCAATAGAAAGTTCACTAAAGGTTCTATAGAAGCCCTTTAGTGTTGGATCATTTTGTGGTGCTTGACCAAGTGCTATGAAGTGGCGTAGACGTTCCAATTGTCTGTCATCGAGTTGCGCTTGATGCAGACGCTGCTCTGAGATGGTAGTTCTGATTGGCTGATGAAGAAGAAAGAGAAGTTTCTGATGCTCTTTTGCTTCTTCTTTAATACATGCAGGCAGTTTGTCAATGGGAATGGCATGTCTACTGGTGTAATCTGCTGGGTTGTCCTTTCCTTTACGCCAAACAACCCGATGGTTGATGTCTTGGTGGCGAAGAAGGATGCGTTCAATGCGAGATGGTGGCTTTCTTTTTGAAGTCCACAGTGATACCAGAGGCTGCTGGTCAGTGACAATTGTAGCTGGTGGGCCTCCAACAAGAATGTGTCGAAACTGGCGAAGACCGAAGTCAATTGCTGTTGCTTCCAAATCAAGTTGTGAGTAATTTTTCTCGGCATCTGTGGTGGTGCGTGATGCTATAGCAACTGCTTTTGTAGCATCAATGGAGGCTCCTTGGGTGAGGATTGCAGAGAGGCCTGTGTAATGGGCATCGACAAAGATAAACGTTGGGGCATTTGTGTCATAGTGTCGGAGTAGGACATCTTCATTGAAGGCCTTCTTGAGATTTTGGAATTCAGTCTCATGGGCCTCTGACCACACAAATGTATTGATATCCCTTGTTAGCTCCCTTAGGTTGGCTGTAGCTGCTGCAAGGTCTGGAATAAATTGCCCATTTGAGCGAATCATGCAAAGGAATGATTTAACTTCATCTTTGTTCTGTGGTCTTTCTGCATGGCGTACTGCTTGGACTTTCTGTGGATCTGGTTTGATCCCGTCTTTCGTGACTTGGAATCCCCAAAATGGAATTTCTGGGGAAGCAAGGATGCATTTCTTTGGACTGACTGTTAGTCCTGCACTTGCTAGAGCAGAAAGGACACGTTCCAGAGAGGTGTTGTGGCTTGTGATGTCCGTTGCTGCGATCACAATGTCATCTTGAATCACTGCAGCATTTGGTATGTTTGCAAGAATGGGGCGAAGCCTTTGGTTGAGTTCTCCAGATGCTGGCAAAGTACCCATGGTTAGGCGTTTATATCTCATGAGGCGGTCACCGGCACGAAAAACCGTTAGTGGGCGGGATGCTGCATCAAGTTCAAGTTGATGAAATGCTGTTTTGAGATCCAGCTTGCTGAAAATCGATTTTCCATTGAACATGGGCAGGATGTCTTCTACACGAGGTATCGGCAAGTGGGGGTCTTCGAGGGCTTGGTTGAGGCCCCTCAAATCCACTGTGATTCTCATGTTTCCATCTGGTTTGGGGACTAAAACTGGATTGGCAAGCCACGTTACTGGCCCATAGTGCTGTTCTATGACATCATCCCTTTCCATCTCATGAATGATTTTCTCAAAATTGGGTTGAAGGTGGTATGGGATTTGTCTTGGTGGCTGAATTACAGGCTTAGCATTGGGTTTCAGATGAAAGTGTACAGGGCTTGCTTTTAATTTTCCAAGACCCGTGAAGACATCTTCATACTTTGATAGGATACTTGCAACTGATTGCTGAGATTTGTTCTTGAGGTTGTCAAAGTCATTGTTACAAACTTGGTTTTGAGTGTTGTGGCTGGAAATTGCACTGACTTGACTGGGAGGGCCATTGAAAGAGATAATTCCTAGAGCTTCAGCTAGTTTGCAAGAGATCAGGTTGCAAGGGTTACCATGGAGATCCCTGTCACCAATGACAACCCATGTTGCTTTCTGTGTTGTATTGTTCCATGTGGTGTCTAGGGTGATTTGGCCTTTAGGGGTTATGATTGGGCTTCCATATGGTTGCAGAGTGACGGGAGTGCGGAAAATTCTCCTGATAGTTTTGGGCACATTACTCTCAAGGAGGATATTGACCTCTGCACCAGTGTCAATGAGTGCCTGGATTTTTGTTTTTCCTAGGCTGATTTCTGCTTTCTTGTGACTGCTTGACATGGTGTGGATTTTTTTAAGGGAGTCCTGCTTGATGGATGTGATTGTGGAAACCCCTTTTACCATTTTAAAGCAGACAGCAGAAAAATGGCCCTTTTTCCCGCAAGCATTGCAAAAAGCATTTTTAGCTGCGCAATTTGGGCCTCGATCGCAATTGCTTCTGCCACAACCCGCACAACACATAATTTTGTTTGCACCCTGGGGAGGTTTAAAATTATCCTGAAAATTCTCCCTTCTTTGGGCTTTTTGGGAGTATTTTCCCCCTCTTTTACCAATTTTGTTTACTTGTGCATGCTGGGGGTCTTCATTTTCAACACAGTTAACATGAAAAGAGCTACTAGGAGATTCAGAGTCCATCAATTTGGTTGCTTCTTCAGTGGCTTCAATTTTTCTTGCTGTTGAAATCAACGAGGCCAAATCATGTTCCTTTTCAAGTGCATTTTCTCTTATACTAGCAATGTTGGTACCAATTATTATTTGATCTCTTATCAAAGTCTTATGAATTTGATCTTTCTCAGTACAGGATGTGTTTGTACATTTGAATGCACATTTATCAGCATGTTGGCAGATTTTATTGATAAAAGCATCAATTTTCTCACCTGGTTCTTGTTTGAGCTGGTGGAATTGGTAATGAAGGAGTACCTGGTTTTGAGCTGGCTGGTATCTATCATGAAGCTTTTTTACCATATCATCAAAATCAGCAGATTTTATTTTGGCCATATCTTGGTTGTATTCAGCTTTAAGATCAGTTTTTAATCGCTCACCTGTGAAAGCACACATTCTAAATACCTTTGCTTTGTGCTCTTTCTTTTGTGCGTCTGTAGCATCCTCTTTGAGTTCACCTATCGAGGCAACATCGTACCACATTTCCCAGGACTCTATAAATTCTGTAAAGGCTTGTAGCGTGTTTCCATCGTGTTCAGCAGGGTCAAAGTGTGGAGTCCCATTACTCTTGGCAAGTGGGTTCATCTTTAACGAAGGTATCCCGTCCTTTTCGCCAGTTAAAACAGAGTAAAGTATATCAATAAACTGCCATGTTTGCTATCGGCTCTCACCATCCTCCTTCTACGAAAACGAGGCTAATCCAACAGAACGGAACAAAACATATAAACGAGGCTATAAAATAAGCGAACAATAAATGAAAGTAGCTATACAATACCCCCGGGAGACAACCTTTGTCTCCCTCTATGAGACAAACTGTCTCCCTCCGGGAGACAACCTTTGTCTCCCTCCGGGAGACAACATTTGTCTCCCTCCAGGAGACAACATTTGTCTCCCTCCGGGAGACAACCTTTGTCTCCCTCCGGGAGACAACATTTGTCTCCCTCTATGAGACAAACTGTCTCCCTCCGGGAGACAACCTTTGTCTCCCTCCGGGAAACAACATTTGTCTCCCTCCGGGAGACAACATTTGTCTCCCTCCGGGAGACAACATTTGTCTCCCTCCGGGAGACAACCTTTGTCTCCCTCTATGAGACAAACTGTCTCCCTCCGGGAGACAACATTTGTCTCCCTCCGGTAGACAACATTTGTCTCCCTCCGGGAGACAACCTTTGTCTCCCTCCGGGAGACAACATTTGTCTCCCTCCGGGAGACAAACTTTGTCTCCCTCCAGGAGACAACATTTGTCTCCCTCCGGGAGACAACCTTTGTCTCCCTCTAGGAGACAAAATGTCTCCCTCCGGGAGACAACATTTGTCTCCCTCCGGGAGACAACATTTGTCTCCCCCCGGGAGACAACCTTTGTCTCCCTCCGGGAGACAACGTTTGTCTCCCTCTATGAGACAAACTGTCTCCCTCCGGGAGACAACCTTTGTCTCCCTCCGGGAAACAACATTTGTCTCCCTCCGGGAGACAACATTTGTCTCCCTCCGGGAGACAACATTTGTCTCCCTCCGGGAGACAACCTTTGTCTCCCTCTATGAGACAAACTGTCTCCCTCCGGGAGACAACATTTGTCTCCCTCCGGTAGACAACATTTGTCTCCCTCCGGGAGACAACCTTTGTCTCCCTCCGGGAGACAACATTTGTCTCCCTCCGGGAGACAAACTTTGTCTCCCTCCAGGAGACAACATTTGTCTCCCTCCGGGAGACAACCTTTGTCTCCCTCTAGGAGACAAAATGTCTCCCTCCGGGAGACAACATTTGTCTCCCTCCGGGAGACAACCTTTGTCTCCCTCCGGGATACAACATTTGTCTCCCTCCGGGAGACAACCTTTGTCTCCCTCCGGGAAACAACATTTGTCTCCCTCCGAAAGACAACCTTTGTCTCCCTCCGGGAGACAACATTTGTCTCCCTATGGGAGACAACATTTGTCTCCCTCCGGGAGACAACATTTGTCTCCCTCCGGGAGACAACCTTTGTCTCCCTCCGGGAAACAACATTTGTCTCCCTCCGAAAGACAACCTTTGTCTCCCTCCGGGAGACAACATTTGTCTCCCTCCGGGAGACAACATTTGTCTCCCTCCGGGAGACAACATTTGTCTCCCTCCGGGAGACAACCTTTGTCTCTCTCTATGAGACAAACTGTCTCCCTCCGGGAGACAACATTTGTCTCCCTCCGGTAGACAACATTTGTCTCCCTCCGGGAGACAACCTTTGTCTCCCTCCGGGAGACAACATTTGTCTCCCTCCGGGAGATAAACTTTGTCTCCCTCCAGGAGACAACATTTGTCTCCCTCCGGGAGACAACCTTTGTCTCCCTCCGGGAGACAACCTTTGTCTCCCTCCGGGAGACAACATTTGTCTCCCTCCGGGAGACAACATTTGTCTCCCTCCAGGAGACAAACTTTGTCTCCCTCCAGGAGACGACATTTGTCTCCCTCTAGGAGACAAAATGTCTCCCTCCGGGAGACAACATTTGTCTCCCTCCGGGAGACAACATTTGTCTCCCTCCGGGAGACAACATTTGTCTCCCTCCGGGAGACAACCTTTGTCTCCTTCCGGGAGACAACCTTTTTCTCCCTCCGGGAGACAACATTTGTCTCCCTCCGGGAGACAACCTTTGTCTCCCTCCGGGAGACAACATTTGTCTCCCTCCGGGAGACAACATTTGTCTCCCTCCGGGAGATAAACTTTGTCTCCCTCCAGGAGACAACATTTGTCTCCCTCCGGGAGACAACCTTTGTCTCCCTCCGGGAGACAACCTTTGTCTCCCTCCGGGAGACAACATTTGTCTCCCTCCGGGAGACAACATTTGTCTCCCTCCAGGAGACAAACTTTGTCTCCCTCCAGGAGACGACATTTGTCTCCCTCTAGGAGACAAAATGTCTCCCTCCGGGAGACAACATTTGTCTCCCTCCGGGAGACAACATTTGTCTCCCTCCGGGAGACAACATTTGTCTCCCTCCGGGAGACAACCTTTGTCTCCTTCCGGGAGACAACCTTTTTCTCCCTCCGGGAGACAACATTTGTCTCCCTCCGGGAGACAACCTTTGTCTCCCTCCGGGAGACAACATTTGTCTCCCTCCGGGAGACAACATTTGTCTCCCTCCGGGAGATAAACTTTGTCTCCCTCCAGGAGACAACATTTGTCTCCCTCCGGGAGACAACCTTTGTCTCCCTCCGGGAAACAACATTTGTCTCCCTCCGAAAGACAACCTTTGTCTCCCTCCGGGAGACAACATTTGTCTCCCTCCGGGAGACAACATTTGTCTCCCTCCGGGAGACAACATTTGTCTCCCTCCGGGAGACAACCTTTGTCTCTCTCTATGAGACAAACTGTCTCTCTCCGGGAGACAACATTTGTCTCCCTCCGGTAGACAACATTTGTCTCCCTCCGGGAGACAACCTTTGTCTCCCTCCGGGAGACAACATTTCTCTCCCTCCGGGAGATAAACTTTGTCTCCCTCCAGGAGACAACATTTGTCTCCCTCCGGGAGACAACCTTTGTCTCCCTCCGGGAGACAACCTTTGTCTCCCTCCGGGAGACAACATTTGTCTCCCTCCGGGAGACAACATTTGTCTCCCTCCAGGAGACAAACTTTGTCTCCCTCCAGGAGACAACATTTGTCTCCCTCCGGGAGACAAACTTTGTCTCCCTCCAGGAGACAACATTTGTCTCCCTCCGGGAGACAACCTTTGTCTCCCTCCGGGAGACAACATTTGTCTTCCTCCGGGAGACAACATTTGTCTCCCTCCGGGAGACAACATTTGTCTCCCTCCGGGAGACAACATTTGTCTCCCTCCAGGAGACAAACTTTGTCTCCCTCCAGGTGACAACATTTGTCTCCCTCTAGGAGACAAAATGTCTCCCTCCGGGAGACAACATTTGTCTCCCTCCGGGAGACAACCTTTGTCTCCCTCCGGGATACAACATTTGTCTCCCTCCGGGAGACAACCTTTGTCTCCCTCCGGGAAACAACATTTGTCTCCCTCCGGGAGACAACCTTTGTCTCCCTCCGGGAGACAACATTTGTCTCCCTCCGGTAGACAACATTTGTCTCCCTCCGGGAGACAACCTTTGTCTCCCTCTGGGAGACAACATTTGTCTCCCTCCGGGAGACAAACTTTGTCTCCCTCCAGGAGACAACATTTGTCTCCCTCCGGGAGACAACCTTTGTCTCCCTCCGGGAGACAACCTTTGTCTCCCTCCGGGAGACAACATTTGTCTCCCTCCGGGAGACAACATTTGTCTCCCTTCGGGAGACAACATTTGTCTCCCTCCGGTAGACAACATTTGTCTCCCTCCAGGAGACAAACTTTGTCTCCCTCCGGGAGACAACATTTGTCTCCCTCGGGGAGACAACATTTGTCTCCCTCCGGGAGACAACATTTGTCTCCCTCCGGGAGACAACATTTGTCTCCCTCCGGGAGACAACCTTTGTCTCCCTCCAGGAATCTCCCTCCGGTAGACAACATTTGCCTCCCTCCGGGAGACAACCTTTGTCTCCCTCCGGGAGACAACATTTGTCTCCCTCCGGGAGACAAACTTTGTCTCCCTCCAGGAGACAACATTTGTCTCCCTCCGGGAGACAACCTTTGTCTCCCTCTAGGAGACAAACTTTGTCTCCCTCCGGGAGACAACATTTGTCTCCCTCCGGGAGACAACATTTGTCTCCCTCCGGGAGACAACATTTGTCTCCCTCCGGGAGACAACATTTGTCTCCCTCTGGGAGACAATCTTTGTCTCCCTCCGGCAGACAACCTTTGTCTCCCTCTAGGAGACAAAATGTCTCCCTCCGGGAGACAACATTTGTCTCCCTCCGGGAGACAACCTTTGTCTCCCTCCGGGAGACAACCTTTGTCTCCCTCCAGGAGACAACATTTGTCTCCCTCCGGGAGACAACATTTGTCTCCCTCCGGGAGACAACATTTGTCTCCCTCCGGGAGACAACATTTGTCTCCCTCCGGGAGACAACCTTTGTCTCCCTCCGGGATACAACATTTGTCTCCCTCCGAGAGACAACCTTTGTCTCCCTCCGGGAGACAACCTTTGTCTCCCTCCGGGACATCCTTTTTCACATCCGTTGAGACATCCTTTGTCTCCCTCTAGGAGACAAAATGTCTCCCTCCGGGAGACAACATTTGTCTCCCTCCGGGAGACAACATTTGTCTCCCTCCGGGAGACAACATTTGTCTCCCTCCGGGAGACAACCTTTGTCTCCCTCCGGGAGACAACCTTTGTCTCCCTCCGGGAGACAACATTTGTCTCCCTCCGGGAGACAACCTTTGTCTCCCTCCGGGAGACAACCTTTGTCTCCCTCCGGGACATCCTTTTTCACATCCGTTGAGACATCCTTTGTCTCCCTCTAGGAGACAAAATGTCTCCCTCCGGGAGACAACATTTGTCTCCTTCCGGGAGACAACCTTTGCCTCCCTCCGGGAGACAACATTTGTCTCCCTCCGGGAGACAACCTTTGTCTCCCTCCGGGAGACAACCTTTGTCTCCCTCCGGGAGACAACATTTGTCTCCCTCCGGGAGACAACCTTTGTCTCCCTCCGGGAGACAACATTGGTCTCCCTCCGGGAGACAACATTTGTCTCCCTCCGGGAGACAACCTTTGTCTCCCTCCGGGAGGCAACATTTGTCTCCCTCTATGAGACAAACTGTCTCCCTCCGGGAGACAACCTTTGTCTCCCTCCGGGAGACAACATTTGTCTCCCTCCGGGAGACAACCTTTGTCTCCTTCCGGGAGACAACCTTTGTCTCCCTCCGGGAGACAACATTTGTCTTCCTCTATGAGACAAACTGTCTCCCTCCGGGAGACAACCTTTGTCTCCCTCCGGGAGACAACCTTTGTCTCCCTCCGGGATACAACATTTGTCTCCCTCCGGGAGACAACCTTTGTCTCCCTCCGGGAGACAACATTTGTCTCCCTCCGGGAGACAACATTTGTCTCCCTCTATGAGACAAACTGTCTCCCTCCGGGAGACAACCTTTGTCTCCCCCCGGGAGACAACCTTTGTCTCCCTCCGGGAGACAACATTTGTCTCCCTCCGGGAGACAACCTTTGTCTCCCTCCGGGAGACAACATTTGTCTCCCTCCGGGAGACAACATTTGTCTCCCTCCGGGAGACAACATTTGTCTCCCTCCGGGAGACAACATTTGTCTCCCTCCGGGAGACAACCTTTGTCTCCCTCCAGGAGACAACCTTTGTCTCCCTCCGGAAGACAACATTTGTCTGCCTCCGGGAGACAAACTTTGTCTCCCTCCGGGAGACAACATTTGTCTCCCTCCGGGAGACAACCTTTGTCTCCTTCCGGGAGACAACCTTTGTCTCCCTCCGGGAGACAACATTTGTCTCCCTCTATGAGACAAACTGTCTCCCTCCGGGAGACAACCTTTGTCTCCCTCCAGGAGACAACATTTGTCTCCCTCTATGAGACAAACTGTCTCCCTCCGGGAGACAACCTTTGTCTCCCTCCGGGATACAACATTTGTCTCCCTCCGGGAGGCAACATTTGTCTCCCTCCGGGAGACAACCTTTGTCTCCCTCCGGGATACAACATTTGTCTCCCTCCGGGAGACAACCTTTGTCTCCCTCCGGGAAACAACATTTGTCTCCCTCCGGGAGACAACCTTTGTCTCCCTCCGGGAGACAACATTTGTCTCCCTCCGTTAGACAACATTTGTCTCCCTCCGGGAGACAACCTTTGTCTCCCTCCGGGAGACAACATTTGTCTCCCTCCGGGAGACAAACTTTGTCTCCCTCCAGGAGACAACATTTGTCTCCCTCCGGGAGACAACCTTTGTCTCCCTCCGGGAGACAACCTTTGTCTCCCTCCGGGAGACAACATTTGTCTCCCTCCGGGAGACAACATTTGTCTCCCTTCGGGAGACAACATTTGTCTCCCTCCGGGAGACAACATTTGTCTCCCTCCAGGAGACAAACTTTGTCTCCCTCCGGGAGACAACATTTGTCTCCCTCCGGGAGACAACATTTGTCTCCCTCCGGGAGACAACATTTGTCTCCCTCCGGGAGACAACATTTGTCTCCCTCCGGGAGACAACCTTTGTCTCCCTCCAGGAGTCTCCCTCCGGTAGACAACATTTGCCTCCCTCCGGGAGACAACCTTTGTCTCCCTCCGGGAGACAACTTTTGTCTCCCTCCGGGAGACAAACTTTGTCTCCCTCCAGGAGACAACATTTGTCTCCCTCCGGGAGACAACCTTTGTCTCCCTCTAGGAGACAAACTTTGTCTCCCTCCGGGAGACAACATTTGTCTCCCTCCGGGAGACAACATTTGTCTCCCTCCGGGAGACAACATTTGTCTCCCTCCGGGAGACAACATTTGTCTCCCTCTGGGAGACAATCTTTGTCTCCCTCCGGCAGACAACATTTGTCTCCCTCCGGGAGACAACCTTTGTCTCCCTCCGGGAGACAACCTTTGTCTCCCTCCAGGAGACAACATTTGTCTCCCTCCGGGAGACAACATTTGTCTCCCTCCGGGAGACAACATTTGTCTCCCTCCGGGAGACAACATTTGTCTCCTTCCGGGAGACAACCTTTGTCTCCCTCCGGGATACAACATTTGTCTCCCTCCGAGAGACAACCTTTGTCTCCCTCCGGGAGACAACCTTTGTCTCCCTCCGGGACATCCTTTTTCACATCCGTTGAGACATCCTTTGTCTCCCTCTAGGAGACAAAATGTCTCCCTCCGGGAGACAACATTTGTCTCCCTCCGGGAGACAACATTTGTCTCCCTCCGGGAGACAACCTTTGTCTCCTTCCGGGAGACAACCTTTGCCTCCCTCCGGGAGACAACATTTGTCTCCCTCCGGGAGACAACCTTTGTCTCCCTCCGGGAGACAACCTTTGTCTCCCTCCGGGAGACAACATTTGTCTCCCTCCGGGAGACAACCTTTGTCTCCCTCCGGGAGACAACATTGGTCTCCCTCCGGGAGACAACATTTGTCTCCCTCCGGGAGACAACCTTTGTCTCCCTCCGGGAGGCAACATTTGTCTCCCTCTATGAGACAAACTGTCTCCCTCCGGGAGACAACCTTTGTCTCCTTCCGGGAGACAACCTTTGTCTCCCTCCGGGAGACAACATTTGTCTTCCTCTATGAGACAAAATGTCTCCCTCCGGGAGACAACCTTTGTCTCCCTCCGGGAGACAACCTTTGTCTCCCTCCGGGATACAACATTTGTCTCCCTCCGGGAGACAACCTTTGTCTCCCTCCGGGAGACAACATTTGTCTCCCTCTATGAGACAAACTGTCTCCCTCCGGGAGACAACCTTTGTCTCCCTCCGGGAGACAACATTTGTCTCCCTCCGGGAGACAACATTTGTCTCCCTCTATGAGACAAACTGTCTCCCTCCGGGAGACAACCTTTGTCTCCCTCCGGGAGACAACCTTTGTCTCCCTCCGGGAGACAACATTTGTCTCCCTCCGGGAGACAACCTTTGTCTCCCTCCGGGAGACAACATTTGTCTCCCTCCGGGAGACAACCTTTGTCTCCCTCCGGGAGACAACATTTGTCTCCCTCCGGGAGACAACATTTGTCTCCCTCCGGGAGACAACATTTGTCTCCCTCCGGGAGACAACATTTGTCTCCCTCCGGGAGACAACCTTTGTCTCCCTCCAGGAGACAACCTTTGTCTCCCTCCGGAAGACAACATTTGTCTCCCTCCGGGAGACAAACTTTGTCTCCCTCCGGGAGACAACATTTGTCTCCCTCCGGGAGACAACCTTTGTCTCCTTCCGGGAGACAACCTTTGTCTCCCTCCGGGAGACAACATTTGTCTCCCTCTATGAGACAAACTGTCTCCCTCCGGGAGACAACCTTTGTCTCCCTCCGGGAGACAACATTTGTCTCCCTCTATGAGACAAACTGTCTCCCTCCGGGAGACAACCTTTGTCTCCCTCCGGGAGACAATCTTTGTCTCCCTCCGGGAGACAACCTTTGTCTCCCTCCGGGAGACAACCTTTGTCTCCCTCCGGGAGACAACCTTTGTCTCCCTCCGGGAGACAACCTTTGTCTCCCTCCGGGAGACAACCTTTGGCTCCCTCCGGGAGACAACCTTTGTCTCCCTCCGGGATACAACATTTGTCTCCCTCCGGGAGACAACCTTTGTCTCCCTCCGGGAGACAACATTTGGCTCCCTCTATGAGACAAACTGTCTCCCTCCGGGAGACAACCTTTGTCTCCCTCCGGGAGACAACATTTGTCTCCCTCCGGGAGACAACATTTGTCTCCCTCTATGAGACAAACTGTCTCCCTCCGGGAGACAACCTTTGTCTCCCTCCGGGAGACAACCTTTGTCTCCCTCCGGGAGACAACATTTGTCTCCCTCCGGGAGACAACCTTTGTCTCCCTCCGGGAGACAACATTTGTCTCCCTCCGGGAGACAACCTTTGTCTCCCTCCGGGAGACAACCTTTGTCTCCCTCCGGGAGACAACATTTGTCTCCCTCCGGGAGACAACATTTGTCTCCCTCCGGGAGACAACATTTGTCTCCCTCCGGGAGACAACATTTGTCTCCCTCCGGGAGACAACCTTTGTCTCCCTCCAGGAGACAACCTTTGTCTCCCTCCGGAAGACAACATTTGTGTCCCTCCGGGAGACAACATTTCTCTCCCTCCGGGAGACAACCTTTGTCTCCCTCCGGGAGACAACCTTTGTCTCCCTCCGGGAGACAACATTTGTCTCCCTCCGGGAGACAACATTTCTCTCCCTCCGAAAGACAACCTTTGTCTCCCTCTCGGAGACAACCTTTGTCTCCCTCCGGGAGACAACGTTTGTCTCCCTCCGGGAGACAACATTTGTCTCCCTCCGGGAGACAACATTTGTCTCCCTCCGGGAGACAACCTTTGTCTCCCTCCGGGAGACAACCTTTGTCTCCCTCCGGGATACAACATTTGTCTCCCTCCGGGAGACAACCTTTGTCTCCCTCCGGGAGACAACATTTGTCTCCCTCTATGAGACAAACTGTCTCCCTCCGGGAGACAACCTTTGTCTCCCTCCGGGAGACAACCTTTGTCTCCCTCCGGGATACAACATTTGTCTCCCTCCGGGAGACAACATTTGTCTCCCTCCGGGAGACAACCTTTGTCTCCCTCCGGGAGACAACATTTGTCTCCCTCCGGGAGACAACATTTGTCTCCCTCCGGGAGACAACATTTGTCTCCCTCCGGGAGACAACATTTGTCTCCCTCCGGGAGACAACCTTTGTCTCCCTCCGGGAGACAACCTTTGTCTCCCTCCGGAAGACAACATTTGTCTCCCTCCGGGAGACAACAATTCTCTCCCTCCGGGAGACAACCTTTGTCTCCCTCCGGGAGACAACCTTTGTCTCCCTCCGGGAGACAACATTTGTCTCCCTCCGGGAGACAACATTTCTCTCCCTCCGGGAGACAACCTTTGTCTCCCTCCGGGAGAAAACCTTTGTCTCCCTCCGGGAGACAACATTTGTCTCCCTCCGGGAGACAACATTTGTCTCCCTCCGGGAGACAACATTTGTCTCCCTCCGGGAGTCAACCTTTGTCTCCTTCCGGGAGACAACCTTTGTCTCCCTCCGGGAGACAACATTTGTCTCCCTCCGGGAGACAACCTTTGTCTCCCTCTAGTAGACAAAATGTCTCCCTCCGGGAGACAACATTTGTCTCCCTCCGGGAGACAACATTTGTCTCCCTCCGGGAGTCAACCTTTGTCTCCTTCCGGGAGACAACCTTTGTCTCCCTCCGGGAGACAACCTTTGTCTCCCTCTAGTAGACAAAATGTCTCCCTCCGGGAGACAACATTTGTCTCCCTCCGGGAGACAACATCTGTCTCCCTCCGGGAGACAACCTTTGTCTCCTTCCGGGAGACAACTTTTGTCTCCCTCCGGGATACAACATTTGTCTCCCTCCGGGAGACAACCTTTGTCTCCCTCCGGGAGACAACATTTGTCTCCCTCTATGAGACAAACTGTCTCCCTCCGGGAGACAACCTTTGTCTCCCGCCGGGAGACAACCTTTGTCTCCCTCCGGGAGACAACCTTTGTCTCCCTCCGGGAGTCAACCTTTGTCTCCTTCCGGGAGACAACATTTGTCTCCCTCCGGGAGACAACCTTTGTCTCCCTCCGGGAGACAACCTTTGTCTCCCTCCGGGAGACAACATTTGTCTCCCTCCGGGAGACAACATTTGTCTCCCTCCGGGAGACAACCTTTGTCTCCCTCCGGGAGACAACTTTTGTCTCCCTCCGGGATACAACATTTGTCTCCCTCCGGGAGACAACCTTTGTCTCCCTCCGGGAGACAACATTTGTCTCCCTCTATGAGACAAACTGTCTCCCTCCGGGAGACAACCTTTGTCTCCCGCCGGGAGACAACCTTTGTCTCCCTCCGGGAGACAACCTTTGTCTCCCTCCGGGAGACAACATTTGTCTCCCTCCGGGAGACAACATTTGTCTCCCTCCGGGAGACAACATTTGTCTCCCCCCTGGGAGACAACATTTGTCTCCCTCTATGAGACAAACTGTCTCAATCCGGGAGACAACCTTTGTCTCCCTCCGGGATACAACATTTGTCTCCCTCCGGGAGACAACCTTTGTCTCCTTCCGGGAGACAACATTTGTCTCCCTCCGGGAGACAAAATTTGTCTCCCTCCGGGAGACAACCTTTGTCTCCCTCCGGGATACAACATTTGTCTCCCTCCGGGAGACAACCTTTGTCTCCCTCCGGGAGACAACATTTGTCTCCCTCTATGAGACAAACTGTCTCCCTCCGGGAGACAACCTTTGTCTCCCTCCGGGATACAACATTTGTCTCCCTCCGGGAGACAAACTTTGTCTCCCTCCGGGAGACATCCTTTGTCTCCCTCCGGGAGACAACATTTTTCTCCCTCCGGGAGACAACATTTGTCTCCCTCCGGGAGACAACCTTTGTCTCCCTCCGGGAGACAACCTTTGTCTCCCTCCGGGAGACAACATTTGTCTCCCTCCGGGAGACAACATTTGTCTCCCTCCGGGAGACAACCTTTGTCTCCTTCCGGGAGACAACCTTTGTCTCCCTCCGGGAGACAACATTTGTTTTCCTCCGGGAGACAACCTTTGTCTCCCTCCGGGAGACAACATTTGTCTCCCTCCGGGAGACAACATTTGTCTCCCTCCGGGAGACAACCTTTGTCTCCCTCCGGGATACAACCTTTGTCTCCCCCCTGGGAGACAACATTTGTCTCCCTCTATGAGACAAACTGTCTCAATCCGGGAGACAACCTTTGTCTCCCTCCGGGATACAACATTTGTCTCCCTCCGGGAGACAACCTTTGTCTCCTTCCGGGAGACAACATTTGTCTCCCTCCGGGAGACAAAATTTGTCTCCCTCCGGGAGACAACCTTTGTCTCCCTCCGGGATACAACATTTGTCTCCCTCCGGGAGACAACCTTTGTCTCCCTCCGGGAGACAACATTTGTCTCCCTCTATGAGACAAACTGTCTCCCTCCGGGAGACAACCTTTGTCTCCCTCCGGGAGACAACATTTGTCTCCCTCCGGGAGACAACCTTTGTCTCCCTCCGGGAGACAACCTTTGTCTCCCTCCGGGAGACAACATTTGTCTCCCTCCGGGAGACAACATTTGTCTCCCTCTATGAGACAAACTGTCTCCCTCCGGGAGACAACCTTTGTCTCCCTCCGGGATACAACATTTGTCTCCCTCCGGGAGACAACCTTTGTCTCCCTCCGGGAGACATCCTTTGTCTCCCTCCGGGAGACAACATTTTTCTCCCTCCGGGAGACAACATTTGTCTCCCTCCGGGAGACAACCTTTGTCTCCCTCCGGGAGACAACCTTTGTCTCCCTCCGGGAGACAACATTTGTCTCCCTCCGGGAGACAACATTTGTCTCCCTCCAGGAGACAACCTTTGTCTCCCTCCGGGAGACAACCTTTGTCTCCCTCTAGTAGACAAATTGTCTCCCTCCGGGAGACAACATTTGTCTCCCTCCGGGAGACAACATTTGTCTCCCTCCGGGAGACAACCTTTGTCTCCTTCCGGGAGACAACCTTTGTCTCCCTCCGGGAGACAACATTTGTTTCCCTCCGGGAGACAACCTTTGTCTCCCTCCGGGAGACAACATTTGTCTCCCTCCGGGAGACAACATTTGTCTCCCTCCGGGATACAACATTTGTCTCCCTCCGGGAGACAACCTTTGTCTCCCTCCGGGAGACAACATTTGTCTCCCTCTATGAGACAACCTTTGTCTCAATCCGGGAGACAACATTTGTCTCCCTCCGGGAGACAACATTTGTCTCCCTCCGGGATACAACATATGTCTCCCTCCGGGAGACAACATTTGTATCCCTCCGGGAGACAACCTTTGTCTCCTTCCGGGAGACAACCTTTTTCTCCCTCCGGGAGACAACATTTGTCTCCCTCCGGGAGACAACCTTTGTCTCCCTCCGGGAGACAACATTTGTCTCCCTCCATTTGTCCCCTCCGGGGGACAACATTTGTCTCCCTCCGGGAGACACCATTTGTCTCCCTCCGGGAGACAACCTTTGTCTCCCTCCGGGAGACAACCTTTGTCTCCCTCTAGGAGACAAAATGTCTCCCTCCGGGAGACAACATTTGTCTCCCCCTGGGAGACAACATTTGTCTCCTTCCGGGAGACAACATTTGTCTCCCTCTGGGAGACAACGTTTGTCTCCCCCTGGGAGACAACATTTGTCTCCCTCCGGGAGACAACATTTGTCTCCCTCCGGGAGACGACCTTTGTCTCCCTCCGGGAGACAACCTTTGTCTCCCTCCGGGAGACAACCTTTTGTCTCCCTCCGGGAGACAACCTTTGTCTCCCTCTAGGAGACAACCTTTGTCTCCCTCCGGGAGACAACATTTGTCTCCCTCCGGGAGACAACCTTTTGCCTCCCTCCGGGAGACAACCTTTGTCTCCCTCTAGGAGACAAAATGTCTCCCTCCGGGAGACAACCTTTGTCTCCCTCTGGGAGACAACATTTGTCTCCCTCCGGGAGACAACATTTGTCTCCCTCCGGGAGACAACCTTTGTCTCCCTCCGGGAGACAACCTTTGTCTCCCCCCGGGAGACAACCTTTGTCTCCCTCCGGGAGACAACCTTTGTCTCCCTCCGGGAGACAACATTTGTCTCCCTCCGGGAGACAACCTTTGTCTCCCTCCGGGAGACAACCTTTGTCTCCCTCCGGGAGACAACCTTTGTCTCCCACCGGGAGACAACCTTTGTCTCCCTCCGGGAGACAACATTTGTCTCCCAACGGGAGACAACATTTGTCTCCCTCCGGGAGACAACATTTGTCTCCATCCGGGATACAACCTTTGTCTCCCTCCGGGAGACAACATTTGTCTCCCTCCGGGAGACAACATTTGTCTCCCTCCGGGAGACTACATTTGTCTCCCTCCGGGAGACAACCTTTGTCTCCCTCCGGGGGACAACCTTTGTCTCCCTCCGGGAGACAACCTTTGTCTCCCTCCGGGAGACAACCTTTTGTCTCCCTCCGGGAGACAACCTTTGTCTCCCTCTAGGAGACAACCTTTGTCTCCCTCCGGGAGACAACATTTGTCTCCCTCCGGGAGACAACCTTTGTCTCCTTCCGGGAGACAACCTTTGTCTCCTTCCGGGAGACAACCTTTGTCTCCCTCCGGGAGACAACCTTTGTCTCCCTCCGGGAGACAACATTTGTCTCCCTCCGGGAGACAACATTTGTCTCCCTCCGGGAGACAACCTTTGTCTCCCTCTAGTAGACAAATTGTCTCCCTCCGGGAGACAACATTTGTCTCCCTCCGGGAGACAACATTTGTCTCCTTCCGGGAGACAACATTTGTCTCTCTCCGGGAGACAAAATTTGTCTCCCTCCGGGAGACAACCTTTGTCTCCCTCCGGGATACAACATTTGTCTCCCTCCGGGAGACAACCTTTGTCTCCCTCCGGGAGACAACATTTGTCTCCCTCTATGAGACAAACTGTCTCCCTCCGGGAGACAACCTTTGTCTCCCTCCGGGAGACAACATTTGTCTCCCTCCGGGAGACAACCTTTGTCTCCCTCCGGGAGACAACCTTTGTCTCCCTCCGGGAGACAACCTTTGTCTCCCTCCGGGAGACAACATTTGTCTCCCTCCGGGAGACAACATTTCTCTCCCTCTATGAGACAAACTGTCTCCCTCCGGGAGACAACCTTTGTCTCCCTCCGGGATACAACATTTGTCTCCCTCCGGGAGACAACCTTTGTCTCCCTCCGGGAGACATCCTTTGTCTCCCTCCGGGAGACAACATTTTTCTCCCTCCGGGAGACAACATTTGTCTCCCTCCGGGAGACAACCTTTGTCTCCCTCCGGGAGACAACCTTTGTCTCCCTCCGGGAGACAACATTTGTCTCCCTCCGGGAGACATCATTTGTCTCCCTCCAGGAGACAACCTTTGTCTCCCTCCGGGAGACAACCTTTGTCTCCCTCTAGTAGACAAATTGTCTCTCTCCGGGAGACAACATTTGTCTCCCTCCGGGAGACAACATTTGTCTCCCTCCGGGAGACAACCTTTGTCTCCTTCCGGGAGACAACCTTTGTCTCCCTCCGGGAGACAACATTTGTTTCCCTCCGGGAGACAACCTTTGTCTCCCTCCGGGAGACAACATTTGTCTCCCTCCGGGAGACAACATTTGTCTCCCTCCGGGAGACAACCTTTGTCTCCCTCCGGGAGACAACCTTTGTCTCCCCCCGGGATACAACATTTGTCTCCCTCCGGGAGACAACCTTTGTCTCCCTCCGGGAGACAACATTTGTCTCCCTCTATGAGACAACCTTTGTCTCAATCCGGGAGACAACATTTGTCTCCCTCCGGGAGACAACATTTGTCTCCCTCCGGGATACAACCTTTGTCTCCCTCCGGGAGACAACATTTGTCTCCCTCCGGGAGACAACATTTGTCTCCCTCCGGGAGACAACATTTGTCTCCCTCCGGGAGACAACATTTGTCTCCCTCCGGGAGACAACATTTGTCTCCCTCCGGGAGACAACCTTTGTCTCCCTCCGGGAGACAACATATGTCTCCCTCCGGGAGACAACATTTGTCTCCCTCCGGGAGACAACCTTTGTCTCCTTCCGGGAGACAACCTTTTTCTCCCTCCGGGAGACAACATTTGTCTCCCTCCGGGAGACAACCTTTGTCTCCCTCCGGGAGACAACATTTGTCTCCCTCCATTTGTCCCCTCCGGGGGACAACATTTGTCTCCCTCCGGGAGACACCATTTGTCTCCCTCCGGGAGACAACCTTTGTCTCCCTCCGGGAGACAACCTTTGTCTCCCTCTAGGAGACAAAATGTCTCCCTCCGGGAGACAACATTTGTCTCCCCCTGGGAGACAACATTTGTCTCCCTCCGGGAGACAACATTTGTCTCCCTCCGGGAGACAACGTTTGTCTCCCCCTGGGAGACAACATTTGTCTCCCCCCGGGAGACAACATTTGTCTCCCTCCGGGAGACGACCTTTGTCTCCCTCCGGGAGACAACCTTTGTCTCCCTCCGGGAGACCACCTTTTGTCTCCCTCCGGGAGACAACCTTTGTCTCCCTCTAGGAGACAACCTTTGTCTCCCTCCGGGCGACAACATTTGTCTCCCTCCGGGAGACAACCTTTTGCCTCCCTCCGGGAGACAACCTTTGTCTCCCTCTAGGAGACAAAATGTCTCCCTCCGGGAGACAACCTTTGTCTCCCTCTGGGAGACAACATTTGTCTCCCTCCGGGAGACAACATTTGTCTCCCTCCGGGAGACAACCTTTGTCTCCCTCCGGGAGACAACCTTTGTCTCCCTCCGGGAGACAACCTTTGTCTCCCTCCGGGAGACAACCTTTGTCTCCCTCCGGGAGACAACATTTGTCTCCCTCCGGGAGACAACCTTTGTCTCCCTCCGGGAGACAACCTTTGTCTCCCTCCGGGAGACAACCTTTGTCTCCCACCGGGAGACAACCTTTGTCTCCCTCCGGGAGACAACATTTGTCTCCCAACGGGAGACAACATTTGTCTCCCTCCGGGAGACAACATTTGTCTCCCTCCGGGATACAACCTTTGTCTCCCTCCGGGAGACAACATTTGTCTCCCTCCGGGAGACAACATTTGTCTCCCTCCGGGAGACTACATTTGTCTCCCTCCGGGAGACAACCTTTGTCTCCCTCCGGGGGACAACCTTTGTCTCCCTCCGGGAGACAACCTTTGTCTCCCTCCGGGAGACAACCTTTTGTCTCCCTCCGGGAGACAACCTTTGTCTCCCTCTAGGAGACAACCTTTGTCTCCCTCCGGGAGACAACATTTGTCTCCCTCCGGGAGACAACCTTTGTCTCCTTCCGGGAGACAACCTTTGTCTCCTTCCGGGAGACAACCTTTTTCTCCCTCCGGGAGACAACATTTGTCTCCCTCCGGGATACAACCTTTGTCTCCCTCCGGGAGACAACATTTGTCTCCCTCCGGGAGACAACATTTGTCTCCCTCCGGGAGACAACCTTTGTCTCCTTCCGGGAGACAACCTTTTTCTCCCTCCGGGAGACAACATTTGTCTCCCTCCGGGAGACAACCTTTGTCTCCCTCCGGGAGACAACATTTGTCTCCCTCCATTTGTCCCCTCCGGGGGACAACATTTGTCTCCCTCCGGGAGACACCATTTGTCTCCCTCCGGGAGACAACCTTTGTCTCCCTCCGGGAGACAACCTTTGTCTCCCTCTAGGAGACAAAATGTCTCCCTCCGGGAGACAACATTTGTCTCCCCCTGGGAGACAACATTTGTCTCCCTCCGGGAGACAACATTTGTCTCCCTCCGGGAGACAACGTTTGTCTCCCCCTGGGAGACAACATTTGTCTCCCCCCGGGAGACAACATTTGTCTCCCTCCGGGAGACGACCTTTGTCTCCCTCCGGGAGACAACCTTTGTCTCCCTCCGGGAGACCACCTTTTGTCTCCCTCCGGGAGACAACCTTTGTCTCCCTCTAGGAGACAACCTTTGTCTCCCTCCGGGAGACAACATTTGTCTCCCTCCGGGAGACAACCTTTTGCCTCCCTCCGGGAGACAACCTTTGTCTCCCTCTAGGAGACAAAATGTCTCCCTCCGGGAGACAACCTTTGTCTCCCTCTGGGAGACAACATTTGTCTCCCTCCGGGAGACAACATTTGTCTCCCTCCGGGAGACAACCTTTGTCTCCCTCCGGGAGACATTCTTTGTCTCCCTCCGGGAGACAACCTTTGTCTCCCTCCGGGAGACAACCTTTGTCTCCCTCCGGGAGACAACATTTGTCTCCCTCCGGGAGACAACCTTTGTCTCCCTCCGGGAGACAACCTTTGTCTCCCTCCGGGAGACAACCTTTGTCTCCCACCGGGAGACAACCTTTGTCTCCCTCCGGGAGACAACATTTGTCTCCCAACGGGAGACAACATTTGTCTCCCTCCGGGAGACAACATTTGTCTCCCTCCGGGATACAACCTTTGTCTCCCTCCGGGAGACAACATTTGTCTCCCTCCGGGAGACAACATTTGTCTCCCTCCGGGAGACTACATTTGTCTCCCTCCGGGAGACAACCTTTGTCTCCCTCCGGGGGACAACCTTTGTCTCCCTCCGGGAGACAACCTTTGTCTCCCTCCGGGAGACAACCTTTTGTCTCCCTCCGGGAGACAACCTTTGTCTCCCTCTAGGAGACAACCTTTGTCTCCCTCCGGGAGACAACATTTGTCTCCCTCCGGGAGACAACCTTTGTCTCCTTCCGGGAGACAACCTTTGTCTCCTTCCGGGAGACAACCTTTTTCTCCCTCCGGGAGACAACATTTGTCTCCCTCCGGGATACAACCTTTGTCTCCCTCCGGGAGACAACATTTGTCTCCCTCCGGGAGACAACATTTGTCTCCCTCCGGGAGACAACATTTGTCTCCCTCCGGGAGACAACCTTTGTCTCCCTCCGGGAGACAACATTTGTCTCCCTCTATGAGACAAACTGTCTCCCTCCGGGAGACAACCTTTGTCTCCCCCCGGGATACAACATTTGTCTCCCTTCGGGAGACAACCTTTGTCTCCCTCCGGGAGACAACATTTGTCTCCCTCCGGGAGACAACCTTTGTCTCCCTCCGGTAGACAACATTTGTCTCCCTCCGGGAGACAACCTTTGTCTCCCTCCGGGAGACAAGATTTGTCTCCCTCCGGGAGACAACATTTGTCTCCCTCCGGGAGACAACCTTTGTCTCCCTCCGGGAGACATCCTTTGTCTCCCTCCGGGAGACAACATTTGTCTCCCTCCGGGAGACAACATTTGTCTCCCTCCGGGAGACAACCTTTGTCTCCTTCCGGGAGACAACCTTTTTCTCCCTCCGGGAGACAACATTTGTCTCCCTCCGGGAGACAACCTTTGTCTCCCTCCGGGAGACAACATTTGTCTCCCTCCGGGAGACAGCATTTGTCTCCCCCCGGGAGACAACCTTTGTCTCCCTCTATGAGACAAACTGTCTCCCTCCGGGAGACAACCTTTGTCTCCCTCCGGGAGACAACCTTTGTCTCCCTCCGGGATACAACATTTGTCTCCCTCCTGGAGACAACCTTTGTCTCCCTCCGGAGACAACTTTTGTCTCCCTCTATGAGACAAACTGTCTCCCTCCGGGAGAGAACCTTTTTCTCCCTCCGGGAGACAACCTTTGTCTCCCTCCAGGAGACAACATTTGTCTCCCTCCGGGAGACAACATTTGTCTCCCTCTATGAGACAAACTGTCTCCCTCCGGGAGACAACCTTTGTCTCCCCCCGGGATACAACATTTGTCTCCCTTCGGGAGACAACCTTTGTCTCCCTCCGGGAGACAACATTTGTCTCCCTCCGGGAGACAACCTTTGTCACCCTCCGGTAGACAACATTTGTCTCCCTCCGGGAGACAACCTTTGTCTCCCTCCGGGAGACAACATTTGTCTCCCTCCGGGAGACAACATTTGTCTCCCTCCGGGAGACAACCTTTGTCTCCCTCCGGGAGACATCCTTTGTCTCCCTCCGGGAGACAACATTTGTCTCCTTCCCGGAGACAACATTTGTCTCCCTGCGGGAGACAACATTTGTCTCCCTCCGGGAGACAACATTTGTCTCCCTCCGGGAGACAACCTTTGTCCCCCCCCTGGGAGACAAAATTTGTCTCCCTCTATGAGACAAACTGTCTCATTCCGGGAGACAACCTTTGTCTCCCTCCGGGATACAACATTTGTCTCCCTCCGGGAGACAACCTTTGTCTCCTTCCGGGAGACAACATTTGTCTCCCTCCGGGAGACAACATTTGTCTCCCTCCTGGAGACAACCTTTGTCTCCCTCCGGGATACAACATTTGTCTCCCTCCGGGAGACAACCTTTGTCTCCCTCCGGGAGACAACATTTGTCTCCCTCTATGAGACAAACTGTCTCCCTCCGGGAGACAACCTTTGTCTCCCTCCGGGAGACAACATTTGTCTCCCTCCGGGAGACAACCTTTGTCTCCCTCCGGGAGACAACCTTTGTCTCCCTCCGGGAGACAACCTTTGTCTCCCTCCGGGAGACAACATTTGTCTCCCTCCGGGAGACAACATTTGTCTCCCTCTATGAGACAAACTGTCTCCCTCCGGGAGACAACCTTTGTCTCCCTCCGGGATACAACATTTGTCTCCCTCCGGGAGACAACCTTTGTCTCCCTCCGGGAGACATCCTTTGTCTCCCTCCGGGACACAACATTTGTCTCCCTCCGGGAGACAACATTTGTCTCCCTCCGGGAGACAACCTTTGTCTCCCTCCGGGAGACAACCTTTGTCTCCCTCCGGGAGACAACATTTGTCTCCCTCCGGGAGACAACATTTGTCTCCCTCCGGGAGACAACCTTTGTCTCCCTCTAGTAGACAAATTGTCTCCCTCCGGGAGACAACATTTGTCTCCCTCCGGGAGACAACATTTGTCTCCCTCCGGGAGACAACCTTTGTCTCCTTCCGGGAGACAACCTTTGTCTCCCTCCGGGAGACAACATTTGTCTCCCTCCGGGAGACAACCTTTGTCTCCCTCCGGGAGACAACATTTGTCTCCCTCCGGGAGACAACATTTGTCTCCCTCCGGGAGACAACCTTTGTCTCCCTCCGGGAGACAACCTTTGTCTCCCCCCGGGATACAACATTTGTCTCCCTCCGGGAGACAACCTTTGTCTCCCTCCGGGAGACAACATTTGTCTCCCTCTATGAGACAACCTTTGTCTCAATCCGGGAGACAACATTTGTCTCCCTCCGGGAGACAACATTTGTCTCCCTCCGGGAGACAACATTTGTCTCCCCCCGGGAGACAACATTTGTCTCCCTCCGGGAGACAACATTTGTCTCCCTCCGGGATACAACCTTTGTCTCCCTCCGGGAGACAACATTTGTCTCCCTCCGGGAGACAACATTTGTCTCCCTCCGGGAGACAACATTTGTCTCCCTCCGGGAGACAACCTTTGTCTCCCTCCGGGAGACAACCTTTTGTCTCCCTCCGGGAGACAACCTTTGTCTCCCTCTAGGAGACAAAATGTCTCCCTCCGGGAGACAACATATGTCTCCCTCCGGGAGACAACATTTGTCTCCCTCCGGGAGACAACCTTTGTCTCCTTCCGGGAGACAACCTTTTTCTCCCTCCGGGAGACAACATTTGTCTCCCTCCGGGAGACAACCTTTGTCTCCCTCCGGGAGACAACATTTGTCTCCCTCCGGGAGACAACCTTTGTCTCCCTCCGGGAGACAACATTTGTCTCCCTCCATTTGTCCCCTCCGGGGGACAACATTTGTCTCCCTCCATTTGTCCCCTCCGGGGGACAACATTTGTCTCCCTCCGGGAGACACCATTTGTCTCCCTCCGGGAGACAACCTTTGTCTCCCTCCAGGAGACAACCTTTGTCTCCCTCTAGGAGACAAAATGTCTCCCTCCGGGAGACAACATTTGTCTCCCCCTGGGAGACAACATTTGTCTCCCTCCGGGAGACAACATTTGTCTCCCTCCGGGAGACAACGTTTGTCTCCCCCTGGGAGACAACATTTGTCTCCCTCCGGGAGACAACATTTGTCTCCCTCCGGGAGACGACCTTTGTCTCCCTCCGGGAGACAACCTTTGTCTCCCTCCGGGAGACAACCTTTTGTCTCCCTCCGGGAGACAACCTTTTTCTCCCTCCGGGAGACAACATTTGTCTCCCTCCGGGAGACAACCTTTGTCTCCCTCCGGGAGACAACATTTGTCTCCCTCCGGGAGACAACCTTTGTCTCCCTCCGGGAGACAACCTTTGTCTCCCTCCGGGAGACAACATTTGTCTCCCTCCATTTGTCCCCTCCGGGGGACAACATTTGTCTCCCTCCGGGAGACACCATTTGTCTCCCTCCGGGAGACAACCTTTGTCTCCCTCCAGGAGACAACCTTTGTCTCCCTCTAGGAGACAAAATGTCTCCCTCCGGGAGACAACATTTGTCTCCCCCTGGGAGACAACATTTGTCTCCCTCCGGGAGACAACATTTGTCTCCCTCCGGGAGACAACGTTTGTCTCCCCCTGGGAGACAACATTTGTCTCCCTCCGGGAGACAACATTTGTCTCCCTCCGGGAGACGACCTTTGTCTCCCTCCGGGAGACAACCTTTGTCTCCCTCCGGGAGACAACCTTTTGTCTCCCTCCGGGAGACAACCTTTGTCTCCCTCTAGGAGACAACATTTGTCTCCCTCCGGGAGACAACCTTTGTCTCCTTCCGGGAGACAACCTTTTTCTCCCTCCGGGAGACAACATTTGTCTCCCTCCGGGAGACAACCTTTGTCTCCCTCCGGGAGACAACATTTGTCTCCCTCCGGGAGACAACCTTTGTCTCCCTCCGGGAGACAACCTTTGTCTCCCTCCGGGAGACAACATTTGTCTCCCTCCGGGAGACAATATTTGTCTCCCTCCGGGAGACAACTTTTGTCTCCCTCCGGGAGACAACATTTGTCTCCCTCCGGGAGACGACATTTGTCTCCCAACGGGAGACAACATTTGTCTCCCTCCGGGATACAACCTTTGTCTCCCTCCGGGAGACAACATTTGTCTCCCTCCGGGAGACAACATTTGTCTCCCTCCGGGAGACAACCTTTGTCTCCCTCCGGGGGACAACCTTTGTCTCCCTCCGGGAGACAACCTTTTGTCTCCCTCCGGGAGACAACCTTTGTCTCCTTCCGGGAGACAACCTTTGTCTCCTTCCGGGAGACAACCTTTTTCTCCCTCCGGGAGACAACATTTGTCTCCCTCCGGGATACAACCTTTGTCTCCCTCCGGGAGACAACATTTGTCTCCCTCCGGGAGACAACATTTGTCTCCCTCCTGGAGACAACATTTGTCTCCCTCCGGGATACAACCTTTGTCTCCCTCCGGGAGACAACATTTGTCTCCCTCCGGGAGACAAAATTTGTCTCCCTCCGGGAGACAATCTTTGTCTCCCTCCGGGAGACAACATTTGTCTCCCTCCGGGAGACAACATTTGTCTCCCTCCGGGAGACAACCTTTGTCTCCTTCCGGGAGACAACCTTTTTCTCCCTCCGGGAGACAACATTTGTCTCCCTCCGGGAGACAACCTTTGTCTCCCTCCGGGAGACAACATTTGTCTCCCTCCGGGAGACAACCTTTGTCTCCCTCCGGGAGACAACCTTTGTCTCCCTCTGGGAGACAACCTTTGTCTCCCTCCGGGAGACAACATTTGTCTCCCTCCGGGAGACAACATTTGTCTCCCTCCGGGAGACGACATTTGTCTCCCAACGGGAGACAACATTTGTCTCCCTCCGGGATACAACCTTTGTCTCCCTCCGGGAGACAACATTTGTCTCCCTCCGGGAGACAACATTTGTCTCCCTCCGGGAGACAACCTTTGTCTCCCTCCGGGGGACAACCTTTGTCTCCCTCCGGGAGACAACCTTTTGTCTCCCTCCGGGAGACAACCTTTGTCTCCTTCCGGGAGACAACCTTTGTCTCCTTCCGGGAGACAACCTTTTTCTCCCTCCGGGAGACAACATTTGTCTCCCTCCGGGATACAACCTTTGTCTCCCTCCGGGAGACAACATTTGTCTCCCTCCGGGAGACAACATTTGTCTCCCTCCTGGAGACAACATTTGTCTCCCTCCGGGAGACAACATTTGTCTCCCTCCGGGAGACATCCTTTGTCTCCTTCCGGGAGACAACCTTTTTCTCCCTCCGGGAGACAACATTTGTCTCCCTCCGAGAGACAACCTTTGTCTCCCTCCGGGAGACAACATTTGTCTCCCTCCGGGAGACAACCTTTGTCTCCCTCCGGGAGACAACATTTGTCTCCCTCCGGGAGACAACATTTGTCTCCCTCCGGGAGACAACATTCGTCTCCCTCCGGGAGACAACATTTGTCTCCCTCCGGGAGACAGCCTTTGTCTCCCTCCGGGAGACAACCTTTATCTCCCTCCGGGAGACAACCTTTGTCTCCCTCCGGGAGACAGCCTTTTGTCTCCCTCCGGGAGACAACCTTTGTCTCCCTCTAGGAAACAAAATGTCTCCCTCCGGGAGACAACATTTGTCTCCCCCTGGGAGACAACATTTGTCTCCCTCCGGGAGACAACATTTGTCTCCCTCCGGGAGACAACATTTGTCTCCCCCTGGGAGACAACATTTGTCTCCCTCCGGGAGACAACCTTTGTCTCCCTCCGGGAGACAACCTTTTGTCTCCCTCCGGGAGACAACCTTTGTCTCCCTCTAGGAGACAACCTTTGTCTCCCTCCGGGAGACAACATTTGTCTCCCTCCGGGAGACAACCTTTTGTCTCCCTCCGGGAGACAACCTTTGTCTCCCTCTAGGAGACAAAATGTCTCCCTCCGTGAGACAACATTTGTCTCCCTCCGGGAGACAACCTTTGTCTCCCTCCGGGAGACAACCTTTGTCTCCCTCCGGGAGACAACCTTTGTCTCCCTCCGGGAGACAGCCTTTTGTCTTCCTCCGGGAGACAACCTTTGTCTCCCTGTAGGAGACAAAATGTCTCCCTCCGGGAGACAACATTTGTCTCCCCCTGGGAGACAACATTTGTCTCCCTCCGGGAGACAACATTTGTCTCCCTCCGGGAGACAACATTTGTCTCCCCCTGGGAGACAACATTTGTCTCCCTCCGGGAGACAACCTTTGTCTCCCTCCGGGAGACAACCTTTTGTCTCCCTCCGGGAGACAACCTTTGTCTCCCTCTAGGAGACAACCTTTGTCTCCCTCCGGGAGACAACTTTTGTCTCCCTCCGGGAGACAACCTTTTGTCTCCCTCCGGGAGACAACCTTTGTCTCCCTCTAGGAGACAAAATGTCTCCCTCCGTGAGACAACATTTGTCTCCCTCCGGGAGACAACCTTTTTCTCCCTCCGGGAGACAACCTTTGTCTCCCTCCGGGGGACAACCTTTGTCTCCCTCCGGGAGACAACATTTTTCTCCCTCCAGGAGACAACCTTTGTCTCCCTCCGGGAGACAACATTTGTCTCCCTCCGGGAGACAACCTTTGTCTCCTTCTAGGAGACAAAATGTCTCCCTCCGGGAGACAACATTTGTCTCCCTCCGGGAGACAACCTTTGTCTCCCTCCAGGAGACAACATTTGTCTCCCTCCGGGAGACAACATTTGTCTCCCTCCGGGAGACAACCTTTGTCTCCTTCCGGGAGACAACCTTTTTCTCCCTCCGGGAGACAACATTTGTCTCCCTCCGGGAGACAACCTTTGTCTCCCTCCGGGAGACAACATTTGTCTCCCTCCGGGAGGCAACATTTGTCTCCCTCCGGGAGACAACATTTGTCTCCCTCCGGGAGACAACCTTTGTCTCCCTCCGGGGGACAACCTTTTGTCTCCCTCCGGGAGACAACCTTTGTCTCCCTCTAGGAGACAAAATGTCTCCCTCCGGGAGACAACATTTGTCTCCCTCTATGAGACAAACTGTCTCCCTCCGGGAGACAACATTTGTCTCCCTCCGGGAGACAACATTTGTCTCCCTCCGGGAGACAACATTTGTCTCCCAACGGGAGACAACATTTGTCTCCCTCCGGGAGACAACCTTTGTCTCCCTCTAGGAGACAACCTTTGTCTCCCTCCGGGAGACAACATTTGTCTCCCTCCGGGAGACAACCTTTTGTCTCCCTCCGGGAGACAACCTTTGTCTCCCTCTAGGAGACAAAATGTCTCCCTCCGGGAGACAACATTTGTCTCCCTCCGGGAGACAACATTTGTCTCCCTCCGGGAGACAACCTTTGTCTCCCTCCGGGAGACAACATTTTTCTCCCTCCGGGAGACAACATTTGTCTCCCTCCGGGAGACAACCTTTGTCTCCCTCCGGGAGACAACATTTGTCTCCCTCCGGGAGACAACATTTGTCTCCCTCCGGGAGACAACATTTGTCTCCCTCCGGGAGACAACCTTTGTCTCCCTCCGGGGGACAACCTTTTGTCTCCCTCCGGGAGACAACCTTTGTCTCCCTCTAGGAGACAAAATGTCTCCCTCCGGGAGACAACATTTGTCTCCCTCTATGAGACAAACTGTCTCCCTCCGGGAGACAACATTTGTCTCCCTCCGGGAGACAACATTTGTCTCCCTCCGGGAGACAACATTTGTCTCCCAACGGGAGACAACATTTGTCTCCCTCCGGGAGACAACCTTTGTCTCCCTCTAGGAGACAACCTTTGTCTCCCTCCGGGAGACAACATTTGTCTCCCTCCGGGAGACAACCTTTTGTCTCCCTCCGGGAGACAACCTTTGTCTCCCTCCGGGAGACAACATTTGTCTCCCTCCGGGAGACAACATTTGTCTCCCTCCGGGAGACAACCTTTGTCTCCCTCCGGGAGACAACATTTGTCTCCCTCCGGGAGACAACATTTGTCTCCCTCCGGGAGACAACATTTGTCTCCCTCCGGGAGACAACCTTTGTCTCCCTCCGGGGGACAACCTTTTGTCTCCTTCCGGGAGACAACCTTTTTCTCCCTCCGGGAGACAACATTTGTCTCCCTCCGGGAGACAACATTTGTCTCCCTCCGGGAGACAACATTTGTCTCCCTCCGGGAGACAACCTTTGCCTCCCTCCGGGAGACAACATTTTTCTCCCTCCGGGAGACAACCTTTTGTCTCCCTCCGGGAGACAACCTTTGTCTCCTTCCGGGAGACAACCTTTTTCTCCCTCCGGGAGACAACATTTGTCTCCCTCCGGGAGACAACATTTGTCTCCCTCCGGGAGACAACCTTTGCCTCCCTCCGGGAGACAACATTTTTCTCCCTCCGGGAGACAACCTTTTGTCTCCCTCCGGGAGACAACCTTTGTCTCCCTCTAGGAGACAACCTTTGTCTCCCTCCGGGAGACAACATTTGTCTCCCTCCGGGAGACAACCTTTGTCTCCTTCCGGGAGACAACCTTTTGTCTCCCTCCGGGAGACAACCTTTGTCTCCTTCCGGGAGACAACCTTTGTCTCCTTCCGGGAGACAACCTTTTTCTCCCTCCGGGAGACAACATTTGTCTCCCTCCGGGATACAACCTTTGTCTCCCTCCGGGAGACAACATTTGTCTCCCTCCGGGAGACAACATTTGTCTCCCTCCTGGAGACAACATTTGTCACCCTCCGGGAGACAACATTTGTCTCCCTCCGGGAGACATCCTTTGTCTCCTTCCGGGAGACAACCTTTTTCTCCCTCCGGGAGACAACATTTGTCTCCCTCCGGGAGACAACCTTTGTCTCCCTCCGGGAGACAACATTTGTCTCCCTCCGGGAGACAACCTTTGTCTCCCTCCGGGAGACAACCTTTGTCTCCCTCCGGGAGACAACATTTGTCTCCCTCCGGGAGACAACATTTGTCTCCCTCCGGGAGACTACATTTGTCTCCCTCCGGGAGACAACCTTTGTCTCCCTCCGGGAGACAACCTTTGTCTCCCTCCGGGAGACAACCTTTGTCTCCCTCTAGGAGACAAAATGTCTCCCTCCGGGAGACAACATTTGTCTCCCCCTGGGAGACAACATTTGTCTCCCTCCGGGAGACAACATTTGTCTCCCTCCGGGAGACAACCTTTGTCTCCCTCCGGGAGACAACATTTGTCTCCCTCCGGGAGACAACATTTGTCTCCCTCCGGGAGACAACCTTTGTCTCCTTCCGGGAGACAACCTTTTTCTCCCTCCGGGAGACAACATTTGTCTCCCTCCGGGAGACAACCTTTGTCTCCCTCCGGGAGACAACATTTGTCTCCCCCTGGGAGACAACATTTGTCTCCCTCCGGGAGACAACCTTTGTCTCCTTCCGGGAGACAACCTTTTGTCTCCCTCCGAGAGACAACCTTTGTCTCCCTCTAGGAGACAACCTTTGTCTCCCTCCGGGAGACAACATTGGTCTCCCTCCGGGAGACAACCTTTTGTCTCCCTCCGGGAGACAACCTTTGTCTCCCTCTAGGAGACAACCTTTGTCTCCCTCCGGGAGACAACCTTTTGTCTCCCTCCGGGAGACAACCTTTGTCTCCCTCTAGGAGACAAAATGTCTCCCTCCGGGAGACAACATTTGTCTCCCCCTGGGAGACAACATTTGTCTCCCTCCGGGAGACAACATTTGTCTCCCTCCGGGAGACAACCTTTGTCTCCCTCCGGGAGACAACATTTGTCTCCCTCCGGGAGACAACATTTGTCTCCCTCCGGGAGACAACCTTTGTCTCCTTCCGGGAGACAACCTTTTTCTCCCTCCGGGAGACAACATTTGTCTCCCTCCGGGAGACAAACTTTGTCTCCCTCCGGGAGACAACCTTTGTCTCCTTCCGGGAGACAACCTTTTTCTCCCTCCGGGAGACAACATTTGTCTCCCTCCGGGAGACAAACTTTGTCTCCCTCCGGGAGACAACCTTTGTCTCCCTCCGGGAGACAACATTTTGTCTCCCTCCGGGAGACAACCTTTGTCTCCCTCTAGGAGACAACCTTTGTCTCCCTCCGGGAGACAACCTTTGTCTCCCTCCGGGAGACAACATTTTGTCTCCCTCCGGGAGACAACATTTGTCTCCCTCCGGGAGACAACCTTTTGTCTCCCTCCGGGAGACAACCTTTGTCTCCCTCCGGGAAACAACATTTGTCTCCCTCCTGGAGACAACATTTGTCTCCCTCCGGGAGACTACATTTGTCTCCCTCCGGGAGACAACCTTTGTCTCCCTCCGGGAGACAACCTTTGTCTCCCTCCGGGAGACAACCTTTGTCTCCCTCTAGGAGACAAAATGTCTCCCTCCGGGAGACAACATTTGTCTCCCCCTGGGAGACAACATTTGTCTCCCTCCGGGAGACAACATTTGTCTCCCTCCGGGAGACAACCTTTGTCTCCCTCCGGGAGACAACATTTGTCTCCCTCCGGGAGACAACATTTGTCTCCCTCCGGGAGACAACCTTTGTCTCCTTCCGGGAGACAACCTTTTTCTCCCTCCGGGAGACAACATTTGTCTCCCTCCGGGAGACAACCTTTGTCTCCCTCCGGGAGACAACATTTGTCTCCCCCTGGGAGACAACATTTGTCTCCCTCCGGGAGACAACCTTTGTCTCCTTCCGGGAGACAACCTTTTGTCTCCCTCCGAGAGACAACCTTTGTCTCCCTCTAGGAGACAACCTTTGTCTCCCTCCGGGAGACAACATTTGTCTCCCTCCGGGAGACAACCTTTTGTCTCCCTCCGGGAGACAACCTTTGTCTCCCTCTAGGAGACAACCTTTGTCTCCCTCCGGGAGACAACCTTTTGTCTCCCTCCGGGAGACAACCTTTGTCTCCCTCTAGGAGACAAAATGTCTCCCTCCGGGAGACAACATTTGTCTCCCCCTGGGAGACAACATTTGTCTCCCTCCGGGAGACAACATTTGTCTCCCTCCGGGAGACAACCTTTGTCTCCCTCCGGGAGACAACATTTGTCTCCCTCCGGGAGACAACATTTGTCTCCCTCCGGGAGACAACCTTTGTCTCCTTCCGGGAGACAACCTTTTTCTCCCTCCGGGAGACAACATTTGTCTCCCTCTGGGAGACAAACTTTGTCTCCCTCCGGGAGACAACCTTTGTCTCCTTCCGGGAGACAACCTTTTTCTCCCTCCGGGAGACAACATTTGTCTCCCTCCGGGAGACAAACTTTGTCTCCCTCCGGGAGACAACCTTTGTCTCCCTCCGGGAGACAACATTTTGTCTCCCTCCGGGAGACAACCTTTGTCTCCCTCTAGGAGACAACCTTTGTCTCCCTCCGGGAGACAACCTTTGTCTCCCTCCGGGAGACAACATTTTGTCTCCCTCCGGGAGACAACCTTTGTCTCCCTCTAGGAGACAACCTTTGTCTCCCTCCGGGAGACAACATTTGTCTCCCTCCGGGAGACAACCTTTTGTCTCCTTCCGGGAGACAACCTTTTTCTCCCTCCGGGAGACAACATTTGTCTCCCTCCGGGAGACAAACTTTGTCTCCCTCCGGGAGACAACATTTGTCTCCCTCCGGGATAAAACCTTTGTCTCCCTCCGGGAGACAACCTTTGTCTCCCTCCGGGAGACAACATTTGTCTCCCTCCGGGAAACAACATTTGTCTCCCTCCGGGAGACAACCTTTGTCTCCCTACGGGAGACAACCTTTGTCTCCCTCCGGGAGACAACCTTTGTCTCCCTCCGGGGGACAACCTTTGTCTCCCTCCGGGAGACAACATTTGTCTCCCTCCAGGAGACAACCTTTGTCTCCCTCCGGGAGACAACATTTGTCTCCCTCCGGGAGACAACCTTTGTCTCCCTCCGGGAGACAACATTTGTCTCCCTCCGGGAGACAACCTTTGTCTCCCTCCGGGAGACAACCTTTGTCTCCCTCCGGGAGACAACCTTTGTCTCCCTCCGGGAGACAACATTTGTCTCCCTCCGGGAGACAACATTTGTCTCCCTCCGGGAGACAACATTTGTCTCCCAACGGGAGACAACATTTGTCTCCCTCCGGGAGACAACATTTGTCTCCCTCCGGGATACAACCTTTTTCTCCCTCCGGGAGACAACATTTGTCTCCCTCCGGGAGACAACATTTGTCTCCCTCCGGGAGACAACATTTGTCTCCCTCCGGGAGACAACCTTTGTCTCCCTCCGGGAGACAACCTTTGTCTCCCTCCGGGAGACAACATTTTTCTCCCTCCGGGAGACAACCTTTGTCTCCCTCCAGGAGACAACATTTGTCTCCCTCCGGGAGACAACCTTTGTCTCCCTCCGGGAGACAACATTTGTCTCCCTCCGGGAGACAACATTTAACTCCCTCCGGGATACAACCTTTGTCTCCCTCCGGGAGACAACATTTGTCTCCCTCCGGGAGACAACATTTGTCTCCCTCCGGGAGACAACATTTGTCTCCCTCCGGGAGACAACCTTTGTCTCCCTCCGGGGGACAACCTTTTGTCTCCCTCCGGGAGACAACCTTTGTCTCCCTCTAGGAGATAAAATGTCTCCCTCCGGGAGACAACCTTTTTCTCCCTCCGGGAGACAACATTTGTCTCCCTCCGGGAGACAACATTTGTCTCCCTCCGGGAGACAACATTTGTCTCCCTCCGGGAGACAACCTTTGTCTCCCTCCGGGAGACAACCTTTGTCTCCCTCCGGGAGACAACATTTGTTTCCCTCCGGGAGACAACCTTTGTCTCCCTCCGGGAGACAACCTTTGTCTCCCTCCGGGAGACAACATTTGTCTCCCTCCGGGAGACAACCTTTGTCTCCCTCCGGGAGACAACGTTTGTCTCCCTCCGGGAGACAACCTTTGTCTCCCTCCGGGAGACAACATTTGTTTCCCTCCGGGAGACAACCTTTGTCTCCCTCCGGGAGAAAACCTTTGTCTCCCTCCGGGAGACAACATTTGTCTCCCTCCGGGAGACAACATTTGTCTCCCTCCGGGAGACAACATTTGTCTCCCAACGGGAGACAACATTTGTCTCCCTCCGGGAGACAACATTTGTCTCCCTCCGGGATACAACCTTTTTCTCCCTCCGGGAGACAACATTTGTCTCCCTCCGGGAGACAACATTTGTCTCCCTCCGGGAGACAACATTTGTCTCCCTCCGGGAGACAACCTTTGTCTCCCTCCGGGAGACAACCTTTGTCTCCCTCCGGGAGACAACATTTTTCTCCCTCCGGGAGACAACCTTTGTCTCCCTCCAGGAGACAACATTTGTCTCCCTCCGGGAGACAACCTTTGTCTCCCTCCGGGAGACAACATTTGTCTCCCTCCGGGAGACAACATTTAACTCCCTCCGGGATACAACCTTTGTCTCCCTCCGGGAGACAACATTTGTCTCCCTCCGGGAGACAACATTTGTCTCCCTCCGGGAGACAACATTTGTCTCCCTCCGGGAGACAACCTTTGTCTCCCTCCGGGGGACAACCTTTTGTCTCCCTCCGGGAGACAACCTTTGTCTCCCTCTAGGAGATAAAATGTCTCCCTCCGGGAGACAACATTTGTCTCCCTCCGGGAGACAACATTTGTCTCCCTCCGGGAAACAACCTTTGTCTCCTTCCGGGAGACAACCTTTTTCTCCCTCCGGGAGACAACATTTGTCTCCCTCCGGGAGACAACATTTGTCTCCCTCCGGGAGACAACATTTGTCTCCCTCCGGGAGACAACCTTTGTCTCCCTCCGGGAGACAACCTTTGTCTCCCTCCGGGAGACAACATTTGTTTCCCTCCGGGAGACAACCTTTGTCTCCCTCCGGGAGACAACCTTTGTCTCCCTCTGGGAGACAACATTTGTCTCCCTCCGGGAGACAACCTTTGTCTCCCTCCGGGAGACAACCTTTGTCTCCCTCCGGGAGACAACCTTTGTCTCCCTCCGGGAGACAACATTTGTTTCCCTCCGGGAGACAACCTTTGTCTCCCTCCGGGAGACAACCTTTGTCTCCCTCCGGGAGACAACATTTGTCTCCTTCCGGGAGACAACATTTGTCTCCCTCCGGGAGACAACATTTGTCTCCCTCCGGGAGACAACATTTGTCTCCCTCCGGGAGACAACCTTTTGTCTCCCTCCGGGAGACAACCTTTGTCTCCCTCTAGGAGACAAAATGTCTCCCTCCGTGAGACAACATTTGTCTCCCTCCGGGAGACAACATTTGTCTCCCTCCGGGAGACAACCTTTGTCTCCTTCCGGGAGACAACCTTTTTCTCCCTCCGGGAGACAACATTTGTCTCCCTCCGGGAGACAAACTTTGTCTCCCTCCGGGAGACAACATTTGTCTCCCTCCGGGATAAAACCTTTGTGTCCCTCCGGGAGACAACCTTTGTCTCCCTCCGGGAGACAACATTTGTCTCCCTCCGGGAAACAACATTTGTCTCCCTCCGGGAGACAACCTTTGTCTCCCTACGGGAGACAACCTTTGTCTCCCTCCGGGAGACAACCTTTGTCTCCCTCCGGGGGACAACCTTTGTCTCCCTCCGGGAGACAACATTTGTCTCCCTCCAGGAGACAACCTTTGTCTCCCTCCGGGAGACAACATTTGTCTCCCTCCGGGAGACAACCTTTGTCTCCCTCCGGGAGACAACATTTGTCTCCCTCCGGGAGACAACCTTTGTCTCCCTCCGGGAGACAACCTTTGTCTCCCTCCGCGAGACAACCTTTGTCTCCCTCCGGGAGACAACCTTTGTCTCCCTCCGGGAGACAACATTTGTCTCCCTCCGGGAGACAACATTTGTTTCCCTCCGGGAGACAACATTTGTCTCCCAAAGGGAGACAACATTTGTCTCCCTCCGGGAGACAACATTTGTCTCCCTCCGGGAGACAATATTTGTCTCCCTCCGGGATACAACCTTTTTCTCCCTCCGGGAGACAACATTTGTCTCCCTCCGGGAGACAACATTTGTCTCCCTCCGGGAGACAACATTTGTCTCCCTCCGGGAGACAACCTTTGTCTCCCTCCGGGGGACAACCTTTTGTCTCCCTCCGGGAGACAACCTTTGTCTCCTTCTAGGAGACAAAATGTCTCCCTCCGGGAGACAACATTTGTCTCCCTCCGGGAGACAACCTTTGTCTCCCTCCGGGAGACAATATTTGTCTCCCTCCGGGAGACAACATTTGTCTCCCTCCGGGAGACAACCTTTGTCTCCTTCCGGGAGACAACCTTTTTCTCCCTCCGGGAGACAACATTTGTCTCCCTCCGGGAGACAACCTTTGTCTCCCTCCGGGAGACAACATTTTTCTCCCTCCGGGAGGCAACATTTGTCTCCCTCCGGGAGACAACCTTTGTCTCCCTCCGGGAGACAACCTTTGTCTCCCTCCGGGAGACAACCTTTGTCTCCCTCCGGGAGACAACATTTGTCTCTCTCCGGGAGACAACCTTTGTCTCCTTCCGGGAGACAACCTTTTTCTCCCTCCGGGAGACAACATTTGTCTCCCTCCGGGAGACAACCTTTGTCTCCCTCCGGGAGAGAACATTTGTCTCCCTCCGGGAGACAACATTTGTCTCCCTCCGGGAGACAACCTTTGTCTCCCTCCGGGAGACAACATTTGTCTCCCCCTGGGAGACAACATTTGTCTCCCTCCGGGAGACAACATTTGTCTCCCTCCGGGAGACAACATTTGTCTCCCCCTGGGAGACAACATTTGTCTCCCTCCGGGAGACAACATTTGTCTCCCTCCGGGAGACAACCTTTGTCTCCCTCCGGGAGACAACCTTTTGTCTCCCTCCGGGAGACAACCTTTGTCTCCCTCCGGGAGACAACATTTGTCTCCTTCCGGGAGACAACATTTGTCTCCCTCCGGGAGACAACATTTGTCTCCCTCCGGGAGACAACATTTGTCTCCCTCCGGGAGACAACCTTTGTCTCCCTCCGGGAGACAACATTTGTCTCCCTCCGGGAGACAACCTTTGTCTCCCTCCAGGAGACAACATTTGTCTCCCTCCGGGAGACAACCTTTGTCTCCCTCCGGGAGACAACATTTGTCTCCCTCCGGGAGACAACCTTTGTCTCCCTCCGGGAGACAACATTTGTCTCCCTCCGGGAGACAACATTTGTCTCCCTCCGGGAGACAACATTTGTCTCCCTCCGGGAGACAACATTTGTCTCCCCCCGGGAGACAACATTTGTCTCCCTCCGAGAGACAACATTTGTCTCCCTCCGGGATACAACCTTTGTCTCCCTCCGGGAGACAACCTTTGTCTCCCTCCGGGAGACAACCTTTGTCTCCCTCCGGGAGACAACATTTGTCTCCCTCCGGGAGACAACCTTTTGTCTCCCTCTAGGAGACAACCTTTGTCTCCCTCTAGGAGACAACCTTTGTCTCCCTCCGGGAGACAACATTTGTCTCCCTCCGGGAGACAACCTTTTGTCTCCCTCCGGGAGACAACCTTTGTCTCCCTCCGGGAGACAACATTTGTCTCCCTCGGGGAGACAACCTTTGTCTCCCTCCCGGAGACAACCTTTGTCTCCCTCCGGGAGACAACATTTGTCTCCCTCCGCGAGACAACATTTGTCTCCCTCCGGGAGACAACCTTTGTCTCCCTCCGGGAAACAACCTTTGTCTCCCTCCGGGAGACAACCTTTGTCTCCCTCCGGGAGACAACATTTGTCTCTCTCCGGGAGACAACCTTTGTCTCCTTCCGGGAGACAACCTTTTTCTCCCTCCGGGAGACAACATTTGTCTCCCTCCGGGAGACAACCTTTGTCTCCCTCCGGGAGACAACATTTGTCTCCCTCATGGAGACAACCTTTGTCTCCCTCCGGGAGACAACCTTTGTCTCCCTCCGGGAGACAACATTTGTCTCCCTCCGGGAGACAACATTTGTCTCCCTCCGGGAGACAACATTTGTCTCCCTCCGGGAGACAACCTTTGTCTCCCTCCGGGAGACAACATTTGTCTCCCCCTGGGAGACAACATTTGTCTCCCTCCGGGAGACAACATTTGTCTCCCTCCGGGAGACAACATTTGTCTCCCCCTGGGAGACAACATTTGTCTCCCTCCGGGAGACAACATTTGTCTCCCTCCGGGAGACAACCTTTGTCTCCCTCCGTGAGACAACCTTTTGTCTCCCTCCGGGAGACAACCTTTGTCTCCCTCCGGGAGACAACATTTGTCTCCCTCCGGGAGACAACATTTGTCTCCCTCCGGGAGACAACCTTTGTCTCCCTCCGGGAGACAACCTTTGTCTCCCTCCGGGAGACAACATTTGTCTCCCTCCAAGAGACAAAATTTGTCTCCCTCCGGGAGACAACATTTGTCTCCCTCCGGGAGACAACCTTTGTCTCCCTCTATGAGACAAACTGTCTCCCTCCGGGAGACAACCTTTGTCTCCCTCCGGGAGACAACCTTTGTCTCCCTCCGGGAGACAACATTTGTCTCCCTCCGTGAGACAACCTTTGTCTCCCTCCGGGAGACAACCTTTGTCTCCCTCCGGGAGACAACCTTTTGTCTCCCTCCGGGAGACAACCTTTGTCTCCCTCTAGGAGACAAAATGTCTCCCTCCGGGAGACAACATTTGTCTCCCTCCGGGAGACAACATTTGTGTCCCTCCGGGAGACAACATTTGTCTCCCTCCGGGAGACAACCTTTGTCTCCCTGCGGGAGACAACCTTTGTCTCCCTCCGGGAGACAACCTTTTGTCTCCCTCCGGGAGACAACCGTTGTCTCCCTCTAGGAGACAAAATGTCTCCCTCCGGGAGACAACATTTGTCTCCCTCCGGGAGACAACATTTGTCTCCCTCCGGGAGACAACCTTTGTCTCCTTCCGGGAGACAACCTTTGTCTCCTTCCGGGAGACAACATTTTTTTCCCTCCGGGAGACAACATTTGTCTCCCCCCGGGAGACAACCTTTGTCTCCCTCCGAGAGACAACATTTGTCTCCCTCCGGGAGACAACATTTGTCTCCCCCCGGGAGACAACCTTTGTCTCCCTCCGGGAGACAACCTTTGTCTCCCTCTATTAGACAAAATGTCTCCCTCCGGGAGACAACATTTGTCTCCCTCTATGAGACAAACTGTCTCCCTCCGGGAGACAACATTTGTATCCCTCCGGGAGACAACCTTTGTCTCCCTTCGGGAGACAACATTTGTCTCCCTCCGGGAGACATTCTTTGTGTCCCTCCAGGAGACAACCTTTTGACAACCTTTTGTCTCCCTGCGGGAGACAACCTTTGTCTCCCTCTAGGAGACAAAATGTCTCCCTCCGGGAGACAACATTTGTCTCCCTCTGGGAGACAACATTTGTCTCCCTCTGGGAGACAACCTTTGTCTCCTTCCGGGAGACAACCTTTGTCTGCTTCCGGGAGACAACATTTGTCTCCCTCCGGGAGACAACCTTTGTCTCCCTCCGGGAGACAACATTTGTCTCCCTCCGGGAGAAAACCTTTGTCTCCCTCCGGGAGACAACCTTTGTCTCCCTCCGGGAGACAACATTTGTCTCCCTCCGGGAGACAACATTTGTCTCCCTCCGGGAGACAACCTTTGTCTCCCTCCGGGAGACAACCTTTGTCTCCCTCCGGGAGACAACATTTGTCTCCCTCCGGGAGACAACATTTGTCTCCCTCTAGGAGACAACATTTGTCTCCCTCCGGGAGACAACATTTGTCTCCCTCCGGGAGACAACATTTGTCTCCCTCTATGAGACAAACTGTCTCCCTCCGGGAGACAACATTTGTCTCCCTCCGGAAGACAACCTTTGTCTCCCTTCGGGAGACAACATTTGTCTCCCTCCGGGAGACAACCTTTGTCTCCCTCCGGGAGACAACCTTTTTCTCCCTCTAGGAGACAAAATGTCTCCCTCCGGAAGACAACATTTGTCTCCCTCCGGGAGACAACATTTGTCTCCCTCTGGGAGACAACCTTTGTCTCCTTCCGGGAGACAACCTTTGTCTGCCTCCGGGAGACAACATTTGTCTCCCTCCGGGAGACAACCTTTGTCTCCTTCCGGGAGACAACATTTTTCTCCCTCCGGGAGACAACATTTGTCTCCCTCCGGGAGACAACCTTTGTCTCCCTCCGGGAGACAACCTTTGTCTCCCTCCGGGAGACAACATTTGTCTCCCTCCGGGAGACAACATTTGTCTCCCTCCGGGAGACAACATTTGTCTCCCTCCGGGAGACAACATTTGTCTCCCTCCGGGAGACAACCTTTGTCTCCCTTCGGGAGATAACATTTGTCTCCCTCCGGGAGACAACCTTTGTCTCCCTCCGGGAGACAACCTTTTGTCTCCCTCCGGGAGACAACCTTTGTCTCCCTCCGGGAACAACCTTTTGTCTCCCTGCGGGAGACAACCTTTATCTCCCTCTAGGAGACAAAATGTCTCCCTCCGGGAGACAACATTTGTCTCCTTCCGGGAGACAACATTTGTCTCCCTCTGGGAGACAACCTTTGTCTCCTTCCGGGAGACAACCTTTGTCTGCCACCGGGAGACAACATTTGTCTCCCTCCGGGAGACAACCTTTGTCTCCCTCCGGGAGACAACCTTTGTCTCCCTCCGGGAGACAACATTTGTCTCCCTCCGGGAGACAACATTTGTCTCCCTCCGGGAGACATTATTTGTCTCCCTCCGGGAGACAATCTCTGTCTCCCTCTATGAGACAAAATGTCTCCCTCCGGGAGACAACATGTGTCTCCCTCTATGAGACAAACTGTCTCCCTCCGGGAGACAACATTTGTCTCCCTCCGGGAGACAACCTTTGTCTCCCTCCGGGAGACAACCTTTTTCTCCCTCTAGGAGACAAAATGTCTCCCTCCGGAAGACAACATTTGTCTCCCTCCGGGAGACAACATTTTTCTCCCTCTGGGAGACAACCTTTGTCTCCTTCCGGGAGACAACCTTTGTCTGCCTCCGGGAGACAACATTTGTCTCCCTCCGGGAGACAACCTTTGTCTCCCTCCGGGAGACAACATTTGTCTCCCTCCGGGAGACAACATTTGTCTCCCTCCGGGAGACAACCTTTGTCTCCCTCCGGGAGACAACCTTTGTCTCCCTCCGGGAGATAACATTTGTCTCCCTCCAGTTTGTTTCCGGGAGACAACATTTGTCTCCCTCCGGGAGACAACCTTTGTCTCCTTCCGGGAGACAACATTTGTCTCCTTCCGGGAGACAACCTTTGTCTCCCTCCGGGAGACAACATTTGTCTCCCTCCGGGATACAACCTTTGTCTCCCTCCGGGAGACAACATTTGTCTCCCTCCGGGAGACAACATTTGTCTCCCTCCGGGAGACAACATTTGTCTCCCTCCGGGAGACAACCTTTGTCTCCCTCCGGGAGACAACCTTTTGTCTCCCTCCGGGAGACAACCTTTGTCTCCCTCTAGGAGACAACATTTGTCTCCCTCCGGGAGACAACATTTGTCTCCCTCCGGAAGACAACCTTTGTCTCCCTTCGGAAGACAACATTTGTCTCCCTCCGGGAGACAACCTTTGTCTCCCTCCGGGAGACAACCTTTTGTCTCCCTCACAACCTTTGTCTCCCTCCGGGAGACAACCTTTTGTCTCCCCCCGGGAGACAACCTTTGTCTCCCTCTATGAGACAAACTGTCTCCCTCCGGGAGACAACCTTTGTCTCCCTCCGGGAGACAACATTTGTCTCCCTCCGGGAGACAACCTTTGTCTCCCTCCGGGAGACAACCTTTGTCTCCCTCCGGGAGACAACCTTTGTCTCCCTCTGGGAGACAACCTTTGTCTCCTTCCGGGAGACAACCTTTGTCTGCCTCCGGGAGACAAAATTTGTCTCCCTCCGGGAGACAACATTTGTCTCCCTCCGGGAGACAACATTTGTCTCCCTCCGGGAGACAACCTTTGTCTCCCTCCGGGAGACAACCTTTGTCTCCCTCCGGGAGACAACTTTTGTCTCCCTCCGGGAGACAACATTTGTCTCCCTCCGGGAGACAACCTTTGTCTCCCTACGGGAGACAACCTTTGTCTCCCTCCGGGAGACAACATTTGTCTCCCTCCGGGAGACAACATTTGTCTCCCTCCGGGAGACAACATTTGTCTCCCTCCGGGAGACAACCTTTGTCTCCCTTCGGGAGACAACATTTGTCTCCCTCCGGGAGACAACCTTTGTCTCCCTCCGGGAGACAACCTTTTGTCTCCCTCCGGGAGACAACCTTTGTCTCCCTCCGGGAGACAAACTTTTGTCTCCCTGCGGGAGACAACCTTGGTCTCCCTCTAGGAGACAAAATGTCTCCCTCCGGGAGACAACATTTGTCTCCCTCCGGGAGACAACATTTGTCTCCCTCTGGGATACAAACTTTGTCTCCTTCCGGGAGACAACCTTTGTCTGCCTCCGGGAGACAACATTTGTCTCCCTCCGGGAGACAACCTTTGTCTCCCTCCGGGAGACAACATTTGTCTCCCTCCGGGAGACAACCTTTGTCTCCCTCCGGGAGACAACATTTGTCTCCCTCCGGGAGAAAACATTTGTCTCTCTCCAGGAGACAACCTTTGTCTCCCTCCGGGAGACAACATTTGTCTCCCTCCGGGAGACAACATTTGTCTCCCCCCGGGAGACAACATTTGTCTCCCTCCGGGAGACAACATTTGTCTCCCTGCGGGAGACAACCTTTGTCTCCTTCCGGGAGACAACATTTGTCTCCTTCCGTGAGACAACCTTTGTCTCCCTCCGGGAGACAACATTTGTCTCCCTCCGGGATACAACCTTTGTCTCCCTTCGGGAGACAACATTTGTCTCCCTCCGGGAGACAACATTTGTCTCCCTCCGGGAGACAACCTTTGTCTCCTTCCGGGAGACAACATTTGTCTCCTTCCGGGAGACAACATTTGTCTCCCTCCGGGAGACAACATTTGTCTCCCCCCGGGAGACAACCTTTGTCTCCCTCTATGAGACAACATTTGTCTCCCTCCGGGAGACAACATTTGTCTCCCTCCGGGAGACAACCTTTGTCTCCCTCCGGGAGACAACATTTGTCTCCCTCCGGGAGACAACCTTTGTCTCCCTCCGGGAGACAACCTTTGTCTCCCTCCGGGAGACAACATTTGTCTCCCCCCGGGAGACAACCTTTGTCTCCCTCTATGAGACAAACTGTCTCCCTCCGGGAGACAACCTTTGTCTCCCTCCGGGAGACAACATTTGTCTCCCTCCGGGAGACAAACTTTTGTCTCCCTGCGGGAGACAACCTTTGTCTCCCTCTAGGAGACAAAATGTCTCCCTCCGGGAGACAACATTTGTCTCCCTCCGGGAGACAACATTTGTCTCCCTCCGGGAGACAACCTTTGTCTCCCTTCGGGACAACCTTAAAACAGGTAATAAACAAAAGATCTAAGTCAACAAACATAGATCTTTTGAAAGACTCTGGAAGAGAAATTGTAGATATGCAGTAAATTTCCAATACCATGAACTCTTATTTCTGCTCAGTAGGTAAGGATCTAGCAAGCAAGATTGAAGATGCCCCCAACCCCATGCTCACTGGTGAATATAATCTTAACCCTGATAATAGGCGCTTTAATTTCAGGCCAATCGTAGTTCAGGACATTAGAGATGCAATGGGCAAGATAAAAACATCTAAGAGCCTTGGAAGTGACAACATATCTAGTTACTTCTTAAAGTTAGCTACTCCTTACATTGAAAACTCCTTAGTTTTCATGTTTAACACCTCTCTTGAAACTAGTCAGTTTCCTGATTCTTGGAAAAATGCCCGGATTACACCAATTTTCAAGGATGGGGATAGGGCTGAAAAGTCTAATTACCGCCCAATTTCAGTTCTTCCCGTCATTTCAAGGCTCTTTGAAAAACTAGTGTTTAACCAACTTCACCAATATCTGGTTAGGTATAACCTTATTCATCCTGGTCAATCTGGATTCTTAAAACTCCATTCTACACTGACCTGTTTACTGAAAAACACTGACGATTGGTATAGTGGGCTGGACACTGGACAGATGGTGGGTACAGTATTCATTGACCTTAAAAAAGCGTTTGACACTATAGATCATGACCTTCTCTGCAAAAAGTTAGAGCACTATGGTGTTCGACAAAGGGAGCTTTCTTGGTTTCAATCTTATCTTTCCCACAGAAAACAGTACTGCAGAGTAGGTGGAGTCGATTCTGAAACCGGGGAAGTGGAGGTAGGGGTACCCCAAGGGTCATGTCTTGGACCACTTCTCTTCTTGATCTACATCAATGATCTCCCAAGTGCTGTCCAGAGTTCAACTGTGTCCATGTATGCTGATGACACTAGCCTTTGCTTAAAGTCAAAAGATATTTCTCAGCTGAACGAGGCTATTAATGTCGATCTTGAGCACTTAGACTCATGGTTGAAGGGCAACAAACTTTCGCTAAATGTTGCTAAAACACAATCTATGTTAATCGCGACCAAACCAAAGCACCGAACGCTCAACAATGCAGCAGAAAAACTGAATCTAGAAATTCGTGGCAGAGAACTGGACGTTGTCAAGAAGACCAAATACCTTGGTATTCAAGTTGACAACAGTCTAGATTGGAAAGAGCATATTAAAGCTGTATCTAGCAAAGTATCCAGAGCCATTGGATTTCTAAAACACGCAAGGAATATTCTCCCAATGGCTTCTTTGAAAACTTTGTACTCAGGTATTGTGGAGCCCCATTTTCGATACTGCTGTTCTGTATGGGGTTGTTGTGGCACCACTGATATCAATCAGCTCCAAAAGCTTCAAAATAGAGCTGCTAGAATTGTAACGAATAGCAGCTTTGATTCCCCGAGTGGACCACTGATTAGGAGCCTTGGTTGGAAGACCATTCGTGAGCTTGTCAATGAAGAGTCCAGATCAGTGGTCTACAAGTCTCTCAATGGGCTTGCTCCACAGTACATGCACAATCTTTTCACTAGAAACTCTACTAGTAACTCTCGTAGCCTTCGAAATACGGCAACGGACTTGAGGCTGCCAAAGAAAACATCTGCAAATGGGCAGAAGTGTTTTTCTTTTCGCGGAGCTAAACTTTGGAATAGCCTCCCAGCTGAGACCAAACAGGCATCCTCTATATATATTTTTAAAGATAGCTTATGATGGACTGGCGGTTTTATTTTTTAGGTACTTTTCTTTCATTTTTTATAGATAGGATTTTTTTTTTTTATTAGATGTATTCATTGTAAGTAGTTTTTAGCGGTTTTTAACTTGTTTAATTTTTGTAGGTTTTTTATATGGAGGGCCCCTTGTAAATCAACCAGTTGGTTGAAGGGTCTCCCTCCCTAATAAAATGAAAAAAATAAATATGAAATATGAAATACAACATTTGTCTTCCTCCGGGAGACAACATTTGTCTCCCTCCGGGAGACAAACTTTTGTCTCCCTGCGGGAGACAACCTTTGTCTCCCACTAGGAGACAAAATGTCTCCCTCCGGGAGACAACATTTGTCTCCCTCCGGGAGACAACATTTGTCTCCCTCCGGGAGAACACCTTTGTCTCCCTTCGGGAGACAACATTTGTCTCCCTCCGGGAGACAACCTTTGTCTCCCTCCGGGAGACAACCTTTTGTCTCCCTCCGGGAGACAACCTTTGTCTCCCTCCGGGAGACAAACTTTTGTCTCCCTGCGGGAGACAACCTTTGTCTCCCTCTAGGAGACAAAATGTCTCCCTCCGGGAGACAACATTTGTCTCCCTCCGGGAGACAACCTTTGTCTCCCTCCGGGAGACAACATTTGTCTCCCTCCGGGAGAAAACATTTGTCTCCCTCCGGGAGACAACCTTTGTCTCCCTCCGGGAGACAACATTTGTCTCCCTCCGGGAGACAACATTTGTCTCCCCCCGGGAGACAACATTTGTCTCCCTCCGGGAGACAACATTTGTCTCCCTGCGGGAGACAACCTTTGTCTCCTTCCGGGAGACAACATTTGTCTCCTTCCGTGAGACAACCTTTGTCTCCCTCCGGGAGACAACATTTGTCTCCCTCCGGGATACAACCTTTGTCTCCCTTCGGGAGACAACATTTGTCTCCCTCCGGGAGACAACATTTGTCTCCCTCCGGGAGACAACCTTTGTCTCCTTCCGGGAGACAACATTTGTCTCCTTCCGGGAGACAACATTTGTCTCCCTCCGGGAGACAACATTTGTCTCCCCCCGGGAGACAACCTTTGTCTCCCTCTATGAGACAACATTTGTCTCCCTCCGGGAGACAACATTTGTCTCCCTCCGGGAGACAACATTTGTCTCCCTCCGGGAGACAACCTTTGTCTCCCTCCGGGAGACAACCTTTTGTCTCCCTCCGGGAGACAACCTTTGTCTACCTCTAGGAGACAACATTTGTCTCCCTCCGGGAGACAACATTTGTCTCCCTCCGGGAGACAACATTTGTCTCCCTCTATGAGACAAACTGTCTCCTTCCGTGAGACAACATTTGTCTCCCTCCGGAAGACAACCTTTGTCTCCCTTCGGGAGACAACATTTGTCTCCCTCCGGGAGACAACCTTTGTCTCCCTCCGAGAGACAACCTTTTATCTCCCTCCGGGAGACAACCTTTGTCTCCCTCCGGGAGACAACCTTTTGTCTCCCTGCGGGAGACAACCTTTGTCTCCCTCTAGGAGACAAAATGTCTCCCTCCGGGAGACAACATTTGTCTCCCTCCGGGAGACAACATTTATCTCCCTCTGGGAGACAACCTATGTCTCCTTCCGGGAGACAACCTTTGTCTGCCTCCGGGAGACAACATTTGTCTCCCTCCGGGAGACAACCTTTGTCTCCCTCCGGGAGACAACATTTGTCTCCCTCCGGGAGACAACCTTTGTCTCCCTCCGGGAGACAACCTTTGTCTCCCTCCGGGAGACAACATTTGTCTCCCTCCGGGAGACAACATTTGTCTCCCTCCGGGAGACAACCTTTGTCTCCCTCCGGGAGACAACCTTTGTCTCCCTCCGGGAGACAACATTTGTCTCCCTCCGGGAGACAACATTTGTCTCCCTCCGGGAGACAACATTTGTCTCCCTCCGGGAGACAACCTTTGTCTCCCTTCGGGAGACAACCTTTTGTCTCCCTCCGGGAGACAACCTTTGTCTCCCTCTAGGAGACAAAACTTGTGTCCCTCCGGGAGACAACATTTGTCTCCCTCCGGGAGACAACATTTGTCTCCCCCCAGGAGACAACCTTTGTCTCCCTCTATGAGACAAACTGTCTCCCTCCGGGAGACAACCTTTGTCTCCGTCCGGGAGACAACATTTGTCTCCCTCCGGGAGACATCCTTTGTCTCCCTCCGGGAGACATCCTTTGTCTCCCTCCGGGAGACAACATTTGTCTCCCCCCGGGAGACAACCTTTGTCTCCCTCTATGAGACAAACTGTCTCCCTCCGGGAGACAACCTTTGTCTCCCTCCGGGAGACAACATTTGTCTCCCTCCGGGAGACAGCCTTTGTCTCCCTCCGGGAGACAACCTTTGTCTCCCTCCGGGAGACAACCTTTGTCTCCCTCCGGGAGACAACATTTGTCTCCCTCCGGGAGACAACATTTGTCTCCCTCCGGGAGACAACATTTGTCTCCCTCCGGGAGACAACCTTTGTCTCCCTCCGGGAGACAACATTTGTCTCCCTCCGGGAGACAACCTTTGTCTCACTCCGGGAGACAACCTTTGTCTCCTTCCGGGAGACAACATTTGTCTCCTTCCGGGAGACAACCTTTGTCTCCCTCCGGGAGACAACATTTGTCTCCCTCCGGGATACAACCTTTGTCTCCCTCCGGGAGACAACATTTGTCTCCCTCCGGAAGACAACCTTTGTCTCTCTTCGGGAGACAACATTTGTCTCCCTCTGGGAGACAACCTTTGTCTCCCTCCGGGAGACAACCTTTTGTCTCCCTCCGGGAGACAACCTTTGTCTCCCTCTAGGAGACAACACTTGTGTCCCTCCGGGAGACAACATTTGTCTCCCTCCGGGAGACAACATTTGTCTCCCCCCGGGAGACAACCTTTGTCTCCCTCTATGAGACAAACTGTCTCCCTCCGGGAGACAACCTTTGTCTCCGTCCGGGAGACAACATTTGTCTCCCTCCGGGAGACATCCTTTGTCTCCCTCCGGGAGACAACCTTTGTCTCCCTCCGGGAAACAACATTTGTCTCCCCCCGGGAGACAAACTTTGTCTCCCTCTATGACACAAACTGTCTCCCTCCGGGAGACAACCATTGTCTCCCTCCGGGAGACAACATTTGTCTCCCTCCGGGAGACAACCTTTGTCTCCCTCCGGAAGACAACCTTTGTCTCCCTCCGGGAGACAACCTTTGTCTCCCTCCGGGAGACAACATTTGTCTCCCTCCGGGAGACAACATTTGTCTCCCTCCGGGAGACAACCTTTGTCTCCCTCCGGGAGACAACCTTTTGTCTCCCTGCGGGAGACAACCTTTGTCTCCCTCTAGGAGACAAAATGTCTCCCTCCGGGAGACAACATTTATCTCCCTCCGGGAGACAACTTTTGTCTCCCTCTGGGAGACAACCTTTGTCTCCTTCCGGGAGACAACCTTTGTCTGCCTCCGGGAGACAACATTTGTCTCCCTCCGGGAGACAACCTTTGTCTCCCTCTGGGAGACAACATTTGTCTCCCTCCGGGAGACAACCTTTGTCTCCCTCCGGGAGACAACCTTTGTCTCCCTCCGGGAGACAACATTTGTCTCCCTCCGGGAGACAACATTTGTCTCCCTCCGGGAGACAACCTTTGTCTCCCTCCGGGAGACAACCTTTGTCTCCCTCCGGGAGACAACCTTTGTCTCCCTCCGGGAGACAACATTTGTCTCCCTCCGGGAGACAACATTTGTCTCCCTCCGGGAGACAACATTTGTCTCCCTCCGGGAGACAACCTTTGTCTGCCTTCGGGAGACAACCTTTTGTCTCCCTCCGGGAGACAACCTTTGTCTCCCTCTAGGAGACAACACTTGTCTCCCTCCGGGAGACAACATTTGTCTCCCTCCGGGAGACAACATTTGGCTCCCCCCGGGAGACAACCTTTGTCTCCCTCTATGAGGCAAACTGTCTCCCTCCGGGAGACAACCTTTGTCTCCGTCCGGGAGACAACATTTGTCTCCCTCCGGGAGACATCCTTTGTCTCCCTCCGGGAGACAACCTTTGTCTCCCTCCGGGAGACAACCTTTGTCTCCCTCCGGGAGACAACCTTTGTCTCCCTCCGGGAGACAACCTTTGTCTCCCTCCGGGAGACAACCTTTGTCTCCCCCCGGGAGACAACATTTGTCTCCCTCCGGGAGACAACATTTGTCTCCCTGCGGGAGACAACCTTTGTCTCCTTCCGGGAGACAACATTTGTCTCCTTCCGTGAGACAACCTTTGTCTCCCTCCGGGAGACAACATTTGTCTCCCTCCGGGAGACAACATTTGTCTCCCCCCGGGAGACAACCTTTGTCTCCCTCCGGGAGACAACATTTGTCTCCCTCCGGGAGACAACATTTGTCTCCCTCCGGGAGACATTATTTTTCTCCCCCCGGGAGACAACCTTTGTCTCCCTCTATGAGACAAAATGTCTCCCTCCGGGAGACAACATTTGTCTCCCTCTATGAGACAAACTGTCTCCCTCCGGGAGACAACATTTGTCTCCCTCCGGGAGACAACCTTTGTCTCCCTCCGGGAGACAACCTTTGTCTCCCTCCGGGAGACAACATTTGCCTCCCTCCGGGAGACAACCTTTGTCTCCCTCTGGGAGACAACATTTGTCTCCCTCTGGGAGACAACATTTGTCTCCCTCCGGGAGACAACATTTGTCTCCCCCCGGGAGACAACCTTTGTCTCCCTCCGGGAGACAACATTTGTCTCCCTCCGGGAGACAACATTTGTCTCCCTCCGGGAGACAACATTTGTCTCCCCCCGGGAGACAACCTTTGTCTCCCTCTATGAGACAAACTGTCTCCCTCCGGGAGACAACCTTTGTCTCCCTCCGGGAGACAACATTTGTCTCCCTCCGGGAGACAACCTTTGTCTCCCTCCGGGAGACAACCTTTGTCTCCCTCCGGGAGACAACCTCTGTCTCCCTCCGGGAGACAACCTTTGTCTCCCTCCGGGAGACAACATTTGTCTCCCTCCAGGAGACAACCTTTGTCTCCCTCCGGGAGACAACCTTTGTCTCCCTCCGGGAGACAACATTTGTCTCCCTGCGGGAGACAACCTTTGTCTCCCTCCGGGAGACAACCTTTGTCTCCCTCCTGGAGACAACATTTGTCTCCCTCCGGGAGACAACCTTTGTCTCCCTCCGGGAGACAACATTTGTCTCCCCCCGGGAGACAACCTTCGTCTCCCTCTATGAGACAAATGTTGTCTCCCGGAGGTAGACAACCTTTGTCTCCCTCTATGAGACAAACTGTCTCCCTCCGGGAGACAACCTTTGTCTCCCTCCGGGAGACAACATTTGTCTCCCTCCGGGAGACAACATTTGTCTCCCTCCGGGAGACAACATTTGTCTCCCCCCGGGAGACAACCTTTGTCTCCCTCTATGAGACAAACTGTCTCCCTCCGGGAGACAAACTTTGTCTCCCTCCGGGAGACAACATTTGTCTCCCTCCGGGAGACAACCTTTGTCTCCCTCCGGGAGACAACCTTTGTCTCCCTCCGGGAGACAACCTCTGTCTCCCTCCGGGAGACAACATTTGTCTCCCTCTATGAGACAAACTGTCTCCCTCCGGGAGATAACATTTGTCTCCCTCCGGGAGACAACCTTTGTCTCCCTCCGGGAGACAACCTTTGTCTCCCTCCGGGAGACAACATTTGTCTCCCTCCGGGAGACAACCTTTGTCTCCCTCTGGGAGACAACATTTGTCTCCCTCTGGGAGACAACATTTGTCTCCCTCCGGGAGACAACATTTGTCTCCCCCCGGGAGACAACCTTTGTCTCCCTCCGGGAGACAACATTTGTCTCCCTCCGGGAGACAACATTTGTCTCCCTCCGGGAGACAACATTTGTCTCCCCCCGGGAGACAACCTTTGTCTCCCTCTATGAGACAAACTGTCTCCCTCCGGGAGACAACCTTTGTCTCCCTCCGAGAGACAACATTTGTCTCCCTCCAGGAGACAACCTTTGTCTCCCTCCGGGAGACAACCTCTGTCTCCCTCCGGGAGACAACATTTGTCTCCCGCTATGAGACAAACTGTCTCCCTCCGGGAGACAACATTTGTCTCCCTCCGGGAGACAACCATTGTCTCCCTCCGGGAGACAACCTTTGTCTCCCTCCGGGAGACAACATTTGTCTCCCTCCGGGAGACAACCTTTGTCTCCCTCCGGGAGACAACATTTGTCTCCCTCCCTGAGACAACATTTGTCTCCCTCCGGGAGACAACATTTGTCTCCCTCCGGGAGACAACCTTTGTCTCCCTTCGGGAGACAACATTTGTCTCCCTCCGGGAGACAACATTTGTCTCCCTCCAGGAGACAACCTTTGTCTCCCTCCGGGAGACAACCTTTGTCTCCCTCCGGGAGACAACATTTGTCTCCCTGCGGGAGACAACCTCTGTCTCCCTCCGGGAGACAACATTTGTCTCCCTCTGGGAGACAACATTTGTCTCCCTCCGGGAGACAACATTTGTCTCCCCCCGGGAGACAACCTTTGTCTCCCTCCGGGAGACAACATTTGTCTCCCTCCGGGAGACAACATTTGTCTCCCTCCGGGAGACAACATTTGTCTCCCCCCGGGAGACGACCTTTGTCTCCCTCTATGAGACAAACTGTCTCCCTCCGGGAGACAACCTTTGTCTCCCTCCGGGAGACAACATTTGTCTCCCTCCAGGAGACAACCTTTGTCTCCCTCCGGGAGACAACCTCTGTCTCCCTCCGGGAGACAACATTTGTCTCCCGCTATGAGACAAACTGTCTCCCTCCGGGAGACAACATTTGTCTCCCTCCGGGAGACAACCTTTGTCTCCCTCCCGGAGACAACCTTTGTCTCCCTCCGGGAGACAACATTTGTCTCCCTCCGGGAGACAACCTTTGTCTCCCTCCGGGAGACAACATTTGTCTCCCTCCCTGAGACAACATTTGTCTCCCTCCGGGAGACAACATTTGTCTCCCTCCGGGAGACAACCTTTGTCTCCCTTCGGGAGACAACATTTGTCTCCCTCCGGGAGACAACATTTGTCTCCCTCCAGGAGACAACCTTTGTCTCCCTCCGGGAGACAACCTTTGTCTCCCTCCGGGAGACAACATTTGTCTCCCTGCGGGAGACAACCTTTGTCTCCCTCCTGGAGACAACATTTGTCTCCCTCCGGGAGACAACCTTTGTCTCCCTCCGGGAGACAACATTTGTCTCCCTCCGGGAGACAACATTTGTCTCCCTCCGGGAGACAACGTTTGTCTCCCTTCGGGAGACAACATTTGTCTCCCCCCGGGAGACAACCTTTGTCTCCCTCCGGGAGACAACCTTTGTGTCCCTCCGGGAGACAGCATTTGTCTCCCTCCGGGAGACAACATTTGTCTCCCTCCGGGAGACAACATTTGTCTCCAACCGGGAGACAACCTTTGTCTCCCTCTATGAGACAAACTGTCTCCCTCCGGGAGACAACCTTTGTCTCCCTCCGGGAGACAACATTTGTCTCCCTCCAGGAGACAACCTTTGTCTCCCTCCGGGAGACAACCTTTGTCTCCCTCCGGGAGACAACATTTGTCTCCCTGCTTGAGACAACCTTTGTCTCCCTCCGGGAGACAACCTTTGTCTCCCTCCTGGAGACAACATTTGTCTCCCTCCGGGAGACAACCTTTGTCTCCCTCCGGGAGACAACATTTATCTCCCCCCGGGAGACAACCTTCGTCTCCCTCTATGAGACAAATGTTGTCTCCCGGAGGTAGACAACCTTTGTCTCCCTCTATGAGACAAACTGTCTCCCTCCGGGAGACAACCTTTGTCTCCCTCCGGGAGACAACATTTGTCTCCCTCCGGGAGACAACATTTGTCTCCCCCCGGGAGACAACCTTTGTCTCCCTCTATGAGACAAACTGTCTCCCTCCGGGAGACAACCTTTGTCTCCCTCCGGGAGACAACATTTGTCTCCCTCCAGGAGACAACCTTTGTCTCCCTCCAGGAGACAACCTTTGTTTCCCTCCGGGAGACAACCTCTGTCTCCCTCCGGGAGACAACCTTTGTCTCCCTCCAGGAGACAACATTTGTCTCCCTCCGGGAGACAACATTTGTCTCCCTCCGGGAGACAACCTTTGTCTCCCTTCGGGAGACAACATTTGTCTCCCTCCGGGAGACAACATTTGTCTCCCTCCAGGAGACAACCTTTGTCTCCCTCCGGGAGACAACATTTGTCTCCCTTTGGGAGACAACATTTGTCTCCCTGCGGGAGACAACCTTTGTCTCCCTCCGGGAGACAACCTTTGTCTCCCTCCTGGAGACAACATTTGTCTCCCTCCGGGAGACAACCTTTGTCTCCCTCCGGGAGACAACATTTGTCTCCCCCCGGGAGACAACCTTCGTCTCCCTCTATGAGACAAATGTTGTCTCCCGGAGGTAGACAACCTTTGTCTCCCTCTATGAGACAAACTGTCTCCCTCCGGGAGAAAACATTTGTCTCCCTCCGGGAGACAACATTTGTCTCCCCCCCGGGAGACAACATTTGTCTCCCTCCGGGAGACAACATTTGTCTGCCTCCGGGAGACAACCTTTGTCTCCCTCCAGGAGACAACCTTTGTCTCCTTCCGGGAGACAACATTTGTCTCCCTCCGGGATACAACCTTTGTCTCCCTCCGGGAGACAACATTTGTCTCCCTCCGGGAGACAACATTTGTCTCCCTCCGGGAGACAACCTTTGTCTCCCTCCGGGAGACAACCTTTTGTCTCCCTCCGGGAGACAACCTTTGTCTCCCTCCAGGAGACAAAATGTCTCCCTCCGGGAGACAACATTTATCTCCTTCCGGGAGACAACATTTGTCTCCCTCCGGGAGACAACCTTTGTCTCCTTCCGGGAGACAACCTTTGTCTCCCTCCGGGAGACAACATTTGTCTCCCTCCGGGAGACAACCTTTGTCTCCCTCCGGGAGACAACATTTGTCTCCCTCCGGGAGACAACATTTGTCTCCCTCCGGGAGACAACCTTTGTCTTCCTCCGGGAGACATCCTTTGTCTCCCTCCGGGAGACAACATTTGTCTCCCTCCGGGAGACAACATTTGTCTCCCTCCGGGAGACAACATTTGTCTCCCGCCGGGAGACAACCTTTGTCTCCCTCTGGGAGACAACATTTGTCTCCCTCTGGGAGACAACCTTTGTCTCCTTCCGGGAGACAACATTTGTCTCCTTCCGGGAGACAACCTTTGTCTCCCTCCGGGAGACAACATTTGTCTCCCTCCGGGATACAACCTTTGTCTCCCTCCGGGAGACAACATTTGTCTCCCTCCGGGAGACAACATTTGTCTCCCTCCGGGAGACAACATTTGTCTCCTTCCGGGAGACAACATTTGTCTCCTTCCGTGAGACAACCTTTGTCTCCCTCCGGGAGACAACATTTGTCTCCCTCAGGGATACAACCTTTGTCTCCCTCCGGGAGACAATATTTGTCTCCCTCCGGGAGACAATATTTGTCTCCCTCCGGGAGACAACATTTGTCTCCCTCCGGGAGACAACCTTTGTCTCCCTCCGGGAGACAACCTTTTGTCTCCCTCCGGGAGACAACCTTTGTCTCCCTCTAGGAGACAACACTTGTCTCCCTCCAGGAGACAACATTTGTCTCCCTCCGGGAGACATCCTTTGTCTCCCTCCGGGAGACAACCTTTGTCTCCCTCCGGGAGACAACCTTTGTCTCCCTCCGGGAGACAACCTTTTGTCTCCCTCTGGGAGACAACCTTTGTCTCCCTCTAGGAGACAACACTTGTCTCCCTCCGGGAGACAACATTTGTCTCCCTCCGGGAGACAACATTTGTCTCCCCCCGGGAGACAACCTTTGTCTCCCTCTATGAGACAAACTGTCTCCCTCCGGGAGACAACCTTTGTCTCCCTCCAGGAGACAAAATTTGTCTCCCTCCGGGAGACAACCTTTGTCTCCCTCCGGGAGACAACCTTTGTCTCCCTCCGGGAGACAACCTTTGTCTCCCTCCGGGAGACAACCTTTGTCTCCCTCCGGGAGACAACCTTTGTCTCCCTCCGGGAGACAACATTTGTCTCCCTCCGGGAGACAACATTTGTCTCCCTCCGGGAGACAACCTTTGTCTCCCTTCGGGAGACAACATTTGTCTCCCTCCGGGAGACAACATTTGTCTCCCGCCAGGAGACAACCTTTGTCTCCCTCATGGAGACAACCTTTGTCTCCCTCCGGGAGACAACATTTGTCTCCCTGCGGGAGACAACCTTTGTCTCCCTCCGGGAGACAACCTTTGTCTCCCTCCGGGAGACAACCTTTGTCTCCCTCCGGGAGACAACATTTGTCTCCCTCCGGGAGACAACATTTGTCTCCCTCCGGGAGACAACCTTTGTCTCCCTTCGGGAGACAACATTTGTCTCCCTCCGGGAGACAACATTTGTCTCCCTCCAGGAGACAACCTTTGTCTCCCTCATGGAGACAACCTTTGTCTCCCTCCGGGAGACAACATTTGTCTCCCTGCGGGAGACAACATTTGTCTCCCTCCGGGATACAACCTTTGTCTCCCTCCTGGAGACAACATTTGTCTCCCTCTGGGAGACAACCTTTGTCTTCCTCCGGGAGACAACATTTGTCTCCCCCCGGGAGACAACCTTTGTCTCCCTCTATGAGACAACATTTGTTTCCCTCCGGGAGACAACATTTGTCTCCTTCCGGGAGACAACATTTGTCTCCTTCCGTGAGACAACCTTTGTCTCCCTCCGGGAGACAACATTTGTCTCCCTCAGGGATACAACCTTTGTCTCCCTCCGGGAGACAATATTTGTCTCCCTCCGGGAGACAACATTTGTCTCCCTCCGGGAGACAACCTTTGTCTCCCTCCGGGAGACAACCTTTTGTCTCCCTCCGGGAGACAACCTTTGTCTCCCTCTAGGAGACAACACTTGTCTCCCTCCAGGAGACAACATTTGTCTCCCTCCGGGAGACATCCTTTGTCTCCCTCCGGGAGACAACCTTTGTCTCCCTCCGGGAGACAACCTTTGTCTCCCTCCGGGAGACAACCTTTTGTCTCCCTCCGGGAGACAACCTTTGTCTCCCTCTAGGAGACAACACTTGTCTCCCTCCGGGAGACAACATTTGTCTCCCTCCGGGAGACAACATTTGTCTCCCCCCGGGAGACAACCTTTGTCTCCCTCTATGAGACAAACTGTCTCCCTCCGGGAGACAACCTTTGTCTCCCTCCAGGAGACAAAATTTGTCTCCCTCCGGGAGACAACCTTTGTCTCCCTCCGGGAGACAACCTTTGTCTCCCTCCGGGAGACAACCTTTGTCTCCCTCCGGGAGACAACCTTTGTCTCCCTCCGGGAGACAACATTTGTCTCCCTCCGGGAGACAACATTTGTCTCCCTCAGGGAGACAACCTTTGTCTCCCTTCGGGAGACAACATTTGTCTCCCTCCGGGAGACAACATTTGTCTCCCTCCAGGAGACAACCTTTGTCTCCCTCATGGAGACAACCTTTGTCTCCCTCCGGGAGACAACATTTGTCTCCCTGCGGGAGACAACCTTTGTCTCCCTCCGGGAGACAACCTTTGTCTCCCTCCTGGAGACAAAATTTGTCTCCCTCCGGGAGACAACCTTTGTCTCCCTCATGGAGGCAACCTTTGTCTCCCTCCGGGAGACAACATTTGTCTCCCCGCGGGAGACAACCTTTGTCTCCCTCCGGGAGACAACCTTTGTCTCCCTCCTGGAGACAAAATTTGTCTCCCTCCGGGAGACAACCTTTGTCTCCCTCCGGGAGACAACATTTGTCTCCCCCCGGGAGACAACCTTTGTCTCCCTCTATGAGACAACATTTGTTTCCCTCCGGGAGACAACATTTGTCTCCCCCCGGGAGACAACCTTTGTCTCCCTCTATGAGACAAACTGTCTCCCTCCGGGAGACAACCTTTGTCTCCCTCCGGGAGACAACATTTGTCTAACTCCGGGAGAGAACCTTTGTCTCCCTCCGGGAGACAACCTTTGTCTCCCTCCGGGAGACAACCTTTGTCTCCCTCCGGGAGACAACCTTTGTCTCCCTCCGGGAGACAACCTTTGTCTCCCTCCGGGAGACAACCTTTGTCTCCCTCCGGGAGACAACCTTTGTGTCCCTCCGGGAGACAACATTTGTCTCCCTCCGGGAGACAACATTTGTCTCCCTCCGGGAGACAACATTTGTCTCCCTCCGGGAGACAACCTTTGTCTCCCTTCGGGAGACAACATTTGTCTCCCTCCAGGAGACAACCTTTGTCTCCCTCCGGGAGACAACCTTTGTCTCCCTCCGGGAGACAACATTTGTCTCCCTCCGGAAGACAACCTTTGTCTCCCTCTGGGAGACAACATTTGTCTCCCTCCGGGAGACAACATTTGTCTCCCTCTATGAGACAAACTGTCTCCCTCCGGGAGACAACATTTGTCTCCCTCCGGGAGACAACATTTGTCTCCCTCCGGGAGACAACATTTGTCTCCCCCCGGGAGACAACCTTTGTCTCCCTCCGGGAGACAGCATTTGTCTCCCTCCGGGAGACAACATTTGTCTCCCTCCGGGAGACAACATTTGTCTCCCTCCGGGAGACAACATTTGTCTCCCTCCGGGAGACAACATTTGTCTCCCTCCGGGAGACAACATTTGTCTCCCTCTATGAGACAAACTGTCTCCCTCCGGGAGACAACCTTTGTTTCCCTCCGGCAGACAACATTTGTCTCCCTCCGGGAGACAACCTTTGTCTCCCTCCGGGAGACAACCTTTGTCTCCCTCCGGGAGACAACCTTTGTCTCCCTCCGGGAGACAACCTTTGTCTCCCTCCGGGAGACAACATTTGTCTCCCCCCGGGAGACAACCTTTGTCTCCCTCTATGAGACAACATTTGTTTCCCTCCGGGAGACAACATTTGTCTCCCTCCGGGAGACAGCCTTTGTCTCCCTCCGGGAGACAACATTTGTCTCCCTCCGGGAGACATCCTTTGTCTCCCTCCGGGAGACAACCTTTGTCTCCCTCCGGGAGACAACCTTTGTCTCCCTCCGGGAGACAACCTTTTGTCTCCCTCCGGGAGACAACCTTTGTCTCCCTCTAGGAGACAACACTTGTCTCCCTCCGGGAGACAACATTTGTCTCCCTCCGGGAGACAACATTTGTCTCCCCCCGGGAGACAACCTTTGTCTCCCTCTATGAGACAAACTGTCTCCCTCCGGGAGACAACCTTTGTCTCCCTCCAGGAGACAAAATTTGTCTCCCTCCGGGAGACAACCTTTGTCTCCCTCCGGGAGACAACCTTTGTCTCCCTCCGGGAGACAACCTTTGTCTCCCTCCGGGAGACAACATTTGTCTCCCTCCGGGAGACAACATTTGTCTCCCTCCGGGAGACAACCTTTGTCTCCCTTCGGGAGACAACATTTGTCTCCCTCCGGGAGACAACATTTGTCTCCCTCCAGGAGACAACATTTGTCTCCCTCCGGGAGACAACATTTGTCTCCCTCCGGGAGACAACATTTGTCTCCCCCCGGGAGACAACCTTTGTCTCCCTCCGGGAGACAGCATTTGTCTCCCTCCGGGAGACAACATTTGTCTCCCTCCGGGAGACAACATTTGTCTCCCTCCGGGAGACAACATTTGTCTCCCTCCGGGAGACAACATTTGTCTCCCTCTATGAGACAAACTGTCTCCCTCCGGGAGACAACCTTTGTTTCCCTCCGGCAGACAACATTTGTCTCCCTCCGGGAGACAACCTTTGTCTCCCTCCGGGAGACAACCTTTGTCTCCCTCCGGGAGACAACCTTTGTCTCCCTCCGGGAGACAACCTTTGTCTCCCTCCGGGAGACAACATTTGTCTCCCCCCGGGAGACAACCTTTGTCTCCCTCTATGAGACAACATTTGTTTCCCTCCGGGAGACAACATTTGTCTCCCTCCGGGAGACAACCTTTGTCTCCCTCCGGGAGACAACATTTGTCTCCCTCCGGGAGACATCCTTTGTCTCCCTCCGGGAGACAACCTTTGTCTCCCTCCGGGAGACAACCTTTGTCTCCCTCCGGGAGACAACCTTTTGTCTCCCTCCGGGAGACAACCTTTGTCTCCCTCTAGGAGACAACACTTGTCTCCCTCCGGGAGACAACATTTGTCTCCCTCCGGGAGACAACATTTGTCTCCCCCCGGGAGACAACCTTTGTCTCCCTCTATGAGACAAACTGTCTCCCTCCGGGAGACAACCTTTGTCTCCCTCCAGGAGACAAAATTTGTCTCCCTCCGGGAGACAACCTTTGTCTCCCTCCGGGAGACAACCTTTGTCTCCCTCCGGGAGACAACCTTTGTCTCCCTCCGGGAGACAACATTAGTCTCCCTCCGGGAGACAACATTTGTCTCCCTCCGGGAGACAACCTTTGTCTCCCTCATGGAGACAACCTTTGTCTCCCTCCGGGAGACAACATTTGTCTCCCTGCGGGAGACAACCTTTGTCTCCCTCCGGGAGACAACCTTTGTCTCCCTCCTGGAGACAACATTTGTCTCCCTCCGGGAGACAACCTTTGTCTCCCTCCGGGAGACAACATTTGTCTCCCCCCGGGAGACAACCTTTGTCTCCCTCTATGAGACAACATTTGTTATCCTCCGGGAGACAACATTTGTCTCCCCCTCGGGAGACAACCTTTGTCTCCCTCTATGAGACAAACTGTCTCCCTCCGGGAGACAACCTTTGTCTCCCTCCGGGAGACAACATTTGTCTAACTCCGGGAGAGAACCTTTGTCTCCCTCCGGGAGACAACCTTTGTCTCCCTCCGGGAGACAACCTTTGTCTCCCTCCGGGAGACAACCTTTGTCTCCCTCCGGGAGACAACCTTTGTCTCCCTCCGGGAGACAACCTTTGTGTCCCTCCGGGAGACAACATTTGTCTCCCTCCGGGAGACAACATTTGTCTCCCTCCGGGAGACAACATTTGTCTCCCTCCGGGAGACAACCTTTGTCTCCCTTCGGGAGACAACATTTGTCTCCATCCGGGAGACAACATTTGTCTCCCTCCAGGAGACAACCTTTGTCTCCCTCCGGGAGACAACCTTTGTCTCCCTCCGGGAGACAACATTTGTCTCCCTCCGGAAGACAACCTTTGTCTCCCTCTGGGAGACAACATTTGTCTCCCTCCGGGAGACAACATTTGTCTCCCTCTATGAGACAAACTGTCTCCCTCCGGGAGACAACATTTGTCTCCCTCCGGGAGACAACCTTTGTCTCCCTCCGGGAGACAACCTTTGTCTCCCTCCGGGAGACAACATTTGTCTCCCTCCGGGAGACAACCTTTGTCTCCCTCTGGGAGACAACATTTGTCTCCCTCCGGGAGACAACATTTGTCTCCCTCCGGGAGACAACATTTGTCTCCCCCCGGGAGACAACCTTTGTGTCCCTCCGGGAGACAACATTTGTCTCCCTCTAGGAGACAACACTTGTCTCCCTCCAGGAGACAACATTTGTCTCCCTCCGGGAGACATCCTTTGTCTCCCTCCGGGAGACAACCTTTGTCTCCCTCCGGGAGACAACCTTTGTCTCCCTCCGGGAGACAACCTTTTGTCTCCCTCCGGGAGACAACCTTTGTCTCCCTCTAGGAGACAACACTTGTCTCCCTCCGGGAGACAACATTTGTCTCCCTCCGGGAGACAACATTTGTCTCCCCCCGGGAGACAACCTTTGTCTCCCTCTATGAGACAAACTGTCTCCCTCCGGGAGACAACCTTTGTCTCCCTCTATGAGACAACATTTGTTTCCCTCCGGGAGACAACATTTGTCTCCCCCCGGGAGACAACCTTTGTCTCCCTCTATGAGACAAACTGTCTCCCTCCGGGAGACAACCTTTGTCTCCCTCCGGGAGACAACATTTGTCTAACTCCGGGAGAGAACCTTTGTCTCCCTCCGGGAGACAACCTTTGTCTCCCTCCGGGAGACAACCTTTGTCTCCCTCCGGGAGACAACCTTTGTCTCCCTCTGGGAGACAACCTTTGTCTCCCTCCGGGAGACAACCTTTGTCTCCCTCCGGGAGACAACCTTTGTGTCCCTCCGGGAGACAACATTTGTCTCCCTCCGGGAGACAACCTTTGTCTCCCTCTAGGAGACAACACTTGTCTCCCTCCGGGAGACAACATTTGTCTCCCTCCGGGAGACAACATTTGTCTCCCCCCGGGAGACAACCTTTGTCTCCCTCTATGAGACAAACTGTCTCCCTCCGGGAGACAACCTTTGTCTCCCTCCAGGAGACAAAATTTGTCTCCTTCCGGGAGACAACCTTTGTCTCCCTCCGGGAGACAACCTTTGTCTCCCTCCGGGAGACAACCTTTGTCTCCCTCCGGGAGACAACCTTTGTCTCCCTCCGGGAGACAACCTTTGTCTCCCTCCGGGAGACAAAATTTGTCTCCCTCCGGGAGACAACATTTGTCTCCCTCCGGGAGACAACCTTTGTCTCCCTTCGGGAGACAACATTTGTCTCCCTCCGGGAGACAACATTTGTCTCCCTCCAGGAGACAACCTTTGTCTCCCTCATGGAGACAACCTTTTTTCTCCCTCCGGGAGACAACATTTGTCTCCCTGCGGGAGACAACCTTTGTCTCCCTCCGGGAGACAACCTTTGTCTCCCTCCTGGAGACAAAATTTGTCTCCCTCCGGGAGACAACCTTTGTCTCCCTCCGGGAGACAACATTTGTCTCCCCCCGGGAGACAACCTTTGTCTCCCTCTATGAGACAACATTTGTTTCCCTCCGGGAGACAACATTTGTCTCCCCCCGGGAGACAACCTTTGTCTCCCTCTATGAGACAAACTGTCTCCCTCCGGGAGACAACCTTTGTCTCCCTCCGGGAGACAACATTTGTCTAACTCCGGGAGAGAACCTTTGTCTCCCTCCGGGAGACAACCTTTGTCTCCCTCCGGGAGACAACCTTTGTCTCCCTCCGGGAGACAACCTTTGTCTCCCTCTGGGAGACAACCTTTGTCTCCCTCCGGGAGACAACCTTTGTCTCCCTCCGGGAGACAACCTTTGTGTCCCTCCGGGAGACAACATTTGTCTCCCTCCGGGAGACAACATTTGTCTCCCTCCGGGAGACAACATTTGTCTCCCTCCGGGAGACAACCTTTGTCTCCCTTCGGGAGACAACATTTGTCTCCCTCCAGGAGACAACCTTTGTCTCCTTCCGGGAGACAACCTTTGTCTCCCTCCGGGAGACAACATTTGTCTCCCTCCGGAAGACAACCTTTGTCTCCCTCTGGGAGACAACATTTGTCTCCCTCCGGGAGACAACATTTGTCTCCCTCCGGGAGACAACATTTGTCTCCCTCTATGAGACAAACTGTCTCCCTCCGGGAGACAACATTTGTCTCCCTCCGGGAGACAACATTTGTCTCCCTCCGGGAGACAACATTTGTCTCCCCCCGGGAGACAGCATTTTTCTCCCTCCGGGAGACAACATTTGTCTCCCTCCGGGAGACAACATTTGTCTCCCTCCGGGAGACAACATTTGTCTCCCTCTATGAGACAAACTGTCTCCCTCCGGGAGACAACCTTTGTTTCCCTCCGGCAGACAACATTTGTCTCCCTCCGGGAGACAACCTTTGTCTCCCTCCGGGAGACAACCTTTGTCTCCCTCCGGGAGACAACCTTTGTCTCCCTCCGGGAGACAACATTTGTCTCCCCCCGGGAGACAACCTTTGTCTCCCTCTATGAGACAACATTTGTTTCCCTCCGGGAGACAACATTTGTCTCCCTCCGGGAGACAACCTTTGTCTCCCTCCGGGAGACAACATTTGTCTCCCTCCGGAAGACATCCTTTGTCTCCCTCCGGGAGAAAACCTTTGTCTCCCTCCGGGAGACAACCTTTTGTCTCCCTCCGGGAGACAACCTTTGTCTCCCTCTAGGAGACAACACTTGTCTCCCTCCGGGAGACAACATTTGTCTCCCTCCGGGAGACAACATTTGTCTCCCCCCGGGAGACAACCTTTGTCTCCCTCTATGAGACAAAATGTCTCCCTCCGGGAGACAACCTTTGTCTCCCTCCAGGAGACAAAATTTGTCTCCCTCCGGGAGACAACCTTTGTCTCCCTCCGGGAGACAACCTTTGTCTCCCTCCGGGAGACAACCTTTGTCTCCCTCCGGGAGACAACATTTGTCTCCCTCCGGGAGACAACATTTGTCTCCCTCCGGGAGACAACCTTTGTCTCCCTTCGGGAGACAACATTTCTCTCCCTCCGGGAGACAACATTTGTCTCCCTCCAGGAGACAACCTTTGTCTCCCTCATGGAGACAACCTTTGTCTCCCTCCGGGAGACAACATTTGTCTCCCTGCGGGAGACAACCTTTGCCTCCCTCCGGGAGACAACCTTTGTCTCCCTCCTGGAGACAACATTTGTCTCCCTCCGGGAGACAACCTTTGTCTCCCTCCGGGAGACAACATTTGTCTCCCCCCGGGAGACAACCTTTGTCTCCCTCTATGAGACAACATTTGTTTCCCTCCGGGAGACAACATTTGTCTCCCCCCGGGAGACAACCTTTGTCTCCCTCTATGAGACAAACTGTCTCCCTCCGGGAGACAACCTTTGTCTCCCTCCGGGAGACAACATTTGTCTAACTCCGGGAGAGAACCTTTGTCTCCCTCCGGGAGACAACCTTTGTCTCCCTCCGGGAGACAACCTTTGTCTCCCTCCGGGAGACAACCTTTGTCTCCCTCCGGGAGACAACCTTTGTCTCCCTCCGGGAGACAACCTTTGTGTCCCTCCGGGAGACAACATTTGTCTCCCTCCGGGAGACAACATTTGTCTCCCTCCGGGAGACAACATTTGTCTCCCTCCGGGAGACAACCTTTGTCTCCCTTCGGGAGACAACATTTGTCTCCATCCGGGAGACAACATTTGTCTCCCTCCAGGAGACAACCTTTGTCTCCCTCCGGGAGACAACCTTTGTCTCCCTCCGGGAGACAACATTTGTCTCCCTCCGGAAGACAACCTTTGTCTCCCTCTGGGAGACAACATTTGTCTCCCTCCGGGAGACAACATTTGTCTCCTTCCGGGAGACAACCTTTGTCTCCCTCTGGGAGACAACCTTTGTCTCCCTCCGGGAGACAACATTTGTCTCCCTCCTGGAGACAAAATTTGTCTCCCTCCGGGAGACAACCTTTGTCTCCCTCCGGGAGACAACATTTGTCTCCCCCCGGGAGACAACCTTTGTCTCCCTCTATGAGACAACATTTGTTTCCCTCCGGGAGACAACATTTGTCTCCCCCCGGGAGACAACCTTTGTCTCCCTCTATGAGACAAACTGTCTCCCTCCGGGAGACAACCTTTGTCTCCCTCCGGGAGACAACATTTGTCTAACTCCGGGAGAGAACCTTTGTCTCCCTCCGGGAGACAACCTTTGTCTCCCTCCGGGAGACAACCTTTGTCTCCCTCCGGGAGACAACCTTTGTCTCCCTCTGGGAGACAACCTTTGTCTCCCTCCGGGAGACAACCTTTGTCTCCCTCCGGGAGACAACCTTTGTGTCCCTCCGGGAGACAACATTTGTCTCCCTCCGGGAGACAACATTTGTCTCCCTCCGGGAGACAACATTTGTCTCCCTCCGGGAGACAACCTTTGTCTCCCTTCGGGAGACAACATTTGTCTCCCTCCAGGAGACAACCTTTGTCTCCTTCCGGGAGACAACCTTTGTCTCCCTCCGGGAGACAACATTTGTCTCCCTCCGGAAGACAACCTTTGTCTCCCTCTGGGAGACAACATTTGTCTCCCTCCGGGAGACAACATTTGTCTCCCTCTATGAGACAAACTGTCTCCCTCCGGGAGACAACATTTGTCTCCCTCCGGGAGACAACATTTGTCTCCCTCCGGGAGACAACATTTGTCTCCCCCCGGGAGACAACCTTTGTCTCCCTCCGGGAGACAGCATTTGTCTCCCTCCGGGAGACAACATTTGTCTCCCTCCGGGAGACAACATTTGTCTCCCTCCGGGAGACAACATTTGTCTCCCTCTATGAGACAAACTGTCTCCCTCCGGGAGACAACCTTTGTTTCCCTCCGGCAGACAACATTTGTCTCCCTCCGGGAGACAACCTTTGTCTCCCTCCGGGAGACAACCTTTGTCTCCCTCCGGGAGACAACCTTTGTCTCCCTCCGGGAGACAACCTTTGTCTCCCTCCGGGAGACAACATTTGTCTCCCCCCGGGAGACAACCTTTGTCTCCCTCTATGAGACAACATTTGTTTCCCTCCGGGAGACAACATTTGTCTCCCTCCGGGAGACAACCTTTGTCTCCCTCCGGGAGACAACATTTGTCTCCCTCCGGGAGACATCCTTTGTCTCCCTCCGGGAGACAACCTTTGTCTCCCTCCGGGAGACAACCTTTTGTCTCCCTCCGGGAGACAACCTTTGTCTCCCTCTAGGAGACAACACTTGTCTCCCTCCGGGAGACAACATTTGTCTCCCTCCGGGAGACAACATTTGTCTCCCCCCGGGAGACAACCTTTGTCTCCCTCTATGAGACAAAATGTCTCCCTCCGGGAGACAACCTTTGTCTCCCTCCAGGAGACAAAATTTGTCTCCCTCCGGGAGACAACCTTTGTCTCCCTCCGGGAGACAACCTTTGTCTCCCTCCGGGAGACAACCTTTGTGTCCCTCCGGGAGACAACATTTGTCTCCCTCCGGGAGACAACATTTGTCTCCCTCCGGGAGACAACCTTTGTCTCCCTTCGGGAGACAACATTTCTCTCCCTCCGGGAGACAACATTTGTCTCCCTCCAGGAGACAACCTTTGTCTCCCTCATGGAGACAACCTTTGTCTCCCTCCGGGAGACAACATTTGTCTCCCTGCGGGAGACAACCTTTGTCTCCCTCCGGGAGACAACCTTTGTCTCCCTCCTGGAGACAACATTTGTCTCCCTCCGGGAGACAACCTTTGTCTCCCTCCGGGAGACAACATTTGTCTCCCCCCGGGAGACAACCTTTGTCTCCCTCTATGAGACAACATTTGTTTCCCTCCGGGAGACAACATTTGTCTCCCCACGGGAGACAACCTTTGTCTCCCTCTATGAGACAAACTGTCTCCCTCCGGGAGACAACCTTTGTCTCCCTCCGGGAGACAACATTTGTCTAACTCCGGGAGAGAACCTTTGTCTCCCTCCGGGAGACAACCTTTGTCTCCCTCCGGGAGACAACCTTTGTCTCCCTCCGGGAGACAACCTTTGTCTCCCTCCGGGAGACAACCTTTGTCTCCCTCCGGGAGACAACCTTTGTGTCCCTCCGGGAGACAACATTTGTCTCCCTCCGGGAGACAACATTTGTCTCCCTCCGGGAGACAACATTTGTCTCCCTCCGGGAGACAACCTTTGTCTCCCTTCGGGAGACAACATTTGTCTCCATCCGGGAGACAACATTTGTCTCCCTCCAGGAGACAACCTTTGTCTCCCTCCGGGAGACAACCTTTGTCTCCCTCCGGGAGACAACATTTGTCTCCCTCCGGAAGACAACCTTTGTCTCCCTCTGGGAGACAACATTTGTCTCCCTCCGGGAGACAACATTTGTCTCCCTCTATGAGACAAACTGTCTCCCTCCGGGAGACAACATTTGTCTCCCTCCGGGAGACAACCTTTGTCTCCCTCCGGGAGACAACCTTTGTCTCCCTCCGGGAGACAACATTTGTCTTCCTCCGGGAGACAACCTTTGTCTCCCTCTGGGAGACAACATTTGTCTCCCTCCGGGAGACAACATTTGTCTCCCTCCGGGAGACAACATTTGTCTCCCCCCGGGAGACAACCTTTGTGTCCCTCCGGGAGACAACATTTGTCTCCCTCCGGGAGACAACATTTGTCTCCCTCCGGGAGACAACTTTTGTCTCCCTCCGGGAGACAACATTTGTCTCCCTCTATGAGACAAACTGTCTCCCTCCGGGAGACAACCTTTGTTTCCCTCCGGCAGACAACATTTGTCTCCCTCCGGGAGACAACCTTTGTCTCCCTCCGGGAGACAACCTTTGTCTCCCTCCGGGAGACAACCTTTGTCTCCCTCCGGGAGACAACCTTTGTCTCCTTCCGGGAGACAACATTTGTCTCCCCCCGGGAGACAACCTTTGTCTCCCTCTATGAGACAACATTTGTTTCCCTCCGGGAGACAACATTTGTCTCCCCCCGGGAGACAACCTTTGTCTCCCTCTATGAGACAAACTGTCTCCCTCCGGGAGACAACCTTTGTCTCCCTCCGGGAGACAACATTTGTCTAACTCCGGGAGAGAACCTTTGTCTCCCTCCGGGAGACAACCTTTGTCTCCCTCCGGGAGACAACCTTTGTCTCCCTCCGGGAGACAACCTTTGTCTCCCTCCGGGAGACAACCTTTGTCTCCCTCCGGGAGACAACATTTGTCTCCCTCCGGAAGACAACCTTTGTCTCCCTCTGGGAGACAACATTTGTCTCCCTCCGGGAGACAACATTTGTCTCCCTCTATGAGACAAACTGTCTCCCTCCGGGAGACAACATTTGTCTCCCTCCGGGAGACAACCTTTGTCTCCCTCCGGGAGACAACCTTTGTCTCCCTCTAGGAGACAAAATGTCTCCCTCCGGGAGACAACATTTGTCTCCCTCCGGGAGACAACCTTTGTCTCCTTAACGGAGACAACCTTTGTCTCCCTCCGGGAGACAACCTTTGTCTCCCTCCTGGAGACAACCTTTGTCTCCCTCTAGGAGACAAAATGTCTCCCTCCGGGAGACAACATTTGTCTCCCTCCGGGAGACAACCTTTGTCTCCTTCCGGGAGACAACCTTTGTCTCCCTCCTGGAGACAACATTTGTCTCCCTCCGGGAGACAACCTTTGTCTCCCTCTATGAGACAATTGTTGTCTCCCGGAGGGAGACAACCTTTGTCTCCCTCTATGAGACAAACTGTCTCCCTCCGGGAGACAACATTTTTTCTCCCTCCGGGAGACAACCTTTGTCTCCCTCCGGGAGACAACCTTTGTCTCCCTCCGGGAGACAACATTTGTCTCCCTCCGGAAGACAACCTTTGTCTCCCTCTGGGAGACAACATTTGTCTCCCTCCGGGAGACAACCTTTGTCTCCCTCCGGGAGACAACCTTTGTCTCCCTCCGGGAGACAACATTTGTCTCCCTCCGGGAGACAACCTTTGTCTCCCTCTGGGAGACAACATTTGTCTCCCTCCGGGAGACAACATTTGTCTCCCTCCGGGAGACAACATTTGTCTCCCCCCGGGAGACAACCTTTGTCTCCCTCCGGGAGACAACATTTGTCTCCCTCCGGGAGACAACATTTGTCTCCCTCCGGGAGACAACATTTGTCTCCCTCCGGGAGACAACATTTGTCTCCCCCCGGGAGACAACCTTTGTCTCCCTCTATGAGACAAACTGTCTCCCTCCGGGAGACAACCTTTGTTTCCCTCCGGCAGACAACATTTGTCTCCCTCCGGGAGACAACCTTTGTCTCCCTCCGGGAGACAACCTTTGTCTCCCTCCGGGAGACAACCTTTGTCTCCCTCCGGGAGACAACCTTTGTCTCCCTCCGGGAGACAACCTTTGTCTCCCTCCGGGAGACAACATTTGTCTCCCTCCAGCAGACAACCTTTGTCTCCCTCCGGGAGACAACCTTTGTCTCCCTCCGGGAGACAACATTTGTCTCCCTGCGGGAGACAACCTTTGTCTCCCTCCGGGAGACAACCTTTGTCTCCCTCCGGGAGACAACATTTTTTCTCCCTCCGGGAGACAACATTTGTCTCCCTCCGGGAGACAACCTTTGTCTCCCTCCTGGAGACAACATTTGTCTCCCTCCGGGAGACAACCTTTGTCTCCCTCCGGGAGACAACATTTGTCTCCCCCCGGGAGACAACCTTTGTCTCCCTCTATGAGACAATTGTTGTCTCCCGGAGGGAGACAACCTTTGTCTCCCTCTATGAGACAAATTGTCTCCCTCCGGGAGACAACATTTTTTCTCCCTCCGGGAGACAACATTTGTCTCCCCCCGGGAGACAACCTTTGTCTCCCTCCGGGAGACAACATTTGTCTAACTCCGGGAGAGAACCTTTGTCTCCCTCCGGGAGACAACCTTTGTCTCCCTCCGGGAGACAACCTTTGTCTCCCTCCGGGAGACAACCTTTGTCTCCCTCCGGGAGACAACCTTTGTCTCCCTCCGGGAGACAACATTTGTCTCCCTCCGGAAGACAACCTTTGTCTCCCTCTGGGAGACAACATTTGTCTCCCTCCGGGAGACAACATTTGTCTCCCTCTATGAGACAAACTGTCTCCCTCCGGGAGACAACATTTGTCTCCCTCCGGGAGACAACCTTTGTCTCCCTCTAGGAGACAAAATGTCTCCCTCCGGGAGACAACATTTGTCTCCCTCCGGGAGACAACCTTTGTCTCCTTAACGGAGACAACCTTTGTCTCCCTCCGGGAGACAACCTTTGTCTCCCTCCTGGAGACAACCTTTGTCTCCCTCTAGGAGACAAAATGTCTCCCTCCGGGAGACAACATTTGTCTCCCTCCGGGAGACAACATTTGTCTCCCTCCGGGAGACAACCTTTGTCTCCTTCCGGGAGACAACCTTTGTCTCCCTCCTGGAGACAACATTTGTCTCTCTCCGGGAGACAACCTTTGTCTCCCTCTATGAGACAATTGTTGTCTCCCGGAGGGAGACAACCTTTGTCTCCCTCTATGAGACAAACTGTCTCCCTCCGGGAGACAACATTTTTTCTCCCTCCGGGAGACAACCTTTGTCTCCCTCCGGGAGACAACCTTTGTCTCCCTCCGGGAGACAACCTTTGTCTCCCTCCGGGAGACAACATTTGTCTCCCTCCGGAAGACAACCTTTGTCTCCCTCTGGGAGACAACATTTGTCTCCCTCCGGGAGACAACCTTTGTCTCCCTCCGGGAGACAACCTTTGTCTCCCTCCGGGAGACAACATTTGTCTCCCTCCGGGAGACAACCTTTGTCTCCCTCTGGGAGACAACATTTGTCTCCCTCCGGGAGACAACATTTGTCTCCCTCCGGGAGACAACATTTGTCTCCCCCCGGGAGACAACCTTTGTCTCCCTCCGGGAGACAACATTTGTCTCCCTCCGGGAGACAACATTTGTCTCCCTCCGGGAGACAACATTTGTCTCCCTCCGGGAGACAACATTTGTCTCCCCCCGGGAGACAACCTTTGTCTCCCTCTATGAGACAAACTGTCTCCCTCCGGGAGACAACCTTTGTTTCCCTCCGGCAGACAACATTTGTCTCCCTCCGGGAGACAACCTTTGTCTCCCTCCGGGAGACAACCTTTGTCTCCCTCCGGGAGACAACCTTTGTCTCCCTCCGGGAGACAACCTTTGTCTCCCTCCGGGAGACAACCTTTGTCTCCCTCCGGGAGACAACATTTGTCTCCCTCCAGCAGACAACCTTTGTCTCCCTCCGGGAGACAACCTTTGTCTCCCTCCGGGAGACAACATTTGTCTCCCTGCGGGAGACAACCTTTGTCTCCCTCCGGGAGACAACCTTTGTCTCCCTCCGGGAGACAACATTTTTTCTCCCTCCGGGAGACAACATTTGTCTCCCTCCGGGAGACAACCTTTGTCTCCCTCCTGGAGACAACATTTGTCTCCCTCCGGGAGACAACCTTTGTCTCCCTCCGGGAGACAACATTTGTCTCCCCCCGGGAGACAACCTTTGTCTCCCTCTATGAGACAATTGTTGTCTCCCGGAGGGAGACAACCTTTGTCTCCCTCTATGAGACAAATTGTCTCCCTCCGGGAGACAACATTTTTTCTCCCTCCGGGAGACAACATTTGTCTCCCCCCGGGAGACAACCTTTGTCTCCCTCTATGAGACAAATGTTGTCTCCCGGAGGAAGACAACCTTTGTCTCCCTCTATGAGACAAACTGTCTCCCTCCGGGAGACAACATTTTTTCTCCCTCCGGGAGACAACATTTGTCTCCCTCCGGGAGACAACCTTTGTCTCCCTCCTGGAGACAACATTTGTCTCCCTCCGGGAGACAACCTTTGTCTCCCTCCGGGAGACAACATTTGTCTCCCCCCGGGAGACAACCTTTGTCTCCCTCTATGAGACAATTGTTGTCTCCCGGATGGAGACAACCTTTGTCTCCCTCTATGAGACAAACTGTCTCCCTCCGGGAGACAACATTTTTTCTCCCTCCGGGAGACAACATTTGTCTCCCCCCGGGAGACAACATTTGTCTCCCTCCGGGAGACAACCTTTGTCTCCCTCCGGGAGACAACCTTTGTCTCCTTCCGGGAGACAACATTTGTCTCCTTCCGGGAGACAACCTTTGTCTCCCTCCGGGAGACAACATTTGTCTCCTTCCGGGATACAACCTTTGTCTCCCTCCGGGAGACAACATTTGTCTCCCTCCGGGAGACAACATTTGTCTCCCTCCGGGAGACAACCTTTTGTCTCTCTCCGGGAGACAACCTTTGTCTCCCTCTAGGAGACAAAATGTCTCCCTCCGGGAGACAACATTTATCTCCCTCCGGGAGACAACATTTGTCTCCCTCTATGAAACAAACTGTCTCCCTCCGGGAGACAACATTTGTCTCCCTCCGGGAGACAACATTTGTCTCCCCCCGGGAGACAACCTTTGTCTCCCTCTATGAGACAAATGTTGTCTCCCGGAGGAAGACAACCTTTGTCTCCCTCTATGAGACAAACTGTCTCCCTCCTGGAGACAACATTTGTCTCCCTCCGGGAGACAACCTTTGTCTCCCTCCGGGAGACAACATTTGTCTCCCCCCGGGAGACAACCTTTGTCTCCCTCTATGAGACAACATTTGTCTCCCTCCGGGAGACAACATTTGTCTCCCTCCGGGAGACAACATTTGTCTCCCTCTGGGAGACAACATTTGTCTCCCTCCGGGAGACAACCTTTGTCTCCCTCCCGGAGACAACATTTGTCTCCCTCCGGGAGACAACCTTTGTCTCCCTCCGGGAGACAACATTTGTCTCCCTCCGGGAGACAACCTTTGTCTCCCTTCGGGAGACAACATTTGTCTCCCTCCGGGAGACAACATTTGTCTCCCTCCGGGAGACAAGCATTGTCTCCCTCCGGGAGACAACCTTTGTCTCCCTCCGGGAGACAACCTTTGTCTCCCTCCCGGAGACAACATTTGTCTCCCTCCGGGAGACAACCTTTGTCTCCCTCCGGGAGACAACATTTGTCTCCCCCCGGGAGACAACCTTTGTCTCCCTCCGGGAGACAACATTTGTCTAACTCCGGGAGAGAACCTTTGTCTCCCTCCGGGAGACAACCTTTGTCTCCCTCCGGGAGACAACCTTTGTCTCCCTCCGGGAGACAACCTTTGTCTCCCTCCGGGAGACAACCTTTGTCTCCCTCCGGGAGACAACATTTGTCTCCCTCCGGAAGACAACCTTTGTCTCCCTCTGGGAGACAACATTTGTCTCCCTCCGGGAGACAACATTTGTCTCCCTCTATGAGACAAACTGTCTCCCTCCGGGAGACAACATTTGTCTCCCTCCGGGAGACAACCTTTGTCTCCCTCTAGGAGACAAAATGTCTCCCTCCGGGAGACAACATTTGTCTCCCTCCGGGAGACAACCTTTGTCTCCTTAACGGAGACAACCTTTGTCTCCCTCCGGGAGACAACCTTTGTCTCCCTCCTGGAGACAACCTTTGTCTCCCTCTAGGAGACAAAATGTCTCCCTCCGGGAGACAACATTTGTCTCCCTCCGGGAGACAACCTTTGTCTCCTTCCGGGAGACAACCTTTGTCTCCCTCCTGGAGACAACATTTGTCTCTCTCCGGGAGACAACCTTTGTCTCCCTCCGGGAGACAACATTTGTCTCCCTCCGGGAGACAACCTTTGTCTCCCTCCGGGAGACAACATTTGTCTCCTTCCGGGAGACAACCTTTGTCTCCCTCCGGGAGACAACATTTGTCTCCTTCCGGGATACAACCTTTGTCTCCCTCCGGGAGACAACATTTGTCTCCCTCCGGGAGACAACATTTGTCTCCCTCCGGGAGACAACATTTGTCTCCCTCCGGGAGACAACATTTGTCTCCCTCCGGGAGACAACCTTTGTCTCCCTCCGGGAGACAACCTTTTGTCTCCCTCCGGGAGACAACCTTTGTCTCCCTCTAGGAGACAAAATGTCTCCCTCCGGGAGACAACATTTATCTCCCTCCGGGAGACAACATTTATCTCCCTCCGGGAGACAACATTTGTCTCCCTCCGGGAGACAACCTTTGTCTCCTTCCGGGAGACAACCTTTGTCTCCCTCCGGGAGACAACATTTGTCTCCCTCCGGGAGACAACCTTTGTCTCCCTCCGGGAGACAACATTTGTCTCCCTCCGGGAGACAACCTTTGTCTCCCTTCGGGAGACAACATTTGTCTCCCTCCGGGAGACAACATTTGTCTCCCTCCGGGAGACAAGCATTGTCTCCCTCCGGGAGACAACCTTTGTCTCCCTCCGGGAGACAACCTTTGTCTCCCTCCGGGAGACAACCTTTGTCTCCCTCCGGGAGACAAGCATTGTCTCCCTCCGGGAGACAACCTTTGTCTCCCTCCGGGAGACAACCTTTGTCTCCCTCCGGGAGACAACCTTTGTCTCCCTCCGGGAGACAACACTTGTCTCCCTCCGTGAGACAACCTTTGTCTTCCTCCGGGAGACAAATTTTTTCTCCCTCCGGGAGACAACATTTGTCTCCCCCCGGGAGACAACATTTGTCTCCCTCCGGGAGACAACATTTGTCTCCCTCCGGGAGACAACCTTTGTCTCCCTCCGGGAGACAACCTTTGTCTCCTTCCGGGAGACAACATTTGTCTCCCTCCGGGAGACAACATTTGTCTCCCTCCGGGAGACAACATTTGTCTCCCTCTGGGAGACAACATTTGTCTCCCTCCGGGAGACAACCTTTGTCTCCCTCCCGGAGACAACATTTGTCTCCCTCCGGGAGACAACCTTTGTCTCCCTCCGGGAGACAACATTTGTCTCCCTCCGGGAGACAACCTTTGTCTCCCTTCGGGAGACAACATTTGTCTCCCTCCGGGAGACAACATTTGTCTCCCTCCGGGAGACAAGCATTGTCTCCCTCCGGGAGACAACCTTTGTCTCCCTCCGGGAGACAACCTTTGTCTCCCTCCGGGAGACAACCTTTGTCTCCCTCCGGGAGACAACACTTGTCTCCCTCCGTGAGACAACCTTTGTCTTCCTCCGGGAGACAACATTTATCTCCCTCCGGGAGACAACATTTGTCTCCCTCTATGAAACAAACTGTCTCCCTCCGGGAGACAACATTTGTCTCCCTCCGGGAGACAACATTTGTCTCCCTCCGGGAGACATCCTTTGTCTCCCTCCGGGAGACAACATTTGCCTCCATCCGGGAGACAACATTTGTCTCCCTCCGGGAGACAACCTTTGTCTCCCTCCGGGAGACAACCTTTGTCTCCCTCTAGGAGACAAAATGTCTCCCTCCTGGGAGACAACATTTGTCTCCCTCTATGAGACAAACTGTCTCCCACCGGGAGACAACATTTGTCTCCCTCCGGGAGACAACCTTTTTCTCCCTCCGGGAGACAACAATTGTCTCCCTCCGGGAGACAACATTTGTCTCCCTCCGGGAGACAACCTTTGTCTCCCTCCGGGAGACAACATTTGTCTCCCTCCGGGAGACAACCTTTGTCTCCCTCCGGGAGACAACCTTTGTCTCCCTCCGGGAGACAACATTTGTCTCCCTCCGGGAGACAACCTTTGTCTAACTCCGGGAGACAACATTTGTCTCCCTCCGGGAGACAACATTTGTCTCCCTCCGGGAGACAACCTTTGTCTCCCTCCGGGAGACAACCTTTTGTCTCCTTCCGGGAGACAACCTTTGTCTCCCTCTAGGAGACAAAATGTCTCCCTCCGGGAGACAACATTTGTCTCCCTCCGGGAGACAACATTTGTCTCCCTCCGGGAGACAACCTTTGTCTCCTTCCGGGAGACAACCTTTGTCTCCCTCCGGGAGACAACATTTGTCTCCCTCCGGGAGACAACATTTGTCTCCCTCCGGGAGACAACATTTGTCTCCCTCCGGGAGACAACCTTTGTCTCCCTCCGGGAGACAACATTTGTCTCCCTCCGGGAGACAACCTTTGTCTCCCTTCGGGAGACAACATTTGTCTCCCTCCGGGAGACAACCTTTGTCTAACTCCGGGAGACAACCTTTGTCTCCCTCCGGGAGACAGCCTTTGTGTCTCTCCGGGAGACAACATTTGTCTCCCTCCGGGAGACAACATTTGTCTCCCTCCGGGAGACAACCTTTGTCTCCCTCCGGGAGACAACCTTTGTCTCCCTCCAAGAGACAACCTTTGTCTCCCTCCGGGAGACAACCTTTGTCTCCCTCCGGGAGACAACATTTGTCTCCCTCCAGGAGACAAACTTTGTCTCCCTCCGGGAGACAACATTTGTCTCCCTCCGGGAGACAACCTTTTGTCTCCCTCCGGGAGACAACCTTTGTCTCCCTCTAGGAGACAAAATGTCTCCCTCCGGGAGACAACATTTGTCTCCCTCGGGGAAACAACCTTTGTCTCCCTCCGGGAGACAACATTTGTCTTCCTCCGGGAGACAACATTTGTCTCCCTCCGGGAGACAACCTTTGTCTCCCTCCGGGAGACAACTTTTGTCTCCCTCCGGGAGACAACATTTGTCTCCCTCCGGGAGACAACCTTTGTCTCCCTCCGGGAGACAACATTTGTCTCCCTCCTGGAGACAACATTTGTCTCCCTCCGGGAGACAACCTTTTGTCTCCCTCCGGGAGACAACATTTGTCTCCCTCTAGGAGACAAAATGTCTCCCTCCGGGAGACAACATTTGTCTCCCTCCGGGAGACAACCTTTTGTCTCCCTCCGGGAGACAACCTTTGTCTCCCTCTAGGAGACAAAATGTCTCCCTCCGGGAGACAACATTTGTCTCCCTCTATGAGACAAACTGTCTCCCTCCGGGAGACAACATTTGTCTCCCTCCGGGAGACAACCTTTGTCTCCCTCCGGGAGACAACATTTGTCTCCCTCCGGGAGACAACCTTTGTCTCCCTCCGGGAGACAACCTTTTGTCTCCCTCCGGGAGACAACCTTTGTCTCCCTCTAGGAGACAAAATGTCTCCCTCCGGGAGACAACATTTGTCTCCCTCCGGGAGACAACCTTTTGTCTCCCTCCGGGAGACAACATTTGTCTCCCTCTAGGAGACAAAATGTCTCTCTCCGGGAGACAACATTTGTCTCCCTCTATGAGACAAACTGTCTCCCTCCGGGAGACAAAATTTGTCTCCCTCCGGGAGACAACCTTTGTCTCCCTCCGGGAGACAACATTTGTCTCCCTCCGGGAGACAACCTTTGTCTCCCTCCGGGAGACAACCTTTTGTCTCCCTCCGGGAGACAACCTTTGTCTCCCTCTAGGAGACAAAATGTCTCCCTCCGGGAGACAACATTTGTCTCCCTCCGGGAGAAAACATTTGTCTCCCTCCGGGAGACAACCTTTGTCTCCTTCCGGGAGACAACCTTTGTCTCCCTCTAGGAGACAAAATGTCTCCCTCCGGGAGACAACATTTGTCTCCCTCGGGGAAACAACCTTTGTCTCCCTCCGGGAGACAACATTTGTCTTCCTCCGGGAGACAACATTTGTCTCCCTCCGGGAGACAACCTTTGTCTCCCTCCGGGAGACAACTTTTGTCTCCCTCCGGGAGACAACATTTGTCTCCCTCCGGGAGACAACCTTTGTCTCCCTCCGGGAGACAACATTTGTCTCCCTCCTGGAGACAACATTTGTCTCCCTCCGGGAGACAACCTTTTGTCTCCCTCCGGGAGACAACATTTGTCTCCCTCTAGGAGACAAAATGTCTCCCTCCGGGAGACAACCTTTTGTCTCCCTCCGGGAGACAACCTTTGTCTCCCTCTAGGAGACAAAATGTCTCCCTCCGGGAGACAACATTTGTCTCCCTCCGGGAGACAACCTTTTGTCTCCCTCCGGGAGACAACCTTTGTCTCCCTCTAGGAGACAAAATGTCTCCCTCCGGGAGACAACATTTGTCTCCCTCTATGAGACAAACTGTCTCCCTCCGGGAGACAACATTTGTCTCCCTCCGGGAGACAACCTTTGTCTCCCTCCGGGAGGCAACATTTGTCTCCCTCCGGGAGACAACCTTTTGTCTCCCTCCGGGAGACAACCTTTGTCTCCCTCTAGGAGACAAAATGTCTCCCTCCGGGAGACAACATTTGTCTCCCTCCGGGAGAAAACATTTGTCTCCCTCCGGGAGACAACCTTTGTCTCCTTCCGGGAGACAACCTTTGTCTCCCTCCGGGAGACAACATTTGTCTCCCTACGGGAGACAACATTTGTTTCCCTCCGGGAGACAACCTTTGTCTCCCTCCGGGAGACAACATTTGTCTCCCTCCGGGAGACAACCTTTTGTCTCCCTTCGGGAGACAACCTTTGTCTCCCTCTAGGAGACAAAATGTCTCCCTCCGGGAGACAACATTTGTCTCCCTCTATGAGACAAACTGTCTCCCTCCGGGAGACAACATTTGTCTCCCTCCGGGAGACAACCTTTGTCTCCCTCCGGGAGACAACCTTTGTCTCCCTCCGGGAGACAACATTTGTCTCCCTCCGGGAGACAACCTTTGTCTCCCTCCGGGAGACAACATTTGTCTCCCTCCGGGAGACAACCTTTGTCTCCCTCCGGGAGACAACCTTTGTCTCCCTCCGGGTGACAACATTTGTCTCCCTCCGGGAGACAACCTTTGTCTAACTCCAGGAGACAACATTTGTCTCCCTCCGGGAGACAACCTTTGTCTGTCTCCGGGAGACAACCTTTGTCTAACTCCGGGAGACAACATTTGTCTCCCTCTAGGAGACAAAATGTCTCCCTCCGGGAGACAACATTTGTCTCCCTCTATGAGACAAACTGTCTCCCTCCGGGAGACAACATTTGTCTCACTCCAGGAGACAACATTTGTCTCCCTCCGGGAGACAACCTTTTGTCTCCCTCCGGGAGACAACCTTTGTCTCCCTCTAGGAGACAAAATGTCTCCCTCCGGGAGACAACATTTGTCTCCCCCCGGGATACAACCTTTGTCTCCCTCCGGGAGACAACATTTGTCTCCCTCCGGGAGACAACATTTGTCTCCCTCCGGGAGACAACATTTGTCTCCCTCTAGGAGACAAAATGTCTCCCTCCGGGAAACAACATTTGTCTCCCTCCGGGAGACAACATTTGTCTACCTCCGGGAGACAACCTTTGTCTCCTTCCGGGAGACAACCTATGTCTCCCTCCGGGAGACAACATTTGTCTCTCTCCGGGAGACAACCTTTGTCTCCCTCCGGGAGACAACCTTTGTCTCCCTCTAGGAGACAAAATGTCTCCCTCCGGGAGACAACATTTGTCTCCCTCCGGGAGACAACATTTGTCTCCCTCCGGGAGACAACCTTTGTCTCCTTAACGGAGACAACCTTTGTCTCCCTCCGGGAGACAACCTTTGTCTCCCTCCTGGAGACAACATTTGTCTCCCTCCTGGAGACAACATTTGTCTCCCTCCGGGAGACAACCTTTTGTCTCCCTCCGGGAGACAACATTTGTCTCCCTCTAGGAGACAAAATGTCTCCCTCCGGGAGACAACATTTGTCTCCCTCTATGAGACAAACTGTCTCCCTCCGGGAGACAACATTTGTCTCCCTCCGGGAGACAACCTTTGTCTCCCTCCGGGAGACAACATTTGTCTCCCTCCGGGAGACGACCTTTGTCTCCCTCCGGGAGACAACCTTTTGTCTCCCTCCGGGAGACAACCTTTGTCTCCCTCTAGGAGACAAAATGTCTCCCTCCGGGAGACAACATTTGTCTCCCTCCGGGAGACAACCTTTGTCTCCTTCCGGGAGACAACCTTTGTCTCCCTCCGGGAGACAACATTTGTCTCCCTCCGGGAGACAACATTTGTTTCCCTCCGGGAGACAACCTTTGTCTCCCTCCGGGAGACAACATTTGTCTCCCTCCGGGAGACAACCTTTTGTCTCCCTTCGGGAGACAACCTTTGTCTCCCTCTAGGAGACAAAATGTCTCCCTCCGGGAGACAACATTTGTCTCCCTCTATGAGACAAACTGTCTCCCTCCGGGAGACAACATTTGTCTCCCTCCGGGAGACAACCTTTGTCTCCCTCCGGGAGACAACCTTTGTCTCCCTCCGGGAGACAACATTTGTCTCCCTCCGGGAGACAACCTTTGTCTCCCTCCGGGAGACAACATTTGTCTCCCTCCGGGAGACAACCTTTGTCTCCCTCCGGGAGACAACCTTTGTCTCCCTCCGGGAGACAACCTTTGTCTCCCTCCGGGAGACAACATTTGTCTCCCTCCGGGAGACAACATTTGTCTCCCTCCGGGAGACAACCTTTGTCTCCTTCCGGGAGACAACCTTTGTCTCCCTCCGGGAGACAACATTTGTCTCCCTCCGGGAGACAACATTTGTCTCCCTACGGGAGACAACCTTTGTCTCCCTCCGGGAGACAACATTTGTCTCCCTCCGGGAGACAACATTTGTCTCCCCCCGGGAGAAAACCTTTGTCTCCCTCCGGGAGACAACATTTGTCTCCCTCCAGGAGACAACATTTGTCTCCCTCCGGGAGACAACATTTGTCTCCCTCCGGGAGACAACCTTTGTCTCCCTCTAGGAGACAAAATGTCTCCCTCCGGGAGACAACATTTGTCTCCCTCCGGGAGACAACATTTGTCTCCCTCCGGGAGACAACCTTTGTCTCCTTAACGGAGACAACCTTTGTCTCCCTCCGGGAGACAACCTTTGTCTCCCTCCTGGAGACAACCTTTGTCTCCCTCTAGGAGACAAAATGTCTCCCTCCGGGAGACAACATTTGTCTCCCTCCGGGAGACAACCTTTGTCACCTTCCGGGAGACAACCTTTGTCTCCCTCCGGGAGACAACCTTTTGTCTCCCTCCGGGAGACAACATTTGTCTCCCTCTAGGAGACAACCTTTGTCTCCCTCCGGGAGACAACATTTGTCTCCCTCCGGGAGACAACCTTTTGTCTCCCTCCGGGAGACAACCTTTGTCTCCCTCTAGGAGACAAAATGTCTCCCTCCGGGAGACAACATTTGTCTCCCTCTATGAGACAAACTGTCTCCCTCCGGGAGACAACATTTGTCTCCCTCCGGGAGACAACCTTTGTCTCCCTCCGGGAGACAACATTTGTCTCCCTCCGGGAGACAACCTTTGTCTCCCTCCGGGAGACAACCTTTTGTCTCCCTCCGGGAGACAACCTTTGTCTCCCTCTAGGAGACAAAATGTCTCCCTCCGGGAGACAACATTTGTCTCCCTCCGGGAGACAACCTTTTGTCTCCCTCCGGGAGACAACATTTGTCTCCCTCTAGGAGACAAAATGTCTCTCTCCGGGAGACAACATTTGTCTCCCTCTATGAGACAAACTGTCTCCCTCCGGGAGACAAAATTTGTCTCCCTCCGGGAGACAACCTTTGTCTCCCTCCGGGAGACAACATTTGTCTCCCTCCGGGAGACAACCTTTGTCTCCCTCCGGGAGACAACCTTTTGTCTCCCTCCGGGAGACAACCTTTGTCTCCCTCTAGGAGACAAAATGTCTCCCTCCGGGAGACAACATTTGTCTCCCTCCGGGAGAAAACATTTGTCTCCCTCCGGGAGACAACCTTTGTCTCCTTCCGGGAGACAACCTTTGTCTCCCTCTAGGAGACAAAATGTCTCCCTCCGGGAGACAACATTTGTCTCCCTCGGGGAAACAACCTTTGTCTCCCTCCGGGAGACAACATTTGTCTTCCTCCGGGAGACAACATTTGTCTCCCTCCGGGAGACAACCTTTGTCTCCCTCCGGGAGACAACTTTTGTCTCCCTCCGGGAGACAACATTTGTCTCCCTCTGGGAGACAACCTTTGTCTCCCTCCGGGAGACAACATTTGTCTCCCTCCTGGAGACAACATTTGTCTCCCTCCGGGAGACAACCTTTTGTCTCCCTCCGGGAGACAACATTTGTCTCCCTCTAGGAGACAAAATGTCTCCCTCCGGGAGACAACCTTTTGTCTCCCTCCGGGAGACAACCTTTGTCTCCCTCTAGGAGACAAAATGTCTCCCTCCGGGAGACAACATTTGTCTCCCTCCGGGAGACAACCTTTTGTCTCCCTCCGGGAGACAACCTTTGTCTCCCTCTAGGAGACAAAATGTCTCCCTCCGGGAGACAACATTTGTCTCCCTCTATGAGACAAACTGTCTCCCTCCGGGAGACAACATTTGTCTCCCTCCGGGAGACAACCTTTGTCTCCCTCCGGGAGACAACATTTGTCTCCCTCCGGGAGACAACCTTTTGTCTCCCTCCGGGAGACAACCTTTGTCTCCCTCTAGGAGACAAAATGTCTCCCTTTGGGAGACAACATTTGTCTCCCTCCGGGAGAAAACATTTGTCTCCCTCCGGGAGACAACCTTTGTCTCCTTCCGGGAGACAACCTTTATCTCCCTCCGGGAGACAACATTTGTCTCCCTACGGGAGACAACATTTGTTTCCCTCCGGGAGACAACCTTTGTCTCCCTCCGGGAGACAACATTTGTCTCCCTCCGGGAGACAACCTTTTGTCTCCCTTCGGGAGACAACCTTTGTCTCCCTCTAGGAGACAAAATGTCTCCCTCCGGGAGACAACATTTGTCTCCCTCTATGAGACAAACTGTCTCCCTCCGGGAGACAACATTTGTCTCCCTCCGGGAGACAACCTTTGTCTCCCTCCGGGAGACAACCTTTGTCTCCCTCCGGGAGACAACATTTGTCTCCCTCCGGGAGACAACCTTTGTCTCCCTCCGGGAGACAACATTTGTCTCCCTCCGGGAGACAACCTTTGTCTCCCTCCGGGAGACAACCTTTGTCTCCCTCCGGGTGACAACATTTGTCTCCCTCCGGGAGACAACCTTTGTCTAACTCCAGGAGACAACATTTGTCTCCCTCCGGGAGACAACCTTTGTCTGTCTCCGGGAGACAACCTTTGTCTAACTCCGGGAGACAACATTTGTCTCCCTCTAGGAGACAAAATGTCTCCCTCCGGGAGACAACATTTGTCTCCCTCTATGAGACAAACTGTCTCCCTCCGGGAGACAACATTTGTCTCACTCCAGGAGACAACATTTGTCTCCCTCCGGGAGACAACCTTTTGTCTCCCTCCGGGAGACAACCTTTGTCTCCCTCTAGGAGACAAAATGTCTCCCTCCGGGAGACAACATTTGTCTCCCCCCGGGATACAACCTTTGTCTCCCTCCGGGTGACAACATTTGTCTCCCTCCGGGAGACAACCTTTGTCTAACTCCAGGAGACAACATTTGTCTCCCTCCGGGAGACAACCTTTGTCTGTCTCCGGGAGACAACCTTTGTCTAACTCCGGGAGACAACATTTGTCTCCCTCTAGGAGACAAAATGTCTCCCTCCGGGAGACAACATTTGTCTCCCTCTATGAGACAAACTGTCTCCCTCCGGGAGACAACATTTGTCTCACTCCAGGAGACAACATTTGTCTCCCTCCGGGAGACAACCTTTTGTCTCCCTCCGGGAGACAACCTTTGTCTCCCTCTAGGAGACAAAATGTCTCCCTCCGGGAGACAACATTTGTCTCCCCCCGGGATACAACCTTTGTCTCCCTCCGGGAGACAACATTTGTCTCCCTCCGGGAGACAACATTTGTCTCCCTCCGGGAGACAACATTTGTCTCCCTCTAGGAGACAAAATGTCTCCCTCCGGGAAACAACATTTGTCTCCCTCCGGGAGACAACATTTGTCTACCTCCGGGAGACAACCTTTGTCTCCTTCCGGGAGACAACCTATGTCTCCCTCCGGGAGACAACATTTGTCTCTCTCCGGGAGACAACCTTTGTCTCCCTCCGGGAGACAACCTTTGTCTCCCTCTAGGAGACAAAATGTCTCCCTCCGGGAGACAACATTTGTCTCCCTCCGGGAGACAACATTTGTCTCCCTCCGGGAGACAACCTTTGTCTCCTTAACGGAGACAACCTTTGTCTCCCTCCGGGAGACAACCTTTGTCTCCCTCCTGGAGACAACATTTGTCTCCCTCCTGGAGACAACATTTGTCTCCCTCCGGGAGACAACCTTTTGTCTCCCTCCGGGAGACAACATTTGTCTCCCTCTAGGAGACAAAATGTCTCCCTCCGGGAGACAACATTTGTGTCCCTCCGGGAGACAACCTTTGTCTCCCTCCGGGAGACAACATTTGTCTCCCTCCGGGAGACAACATTTGTCTCCCTCCGGGAGACAACCTTTTGTCTCCCTCCGGGAGACAACCTTTGTCTCCCTCTAGGAGACAAAATGTCTCCCTCCGGGAGACAACATTTGTCTCCCTCTATGAGACAAACTGTCTCCCTCCGGGAGACAACATTTGTCTCCCTCCGGGAGACAACCTTTGTCTCCCTCCGGGAGACAACATTTGTCTCCCTCCGGGAGACAACATTTGTCTCCCCCCGGGAGAAAACCTTTGTCTCCCTCCGGGAGACAACATTTGTCTCCCTCCGGGAGACAACCTTTGTCTCCCTCCGGGAGACAACATTTGTCTCCCTCCGGGAGAAAACCCTTGTCTCCCTCCGGGAGACAACATTTGTCTCCCTCCGGGAGACAACATTTGTCTCCCTCCGGGAGACAACATTTGTCTCCCTCCGGGAGACAACCTTTGTCTCCCTCTAGGAGACAAAATGTCTCCCTCCGGGAGACAACATTTGTCTCCCTCCGGGAGACAACATTTGTCTCCCTCCGGGAGACAACCTTTGTCTCCTTAACGGAGACAACCTTTGTCTCCCTCCGGGAGACAACCTTTGTCTCCCTCCTGGAGACAACCTTTGTCTCCCTCTAGGAGACAAAATGTCTCCCTCCGGGAGACAACATTTGTCTCCCTCCGGGAGACAACCTTTGTCACCTTCCGGGAGACAACCTTTGTCTCCCTCCGGGAGACAACATTTGTCTCCCTCCGGGAGACAACATTTGTTTCCCTCCGGGAGACAACCTTTGTCTCCCTCCGGGTGACAACATTTGTCTCCCTCCGGGAGACAACATTTGTCTCCCTCCGGGAGATAACCTTTTGTCTCCCTTCGGGAGACAACCTTTGTCTCCCTCTAGGAGACAAAATGTCTCCCTCCGGGAGACAACATTTGTCTCTCTCCGGGAGACAACCTTTGTCTCCCTCCGGGAGACAACCTTTGTCTCCCTCTAGGAGACAAAATGTCTCCCTCCGGGAGACAACATTTGTCTCCCTCCGGGAGACAACATTTGTCTCCCTCCGGGAGACAACCTTTGTCTCCTTAACGGAGACAACCTTTGTCTCCCTCCGGGAGACAACCTTTGTCTCCCTCCTGGAGACAACATTTGTCTCCCTCCTGGAGACAACAATTGTCTCCCTCCGGGAGACAACCTTTTGTCTCCCTCCAGGAGACAACATTTGTCTCCCTCTAGGAGACAAAATGTCTCCCTCCGGGAGACAACATTGGTCTCCCTCCGGGAGACAACCTTTGTCTCCCTCCGGGAGACAACATTTGTCTCCCTCCGGGAGACAACATTTGTCTCCCTCCGGGAGACAACCTTTTGTCTCCCTCCGGGAGACAACCTTTGTCTCCCTCTAGGAGACAAAATGTCTGCCTCCAGGAGACAACATTTGTCTCCCTCTATGAGACAAACTGTCTCCCTCCGGGAGACAACATTTGTCTCCCTCCGGGAGACAACCTTTGTCTCCCTCCGGGAGACAACATTTGTCTCCCTCCGGGAGACAACCTTTGTCTCCCTCCGGGAGACAACCTTTTGTCTCCCTCCGGGAGACAACCTTTGTCTCCCTCTAGGAGACAAAATGTCTCCCTCCGGGAGACAACATTTGTCTCCCTCCGGGAGACAACCTTTGTCTCCTTCCGGGAGACAACCTTTGTCTCCCTCCGGGAGACAACATTTGTCTCCCTCCGGGAGACAACATTTGTTTCCCTCCGGGAGACAACCTTTGTCTCCCTCCGGGAGACAACATTTGTCTCCCTCCGGGAGACAACCTTTTGTCTCCCTTCGGGAGACAACCTTTGTCTCCCTCTAGTAGACAAAATGTCTCCCTCCGGGAGACAACATTTGTCTCCCTCTATGAGACAAACTGTCTCCCTCCGGGAGACAACATTTGTCTCCCTCCGGGAGACAACCTTTGTCTCCCTCCGGGAGACAACCTTTGTCTCCCTCCGGGAGACAACATTTGTCTCCCTCCGGGAGACAACCTTTGTCTCCCTCTAGGAGACAAAATGTCTCCCTCCGGGAGACAACATTTGTCTCCCTCTATGAGACAAACTGTCTCCCTCCGGGAGACAACATTTGTCTCCCTCCGGGAGACAACCTTTGTCTCCCTCCGGGAGACAACATTTGTCTCCCTCCGGGAGACAACCTTTGTCTCCCTCCGGGAGACAACCTTTTGTCTCCCTCCGGGAGACAACCTTTGTCTCCCTCTAGGAGACAAAATGTCTCCCTCCGGGAGACAACATTTGTCTCCCTCCGGGAGACAACCTTTGTCTCCTTCCGGGAGACAACCTTTGTCTCCCTCCGGGAGACAACATTTGTCTCCCTCCGGGAGACAACATTTGTTTCCCTCCGGGAGACAACCTTTGTCTCCCTCCGGGAGACAACATTTGTCTCCCTCCGGGAGACAACCTTTTGTCTCCCTTCGGGAGACAACCTTTGTCTCCCTCTAGGAGACAAAATGTCTCCCTCCGGGAGACAACATTTGTCTCCCTCTATGAGACAAACTGTCTCCCTCCGGGAGACAACATTTGTCTCCCTCCGGGAGACAACCTTTGTCTCCCTCCGGGAGACAACCTTTGTCTCCCTCCGGGAGACAACATTTGTCTCCCTCCGGGAGACAACCTTTGTCTCCCTCCGGGAGACAACCTTTGTCTCCCTCCGGGAGACAACATTTGTCTCCCTCCGGGAGACAACCTTTGTCTCCCTCCGGGAGACAACCTTTGTCTCCCTCCGGGAGACAACATTTGTCTCCCTCCGGGAGACAACCTTTGTCTAACTCCTGGAGACAAAATGTCTCCCTCCGGGAGACAACATTTGTCTCCCTCCGGGAGACAACATTTGTCTCCCTCCGGGAGACAACATTTGTCTCCCTCCGGGAGACAACATTTGTCTCCCTCCGGGAGACAACCTTTGTCTCCCTCCGGGAGACAACATTTGTCTCCCCCCGGGAGAAAACCTTTGTCTCCCTCCGGGAGACAACATTTGTCTCCCTCCGGGAGACAACCTTTGTCTCCCTCCGGGAGACAACCTTTGTCTCCCTCTAGGAGACAAAATGTCTCCCTCCGGGAGACAACATTTGTCTCCCTCCGGGAGACAACATTTGTCTCCCTCCGGGAGACAACCTTTGTCTCCTTAACGGAGACAACCTTTGTCTCCCTCCGGGAGACAACCTTTGTCTCCCTCCTGGAGACAACCTTTGTCTCCCTCTAGGAGACAAAATGTCTCCCTCCGGGAGACAAAATTTGTCTCCCTCCGGGAGACAACCTTTGTCTCCTTCCGGGAGACAACCTTTGTCTCCCTCCGGGAGACAACATTTGTCTCCCTCCGGGAGACAACATTTGTTTCCCTCCGGGAGACAACCTTTGTCTCCCTCCGGGAGACAACATTTGTCTCCCTCCGGGAGACAACCTTTTGTCTCCCTTCGGGAGACAACCTTTGTCTCCCTCTAGGAGACAAAATGTCTCCCTCCGGGAGACAACATTTGTCTCCCTCCGGGAGACAACCTTTGTCTAACTCCGGGAGACAAAATGTCTCCCTCCGGGAGACAACATTTGTCTCCCTCCGGGAGACAACATTTGTCTCCCTCCGGGAGACAACCTTTGTCTCCTTAACGGAGACAACCTTTGTCTCCCTCCGGGAGACAACCTTTGTCTCCCTCCTGGAGACAACCTTTGTCTCCCTCTAGGAGACAAAATGTCTCCCTCCGGGAGACAACATTTGTCTCCCTCCGGGAGACAACCTTTGTCTCCTTCCGGGAGACAACCTTTGTCTCCCTCTGGGAGACAACATTTGTCTCCCTCCGGGAGACAACATTTGTTTCCCTCCGGGAGACAACCTTTGTCTCCCTCCGGGAGACAACATTTGTCTCCCTCCGGGAGACAACTTTTTGTCTCCCTTCGGGAGACAACCTTTGTCTCCCTCTAGGAGACAAAATGTCTCCCTCCGGGAGACAACATTTGTCTCCCTCTATGAGACAAACTGTATCCCTCCGGGAGACAACATTTGTCTCCCTCCAGGAGACAACCTTTGTCTCCCTCCGGGAGACAACCTTTGTCTCCCTCCGGGAGACAACATTTGTCTCCCTCCGGGAGACAACCTTTGTCTCCCTCCGGGAGACAACATTTGTCTCCCTCCGGGAGACAACCTTTGTCTCCCTCCGGGAGACAACCTTTGTCTCCCTCCGGGAGACAACCTTTGTCTCCCTCCGGGAGACAACCTTTGTCTCCCTCCGGGAGACAACATTTGTCTCCCTCCGGGAGACAACCTTTGTCTCCCTCCGGGAGACAACCTTTGTCTCCCTCCGGGAGACAACCTTTGTCTCCCTCCGGGAGACAACATTTGTCTCCCTCCGCGAGACAACCTTTGTCTAACTCCGGGAGACAACATTTGTCTCCCTCCGGGAGACAACCTTTGTCTCCCTTCGGGAGACAACATTTGTCTCCCTCCGGGAGACAACATTTGTCTCCCTACGGGAGACAACCTTTGTCTCCCTCCGGGAGACAACATTTGTCTCCCTCCGGGAGACAACATTTGTCTCCCCCCGGGAGAAAACCTTTGTCTCCCTCCGGGAGACAACATTTGTCTCCCTCCGGGAGACAACATTTGTCTCCCTCCGGGAGACAACCTTTGTCTCCCTCCTGGAGACAACCTTTGTCTCCCTCTAGGAGACAAAATGTCTCCCTCCGGGAGACAACATTTGTCTCCCTCCGGGAGACAACCTTTGTCTCCTTCCGGGAGACAACCTTTGTCTCCCTCCGGGAGACAACATTTGTCTCCCTCCGGGAGACAACATTTGTTTCCCTCCGGGAGACAACCTTTGTCTCCCTCCGGGAGACAACATTGGTCTCCCTCCGGGAGACAACCTTTTGTCTCCCTTCGGGAGACAACCTTTGTCTCCCTCTGGGAGACAACCTTTGTCTCCCTCTAGGAGACAAAATGTCTCCCTCCGGGAGACAACATTTGTCTCCCCCCGGGATACAACCTTTGTCTCCCTCCGGGAGACAACATTTGTCTCCCTCCGGGAGACAACCTTTGTCTCCCTCCGGGAGACAACCTTTGTCTCCCTCCGGGAGACAACATTTGTCTCCCTCCGGGAGACAACCTTTGTCTCCCTCCGGGAGACAACCTTTGTCTCCCTCCGGGAGACAACATTTGTCTCCCTCCGGGAGACAACCTTTGTCTCCCTCCGGGAGACAACATTTGTCTCCCTCCGGGAGACAACCTTTGTCTAACTCCGGGAGACAAAATGTCTCCCTCCGGGAGACAACATTTGTCTCCCTCCGGGAGACAACATTTGTCTCCCTCCGGGAGACAACCTTTGTCTCCTTCCGGGAGACAACCTTTGTCTCCCTCCGGGAGACAACATTTGTCTCTCTCCGGGAGACAACCTTTGTCTCCCTTCGGGAGACAACATTTGTCTCCCTCCGGGAGACAACATTTGTCTCCCTACGGGAGACAACCTTTGTCTCCCTCCGGGAGACAACATTTGTCTCCCTCCGGGAGACAACATTTGTCTCCCCCCGGGAGAAAACCTTTGTCTCCCTCCGGGAGACAACATTTGTCTCCCTCCGGGAGACAACATTTGTCTCCCTCCGGGAGACAACATTTGTCTCCCTCCGGGAGACAACCTTTGTCTCCCTCCGGGAGACAACATTTGTCTCCCCCCGGGAGAAAACCTTTGTCTCCCTCCGGGAGACAACATTTGTCTCCCGGGAGACAACCTTTGTCTCCCTCCGGGAGACAACATTTGTCTCCCTCCGGGAGAAAACCTTTGTCTCCCTCCGGGAGACAACATTTGTCTCCCTCCGGGAGACAACATTTGTCTCCCTCCGGGAGACAACCTTTGTCTCCTTAACGGAGACAACCTTTGTCTCCCTCCGGGAGACAACCTTTGTCTCCCTCCTGGAGACAACCTTTGTCTCCCTCTAGGAGACAAAATGTCTCCCTCCGGGAGACAACATTTGTCTCCCTCCGGGAGACAACCTTTGTCTCCTTCCGGGAGACAACCTTTGTCTCCCTCCGGGAGACAACATTTGTCTCCCTCCGGGAGACAACATTTGTTTCCCTCCGGGAGACAACCTTTGTCTCCCTCCGGGAAACAACATTTGTCTCCCTCCGGGAGACAACCTTTTGTCTCCCTTCGGGAGACAACCTTTGTCTCCCTCTAGGAGACAAAATGTCTCCCTCCGGGACACAACATTTGTCTCCCTCTATGAGACAAACTGTCTCCCTCCGGGAGACAACATTTGTCTCCCTCCGGGAGACAACCTTTGTCTCCCTCCGGGAGACAACCTTTGTCTCCCTCCGGGAGACAACATTTGTCTCCCTCCGGGAGACAACCTTTGTCTCCCTCCGGGAGACAACATTTGTCTCCCTCCGGGAGACAACCTTTGTCTCCCTCCGGGAGACAACCTTTGTCTCCCTCCGGGAGACAACATTTGTCTCCCTCCGCGAGACAACCTTTGTCTAACTCCGGGAGACAAAATGTCTCCCTCCGGGAGACAACATTTGTCTCCCTCCGGGAGACAACATTTGTCTCCCTCCGGGAGACAACCTTTGTCTCCTTCCGGGAGACAACCTTTGTCTCCCTCCGGGAGACAACATTTGTCTCCCTCCGGGAGACAACCTTTGTCTCCCTTCGGGAGACAACATTTGTCTCCCTCCGGGAGACAACATTTGTCTCCCTACGGGAGACAACCTTTGTCTCCCTCCGGGAGACAACCTTTGTCTCCCTCCGGGAGACAACATTTGTCTCCCTCCGGGAGACAATATTTGTCTCCCCCCGGGAGAAAACCTTTGTCTCCCTCCGGGAGACAACATTTGTCTCCCCCCGGGAGAAAACCTTTGTCTCCCTCCGGGAGACAACATTTGTCTCCCTCCGGGAGACAACCTTTGTCTCCCTCCGGGAGACAACATTTGTCTCCCTCCGGGAGACAACCTTTGTCTCCCTCCGGGAGACAACCTTTGTCTCCCTCCGGTAGACAACCTTTGTCTAACTCCGGGAGACAACATTTGTCTCCCTCCGGGAGACAACATTTGTCTCCCTCCGGGAGACAACCTTTGTCTCCCTCCGGGAGACAACCTTTTGTCTCCCTCCGGGAGACAACCTTTGTCTCCCTCTAGGAGACAAAATGTCTCCCTCCGGGAGACAACATTTGTCTCCCTCCGGGAGACAACATTTGTCTCCCTCCGGGAGACAACCTTTGTCTCCTTCCGGGAGACAAACTTTGTCTCCCTCCGGGAGACAACCTTTGTCTCCCTCCGGGAGACAACCTTTGTCTCCCTCCGGTAGACAACCTTTGTCTAACTCCGGGAGACAACATTTGTCTCCCTCCGGGAGACAACATTTGTCTCCCTCCGGGAGACAACCTTTGTCTCCCTCCGGGAGACAACCTTTTGTCTCCCTCCGGGAGACAACCTTTGTCTCCCTCTAGGAGACAAAATGTCTCCCTCCGGGAGACAACATTTGTCTCCCTCCGGGAGACAACATTTGTCTCCCTCCGGGAGACAACCTTTGTCTCCTTCCGGGAGACAAACTTTGTCTCCCTCCGGGAGACAACATTTGTCTCCCTCCGGGAGACAACCTTTGTCTCCCTCCGAGAGACAACATTTGTCTCCCTCCGGGAGACAACATTTGTCTCCCTCCGGGAGACAACCTTTGTCTCCCTCCGGGAGACAACATTTGTCTCCCTCCGGGAGACAACCTTTGTCTCCTTCCGGGAGACAAACTTTGTCTCCCTCCGGGAGACAACATTTGTCTCCCTCCGGGAGACAACCTTTGTCTCCCTCCAAGAGACAACATTTGTCTCCCTCCGGGAGACAACATTTGTCTCCCTCCGGGAGACAACCTTTGTCTCCCTCCGGGAGACAACATTTGTCTCCCTCCGGGAGACAACCTTTGTCTCCCTCTATGAGACAAACTGTCTCCCTTCGGGAGACAACATTTGTCTCCCTCCGGGAGACAACCTTTGTCTCCCTCCGGGAGACAACATTTGTCTCCCCCCGGGAGACAACCTTTGTCTCCCTCCGGGAGACAACCTTTGTCTCCCTCCGAGAGACAACATTTGTCTCCCTCCGGGAGACAACATTTGTCTCCCTCCGGGAGACAACCTTTGTCTCCCTTCGGGAGACAACATTTGTCTCCCACCGGGAGACAACATTTGTCTCCCTCTATGAGACAAACTGTCTCCCTTCGGGAGACAACATTTGTCTCCCTCCGGGAGACAACCTTTGTCTCCCTCCGGGAGACAACATTTGTCTCCCCCCGGGAGACAACCTTTTGTCTCCCTCCGGGAGACAACCTTTGTCTCCCTCCGGGAGACAACCTTTGTCTCCCTCCGGGAGACAACATTTGTCTCCCTCCGGGAAACAACCTTTGTCTCCCTCCGGGAGACAACATTTGTCTACCTCCGGGAGACAACCTTTTGTCTCCCTCCGGGAGACAACCTTTTGTCTCCCTCCGGGAGACAACCTTTGTCTCCCTCTAGGAGACAAAATGTCTCCCTCCGGGAGACAACATTTGTCTCTCTCTATGAGACAGACTGTCTCCCTCCGGGAGACAACATTTGTCTCCCTCCGGGAGACAACATTTGTCTCCCTCCGGGAGACAACCTTTGTCTCCCTCCGGGAGACAACCTTTGTCTCCCTCCTGGAGACAACATTTGTCTCCCTCCTGGAGACAACATTTGTCTCCCTCCGGGAGACAACCTTTTGTTTCCCTCCGGGAGACAACATTTGTCTCCCTCTAGGAGACAAAATGTCTCCCTCCGGGAGACAACATTTGTCTCCCTCCGGGAGACAACCTTTGTCTCCCTCCAGGAGACAACATTTGTCTCCCTCCGGGAGACAACATTTGTCTCCCTCCGGGAGACAACCTTTTGTCTCCCTCCGGGAGACAACCTTTGTCTCCCTCTAGGAGACAAAATGTCTCCCTCCGGGAGACAACATTTGTCTCCCTCTATGAGACAAACTGTCTCCCTCCGGGAGACAACATTTGTCTCCCTCCAGGAGACAACCTTTGTCTCCCTCCGGGAGACAACATTTGTCTCCCTCCGGGAGACAACCTTTGTCTCCCTCCGGGAGACAACCTTTGTCTCCCTCCGGGAGACAACCTTTTGTCTCCCTCCGGGAGACAACCTTTGTCTCCCTCTAGGAGACAAAATGTCTCCCTCCGGGAGACAACATTTGTCTCCCTCCGGGAGACAACCTTTGTCTCCTTCCGGGAGACAACCTTTGTCTCCCTCCGGGAGAGAACATTTGTCTCCCTCCGGGAGACAACATTTGTTTCCCTCCGGGAGACAACCTTTGTCTCCCTCCGGGAGACAACATTTGTCTCCCTCCGGGAGACAACCTTTTGTCTCCCTTCGGGAGACAACCTTTGTCTCCCTCTAGGAGACAAAATGTCTCCCTCCGGGAGACAACATTTGTCTCCCTCTATGAGACAAACTGTCTCCCTCCGGGAGACAACATTTGTCTCCCTCCGGGAGACAACCTTTGTCTCCCTCCGGGAGACAACCTTTGTCTCCCTCCGGGAGACAACCTTTGTCTCCCTCCGGGAGACAACATTTGTCTCCCTCCGGGAGACAACCTTTGTCTAACTCCGGGAGACAAAATGTCTCCCTCCGGGAGACAACATTTGTCTCCGTCCGGGAGACAACATTTGTCTCCCTCCGGGAGACAACCTTTGTCTCCTTCCGGGAGACAACCTTTTTCTCCCTCCGGGAGACAACATTTGTCTCCCTCCGGGAGACAACCTTTGTCTCCCTTCGGGAGACAACATTTGTCTCCCTCCGGGAGACAACATTTGTCTCCCTCTAGGAGACAAAATGTCTCCCTCCGGGAGACAACATTTGTCTCCCTCCGGGAGACAACCTTTGTCTCCCTCCAGGAGACAACATTTGTCTCCCTCCGGGAGACAACATTTGTCTCCCTCCGGGAGACAACCTTTTGTCTCCCTCCGGGAGACAACCTTTGTCTCCCTCTAGGAGACAAAATGTCTCCCTCCGGGAGACAACATTTGTCTCCCTCTATGAGACAAACTGTCTCCCTCCGGGAGACAACATTTGTCTCCCTCCGGGAGACAACCTTTGTCTCCCTCCGGGAGACAACATTTGTCTCCCTCCGGGAGACAACCTTTGTCTCCCTCCGGGAGACAACCTTTTGTCTCCCTCCGGGAGACAACCTTTGTCTCCCTTTAGGAGACAAAATGTCTCCCTCCGGGAGACAACATTTGTCTCCCTCCGGGAGACAACCTTTGTCTCCTTCCGGGAGACAACCTTTGTCTCCCTCCGGGAGACAACATTTGTCTCCCTCCGGGAGACAACATTTGTCTCCCTCCGGGAGACAACCTTTGTCTCCTTCCGGGAGACAAACTTTGTCTCCCTCCGGGAGACAACATTTGTCTCCCTCCGGGAGACAACCTTTGTCTCCCTCCGAGAGACAACATTTGTCTCCCTCCGGGAGACAACATTTGTCTCCCTCCGGGAGACAACCTTTGTCTCCCTCCGGGAGACAACATTTGTCTCCCTCCGGGAGACAACCTTTGTCTCCCTCTATGAGACAAACTGTCTCCCTTCGGGAGACAACATTTGTCTCCCTCCGGGAGACAACCTTTGTCTCCCTCCGGGAGACAACATTTGTCTCCCCCCGGGAGACAACCTTTGTCTCCCTCCGGGAGACAACCTTTGTCTCCCTCCGAGAGACAACATTTGTCTCCCTCCGGGAGACAACATTTGTCTCCCTCCGGGAGACAACCTTTGTCTCCCTTCGGGAGACAACATTTGTCTCCCACCGGGAGACAACATTTGTCTCCCTCTATGAGACAAACTGTCTCCCTTCGGGAGACAACATTTGTCTCCCTCCGGGAGACAACCTTTGTCTCCCTCCGGGAGACAACATTTGTCTCCCCCCGGGAGACAACCTTTTGTCTCCCTCCGGGAGACAACCTTTGTCTCCCTCCGGGAGACAACCTTTGTCTATCTCCGGGAGACAACATTTGTCTCCCTCCGGGAAACAACCTTTGTCTCCCTCCGGGAGACAACATTTGTCTCCCCCCGGGAGACAACCTTTTGTCTCCCTCCGGGAGACAACCTTTGTCTCCCTCCGGGAGACAACCTTTGTCTCCCTCCGGGAGACAACATTTGTCTCCCTCCGGGAAACAACCTTTGTCTCCCTCCGGGAGACAACATTTGTCTACCTCCGGGAGACAACCTTTTGTCTCCCTCCGGGAGACAACCTTTTGTCTCCCTCCGGGAGACAACCTTTGTCTCCCTCTAGGAGACAAAATGTCTCCCTCCGGGAGACAAAATTTGTCTCTCTCTATGAGACAGACTGTCTCCCTCCGGGAGACAACATTTGTCTCCCTCCGGGAGACAACATTTGTCTCCCTCCGGGAGACAACCTTTGTCTCCCTCCGGGAGACAACCTTTGTCTCCCTCCTGGAGACAACATTTGTCTCCCTCCTGGAGACAACATTTGTCTCCCTCCGGGAGACAACCTTTTGTTTCCCTCCGGGAGACAACATTTGTCTCCCTCTAGGAGACAAAATGTCTCCCTCCGGGAGACAACATTTGTCTCCCTCCGGGAGACAACCTTTGTCTCCCTCCAGGAGACAACATTTGTCTCCCTCCGGGAGACAACATTTGTCTCCCTCCGGGAGACAACCTTTTGTCTCCCTCCGGGAGACAACCTTTGTCTCCCTCTAGGAGACAAAATGTCTCCCTCCGGGAGACAACCTTTGTCTCCCTCTAGGAGACAAAATGTCTCCCTCCGGGAGACAACATTTGTCGCCCTCCGGGAGACAACCTTTGTCTCCTTCCGGGAGACAACCTTTGTCTCCCTCCGGGAGAGAACATTTGTCTCCCTCCGGGAGACAACATTTGTTTCCCTCCGGGAGACAACCTTTGTCTCCCTCCGGGAGACAACATTTGTCTCCCTCCGGGAGACAACCTTTTGTCTCCCTTCGGGAGACAACCTTTGTCTCCCTCTAGGAGACAAAATGTCTCCCTCCGGGAGACAACATTTGTCTCCCTCTATGAGACAAACTGTCTCCCTCCGGGAGACAACATTTGTCTCCCTCCGGGAGACAACCTTTGTCTCCCTCCGGGAGACAACCTTTGTCTCCCTCCGGGAGACAACCTTTGTCTCCCTCCGGGAGACAACATTTGTCTCCCTCCGGGAGACAACCTTTGTCTAACTCCGGGAGACAAAATGTCTCCCTCCGGGAGACAACATTTGTCTCCGTCCGGGAGACAACATTTGTCTCCCTCCGGGAGACAACCTTTGTCTCCTTCCGGGAGACAACCTTTGTCTCCCTCCGGGAGACAACATTTGTCTCCCTCCGGGAGACAACCTTTGTCTCCCTTCGGGAGACAACATTTGTCTCCCTCCGGGAGACAACATTTGTCTCCCTCTAGGAGACAAAATGTCTCCCTCCGGGAGACAACATTTGTCTCCCTCCGGGAGACAACCTTTGTCTCCCTCCAGGAGACAACATTTGTCTCCCTCCGGGAGACAACATTTGTCTCCCTCCGGGAGACAACCTTTTGTCTCCCTCCGGGAGACAACCTTTGTCTCCCTCTAGGAGACAAAATGTCTCCCTCCGGGAGACAACATTTGTCTCCCTCTATGAGACAAACTGTCTCCCTCCGGGAGACAACATTTGTCTCCCTCCGGGAGACAACCTTTGTCTCCCTCCGGGAGACAACATTTGTCTCCCTCCGGGAGACAACCTTTGTCTCCCTCCGGGAGACAACCTTTTGTCTCCCTCCGGGAGACAACCTTTGTCTCCCTCTAGGAGACAAAATATCTCCCTCCGGGAGACAACATTTGTCTCCCTCCGGGAGACAACCTTTGTCTCCTTCCGGGAGACAACCTTTGTCTCCCTCCGGGAGACAACATTTGTCTCCCTCCGGGAGACAACATTTGTCTCCCTCCGGGAGACAACCTTTGTCTCCTTCCGGGAGACAAACTTTGTCTCCCTCCGGGAGACAACATTTGTCTCCCTCCGGGAGACAACCTTTGTCTCCCTCCGAGAGACAACATTTGTCTCCCTCCGGGAGACAACATTTGTCTCCCTCCGGGAGACAACCTTTGTCTCCCTCCGGGAGACAACATTTGTCTCCCTCCGGGAGACAACCTTTGTCTCCCTCTATGAGACAAACTGTCTCCCTTCGGGAGACAACATTTGTCTCCCTCCGGGAGACAACCTTTGTCTCCCTCCGGGAGACAACATTTGTCTCCCCCCGGGAGACAACCTTTGTCTCCCTCCGGGAGACAACCTTTGTCTCCCTCCGAGAGACAACATTTGTCTCCCTCCGGGAGACAACATTTGTCTCCCTCCGGGAGACAACCTTTGTCTCCCTTCGGGAGACAACATTTGTCTCCCACCGGGAGACAACATTTGTCTCCCTCTATGAGACAAACTGTCTCCCTTCGGGAGACAACATTTGTCTCCCTCCGGGAGACAACCTTTGTCTCCCTCCGGGAGACAACATTTGTCTCCCCCCGGGAGACAACCTTTTGTCTCCCTCCGGGAGACAACCTTTGTCTCCCTCCGGGAGACAACCTTTGTCTATCTCCGGGAGACAACATTTGTCTCCCTCCGGGAAACAACCTTTGTCTCCCTCCGGGAGACAACATTTGTCTACCTCCGGGAGACAACCTTTTGTCTCCCTCCGGGAGACAACCTTTTGTCTCCCTCCGGGAGACAACCTTTGTCTCCCTCTAGGAGACAAAATGTCTCCCTCCGGGAGACAACATTTGTCTCTCTCTATGAGACAGACTGTCTCCCTCCGGGAGACAACATTTGTCTCCCTCCGGGAGACAACATTTGTCTCCCTCCGGGAGACAACCTTTGTCTCCCTCCGGGAGACAACCTTTGTCTCCCTCCTGGAGACAACATTTGTCTCCCTCCTGGAGACAACATTTGTCTCCCTCCGGGAGACAACCTTTTGTTTCCCTCCGGGAGACAACATTTGTCTCCCTCTAGGAGACAAAATGTCTCCCTCCGGGAGACAACATTTGTCTCCCTCCGGGAGACAACCTTTGTCTCCCTCTAGGAGACAAAATGTCTCCCTCCGGGAGACAACATTTGTCTCCCTCTATGAGACAAACTGTCTCCCTCCGGGAGACAACATTTGTCTCCCTCCGGGAGACAACCTTTGTCTCCCTCCGGGAGACAACATTTGTCTCCCTCCGGGAGACAACCTTTGTCTCCTTCCGGGAGACAACCTTTGTCTCCCTCCGGGAGAGAACATTTGTCTCCCTCCGGGAGACAACATTTGTTTCCCTCCGGGAGACAACCTTTGTCTCCCTCCGGGAGACAACATTTGTCTCCCTCCGGGAGACAACCTTTTGTCTCCCTTCGGGAGACAACCTTTGTCTCCCTCTAGGAGACAAAATGTCTCCCTCCGGGAGACAACATTTGTCTCCCTCTATGAGACAAACTGTCTCCCTCCGGGAGACAACATTTGTCTCCCTCCGGGAGACAACCTTTGTCTCCCTCCGGGAGACAACCTTTGTCTCCCTCCGGGAGACAACCTTTGTCTCCCTCCGGGAGACAACATTTGTCTCCCTCCGGGAGACAACCTTTGTCTAACTCCGGGAGACAAAATGTCTCCCTCCGGGAGACAACATTTGTCTCCGTCCGGGAGACAACATTTGTCTCCCTCCGGGAGACAACCTTTGTCTCCTTCCGGGAGACAACCTTTGTCTCCCTCCGGGAGACAACATTTGTCTCCCTCCGGGAGACAACCTTTGTCTCCCTTCGGGAGACAACATTTGTCTCCCTCTGGGAGACAACATTTGTCTCCCTACGGGAGACAACCTTTGTCTCCCTCCGGGAGACAACATTTGTCTCCCTCCGGGAGACAACATTTGTCTCCCCCCGGGAGAAAACCTTTGTCTCCCTCCGGGAGACAACATTTGTCTCCCTCCGGGAGACAACATTTGTCTCCCTCCGGGAGACAACATTTGTCTCCCTCCGGGAGACAACCTTTGTCTCCCTCCGGGAGACAACATTTGTCTCCCCCCGGGAGAAAACCTTTGTCTCCCTCCGGGAGACAACATTTGTCTCCCTCCGGGAGACAACCTTTGTCTCCCTCCGGGAGACAACATTTGTCTCCCTCCGGGAGACAACCTTTGTCTCCCTCCGGTAGACAACCTTTGTCTAACTCCGGGAGACAACATTTGTCTCCCTCCGGGAGACAACATTTGTCTCCCTCCGGGAGACAACCTTTGTCTCCCTCCGGGAGACAACCTTTTGTCTCCCTCTGGGAGACAACCTTTGTCTCCCTCTAGGAGACAAAATGTCTCCCTCCGGGAGACAACATTTGTCTCCCTCCGGGAGACAACATTTGTCTCCCTCCGGGAGACAACCTTTGTCTCCTTCCGGGAGACAAACTTTGTCTCCCTCCGGGAGACAACATTTGTCTCCCTCCGGGAGACAACCTTTGTCTCCCTCCGAGAGACAACATTTGTCTCCCTCCGGGAGACAACCTTTGTCTCCCTCTATGAGACAAACTGTCTCCCTTCGGGAGACAACATTTGTCTCCCTCCGGGAGACAACCTTTGTCTCCCTCCGGGAGACAACCTTTTGTCTCCCTCCGGGAGACAACCTTTGTCTCCCTCTAGGAGACAAAATGTCTCCCTCCGGGAGACAACATTTGTCTCCCTCCGGGAGACAACATTTGTCTCCCTCCGGGAGACAACCTTTGTCTCCTTCCGGGAGACAAACTTTGTCTCCCTCCGGGAGACAACATTTGTCTCCCTCCGGGAGACAACCTTTGTCTCCCTCCGAGAGACAACATTTGTCTCCCTCCGGGAGACAACCTTTGTCTCCCTCTATGAGACAAACTGTCTCCCTTCGGGAGACAACATTTGTCTCCCTCCGGGAGACAACCTTTGTCTCCCTCCGGGAGACAACATTTGTCTCCCCCCGGGAGACAACCTTTGTCTCCCTCCGGGAGACAACCTTTGTCTCCCTCCGGGAGACAAACTTTGTCTCCCTCCGGGAGACAACATTTGTCTCCCTCCGGGAGACAACCTTTGTCTCCCTCCGAGAGACAACATTTGTCTCCCTCCGGGAGACAACATTTGTCTCCCTCCGGGAGACAACCTTTGTCTCCCTCTATGAGACAAACTAACTCCCTTCGGGAGACAACATTTGTCTCCCTCCAGGAGACAACCTTTGTCTCCCTCCGGGAGACAACATTTGTCTCCCCCCGGGAGACAACCTTTGTCTCCCTCCGGGAGACAACCTTTGTCTCCCTCCGAGAGACAACATTTGTCTCCCTCCGGGAGACAACATTTGTCTCCCTCCGGGAGACAACCGTTGTCTCCCTTCGGGAGACAACATTTGTCTCACTCCGGGAGACAACATTTGTCTCCCTCTATGAGACAAACTGTCTCCCTTCGGGAGACAACATTTGTCTCCCTCCGGGAGACAACCTTTGTCTCCCTCCGGGAGACAACATTTGTCTCCCCCCGGGAGACAACCTTTGTCTCCCTCCGGGAGACAACCTTTGTCTCCCTCCGGGAGACAACCTTTGTCTCCCTCCGGGAGACAACATTTGTCTCCCTCCGGGAAACAACCTTTGTCTCCCTCCGGGAGACAACATTTGTCTCCCTCCGGGAGACAACCTTTGTCTCCCTCTAGGAGACAAAATGTCTCCCTCCGGGAGACAACATTTGTCTCCCTCCGGGAGACAACCTTTGTCTCCCTCCGGGAGACAACATTTGTCTCCCTCCGGGAGACAACCTTTTGTCTCCCTCCGGGAGACAACCTTTGTCTCCCTCTAGGAGACAAAATGTCTCCCTCCGGGAGACAACATTTGTCTCCCTCTATGAGACAAACTGTCTCCCTCCGGGAGACAACATTTGTCTCCCTCCGGGAGACAACCTTTGTCTCCCTCCGGGAGACAACATTTGTCTCCCTCCGGGAGACAACATTTGTCTCCCTCCGGGAGACAACATTTGTCTCCCTCCGGGAGACAACCTTTGTCTCCTTACGGGAGACAACCTTTGTCTCCCTCCGGGAGACAACATTTGTCTCCCTCCGGGAAACAACCTTTGTCTCCCTCCGGGAGACAACATTTGTCTCCCTCCGGGAGACAACCTTTGTCTCCCTCCGGGAGACAGCCTTTGTCTCCCTCCGGGAGACAACATTTGTCTCCCTCCGGGAGACAACATTTGTCTCCCTCCGGGAGACAACATTTGTCTCCCTCAGGGAGACAACATTTGTCTCCCTCCGGGAGACAACCTTTGTCTCCCTCCGGGAGACAACCTTTGTCTCCCTCCGGGAGACAACATTTGTCTCCCTCCGGGAGACAACATTTGTCTCCCTCCGGGAGACAACATTTGTCTCCCTCCGGGAGACAACATTTGTCTCCCTCCGGGAGACAACCTTTGTCTCCCTCCGGGAGACAACCTTTGTCTCCCTCCGGGAGACAACATTTGTCTCCCTCCGGGAGACAACCTTTGTCTCCCTCCGGGAGACAACATTTGTCTCCCTCCTGGAGACAACATTTGTCTCCCTCCGGGAGACAACCTTTTGTCTCCCTCCGGGAGACAACCTTTGTCTCCCTCTAGGAGACAAAATGTCTCCCTCCGGGAGACAACATTTGTCTCCCTCCGGGAGACAACCTTTGTCTCCCTCCGGGAGACAACATTTGTCTCCCTCCGGGAGACAACCTTTTGTCTCCCTCCGGGAGACAACCTTTGTCTCCCTCTAGGAGACAAAATGTCTCCCTCTGAGAGACAACATTTGTCTCCCTCTATGAGACAAACTGTCTCCCTCCGGGAGACAACATTTGTCTCCCTCCGGGAGACAACCTTTGTCTCCCTCCGGGAGACAACATTTGTCTCCCTCCGGGAGACAACATTTGTCTCCCTCCGGGAGACAACATTTGTCTCCCCCCGGGAGACAACCTTTGTCTCCCTCCGGGAGACAACATTTGTCTCCCTCCGGGAGACAACATTTGTCTCCCTCCGGGAGACAACCTTTGTCTCCCTCCGAGAGACAACATTTGTCTCCCTCCGGGAGACAACATTTGTCTCCCTCCGGGAGACAACCTTTGTCTCCCTCTATGAGACAAACTAACTCCCTTCGGGAGACAACATTTGTCTCCCTCCAGGAGACAACCTTTGTCTCCCTCCGGGAGACAACATTTGTCTCCCCCCGGGAGACAACCTTTGTCTCCCTCCGGGAGACAACCTTTGTCTCCCTCCGAGAGACAACATTTGTCTCCCTCCGGGAGACAACATTTGTCTCCCTCCGGGAGACAACCGTTGTCTCCCTTCGGGAGACAACATTTGTCTCACTCCGGGAGACAACATTTGTCTCCCTCTATGAGACAAACTGTCTCCCTTCGGGAGACAACATTTGTCTCCCTCCGGGAGACAACCTTTGTCTCCCTCCGGGAGACAACATTTGTCTCCCCCCGGGAGACAACCTTTGTCTCCCTCCGGGAGACAACCTTTGTCTCCCTCCGGGAGACAACCTTTGTCTCCCTCCGGGAGACAACATTTGTCTCCCTCCGGGAAACAACCTTTGTCTCCCTCCGGGAGACAACATTTGTCTCCCTCCGGGAGACAACCTTTGTCTCCCTCTAGGAGACAAAATGTCTCCCTCCGGGAGACAACATTTGTCTCCCTCCGGGAGACAACCTTTGTCTCCCTCCGGGAGACAACATTTGTCTCCCTCCGGGAGACAACCTTTTGTCTCCCTCCGGGAGACAACCTTTGTCTCCCTCTAGGAGACAAAATGTCTCCCTCCGGGAGACAACATTTGTCTCCCTCTATGAGACAAACTGTCTCCCTCCGGGAGACAACATTTGTCTCCCTCCGGGAGACAACCTTTGTCTCCCTCCGGGAGACAACATTTGTCTCCCTCCGGGAGACAACATTTGTCTCCCTCCGGGAGACAACATTTGTCTCCCTCCGGGAGACAACCTTTGTCTCCTTACGGGAGACAACCTTTGTCTCCCTCCGGGAGACAACATTTGTCTCCCTCCGGGAAACAACCTTTGTCTCCCTCCGGGAGACAACATTTGTCTCCCTCCGGGAGACAACCTTTGTCTCCCTCCGGGAGACAGCCTTTGTCTCCCTCCGGGAGACAACATTTGTCTCCCTCCGGGAGACAACATTTGTCTCCCTCCGGGAGACAACATTTGTCTCCCTCAGGGAGACAACATTTGTCTCCCTCCGGGAGACAACCTTTGTCTCCCTCCGGGAGACAACCTTTGTCTCCCTCCGGGAGACAACATTTGTCTCCCTCCGGGAGACAACATTTGTCTCCCTCCGGGAGACAACATTTGTCTCCCTCCGGGAGACAACATTTGTCTCCCTCCGGGAGACAACCTTTGTCTCCCTCCGGGAGACAACCTTTGTCTCCCTCCGGGAGACAACATTTGTCTCCCTCCGGGAGACAACCTTTGTCTCCCTCCGGGAGACAACATTTGTCTCCCTCCTGGAGACAACATTTGTCTCCCTCCGGGAGACAACCTTTTGTCTCCCTCCGGGAGACAACCTTTGTCTCCCTCTAGGAGACAAAATGTCTCCCTCCGGGAGACAACATTTGTCTCCCTCCGGGAGACAACCTTTGTCTCCCTCCGGGAGACAACATTTGTCTCCCTCCGGGAGACAACCTTTTGTCTCCCTCCGGGAGACAACCTTTGTCTCCCTCTAGGAGACAAAATGTCTCCCTCTGAGAGACAACATTTGTCTCCCTCTATGAGACAAACTGTCTCCCTCCGGGAGACAACATTTGTCTCCCTCCGGGAGACAACCTTTGTCTCCCTCCGGGAGACAACATTTGTCTCCCTCCGGGAGACAACATTTGTCTCCCTCCGGGAGACAACATTTGTCTCCCCCCGGGAGACAACCTTTGTCTCCCTCCGGGAGACAACATTTGTCTCCCTCCGGGAGACAACATTTGTCTCCCTCCGGGAGACAACCTTTTGTCTCCCTCCGGGAGACAACCTTTGTCTCCCTCTAGGAGACAAAATGTCTCCCTCCGAGAGACAACATTTGTCTCCCTCTATGAGACAAACTGTCTCCCTCCGGGAGACAACATTTGTCTCCCTCCGGGAGACAACCTTTGTCTCCCTCCGGGAGACAACATTTGTCTCCCTCCGGGAGACAACATTTGTCTCCCTCCGGGAGACAACATTTGTCTCCCTCCGGGAGACAACCTTTGTCTCCCTCTGGGAGACAACATTTGTCTCCCTCCGGGAGACAACATTTGTCTCCCTCCGGGAGACAACCTTTTGTCTCCCTCCGGGAGACAACCTTTGTCTCCCTCTAGGAGACAAAATGTCTCCCTCCGGGAGACAACATTTGTCTCCCTCTATGAGACAAACTGTTTCCCTCCGGGAGACAACATTTGTCTCCCTCCGGGAGACAACCTTTGTCTCCCTCCGGGAGACAACATTTGTCTCCCTCCGGGAGACAAAATTTGTCTCCCTCCGGGAGACAACATTTGTCTCCCCCCGGGAGACAACCTTTGTCTCCCTCCGGGAGACAACATTTGTCTCCCTCCGGGAGACAACATTTGTCTCCCTCCGGGAGACAACATTTGTCTCCCTCCGGGAGACAACATTTGTCTCCCTCCGGGAGACAACATTTGTCTCCCTCCGGGAGACAACCTTTGTCTCCCTCCGGGAGACAACATTTGTCTCCCTCCGGGATACAACCTTTGTCTCCCTCCGGGAGACAACATTTGTCTCCCTCCCGGAGACAACATTTGTCTCCCTCCGGGAGACAACCTTTGTCTCCCTCTAGGAGACAAAATGTCTCCCTCTAGGAGACAACCTTTGTCTCCCTGTAGGAGACAAAATGTCTCCCTCCGGGAGACAACATTTGTCTCCCTCCGGGAGACAACATTTGTCTCCCTCCGGGAGACAACCTTTGTCTCCTTACGGGAGACAACCTTTGTCTCCCTCCGGGAGACAACATTTGTCTCCCTCCGGGAAACAACCTTTGTCTCCCTCCGGGAGACAACATTTGTCTCCCTCCGGGAGACAACATTTGTCTCCCTCCGGGAGACAACCTTTGCCTCCCTCCGAGAGACAACATTTGTCTCCCTCCGGGAGACAACATTTGTCTCCCTCCGGGAGACAAACTTTGTCTCCCTCCGGGAGACAACCTTTGTCTCCCTCTAAGAGACAAAATGTCTCCCTCCGGGAGACAACATTTGTTTCCCTCCGGGAGACAACATTTGTCTCCCTCCGGGAGACAACCTTTGTCTCCTTACGGGAGACAACCTTTGTCTCCCTCCGGGAGACAACATTTGTCTCCCTCCGGGAAACAACCTTTGTCTCCCTCCGGGAGACAACATTTGTCTCCCTCCGGGAGACAACCTTTGTCTCCCTCCGGGAGACAGCCTTTGTCTCCCTCCGGGAGACAACATTTGTCTCCCTCCGGGAGACAACATTTGTCTCCCTCAGGGAGACAACATTTGTCTCCCTCCGGGAGACAACCTTTGTCTCCCTCCGGGAGACAACCTTTGTCTCCCTCCGGGAGACAACCTTTGTCTCCCTCCGGGAGACAACCTTTGTCTCCCTCCGGGAGACAACCTTTGTCTCCCTCCGGGAGACAACCTTTGTCTCCCTCCAGGAGACAACCTTTGTCTCTCTCCGGGAGACAACATTTGTTTCCCTCCTGGAGACAACCTTTGTCTCCCTCCGGGAGACAACCTTTGTCTCCCTCCGGGAGACAACATTTGTCTCCCTCCGGGAGACAACCTTTTGTCTCCCTCCGGGAGACAACCTTTGTCTCCCTCTAGGAGACAAAATGTCTCCCTCCGGGAGACAACATTTGTCTCCCTCTATGAGACAAACTGTCTCCCTCCAGGAGACAACATTTGTCTCCCTCCGGGAGACAACCTTTGTCTCCCTCCGGGAGACAACCTTTGTCTCCCTCCGGGAGACAACATTTGTCTCCCTCCGGGAGACAACCTTTGTCTCCCTCCGGGAGACAACATTTGTCTCCCTCCGGGAGACAACATTTGTCTCCCTCCGGGAGACAACCTTTGTCTCCCTCCGGGAGACAACCTTTGTCTCCCTCCGGGAGACAACCTTTGTCTCCCTCCGGGAGACAACCTTTGTCTCCCACCGGGAGACAACATTTGTCTCCCTCCGGGAGACAACCTTTGTCTCCCTCCGGGAGACAACCTTTGTCTCCCTCCGGGAGACAACCTTTGTCTCCCTCCGGGAGACAACATTTGTCTCCCTCCGGGAGACAACCTTTGTCTAACTCTGGGAGACAACATTTGTCTCCCTCCGGGAGACAACATTTGTCTCCCTCCGGGAGACAACCTTTGTCTCCTTACGGGAGACAACCTTTGTCTCCCTCCGGGAGACAGCATTTGTCTCCCTCCGGGAAACAACATTTGTTTCCCTCCGGGAGACAACATTTGTCTCCCTCCGGGAGACAACCTTTGTCTCCTTACGGGAGACAACCTTTGTCTCCCTCCGGGAGACAACATTTGTCTCCCTCCGGGAAACAACCTTTGTCTCCCTCCGGGAGACAACATTTGTCTCCCTTCGGGAGACAACCTTTGTCTCCCTCCGGGAGACAGCCTTTGTCTCCCTCCGGGAGACAACATTTGTCTCCCTCCGGGAGACAACATTTGTCTCCCTCAGGGAGACAACATTTGTCTCCCTCCGGGAGACAACCTTTGTCTCCCTCCGGGAGACAACCTTTGTCTCCTTCCGGGAGACAACCTTTGTCTCCCTCCGGGAGACAACCTTTGTCTCTCTCCGGGAGACAACATTTGTTTCCCTCCTGGAGACAACCTTTGTCTCCCTCCGGGAGACAACATTTGTCTCCCTCCGGGAGACAACCTTTGTCTCCCTCCGGGAGACAACCTTTGTCTCCCTCCGGGAGACAACATTTGTCTCCCTCCGGGAGACAACCTTTGTCTCCCTCCGGGAGACAACATTTGTCTCCCTCCGGGAGACAACATTTGTCTCCCTCCGGGAGACAACCTTTGTCTCCCTCCGGGAGACAACCTTTGTCTCCCTCCGGGAGACAACCTTTGTCTCCCTCCGGGAGACAACCTTTGTCTCCCACCGGGAGACAACATTTGTCTCCCTCCGTGAGACAACCTTTGTCTCCCTCCGGGAGACAACCTTTGTCTCCCTCCGGGAGACAACCTTTGTCTCCCTCCGGGAGACAACCTTTGTCTCCCTCCGGGAGACAACCTTTGTCTCTCTCCGGGAGACAACATTTGTTTCCCTCCTGGAGACAACCTTTGTCTCCCTCCGGGAGACAACCTTTGTCTCCCTCCGGGAGACAACATTTGTCTCCCTCCGGGAGACAACCTTTTGTCTCCCTCCGGGAGACAACCTTTGTCTCCCTCTAGGAGACAAAATGTCTCCCTCCGGGAGACAACATTTGTCTCCCTCTATGAGACAAACTGTCTCCCTCCGGGAGACAACATTTGTCTCCCTCCGGGAGACAACCTTTGTCTCCCTCCGGGAGACAACCTTTGTCTCCCTCCGGGAGACAACATTTGTCTCCCTCCGGGAGACAACCTTTGTCTCCCTCCGGGAGACAACATTTGTCTCCCTCCGGGAGACAACATTTGTCTCCCTCCGGGAGACAACCTTTGTCTCCCTCCGGGAGACAACCTTTGTCTCCCTCCGGGAGACAACCTTTGTCTCCCTCCGGGAGACAACCTTTGTCTCCCACCGGGAGACAACATTTGTCTCCCTCCGGGAGACAACCTTTGTCTCCCTCCGGGAGACAACCTTTGTCTCCCTCCGGGAGACAACATTTGTCTCCCTCCGGGAGACAACCTTTGTCTAACTCTGGGAGACAACATTTGTCTCCCTCCGGGAGACAACATTTGTCTCCCTCCGGGAGACAACCTTTGTCTCCTTACGGGAGACAACCTTTGTCTCCCTCCGGGAGACAGCATTTGTCTCCCTCCGGGAAACAACATTTGTTTCCCTCCGGGAGACAACATTTGTCTCCCTCCGGGAGACAACCTTTGTCTCCTTACGGGAGACAACCTTTGTCTCCCTCCGGGAGACAACATTTGTCTCCCTCCGGGAAACAACCTTTGTCTCCCTCCGGGAGACAACATTTGTCTCCCTTCGGGAGACAACCCTTGTCTCCCTCCGGGAGACAGCCTTTGTCTCCCTCCGGGAGACAACATTTGTCTCCCTCCGGGAGACAACATTTGTCTCCCTCAGGGAGACAACATTTGTCTCCCTCCGGGAGACAACCTTTGTCTCCCTCCGGGAGACAACCTTTGTCTCCTTCCGGGAGACAACCTTTGTCTCCCTCCGGGAGACAACCTTTGTCTCTCTCCGGGAGACAACATTTGTTTCCCTCCTGGAGACAACCTTTGTCTCCCTCCGGGAGACAACATTTGTCTCCCTCCGGGAGACAACCTTTGTCTCCCTCCGGGAGACAACCTTTGTCTCCCTCCGGGAGACAACATTTGTCTCCCTCCGGGAGACAACCTTTGTCTCCCTCCGGGAGACAACATTTGTCTCCCTCCGGGAGACAACATTTGTCTCCCTCCGGGAGACAACCTTTGTCTCCCTCCGGGAGACAACCTTTGTCTCCCTCCGGGAGACAACCTTTGTCTCCCTCCGGGAGACAACGTTTGTCTCCCTCCGGGAGACAACCTTTGTCTCCCTCCGGGAGACAACATTTGTCTCCCTCCGGGAGACAACCTTTGTCTCCCTCCGGGAGACAACCTTTGTCTCCCTCTAGGAGACAACCTTTGTCTCCCTCTAGGAGACAAAATGTCTCCCTCCGGGAGACAACATTTGTCTCCCTCCGGGAGACAACCTTTGTCTCCTTCCGGGAGACAACCTTTGTCTCCCTCCGGGAGACAACATTTGTCTCCCTCCGGGAGACAACATTTGTTTCCCTCCGGGAGACAACCTTTGTCTCCCTCCGGGAGACAACAGTTGTCTCCCTCCGGGAGACAACACTTGTCTCCCTCCGGGAGACAACCTTTGTCTCCCTCTGGGAGACAACCTTTGTCTCTCTCCGGGAGACAACATTTGTTTCCCTCCTGGAGACAACCTTTGTCTCCCTCCGGGAGACAACATTTGTCTCCCTCCGGGAGACAACATTTGTCTCCCTCCGGGAGACAACCTTTTGTCTCCCTCCTGGAGACAACCTTTGTCTCCCTCCGGGAGACAACATTTGTCTCCCTCCGGGAGACAACATTTGTCTCCCTCCGGGAGACAACCTTTTGTCTCCCTCCGGGAGACAACATTTGTCTCCCTCTATGAGACAAACTGTCTCCCTCCGGGAGACAACATTTGTCTCCCTCCGGGAGACAACCTTTGTCTAACTCTGGGAGACAACATTTGTCTCCCTCCGGGAGACAACATTTGTCTCCCTCCGGGAGACAACCTTTGTCTCCTTACGGGAGACAACCTTTGTCTCCCTCCGGGAGACAGCATTTGTCTCCCTCCGGGAAACAACATTTGTTTCCCTCCGGGAGACAACATTTGTCTCCCTCCGGGAGACAACCTTTGTCTCCTTACGGGAGACAACCTTTGTCTCCCTCCGGGAGACAACATTTGTCTCCCTCCGGGAAACAACCTTTGTCTCCCTCCGGGAGACAACATTTGTCTCCCTTCGGGAGACAACCTTTGTCTCCCTCCGGGAGACAGCCTTTGTCTCCCTCCGGGAGACAACATTTGTCTCCCTCCGGGAGACAACATTTGTCTCCCTCAGGGAGACAACATTTGTCTCCCTCCGGGAGACAACATTTGTCTCCCTCCGGGAGACAACATTTGTTTCCCTCCGGGAGACAACCTTTGTCTCCCTCCGGGAGACAACAGTTGTCTCCCTCCGGGAGACAACACTTGTCTCCCTCCGGGAGACAACCTTTGTCTCCCTCCGGGAGACAACCTTTGTCTCTCTCCGGGAGACAACATTTGTTTCCCTCCTGGAGACAACCTTTGTCTCCCTCCGGGAGACAACATTTGTCTCCCTCCGGGAGACAACATTTGTCTCCCTCCGGGAGACAACCTTTTGTCTCCCTCCTGGAGACAACCTTTGTCTCCCTCCGGGAGACAACATTTGTCTCCCTCCGGGAGACAACATTTGTCTCCCTCTATGAGACAAACTGTCTCCCTCCGGGAGACAACATTTGTCTCCCTCCGGGAGACAACCTTTGTCTAACTCTGGGAGACAACATTTGTCTCCCTCCGGGAGACAACATTTGTCTCCCTCCGGGAGACAACCTTTGTCTCCTTACGGGAGACAACCTTTGTCTCCCTCCGGGAGACAGCATTTGTCTCCCTCCGGGAAACAACATTTGTTTCCCTCCGGGAGACAACATTTGTCTCCCTCCGGGAGACAACCTTTGTCTCCTTACGGGAGACAACCTTTGTCTCCCTCCGGGAGACAACATTTGTCTCCCTCCGGGAAACAACCTTTGTCTCCCTCCGGGAGACAACATTTGTCTCCCTTCGGGAGACAACCTTTGTCTCCCTCCGGGAGACAGCCTTTGTCTCCCTCCGGGAGACAACATTTGTCTCCCTCCGGGAGACAACATTTGTCTCCCTCAGGGAGACAACATTTGTCTCCCTCCGGGAGACAACCTTTGTCTCCCTCCGGGAGACAACCTTTGTCTCCTTCCGGGAGACAACCTTTGTCTCCCTCCGGGAGACAACCTTTGTCTCTCTCCGGGAGACAACATTTGTTTCCCTCCTGGAGACAACCTTTGTCTCCCTCCGGGAGACAACCTTTGTCTCCTTCCGGGAGACAACCTTTGTCTCCCTCCGGGAGACAACCTTTGTCTCTCTCCGGGAGACAACATTTGTTTCCCTCCTGGAGACAACCTTTGTCTCCCTCCGGGAGACAACATTTGTCTCCCTCCGAGAGACAACCTTTGTCTCCCTCCAGGAGACAACCTTTGTCTCCCTCCGGGAGACAACATTTGTCTCCCTCCGGGAGACAACCTTTGTCTCCCACCGGGAGACAACATTTGTCTCCCTCCGGGAGACAACCTTTGTCTCCCTCCGGGAGACAACATTTGTCTCCCTCCGGGAGACAACCTTTGTCTCCCTCCGGGAGACAACCTTTGTCTCCCTCTAGGAGACAACCTTTGTCTCCCTCTAGGAGACAAAATGTCTCCCTCCGGGAGACAACATTTGTCTCCCTCCGGGAGACAACCTTTGTCTCCTTCCGGGAGACAACCTTTGTCTCCCTCCGGGAGACAACATTTGTCTCCCTCCGGGAGACAACATTTGTTTCCCTCCGGGAGACAACCTTTGTCTCCCTCCGGGAGACAACAGTTGTCTCCCTCCGGGAGACAACACTTGTCTCCCTCCGGGAGACAACATTTGTCTCCCTCCGGGAGACAACCTTTGTCTCTCTCCGGGAGACAACATTTGTTTCCCTCCTGGAGACAACCTTTGTCTCCCTCCGGGAGACAACATTTGTCTCCCTCCGGGAGACAACATTTGTCTCCCTCCGGGAGACAACCTTTTGTCTCCCTCCTGGAGACAACCTTTGTCTCCCTCCGGGAGACAACATTTGTCTCCCTCAGGGAGACAACATTTGTCTCCCTCCGGGAGACAACCTTTAGTCTCCCTCCGGGAGACAACCTTTGTCTCCCTCTAGGAGACAAAATGTCTCCCTCCGGGAGACAACATTTGTCTCCCTCTATGAGACAAACTGTCTCCCTCCGGGAGACAACATTTGTCTCCCTCCGGGAGACAACCTTTGTCTCCCTCCGGGAGACAACCTTTGTCTCCCTGAGGGAGACAGCCTTTGTCTCCCTCCGGGAGACAACATTTGTCTCCCTCCGGGAGACAACATTTGTCTCCCTCAAGGAGACAACATTTGTCTCCCTCCGGGAGACAACCTTTGTCTCCCTCCGGGAGACAACCTTTGTCTCCCTCCGGGAGACAACCTTTGTCTCCCTCCGGGAGACAACCTTTGTCTCTCTCCGGGAGACAACATTTGTTTCCCTCCTGGAGACAACCTTTGTCTCCCTCCGGGAGACAACATTTTACTCCCTCCGGGAGACAACATTTGTCCCCCTCCGGGAGACAACCTTTTGTCTCCCTCCGGGAGACAACCTTTGTCTCCCTCTAGGAGACAAAATGTCTCCCTCCGGGAGACAACATTTGTCTCCCTCTAGGAGACAAACTGTCTCCCTCCGGGAGACAACATTTGTCTCCCTCCGGGAGACAACCTTTGTCTCCCTCCGGGAGACAACCTTTGTCTCCCTCCGGGAGACAACATTTGTCTCCCTCCGGGAGACAACCTTTGTCTCCCTCCGGGAGACAACATTTGTCTCCCTCCGGGAGACAACATTTGTCTCCCTCCGGGAGACAACCTTTGTCTCCCTCCGGGAGACAACCTTTGTCTCCCTCCGGGAGACAATCTTTGTCTCCCTCCGGGAGACAACCTTTGTCTCCCACCGGGAGACAACATTTGTCTCCCTCCGGGAGACAACCTTTGTCTCCCTCCGGGAGACAACCTTTGTCTCCCTCCGGGAGACAACATTTGTCTCCCTGCGGGAGACAACATTTGTCTCCCTCGGGAGACAAACTTTGTCTCCCTCCGGGAGACAACCTTTGTCTCCCTCTAGGAGACAAAATGTCTCCCTCCGGGAGACAACATTTGTTTCCCTCCGGGAGACAACACTTGTCTCCCTCCGGGAGACAACCTTTGTCTCGTTACGGGAGACAACCTTTGTCTCCCTCCGGGAGACAACATTTGTCTCCCTCCGGGAAACAACCTTTGTCTCCCTCCGGGAGACAACATTTGTCTCCCTCCGGGAGACAACCTTTGTCTCCCTCCGGGAGACAGCCTTTGTCTCCCTCCGGGAGACAACATTTGTCTCCCTCCGGGAGACAACATTTGTCTCCCTCAGGGAGACAACATTTGTCTCCCTCCGGGAGACAACCTTTGTCTCCCTCCGGGAGTCAACCTTTGTCTCCCTCCGGGAGACAACCTTTGTCTCTCTCCGGGAGACAACATTTGTTTCCCTCCTGGAGACAACCTTTGTCTCCCTCCGGGAGACAACATTTGTCTCCCTCCGGGAGACAACATTTGTCTCCCTCCGGGAGACAACCTTTTGTCTCCCTCCGGGAGACAACCTTTGTCTCCCTCTAGGAGACAAAATGTCTCCCTCCGGGAGACAACATTTGTCTCCCTCCGGGAGACAACCTTTGTCTCAATCCGGGAGACAACATTTGTCTCCCTCCGGGAGACAACATTTGTCTCCCTCTGGGAGACAACCTTTGTCTCCCTCCGGGAGACAACCTTTGTCTCCCTCCGGGAGACAACCTTTGTCTCCCACCGGGAGACAACATTTGTCTCCCTCCGGGAGACAACCTTTGTCTCCCTCCGGGAGACAACCTTTGTCTCCCTCCGGGAGACAACATTTGTCTCCCTCCGGGAGACAACCTTTGTCTAACTCCGGGAGACAACATTTGTCTCCCTCCGGGAGACAACCTTTGTCTCCCTCCGGGAGACAACCTTTTGTCTCCCTCCAGGAGACAACCTTTGTCTCCCTCTAGGAGACAAAATGTCTCCCTCCGGGAGACAACATTTGTCTCCCTCCGGGAGACAACCTTTGTCTCCTTCCGGGAGACAACCTTTGTCTCCCTCTAGGAGACAACCTTTGTCTCCCTCCGGGAGACAACATTTGTCTCCCTCCGAGAGACAACCTTTGTCTCCCTCCGGGAGACAACATTTGTCTCTCTCCGGGAGACAACCTTTGTCTCCCTCCAGGAGACAACCTTTGTCTCCCTCCGGGAGACAACATTTGTCTCCCTCCGGGAGACAACCTTTGTCTAACTCCGGGAGACAACATTTGTCACCCTCCGGGAGACAAAATTTGTCTCCCTCTATGAGACAAACTGTCTCCCTCCGGGAGACAATCTTTGTCTCCCTCCGGGAGACAACCTTTCTCTCCCTCCGGGAGACAACATTTGTCTCCCTCCGGGAGACAACATTTGTCTCCCTCTATGAGACAAACTGTCTCCCTCCGGGAGACAACATTTGTCTCCCTCTATGAGACAAACTGTCTCCCTCCGGGAGACAACCTTTGTCTCCCTCCGGGAGACAACATTTGTCTCCCTCTGGGAGACAACCTTTGTCTCCCTCCGGGAGACAACATTTGTCTCCCTCCGGGAGACAACCTTTGTCTCCCTCTATGAGACAACCTTTGTCTCCGTCCGGGAGACAACATTTGTCTCCCTCCGGGAGACAACCTTTGTCTCCCTCCGGGAGACAACATTTGTCTCCCTCTGGGAGACAACCTTTGTCTCCCTCCGGGAGACAACATTTGTCTCCCTCCGGGAGACAACATTTGTCTCCCTCTCTGAGACAAACTGTCTCCCTCCGGGAGACAACCTTTGTCTCCCTCCGGGAGACAACCTTGTCTCCCTCCGGGAGACAACCTTTGTCTCCCTCCGGGAGACAACATATGTCTCCCTCCGGGAGACAACCTTTGTCTCCCTCTATGAGACAACCTTTGTCTCCCTCCGGGAGACAACATTTGTCTCCCTCCGGGAGACAACCTTTGTCTCCCTCCGGGAGACAATCTTTGTCTCCCTCCGGGAGACAACCTTTGTCTCCCTCCAGGAGACAACCTTTGTCTCCCTCCGGGAGACAACATTTGTCTCCCTCCGGGAGACAACATTTGTCTCCCTCTATGAGACAAACTGTCTCCTTCCGGGAGACAACCTTTGTCTCCTTCCGGGAGACAACCTTTGTCTCCCTCCGGGAGACAACATATGTCTCCCTCCGGGAGACAACCTTTGTCTCCGTCTATGAGACAAACTGTCTCCCTCCGGGAGACAACCTTTGTCTCCGTCTATGAGACAAACTGTCTCCCTCCGGGAGACAACCTTTGTCTCCCTCCGGGAGACAACATTTGTCTCCCTCCGGGAGACAACATTTGTCTCCCTCTATGAGACAAACTGTCTCCCTCCGGGAGACAACCTTTGTCTCCCTCTGGGAGACAACATTTGTCTCCCTCTCTGAGACAAACTGTCTCCCTCCGGGAGACAACCTTTGTCTCCCTCTATGAGACAACCTTTGTCTCCGTCCGGGAGACAACATTTGTCTCCCTCCGGGAGACAACCTTTGTCTCCCTCCGGGAGACAACATTTGTCTCCCTCTGGGAGACAACCTTTGTCTCCCTCCGGGAGACAACATTTGTCTCCCTCCGGGAGACAACATTTGTCTCCCTCCGGGAGACAACCTTTGTCTCCCTCCGGGAGACAACCTTTGTCTCCCTCCGGGAGACAACCTTTGTCTCCCTCCGGGAGACAACATTTGTCTCCCTCTGGGAGACAACCTTTGTCTCCCTCCGGGAGACAACATTTGTCTCCCTCCGGGAGACAACCTTTGTCTCACTCTATGAGACAACCTTTGTCTCCGTCCGGGAGACAACATTTGTCTCCCTCCGGGAGACAACCTTTGTCTCCCTCCGGGAGACAACATTTGTCTCCCTCTGGGAGACAACCTTTGTCTCCCTCCGGGAGACAACATTTGTCTCCCTCTGGGAGACAACCTTTGTCTCCCTCCGGGAGACAACATTTGTCTCCCTCCGGGAGACAACATTTGTCTCCCTCTATGAGACAAACTGTCTCCCTCCGGGAGACAACATTTGTCTCCCTCTATGAGACAAACTGTCTCCCTCCGGGAGACAACCTTTGTCTCCCTCCGGGAGACAACATTTGTCTCCCTCTGGGAGGCAACCTTTGTCTCCCTCCGGGAGACAACATTTGTCTCCCTCCGGGAGACAACCTTTGTCTCCCTCTATGAGACAACCTTTGTCTCCGTCCGGGAGACAACATTTGTCTCCCTCCGGGAGACAACCTTTGTCTCCCTCCGGGAGACAACATTTGTCTCCCTCTGGGAGACAACCTTTGTCTCCCTCCGGGAGACAACATTTGTCTCCCTCCGGGAGACAACATTTGTCTCCCTCTCTGAGACAAACTGTCTCCCTCCGGGAGACAACCTTTGTCTCCCTCCGGGAGACAACCTTGTCTCCCTCCGGGAGACAACCTTTGTCTCCCTCCGGGAGACAACATATGTCTCCCTCCGGGAGACAACCTTTGTCTCCGTCCGGGAGACAACATTTGTCTCCCTCCGGGAGACAACCTTTGTCTCCCTCCGGGAGACAACCTTTGTCTCCCTCCGGGAGGCAACATATGTCTCCCTCGGGGAGACAACCTTTGTCTCCGTCTATGAGACAAACTGTCTCCCTCCGGGAGACAACCTTTGTCTCCGTCTATGAGACAAACTGTCTCCCTCCGGGAGACAACCTTTGTCTCCCTCCGGGAGACAACCTTTGTCTCCCTCCGGGAGACAACATTTGTCTCCCTCCGGGAGACAAAATTTGTCTCCCTCTATGAGACAAACTGTCTCCCTCCGGGAGACAATCTTTGTCTCCCTCCGGGAGACAACCTTTCTCTCCCTCCGGGAGACAACATTTGTCTCCCTCCGGGAGACAACATTTGTCTCCCTCCGGGAGACAACATTTGTCTCCCTCTATGAGACAAACTGTCTCCCTCCGGGAGACAACATTTGTCTCCCTCTATGAGACAAACTGTCTCCCTCCGGGAGACAACCTTTGTCTCCCTCCGGGAGACAACCTTTGTCTCCGTCTATGAGACAAACTGTCTCCCTCCGGGAGACAACCTTTGTCTCCCTCCGGGAGACAACATTTGTCTCCCTCCGGGAGACAACATTTGTCTCCCTCTATGAGACAAACTGTCTCCCTCCGGGAGACAACCTTTGTCTCCCTCTGGGAGACAACATTTGTCTCCCTCTCTGAGACAAACTGTCTCCCTCCGGGAGACAACCTTTGTCTCCCTCTATGAGACAACCTTTGTCTCCGTCCGGGAGACAACATTTGTCTCCCTCCGGGAGACAACCTTTGTCTCCCTCCGGGAGACAACATTTGTCTCCCTCTGGGAGACAACCTTTGTCTCCCTCCGGGAGACAACATTTGTCTCCCTCCGGGAGACAACATTTGTCTCCCTCCGGGAGACAACCTTTGTCTCCCTCCGGGAGACAACCTTTGTCTCCCTCCGGGAGACAACCTTTGTCTCCCTCCGGGAGACAACATTTGTCTCCCTCTGGGAGACAACCTTTGTCTCCCTCCGGGAGACAACATTTGTCTCCCTCCGGGAGACAACCTTTGTCTCACTCTATGAGACAACCTTTGTCTCCGTCCGGGAGACAACATTTGTCTCCCTCCGGGAGACAACCTTTGTCTCCCTCCGGGAGACAACATTTGTCTCCCTCTGGGAGACAACCTTTGTCTCCCTCCGGGAGACAACATTTGTCTCCCTCTGGGAGACAACCTTTGTCTCCCTCCGGGAGACAACATTTGTCTCCCTCCGGGAGACAACATTTGTCTCCCTCTATGAGACAAACTGTCTCCCTCCGGGAGACAACATTTGTCTCCCTCTATGAGACAAACTGTCTCCCTCCGGGAGACAACCTTTGTCTCCCTCCGGGAGACAACATTTGTCTCCCTCTGGGAGGCAACCTTTGTCTCCCTCCGGGAGACAACATTTGTCTCCCTCCGGGAGACAACCTTTGTCTCCCTCTATGAGACAACCTTTGTCTCCGTCCGGGAGACAACATTTGTCTCCCTCCGGGAGACAACCTTTGTCTCCCTCCGGGAGACAACATTTGTCTCCCTCTGGGAGACAACCTTTGTCTCCCTCCGGGAGACAACATTTGTCTCCCTCCGGGAGACAACATTTGTCTCCCTCTCTGAGACAAACTGTCTCCCTCCGGGAGACAACCTTTGTCTCCCTCCGGGAGACAACCTTGTCTCCCTCCGGGAGACAACCTTTGTCTCCCTCCGGGAGACAACATATGTCTCCCTCCGGGAGACAACCTTTGTCTCCGTCCGGGAGACAACATTTGTCTCCCTCCGGGAGACAACCTTTGTCTCCCTCCGGGAGACAACCTTTGTCTCCCTCCGGGAGGCAACATATGTCTCCCTCGGGGAGACAACCTTTGTCTCCGTCTATGAGACAAACTGTCTCCCTCCGGGAGACAACCTTTGTCTCCGTCTATGAGACAAACTGTCTCCCTCCGGGAGACAACCTTTGTCTCCCTCCGGGAGACAACCTTTGTCTCCCTCCGGGAGACAACATTTGTCTCCCTCCGGGAGACAAAATTTGTCTCCCTCTATGAGACAAACTGTCTCCCTCCGGGAGACAATCTTTGTCTCCCTCCGGGAGACAACCTTTCTCTCCCTCCGGGAGACAACATTTGTCTCCCTCCGGGAGACAACATTTGTCTCCCTCCGGGAGACAACATTTGTCTCCCTCTATGAGACAAACTGTCTCCCTCCGGGAGACAACATTTGTCTCCCTCTATGAGACAAACTGTCTCCCTCCGGGAGACAACCTTTGTCTCCCTCCGGGAGACAACATTTGTCTCCCTCTGGGAGACAACCTTTGTCTCCCTCCGGGAGACAACATTTGTCTCCCTCCGGGAGACAACCTTTGTCTCCCTCTATGAGACAACCTTTGTCTCCGTCCGGGAGACAACATTTGTCTCCCTCCGGGAGACAACCTTTGTCTCCCTCCGGGAGACAACATTTGTCTCCCTCTGGGAGACAACCTTTGTCTCCCTCCGGGAGACAACATTTGTCTCCCTCCGGGAGACAACATTTGTCTCCCTCTCTGAGACAAACTGTCTCCCTCCGGGAGACAACCTTTGTCTCCCTCCGGGAGACAACCTTGTCTCCCTCCGGGAGACAACCTTTGTCTCCCTCTATGAGACAACCTTTGTCTCCCTCCGGGAGACAACATTTGTCTCCCTCCGGGAGACAACCTTTGTCTCCCTCCGGGAGACAATCTTTGTCTCCCTCCGGGAGACAACCTTTGTCTCCCTCCAGGAGACAACCTTTGTCTCCCTCCGGGAGACAACATTTGTCTCCCTCCGGGAGACAACATTTGTCTCCCTCCGGGAGACAACATTTGTCTCCCTCTATGAGACAAACTGTCTCCTTCCGGGAGACAACCTTTGTCTCCTTCCGGGAGACAACCTTTGTCTCCCTCCGGGAGACAACATATGTCTCCCTCCGGGAGACAACCTTTGTCTCCGTCTATGAGACAAACTGTCTCCCTCCGGGAGACAACCTTTGTCTCCGTCTATGAGACAAACTGTCTCCCTCCGGGAGACAACCTTTGTCTCCCTCCGGGAGACAACATTTGTCTCCCTCCGGGAGACAACATTTGTCTCCCTCTATGAGACAAACTGTCTCCCTCCGGGAGACAACCTTTGTCTCCCTCTGGGAGACAACATTTGTCTCCCTCTCTGAGACAAACTGTCTCCCTCCGGGAGACAACCTTTGTCTCCCTCTATGAGACAACCTTTGTCTCCGTCCGGGAGACAACATTTGTCTCCCTCCGGGAGACAACCTTTGTCTCCCTCCGGGAGACAACATTTGTCTCCCTCTGGGAGACAACCTTTGTCTCCCTCCGGGAGACAACATTTGTCTCCCTCCGGGAGACAACATTTGTCTCCCTCCGGGAGACAACCTTTGTCTCCCTCCGGGAGACAACCTTTGTCTCCCTCCGGGAGACAACCTTTGTCTCCCTCCGGGAGACAACATTTGTCTCCCTCTGGGAGACAACCTTTGTCTCCCTCCGGGAGACAACATTTGTCTCCCTCCGGGAGACAACCTTTGTCTCACTCTATGAGACAACCTTTGTCTCCGTCCGGGAGACAACATTTGTCTCCCTCCGGGAGACAACCTTTGTCTCCCTCCGGGAGACAACATTTGTCTCCCTCTGGGAGACAACCTTTGTCTCCCTCCGGGAGACAACATTTGTCTCCCTCTGGGAGACAACCTTTGTCTCCCTCCGGGAGACAACATTTGTCTCCCTCCGGGAGACAACATTTGTCTCCCTCTCTGAGACAAACTGTCTCCCTCCGGGAGACAACCTTTGTCTCCCTCCGGGAGACAACCTTTGTCTCCCTCCGGGAGACAACCTTTGTCTCCCTCCGGGAGACAACATATGTCTCCCTCCGGGAGACAACCTTTGTCTCCCTCTATGAGACAACCTTTGTCTCCCTCCGGGAGACAACATTTGTCTCCCTCCGGGAGACAACCTTTGTCTCCCTCCGGGAGACAATCTTTGTCTTCCTCCGGGAGACAACCTTTGTCTCCCTCCAGGAGACAACCTTTGTCTCCCTCCGGGAGACAACATTTGTCTCCCTCCGGGAGACAACATTTGTCTCCCTCTATGAGACAAACTGTCTCCTTCCGGGAGACAACCTTTGTCTCCCTCCGGGAGACAACCTTTGTCTCCCTCCGGGAGACAACATATGTCTCCCTCCGGGAGACAACCTTTGTCTCCGTCTATGAAAAAAACTGTCTCCCTCCGGGAGACAACCTTTGTCTCCGTCTATGAGACAAACTGTCTCCCTCCGGGAGACAACCTTTGTCTCCCTCCGGGAGACAACATTTGTCTCCCTCCGGGAGACAACATTTGTCTCCCTCTATGAGACAAACTGTCTCCCTCCGGGAGACAACCTTTGTCTCCCTCTGGGAGACAACATTTTTCTCCCTCTCTGAGACAAACTGTCTCCCTCCGGGAGACAACCTTTGTCACCCTCCGGGTACAACCTTTGTCTCCCTCCGGGAGACAACATATGTCTCCCTCCGGGAGACAACCTTTGTCTCCCTCTATGAGACAACCTTTGTCTCCGTCCGGGAGACAACATTTGTCTCCCTCCGGGAGACAACCTTTGTCTCCCTCCGGGAGACAACCTTTGTCTCCCTCCGGGAGACAACATATGTCTCCCTCGGGGAGACATCCTTTGTCTCCGTCTATGAGACAAACTGTCTCCCTCCGGGAGACAACCTTTGTCTCCGTCTATGAGACAAACTGTCTCCCTCCGGGAGACAACCTTGTCTCCCTCCGGGAGACAACCTTTGTCTCCCTCCGGGAGACAACATATGTCTCCCTCCGGGAGACAACCTTTGTCTCCCTCTATGAGACAACCTTTGTCTCCCTCCGGGAGACAACATTTGTCTCCCTCCGGGAGACAACCTTTGTCTCCCTCCGGGAGACAATCTTTGTCTCCCTCCGGGAGACAACCTTTGTCTCCCTCCAGGAGACAACCTTTGTCTCCCTCCGGGAGACAACATTTGTCTCCCTCCGGGAGACAACATTTGTCTCCCTCTATGAGACAAACTGTCTCCTTCCGGGAGACAACCTTTGTCTCCTTCCGGGAGACAACCTTTGTCTCCGTCTATGAGACAAACTGTCTCCCTCCGGGAGACAACCTTTGTCTCCGTCTATGAGACAAACTGTCTCCCTCCGGGAGACAACCTTTGTCTCCCTCCGGGAGACAACATTTGTCTCCCTCCGGGAGACAACATTTGTCTCCCTCTATGAGACAAACTGTCTCCCTCCGGGAGACAACCTTTGTCTCCCTCTGGGAGACAACATTTGTCTCCCTCTCTGAGACAAACTGTCTCCCTCCGGGAGACAACCTTTGTCTCCCTCTATGAGAAAACCTTTGTCTCCGTCCGGGAGACAACATTTGTCTCCCTCCGGGAGACAACCTTTGTCTCCCTCCGGGAGACAACATTTGTCTCCCTCTGGGAGACAACCTTTGTCTCCCTCCGGGAGACAACATTTGTCTCCCTCCGGGAGACAACATTTGTCTCCCTCCGGGAGACAACCTTTGTCTCCCTCCGGGAGACAACCTTTGTCTCCCTCCGGGAGACAACCTTTGTCTCCCTCCGGGAGACAACATTTGTCTCCCTCTGGGAGACAACCTTTGTCTCCCTCCGGGAGACAACATTTGTCTCCCTCCGGGAGACAACCTTTGTCTCACTCTATGAGACAACCTTTGTCTCCGTCCGGGAGACAACATTTGTCTCCCTCCGGGAGACAACCTTTGTCTCCCTCCGGGAGACAACATTTGTCTCCCTCTGGGAGACAACCTTTGTCTCCCTCCGGGAGAAAACATTTGTCTCCCTCTGGGAGACAACCTTTGTCTCCCTCCGGGAGACAACATTTGTCTCCCTCCGGGAGACAACATTTGTCTCCCTCTATAAGACAAACTGTCTCCCTCCGGGAGACAACATTTGTCTCCCTCTATGAGACAAACTGTCTCCCTCCGGGAGACAACCTTTGTCTCCCTCCGGGAGACAACATTTGTCTCCCTCTGGGAGACAACCTTTGTCTCCCTCCGGGAGACAACATTTGTCTCCCTCCGGGAGACAACCTTTGTCTCCCTCTATGAGACAACCTTTGTCTCCGTCCGGGAGACAACATTTGTCTCCCTCCGGGAGACAACCTTTGTCTCCCTCCGGGAGACAACATTTGTCTCCCTCTGGGAGACAACCTTTGTCTCCCTCCGGGAGACAACATTTGTCTCCCTCCGGGAGACAACATTTGTCTCCCTCTCTGAGACAAACTGTCTCCCTCCGGGAGACAACCTTTGTCTCCCTCCGGGAGACAACCTTGTCTCCCTCCGGGAGACAACCTTTGTCTCCCTCCGGGAGACAACATATGTCTCCCTCCGGGAGACAACCTTTGTCTCCGTCCGGGAGACAACATTTGTCTCCCTCCGGGAGACAACCTTTGTCTCCCTCCGGGAGACAACCTTTGTCTCCCTCCGGGAGGCAACATATGTCTCCCTCGGGGAGACAACCTTTGTCTCCGTCTATGAGACAAACTGTCTCCCTCCGGGAGACAACCTTTGTCTCCGTCTATGAGACAAACTGTCTCCCTCCGGGAGACAACCTTTGTCTCCCTCCGGGAGACAACATTTGTCTCCCTCCGGGAGACAACCTTTGTCTCCCTCCGGGAGACAACCTTTGTCTCCCTCCGGGAGACAACATTTGTCTCCCTCCGGGAGACAAAATTTGTCTCCCTCTATGAGACAAACTGTCTCCCTCCGGGAGACAATCTTTGTCTCCCTCCGGGAGACAACCTTTCTCTCCCTCCGGGAGACAACATTTGTCTCCCTCTATGAGACAAACTTTCTCCCTCCGGGAGACAACATTTGTCTCCCTCTATGAGACAAACTGTCTCCCTCCGGGAGACAACCTTTGTCTCCCTCCAGGAGACAACATTTGTCTCCCTCTGGGAGACAACCTTTGTCTCCCTCCGGGAGACAACATTTGTCTCCCTCCGGGAGACAACCTTTGTCTCCCTCTATGAGACAACCTTTGTCTCCGTCCGGGAGACAACATTTGTCTCCCTCCGGGAGACAACCTTTGTCTCCCTCCGGGAGACAACATTTGTCTCCCTCTGGGAGACAACCTTTGTCTCCCTCCGGGAGACAACATTTGTCTCCCTCCGGGAGACAACATTTGTCTCCCTCTCTGAGACAAACTGTCTCCCTCCGGGAGACAACCTTTGTCTCCCTCCGGGAGACAACCTTGTCTCCCTCCGGGAGACAACCTTTGTCTCCCTCCGGGAGACAACATATGTCTCCCTCCGGGAGACAACCTTTGTCTCCCTCTATGAGACAACCTTTGTCTCCCTCCGGGAGACAACATTTGTCTCCCTCCGGGAGACAACCTTTGTCTCCCTCCGGGAGACAATCTTTGTCTCCCTCCGGGAGACAACCTTTGTCTCCCTCCAGGAGACAACCTTTGTCTCCCTCCGGGAGACAACATTTGTCTCCCTCCGGGAGACAACATTTGTCTCCCTCTATGAGACAAACTGTCTCCTTCCGGGAGACAACCTTTGTCTCCTTCCGGGAGACAACCTTTGTCTCCCTCCGGGAGACAACATATGTCTCCCTCCGGGAGACAACCTTTGTCTCCGTCTATGAGACAAACTGTCTCCCTCCGGGAGACAACCTTTGTCTCAGTCTATGAGACAAACTGTCTCCCTCCGGGAGACAACCTTTGTCTCCCTCCGGGAGACGACGTTTGTCTCCCTCCGGGAGACAACATTTGTCTCCCTCTATGAGACAAACTGTCTCCCTCCGGGAGACAACCTTTGTCTCCCTCTGGGAGACAACATTTGTCTCCCTCTCTGAGACAAACTGTCTCCCTCCGGGAGACAACCTTTGTCTCCCTCTATGAGACAACCTTTGTCTCCGTCCGGGAGACAACATTTGTCTCCCTCCGGGAGACAACCTTTGTCTCCCTCCGGGAGACAACATTTGTCTCCCTCTGGGAGACAACCTTTGTCTCCCTCCGGGAGACAACATTTGTCTCCCTCCGGGAGACAACATTTGTCTCCCTCCGGGAGACAACCTTTGTCTCCCTCCGGGAGACAACCTTTGTCTCCCTCCGGGAGACAACCTTTGTCTCCCTCCGGGAGACAACATTTGTCTCCCTCTGGGAGACAACCTTTGTCTCCCTCCGAGAGACAACATTTGTCTCCCTCCGGGAGACAACCTTTGTCTCACTCTATGAGACAACCTTTGTCTCCGTCCGGGAGACAACATTTGTCTCCCTCCGGGAGACAACCTTTGTCTCCCTCCGGGAGACAACATTTGTCTCCCTCTGGGAGACAACCTTTGTCTCCCTCCGGGAGACAACATTTGTCTCCCTCTGGGAGACAACCTTTGTCTCCCTCCGGGAGACAACATTTGTCTCCCTCCGGGAGACAACATTTGTCTCCCTCTCTGAGACAAACTGTCTCCCTCCGGGAGACAACCTTTGTCTCCCTCCGGGAGACAATCTTTGTCTTCCTCCGGGAGACAACCTTTGTCTCCCTCCAGGAGACAACCTTTGTCTCCCTCCGGGAGACAACATTTGTCTCCCTCCGGGAGACAACATTTGTCTCCCTCTATGAGACAAACTGTCTCCTTCCGGGAGACAACCTTTGTCTCCCTCCGGGAGACAACCTTTGTCTCCCTCCGGGAGACAACATATGTCTCCCTCCGGGAGACAACCTTTGTCTCCGTCTATGAGACAAACTGTCTCCCTCCGGGAGACAACCTTTGTCTCCGTCTATGAGACAAACTGTCTCCCTCCGGGAGACAACCTTTGTCTCCCTCCGGGAGACAACATTTGTCTCCCTCCGGGAGACAACATTTGTCTCCCTCTATGAGACAAACTGTCTCCCTCCGGGAGACAACCTTTGTCTCCCTCTGGGAGACAACATTTGTCTCCCTCTCTGAGACAAACTGTCTCCCTCCGGGAGACAACCTTTGTCACCCTCCGGGTACAACCTTTGTCTCCCTCCGGGAGACAACATATGTCTTCCTCCGGGAGACAACCTTTGTCTCCCTCTATGAGACAACCTTTGTCTCCGTCCGGGAGACAACATTTGTCTCCCTCCGGGAGACAACCTTTGTCTCCCTCCGGGAGACAACCTTTGTCTCCCTCCGGGAGACAACATATGTCTCCCTCGGGGAGACAACCTTTGTCTCCGTCTATGAGACAAACTGTCTCCCTCCGGGAGACAACCTTTGTCTCCGTCTATGAGACAAACTGTCTCCCTCCGGGAGACAACCTTTGTCTCCCTCCGGGAGACAACCTTTGTCTCCCTCTCTGAGACAAACTGTCTCCCTCCGGGAGACAACCTTTGTCTCCCTCCGGGTACAACCTTTGTCTCCCTCCGGGAGACAACCTTTGTCTCCCTCCGGGAGACAACATTTGTCTCCCTCCGGGAGACAACCTTTGTCTCCCTCCGGGAGAAAACATTTGTCTCCCTCTATGAGACAAACTGTCTCCCTCCGGGAGACAACCTTTGTCTCCCTCCGGGAGACAACCTTTGTCTCCCTCCGGGAGACAACCTTTGTCTCCCTGCGGGAGACAACATATGTCTCCCTCCGGGAGACAACCTTTTTCTCCCTCTATGAGACAAACTGTCTCCCTCCTGGAGACAACCTTTGTCTCCCTCCGGGAGACAACATTTGTCTCCCTCTGGGAGACAACCTTTGTCTCCCTCCGGGAGACAACATTTGTCTCCCTCCGGGAGACAACATTTGTCTCCCTCTCTGAGACAAACTGTCTCCCTCCGGGAGACAACCTTTGTCTCCCTCCGGGAGACAACCTTTGTCTCCCTCTATGAGACAACCTTTGTCTCCGTCCGGGAGAAAACATTTGTCTCCCTCCGGGAGACAACCTTTGTCTCCCTCTATGAGACAACCTTTGTCTCCGTCTATGAGACAAACTGTCTCCCTCCGGGAGACAACCTTTGTCTCCCTCCGGGAGACAACATTTGTCTCCCTCCGGGAGACAACATTTGTCTCCCTCTATGAGACAAACTGTCTCCCTCCGGGAGACAACCTTTGTCTCCCTCCGGGAGACAACATTTGTCTCCCTCTATGAGACAAACTGTCTCCCTCCGGGAAACAACCTTTGTCTCCCTCTGGGAGACAACATTTGTCTCCCTCTCTGAGACAAACTGTCTCCCTCCGGGAGACAACCTTTGTCTCCCTCCGGGTACAACCTTTGTCTCCCTCCGGGAGACAACATATGTCTCCCTCCGGGAGACAACCTTTGTCTCCCTCTATGAGACAACCTTTGTCTCCGTCCGGGAGACAACATTTGTCTCTCTCCGGGAGACAACCTTTGTCTCCCTCCGGGAGACAACCTTTGTCTCCCTCCGGGAGACAACATATGTCTCCCTCGGGGAGACAACCTTTGTCTCCGTCTATGAGACAAACTGTCTCCCTCCGGGAGACAACCTTTGTCTCCGTCTATGAGACAAACTGTCTCCCTCCGGGAGACAACCTTTGTCTCCCTCCGGGAGACAACATTTGTCTCCCTCCGGGAGACAACCTTTGTCTCCCTCCGGGAGACAACCTTTGTCTCCCTACGGGAGACAACATATGTCTCCCTCCGGGAGACAACATTTGTCTCCCTCATGGAGACAACAATTGTCTCCCTCTATGAGAAAAACTGTCTCCCTCCGGGAGACAACCTTTGTCTCCCTCCGGGAGACAACATTTGTCTCCCTCCGGGAGACAACCTTTGTCTCCCGGAGACAACATATGTCTCCCTCCGGGAGACAACCTTTGTCTCCGTCTATGAGACAAACTGTCTCCCTCCGGGAGACAACCTTTGTCTCCGTCTATGAGACAAACTGTCTCCCTCCGGGAGACAACCTTTGTCTCCCTCCGGGAGACAACATTTGTCTCCCTCCGGGAGACAACATTTGTCTCCCTCTATGAGACAAACTGTCTCCCTCCGGGAGACAACATTTGTCTCCCTCCTGGAGACAACCTTTGTCTCCCTCCGGGAGACAAAATTTGTCTCCCTCCGGGAGACAACCTTTGTCTCCCTCCGGGAGACAACATTTGTCTCCCTCCGGGAGACAACCTTTGTCTCCCTCCGGGAGACAACCTTTGTCTCCCTCCGGGAGACAACATTTGTCTCCCTCCGGGAGACAACATTTGTCTCCCTCCGGGAGACAACATATTTCTCCCTCCGGGAGACAACATTTGTCTCCCTCCGGGAGACAACATTTGTCTCCCTCTATGAGACAAACTGTCACCCTCCGGGAGACAACATTTGTCTCCCTCCGGGAGACAACCTTTGTCTCCCTCCGGGAGACAACATTTGTCTCCCTCCGGGAGACAACTTTTGTCTCCCTCTATGAGACAAACTGTCTCCCTCCGGGAGACAACATATGTCTCCCTCCGCGAGACAACCTTTGTCTCCCTCCGGGAGACAACCTTTGTCTCCCTCCGGGAGACAACATTTGTCTCCCTCCGGGAGACAACATTTGTCTCCCTCCGTGAGACAACCTTTGTCTCCCTCCGGGAGACATCATTTGTCTCCCTCCGGGAGACAACCTTTGTCTCCCTCCGGGACAAAGTACGACAACATTTGTCTCCCTCTATGAGACAAACTGTCTCCCTCCGGGAGACAACATTTGTCTCCCTCCTGGAGACAACCTTTGTCTCCCTCCGGGAGACAAAATTTGTCTCCCTCCGGGAGACAACCTTTGTCTCCCTCCGGGAGACAACCTTTGTCTCCCTCCGGGAGACAACATTTGTCTCCCTCCGGGAAACAACATTTGTCTCCCTCCGTGAGACAACCTTTGTCTCCCTCCGGGAGACATCATTTGTCTCCCTCCGGGAGACAACCTTTGTCTCCCTCCGGGAGACAAACTTTGTCTCCCTCCGGGAGACAACCTTTGTCTTCCTCCGGGAGACAACCTTTGTCTCCCTCCGGGAGACAACATTTGTCTCCCTCCGGGAGACAACATATGTCTCCCTCCGGGAGACAACATTTGTCTCCCACCGGGAGACAACCTTTGTCTCCCTCCGGGAGACAACATATTTCTCCCTCCGGGAGACAACATTTGTCTCCTTCCGGGAGACAACATTTGTCTCCCTCTATGAGACAAACTGTCACCCTCCGGGAGACAACATTTGTCTCCCTCCGGGAGACAACCTTTGTCTCCATCCGGGAGACAACATTTGTCTCCCTCCGGGAGACAACATTTGTCTCCCTCTATGAGACAAACTGTCTCCCTCCGGGAGACAACATATGTCTCCCTCCGCGAGACAACCTTTGTCTCCCTCCGGGAGACAACCTTTGTCTCCCTCCGGGAGAGAACATTTGTCTTCCTCCGGGAGACAACATTTGCCTCCCTCCGGGAGACAACATTTGTCTCCCTCCGGGAGACAACATTTGTCTCCCTCCGAGAGACAACCTATGTCTCCCTCCGGGAGACAACCTTTGTTTCCCTCCGGGAGACAACATTTGTCTCCCTCCGGGAGACAACATTTGTCTTCTTCCGGGAGACAACATTTGTCTCCCTCTATGAGACAAACTGTCTCCCTCCGGGAGACAACATTTGTCTCCCTCTATGAGATAAACTGTCTCCCTCCGGGAGACAACATATGTCTCCCTCCGGGAGACAACATTTGTCTCCCTCCGGGAGACAACTTTTGTCTTCCTCCGGGAGACAACATTTGCCTCCCTCCGGGAGACAACATTTGTCTCCCTCCGGGAGACAACATTTGTCTCCCTCCGGGAGACAACATATGTCTCCCTCCGGGAGACAACCTTTGTCTCCCTCCGGGAGAGAACATTTGTCTTCCTCCGGGAGACAACATTTGCCTCCCTCCGGGAGACAACATTTGTCTCCCTCCGGGAGACAACATTTGTCTCCCTCCGAGAGACAACCTATGTCTCCCTCCGTGAGACAACCTTTGTTTCCCTCCGGGAGACAACATTTGTCTCCCTCCGGGAGACAACATTTGTCTTCTTCCGGGAGACAACATTTGTCTCCCTCTATGAGACAAACTGTCTCCCTCCGGGAGACAACATTTGTCTCCCTCTATGAGATAAACTGTCTCCCTCCGGGAGACAACATATGTCTCCCTCCGGGAGACAACATTTGTCTCCCTCCGGGAGACAACATTTGTCTTCCTCCGGGAGACAACATTTGCCTCCCTCCGGGAGACAACATTTGTCTCCCTCCGGGAGACAACATTTGTCTCCCTCCGGGAGACAACATATGTCTCCCTCCGGGAGACAACATTTGTCTCCCACCGGGAGACAACCTTTGTCTCCCTCCGGGAGACAACATATTTCTCCCTCCGGGAGACAACATTTGTCTCCTTCCGGGAGACAACATTTGTCTCCCTCTATGAGACAAACTGTCACCCTCCGGGAGACAACATTTGTCTCCCTCCGGGAGACAACCTTTGTCTCCATCCGGGAGACAACATTTGTCTCCCTCCGGGAGACAACATTTGTCTCCCTCTATGAGACAAACTGTCTCCCTCCGGGAGACAACATATGTCTCCCTCCGCGAGACAACCTTTGTCTCCCTCCGGGAGACAACCTTTGTCTCCCTCCGGGAGAGAACATTTGTCTTCCTCCGGGAGACAACATTTGCCTCCCTCCGGGAGACAACATTTGTCTCCCTCCGGGAGACAACATTTGTCTCCCTCCGAGAGACAACCTATGTCTCCCTCCGGGAGACAACCTTTGTTTCCCTCCGGGAGACAACATTTGTCTCCCTCCGGGAGACAACATTTGTCTTCTTCCGGGAGACAACATTTGTCTCCCTCCGGGAGACAACATTTGTCTCCCTCTATGAGACAAACTGTCTCCCTCCGGGAGACAACATTTGTCTCCCTCTATGAGATAAACTGTCTCCCTCCGGGAGACAAAATATGTCTCCCTCCGGGAGACAACATTTGTCTCCCTCCGGGAGACAACATTTGTCTCCCTCCGGGAGACAACATTTCTCTCCCTCCGGGAGACAACATTTGTCTCCCTCCGAGAGACAACCTATGTCTCCCTCCGGGAGACAACCTTTGTTTCCCTCCGGGAGACAACATTTGTCTCCCTCCGGGAGACAACATTTGTCTTCCTCCGGGAGACAACATTTGTCTCCCTCCGGGAGACAACATTTGTCTCCCTCTATGAGACAAACTGTCTCCCTCCGGGAGACAACATATGTCTCCCTCCGGGAGACAACCTTTGTCTCCCTCCGGGAGACAACCTTTGTCTCCCTCCGGGAGACAACCTTTGTCTCCCTCCGGGCGACAACATTTGTCTTCCTCCGGGAGACAACATTTGTCTCCCTCCGGGAGACAACATTTGTCTCCCTCCGGGAGACAACATTTGTCTCCCTCCGAGAGACAACCTATGTCTCCCTCCGGGAGACAACCTTTGTTTCCCTCCGGGAGACAACATTTGTCTCCCTCCGGGAGACAACATTTGTCTCCCTCCGGGAGACAACCTTTGTCTTCCTCCGGGAGACAACCTTTGTCTCCCTCCGGGAGACAACATTTGTCTCCCTCCGGGAGACAACATATGTCTCCCTCCGGGAGACAACATTTGTCTCCCACCGGGAGACAACCTTTGTCTCCCTCCGGGAGACAACATTTGTCTCCCTCCGGGAGAAAACATTTGTCTCCCTCTCTGAGACAAACTGTCTCCCTCCGGGAGACAACCTTTGTCTCCCTCCGGGAGACAATCTTTGTCTCCCTCCGGGAGACAACATATGTCTCCCTCCGGGAGACAAACTTTGTCTCCCTCTATGAAACAACCTTTGTCTCCCTCCGGGAGACAACATTTGTCTCCCTCCGGGAGACAACCTTTGTCTCCCTCCGGGAGACAAACTTTGTCTCCCTCCGGGAGACAACCTTTGTCTCCCTCCGGGAGACAACCTTTGTCTCCCTCCGGGAGACAACATTTGTCTCCCTCCGGGAGACAACATTTGTCTCCCTCCGGGAGACAACATTTGTCTCCCTCCGAGAGACAACCGATGTCTCCCTCCGGGAGACAACCTTTGTTTCCCTCCGGGAGACAACATTTGTCTCCCTCCGGGAGACAACATTTGTCTCCCTCCGGGAGACAACCTTTGTCTTCCTCCGGGAGACAACCTTTGTCTCCCTCCGGGAGACAACATTTGTCTCCCTCTATGAGACAAACTGTCTTCCTTTCGGGAGACAACATTTGTCTCCCTCCTGGAGACAACCTTTGTCTCCCTCCGGGAGACAAAATTTGTCTCCCTCCGGGAGACAACATTTGTCTCCCTCCGGGAGACAACATTTGTCTTCCTCCGGGAGACAACATTTGTCTCCCTCCGGGAGACAACATTTGTCTCCCTCCGGGAGACAACATTTGTCTCCCTCCGAGAGACAACCTATGTCTCCCTCCGGGAGACAACCTTTGTTTCCCTCCGGGAGACAACATTTGTCTCCCTCCGGGAGACAACATTTGTCTCCCTCCGGGAGACAACCTTTGTCTTCCTCCGGGAGACAACCTTTGTCTCCCTCCGGGAGACAACATTTGTCTCCCTCCGGGAGACAACATATGTCTCCCTCCGGGAGACAACATTTGTCTCCCACCGGGAGACAACCTTTGTCTCCCTCCGGGAGACAACATTTGTCTCCCTCCGGGAGACAACATTTGTCTCCCTCTCTGAGACAAACTGTCTCCCTCCGGGAGACAACCTTTGTCTCCCTCCGGGAGACAATCTTTGTCTCCCTCCGGGAGACAACATATGTCTCCCTCCGGGAGACAACCTTTGTCTCCCTCTATGAAACAACCTTTGTCTCCCTCCGGGAGACAACATTTGTCTCCCTCCGGGAGACAACCTTTGTCTCCCTCCGGGAGACAAACTTTGTCTCCCTCCGGGAGACAACCTTTGTCTCCCTCCGGGAGACAACCTTTGTCTCCCTCCGGGAGACAACATTTGTCTCCCTCCGGGAGACAACATTTGTCTCCCTCTATGAGACAAACTGTCTCCCTCCGGGAGACAACCTTTGTCTCCCTCCGGGAGACAACCTTTGTCTCCCTCCGGGAGACAACATATGTCTCCCTCCGGGAGACAACCTTTGTCTCCGTCTATGAGACAAACTGTCTCCCTCCGGGAGACAACCTTTGTCTCCGTCTATGAGACAAACTGTCTCCCTCCGGGAGACAACCTTTGTCTCCCTCCGGGAGACAACATTTGTCTCCCTCCGGGAGACAACATTTGTCTCCCTCTATGAGACAAACTGTCTCCCTCCGGGAGACAACATTTGTCTCCCTCCTGGAGACAACCTTTGTCTCCCTCCGGGAGACAAAATTTGTCTCCCTCCGGGAGACAACTTTTGTCTCCCTCTATGAGACAAACTGTCTCCCTCCGGGAGACAACATATGTCTCCCTCCGCGAGACAACCTTTGTCTCCCTCCGGGAGACAAACTTTGTCTCCCTCCGGGAGAGAACATTTGTCTTCCTCCGGGAGACAACATTTGCCTCCCTCCGGGAGACAACATTTGTCTCCCTCCGGGAGACAACATTTGTCTCCCTCCGAGAGACAACCTATGTCTCCCTCCGGGAGACAACCTTTGTTTCCCTCCGGGAGACAACATTTGTCTCCCTCCGGGAGACAACATTTGTCTTCTTCCGGGAGACAACATTTGTCTCCCTCCGGGAGACAACATTTGTCTCCCTCTATGAGACAAACTGTCTCCCTCCGGGAGACAACATTTGTCTCCCTCTATGAGATAAACTGTCTCCCTCCGGGAGACAACATATGTCTCCCTCCGGGAGACAACATTTGTCTCCCTCCGGGAGACAACATTTGTCTCCCTCCGGGAGACAACATTTGTCTCCCTCCGAGAGACAACCTATGTCTCCCTCCGGGAGACAACCTTTGTTTCCCTCCGGGAGACAACATTTGTCTCCCTCCGGGAGACAACATTTGTCTTCCTCCGGGAGACAACATTTGTCTCCCTCCGGGAGACAACATTTGTCTCCCTCTATGAGACAAACTGTCTCCCTCCGGGAGACAACATATGTCTCCCTCCGGGAGACAACCTTTGTCTCCCTCCGGGAGACAACCTTTGTCTCCCTCCGGGAGACAACCTTTGTCTCCCTCCGGGAGACAACATTTGTCTTCCTCCGGGAGACAACATTTGTCTCCCTCCGGGAGACAACATTTGTCTCCCTCCGGGAGACAACATTTGTCTCCCTCCGAGAGACAACCTATGTCTCCCTCCGGGAGACAACCTTTGTTTCCCTCCGGGAGACAACATTTGTCTCCCTCCGGGAGACAACATTTGTCTCCCACCGGGAGACAACCTTTGTCTCCCTCCGGGAGACAACATTTGTCTCCCTCCGGGAGAAAACATTTGTCTCCCTCTCTGAGACAAACTGTCTCCCTCCGGGAGACAACCTTTGTCTCCCTCCGGGAGACAATCTTTGTCTCCCTCCGGGAGACAACATATGTCTCCCTCCGGGAGACAACCTTTGTCTCCCTCTATGAAACAACCTTTGTCTCCCTCCGGGAGACAACATTTGTCTCCCTCCGGGAGACAACCTTTGTCTCCCTCCGGGAGACAAACTTTGTCTCCCTCCGGGAGACAACCTTTGTCTCCCTCCGGGAGACAACCTTTGTCTCCCTCCGGGAGACAACATTTGTCTCCCTCCGGGAGACAACATTTGTCTCCTTCCGGGAGACAACATTTGTCTCCCTCCGAGAGACAACCTATGTCTCCCTCCGGGAGACAACCTTTGTTTCCCTCCGGGAGACAACATTTGTCTCCCTCCGGGAGACAACATTTGTCTCCCTCCGGGAGACAACATTTGTCTCCCTCCGGGAGACAACCTTTGTCTTCCTCCGGGAGACAACCTTTGTCTCCCTCCGGGAGACAACATTTGTCTCCCTCTATGAGACAAACTGTCTCCCTCCGGGAGACAACATTTGTCTCCCTCCTGGAGACAACCTTTGTCTCCCTCCGGGAGACAAAATTTGTCTCCCTCCGGGAGACAACCTTTGTCTCCCTCCGGGAGACAACATTTGTCTTCCTCCGGGAGACAACATTTGTCTCCCTCCGGGAGACAACATTTGTCTCCCTCCGGGAGACAACATTTGTCTCCCTCCGAGAGACAACCTATGTCTCCCTCCGGGAGACAACCTTTGTTTCCCTCCGGGAGACAACATTTGTCTCCCTCCGGGAGACAACATTTGTCTCCCTCCGGGAGACAACCTTTGTCTTCCTCCGGGAGACAACCTTTGTCTCCCTCCGGGAGACAACATTTGTCTCCCTCCGGGAGACAACATATGTCTCCCTCCGGGAGACAACATTTGTCTCCCACCGGGAGACAACCTTTGTCTCCCTCCGGGAGACAACATTTGTCTCCCTCCGGGAGACAACATTTGTCTCCCTCTCTGAGACAAACTGTCTCCCTCCGGGAGACAACCTTTGTCTCCCTCCGGGAGACAACCTTTGTCTCCCTCTATGAAACAACCTTTGTCTCCCTCCGGGAGACAACATTTGTCTCCCTCCGGGAGACAACCTTTGTCTCCCTCTGGGAGACAAACTTTGTCTCCCTCCGGGAGACAACCTTTGTCTCCCTCCGGGAGACAACATTTGTCTTCCTCCGGGAGACAACATTTGTCTCCCTCCGGGAGACAACATTTGTCTCCCTCCGGGAGACAACATTTGTCTCCCTCCGAGAGACAACCTATGTCTCCCTCCGGGAGACAACCTTTGTTTCCCTCCGGGAGACAACATTTGTCTCCCTCCGGGAGACAACATTTGTCTCCCTCCGGGAGACAACCTTTGTCTTCCTCCGGGAGACAACCTTTGTCTCCCTCCGGGAGACAACATTTGTCTCCCTCCGGGAGACAACATATGTCTCCCTCCGGGAGACAACATTTGTCTCCCACCGGGAGACAACCTTTGTCTCCCTCGGGGAGACAACATTTGTCTCCCTCCGGGAGACAACATTTGTCTCCCTCCGGGAGACAACCTTTGTCTTCCTCCGGGAGACAACCTTTGTCTCCCTCCGGGAGACAACATTTGTCTCCCTCCGGGAGACAACATATGTCTCCCTCCGGGAGACAACATTTGTCTCCCACCGGGAGACAACCTTTGTCTCCCTCCGGGAGACAACATTTGTCTCCCTCCGGGAGACAACATTTGTCTCCCTCTCTGAGACAAACTGTCTCCCTCCGGGAGACAACCTTTGTCTCCCTCTATGAAACAACCTTTGTCTCCCTCCGGGAGACAACATTTGTCTCCCTCCGGGAGACAACCTTTGTCTCCCTCCGGGAGACAAACTTTGTCTCCCTCCGGGAGACAACCTTTGTCTCCCTCCGGGAGACAACCTTTGTCTCCCTCCGGGAGACAACATTTGTCTCCCTCCGGGAGACAACATTTGTCTCCCTCCGAGAGACAACCTATGTCTCCCTCCGGGAGACAACCTTTGTTTCCCTCCGGGAGACAACCTTTGTCTCCCTCCGGGAGACAACCTTTGTCTCCCTCCGGGAGACAACCTTTGTCTCCCTCCGGGAGACAACCTTTGTCTCCCTCCGGGAGACAACCTTTGTCTCCCTCCGGGAGACAACATTTGTCTTTCTCCGGGAGACAACATTTGTCTCCCTCCGGGAGACAACATTTGTCTCCCTCCGGGAGACAACATTTGTCTCCCTCCGAGAGACAACCTATGTCTCCCTCCGGGAGACAACCTTTGTTTCCCTCCGGGAGACAACATTTGTCTCCCTCCGGGAGACAACATTTGTCTCCCTCCGGGAGACAACCTTTGTCTCCCGGAGACAACATATGTCTCCCTCCGGGAGACAACCTTTGTCTCCGTCTATGAGACAAACTGTCTCCCTCCGGGAGAAAACCTTTGTCTCCGTCTATGAGACAAACTGTCTCCCTCCGGGAGACATTCTTTGTCTCCCTCCGGGAGACAACATTTGTCTCCCTCCGGGAGACAACATTTGTCTCCCTCTATGAGACAAACTGTCTCCCTCCGGGAGACAACATTTGTCTCCCTCCTGGAGACAACCTTTGTCTCCCTCCGGGAGACAAAATTTGTCTCCCTCCGGGAGACAACCTTTGTCTCCCTCCGGGAGACAACATTTGTCTCCCTCCGGGAGACAACCTTTGTCTCCCTCCGGGAGACAACCTTTGTCTCCCTCCGGGAGACAACATTTGTCTCCCTCCGGGAGACAACATTTGTCTCCCTCCGTGAGACAACCTTTGTCTCCCTCCGGGAGACATCATTTGTCTCCCTCCGGGAGACAACCTTTGTCTCCCTCCGGGACACAGTACGACAACATTTGTCTCCCTCTATGAGACAAACTGTCTCCCTCCGGGAGACAACATTTGTCTCCCTCCTGGAGACAACCTTTGTCTCCCTCCGGGAGACAAAATTTGTCTCCCTCCGGGAGACAACCTTTGTCTCCCTCCGGGAGACAACATTTGTCTCCCTCCGGGAGACAACCTTTGTCTCCCTCCGGGAGACAACCTTTGTCTCCCTCCGGGAGACAACATTTGTCTCCCTCCGGGAAACAACATTTGTCTCCCTCCGTGAGACAACCTTTGTCTCCCTCCGGGAGACATCATTTGTCTCCCTCCGGGAGACAACCTTTGTCTCCCTCCGGGAGACAAACTTTGTCTCCCTCCGGGAGACAACCTTTGTCTTCCTCCGGGAGACAACCTTTGTCTCCCTCCGGGAGACAACATTTGTCTCCCTCCGGGAGACAACATATGTCTCCCTCCGGGAGACAACATTTGTCTCCCACCGGGAGACAACCTTTGTCTCCCTCCGGGAGACAACATATTTCTCCCTCCGGGAGACAACATTTGTCTCCCTCCGGGAGACAACATTTGTCTCCCTCTATGAGACAAACTGTCACCCTCCGGGAGACAACATTTGTCTCCCTCCGGGAGACAACCTTTGTCTCCCTCCGGGAGACAACATTTGTCTCCCTCCGGGAGACAACATTTGTCTCCCTCTATGAGACAAACTGTCTCCCTCCGGGAGACAACATATGTCTCCCTCCGCGAGACAACCTTTGTCTCCCTCCGGGAGACAACCTTTGTCTCCCTCCGGGAGACAACATTTGTCTCCCTCCGGGAGACAACATTTGTCTCCCTCCGTGAGACAACCTTTGTCTCCCTCCGGGAGACATCATTTGTCTCCCTCCGGGAGACAACCTTTGTCTCCCTCCGGGACAAAGTACGACAACATTTGTCTCCCTCTATGAGACAAACTGTCTCCCTCCGGGAAACAACATTTGTCTCCCTCCGTGAGACAACCTTTGTCTCCCTCCGGGAAACAACATTTGTCTCCCTCCGTGAGACAACCTTTGTCTCCCTCCGGGAGACATCATTTGTCTCCCTCCGGGAGACAACCTTTGTCTCCCTCCGGGAGACAAACTTTGTCACCCTCCGGGAGACAACCTTTGTCTTCCTCCGGGAGACAACCTTTGTCTCCCTCCGGGAGACAACATTTGTCTCCCTCCGGGAGACAACATATGTCTCCCTCCGGGAGACAACATTTGTCTCCCACCGGGAGACAACCTTTGTCTCCCTCCGGGAGACAACATATTTCTCCCTCCGGGAGACAACATTTGTCTCCTTCCGGGAGACAACATTTGTCTCCCTCTATGAGACAAACTGTCACCCTCCGGGAGACAACATTTGTCTCCCTCCGGGAGACAACCTTTGTCTCCATCCGGGAGACAACATTTGTCTCCCTCCGGGAGACAACATTTGTCTCCCTCTATGAGACAAACTGTCTCCCTCCGGGAGACAACATATGTCTCCCTCCGCGAGACAACCTTTGTCTCCCTCCGGGAGACAACCTTTGTCTCCCTCCGGGAGAGAACATTTGTCTTCCTCCGGGAGACAACATTTGCCTCCCTCCGGGAGACAACATTTGTCTCCCTCCGGGAGACAACATTTGTCTCCCTCCGAGAGACAACCTATGTCTCCCTCCGGGAGACAACCTTTGTTTCCCTCCGGGAGACAACATTTGTCTCCCTCCGGGAGACAACATTTGTCTTCTTCCGGGAGACAACATTTGTCTCCCTCCGGGAGACAACATTTGTCTCCCTCTATGAGACAAACTGTCTCCCTCCGGGAGACAACATTTGTCTCCCTCTATGAGATAAACTGTCTCCCTCCGGGAGACAACATATGTCTCCCTCCGGGAGACAACATTTGTCTCCCTCCGGGAGACAACATTTGTCTCCCTCCGGGAGACAACATTTCTCTCCCTCCGGGAGACAACATTTGTCTCCCTCCGAGAGACAACCTATGTCTCCCTCCGGGAGACAACCTTTGTTTCCCTCCGGGAGACAACATTTGTCTCCCTCCGGGAGACAACATTTGTCTTCCTCCGGGAGACAACATTTGTCTCCCTCCGGGAGACAACATTTGTCTCCCTCTATGAGACAAACTGTCTCCCTCCGGGAGACAACATATGTCTCCCTCCGGGAGACAACCTTTGTCTCCCTCCGGGAGACAACCTTTGTCTCCCTCCGGGAGACAACCTTTGTCTCCCTCCGGGCGACAACATTTGTCTTCCTCCGGGAGACAACATTTGTCTCCCTCCGGGAGACAACATTTGTCTCCCTCCGGGAGACAACATTTGTCTCCCTCCGAGAGACAACCTATGTCTCCCTCCGGGAGACAACCTTTGTTTCCCTCCGGGAGACAACATTTGTCTCCCTCCGGGAGACAACATTTGTCTCCCTCCGGGAGACAACCTTTGTCTTCCTCCGGGAGACAACCTTTGTCTCCCTCCGGGAGACAACATTTGTCTCCCTCCGGGAGACAACATATGTCTCCCTCCGGGAGACAACATTTGTCTCCCACCGGGAGACAACCTTTGTCTCCCTCCGGGAGACAACATTTGTCTCCCTCCGGGAGAAAACATTTGTCTCCCTCTCTGAGACAAACTGTCTCCCTCCGGGAGACAACCTTTGTCTCCCTCCGGGAGACAATCTTTGTCTCCCTCCGGGAGACAACATATGTCTCCCTCCGGGAGACAACCTTTGTCTCCCTCTATGAAACAACCTTTGTCTCCCTCCGGGAGACAACATTTGTCTCCCTCCGGGAGACAACCTTTGTCTCCCTCCGGGAGACAAACTTTGTCTCCCTCCGGGAGACAACCTTTGTCTCCATCCGGGAGACAACATTTGTCTCCCTCCGGGAGACAACATTTGTCTCCCTCCGGGAGACAACCTTTGTCTTCCTCCGGGAGACAACCTTTGTCTCCCTCCGGGAGACAACATTTGTCTCCCTCCGGGAGACAACATATGTCTCCCTCCGGGAGACAACATTTGTCTCCCACCGGGAGACAACCTTTGTCTCCCTCCGGGAGACAACATTTGTCTCCCTCCGGGAGACAACATTTGTCTCCCTCTCTGAGACAAACTGTCTCCCTCCGGGAGACAACCTTTGTCTCCCTCCGGGAGACAACCTTTGTCTCCCTCTATGAAACAACCTTTGTCTCCCTCCGGGAGACAACATTTGTCTCCCTCCGGGAGACAACCTTTGTCTCCCTCCGGGAGACAAACTTTGTCTCCCTCCGGGAGACAACCTTTGTCTCCCTCCGGGAGACAACCTTTGTCTCCCTCCGGGAGACAACATTTGTCTCCCTCCGGGAGACAACATTTGTCTCCCTCTATGAGACAAACTGTCTCCCTCCGGGAGACAACATTTGTCTCCCTCCGGGAGACAACATTTGTCTCCCTCCGGGAGACAACATTTGTCTCCCTCCGAGAGACAACCTATGTCTCCCTCCGGGAGACAACCTTTGTTTCCCTCCGGGAGACAACATTTGTCTCCCTCCGGGAGACAACATTTGTCTTCCTCCGGGAGACAACATTTGTCTCCCTCAGGGAGACAACATTTGTCTCCCTCTATGAGACAAACTGTCTCCCTCCGGGAGACAACCTTTGTCTCCCTCCGGGAGACAACCTTTGTCTCCCTCCGGGAGACAACATTTGTCTTCCTCCGGGAGACAACATTTGTCTCCCTCCGGGAGACAACATTTGTCTCCCTCCGGGAGACAACATTTGTCTCCCTCCGAGAGACAACCTATGTCTCCCTCCGGGAGACAACCTTTGTTTCCCTCCGGGAGACAACATTTGTCTCCCTCCGGGAGACAACATTTGTCTCCCTCCGGGAGACAACCTTTGTCTTCCTCCGGGAGACAACCTTTGTCTCCCTCCGGGAGACAACATTTGTCTCCCTCCGGGAGACAACATATGTCTCCCTCCGGGAGACAACATTTGTCTCCCACCGGGAGACAACCTTTGTCTCCCTCCGGGAGACAACATTTGTCTCCCTCCGGGAGAAAACATTTGTCTCCCTCTCTGAGACAAACTGTCTCCCTCCGGGAGACAACCTTTGTCTCCCTCCGGGAGACAATCTTTGTCTCCCTCCGGGAGACAACATATGTCTCCCTCCGGGAGACAACCTTTGTCTCCCTCTATGAAACAACCTTTGTCTCCCTCCGGGAGACAACATTTGTCTCCCTCCGGGAGACAACCTTTGTCTCCCTCCGGGAGACAAACTTTGTCTCCCTCCGGGAGACAACCTTTGTCTCCCTCCGGGAGACAACCTTTGTCTCCCTCCGGGAGACAACATTTGTCTCCCTCCGGGAGACAACATTTGTCTCCCTCCGGGAGACAACATTTGTCTCCCTCCGAGAGACAACCTATGTCTCCCTCCGGGAGACAACCTTTGTTTCCCTCCGGGAGACAACATTTGTCTCCCTCCGGGAGACAACATTTGTCTCCCTCCGGGAGACAACCTTTGTCTTCCTCCGGGAGACAGCCTTTGTCTCCCTCCGGGAGACAACATTTGTCTCCCTCTATGAGACAAACTGTCTCCCTCCGGGAGACAACATTTGTCTCCCTCCTGGAGACAACCTTTGTCTCCCTCCGGGAGACAAAGTTTGTCTCCCTCCGGGAGACAACATTTGTCTCCCTCTATGAGACAAACTGTCTCCCTCCGGGAGACAACATTTGTCTCCCTCCTGGAGACAACCTTTGTCTCCCTCCGGGAGACAAAATTTGTCTCCCTCCGGGAGACAACCTTTGTCTCCCTCCGGGAGACAACATTTGTCTTCCTCCGGGAGACAACATTTGTCTCCCTCCGGGAGACAACATTTGTCTCCCTCCGGGAGACAACATTTGTCTCCCTCCGAGAGACAACCTATGTCTCCCTCCGGGAGACAACCTTTGTTTCCCTCCGGGAGACAACATTTGTCTCCCTCCGGGAGACAACATTTGTCTCCCTCCGGGAGACAACCTTTGTCTTCCTCCGGGAGACAACCTTTGTCTCCCTCCGGGAGACAACATTTGTCTCCCTCCGGGAGACAACATATGTCTCCCTCCGGGAGACAACATTTGTCTCCCACCGGGAGACAACCTTTGTCTCCCTCCGGGAGACAACATTTGTCTCCCTCCGGGAGACAACATTTGTCTCCCTCTCTGAGACAAACTGTCTCCCTCCGGGAGACAACCTTTGTCTCCCTCCGGGAGACAACCTTTGTCTCCCTCCGGGAGACAACCTTTGTCTCCCTCCGGGCGACAACATTTGTCTTCCTCCGGGAGACAACATTTGTCTCCCTCCGGGAGACAACATTTGTCTCCCTCCGAGAGACAACCTATGTCTCCCTCCGGGAGACAACCTTTGTTTCCCTCCGGGAGACAACATTTGTCTCCCTCCGGGAGACAACATTTGTCTCCCTCCGGGAGACAACCTTTGTCTTCCTCCGGGAGACAACCTTTGTCTCCCTCCGGGAGACAACATTTGTCTCCCTCCGGGAGACAACATATGTCTCCCTCCGGGAGACAACATTTGTCTCCCACCGGGAGACAACCTTTGTCTCCCTCCGGGAGACAACATTTGTCTCCCTCCGGGAGAAAACATTTGTCTCCCTCTCTGAGACAAACTGTCTCCCTCCGGGAGACAACCTTTGTCTCCCTCCGGGAGACAATCTTTGTCTCCCTCCGGGAGACAACATATGTCTCCCTCCGGGAGACAACCTTTGTCTCCCTCTATGAAACAACCTTTGTCTCCCTCCGGGAGACAACATTTGTCTCCCTCCGGGAGACAACCTTTGTCTCCCTCCGGGAGACAAACTTTGTCTCCCTCCGGGAGACAACCTTTGTCTCCATCCGGGAGACAACATTTGTCTCCCTCCGGGAGACAACATTTGTCTCCCTCCGGGAGACAAATTTTGTCTTCCTCCGGGAGACAACCTTTGTCTCCCTCCGGGAGACAACATTTGTCTCCCTCCGGGAGACAACATATGTCTCCCTCCGGGAGACAACATTTGTCTCCCACCGGGAGACAACCTTTGTCTCCCTCCGGGAGACAACATTTGTCTCCCTCCGGGAGACAACATTTGTCTCCCTCTCTGAGACAAACTGTCTCCCTCCGGGAGACAACCTTTGTCTCCCTCCGGGAGACAACCTTTGTCTCCCTCTATGAAACAACCTTTGTCTCCCTCCGGGAGACAACATTTGTCTCCCTCCGGGAGACAACCTTTGTCTCCCTCCGGGAGACAAACTTTGTCTCCCTCCGGGAGACAACCTTTGTCTCCCTCCGGGAGACAACCTTTGTCTCCCTCCGGGAGACAACATTTGTCTCCCTCCGGGAGACAACATTTGTCTCCCTCTATGAGACAAACTGTCTCCCTCCGGGAGACAACATTTGTCTCCCTCCGGGAGACAACATTTGTCTCCCTCCGGGAGACAACATTTGTCTCCCTCCGAGAGACAACCTATGTCTCCCTCCGGGAGACAACCTTTGTTTCCCTCCGGGAGACAACATTTGTCTCCCTCCGGGAGACAACATTTGTCTTCCTCCGGGAGACAACATTTGTCTCCCTCAGGGAGACAACATTTGTCTCCCTCTATGAGACAAACTGTCTCCCTCCGGGAGACAACCTTTGTCTCCCTCCGGGAGACAACCTTTGTCTCCCTCCGGGAGACAACCTTTGTCTCCCTCCGGGAGACAACATTTGTCTTCCTCCGGGAGACAACATTTGTCTCCCTCCGGGAGACAACATTTGTCTCCCTCCGGGAGACAACATTTGTCTCCCTCCGAGAGACAACCTATGTCTCCCTCCGGGAGACAACCTTTGTTTCCCTCCGGGAGACAACATTTGTCTCCCTCCGGGAGACAACATTTGTCTCCCTCCGGGAGACAACCTTTGTCTTCCTCCGGGAGACAACCTTTGTCTCCCTCCGGGAGACAACATTTGTCTCCCTCCGGGAGACAACATATGTCTCCCTCCGGGAGACAACATTTGTCTCCCACCGGGAGACAACCTTTGTCTCCCTCCGGGAGACAACATTTGTCTCCCTCCGGGAGAAAACATTTGTCTCCCTCTCTGAGACAAACTGTCTCCCTCCGGGAGACAACCTTTGTCTCCCTCCGGGAGACAATCTTTGTCTCCCTCCGGGAGACAACATATGTCTCCCTCCGGGAGACAACCTTTGTCTCCCTCTATGAAACAACCTTTGTCTCCCTCCGGGAGACAACATTTGTCTCCCTCCGGGAGACAACCTTTGTCTCCCTCCGGGAGACAAACTTTGTCTCCCTCCGGGAGACAACCTTTGTCTCCCTCCGGGAGACAACCTTTGTCTCCCTCCGGGAGACAACATTTGTCTCCCTCCGGGAGACAACATTTGTCTCCCTCCGGGAGACAACATTTGTCTCCCTCCGAGAGACAACCTATGTCTCCCTCCGGGAGACAACCTTTGTTTCCCTCCGGGAGACAACATTTGTCTCCCTCCGGGAGACAACATTTGTCTCCCTCCGGGAGACAACCTTTGTCTTCCTCCGGGAGACAGCCTTTGTCTCCCTCCGGGAGACAACATTTGTCTCCCTCTATGAGACAAACTGTCTCCCTCCGGGAGACAACATTTGTCTCCCTCCTGGAGACAACCTTTGTCTCCCTCCGGGAGACAAAGTTTGTCTCCCTCCGGGAGACAACATTTGTCTCCCTCTATGAGACAAACTGTCTCCCTCCGGGAGACAACATTTGTCTCCCTCCTGGAGACAACCTTTGTCTCCCTCCGGGAGACAAAATTTGTCTCCCTCCGGGAGACAACCTTTGTCTCCCTCCGGGAGACAACATTTGTCTTCCTCCGGGAGACAACATTTGTCTCCCTCCGGGAGACAACATTTGTCTCCCTCCGGGAGACAACATTTGTCTCCCTCCGAGAGACAACCTATGTCTCCCTCCGGGAGACAACCTTTGTTTCCCTCCGGGAGACAACATTTGTCTCCCTCCGGGAGACAACATTTGTCTCCCTCCGGGAGACAACCTTTGTCTTCCTCCGGGAGACAACCTTTGTCTCCCTCCGGGAGACAACATTTGTCTCCCTCCGGGAGACAACATATGTCTCCCTCCGGGAGACAACATTTGTCTCCCACCGGGAGACAACCTTTGTCTCCCTCCGGGAGACAACATTTGTCTCCCTCCGGGAGACAACATTTGTCTCCCTCTCTGAGACAAACTGTCTCCCTCCGGGAGACAACCTTTGTCTCCCTCCGGGAGACAACCTTTGTCTCCCTCTATGAAACAACCTTTGTCTCCCTCCGGGAGACAACATTTGTCTCCCTCCGGGAGACAACCTTTGTCTCCGTCTATGAGACAAACTGTCTCCCTCCGGGAGACAACCTTTGTCTCCCTCCGGGAGACAACATTTGTCTCCCTCCGGGAGACAACATTTGTCTCCCTCTATGAGACAAACTGTCTCCCTCCGGGAGACAACATTTGTCTCCCTCCTGGAGACAACCTTTGTCTCCCTCCGGGAGACAAAATTTGTCTCCCTCCGGGAGACAACCTTTGTCTCCCTCCGGGAGACAACATTTGTCTCCCTCCGGGAGACAACCTTTGTCTCCCTCCGGGAGACAACCTTTGTCTCCCTCCGGGAGACAACATTTGTCTCCCTCCGGGAGACAACATTTGTCTCCCTCCGTGAGACAACCTTTGTCTCCCTCCGGGAGACATCATTTGTCTCCCTCCGGGAGACAACCTTTGTCTCCCTCCGGGAGACAAACTTTGTCTCCCTCCGGGAGACAACCTTTGTCTTCCTCCGGGAGACAACCTTTGTCTCCCTCCGGGAGACAACATTTGTCTCCCTCCGGGAGACAACATATGTCTCCCTCCGGGAGACAACATTTGTCTCCCACCGGGAGACAACCTTTGTCTCCCTCCGGGAGACAACATTTGTCTCCCTCTATGAGACAAACTGTCTCCCTCCGGGAGACAACATATGTCTCCCTCCGGGAGACAACCTTTGTCTCCCTCCGGGAGACAACCTTTGTCTCCCTCCGGGAGACAACATTTGTCTCCCTCCGGGAGACAACATTTGTCTCCCTCCGGGAGACAACCTTTGTCTCCCTCCGGGAGACAACATTTGTCTCCCTCCGGGAGACAACATTTGTCTCCCTCTATGAGACAAACTGTCTCCCTCCGGGAGACAACATATGTCTCCCTCCGGGAGACAACCTTTGTCTCCCTCCGGGAGACAACCTTTGTCTCCCTCCGGGAGACAACATTTGTCTCCCTCCGGGAGACAACATTTGTCTCCCTCCGGGAGACAACATTTGTCTCCCTCCGGGAGACAACATTTGTCTCCCTCCGGGAGACAACATTTGTCTCCCTCCGAGAGACAACCTATGTCTCCCTCCGGGAGACAACCTTTGTTTCCCTCCGGGAGACAACATTTGTCTCCCTCCGGGAGACAACATTTGTCTTCCTCCGGGAGACAACATTTGTCTCCCTCCGGGAGACAACATTTGTCTCCCTCCGGGAGACAACATTTGTCTCCCTCTATGAGACAAACTGTCTCCCTCCGGGAGACAACATATGTCTCCCTCCGGGAGACAACATTTGTCTCCCTCCGGGAGACAACATTTGTCTCCCTCCGAGAGACAACATATGTCTCCCTCCGGGAGACAACCTTTGTTTCCCTCCGGGAGACAACATTTGTCTCCCTCCGGGAGACAACATTTGTCTTCCTCCGGGAGACAACATTTGTCTCCCTCCGGGAGACAACATTTGTCTCCCTCCGGGAGACAACATTTGTCTCCCTCCGGGAGACAACATTTGTCTCCCTCCGGGAGACAACATTTGTCTCCCTCTGGGAGACAACATTTGTCTCCCTCCGGGAGACAACATATGTCTCCCTCCGGGAGACAACCTATGTCTCCCTCCGGGAGACAACCTTTGTCTCCCTCCGGGAGACAACATTTGTCTCCCTCCGGGAGACAACATTTGTCTTCCTCCGGGAGACAACATTTGTCTCCCTCCGGGAGACAACATTTGTCTCCCTCCGGGAGACAACATTTGTCTCCCTCCGGGAGACAACATTTGTCTCCCTCTGGGAGACAACATTTGTCTCCCTCTATGAGACAAACTGTCTCCCTCCGGGAGACAACATTTGTCTCCCTCTATGAGACAAACTGTCTCCCTCCGGGAGACAACATATGTCTCCCTCCGGGAGACAACATTTCTCTCCCTCCGGGAGACAACATTTGTCTACCTCCGGGAGACAACATTTGTCTCCCTCCGGGAGACAACATATGTCTCCCTCCGGGAGACAACCTTTGTCTCCCTCCGTGAGACAACCTTTGTCTCCCTCCGGGAGACAACATTTGTCTCCCTCCGGGAGACAACCTTTGTCTCCCTCCAGGAGACAAACTTTGTCTCCCTCCGGGAGACAACATTTGTCTCCCTCCGGGAGACAACCTTTGTCTCCCTCCGGGAGACAACATTTGTCTCCCTCCGGGAGACAACATTTGTCTCCCTCGGTGAGACAACCTTTGTCTCCCTCCGGGAGACAACATTTGTCTCCCTCCGCAACATTTGTCTTCCTCCAAGAGACAACATTTGTCTTCCTCCGGGAGACAACATTTGTCTCCCTCCGGGAGACAACATTTGTCTCCCTCCGGGAGACAACATTTGTCTCCCTCCGGGAGACAACATTTGTCTCCCTCTGGGAGACAACATTTGTCTCCCTCCGGGAGACAACATTTGTCTCCCTCCGGGAGACAACATTTGTCTCTCTCCGGGAGACAACCTTTGTCTCCCTCCGGAAGACAACCTTTGTCTCCCTCAGGGAGAATACATTTGTCTCCCTCCGGGAGACAACATTTGTCTTCCTCCGGGAGACAACATTTGTCTTCCTCCGGGAGACAATATTTGTCTCCCTCCGGGAGACAACCTTTGTCTCCCTCCGGAAGACAACCTTTGTCTCCCTCAGGGAGAATACATTTGTCTCCCTCCGGGAGACAACTTTTGTCTCCCTCCGGGAGACAACCTTTGTCTCCCTCTATGAGACAAACTGTCTCCCTCCGGGAGACAATATTGTCTCCCTCCGGGAGACAGCCTTTGTCTCCCTCTGGGAGACAACATTTGTCTCCCTCCGGGAGACAACATTTGTCTCCCTCCGGGAGACAACCTTTGTCTCCCTCCGGGAGACAACATTTGTCTCCCTCCGGGAGACAACATTTGTCTCCCTCCGGGAGACAACATTTATCTCCCTACGAGAGACAACCTTTGTCTCCCTCCGGGAGACAACATTTGTCTCCCTCCGGGAGACAACCTTTGTCTCCCCCCGGGAGACAACCTTTGTCTCCCTCCGGGAGACAAACTTTGTCTCCCTCCGGGAGACAACATTTGCCTCCCTCCGGGAGACAACATTTGTCTCCCTCTGGGAGACAACATTTGTCTCCCTCCGAGAGACAACCTTTGTCTCCCTCCGGGAGACAACCTTTGTTTCCCTCCGGGAGACAACATTTGTCTCCCTCCGGGAGACAACATTTGTCTTCCTCCGGGAGACAACATTTGTCTCCCTCCGGGAGACAACATTTGTCTCCCTCTATGAGACAAACTGTCTCCCTCCGGGAGACAACATTTGTCTCCCTCTATGAGACAAACTGTCTCCCTCCGGGAGACAACATATGTCTCCCTCCGGGAGACAACATTTGTCTCCCTCCGGGAGACAACATTTGTCTCCCTCCGGGAGACAACATTTGTCTCCCTCCGAGAGACAACCTATGTCTCCCTCCGGGAGACAACCTTTGTTTCCCTCCGGGAGACAAAATTTGTCTCCCTCCGGGAGACAACATTTGTCTTCCTCCGGGAGACAACATTTGTCTCCCTCCGGGAGACAACATTTGTCTTCCTCCGGGAGACAACATTTGTCTCCCTCCGGGAGACAACATTTGTCTCCCTCCGGGAGACAACATTTGTCTCCCTCTATGAGACAAACTGTCTCCCTCCGGGAGACAACATTTGTCTCCCTCCGGGAGACAACATTTGTCTCCCTCCGAGAGACAACCTATGTCTCCCTCCGGGAGACAACCTTTGTTTCCCTCCGGGAGACAAAATTTGTCTCCCTCCGGGAGACAACATTTGTCTTCCTCCGGGAGACAACATTTGTCTCCCTCCGGGAGACAACATATGTCTCCCTCCGGGAGACAACCTTTGTCTCCCTCCGGGAGACAACATTTGTCTCCCTCCGGGAGACAACATTTGTCTCCCTCCGGGAGACAACATTTGTCTCTCTCCGGGAGACAACCTTTGTCTCCCTCCGGAAGACAAACTTTGTCTCCCTCCAAGAGACAACATTTGTCTCCCTCCGGGAGACAACCTTTGTCTCCCTCCGGGAGACAACCTTTGTCTCCCTCCGGGAGACAACCTTTGTCTCCCGGTGGGAGACAACATTTCTCTCCCTCCGGGAGACAACATTTGTCTCCCTCCGGGAGACAACATTTGTCTCCCTGCGGGAGACAACATATGTCTCCCTCCGGGAGACAACCTTTGTCTCCCTCCGTGAGACAACCTTTGTCTCCCTCCGGGAGACAACATTGGTCTCCCTGCGGGAGACAACCTTTGTCTCCCTCCGGGAGACAAACTTTGTCTCCCTCCGGGAGACAACATTTGCCTCCCTCCGGGAGACAACATTTGTCTCCCTCCGGGAGACAACATTTGTCTCCCTCCGAGAGACAACCTTTGTCTCCCTCCGGGAGACAACCTTTGTTTCCCTCCGGGAGACAACATTTGTCTCCCTCCGGGAGACAACATTTGTCTTCCTCCGGGAGACAACATTTGTCTCCCTCCGGGAGACAACATTTGTCTCCCTCTATGAGACAAACTGTCTCCCTCCGGGAGACAACATTTGTCTCCCTCTATGAGACAAACTGTCTCCCTCCGGGAGACAACATATGTCTCCCTCCGGGAGACAACATTTGTCTCCCTCCGAGAGACAACCTTTGTCTCCCTCCGGGAGACAACCTTTGTTTCCCTCCGGGAGACAACATTTGTCTCCCTCCGGGAGACAACATTTGTCTTCCTCCGGGAGACAACATTTGTCTCCCTCCGGGAGACAACATTTGTCTCCCTCTATGAGACAAACTGTCTCCCTCCGGGAGACAACATTTGTCTCCCTCTATGAGACAAACTGTCTCCCTCCGGGAGTCAACATTTGTCTCCCTCCGGGAGACAACATTTGTCTCCTTCCGAGAGACAACCTATGTCTCCCTCCGGGAGACAACCTTTGTTTCCCTCCGGGAGACAACATTTGTCTCCCTCCGGGAGACAACATTTGTCTTCCTCCGGGAGACAACATTTGTCTCCCTCCGGGAGACAACATTTGTCTCCCTCTATGAGACAAACTGTCTCCCTCCGGGAGAAAACATATGTCTCCCTCCGGGAGACAACCTTTGTCTCCCTCCGGGAGACAACCTTTGTCTCCCTCCGGGAGACAACCTTTGTCTCCCTCCGGGAGACAACATTTGTCTTCCTCCGGGAGACAACATTTGTCTCCCTCCGGGAGACAACATTTGTCTCCCTCCGGGAGACAACATTTGTCTCCCTCCGAGAGACAACCTATGTCTCCCTCCGGGAGACAACATTTGTTTCCCTCCGGGAGACAACATTTGTCTCCCTCCGGGAGACAACATTTGTCTCCCTCCGGGAGACAACCTTTGTCTCCCTCCGGGAGACAAACTTTGTCTCCCTCCGGGAGACAACCTTTGTCTTCCTCCGGGAGACAACCTTTGTCTCCCTCCGGGAGACAACATTTGTCTTCCTCCGGGAGACAACATTTGTCTCCCTCCGGGAGACAACATTTGTCTCCCTCCGGGAGACAACATTTGTCTCCCTCCGGGAGACAACATTTGTCTCCCTCTATGAGACAAACTGTCTCCCTCCGGGAGACAACATATGTCTCCCTCCGGGAGACAACCTTTGTCTCCCTCCGGGAGACAACATTTGTCTCCCTCCGGGAGACAACATTTGTCTCTCTCCGGGAGACAACCTTTGTCTCCCTCCGGAAGACAAACTTTGTCTCCCTCCAAGAGACAACATTTGTCTCCCTCCGGGAGACAACCTTTGTCTCCCTCCGGGAGACAACCTTTGTCTCCCTCCGGGAGACAACCTTTGTCTCCCGGTGGGAGACAACATTTCTCTCCCTCCGGGAGACAACATTTGTCTCCCTCCGGGAGACAACATTTGTCTCCCTCCGGGAGACAACATTTGTCTCCCTCCGGGAGACAACATATGTCTCCCTCCGGGAGACAACCTTTGTCTCCCTCCGTGAGACAACCTTTGTCTCCCTCCGGGAGACAACATTGGTCTCCCTGCGGGAGACAACCTTTGTCTCCCTCCGGGAGACAAACTTTGTCTCCCTCCGGGAGACAACATTTGCCTCCCTCCGGGAGACAACATTTGTCTCCCTCCGGGAGACAACATTTGTCTCCCTCCGAGAGACAACCTTTGTCTCCCTCCGGGAGACAACCTTTGTTTCCCTCCGGGAGACAACATTTGTCTCCCTCCGGGAGACAACATTTGTCTTCCTCCGGGAGACAACATTTGTCTCCCTCCGGGAGACAACATTTGTCTCCCTCTATGAGACAAACTGTCTCCCTCCGGGAGACAACATTTGTCTCCCTCTATGAGACAAACTGTCTCCCTCCGGGAGACAACATATGTCTCCCTCCGGGAGACAACATTTGTCTCCCTCCGGGAGACAACATTTGTCTCCCTCCGGGAGACAACATTTGTCTCCCTCCGAGAGACAACCTATGTCTCCCTCCGGGAGACAACCTTTGTTTCCCTCCGGGAGACAACATTTGTCTCCCTCCGGGAGACAACATTTGTCTTCCTCCGGGAGACAACATTTGTCTCCCTCCGGGAGACAACATGACAAACTGTCTCCCCCCGGGAGACAACCTTTGTCTCCCTCCGGGAGACAACATTTGTCTCCCTCAGGGAGACAACCTTTGTCTCCCTCCGGGACACAACATTTGTCTCCCTCCAGGAGACAACCTTTGTCTCCCTCCGGGAGACAACATTTGTCTCCCTCTGGGAGACAACCAAAATCTCCCTCCGGGAGACAACCTTTGTCTCCCTCCGGGAGACAACCTTTGTCTCCCTCCGGGAGACAACCTTTGTCTCCCTCCGGGAGACAACATTTGTCTCCCTCAGGGAGACAACATATGTCTCCCTCCGGGAGACAACATTTGTCTCCCTCCGGGAGACAACATTTGTCTCCCTCCGGGAGACAACATTTGTCTCCCTCCGGGAAACAACCTTTGTGTCCCTCTATGAGACAAACTGTCTCCCTCCGGGAGACAACCTTTGTCTCCCTCCGGGAGACAACATTTGTCTCCCTCAGGGAGACAACCTTTGTCTCCCTCCGGGAGACAACATTTGTCTCCCTCCGGGAGACAACATTTGTCTCCCTCCGGGAGACAACCTTTGTCTCCCTCCGGGATACAACATTTGTCTCCCTCTATGAGACAAACTGTCTCCCGGAGGGAGACAACATTTGTCTCCCTCCGGGAGACAACATTTGTCTCCCTCTGGGAGACAACATTTGTCTCCCTCTATGAGACAAACTGTCTCCCCCCGGGAGACAACCTTTGTCTCCCTCCGGGAGACAACATTTGTCTCCCTCAGGGAGACAACATTTGTCTCCCTCCGGGAGACAACATTTGTCTCCCTCCGGGAGACAACATTTGTCTCCCTCCGGGAAACAACCTTTGTGTCCCTCTATGAGACAAACTGTCTCCCTCCGGGAGACAACCTTTGTCTCCCTCCGGGAGACAACATTTGTCTCCCTCAGGGAGACAACCTTTGTCTCCCTCCGGGAGACAACATTTGTCTCCCTCCGGGAGACAACATTTGTCTCCCTCCGGGAGACAACCTTTGTCTCCCTCCGGGATACAACATTTGTCTCCCTCTATGAGACAAACTGTCTCCCGGAGGGAGACAACATTTGTCTCCCTCCGGGAGACAACATTTGTCTCCCTCTGGGAGACAACATTTGTCTCCCTCTATGAGACAAACTGTCTCCCCCCGGGAGACAACCTTTGTCTCCCTCCGGGAGACAACATTTGTCTCCCTCAGGGAGACAACCTTTGTCTCCCTCCGGGACACAACATTTGTCTCCCTCCAGGAGACAACCTTTGTCTCCCTCCGGGAGACAACATTTGTCTCCCTCTGGGAGACAACCAAAATCTCCCTCCGGGAGACAACCTTTGTCTCCCTCCGGGAGACAACCTTTGTCTCCCTCCGGGAGACAACCTTTGTCTCCCTCCGGGAGACAACATTTGTCTCCCTCCGGGAGACAACATTTGTCTCCCTCCGGGAGACAACCTTTGTCTCCCTCCGGGAGACAACATTTGTCTCCCTCCGGGAGACAACATTTGTCTCCCCCCGGGAGACAACATTTGTCTCCCTCCGGGAGACAACCTTTGTGTCCCTCTATGAGACAAACTGTCTCCCTCCGGGAGACAACTATTGTCTCCCTCCGGGAGACAACATTTGTCTCCCTCAGGGAGACAACATTTGTCTCCCTCCGGGAGACAACATTTGTCTCCCTCCGGGAGACAACATTTGTCTCCCTCCGGGAGACAACATTTGTCTCCCTCCGGGAGACAAAATTTGTCTCCCTCCGGGAGACAACATTTGTCTCCCTCTGGGAGACAACATTTGTCTCCCTCTATGAGACAAACTGTCTCCCTCCGGGAGACAACCTTTGTCTCCCTCCGGGAGACAACATTTGTCTCCCTCAGGGAGACAACATTTGTCTCCCTCCGGGAGACAACATTTGTCTCCCTCCGGGAGACAACATTTGTCTCCCTCCGGGAGACAACATTTGTCTCCCTCCGGGAAACAACCTTTGTGTCCCTCTATGAGACAAACTGTCTCCCTCCGGGAGACAACCTTTGTCTCCCTCCGGGAGACAACATTTGTCTCCCTCAGGGAGACAACCTTTGTCTCCCTCCGGGAGACAACATTTGTCTCCCTCCGGGAGACAACATTTGTCTCCCTCCGGGAGACAACCTTTGTCTCCCTCCGGGATACAACATTTGTCTCCCTCTATGAGACAAACTGTCTCCCGGAGGGAGACAACATTTGTCTCCCTCCGGGAGACAACATTTGTCTCCCTCTGGGAGACAACATTTGTCTCCCTCTATGAGACAAACTGTCTCCCCCCGGGAGACAACCTTTGTCTCCCTCCGGGAGACAACATTTGTCTCCCTCAGGGAGACAACCTTTGTCTCCCTCCGGGACACAACATTTGTCTCCCTCCAGGAGACAACCTTTGTCTCCCTCCGGGAGACAACATTTGTCTCCCTCTGGGAGACAACCAAAATCTCCCTCCGGGAGACAACCTTTGTCTCCCTCCGGGAGACAACCTTTGTCTCCCTCCGGGAGACAACCTTTGTCTCCCTCCGGGAGACAACATTTGTCTCCCTCCGGGAGACAACATTTGTCTCCCTCCGGGAGACAACCTTTGTGTCCCTCTATGAGACAAACTTTCTCCCTCCGGGAGACAACCTTTGTCTCCCTCCGGGAGACAACATTTGTCTCCCTCCGGGAGACAACATTTGTCTCCCCCCGGGAGACAACATTTGTCTCCCTCCGGGAGACAACCTTTGTGTCCCTCTATGAGACAAACTGTCTCCCTCCGGGAGACAACTATTGTCTCCCTCCGGGAGACAACATTTGTCTCCCTCAGGGAGACAACATTTGTCTCCCTCCGGGAGACAACATTTGTCTCCCTCCGGGAGACAACATTTGTCTCCCTCCGGGAGACAACATTTGTCTCCCTCCGGGAGACAACATTTGTCTCCCTCCGGGAGACAACATTTGTCTCCCTCTGGGAGACAACATTTGTCTCCCTCTATGAGACAAACTGTCTCCCTCCGGGAGACAACCTTTGTCTCCCTCCGGGAGACAACATTTGTCTCCCTCAGGGAGACAACCTTTGTCTCCCTCCGGGAGACAACATTTGTCTCCCTCCGGGAGACAACATTTGTCTCCCTCCAGGAGACAACCTTTGTCTCCCTCCGGGAGACAACATTTGTCTCCCTCCGCGAGACAACCAAAATCTCCCTCCGGGAGACAACATTTGTCTCCCTCCGGGAGACAACATTTGTCTCCCCCCGGGAGACAACCTTTGTCTCCCTCTATGAGACAAACTGTCTCCCTCCGGAGACAACCTTTGTCTCCCTCCGGGAGACAACCTTTGTCTCCCTCCGGGAGACAACATTTGTCTCCCTCCGGGAAACAACATTTGTCTCCCTCCGGGAGACAACATTTGTCTCCCTCCGGGAGACAACATTTGTCTCCCTCCGGGAGACAACCTTTGTGTCCCTCTATGAGACAAACTGTCTCCCTCCGGGAGACAACCTTTGTCTCCCTCTTGGATACAACATTTGTCTCCCTCCGGGAGACAACCTTTGTCTCCCTCCGGGAGACAACATTTGTCTCCCTCCGGAAGACAACATTTGTCTCCCTCCGGGAGACAACCTTTGTCTCCCTCCGGGATACAACATTTGTCTCCCTCTATGAGACAAACTGTCTCCCTCCGGGAGACAACCTTTGTCTCCCTCCGGGAGACAACATTTGTCTCCCTCCGAGAGACAACCTTTTGCCTCCCTCCGTGAGACAACCTTTGTCTCCCTCCGGGAGACAACCTTTGTCTCCCTCCGGGAGACAACATTTGTCTCCCTCCTGGAGAAAACATTTGTCTCCCATCGGGAGACAACCTTTGTCTCCCTCTATGAGACAAACTGTCTCCCTCCGGGAGACAACCTTTGTCTCCCTCCGGGAGACAACATTTGTCTCCCCAACATTTGTCTCCCTCCGGGAGACAACATTTGTCTCCCTCCGGGAGACAACCTTTGTCTCCCTCCGGGAGACAACATTTGTCTCCCTTCGGGAGACAACATTTGTCTCCCTCCGGGAGACAACCTTTGTGTCCCTCTATGAGACAAACTGTCTCCCTCCGGGAGACAACTATTGTCTCCCTCCGGGAGACAACATTTGTCTCCCTCAGGGAGACAACATTTGTCTCCCTCCGGGAGACAACATTTGTCTCCCTCCGGGAGACAACATTTGTCTCCCTCCGGGAGACAACATTTGTCTCCCTCCGGGAGACAACATTTGTCTCCCTCCGGGAGACAACATTTGTCTCCCTCTGGGAGACAACATTTGTCTCCCTCTATGAGACAAACTGTCTCCCTCCGGGAGACAACCTTTGTCTCCCTCCGGGAGACAACATTTGTCTCCCTCAGGGAGACAACCTTTGTCTCCCTCCGGGAGACAACATTTGTCTCCCTCCGGGAGACAACATTTGTCTCCCTCCAGGAGACAACCTTTGTCTCCCTCCGGGAGACAACATTTGTCTCCCTCCGCGAGACAACCAAAATCTCCCTCCGGGAGACAACATTTGTCTCCCTCCGGGAGACAACATTTGTCTCCCCCCGGGAGACAACCTTTGTCTCCCTCTATGAGACAAACTGTCTCCCTCCGGAGACAACCTTTGTCTCCCTCCGGGAGACAACCTTTGTCTCCCTCCGGGAGACAACATTTGTCTCCCTCCGGGAAACAACATTTGTCTCCCTCCGGGAGACAACATTTGTCTCCCTCCGGGAGACAACATTTGTCTCCCTCCGGGAGACAACCTTTGTGTCCCTCTATGAGACAAACTGTCTCCCTCCGGGAGACAACCTTTGTCTCCCTCTTGGATACAACATTTGTCTCCCTCCGGGAGACAACCTTTGTCTCCCTCCGGGAGACAACATTTGTCTCCCTCCGGAAGACAACATTTGTCTCCCTCCGGGAGACAACCTTTGTCTCCCTCCGGGATACAACATTTGTCTCCCTCTATGAGACAAACTGTCTCCCTCCGGGAGACAACCTTTGTCTCCCTCCGGGAGACAACATTTGTCTCCCTCCGAGAGACAACCTTTTGCCTCCCTCCGTGAGACAACCTTTGTCTCCCTCCGGGAGACAACCTTTGTCTCCCTCCGGGAGACAACATTTGTCTCCCTCCTGGAGAAAACATTTGTCTCCCATCGGGAGACAACCTTTGTCTCCCTCTATGAGACAAACTGTCTCCCTCCGGGAGACAACCTTTGTCTCCCTCCGGGAGACAACATTTGTCTCCCCAACATTTGTCTCCCTCCGGGAGACAACATTTGTCTCCCTCCGGGAGACAACCTTTGTCTCCCTCCGGGAGACAACATTTGTCTCCCTTCGGGAGACAACATTTGTCTCCCTCCTGGAGACAACCTTTGTCTCCCTCTATGAGACAAACTGACTCCCTCCGGGAGACAACCTTTGTCTCCCTCCGGGAGACAACCTTTGTCTCCCTCCGGGAGACAACATTTGTCTCCCTTCGGGAGACAACATTTGTCTCCCTCCTCGAGACAACCTTTGTCTCCCTCTATGAGACAAACTGACTCCCTCCGGGAGACAACCTTTGTCTCCCTCCGGGAGACAACATTTGTCTCCCTCCGGGAGACAACCTTTGTCTCCCTCCGGCAGACAACCTTTGTCTCCCTCCGGGAGACAACATTTGTCTCCCTCCGGGAGACAACATATGTCTCCCTCCGGGAGACAACAATTGTCTCCCTCCGGGAGACAACCTAAATCTCCCTCCGGGAAACAACATTTGTCTCCCTCCGGGAGACAACATTTGTCTCCCTCCGGGAGACAACATTTGTCTCCCTCCGGGAGACAACCTTTGTGTCCCTCTATGCGACAAACTGTCTCCCTCCGGGAGACAACCTTTGTCTCCCTCCGGGAGACAACATTTGTCTCCCTCAGAGAGACAACCTTTGTCTCCCTCCGGGAGACAACATTTGTCTCCCTCCGGGAGACAACATTTGTCTCCCTCCGGGAGACAACATTTGTCTCCCTCCGGGATACAACATTTGTCTCCCTCTATGAGACAAACTGTCTCCCTCCGGGAGACAACCTTTGTCTCCCTCCGGGAGACAACATTTGTCTCCCTCCGGGAGACAACATTTGTCTCCCTCCGGAAGACAACATTTGTCTCCCCCCGGGAGACAACCTTTGTCTCCCTCTATGAGACAAACTGTCTCCCTCTATGAGACAAACTGTCTCCCTCCGGAGACAACCTTTGTCTCCCTCCGGGAGACAACCTTTGTCTCCCTCCGGGAGACAACATTTGTCTCCCTCCGGGAAACAACATATGTCTCCCTCCGGGAGACAACATTTGTCTCCCTCCGGGAGACAACATTTGTCTCCCTCCGAGAGACAACCTTTGTGTCCCTCTATGAGACAAACTGTCTCCCTCCGGGAGACAACCTTTGTCTCCCTCCGGGAGACAACATTTGTCTCCCTCTATGAGACAAACTGTCTCCCTCCGGGAGACAACCTTTGTCTCCCTCCGGGAGACAACATTTGTCTCCCTCCGGAAGACAACATTTGTCTCCCTCCGGGAGACAACCTTTGTCTCCCTCCGGGAGACAACATTTGTCTCCCTCCGGGAGACAACATTTGTCTCCCTCCGAGAGACAACCTTTGTGTCCCTCTATGAGACAAACTGTCTCCCTCCGGGAGACAACCTTTGTCTCCCTCCGGGAGACAACATTTGTCTCCCTCTATGAGACAAACTGTCTCCCTCCGGGAGACAACCTTTGTCTCCCTCCGGGAGACAACATTTGTCTCCCTCCGGAAGACAACATTTGTCTCCCTCCGGGAGACAACCTTTGTCTCCCTCCGGGAGACAACATTTGTCTCCCTCCGGGAGACAACATTTGTCTCCCTCCGAGAGACAACCTTTTGCCTCCCTCCGGGAGACAACCTTTGTCTCCCTCTAGGAGACAAAATGTCTCCCTCCGGGAGACAACATTTGTCTCCCGGAGGGAGACAAACTGTCTCCCTCCGGGAGACAACATTTGTCTCCCTCCGGGAGACAACCTTTGTCTCCCTCCGGGATACAACATTTGTCTCCCTCTATGAGACAAACTGTCTCCCGGAGGGAGACAACATTTGTCTCCCTCCGGGAGACAACATTTGTCTCCCTCTGGGAGACAACATTTGTCTCCCTCTATGAGACAAACTGTCTCCCCCCGGGAGACAACCTTTGTCTCCCTCCGGGAGACAACATTTGTCTCCCTCAGGGAGACAACCTTTGTCTCCCTCTGGGACACAACATTTGTCTCCCTCCAGGAGACAACCTTTGTCTCCCTCCGGGAGACAACATTTGTCTCCCTCTGGGAGACAACCAAAATCTCCCTCCGGGAGACAACCTTTGTCTCCCTCCGGGAGACAACCTTTGTCTCCCTCCGGGATACAACATTTGTCTCCCTCTATGAGACAAACTGTCTCCCGGAGGGAGACAACATTTGTCTCCCTCCGGGAGACAACATTTGTCTCCCTCTGGGAGACAACATTTGTCTCCCTCTATGAGACAAACTGTCTCCCCCCGGGAGACAACCTTTGTCTCCCTCCGGGAGACAACATTTGTCTCCCTCAGGGAGACAACCTTTGTCTCCCTCCGGGACACAACATTTGTCTCCCTCCAGGAGACAACCTTTGTCTCCCTCCGGGAGACAACATTTGTCTCCCTCTGGGAGACAACCAAAATCTCCCTCCGGGAGACAACCTTTGTCTCCCTCCGGGAGACAACCTTTGTCTCCCTCCGGGAGACAACCTTTGTCTCCCTCCGGGAGACAACCTTTGTCTCCCTCCGGGAGACAACATTTGTCTCCCTCCGGGAGACAACATTTGTCTCCCCCCGGGAGACAACATTTGTCTCCCTCCGGGAGACAACCTTTGTGTCCCTCTATGAGACAAACTGTCTCCCTCCGGGAGACAACTATTGTCTCCCTCCGGGAGACAACATTTGTCTCCCTCAGGGAGACAACATTTGTCTCCCTCCGGGAGACAACATTTGTCTCCCTCCGGGAGACAACATTTGTCTCCCTCCGGGAGACAACATTTGTCTCCCTCCGGGAGACAACATTTGTCTCCCTCCGGGAGACAACATTTGTCTCCCTCTGGGAGACAACATTTGTCTCCCTCTATGAGACAAACTGTCTCCCTCCGGGAGACAACCTTTGTCTCCCTCCGGGAGACAACATTTGTCTCCCTCAGGGAGACAACCTTTGTCTCCCTCCGGGAGACAACATTTGTCTCCCTCCGGGAGACAACATTTGTCTCCCTCCAGGAGACAACCTTTGTCTCCCTCCGGGAGACAACATTTGTCTCCCTCCGCGAGACAACCAAAATCTCCCTCCGGGAGACAACATTTGTCTCCCTCCGGGAGACAACATTTGTCTCCCCCCGGGAGACAACCTTTGTCTCCCTCTATGAGACAAACTGTCTCCCTCCGGAGACAACCTTTGTCTCCCTCCGGGAGACAACCTTTGTCTCCCTCCGGGAGACAACCTTTGTCTCCCTCTTGGATACAACATTTGTCTCCCTCCGGGAGACAACCTTTGTCTCCCTCCGGGAGACAACATTTGTCTCCCTCCGGAAGACAACATTTGTCTCCCTCCGGGAGACAACCTTTGTCTCCCTCCGGGATACAACATTTGTCTCCCTCTATGAGACAAACTGTCTCCCTCCGGGAGACAACCTTTGTCTCCCTCCGGGAGACAACATTTGTCTCCCTCCGGGAGACAACATTTGTCTCCCTCCGAGAGACAACCTTTTGCCTCCCTCCGTGAGACAACCTTTGTCTCCCTCCGGGAGACAACCTTTGTCTCCCTCCGGGAGACAACATTTGTCTCCCTCCTGGAGAAAACATTTGTCTCCCATCGGGAGACAACCTTTGTCTCCCTCTATGAGACAAACTGTCTCCCTCCGGGAGACAACCTTTGTCTCCCTCCGGGAGACAACATTTGTCTCCCCAACATTTGTCTCCCTCCGGGAGACAACATTTGTCTCCCTCCGGGAGACAACCTTTGTCTCCCTCCGGGAGACAACATTTGTCTCCCTTCGGGAGACAACATTTGTCTCCCTCCTGGAGACAACCTTTGTCTCCCTCTATGAGACAAACTGACTCCCTCCGGGAGACAACCTTTGTCTCCCTCCGGGAGACAACCTTTGTCTCCCTCCGGGAGACAACATTTGTCTCCCTTCGGGAGACAACATTTGTCTCCCTCCTGGAGACAACCTTTGTCTCCCTCTATGAGACAAACTGACTCCCTCCGGGAGACAACCTTTGTCTCCCTCCGGGAGACAACATTTGTCTCCCTCCGGGAGACAACCTTTGTCTCCCTCCGGCAGACAACCTTTGTCTCCCTCCGGGAGACAACATTTGTCTCCCTCCGGGAGACAACATATGTCTCCCTCTGGGAGACAACAATTGTCTCCCTCCGGGAGACAACCTAAATCTCCCTCCGGGAGACAACCTAAATCTCCCTCCGGGAAACAACATTTGTCTCCCTCCGGGAGACAACATTTGTCTCCCTCCGGGAGACAACATTTGTCTCCCTCCGGGAGACAACCTTTGTGTCCCTCTATGCGACAAACTGTCTCCCTCCGGGAGACAACCTTTGTCTCCCTCCGGGAGACAACATTTGTCTCCCTCCGGGAGACAACATTTGTCTCCCTCCGAGAGACAACCTTTGTGTCCCTCTATGAGACAAACTGTCTCCCTCCGGGAGACAACCTTTGTCTCCCTCCGGGAGACAACATTTGTCTCCCTCTATGAGACAAACTGTCTCCCTCCGGGAGACAACCTTTGTCTCCCTCCGGGAGACAACATTTGTCTCCCTCCGGAAGACAACATTTGTCTCCCTCCGGAAGACAACATTTGTCTCCCTCCGGGAGACAACCTTTGTCTCCCTCCGGGAGACAACATTTGTCTCCCTCCGGGAGAAAACATTTGTCTCCCTCCGAGAGACAACCTTTTGCCTCCCTCCGGGAGACAACCTTTGTCTCCCTCTAGGAGACAAAATGTCTCCCTCCGGGAGACAACATTTGTCTCCCGGAGGGAGACAAACTGTCTCCCTCCGGGAGACAACATTTGTCTCCCTCCGGGAGACAACCTTTGTCTCCCTCCGGGATACAACATTTGTCTCCCTCTATGAGACAAACTGTCTCCCGGAGGGAGACAACATTTGTCTCCCTCCGGGAGACAACATTTGTCTCCCTCTGGGAGACAACATTTGTCTCCCTCTATGAGACAAACTGTCTCCCCCCGGGAGACAACCTTTGTCTCCCTCCGGGAGACAACATTTGTCTCCATCTGGGAGACAACCAAAATCTCCCTCCGGGAGACAACCTTTGTCTCCCTCCGGGAGACAACCTTTGTCTCCCTCCGGGAGACAACCTTTGTCTCCCTCCGGGAGACAACCTTTGTCTCCCTCCGGGAGACAACATTTGTCTCCCTCCGGGAGACAACATTTGTCTCCCCCCGGGAGACAACATTTGTCTCCCTCAGGGAGACAACCTTTGTCTCCCTCCGGGAGACAACATTTGTCTCCCTCCGGGAGACAACATTTGTCTCCCTCCAGGAGACAACCTTTGTCTCCCTCCGGGAGACAACATTTGTCTCCCTCCGCGAGACAACCAAAATCTCCCTCCGGGAGACAACATTTGTCTCCCTCCGGGAGACAACATTTGTCTCCCCCCGGGAGACAACCTTTGTCTCCCTCTATGAGACAAACTGTCTCCCTCCGGAGACAACCTTTGTCTCCCTCCGGGAGACAACCTTTGTCTCCCTCCGGGAGACAACATTTGTCTCCCTCCGGGAAACAACATTTGTCTCCCTCCGGGAGACAACATTTGTCTCCCTCCGGGAGACAACATTTGTCTCCCTCCGGGAGACAACCTTTGTGTCCCTCTATGAAAAAAACTGTCTCCCTCCGGGAGACAACCTTTGTCTCCCTCTTGGATACAACATTTGTCTCCCTCCGGGAGACAACCTTTGTCTCCCTCCGGGAGACAACATTTGTCTCCCTCCGGAAGACAACATTTGTCTCCCTCCGGGAGACAACCTTTGTCTCCCTCCGGGATACAACATTTGTCTCCCTCTATGAGACAAACTGTCTCCCTCCGGGAGACAACCTTTGTCTCCCTCCGGGAGACAACATTTGTCTCCCTCCGGGAGACAACATTTGTCTCCCTCCGAGAGACAACCTTTTGCCTCCCTCCGTGAGACAACCTTTGTCTCCCTCCGGGAGACAACCTTTGTCTCCCTCCGGGAGACAACATTTGTCTCCCTCCTGGAGAAAACATTTGTCTCCCATCGGGAGACAACCTTTGTCTCCCTCTATGAGACAAACTGTCTCCCTCCGGGAGACAACCTTTGTCTCCCTCCGGGAGACAACATTTGTCTCCCCAACATTTGTCTCCCTCCGGGAGACAACATTTGTCTCCCTCCGGGAGACAACCTTTGTCTCCCTCCGGGAGACAACATTTGTCTCCCTTCGGGAGACAACATTTGTCTCCCTCCTGGAGACAACCTTTGTCTCCCTCTATGAGACAAACTGACTCCCTCCGGGAGACAACCTTTGTCTCCCTCCGGGAGACAACCTTTGTCTCCCTCCGGGAGACAACATTTGTCTCCCTTCGGGAGACAACATTTGTCTCCCTCCTGGAGACAACCTTTGTCTCCCTCTATGAGACAAACTGACTCCCTCCGGGAGACAACCTTTGTCTCCCTCCGGGAGACAACATTTGTCTCCCTCCGGGAGACAACCTTTGTCTCCCTCCGGCAGACAACCTTTGTCTCCCTCCGGGAGACAACATTTGTCTCCCTCCGGGAGACAACATATGTCTCCCTCTGGGAGACAACAATTGTCTCCCTCCGGGAGACAACCTAAATCTCCCTCCGGGAAACAACATTTGTCTCCCTCCGGGAGACAACATTTGTCTCCCTCCGGGAGACAACATTTGTCTCCCTCCGGGAGACAACCTTTGTGTCCCTCTATGCGACAAACTGTCTCCCTCCGGGAGACAACCTTTGTCTCCCTCCGGGAGACAACATTTGTCTCCCTCAGAGAGACAACCTTTGTCTCCCTCCGGGAGACAACATTTGTCTCCCTCCGGGAGACAACATTTGTCTCCCTCCGGGAGACAACATTTGTCTCCCTCCGGGATACAACATTTGTCTCCCTCTATGAGACAAACTGTCTCCCTCCGGGAGACAACCTTTGTCTCCCTCCGGGAGACAACATTTGTCTCCCTCCGGTAGACAACATTTGTCTCCCTCCGGAAGACAACATTTGTCTCCCCCCGGGAGACAACCTTTGTCTCCCTCTATGAGACAAACTGTCTCCCTCTATGAGACAAACTGTCTCCCTCCGGAGACAACCTTTGTCTCCCTCCGGGAGACAACCTTTGTCTCCCTCCGGGAGACAACATTTGTCTCCCTCCGGGAAACAACATATGTCTCCCTCCGGGAGACAACATTTGTCTCCCTCCGGGAGACAACATTTGTCTCCCTCCGAGAGACAACCTTTGTGTCCCTCTATGAGACAAACTGTCTCCCTCCGGGAGACAACCTTTGTCTCCCTCCGGGAGACAACCTTTGTCTCCCTCCGGGAGACAACATTTGTCTCCCTCTATGAGACAAACTGTCTCCCTCCGGGAGACAACCTTTGTCTCCCTCCGGGAGACAACATTTGTCTCCCTCCGGAAGACAACATTTGTCTCCCTCCGGGAGACAACCTTTGTCTCCCTCCGGGAGACAACATTTGTCTCCCTCCGGGAGACAACATTTGTCTCCCTCCGAGAGACAACCTTTGTGTCCCTCTATGAGACAAACTGTCTCCCTCCGGGAGACAACCTTTGTCTCCCTCCGGGAGACAACATTTGTCTCCCTCTATGAGACAAACTGTCTCCCTCCGGGAGACAACCTTTGTCTCCCTCCGGGAGACAACATTTGTCTCCCTCCGGAAGACAACATTTGTCTCCCTCCGGGAGACAACCTTTGTCTCCCTCCGGGAGACAACATTTGTCTCCCTCCGGGAGACAACATTTGTCTCCCTCCGAGAGACAACCTTTTGCCTCACTCCGGGAGACAACCTTTGTCTCCCTCTAGGAGACAAAATGTCTCCCTCCGGGAGACAACATTTGTCTCCCGGAGGGAGACAAACTGTCTCCCTCCGGGAGACAACCTTTGTCTCCCTCCGGGAGACAACCTTTGTCTCCCTCCGGGAGACAACCTTTGTCTCCCTCCGGGAGACAACATTTGTCTCCCTCCGGGAGACAACATTTGTCTCCCTCTATGAGACAAACTGTCTCCCTCCGGGAGACAACCTTTGTCTCCCTCCGGGAGACAACATTTGTCTCCCTCCGGAAGACAACATTTGTCTCCCTCCGGGAGACAACCTTTGTCTCCCTCCGGGAGACAACATTTGTCTCCCTCCGGGAGACAACATTTGTCTCCCTCCGAGAGACAACCTTTTGCCTCCCTCCGGGAGACAACCTTTGTCTCCCTCTAGGAGACAAAATGTCTCCCTCCGGGAGACAACATTTGTCTCCCGGAGGGAGACAAACTGTCTCCCTCCGGGAGACAACCTTTGTCTCCCTCCAGGAGACAACCTTTGTCTCCCTCCGGGAGACAACCTTTGTCTCCCTCCGGGAGACAACATTTGTCTCCCTCCGGGAGACAACCTTTGTCTCCCTCCAGGAGACAACCTTTGTCTCCCTCCGGGAGACAACCTTTGTCTCCCTCCGGGAGACAACATTTGTCTCCCTCCGGGAGACAACCTTTGTCTCCCTCCGGGAGACAACATTTGTCTCCCTCCGGGAGACAACATTTGTCTCCCGGAGGGAGACAAACTGTCTCCCTCCGGGAGACAACCTTTGTCTCCCTCCGGGAGACAACCTTTGTTTCCCTCCGGGAGACAACCTTTGTCTCCCTCCGGGAGACAACATTTGTCTCCCTCCTGGAGACAACATTTGTCTCCCCCCGGGAGACAACCTTTGTCTCCCTCTATGAGACAAACTGTCTCCCTCCGGAAGACAACATTTGTCTCCCTCCGGGAGACAACCTTTGTCTCCCTCCGGGAGACAACATTTGTCTCCCTCCGGGAGACAACATTTGTCTCCCTCCGAGAGACAACCTTTGTGTCCCTCTATGAGACAAACTGTCTCCCTCCGGGAGACAACCTTTGTCTCCCTCCGGGAGACAACATTTGTCTCCCTCTATGAGACAAACTGTCTCCCTCCGGGAGACAACCTTTGTCTCCCTCCGGGAGACAACATTTGTCTCCCTCCGGAAGACAACATTTGTCTCCCTCCGGGAGACAACCTTTGTCTCCCTCCGGGAGACAACATTTGTCTCCCTCCGGGAGACAACATTTGTCTCCCTCCGAGAGACAACCTTTTGCCTCCCTCCGGGAGACAACCTTTGTCTCCCTCTAGGAGACAAAATGTCTCCCTCCGGGAGACAACATTTGTCTCCCGGAGGGAGACAAACTGTCTCCCTCCGGGAGACAACCTTTGTCTCCCTCCGGGAGACAACCTTTGTCTCCCTCCGGGAGACAACCTTTGTCTCCCTCCGGGAGACAACATTTGTCTCCCTCCTGGAGACAACATTTGTCTCCCCCCGGGAGACAACCTTTGTCTCCCTCTATGAGACAAACTGTCGCCCTCCGGGAGACAACCTTTGTCTCCCTCCGGGAGACAACATTTGTCTCCCTTTGGGAGACAACCTTTGTCTCCCTCCGGGAGACAACATTTGTCTCCCTCCGGGAGACAACCTTTGTCTCCCTCCGGGAGACAACCTTTGTCTCCCTCCGGGAGACAACATTTGTCTCCCTCCGGGAGACAACCTTTGTCTCCCTCCGGGAGACAACATTTGTCTCCCTCCGGGAGACAACATTTGTCTCCCGGAGGGAGACAAACTGTCTCCCTCCGGGAGACAACCTTTGTCTCCCTCCGGGAGACAACCTTTGTCTCCCTCCGGGAGACAACCTTTGTCTCCCTCCGGGAGACAACATTTGTCTCCCTCCTGGAGACAACATTTGTCTCCCCCCGGGAGACAACCTTTGTCTCCCTCTATGAGACAAACTGTCTCCCTCCGGAAGAAAACATTTGTCTCCCTCCGGGAGACAACCTTTGTCTCCCTCCGGGAGACAACATTTGTCTCCCTCCGGGAGACAACATTTGTCTCCCTCCGAGAGACAACCTTTGTGTCCCTCTATGAGACAAACTGTCTCCCTCCGGGAGACAACCTTTGTCTCCCTCCGGGAGACAACATTTGTCTCCCTCTATGAGACAAACTGTCTCCCTCCGGGAGACAACCTTTGTCTCCCTCCGGGAGACAACATTTGTCTCCCTCCGGAAGACAACATTTGTCTCCCTCCGGGAGACAACCTTTGTCTCCCTCCGGGAGACAACATTTGTCTCCCTCCGGGAGACAACATTTGTCTCCCTCCGAGAGACAACCTTTTGCCTCCCTCCGGGAGACAACCTTTGTCTCCCTCTAGGAGACAAAATGTCTCCCTCCGGGAGACAACATTTGTCTCCCGGAGGGAGACAAACTGTCTCCCTCCGGGAGACAACCTTTGTCTCCCTCCGGGAGACAACCTTTGTCTCCCTCCGGGAGACAACCTTTGTCTCCCTCCGGGAGACAACATTTGTCTCCCTCCTGGAGACAACATTTGTCTCCCCCCGGGAGACAACCTTTGTCTCCCTCTATGAGACAAACTGTCGCCCTCCGGGAGACAACCTTTGTCTCCCTCCGGGAGACAACATTTGTCTCCCTTTGGGAGACAACCTTTGTCTCCCTCCGGGAGACAACATTTGTCTCCCTCCGGGAGACAACATTTGTCTCCCTCCGAGAGACAACCTTTTGCCTCCCTCCGGGAGACAACCTTTGTCTCCCTCTAGGAGACAAAATGTCTCCCTCCGGGAGACAACATTTGTCTCCCGGAGGGAGACAAACTGTCTCCCTCCGGGAGACAACCTTTGTCTCCCTCCGGGAGACAACCTTTGTCTCCCTCCGGGAGACAACCTTTGTCTCCCTCCGGGAGACAACATTTGTCTCCCTCCTGGAGACAACATTTGTCTCCCCCCGGGAGACAACCTTTGTCTCCCTCTATGAGACAACCTTTGTCTCCCTCCGGGAGACAACATTTGTCTCCCTCCGGGAGACAACATTTGTCTCCCTCCGGGAGACAACCTTTGTCTCCCTCCGGGAGACAACATTTGTCTCCCTCCGGGAGACAACCTTTGTCTCCCTCCGGGAGACAACATTTGTCTCCCCTCGGAGACAACATTTGTCTCCCTCCGGGAGACAACCTTTGTCTCCCTCCGGGAGACAACATTTGTCTCCCTCCGGGAGACAACATATGTCTCCCTCCGGGAGACAACATTTGTCTCCCTCCGGGAGACAACCTAAATGTCCCTCCGGGAGACAACCTTTGTCTCCCTCCGGGAGACAACCTTTGTCTCCCTCCGGGAGACAACATTTGTCTCCCTCCGGGAGACAACATTTGTCTCCCCCGGGAGACAACATTTGTCTCCCTCCGGGAGACAACCTTTGTCTCCCTCCGGGAGACAACCTTTGTCTCCCTCCGGGAGACAACATTTGTCTCCCTTCGGGAGACAACATTTGTCTCCCTCCGGGAGACAACCTTTGTCTCCCTCTATGAGACAAACTGTCTCCCTCCAGGAGACAACCTTTGTCTCCCTCCGGGAGACAACATTTGTCTCCCTCTGGGAGACAACCTTTGTCTCCCTCCGGGAGACAACCTTTGTCTCCCTCCGGGAGACAACCTTTGTCTCCCTCCGGGAGACAACATTTGTCTCCCTCCGGGAGACAACATTTGTCTCCCTCCGTGAGACAACATTTGTCTCCCTCTGGGAGACAACATTTGTCTCCCTCCGGGAGACAACCTTTGTCTCCCTCTATGAGACAAACTGTCTCCCTCCGGGAGACAACCTTTGTCTCCCTCCGGGAGACAACATTTGTCTCCCTCCGGGAGACAACCTTTGTCTCCCTTTGGGAGACAACCTTTGTCTCCTTCCGGGAGACAACATTTGTCTCCATCCGGGAGACAACATATGTCTCCCTCCGGGAGACAACATTTGTCTCCCTCCGGGAGACAACCTAAATCTCCCTCCGGGAGACAACCTTTGTCTCCCTCCGGGAGACAACCTTTGTCTCCCTCCGGGAGACAACATTTGTCTCCCTCCGGGAGACAACATTTATCTCCCCCGGGGAGACAACCTTTGTCTCCCTCTATGAGACAAACTGTCTCCCTCCGGGAGACAACATTTGTCTCCCTCTGGGAGACAACCTTTGTCTCCCTCCGGGAGACAACCTTTGTCTCCCTCCGGGAGACAACCTTTGTCTCCCTCCGGGAGACAACATTTGTCTCCCTCCGGGAGACAACATTTGTCTCCCTCCGTGAGACAACATTTGTCTCCCTCTGGGAGACAACATTTGTCTCCCTCCGGGAGACGACCTTTGTCTCCCTCTATGAGACAAACTGTCTCCCTCCGGGAGACAACCTTTGTCTCCCTCCGGGAGACAACATTTGTCTCCCTCCGGGAGACAACCTTTGTCTCCCTCCGGGAGACAACCTTTGTCTCCTTCCGGGAGACAACATTTGTCTCCATCCGGGAGACAACATATGTCTCCCTCCGGGAGACAACATTTGTCTCCCTCCGGGAGACAACCTAAATCTCCCTCCGGGAGACAACCTTTGTCTCCCTCCGGGAGACAACCTTTGTCTCCCTCCGGGAGACAACATTTGTCTCCCTCCGGGAGACAACATTTTTCTCCCCCGGGGAGACAACCTTTGTCTCCCTCTATGAGACAAACTGTCTCCCTCCGGGAGACAACCTTTGTCTCCCTCCGGGAGACAACCTTTGTCTCCCTCCGGGAGACAACATTTGTCTCCCTCCGGGAGACAACATTTGTCTCCCTCCGGGAGACAACCTTTGTCTCCCTCCGGGAGACAACCTTTGTCTCCCTCCGGGAGACAACATTTGTCTCCCTTCGGGAGACAACATTTGTCTCCCTCCGGGAGACAACTTTGTCTCCCTCTATGAGACAAACCGTCTCCCTCCAGGAGACAACCTTTGTCTCCCTCCGGGAGACAACATTTGTCTCCCTCTGGGAGACAACCTTTGTCTCCCTCCGGGAGACAACCTTTGTCTCCCTCCGGGAGACAACATTTGTCTCCCTCCGGGAGACAACATTTGTCTCCATCCGGGAGACAACATTTGTCTCCCTCTGGGAGACAACATTTGTCTCCCTCCGGGAGACAACCTTTGTCTCCCTCTATGAGACAAACTGTCTCCCTCCGGGAGACAACCTTTGTCTCCCCCCGGGGAGACAACCTTTGTCTCCCTCTATGAGACAAACTGTCTCCCTCCGGGAGACAACCTTTGTCTCCCTCTATGAGACAAACTGTCTCCCTCTATGAGACAAACTGTCTCCCTCCGGAGACAACCTTTGTCTCCCTCCGGGAGACAACCTTTGTCTCCCTCCGGGAGACAACATTTGTCTCCCTCCGGGAAACAACATATGTCTCCCTCCGGGAGACAACATTTGTCTCCCTCCGGGAGACAACCTTTGTCTCCCTCCGGGAGACAACATTTGTCTCCCTCTATGAGACAAACTGTCTCCCTCCGGGAGACAACCTTTGTCTCCCTCCGGGAGACAACATTTGTCTCCCTCCGGAAGACAACATTTGTCTCCCTCCGGGAAACAACATATGTCTCCCTCCGGGAGACAACATTTGTCTCCCTCCGGGAGACAACCTTTGTCTCCCTCCGGGAGACAACATTTGTCTCCCTCTATGAGACAAACTGTCTCCCTCCGGGAGACAACCTTTGTCTCCCTCCGGGAGACAACATTTGTCTCCCTCCGGAAGACAACATTTGTCTCCCTCCGGGAGACAACCTTTGTCTCCCTCTGGGAGACAACATTTGTCTTCCTCCGGGAGACAACATTTGTCTCCCTCCGAGAGACAACCTTTTGCCTCCCTCCGGGAGACAACCTTTGTCTCCCTCTAGGAGACAAAATGTCTCCCTCCGGGAGACAACATTTGTCTCCCTCCGGGAGACAAACTGTCTCCCTCCGGGAGACAACCTTTTTCTCCCTCCGGGAGACAACCTTTGTCTCCCTCCGGGAGACAACCTTTGTCTCCCTCCGGGAGACAACCTTTGTCTCCCTCCGGGAGACAACATTTGTCTCCCTTCGGGAGACAACATTTGTCTCCCTCCGGGAGACAACCTTTGTCTCCCTCTATGAGACAAACTGTCTCCCTCCAGGAGACAACCTTTGTCTCCCTCCGGGAGACAACATTTGTCTCCCTCTGGGAGACAACCTTTGTCTCTCTCCGGGAGACAACCTTTGTCTCCCTCCGGGAGACAACATTTGTCTCCCTCCGGGAGACAACATTTGTCTCCCTCCGGGAGACAACCTTTGTCTCCCTCCGGGAGACAACATTTGTCTCCCTCCTGGAGACAACACTTGTCTCCCCCCGGGAGACAACCTTTGTCTCCCTCTATGAGACAAACTGTCGCCCTCCGGGAGACAACCTTTGTCTCCCTCCGGGAGACAACATTTGTCTCCCTTTGGGAGACAACCTTTGTCTCCCTCCGGGAGACAACATTTGTCTCCGTCCGGGAGACAACATTTGTCTCCCTCCGGGAGACAACCTTTGTCTCCCTCCGGGAGACAACCGTTGTCTCCCTCCGGGAGACAACCTTTGTCTCCCTCCGGGAGACAACATTTGTCTCCCCTCGGGAGACAACATTTGTCTCCCTCCGGGAGACAACCTTTGTCTCCCTCTATGAGACAAACTGACTCCCTCCGGGAGACAACCTTTGTCTCCCTCCGGGAGACAACCTTTGTCTCCCTCCGGGAGACAACATTTGTCTCCCTCCGGGAGACAACCTTTGTCTCCCTCCGGGAGACAACATTTGTCTCCCTTCGGGAGACAACATTTGTCTCCCTCCGGGAGACAACCTTTGTCTCCCTCTATGAGACAAACTGTCTCCCTCCAGGAGACAACCTTTGTCTCCCTCCGGGAGACAACATTTGTCTCCCTCCGGGAGACAACCTTTGTCTCCCTCTATGAGACAAACTGTCTCCCTCCGGGAGACAACCTTTGTCTCCCTCCGGGAGACAACATTTGTCTCCCTCCGGGAGACAACCTTTGTCTCCCTCCGGGAGACAACCTTTGTCTCCCTCCGGGAGACAACCTTTGTCTCCCTCCGGGAGACAACCTTTGTCTCCCTCCGGGAGACAACATTTGTCTCCCTCCGGGAGACAACATTTGTCTCCCTCCGGGAGACAACCTTTGTCTCCCTCCGGGAGACAACATTTGTCTCCCTCCGGGAGACAACATATGTCTCCCTCCGGGAGACAACATTTGTCTCCCTCCGGGAGACAACCTAAATCTCTCTCCGGGAGACAACCTTTGTCTCCCTCCGGGAGACAACCTTTGTCTCCCTCCGGGAGACAACATTTGTCTCCCTCCGGGAGACAACATTTATCTCCCCCCGGGAGACAAACTTTGTCTCCCTCTATGAGACAAACTGTCTCCCTCCGGGAGACAACCTTTGTCTCCCTCTGGGAGACAACCTTTGTCTCCCTCCGGGAGACAACATTTTTCTCCCTCCGGGAGACAACCTAAATCTCCCTCCGGGAGACAACCTTTGTCTCCCTCCGGGAGACAACCTTTGTCTCCCTCCGGGAGACAACATTTGTCTCCCTCCGGGAGACAACATTTGTCTCCCTCCGGGAGACAACCTAAATCTCCCTCCGGGAGACAACCTTTGTCTCCCTCCGGGAGACAACCTTTGTCTCCCTCCGGGAGACAACATTTATCTCCCCCCGGGAGACAACCTTTGTCTCCCTCTATGAGACAAACTGTCTCCCTCCGGGAGACAACCTTTGTCTCCCTCTATGAGACAAACTGTCTCCCTCTATGAGACAAACTGTCTCCCTCCGGAGACAACCTTTGTCTCCCTCCGGGAGACAACCTTTGTCTCCCTCCGGGAGACAACATTTGTCTCCCTCCGGGAAACAACATATGTCTCCCTCCGGGAGACAACATTTGTCTCCCTCCGGGAGACAACCTTTGTCTCCCTCCGGGAGACAACATTTGTCTCCCTCTATGAGACAAACTGTCTCCCTCCGGGAGACAACCTTTGTCTCCCTCCGGGAGACAACATTTGTCTCCCTCCGGAAGACAACATTTGTCTCCCTCCGGGAGACAAAATTTGTCTCCCTCTGGGAGACAACATTTGTCTCCCTCCGGGAGACAACATTTGTCTCCCTCCGAGAGACAACCTTTTGCCTCCCTCCGGGAGACAACCTTTGTCTCCCTCTAGGAGACAAAATGTCTCCCTCCGGGAGACAACATTTGTCTCCCTCCGGGAGACAAACTGTCGCCCTCCGGGAGACAACCTTTTTCTCCCTCCGGGAGACAACCTTTGTCTCCCTCCGGGAGACAACCTTTGTCTCTCTCCGGGAGACAACCTTTGTCTCCCTCCGGGAGACAACCTTTGTCTCCCTCCGGGAGACAACCTTTGTCTCCCTCCGGGAGACAACATTTGTCTCCCTCCGGGAGACAACCTAAATCTCTCTCCGGGAGACAACCTTTGTCTCCCTCCGGGAGACAACCTTTGTCTCCCTCCGGGAGACAACATTTGTCTCCCTCCGGGAGACAACATTTATCTCCCCCCGGGAGACAACCTTTGTCTCCCTCTATGAGACAAACTGTCTCCCTCCGGGAGACAACCTTTGTCTCCCTCTGGGAGACAACCTTTGTCTCCCTCCGGGAGACAACATTTTTCTCCCTCCGGGAGACAACCTAAATCTCCCTCCGGGAGACAACCTTTGTCTCCCTCCGGGAGACAACCTTTGTCTCCCTCCGGGAGACAACATTTGTCTCCCTCCGGGAGACAACATTTGTCTCCCTCCGGGAGACAACCTAAATCTCCCTCCGGGAGACAACCTTTGTCTCCCTCTATGAGACAAACTGTCTCCCTCTATGAGACAAACTGTCTCCCTCCGGAGACAACCTTTGTCTCCCTCCGGGAGACAACCTTTGTCTCCCTCCGGGAGACAACATTTGTCTCCCTCCGGGAAACAACATATGTCTCCCTCCGGGAGACAACATTTGTCTCCCTCCGGGAGACAACCTTTGTCTCCCTCCGGGAGACAACATTTGTCTCCCTCTATGAGACAAACTGTCTCCCTCCGGGAGACAACCTTTGTCTCCCTCCGGGAGACAACATTTGTCTCCCTCCGGAAGACAACATTTGTCTCCCTCCGGGAGACAACCTTTGTCTCCCTCTGGGAGACAACATTTGTCTCCCTCCGGGAGACAACATTTGTCTCCCTCCGAGAGACAACCTTTTGCCTCCCTCCGGGAGACAACCTTTGTCTCCCTCTAGGAGACAAAATGTCTCCCTCCGGGAGACAACATTTGTCTCCCTCCGGGAGACAAACTGTCGCCCTCCGGGAGACAACCTTTTTCTCCCTCCGGGAGACAACCTTTGTCTCCCTCCGGGAGACAACCTTTGTCTCTCTCCGGGAGACAACCTTTGTCTCCCTCCGGGAGACAACCTTTGTCTCCCTCCGGGAGACAACCTTTGTCTCCCTCCGGGAGACAACATTTGTCTCCCTCCGGGAGACAACATTTATCTCCCCCCGGGAGACAACCTTTGTCTCCCTCTATGAGACAAACTGTCTCCCTCCGGGAGACAACATTTGTCTCCCTCTGGGAGACAACCTTTGTCTCCCTCCGGGAGACAACCTTTGTCTCCCTCCGGGAGACAACATTTGTCTCCCTCCGGGAGACAACATTTGTCTCCCTCTGGGAGACAACATTTGTCTCCCTCCGGGAGACAACCTTTGTCTCCCTCCGGGAGACAACATTTTTCTCCCTCCGGGAGACAACCTAAATCTCCCTCCGGGAGACAACCTTTGTCTCCCTCCGGGAGACAACCTTTGTCTCCCTCCGGGAGACAACATTTGTCTCCCTCCGGGAGACAACATTTGTCTCCCTCCGGGAGACAACCTAAATCTCCCTCCGGGAGACAACCTTTGTCTCCCTCCGGGAGACAACCTTTGTCTCCCTCCGGGAGACAACATTTATCTCCCCCCGGGAGACAACCTTTGTCTCCCTCTATGAGACAAACTGTCTCCCTCCGGGAGACAACCTTTGTCTCCCTCTATGAGACAAACTGTCTCCCTCTATGAGACAAACTGTCTCCCTCCGGAGACAACCTTTGTCTCCCTCCGGGAGACAACCTTTGTCTCCCTCCGGGAGACAACATTTGTCTCCCTCCGGGAAACAACATATGTCTCCCTCCGGGAGACAACATTTGTCTCCCTCCGGGAGACAACCTTTGTCTCCCTCCGGGAGACAACATTTGTCTCCCTCTATGAGACAAACTGTCTCCCTCCGGGAGACAACCTTTGTCTCCCTCCGGGAGACAACATTTGTCTCCCTCCGGAAGACAACATTTGTCTCCCTCCGGGAGACAACCTTTGTCTCCCTCTGGGAGACAACATTTGTCTCCCTCCGGGAGACAACATTTGTCTCCCTCCGAGAGACAACCTTTTGCCTCCCTCCGGGAGACAACCTTTGTCTCCCTCTAGGAGACAAAATGTCTCCCTCCGGGAGACAACATTTGTCTCCCTCCGGGAGACAAACTGTCTCCCTCCGGGAGACAACCTTTTTCTCCCTCCGGGAGACAACCTTTGTCTCCCTCCGGGAGACAACCTTTGTCTCTCTCCGGGAGACAACCTTTGTCTCCCTCCGGGAGACAACCTTTGTCTCCCTCCGGGAGACAACATTTGTCTCCCTCCTGGAGACAACATTTGTCTCCCCCCGGGAGACAACCTTTGTCTCCCTCTATGAGACAAACTGTCGCCCTCCGGGAGACAACCTTTGTCTCCCTCCGGGAGACAACATTTGTCTCCCTTTGGGAGACAACCTTTGTCTCCCTCCGGGAGACAACATTTGTCTCCGTCCGGGAGACAACATTTGTCTCCCTCCGGGAGACAACCTTTGTCTCCCTCCGGGAGACAACCGTTGTCTCCCTCCGGGAGACAACCTTTGTCTCCCTCCGGGAGAAAACATTTGTCTCCCCTCGGGAGACAACATTTGTCTCCCTCCGGGAGACAACCTTTGTCTCCCTCTATGAGACAAACTGACTCCCTCCGGGAGACAACCTTTGTCTCCCTCCGGGAGACAACCTTTGTCTCCCTCCGGGAGACAACATTTGTCTCCCTCCGGGAGACAACCTTTGTCTCCCTCCGGGAGACAACATTTGTCTCCCTTCGGGAGACAACATTTGTCTCCCTCCGGGAGACAACCTTTGTCTCCCTCTATGAGACAAACTGTCTCCCTCCAGGAGACAACCTTTGTCTCCCTCCGGGAGACAACATTTGTCTCCCTCTGGGAGACAACCTTTGTCTCCCTCCGGGAGACAACCTTTGTCTCCCTCCGGGAGACAACATTTGTCTCCCTCTGGGAGACAACATTTGTCTCCCTCCGGGAGACAACCTTTGTCTCCCTCTATGAGACAAACTGTCTCCCTCCGGGAGACAACCTTTGTCTCCCTCCGGGAGACAACATTTGTCTCCCTCCGGGAGACAACCTTTGTCTCCCTCCGGGAGACAACCTTTGTCTCCCTCCGGGAGACAACCTTTGTCTCCCTCCGGGAGACAACATTTCTCTCCCTCCGGGAGACAACATTTGTCTCCCTCCGGGAGACAACCTTTGTCTCCCTCCGGGAGACAACATTTGTCTCCCTCCGGGAGACAACATATGTCTCCCTCCGGGAGACAACATTTGTCTCCCTCCGGGAGACAACCTAAATCCCCCTCCGGGAGACAACCTTTGTCTCCCTCCGGGAGACAACCTTTGTCTCCCTCCGGGAGACAACATTTGTCTCCCTCCGGGAGACAACATTTATCTCCCCCCGGGAGACAACCTTTGTCTCCCTCTATGAGACAAACTGTCTCCCTCCGGGAGACAACATTTGTCTCCCTCTGGGAGACAACCTTTGTCTCCCTCCGGGAGACAACCTTTGTCTCCCTCCGGGAGACAACATTTGTCTCCCTCCGGGAGACAACATTTGTCTCCCTCTGGGAGACAACATTTGTCTCCCTCCGGGAGACAACCTTTGTCTCCCTCCGGGAGACAACATTTTTCTCCCTCCGGGAGACAACATTTGTCTCCCTCCGGGAGACAACATTTGTCTCCCTCCGGGAGACAACCTTTGTCTCCCTCTATGAGACAAACTGTCTCCCTCCCGGAGACAACCTTTGTCTCCCTCCGGGAGACAACATTTGTTTCCCTTCGGGAGACAACATTTGTCTCCCTCCGGGAGACAACCTTTGTCTCCCTCCGGGAGACAACATTTGTCTCCCTCCGGGAGACAACATTTGTCTCCCTCCGGGAGACAACCTAAATCTCCCTCCGGGAGACAACCTTTGTCTCCCTCCGGGAGACAACCTTTGTCTCCCTCCGGGAGACAACATTTATCTCCCCCCGGGAGACAACCTTTGTCTCCCTCTATGAGACAAACTGTCTCCCTCCGGGAGACAACCTTTGTCTCCCTCTATGAGACAAACTGTCTCCCTCTATGAGACAAACTGTCTCCCTCCGGAGACAACCTTTGTCTCCCTCCGGGAGACAACCTTTGTCTCCCTCCGGGAGACAACATTTGTCTCCCTCCGGGAAACAACATATGTCTCCCTCCGGGAGACAACATTTGTCTCCCTCCGGGAGACAACCTTTGTCTCCCTCCGGGAGACAACATTTGTCTCCCTCTATGAGACAAACTGTCTCCCTCCGGGAGACAACCTTTGTCTCCCTCCGGGAGACAACATTTGTCTCCCTCCGGAAGACAACATTTGTCTCCCTCCGGGAGACAACCTTTGTCTCCCTCTGGGAGACAACATTTGTCTCCCTCCGGGAGACAACATTTGTCTCCCTCCGAGAGACAACCTTTTGCCTCCCTCCGGGAGACAACCTTTGTCTCCCTCTAGGAGACAAAATGTCTCCCTCCGGGAGACAACATTTGTCTCCCTCCGGGAGACAAACTGTCTCCCTCCGGGAGACAACCTTTTTCTCCCTCCGGGAGACAACCTTTGTCTCCCTCCGGGAGACAACCTTTGTCTCTCTCCGGGAGACAACCTTTGTCTCCCTCCGGGAGACAACCTTTGTCTCCCTCCGGGAGACAACATTTGTCTCCCTCCTGGAGACAACATTTGTCTCCCCCCGGGAGACAACCTTTGTCTCCCTCTATGAGACAAACTGTCGCCCTCCGGGAGACAACCTTTGTCTCCCTCCGGGAGACAACATTTGTCTCCCTTTGGGAGACAACCTTTGTCTCCCTCCGGGAGACAACATTTGTCTCCGTCCGGGAGACAACATTTGTCTCCCTCCGGGAGACAACCTTTGTCTCCCTCCGGGAGACAACCGTTGTCTCCCTCCGGGAGACAACCTTTGTCTCCCTCCGGGAGAAAACATTTGTCTCCCCTCGGGAGACAACATTTGTCTCCCTCCGGGAGACAACCTTTGTCTCCCTCTATGAGACAAACTGACTCCCTCCGGGAGACAACCTTTGTCTCCCTCCGGGAGACAACCTTTGTCTCCCTCCGGGAGACAACATTTGTCTCCCTCCGGGAGACAACCTTTGTCTCCCTCCGGGAGACAACATTTGTCTCCCTTCGGGAGACAACATTTGTCTCCCTCCGGGAGACAACCTTTGTCTCCCTCTATGAGACAAACTGTCTCCCTCCAGGAGACAACCTTTGTCTCCCTCCGGGAGACAACATTTGTCTCCCTCTGGGAGACAACCTTTGTCTCCCTCCGGGAGACAACCTTTGTCTCCCTCCGGGAGACAACATTTGTCTCCCTCTGGGAGACAACATTTGTCTCCCTCCGGGAGACAACCTTTGTCTCCCTCTATGAGACAAACTGTCTCCCTCCGGGAGACAACCTTTGTCTCCCTCCGGGAGACAACATTTGTCTCCCTCCGGGAGACAACCTTTGTCTCCCTCCGGGAGACAACCTTTGTCTCCCTCCGGGAGACAACCTTTGTCTCCCTCCGGGAGACAACATTTCTCTCCCTCCGGGAGACAACATTTGTCTCCCTCCGGGAGACAACCTTTGTCTCCCTCCGGGAGACAACATTTGTCTCCCTCCGGGAGACAACATATGTCTCCCTCCGGGAGACAACATTTGTCTCCCTCCGGGAGACAACCTAAATCCCCCTCCGGGAGACAACCTTTGTCTCCCTCCGGGAGACAACCTTTGTCTCCCTCCGGGAGACAACATTTGTCTCCCTCCGGGAGACAACATTTATCTCCCCCCGGGAGACAACCTTTGTCTCCCTCTATGAGACAAACTGTCTCCCTCCGGGAGACAACATTTGTCTCCCTCTGGGAGACAACCTTTGTCTCCCTCCGGGAGACAACCTTTGTCTCCCTCCGGGAGACAACATTTGTCTCCCTCCGGGAGACAACATTTGTCTCCCTCTGGGAGACAACATTTGTCTCCCTCCGGGAGACAACCTTTGTCTCCCTCCGGGAGACAACATTTTTCTCCCTCCGGGAGACAACATTTGTCTCCCTCCGGGAGACAACATTTGTCTCCCTCCGGGAGACAACCTTTGTCTCCCTCTATGAGACAAACTGTCTCCCTCCCGGAGACAACCTTTGTCTCCCTCCGGGAGACAACATTTGTTTCCCTTCGGGAGACAACATTTGTCTCCCTCCGGGAGACAACATTTGTCTCCCTCCGGGAGACAACCTTTGTCTCCCTCCGGGAGACAACCTTTGTCTCCCTCCGGAAGACAACCTTTGTCTCCCTCCGGGAGACAACATTTGTCTCCCTCCGGGAGACAACATTTGTCTCCCTCCGGGAGACAACCTTTGTCTCCCTCCGGGAGACAACATTTGTCTCCCTCCGGGAGACAACCTTTGTCTCCCTCCGGGAGACAACATTTGTCTCCCTCCGGGAGACAACATTTGTCTCCCTCCGGGAGACAACCTTTGTCTCCCTCCGGGAGACAACATTTGTCTCCCTCCGGGAGACAACCTTTGTCTCCCTCCGGGAGACAACATTTGTCTCCCTCCGGGAGACAACATTTGTCTCCCTCCGGGAGACAACATTTGTCTCCCTCCGGGAGACAACATTTGTCTCCCACCGGGAGACAACATTTGTGTCCCTCTATGAGACAAACAATCTCCCTGCGGGAGACAACCTTTGTCTCCCTCCGGGATACAACATTTGTCTCCCTCCGGGAGACAACCTTTGTCTCCCTCCGGGAAACAACATTTGTCTCCCTCTATGAGACAAACTGTCTCCCTCCGGGAGACAACCTTTGTCTCCCTCCGGGAGACAACATTTGTCTCCCTCTGGGAGACAACAATTGTCTCCCACCGGGAGACAACATTTGTCTCCCTCCGGGAGACAACCTTTGTCTCCCTCCGGGAGACAACCTTTGTCTCCCTCCGGGAGACAACCTTTGTCTCCCTCCGGGAGACAACCTTTGTCTCCCTCCGGGAGACAACCTTTGTCTCCCTCCGGGAGACAACATTTGTCTCCCTCCGGGAGACAACCTTTGTCTCCCTCCGGGAGACAACATTTGTCTCCCTCCGGGAGACAACATATGTCTCCCTCCGGGAGACAACATTTGTCTCCCTCCGGGAGACAACCTAAATCCCCCTCCGGGAGACAACCTTTGTCTCCCTCCGGGAGACAACCTTTGTCTCCCTCCGGGAGACAACATTTGTCTCCCTCCGGGAGACAACATTTATCTCCCCCCGGGAGACAACCTTTGTCTCCCTCTATGAGACAAACTGTCTCCCTCCGGGAGACAACATTTGTCTCCCTCTGGGAGACAACCTTTGTCTCCCTCCGGGAGACAACCTTTGTCTCCCTCCGGGAGACAACATTTGTCTCCCTCCGGGAGACAACATTTGTCTCCCTCTGGGAGACAACATTTGTCTCCTTCCGGGAGACAACCTTTGTCTCCCTCCGGGAGACAACATTTTTCTCCCTCCGGGAGACAACATTTGTCTCCCTCCGGGAGACAACATTTGTCTCCCTCCGGGAGACAACCTTTGTCTCCCTCTATGAGACAAACTGTCTCCCTCCCGGAGACAACCTTTGTCTCCCTCCGGGAGACAACATTTGTTTCCCTTCGGGAGACAACATTTGTCTCCCTCCGGGAGACAACATTTGTCTCCCTCCGGGAGACAACCTTTGTCTCCCTCCGGGAGACAACCTTTGTCTCCCTCCGGAAGACAACCTTTGTCTCCCTCCGGGAGACAACATTTGTCTCCCTCCGGGAGACAACATTTGTCTCCCTCCGGGAGACAACCTTTGTCTTCCTCCGGGAGACAACATTTGTCTCCCTCCGGGAGACAACCTTTGTCTCCCTCCGGGAGACAACATTTGTCTCCCTCCGGGAGACAACATTTGTCTCCCTCCGGGAGACAACCTTTGTCTCCCTCCGGGAGACAACATTTGTCTCCCTCCGGGAGACAACCTTTGTCTCCCTCCGGGAGACAACATTTGTCTCCCTCCGGGAGACAACATTTGTCTCCCTCCGGGAGACAACATTTGTCTCCCTCCGGGAGACAACATTTGTCTCCCACCGGGAGACAACATTTGTGTCCCTCTATGAGACAAACAATCTCCCTGCGGGAGACAACCTTTGTCTCCCTCCGGGATACAACATTTGTCTCCCTCCGGGAGACAACCTTTGTCTCCCTCCGGGAAACAACATTTGTCTCCCTCTATGAGACAAACTGTCTCCCTCCGGGAGACAACCTTTGTCTCCCTCCGGGAGACAACATTTGTCTCCCTCTGGGAGACAACAATTGTCTCCCACCAGGAGACAACATTTGTCTCCCTCCGGGAGACAACCTTTGTCTCCCTCCGGGAGACAACCTTTGTCTCCCTCCGGGAGACAACATTTGTCTCCCTCCGGGAGACAACATTTGTCTCCCTCCGGGAGACAACCTTTGTCTCCCTCCGGGAGACAACATTTGTCTCCCTCCGGGAGACAACCTTTGTCTCCCTCCGGGAGACAACATTTGTCTCCCTCCGGGAGACAACATTTGTCTCCCTCCGGGAGACAACATTTGTCTCCCTCCGGGAGACAACATTTGTCTCCCACCGGGAGACAACATTTGTGTCCCTCTATGAGACAAACAATCTCCCTGCGGGAGACAACCTTTGTCTCCCTCCGGGATACAACATTTGTCTCCCTCCGGGAGACAACCTTTGTCTCCCTCCGGGAAACAACATTTGTCTCCCTCTATGAGACAAACTGTCTCCCTCCGGGAGACAACCTTTGTCTCCCTCCGGGAGACAACATTTGTCTCCCTCTGGGAGACAACAATTGTCTCCCACCGGGAGACAACATTTGTCTCCCTCCGGGAGACAACCTTTGTCTCCCTCCGGGAGACAACCTTTGTCTCCCTCCGGGAGACAACCTTTGTCTCCCTCCGGGAGACAACCTTTGTCTCCCTCCGGGAGACAACCTTTGTCTCCCTCCGGGAGACAACATTTGTCTCCCTCTGGGAGACAACAATTGTCTCCCACCGGGAGACAACATTTGTCTCCCTCCGGGAGACAACCTTTGTCTCCCTCCGGGAGACAACCTTTGTCTCCCTCCGGGAGACAACATTTGTCTCCCTCCGGGAGACAACATTTGTCTCCCTCCGGGAGACAACCTTTGTCTCCCTCCGGGAGACAACATTTGTCTCCCTCCGGGAGACAACCTTTGTCTCCCTCCGGGAGACAACATTTGTCTCCCTCCGGGAGACAACATTTGTCTCCCTCCGGGAGACAACATTTGTCTCCCTCCGGGAGACAACATTTGTCTCCCACCGGGAGACAACATTTGTGTCCCTCTATGAGACAAACAATCTCCCTGCGGGAGACAACCTTTGTCTCCCTCCGGGATACAACATTTGTCTCCCTCCGGGAGACAACCTTTGTCTCCCTCCGGGAAACAACATTTGTCTCCCTCTATGAGACAAACTGTCTCCCTCCGGGAGACAACCTTTGTCTCCCTCCGGGAGACAACATTTGTCTCCCTCTGGGAGACAACAATTGTCTCCCACCGGGAGACAACATTTGTCTCCCTCCGGGAGACAACCTTTGTCTCCCTCCGGGAGACAACCTTTGTCTCCCTCCGGGAGACAACATTTGTCTCCCTCCGGGAGACAACCTTTGTCTCCCTCCGGGAGACAACATTTGTCTCCCTCCGGGAGACAACATTTGTCTCCCTCCGGGAGACAACATTTGTCTCCCTCCGGGAGACAACCTTTGTCTCCCTCTATGAGACAAACTGTCTCCCTCCGGGAGACAACCTTTGTCTCCCTCCGGGAGACAACATTTGTCTCCCTCCGGGAGACAACATTTGTGTCCCTCTATGAGACAAACTGTCTCCCTGCGGGAGACAACATTTGTCTCCCTCCGGGATACAACCTTTGTCTCCCTCCGGGATACAACATTTGTCTCCCTCCGGGAGACAACCTTTGTCTCCCTCCAGGAGACAACATTTGTCTCCCTCTATGAGACAAACTTTGTCTCCCTCCGGGAGACAACCTTTGTCTCCCTCCGGGAGACAACATTTGTCTCCCTCTGGGAGACAACAATTGTCTCCCACCGGGAAACAACATTTGTCTCCCTCCGGGAGACAACCTTTGTCTCCCTCCGGGAGACAACATTTGTCTCCCTCCGGGAGACAACATTTGTCTCCCTCCGGGAGACAACATTTGTCTCCCTCCGGGAGACAACCTTTGTCTCCCTCTATGAGACAAACTGTCTCCCTCCGGGAGACAACCTTTGTCTCCCTCCGGGAGACAACATTTGTCTCCCTCCGGGAGACAACATTTGTGTCCCTCTATGAGACAAACTGTCTCCCTGCGGGAGACAACATTTGTCTCCCTCCGGGATACAACCTTTGTCTCCCTCCGGGATACAACATTTGTCTCCCTCCGGGAGACAACCTTTGTCTCCCTCCGGGAGACAACATTTGTCTCCCTCTATGAGACAAACTTTGTCTCCCTCCGGGAGACAACCTTTGTCTCCCTCCGGGAGACAACATTTGTCTCCCTCTGGGAGACAACAATTGTCTCCCACCGGGAAACAACATTTGTCTCCCTCCGGGAGACAACCTTTGTCTCCCTCCGGGAGACAACATTTGTCTCCCTCCGGGAGACAACATTTGTGTCCCTCTATGAGACAAACTGTCTCCCTGCGGGAGACAACCTTTATCTCCCTCCGGGATACAACATTTGTCTCCCTCCGGGAGACAACCTTTGTCTCCCTCCGGGAGACAACATTTGTCTCCCTCTATGAGACAAACTGTCTCCCTCCGGGAGACAACCTTTGTCTCCCTCCGGGAGACAACATTTGTCTCCCTCCGGGAGACAACATTTGTCTCCCTCCGGGAGACAACATTTGTCTCCCTCCGGGAGACAACATTTGTCTCCCTCCAGGAGACAACCTTTGTCTCCCTCCGGGAGACAACCTTTGTCTCTCTCCGGGAGACAACCTTTGTCTCCCTCCGGGAGACAACCTTCGTCTCCCTCCGGGATACAACATTTGTCTCCCTCCGGGAGACAACCTTTGTCTCCCTCCGGGAGACAGCATTTGTCTCCCTCCGGGAGACAACCTTTGTCTCCCTCCGGGAGACAACATTTGTCTCCCTCCGGGAGACAACATTTGTCTCCCACCGGGAGACAACATTTGTGTCCCTCTATGAGACAAACAATCTCCCTGCGGGAGACAACCTTTGTCTCCCTCCGGGATACAACATTTGTCTCCCTCCGGGAGACAACCTTTGTCTCCCTCCGGGAAACAACATTTGTCTCCCTCTATGAGACAAACTGTCTCCCTCCGGGAGACAACCTTTGTCTCCCTCCGGGAGACAACATTTGTCTCCCTCTGGGAGACAACATTTGTCTCCCACCGGGAGACAACATTTGTGTCCCTCTATGAGACAAACAATCTCCCTGCGGGAGACAACCTTTGTCTCCCTCCGGGATACAACATTTGTCTCCCTCCGGGAGACAACCTTTGTCTCCCTCCGGGAAACAACATTTGTCTCCCTCTATGAGACAAACTGTCTCCCTCCGGGAGACAACCTTTGTCTCCCTCCGGGAGACAACATTTGTCTCCCTCTGGGAGACAACAATTGTCTCCCACCGGGAGACAACATTTGTCTCCCTCCGGGAGACAACCTTTGTCTCCCTCCGGGAGACAACCTTTGTCTCCCTCCGGGAGACAACCTTTGTCTCCCTCCGGGAGACAACCTTTGTCTCCCTCCGGGAGACAACCTTTGTCTCCCTCCGGGAGACAACCTTTGTCTCCCTCCGGGAGACAACATTTGTGTCCCTCTATGAGACAAACTGTCTCCCTGCGGGAGACAACATTTGTCTCCCTCCGGGATACAACCTTTGTCTCCCTCCGGGATACAACATTTGTCTCCCTCCGGGAGACAACCTTTGTCTCCCTCCGGGAGACAACATTTGTCTCCCTCTATGAGACAAACTTTGTCTCCCTCCGGGAGACAACCTTTGTCTCCCTCCGGGAGACAACATTTGTCTCCCTCTGGGAGACAACAATTGTCTCCCACCGGGAAACAACATTTGTCTCCCTCCGGGAGACAACCTTTGTCTCCCTCCGGGAGACAACATTTGTCTCCCTCCGGGAGACAACATTTGTGTCCCTCTATGAGACAAACTGTCTCCCTGCGGGAGACAACCTTTATCTCCCTCCGGGATACAACATTTGTCTCCCTCCGGGAGACAACCTTTGTCTCCCTCCGGGAGACAACATTTGTCTCCCTCTATGAGACAAACTGTCTCCCTCCGGGAGACAACCTTTGTCTCCCTCCGGGAGACAACATTTGTCTCCCTCCGGGAGACAACATTTGTCTCCCTCCGGGAGACAACATTTGTCTCCCTCCGGGAGACAACATTTGTCTCCCTCCAGGAGACAACCTTTGTCTCCCTCCGGGAGACAACCTTTGTCTCCCTCCGGGAGACAACCTTTGTCTCCCTCCGGGAGACAACCTTCGTCTCCCTTTGGGATACAACATTTGTCTCCCTCCGGGAGACAACCTTTGTCTCCCTCCGGGAGACAACATTTGTCTCCCTCCGGGAGACAACCTTTGTCTCCCTCCGGGAGACAACATTTGTCTCCCTCCGGGAGACAACATTTGTCTCCCACCGGGAGACAACATTTGTGTCCCTCTATGAGACAAACAATCTCCCTGCGGGAGACAACCTTTGTCTCCCTCCGGGATACAACATTTGTCTCCCTCCGGGAGACAACCTTTGTCTCCCTCCGGGAAACAACATTTGTCTCCCTCTATGAGACAAACTGTCTCCCTCCGGGAGACAACCTTTGTCTCCCTCCGGGAGACAACATTTGTCTCCCTCTGGGAGACAACAATTGTCTCCCACCGGGAGACAACATTTGTCTCCCTCCGGGAGACAACCTTTGTCTCCCTCCGGGAGACAACCTTTGTCTCCCTCCGGGAGACAACCTTTGTCTCCCTCCGGGAGACAACCTTTGTCTCCCTCCGGGAGACAACCTTTGTCTCCCTCCGGGAGACAACATTTGTCTCCCTCCGGGAGACAACATTTGTCTCCCTCCGGGAGACAACATTTGTCTCCCTCCGGGAGACAACATTTGTCTCCCTCCGGGAGACAACCTTTGTCTCCCTCTATGAGACAAACTGTCTCCCTCCGGGAGACAACCTTTGTCTCCCTCCGGGAGACAACATTTGTCTCCCTCCGGGAGACAACATTTGTCTCCCACCGGGAGACAACATTTGTGTCCCTCTATGAGACAAACAATCTCCCTGCGGGAGACAACCTTTGTCTCCCTCCGGGATACAACATTTGTCTCCCTCCGGGAGACAACCTTTGTCTCCCTCCGGGAAACAACATTTGTCTCCCTCTATGAGACAAACTGTCTCCCTCCGGGAGACAACCTTTGTCTCCCTCCGGGAGACAACATTTGTCTCCCTCTGGGAGACAACAATTGTCTCCCACCGGGAGACAACATTTGTCTCCCTCCGGGAGACAACCTTTGTCTCCCTCCGGGAGACAACCTTTGTCTCCCTCCGGGAGACAACCTTTGTCTCCCTCCGGGAGACAACCTTTGTCTCCCTCCGGGAGACAACATTTGTCTCCCTCCGGGAGACAACATTTGTGTCCCTCTATGAGACAAACTGTCTCCCTGCGGGAGACAACATTTGTCTCCCTCCGGGATACAACCTTTGTCTCCCTCCGGGATACAACATTTGTCTCCCTCCGGGAGACAACCTTTGTCTCCCTCCGGGAGACAACATTTGTCTCCCTCTATGAGACAAACTTTGTCTCCCTCCGGGAGACAACCTTTGTCTCCCTCCGGGAGACAACATTTGTCTCCCTCTGGGAGACAACAATTGTCTCCCACCGGGAAACAACATTTGTCTCCCTCCGGGAGACAACCTTTGTCTCCCTCCGGGAGACAACATTTGTCTCCCTCCGGGAGACAACATTTGTGTCCCTCTATGAGACAAACTGTCTCCCTGCGGGAGACAACCTTTATCTCCCTCCGGGATACAACATTTGTCTCCCTCCGGGAGACAACCTTTGTCTCCCTCCGGGAGACAACATTTGTCTCCCTCTATGAGACAAACTGTCTCCCTCCGGGAGACAACCTTTGTCTCCCTCCGGGAGACAACATTTGTCTCCCTCCGGGAGACAACATTTGTCTCCCTCCGGGAGACAACATTTGTCTCCCTCCGGGAGACAACATTTGTCTCCCTCCAGGAGACAACCTTTGTCTCCCTCCGGGAGACAACCTTTGTCTCCCTCCGGGAGACAACCTTTGTCTCCCTCCGGGAGACAACCTTCGTCTCCCTCCGGGATACAACATTTGTCTCCCTCCGGGAGACAACCTTTGTCTCCCTCCGGGAGACAACATTTGTCTCCCTCCGGGAGACAACCTTTGTCTCCCTCCGGGAGACAACATTTGTCTTCCTCTATGAGTCAAACTGTCTCCCTCCGGGAGACAACCTTTGTCTCCCTCTATGAGACAAACTGTCTCCCTCCGGGAGACAACCTTTGTCTCCCTCCGGAAGACAACATTTGTCTCCCTCTGGGAGACAACAATTGTCTCCCACCGGGAGACAACATTTGTCTCCCTCCGGGAGACAACCTTTGTCTCCCTCCGGGAGACAACCTTTGTCTCCCTCCGGGAGACAACATTTGTCTCCCTCCGGGAGACAACATTTGTCTCCCACCGGGAGACAACATTTGTGTCCCTCTATGAGACAAACAATCTCCCTGCGGGAGACAACCTTTGTCTCCCTCCGGGATACAACATTTGTCTCCCTCCGGGAGACAACCTTTGTCTCCCTCCGGGAAACAACATTTGTCTCCCTCTATGAGACAAACTGTCTCCCTCCGGGAGACAACCTTTGTCTCCCTCCGGGAGACAACATTTGTCTCCCTCTGGGAGACAACAATTGTCTCCCACCGGGAGACAACATTTGTCTCCCTCCGGGAGACAACCTTTGTCTCCCTCCGGGAGACAACCTTTGTCTCCCTCCGGGAGACAACCTTTGTCTCCCTCCGGGAGACAACCTTTGTCTCCCTCCGGGAGACAACCTTTGTCTCCCTCCGGGAGACAACCTTTGTCTCCCTCCGGGAGACAACATTTGTCTCCCTCCGGGAGACAACCTTTGTCTCCCTCCGGGAGACAACATTTGTCTCCCTCCGGGAGACAACATTTGTCTCCCTCCGGGAGAAAACATTTGTCTCCCTCCGGGAGACAACCTTTGTCTCCCTCTATGAGACAAACTGTCTCCCTCCGGGAGACAACCTTTGTCTCCCTCCGGGAGACAACATTTGTCTCCCTCCGGGAGACAACATTTGTCTCCCACCGGGAGACAACATTTGTGTCCCTCTATGAGACAAACAATCTCCCTGCGGGAGACAACCTTTGTCTCCCTCCGGGATACAACATTTGTCTCCCTCCGGGAGACAACCTTTGTCTCCCTCCGGGAAACAACATTTGTCTCCCTCTATGAGACAAACTGTCTCCCTCCGGGAGACAACCTTTGTCTCCCTCCGGGAGACAACATTTGTCTCCCTCTGGGAGACAACAATTGTCTCCCACCGGGAGACAACATTTGTCTCCCTCCGGGAGACAACCTTTGTCTCCCTCCGGGAGACAACCTTTGTCTCCCTCCGGGAGACAACCTTTGTCTCCCTCCGGGAGACAACCTTTGTCTCCCTCCGGGAGACAACCTTTGTCTCCCTCCGGGAGACAACTTTCGTCTTCCTCCGGGAGACAACATTTGTCTCCCTCCGGGAGACAACCTTTGTCTCCCTCTATGAGACAAACTGTCTCCCTCCGGGAGACAACCTTTGTCTCCCTCCGGGAGACAACATTTGTCTCCCTCCGGGAGACAACATTTGTCTCCCTCCGGGAGACAACATTTGTGTCCCTCTATGAGACAAACTGTCTCCCTGCGGGAGACAACATTTGTCTCCCTCCGGGATACAACCTTTGTCTCCCTCCGGGATACAACATTTGTCTCCCTCCGGGAGACAACCTTTGTCTCCCTCCGGGAGACAACATTTGTCTCCCTCTATGAGACAAACTTTGTCTCCCTCCGGGAGACAACCTTTGTCTCCCTCCGGGAGACAACATTTGTCTCCCTCTGGGAGACAACAATTGTCTCCCACCGGGAAACAACATTTGTCTCCCTCCGGGAGACAACCTTTGTCTCCCTCCGGGAGACAACATTTGTCTCCCTCCGGGAGACAACATTTGTGTCCCTCTATGAGACAAACTGTCTCCCTGCGGGAGACAACCTTTATCTCCCTCCGGGATACAACATTTGTCTCCCTCCGGGAGACAACCTTTGTCTCCCTCCGGGAGACAACATTTGTCTCCCTCTATGAGACAAACTGTCTCCCTCCGGGAGACAACCTTTGTCTCCCTCCGGGAGACAACATTTGTCTCCCTCCGGGAGACAACATTTGTCTCCCTCCGGGAGACAACATTTGTCTCCCTCCGGGAGACAACATTTGTCTCCCTCCAGGAGACAACCTTTGTCTCCCTCCGGGAGACAACCTTTGTCTCCCTCCGGGAGACAACCTTTGTCTCCCTCCGGGAGACAACCTTCGTCTCCCTCCGGGATACAACATTTGTCTCCCTCCGGGAGACAACCTTTGTCTCCCTCCGGGAGACAACATTTGTCTCCCTCCGGGAGACAACCTTTGTCTCCCTCCGGGAGACAACATTTGTCTTCCTCTATGAGTCAAACTGTCTCCCTCCGGGAGACAACCTTTGTCTCCCTCTATGAGACAAACTGTCTCCCTCCGGGAGACAACCTTTGTCTCCCTCCGGAAGACAACATTTGTCTCCCTCCGGGAGACAACATTTGTCTCCCTCCGGTCTCCCTCCGGGAGACAACATTTGTGTCCCTCTATGAGACAAACTGTCTCCCTGCGGGAGACAACCTTTGTCTCCCTCCGGGATACAACCTTTGTCTCCCTCCGGGATACAACATTTGTCTCCCTCCGGGAGACAACCTTTGTCTCCCTCTATGAGACAAACTGTCTCCCTCCAGGAGACAACCTTTGTCTCCCTCCGGGAGACAACATTTGTCTCCCTCTGGGAGACAACATTTGTCTCCCTCCGGGAGACAACATTTGTGTCCCTCTATGAGACAAACTGTCTCCCTGCGGGAGACAACCTTTATCTCCCTCCGGGATACAACATTTGTCTCCCTCCGGGAGACAACCTTTGTCTCCCTCCGGGAGACAACATTTGTCTCCCTCTATGAGACAAACTGTCTCCCTCCGGGAGACAACCTTTGTCTCCCTCCGGGAGACAACATTTGTCTCCCTCCGGGAGACAACATTTGTCTCCCTCAAGGAGACAACATTTGTCTCCCTCCGGGAGACAACATTTGTCTCCCTCCAGGAGACAACCTTTGTCTCCCTCCGGGAGACAACCTTTGTCTCCCTCCGGGAGACAACCTTTGTCTCCCTCCGGGAGACAACCTTCGTCTCCCTCCGGGATACAACATTTGTCTCCCTCCGGGAGACAACCTTTGTCTCCCTCCGGGAGACAACATTTGTCTCCCTCCGGGAGACAACCTTTGTCTCCCTCCGGGAGACAACATTTGTCTCCCTCTATGAGTCAAACTGTCTCCCTCCGGGAGACAACATTTGTCTCCCTCCGGGAGACAACATTTGTCTCCCTCCGAGAGACAACCTTTTGCCTCCCTCCGGGAGACAACCTTTGTCTCCCTCTAGGAGACAAAATGTCTCCCTCCGGGAGACAACATTTGTCTCCCGGAGGGAGACAAACTGTCTCCCTCCGGGAGACAACCTTTGTCTCCCTCCGGGAGACAACCTTTGTCTCCCTCCGGGAGACAACCTTTGTCTCCCTCCGGGAGACAACATTTGTCTCCCTCCTGGAGACAACATTTGTCTCCCCCCGGGAGACAACCTTTGTCTCCCTCTATGAGACAAACTGTCGTCCTCCGGGAGACAACCTTTGTCTCCCTCCGGGAGACAACATTTGTCTCCCTTTGGGAGACAACCTTTGTCTCCCTCCGGGAGACAACATTTGTCTCCCTCCGGGAGACAACATTTGTCTCCCTCCGGGAGACAACCTTTGTCTCCCTCCGGGAGACAACCGTTGTCTCCCTCCGGGAGACAACATTTGTCTCCCTCCGGGAGACAACCTTTGTCTCCCTCCGGGAGACAACATTTGTCTCCCTCCGAGAGACAACCTTTGTCTCCCTCCGGGAGACAACATTTGTCTCCCCTCGGAGACAACATTTGTCTCCCTCCGGGAGACAACCTTTGTCTCCCTCCGGGAGACAACATTTGTCTCCCTCCGGGAGACAACATATGTCTCCCTCCGGGAGACAACATTTGTCTCCCTCCGGGAGACAACCTAAATCTCCTTCCGGGAGACAACCTTTGTCTCCCTCCGGGAGACAACCTTTGTCTCCCTCCGGGAGACAACATTTGTCTCCCTCCGGGAGACAACATTTGTCTCCCCCGGGAGACAACATTTGTCTCCCTCCGGGAGACAACCTTTGTCTCCCTCCGGGAGACAACCTTTGTCTCCCTCCGGGAGACAACATTTGTCTCCCTTCGGGAGACAACATTTGTCTCCCTCCGGGAGACAACCTTTGTCTCCCTCTATGAGACAAACTGTCTCCCTCCAGGAGACAACCTTTGTCTCCCTCCGGGAGACAACATTTGTCTCCCTCTGGGAGACAACCTTTGTCTCCCTCCGGGAGACAACCTTTGTCTCCCTCCGGGAGACAACCTTTGTCTCCCTCCGGGAGACAACATTTGTCTCCCTCCGGGAGACAACATTTGTCTCCCTCCGTGAGACAACATTTGTCTCCCTCTGGGAGACAACATTTGTCTCCCTCCGGGAGACAACCTTTGTCTCCCTCTATGAGACAAACTGTCTCCCTCCGGGAGACAACCTTTGTCTCCCTCCGGGAGACAACATTTGTCTCCCTCCGGGAGACAACCTTTGTCTCCCTCCGGGAGACAACCTTTGTCTCCCTCCGAGAGACAACCTTTTGCCTCCCTCCGGGAGACAACCTTTGTCTCCCTCTAGGAGACAAAATGTCTCCCTCCGGGAGACAACATTTGTCTCCCGGAGGGAGACAAACTGTCTCCCTCCGGGAGACAACCTTTGTCTCCCTCCGGGAGACAACATTTGTCTCCCTCCGTGAGACAACATTTGTCTCCCTCTGGGAGACAACCTTTGTCTCCCTCCGGGAGACAACATTTGTCTCCCTCCGGGAGACAACATTTGTCTCCCTCAAGGAGACAACATTTGTCTCCCTCCGGGAGACAACATTTGTCTCCCTCCAGGAGACAACCTTTGTCTCCCTCCGGGAGACAACCTTTGTCTCCCTCCGGGAGACAACCTTTGTCTCCCTCCGGGAGACAACCTTCGTCTCCCTCCGGGATACAACATTTGTCTCCCTCCGGGAGACAACCTTTGTCTCCCTCCGGGAGACAACATTTGTCTCCCTCCGGGAGACAACCTTTGTCTCCCTCCGGGAGACAACATTTGTCTCCCTCTATGAGTCAAACTGTCTCCCTCCGGGAGACAACATTTGTCTCCCTCCGGGAGACAACATTTGTCTCCCTCCGAGAGACAACCTTTTGCCTCCCTCCGGGAGACAACCTTTGTCTCCCTCTAGGAGACAAAATGTCTCCCTCCGGGAGACAACATTTGTCTCCCGGAGGGAGACAAACTGTCTCCCTCCGGGAGACAACCTTTGTCTCCCTCCGGGAGACAACCTTTGTCTCCCTCCGGGAGACAACATTTGTCTCCCTCCGGGAGACAACATTTGTCTCCCTCCGGGAGACAACCTTTGTCTCCCTCCGGGAGACAACCGTTGTCTCCCTCCGGGAGACAACATTTGTCTCCCTCCGGGAGACAACCTTTGTCTCCCTCCGGGAGACAACATTTGTCTCCCTCCGGGAGACAACCTTTGTCTCCCTCCGGGAGACAACATTTGTCTCCCCTCGGAGACAACATTTGTCTCCCTTCGGGAGACAACCTTTGTCTCCCTCCGGGAGACAACATTTGTCTCCCTCCGGGAGACAACATATGTCTCCCTCCGGGAGACAACATTTGTCTCCCTCCGGGAGACAACCTAAATCTCCCTCCGGGAGACAACCTTTGTCTCCCTCCGGGAGACAACCTTTGTCTCCCTCCGGGAGACAACATTTGTCTCCCTCCGGGAGACAACATTTGTCTCCCCCGGGAGACAACATTTGTCTCCCTCCGGGAGACAACCTTTGTCTCCCTCCGGGAGACAACCTTTGTCTCCCTCCGGGAGACAACATTTGTCTCCCTTCGGGAGACAACATTTGTCTCCCTCCGGGAGACAACCTTTGTCTCCCTCTATGAGACAAACTGTCTCCCTCCAGGAGACAACCTTTGTCTCCCTCCGGGAGACAACATTTGTCTCCCTCTGGGAGACAACCTTTGTCTCCCTCCGGGAGACAACCTTTGTCTCCCTCCGGGAGACAACCTTTGTCTCCCTCCGGGAGACAACATTTGTCTCCCTCCGGGAGACAACATTTGTCTCCCTCCGTGAGACAACATTTGTCTCCCTCTGGGAGACAACATTTGTCTCCCTCCGGGAGACAACCTTTGTCTCCCTCTATGAGACAAACTGTCTCCCTCCGGGAGACAACCTTTGTCTCCCTCCGGGAGACAACATTTGTCTCCCTCCGGGAGACAACCTTTGTCTCCCTCCGGGAGACAACCTTTGTCTCCTTCCGGGAGACAACATTTGTCTCCATCCGGGAGACAACATATGTCTCCCTCCGGGAGACAACATTTGTCTCCCTCCGGGAGACAACCTAAATCTCCCTCCGGGAGACAACCTTTGTCTCCCTCCGGGAGACAACCTTTGTCTCCCTCCGGGAGACAACATTTGTCTCCCTCCGGGAGACAACATTTATCTCCCCCGGGGAGACAACCTTTGTCTCCCTCTATGAGACAAACTGTCTCCCTCCGGGAGACAACATTTGTCTCCCTCCGGGAGACAACCTTTGTCTCCCTCCGGGAGACAACCTTTGTCTCCCTCCGGGAGACAACATTTGTCTCCCTTCGGGAGACAACATTTGTCTCCCTCCGGGAGACAACTTTGTCTCCCTCTATGAGACAAACCGTCTCCCTCCAGGAGACAACCTTTGTCTCCCTCCGGGAGACAACATTTGTCTCCCTCTGGGAGACAACCTTTGTCTCCCTCCGGGAGACAACCTTTGTCTCCCTCCGGGAGACAACATTTGTCTCCCTCCGGGAGACAACATTTGTCTCCATCCGGGAGACAACATTTGTCTCCCTCTGGGAGACAACATTTGTCTCCCTCCGGGAGACAACCTTTGTCTCCCTCTATGAGACAAACTGTCTCCCTCCGGGAGACAACCTTTGTCTCCCCCCGGGGAGACAACCTTTGTCTCCCTCTATGAGACAAACTGTCTCCCTCCGGGAGACAACCTTTGTCTCCCTCTATGAGACAAACTGTCTCCCTCCGGGAGACAACCTTTGTCTCCCTCTATGAGACAAACTGTCTCCCTCTATGAGACAAACTGTCTCCCTCCGGAGACAACCTTTGTCTCCCTCCGGGAGACAACCTTTGTCTCCCTCCGGGAGACAACATTTGTCTCCCTCCGGGAAACAACATATGTCTCCCTCCGGGAGACAACATTTGTCTCCCTCCGGGAGACAACCTTTGTCTCCCTCCGGGAGACAACATTTGTCTCCCTCTATGAGACAAACTGTCTCCCTCCGGGAGACAACCTTTGTCTCCCTCCGGGAGACAACATTTGTCTCCCTCCGGAAGACAACATTTGTCTCCCTCCGGGAAACAACATATGTCTCCCTCCGGGAGACAACATTTGTCTCCCTCCGGGAGACAACCTTTGTCTCCCTCCGGGAGACAACATTTGTCTCCCTCTATGAGACAAACTGTCTCCCTCCGGGAGACAACCTTTGTCTCCCTCCGGGAGACAACATTTGTCTCCCTCCGGAAGACAACATTTGTCTCCCTCCGGGAGACAACCTTTGTCTCCCTCTGGGAGACAACATTTGTCTCCCTCCGGGAGACAACATTTGTCTCCCTCCGAGAGACAACCTTTTGCCTCCCTCCGGGAGACAACCTTTGTCTCCCTCTAGGAGACAAAATGTCTCCCTCCGGGAGACAACATTTGTCTCCCTCCGGGAGACAAACTGTCTCCCTCCGGGAGACAACCTTTTTCTCCCTCCGGGAGACAACCTTTGTCTCCCTCCGGGAGACAACCTTTGTCTCCCTCCGGGAGACAACCTTTGTCTCCCTCCGGGAGACAACATTTGTCTCCCTCCTGGAGACAACATTTGTCTCCCCCCGGGAGACAACCTTTGTCTCCCTCTATGAGACAAACTGTCGCCCTCCGGGAGACAACCTTTGTCTCCCTCCGGGAGACAACATTTGTCTCCCTTTGGGAGACAACCTTTGTCTCCCTCCGGGAGACAACATTTGTCTCCGTCCGGGAGACAACATTTGTCTCCCTCCGGGAGACAACCTTTGTCTCCCTCCGGGAGACAACCGTTGTCTCCCTCCGGGAGACAACCTTTGTCTCCCTCCGGGAGACAACATTTGTCTCCCCTCGGGAGACAACATTTGTCTCCCTCCGGGAGACAACCTTTGTCTCCCTCTATGAGACAAACTGACTCCCTCCGGGAGACAACCTTTGTCTCCCTCCGGGAGACAACCTTTGTCTCCCTCCGGGAGACAACATTTGTCTCCCTCCGGGAGACAACCTTTGTCTCCCTCCGGGAGACAACATTTGTCTCCCTTCGGGAGACAACATTTGTCTCCCTCCGGGAGACAACCTTTGTCTCCCTCTATGAGACAAACTGTCTCCCTCCAGGAGACAACCTTTGTCTCCCTCCGGGAGACAACATTTGTCTCCCTCTGGGAGACAACCTTTGTCTCCCTCCGGGAGACAACCTTTGTCTCCCTCCGGGAGACAACATTTGTCTCCCTCCGGGAGACAACATTTGTCTCCCTCCGGGAGACAACATTTGTCTCCCTCTGGGAGACAACATTTGTCTCCCTCCGGGAGACAACCTTTGTCTCCCTCTATGAGACAAACTGTCTCCCTCCGGGAGACAACCTTTGTCTCCCTCCGGGAGACAACATTTGTCTCCCTTCGGGAGACAACATTTGTCTCCCTCCGGGAGACAACCTTTGTCTCCCTCTATGAGACAAACTGTCTCCCTCCAGGAGACAACCTTTGTCTCCCTCCGGGAGACAACATTTGTCTCCCTCTGGGAGACAACCTTTGTCTCCCTCCGGGAGACAACCTTTGTCTCCCTCCGGGAGACAACATTTGTCTCCCTCCGGGAGACAACATTTGTCTCCCTCCGGGAGACAACATTTGTCTCCCTCTGGGAGACAACATTTGTCTCCCTCCGGGAGACAACCTTTGTCTCCCTCTATGAGACAAACTGTCTCCCTCCGGGAGACAACCTTTGTCTCCCTCCGGGAGACAACATTTGTCTCCCTCCGGGAGACAACCTTTGTCTCCCTCCGGGAGACAACCTTTGTCTCCCTCCGGGAGACAACCTTTGTCTCCCTCCGGGAGACAACCTTTGTCTCCCTCCGGGAGACAACATTTGTCTCCCTCCGGGAGACAACATTTGTCTCCCTCCGGGAGACAACCTTTGTCTCCCTCCGGGAGACAACATTTGTCTCCCTCCGGGAGACAACATATGTCTCCCTCCGGGAGACAACATTTGTCTCCCTCCGGGAGACAACCTAAATCTCCCTCCGGGAGACAACCTTTGTCTCCCTCCGGGAGACAACCTTTGTCTCCCTCCGGGAGACAACATTTGTCTCCCTCCGGGAGACAACATTTATCTCCCCCCGGGAGACAACCTTTGTCTCCCTCTATGAGACAAACTGTCTCCCTCCGGGAGACAACATTTGTCTCCCTCTGGGAGACAACCTTTGTCTCCCTCCGGGAGACAACCTTTGTCTCCCTCCGGGAGACAACATTTGTCTCCCTCCGGGAGACAACATTTGTCTCCCTCTGGGAGACAACATTTGTCTCCCTCCGGGAGACAACCTTTGTCTCCCTCCGGGAGACAACATTTTTCTCCCTCCGGGAGACAACCTAAATCTCCCTCCGGGAGACAACCTTTGTCTCCCTCCGGGAGACAACCTTTGTCTCCCTCCGGGAGACAACATTTGTCTCCCTCCGGGAGACAACATTTGTCTCCCTCCGGGAGACAACCTAAATCTCCCTCCGGGAGACAACCTTTGTCTCCCTCCGGGAGACAACCTTTGTCTCCCTCCGGGAGACAACATTTATCTCCCCCCGGGAGACAACCTTTGTCTCCCTCTATGAGACAAACTGTCTCCCTCCGGGAGACAACCTTTGTCTCCCTCTATGAGACAAACTGTCTCCCTCTATGAGACAAACTGTCTCCCTCCGGAGACAACCTTTGTCTCCCTCCGGGAGACAACCTTTGTCTCCCTCCGGGAGACAACATTTGTCTCCCTCCGGGAAACAACATATGTCTCCCTCCGGGAGACAACATTTGTCTCCCTCCGGGAGACAACCTTTGTCTCCCCCCGGGAGACAACATTTGTCTCCCTCTATGAGACAAACTGTCTCCCTCCGGGAGACAACCTTTGTCTCCCTCCGGGAGACAACATTTGTCTCCCTCCGGAAGACAACATTTGTCTCCCTCCGGGAGACAACCTTTGTCTCCCTCTGGGAGACAACATTTGTCTCCCTCCGGGAGACAACATTTGTCTCCCTCCGAGAGACAACCTTTTGCCTCCCTCCGGGAGACAACCTTTGTCTCCCTCTAGGAGACAAAATGTCTCCCTCCGGGAGACAACATTTGTCTCCCTCCGGGAGACAAACTGTCTCCCTCCGGGAGACAACCTTTTTCTCCCTCCGGGAGACAACCTTTGTCTCCCTTCGGGAGACAACCTTTGTCTCTCTCCGGGAGACAACCTTTGTCTCCCTCCGGGAGACAACCTTTGTCTCCCTCCGGGAGACAACATTTGTCTCCCTCCTGGAGACAACATTTGTCTCCCCCCGGGAGACAACCTTTGTCTCCCTCTATGAGACAAACTGTCGCCCTCCGGGAGACAACCTTTGTCTCCCTCCGGGAGACAACATTTGTCTCCCTTTGGGAGACAACCTTTGTCTCCCTCCGGGAGACAACATTTGTCTCCGTCCGGGAGACAACATTTGTCTCCCTCCGGGAGACAACCTTTGTCTCCCTCCGGGAGACAACCGTTGTCTCCCTCCGGGAGACAACCTTTGTCTCCCTCCGGGAGAAAACATTTGTCTCCCCTCGGGAGACAACATTTGTCTCCCTCCGGGAGACAACCTTTGTCTCCCTCTATGAGACAAACTGACTCCCTCCGGGAGACAACCTTTGTCTCCCTCCGGGAGACAACCTTTGTCTCCCTCCGGGAGACAACATTTGTCTCCCTCCGGGAGACAACCTTTGTCTCCCTCCGGGAGACAACATTTGTCTCCCTTCGGGAGACAACATTTGTCTCCCTCCGGGAGACAACCTTTGTCTCCCTCTATGAGACAAACTGTCTCCCTCCGGGAGACAACCTTTGTCTCCCTCCGGGAGACAACATTTGTCTCCCTCCGGGAGACAACCTTTGTCTCCCTCCGGGAGACAACCTTTGTCTCCCTCCGGGAGACAACCTTTGTCTCCCTCCGGGAGACAACATTTCTCTCCCTCCGGGAGACAACATTTGTCTCCCTCCGGGAGACAACCTTTGTCTCCCTCCGGGAGACAACATTTGTCTCCCTCCGGGAGACAACATATGTCTCCCTCCGGGAGACAACATTTGTGTTCCTCCGGGAGACAACCTAAATCCCCCTCCGGGAGACAACCTTTGTCTCCCTCCGGGAGACAACCTTTGTCTCCCTCCGGGAGACAACATTTGTCTCCGTCCGGGAGACAACATTTGTCTCCCTCCGGGAGACAACCTTTGTCTCCCTCCGGGAGACAACCGTTGTCTCCCTCCGGGAGACAACCTTTGTCTCCCTCCGGGAGAAAACATTTGTCTCCCCTCGGGAGACAACATTTGTCTCCCTCCGGGAGACAACCTTTGTCTCCCTCTATGAGACAAACTGACTCCCTCCGGGAGACAACCTTTGTCTCCCTCCGGGAGACAACCTTTGTCTCCCTCCGGGAGACAACCTTTGTCTCCCTCCGGGAGACAACATTTGTCTCCCTCCGGGAGACAACCTTTGTCTCCCTCCGGGAGACAACATTTGTCTCCCTTCGGGAGACAACATTTGTCTCCCTCCGGGAGACAACCTTTGTCTCCCTCTATGAGACAAACTGTCTCCCTCCGGGAGACAACCTTTGTCTCCCTCCGGGAGACAACATTTGTCTCCCTCCGGGAGACAACCTTTGTCTCCCTCCGGGAGACAACCTTTGTCTCCCTCCGGGAGACAACCTTTGTCTCCCTCCGGGAGACAACATTTCTCTCCCTCCGGGAGACAACATTTGTCTCCCTCCGGGAGACAACCTTTGTCTCCCTCCGGGAGACAACATTTGTCTCCCTCCGGGAGACAACATATGTCTCCCTCCGGGAGACAACATTTGTGTTCCTCCGGGAGACAACCTAAATCCCCCTCCGGGAGACAACCTTTGTCTCCCTCCGGGAGACAACCTTTGTCTCCCTCCGGGAGACAACATTTGTCTCCCTCCGGGAGACAACATTTATCTCCCCCCGGGAGACAACCTTTGTCTCCCTCTATGAGACAAACTGTCTCCCTCCGGGAGACAACATTTGTCTCCCTCTGGGAGACAACCTTTGTCTCCCTCCGGGAGACAACCTTTGTCTCCCTCCGGGAGACAACATTTGTCTCCCTCCGGGAGACAACATTTGTCTCCCTCTGGGAGACAACATTTGTCTCCCTCCGGGAGACAACCTTTGTCTCCCTCCGGGAGACAACCTTTGTCTCCCTCCGGGAGACAACATTTTTCTCCCTCCGGGAGACAACATTTGTCTCCCTCCGGGAGACAACATTTGTCTCCCTCCGGGAGACAACCTTTGTCTCCCTCTATGAGACAAACTGTCTCCCTCCCGGAGACAACCTTTGTCTCCCTCCGGGAGACAACATTTGTTTCCCTTCGGGAGACAACATTTGTCTCCCTCCGGGAGACAACATTTGTCTCCCTCCGGGAGACAACATTTGTCTCCCTCCGGGAGACAACCTTTGTCTCCCTCCGGGAGACAACCTTTGTCTCCCTCCGGAAGACAACCTTTGTCTCCCTCCGGGAGACAACATTTGTCTCCCTCCGGGAGACAACATTTGTCTCCCTCCGGGAGACAACCTTTGTCTCCCTCCGGGAGACAACATTTGTCTCCCTCCGGGAGACAACATTTGTCTCCCTCCGGGAGACAACATTTGTCTCCCTCCGGGAGACAACCTTTGTCTCCCTCTATGAGACAAACTGTCTCCCTCCCGGAGACAACCTTTGTCTCCCTCCGGGAGACAACATTTGTCTCCCTCCGGGAGACAACCTTTGTCTCCCTCCGGGAGACAACATTTGTCTCCCTCCGGGAGACAACATTTGTCTCCCTCCGGGAGACAACATTTGTCTCCCTCCGGGAGACAACATTTGTCTCCCACCGGGAGACAACATTTGTGTCCCTCTATGAGACAAACAATCTCCCTGCGGGAGACAACCTTTGTCTCCCTCCGGGATACAACATTTGTCTCCCTCCGGGAGACAACCTTTGTCTCCCTCCGGGAAACAACATTTGTCTCCCTCTATGAGACAAACTGTCTCCCTCCGGGAGACAACCTTTGTCTCCCTCCGGGAGACAACATTTGTCTCCCTCTGGGAGACAACAATTGTCTCCCACCGGGAGACAACATTTGTCTCCCTCCGGGAGACAACCTTTGTCTCCCTCCGGGAGACAACATTTGTCTCCCTCTGGGAGACAACATTTGTCTCCCTCCGGGAGACAACCTTTGTCTCCCTCCGGGAGACAACCTTTGTCTCCCTCCGGGAGACAACATTTGTCTCCCTCCGGGAGACAACATTTGTCTCCCTCCGGGAGACAACATTTGTCTCCCTCCGGGAGACAACCTTTGTCTCCCTCCGGGAGACAACATTTGTCTCCCTCCGGGAGACAACATTTGTCTCCCTCCGGGAGACAACATTTGTCTCCCTCCGGGAGACAACCTTTGTCTCCCTCTATGAGACAAACTGTCTCCCTCCCGGAGACAACCTTTGTCTCCCTCCGGGAGACAACATTTGTCTCCCTCCGGGAGACAACCTTTGTCTCCCTCCGGGAGACAACATTTGTCTCCCTCCGGGAGACAACATTTGTCTCCCTCCGGGAGACAACATTTGTCTCCCTCCGGGAGACAACATTTGTCTCCCACCGGGAGACAACATTTGTGTCCCTCTATGAGACAAACAATCTCCCTGCGGGAGACAACCTTTGTCTCCCTCCGGGATACAACATTTGTCTCCCTCCGGGAGACAACCTTTGTCTCCCTCCGGGAAACAACATTTGTCTCCCTCTATGAGACAAACTGTCTCCCTCCGGGAGACAACCTTTGTCTCCCTCCGGGAGACAACATTTGTCTCCCTCTGGGAGACAACAATTGTCTCCCACCGGGAGACAACATTTGTCTCCCTCCGGGAGACAACCTTTGTCTCCCTCCGGGAGACAACATTTGTCTCCCTCTGGGAGACAACATTTGTCTCCCTCCGGGAGACAACCTTTGTCTCCCTCCGGGAGACAACCTTTGTCTCCCTCCGGGAGACAACATTTTTCTCCCTCCGGGAGACAACATTTGTCTCCCTTTGTCTCCCTCCGGGAGACAACCTTTGTCTCCCTCTATGAGACAAACTGTCTCCCTCCCGGAGACAACCTTTGTCTCCCTCCGGGAGACAACATTTGTTTCCCTTCGGGAGACAACATTTGTCTCCCTCCGGGAGACAACATTTGTCTCCCTCCGGGAGACAACATTTGTCTCCCTCCGGGAGACAACCTTTGTCTCCCTCCGGGAGACAACCTTTGTCTCCCTCCGGAAGACAACCTTTGTCTCCCTCCGGGAGACAACATTTGTCTCCCTCCGGGAGACAACATTTGTCTCCCTCCGGGAGACAACCTTTGTCTCCCTCCGGGAGACAACATTTGTCTCCCTCCGGGAGACAACATTTGTCTCCCTCCGGGAGACAACATTTGTCTCCCTCCGGGAGACAACCTTTGTCTCCCTCTATGAGACAAACTGTCTCCCTCCCGGAGACAACCTTTGTCTCCCTCCGGGAGACAACATTTGTCTCCCTCCGGGAGACAACCTTTGTCTCCCTCCGGGAGACAACATTTGTCTCCCTCCGGGAGACAACATTTGTCTCCCTCCGGGAGACAACATTTGTCTCCCTCCGGGAGACAACATTTGTCTCCCACCGGGAGACAACATTTGTGTCCCTCTATGAGACAAACAATCTCCCTGCGGGAGACAACCTTTGTCTCCCTCCGGGATACAACATTTGTCTCCCTCCGGGAGACAACCTTTGTCTCCCTCCGGGAAACAACATTTGTCTCCCTCTATGAGACAAACTGTCTCCCTCCGGGAGACAACCTTTGTCTCCCTCCGGGAGACAACATTTGTCTCCCTCTGGGAGACAACAATTGTCTCCCACCGGGAGACAACATTTGTCTCCCTCCGGGAGACAACCTTTGTCTCCCTCCGGGAGACAACCTTTGTCTCCCTCCGGGAGACAACCGTTGTCTCCCCCTGGGAGACAACCTTTGTCTCCCTCCGGGAGACAACCTTTGTCTCCCTCCGGGAGACAACCTTTGTCTCCCTCCGGGAGACAACATTTGTCTCCCTCCGGGAGACAACCTTTGTCTCCCTCTATGAGACAAACTGTCTCCCTCCGGGAGACAACCTTTGTCTCCCTCCGGGAGACAACATTTGTCTCCCTCCGGGAGACAACATTTGTCTCCCTCCGGGAGACAACATTTGTCTCCCTCCGGGAGACAACATTTGTGTCCCTCTATGAGACAAACTGTCTCCCTGCGGGAGACAACATTTGTCTCCCTCCGGGATACAACCTTTGTCTCCCTCCGGGATACAACATTTGTCTCCCTCCGGGAGACAACCTTTGTCTCCCTCCGGGAGACAACATTTGTCTCCCTCTATGAGACAAACTTTGTCTCCCTCCGGGAGACAACCTTTGTCTCCCTCCGGGAGACAACATTTGTCTCCCTCTGGGAGACAACAATTGTCTCCCACCGGGAAACAACATTTGTCTCCCTCCGGGAGAGAACCTTTGTCTCCCTCCGGGAGACAACATTTGTCTCCCTCCGGGAGACAACATTTGTGTCCCTCTATGAGACAAACTGTCTCCCTGCGGGAGACAACCTTTATCTCCCTCCGGGATACAACATTTGTCTCCCTCCGGGAGACAACCTTTGTCTCCCTCCGGGAGACAACATTTGTCTCCCTCTATGAGACAAACTGTCTCCCTCCGGGAGACAACCTTTGTCTCCCTCCGGGAGACAACATTTGTCTCCCTCCGGGAGACAACATTTGTCTCCCTCCGGGAGACAACATTTGTCTCCCTCCGGGAGACAACATTTGTCTCCCTCCAGGAGACAACCTTTGTCTCCCTCCGGGAGACAACCTTTGTCTCCCTCCGGGAGACAACCTTTGTCTCCCTCCGGGAGACAACCTTCGTCTCCCTCCGGGATACAACATTTGTCTCCCTCCGGGAGACAACCTTTGTCTCCCTCCGGGAGACAACATTTGTCTCCCTCCGGGAGACAACCTTTGTCTCCCTCCGGGAGACAACATTTGTCTCCCTCTATGAGTCAAACTGTCTCCCTCCGGGAGACAACCTTTGTCTCCCTCTATGAGACAAACTGTCTCCCTCCGGGAGACAACCTTTGTCTCCCTCCGGAAGACAACATTTGTCTCCCTCCGGGAGACAACATTTGTCTCCCTCCGGTCTCCCTCCGGGAGACAACATTTGTCTCCCTCCGGGAGACAACCTTTGTCTCCCTCCGGAAGACAACATTTGTCTCCCTCCGGGAGACAACCTTTGTCTCCCTCCGGGAGACAACATTTGTCTCCCTCCGGGAGACAACATTTGTCTCCCTCCGGGAGACAACATTTGTCTCCCTCCGGGAGACAACATTTGTGTCCCTCTATGAGACAAACTGTCTCCCTGCGGGAGACAACATTTGTCTCCCTCCGGGATACAACCTTTGTCTCCCTCCGGGATACAACATTTGTCTCCCTCCGGGAGACAACCTTTGTCTCCCTCCGGGAGACAACATTTGTCTCCCTCTATGAGACAAACTTTGTCTCCCTCCGGGAGACAACCTTTGTCTCCCTCCGGGAGACAACATTTGTCTCCCTCTGGGAGACAACAATTGTCTCCCACCGGGAAACAACATTTGTCTCCCTCCGGGAGAGAACCTTTGTCTCCCTCCGGGAGACAACATTTGTCTCCCTCCGGGAGACAACATTTGTGTCCCTCTATGAGACAAACTGTCTCCCTGCGGGAGACAACCTTTATCTCCCTCCGGGATACAACATTTGTCTCCCTCCGGGAGACAACCTTTGTCTCCCTCCGGGAGACAACATTTGTCTCCCTCTATGAGACAAACTGTCTCCCTCCGGGAGACAACCTTTGTCTCCCTCCGGGAGACAACATTTGTCTCCCTCCGGGAGACAACATTTGTCTCCCTCCGGGAGACAACATTTGTCTCCCTCCGGGAGACAACATTTGTCTCCCTCCAGGAGACAACCTTTGTCTCCCTCCGGGAGACAACCTTTGTCTCCCTCCGGGAGACAACCTTTGTCTCCCTCCGGGAGACAACCTTCGTCTCCCTCCGGGATACAACATTTGTCTCCCTCCGGGAGACAACCTTTGTCTCCCTCCGGGAGACAACATTTGTCTCCCTCCGGGAGACAACCTTTGTCTCCCTCCGGGAGACAACATTTGTCTCCCTCTATGAGTCAAACTGTCTCCCTCCGGGAGACAACCTTTGTCTCCCTCTATGAGACAAACTGTCTCCCTCCGGGAGACAACCTTTGTCTCCCTCCGGAAGACAACATTTGTCTCCCTCCGGGAGACAACATTTGTCTCCCTCCGGTCTCCCTCCGGGAGACAACATTTGTCTCCCTCCGGGAGACAACCTTTGTCTCCCTCCGGAAGACAACATTTGTCTCCCTCCGGGAGACAACATTTGTCTCCCTCCGGTCTCCCTCCGGGAGACAACATTTGTCTCCCTCCGGGAGACAACATTTGTCTCCCTCCGGGAGACAACATTTGTGTCCCTCTATGAGACAAACTGTCTCCCTGCGGGAGACAACCTTTGTCTCCCTCCGGGATACAACCTTTGTCTCCCTCCGGGATACAACATTTGTCTCCCTCCGGGAGACAACCTTTGTCTCCCTCTATGAGACAAACTGTCTCCCTCCAGGAGACAACCTTTGTCTCCCTCCGGGAGACAACATTTGTCTCCCTCTGGGAGACAACATTTGTCTCCCTCCGGGAGACAACATTTGTGTCCCTCCATGAGACAAACTGTCTCCCTGCGGGAGACAACCTTTGTCTCCCTCCGGAAGACAACATTTGTCTCCCTCCGGGAGACAACATTTGTCTCCCTCCGGTCTCCCTCCGGGAGACAACATTTGTCTCCCTCCGGGAGACAACATTTGTCTCCCTCCGGGAGACAACATTTGTGTCCCTCTATGAGACAAACTGTCTCCCTGCGGGAGACAACCTTTGTCTCCCTCCGGGATACAACCTTTGTCTCCCTCCGGGATACAACATTTGTCTCCCTCCGGGAGACAACCTTTGTCTCCCTCTATGAGACAAACTGTCTCCCTCCAGGAGACAACCTTTGTCTCCCTCCGGGAGACAACATTTGTCTCCCTCTGGGAGACAACATTTGTCTCCCTCCGGGAGACAACATTTGTGTCCCTCCATGAGACAAACTGTCTCCCTGCGGGAGACAACCTTTATCTCCCTCCGGGATACAACATTTGTCTCCCTCCGGGAGACAACCTTTGTCTCCCTCCGGGAGACAACATTTGTCTCCCTCTATGAGACAAACTGTCTCCCTCCGGGAGACAACCTTTGTCTCCCTCCGGGAGACAACATTTGTCTCCCTCCGGGAGACAACATTTGTCTCCCTCCGGGAGACAACATTTGTCTCCCTCCGGGAGACAACATTTGTCTCCCTCCAGGAGACAACCTTTGTCTCCCTCCGGGAGACAACCTTTGTCTCCCTCCGGGAGACAACCTTTGTCTCCCTCCGGGAGACAACCTTCGTCTCCCTCCGGGATACAACATTTGTCTCCCTCCGGGAGACAACCTTTGTCTCCCTCCGGGAGACAACATTTGTCTCCCTCCGGGAGACAACCTTTGTCTCCCTCCGGGAGACAACATTTGTCTCCCTCTATGAGTCAAACTGTCTCCCTCCGGGAGACAACCTTTGTCTCCCTCTATGAGACAAACTGTCTCCCTCCGGGAGACAACCTTTGTCTCCCTCCGGAAGACAACATTTGTCTCCCTCCGGGAGACAACATTTGTCTCCCTCCGGTCTCCCTCCGGGAGACAACATTTGTCTCCCTCCGGGAGACAACATTTGTCTCCCTCCGGGAGACAACATTTGTGTCCCTCTATGAGACAAACTGTCTCCCTGCGGGAGACAACCTTTGTCTCCCTCCGGGATACAACCTTTGTCTCCCTCCGGGATACAACATTTGTCTCCCTCCGGGAGACAACCTTTGTCTCCCTCCGGGAGACAACATTTGTCTCCCTCCGGGAGACAACCTTTGTCTCCCTCCGGGAGACAACATTTGTCTCCCTCTATGAGTCAAACTGTCTCCCTCCGGGAGACAACCTTTGTCTCCCTCTATGAGACAAACTGTCTCCCTCCGGGAGACAACCTTTGTCTCCCTCCGGAAGACAACATTTGTCTCCCTCCGGGAGACAACATTTGTCTCCCTCCGGTCTCCCTCCGGGAGACAACATTTGTCTCCCTCCGGGAGACAACATTTGTCTCCCTCCGGGAGACAACATTTGTGTCCCTCTATGAGACAAACTGTCTCCCTGCGGGAGACAACCTTTGTCTCCCTCCGGGATACAACATTTGTCTCCCTCCGGGAGACAACCTTTGTCTCCCTCCGGGAGACAACATTTGTCTCCCTCCGGGAGACAACCTTTGTCTCCCTCCGGGAGACAACATTTGTCTCCCTCTATGAGTCAAACTGTCTCCCTCCGGGAGACAACCTTTGTCTCCCTCTATGAGACAAACTGTCTCCCTCCGGGAGACAACCTTTGTCTCCCTCCGGAAGACAACATTTGTCTCCCTCCGGGAGACAACATTTGTCTCCCTCCGGTCTCCCTCCGGGAGACAACATTTGTCTCCCTCCGGGAGACAACATTTGTCTCCCTCCGGGAGACAACATTTGTGTCCCTCTATGAGACAAACTGTCTCCCTGCGGGAGACAACCTTTGTCTCCCTCCGGGATACAACCTTTGTCTCCCTCCGGGAGACAACCTTTGTCTCCCTCCGGGAGACAACCTTTGTCTCCCTCCGGGAGACAACCTTCGTCTCCCTCCGGGATACAACATTTGTCTCCCTCCGGGAGACAACCTTTGTCTCCCTCCGGGAGACAACATTTGTCTCCCTCCGGGAGACAACCTTTGTCTCCCTCCGGGAGACAACATTTGTCTCCCTCTATGAGTCAAACTGTCTCCCTCCGGGAGACAACCTTTGTCTCCCTCTATGAGACAAACTGTCTCCCTCCGGGAGACAACCTTTGTCTCCCTCCGGAAGACAACATTTGTCTCCCTCCGGGAGACAACATTTGTCTCCCTCCGGTCTCCCTCCGGGAGACAACATTTGTCTCCCTCCGGGAGACAACATTTGTCTCCCTCCGGGAGACAACATTTGTGTCCCTCTATGAGACAAACTGTCTCCCTGCGGGAGACAACCTTTGTCTCCCTCCGGGATACAACCTTTGTCTCCCTCCGGGATACAACATTTGTCTCCCTCCGGGAGACAACCTTTGTCTCCCTCTATGAGACAAACTGTCTCCCTCCAGGAGACAACCTTTGTCTCCCTCCGGGAGACAACATTTGTCTCCCTCTGGGAGACAACATTTGTCTCCCTCCGGGAGACAACATTTGTGTCCCTCCATGAGACAAACTGTCTCCCTGCGGGAGACAACCTTTATCTCCCTCCGGGATACAACATTTGTCTCCCTCCGGGAGACAACCTTTGTCTCCCTCCGGGAGACAACATTTGTCTCCCTCTATGAGACAAACTGTCTCCCTCCGGGAGACAACCTTTGTCTCCCTCCGGGAGACAACATTTGTCTCCCTCCGGGAGACAACATTTGTCTCCCTCCGGGAGACAACATTTGTCTCCCTCCGGGAGACAACATTTGTCTCCCTCCAGGAGACAACCTTTGTCTCCCTCCGGGAGACAACCTTTGTCTCCCTCCGGGAGACAACCTTTGTCTCCCTCCGGGAGACAACCTTCGTCTCCCTCCGGGATACAACATTTGTCTCCCTCCGGGAGACAACCTTTGTCTCCCTCCGGGAGACAACATTTGTCTCCCTCCGGGAGACAACCTTTGTCTCCCTCCGGGAGACAACATTTGTCTCCCTCTATGAGTCAAACTGTCTCCCTCCGGGAGACAACCTTTGTCTCCCTCTATGAGACAAACTGTCTCCCTCCGGGAGACAACCTTTGTCTCCCTCCGGAAGACAACATTTGTCTCCCTCCGGGAGACAACATTTGTCTCCCTCCGGTCTCCCTCCGGGAGACAACATTTGTCTCCCTCCGGGAGACAACATTTGTCTCCCTCCGGGAGACAACATTTGTGTCCCTCTATGAGACAAACTGTCTCCCTGCGGGAGACAACCTTTGTCTCCCTCCGGGATACAACCTTTGTCTCCCTCCGGGATACAACATTTGTCTCCCTCCGGGAGACAACCTTTGTCTCCCTCCGGGAGACAACATTTGTCTCCCTCCGGGAGACAACATTTGTCTCCCTCCGGGAGACAACATTTGTCTCCCTCCGGGAGACAACATTTGTCTCCCTCCAGGAGACAACCTTTGTCTCCCTCCGGGAGACAACATTTGTCTCCCTCTATGAGACAAACTGTCTCCCTCCGGGAGACAACCTTTGTCTCCCTCCGGGAGACAACATTTGTCTCCCTCCGGGAGACAACATTTGTCTCCCTCCGGGAGACAACATTTGTCTCCCTCCGGGAGACAACATTTGTCTCCCTCCAGGAGACAACCTTTGTCTCCCTCCGGGAGACAACCTTTGTCTCCCTCCGGGAGACAACCTTTGTCTCCCTCCGGGAGACAACCTTCGTCTCCCTCCAGGATACAACATTTGTCTCCCTCCGGGAGACAACCTTTGTCTCCCTCCGGGAGACAACATTTGTCTCCCTCCGGGAGACAACCTTTGTCTCCCTCCGGGAGACAACATTTGTCTCCCTCTATGAGTCAAACTGTCTCCCTCCGGGAGACAACCTTTGTCTCCCTCTATGAGACAAACTGTCTCCCTCCGGGAGACAACCTTTGTCTCCCTCCGGAAGACAACATTTGTCTCCCTCCGGGAGACAACATTTGTCTCCCTCCGGTCTCCCTCCGGGAGACAACATTTGTCTCCCTCCGGGAGACAACATTTGTCTCCCTCCGGGAGACAACATTTGTGTCCCTCTATGAGACAAACTGTCTCCCTGCGGGAGACAACCTTTGTCTCCCTCCGGGATACAACCTTTGTCTCCCTCCGGGATACAACATTTGTCTCCCTCCGGGAGACAACCTTTGTCTCCCTCTATGAGACAAACTGTCTCCCTCCAGGAGACAACCTTTGTCTCCCTCCGGGAGACAACATTTGTCTCCCTCTGGGAGACAACATTTGTCTCCCTCCGGGAGACAACATTTGTGTCCCTCCATGAGACAAACTGTCTCCCTGCGGGAGACAACCTTTATCTCCCTCCGGGATACAACATTTGTCTCCCTCCGGGAGACAACCTTTGTCTCCCTCCGGGAGACAACATTTGTCTCCCTCTATGAGACAAACTGTCTCCCTCCGGGAGACAACCTTTGTCTCCCTCCGGGAGACAACATTTGTCTCCCTCCGGGAGACAACATTTGTCTCCCTCCGGGAGACAACATTTGTCTCCCTCCGGGAGACAACATTTGTCTCCCTCCAGGAGACAACCTTTGTCTCCCTCCGGGAGACAACCTTTGTCTCCCTCCGGGAGACAACCTTTGTCTCCCTCCGGGAGACAACCTTCGTCTCCCTCCGGGATACAACATTTGTCTCCCTCCAGGAGACAACCTTTGTCTCCCTCCGGGAGACAACATTTGTCTCCCTCCGGGAGACAACCTTTGTCTCCCTCCGGGAGACAACATTTGTCTCCCTCTATGAGTCAAACTGTCTCCCTCCGGGAGACAACCTTTGTCTCCCTCTATGAGACAAACTGTCTCCCTCCGGGAGACAACCTTTGTCTCCCTCCGGAAGACAACATTTGTCTCCCTCCGGGAGACAACATTTGTCTCCCTCCGGTCTCCCTCCGGGAGACAACATTTGTCTCCCTCCGGGAGACAACATTTGTCTCCCTCCGGGAGACAACATTTGTGTCCCTCTATGAGACAAACTGTCTCCCTGCGGGAGACAACCTTTGTCTCCCTCCGGGATACAACCTTTGTCTCCCTCCGGGATACAACATTTGTCTCCCTCCGGGAGACAACCTTTGTCTCCCTCCGGGAGACAACATTTGTCTCCCTCCGGGAGACAACATTTGTCTCCCTCCGGGAGACAACATTTGTCTCCCTCCGGGAGACAACATTTGTCTCCCTCCAGGAGACAACCTTTGTCTCCCTCCGGGAGACAACCTTTGTCTCCCTCCGGGAGACAACCTTTGTCTCCCTCCGGGAGACAACCTTTGTCTCCCTCCGGGAGACAACCTTTGTCTCCCTCCGGGATACAACATTTGTCTCCCTCCGGGAGACAACCTTTGTCTCCCTCCGGGAGACAACCTTTGTCTCCCTCCGGGAGACAACCTTTGTCTCCCTCTATGAGACAACCTTTGTCTCCCTCCGGGAGACAACATTTGTCTCCCTCTGGGAGACAACCTTTGTCTCCCTCCGGGAGACAACCTTTGTCTCCCTCCGGGAGACAACATTTGTCTCCCTCCGGGAGACAACATTTGTCTCCCTCTTGGAGACAACATTTGTCTCCCTCCGGGAGACAACCTTTGTCTCCCTCCGGGAGACAACATTTTTCTCCCTCCGGGAGACAACATTTGTCTCCCTCCGGGAGACAACATTTGTCTCCCTCCGGGAGACAACATTTGTGTCCCTCTATGAGACAAACTGTCTCCCTGCGGGAGACAACATTTGTCTCCCTCCGGGATACAACCTTTGTCTCCCTCCGGGATACAACATTTGTCTCCCTCCGGGAGACAACCTTTGTCTCCCTCCGGGAGACAACATTTGTCTCCCTCTATGAGACAAACTTTGTCTCCCTCCGGGAGACAACCTTTGTCTCCCTCCGGGAGACAACATTTGTCTCCCTCTGGGAGACAACAATTGTCTCCCACCTGGAAACAACATTTGTCTCCCTCCGGGAGACAACCTTTGTCTCCCTCCGGGAGACAACATTTGTCTCCCTCCGGGAGACAACATTTGTGTCCCTCTATGAGACAAACTGTCTCCCTGCGGGAGACAACCTTTATCTCCCTCCGGGATACAACATTTGTCTCCCTCCGGGAGACAACCTTTGTCTCCCTCCGGGAGACAACATTTGTCTCCCTCTATGAGACAAACTGTCTCCCTCCGGGAGACAACCTTTGTCTCCCTCCGGGAGACAACATTTGTCTCCCTCCGGGAGACAACATTTGTCTCCCTCCGGGAGACAACATTTGTCTCCCTCCGGGACACAACATTTGTCTCCCTCCAGGAGACAACCTTTGTCTCCCTCCGGGAGACAACCTTTGTCTCCCTCCGGGAGACAACCTTTGTCTCCCTCCGGGAGACAACCTTCGTCTCCCTCCGGGATACAACATTTGTCTCCCTCCGGGAGACAACCTTTGTCTCCCTCCGGGAGACAACATTTGTCTCCCTCCGGGAGACAACCTTTGTCTCCCTCCGGGAGACAACATTTGTCTCCCTCTATGAGTCAAACTGTCTCCCTCCGGGAGACAACCTTTGTCTCCCTCTATGAGACAAACTGTCTCCCTCCGGGAGACAACCTTTGTCTCCCTCCGGAAGACAACATTTGTCTCCCTCCGGGAGACAACATTTGTCTCCCTCCGGTCTCCCTCCGGGAGACAACATTTGTCTCCCTCCGGGAGACAACATTTGTCTCCCTCCGGGAGACAACATTTGTGTCCCTCTATGAGACAAACTGTCTCCCTGCGGGAGACAACCTTTGTCTCCCTCCGGGATACAACCTTTGTCTCCCTCCGGGATACAACATTTGTCTCCCTCCGGGAGACAACCTTTGTCTCCCTCCGGGAGACAACATTTGTCTCCCTCCGGGAGACAACCTTTGTCTCCCTCCGGGAGACAACATTTGTCTCCCTCTATGAGTCAAACTGTCTCCCTCCGGGAGACAACCTTTGTCTCCCTCTATGAGACAAACTGTCTCCCTCCGGGAGACAACCTTTGTCTCCCTCCGGAAGACAACATTTGTCTCCCTCCGGGAGACAACATTTGTCTCCCTCCGGTCTCCCTCCGGGAGACAACATTTGTCTCCCTCCGGTCTCCCTCCGGGAGACAACATTTGTCTCCCTCCGGGAGACAACATTTGTCTCCCTCCGGGAGACAACATTTGTGTCCCTCTATGAGACAAACTGTCTCCCTGCGGGAGACAACCTTTGTCTCCCTCCGGGATACAACCTTTGTCTCCCTCCGGGATACAACATTTGTCTCCCTCCGGGAGACAACCTTTGTCTCCCTCCGGGAGACAACATTTGTCTCCCTCCGGGAGACAACATTTGTCTCCCTCCGGGAGACAACATTTGTCTCCCTCCGGGAGACAACATTTGTCTCCCTCCAGGAGACAACCTTTGTCTCCCTCCGGGAGACAACCTTTGTCTCCCTCCGGGAGACAACCTTTGTCTCCCTCCGGGAGACAACCTTTGTCTCCCTCCGGGAGACAACCTTTGTCTCCCTCCGGGATACAACATTTGTCTCCCTCCGGGAGACAACCTTTGTCTCCCTCCGGGAGACAACCTTTGTCTCCCTCTATGAGACAAACTGTCTCCCTCCAGGAGACAACCTTTGTCTCCCTCCGGGAGACAACATTTGTCTCCCTCTGGGAGACAACCTTTGTCTCCCTCCGGGAGACAACCTTTGTCTCCCTCCGGGAGACAACATTTGTCTCCCTCCGGGAGACAACATTTGTCTCCCTCTTGGAGACAACATTTGTCTCCCTCCGGGAGACAACCTTTGTCTCCCTCCGGGAGACAACATTTTTCTCCCTCCGGGAGACAACATTTGTCTCCCTCCGGGAGACAACATTTGTCTCCCTCCGGGAGACAACCTTTGTCTCCCTCTATGAGACAAACTGTCTCCCTCCCGGAGACAACCTTTGTCTCCCTCCGGGAGACAACATTTGTCTCCCTTCGGGAGACAACATTTGTCTCCTTCCGGGAGACAACATTTGTCTCCCTCCGGGAGACAACATTTGTCTCCCTCCGGGAGACAACCTTTGTCTCCCTCCGGAAGACAACCTTTGTCTCCCTCCGGGAGACAACATTTGTCTCCCTCCGGGAGACAACATTTGTCTCCCTCCGGGAGACAGCCTTTGTCTCCCTCCGGGAGACAACATTTGTCTCCCTCCGGGAGACAACATTTGTCTCCCTCCGGGAGACAACATTTGTCTCCCTCCGGGAGACAACCTTTGTCTCCCTCTATGAGACAAACTGTCTCCCTCCAGGAGACAACCTTTGTCTCCATCCGGGATACAACATTTGTCTCCCTCCGGGAGACAACATTTGTCTCCCTCCGGGAGACAACCTTTGTCTCCCTCTATGAGACAAACTGTCTCCCTCCGGGAGACAACCTTTGTCTCCCTCCGGGAAACAACCTTTGTCTCCCTCCGGAAGACAAGATTTGTCTCCCTCCGGGAGACAACAATTGTCTCCCTCCGGGAGACAACCTTTGTGTCCCTCTATGAGACAAACTGTCTCCTCCGGGAGACAACCTTTGTCTCCCTCCGGAAGACAACATTTGTCTCCCTCCGGGAGACAACCTTTGTCTCCCTCCGGAAGACTAGATTTGTCTCCCTCCGGGAGACAACATTTGTCTCCCTCCGGGAGACAACCTTTGTCTCCATCCGGGATACAACATTCGTCTCCCTCCGGGAGACAACATTTGTCTCCCTCCGGGAGACAACCTTTGTCTCCCTCTATGAGACAAACTGTTTCCCTCCGGGAGACAACCTTTGTCTCCCTCCGGGAAACAAACTTTGTCTCCCTCCGGAAGACAAGATTTGTCTCCCTCCGGGAGACAACATTTGTCTCCCTCCGGGAGACAACATTTGTCTCCCTCCGGGAGACAACTTTTGTCTCCCTCTATGAGACAAACTGTCTCCCTCCGGGAGACAACCTTTGTCTCCATCCGGGATACAACATTTGTCTCCCTCCGGGAGACAACATTTGTCTCCCTCCGGGAGACAACCTTTGTCTCCCTCTATGAGACAAACTGTCTCCCTCCGGGAGACAACCTTTGTCTCCCTCCGGGATACAACATTTGTCTCCCTCCGGGAGACAACCTTTGTCTCCCTCCGGGAGACAACATTTGTCTCCTTCCGGGAGACAACATTTGTCTCCCTCCGGGAGACAACCTTTGTCTCCCTCTATGAGACAAACTGTCTCCCTCTATGAGACAAACTGTCTCCCTCCAGGAGACAACATTTGTCTCCCTCCGGGAGACAACCTTTGTCTCCCTCCGGGAGACAACATTTTACTCTCCCTCCGGGAGACAACCTTTGTCTCCCTCTATGAGACAAACTGTCTCCCTCTGGGAGACAACCTTTGTCTCCCTCCGGAAGACAACATTTGTCTCCCTCCGGGAGACAACATTTGTCTCCCTCCGGGAGACAACATTTGTCTCCCTCCGGGAGACAACATTTGTCTCCTTCCGGGAGACAACATTTGTCTCCCTCCGGGAGACAACCTTTGTCTCCCTCTATGAGACAAACTGTCTCCCTCCGGGAGACAACCTTTGTCTCCCTCTATGAGACAAACTGTCTCCCTCCAGGAGACAACATTTGTCTCCCTCCGGGAGACAACCTTTGTCTCCCTCCGGGAGACAACATTTGTCTCCCTCCGGGAGACAACCTTTGTCTCCCTCTATGAGACAAACTGTCTCCCTCTGGGAGACAACCTTTGTCTCCCTCCGGAATACAACATTTGTCTCCCTCCGTGAGACAACCTTTGTCTCCCTCCGGGAGACAACATTTGTCTCCCTCTATGAGACAAACTGCCTCCCTCCGGGAGACAACATTTGTCTCCCTCCGGGAGACAACCTTTGTCTCACTCCGGAAGACAAGATTTGTCTCCCTCCGGGAGACAACTTTTGTCTCCCTCTATGAGACAAACTGTCTCCCTCCGGGAGACAAACTTTGTCTCCCTCCGGGATACAACATTTGTCCCCCTCCGGGAGACAACCTTTGTCTCCCTCCGGGAGACAACATTTGTCTCCCTCCGGGAGACAACCTTTGTCTCCCTCCGGGAGACAAACTTTGTCTCCCTCCGGGAGACAACATTTGTCTCCCTCCGGGAGACAACCTTTGTGTCCCTCCGGGAGACAACCTTTGTGTCTCTCTATGAGACAACATTTGTCTCCCTCCGGGAGACAACATTTGTCTCCCTCCGGGAGACAACCTTTGTCTCCCTCCGGGAGACAACATTTGTCTCCCTCCGGGAGACAACCTTTGTCTCCCTCCGGGAGACAACATTTGTCTCCCTCCGGGAGACAACCTTTGTCTCCCTCTATGAGACAAACTGTCTCCTCCGGGAGACAACCTTTGTCTCCCTCCGGAAGACAACATTTGTCTCCCTCCGGGAGACAACCTTTGTCTCCCTCCGGAAGACAAGATTTGTCTCCCTCCGGGAGACAACATTTGTCTCCCCCCGGGAGACAACATTTGTCTCCCTCTGGGAGACAACATTTGTCTCCCTCCGGGAGACAACATTTGTCTCCCTCCGGGAGACAACAATTGTCTCCCTCCGGGAGACAACATTTGTCTCCCTCCGGAAGACAACATTTGTCTCCCTCCGGGAGACAACCTTTGTCTCCCTCCGGAAGACAAGATTTGAATCCCTCCGGGAGACAACATTTGTCTCCCTCCGGGAGACAACCTTTGTCTCCCTCCATGAAACAACCTTTGTCTCCCTCCGGAAGACAACCTTTGTGTCTCTCTATGAGACAACATTTGTCTCCCTCCGGGAGACAACATTTGTCTCCCTCCGGGAGACAACCTTTGTCTCCCTCCGGGAGACAACATTTGTCTCCCTCCGGGAGACAACCTTTGTCTCCCTCCGGGAGACAACATTTGTCTCCCTCCGGGAGACAACCTTTGTCTCCCTCTATGAGACAAACTGTCTCCTCCGGGAGACAACCTTTGTCTCCCTCCGGAAGACAACATTTGTCTCCCTCCGGGAGACAACCTTTGTCTCCCTCCGGAAGACAAGATTTGTCTCCCTCCGGGAGACAACATTTGTCTCCCCCCGGGAGACAACATTTGTCTCCCTCTGGGAGACAACATTTGTCTCCCTCCGGGAGACAACATTTGTCTCCCTCCGGGAGACAACCTTTGTCTCCCTCCGGGAGACAAACTTTGTCTCCCTCCGGGAGACAACATTTGTCTCCCTCCGGGAGACAACATTTGTCTCCCTCCGGGAGACAACCTTTGTGTCCCTCTATGAGACAACATTTGTCTCCCTCCGGGAGACAACATTTGTCTCCCTCCGGGAGACAACCTTTGTCTCCCTCCGGGAGACAACATTTGTCTCCCTCCGGGAGACAACATTTGTCTCCCTCCGGGAGACAACCTTTGTCTCCCTCCGGAAGACAAGATTTGTCTCCCTCCGGGAGACAACATTTGTCTCCCTCCGGGAGACAACATTTGTCTCCCTCTGGGAGACAACATTTGTCTCCCTCCGGGAGACAACATTTGTCTCCCTCCGGGAGACAACAATTGTCTCCCTCCGGAAGACAACATTTGTCTCCCTCCGGAAGACAAGATTTGTCTCCCTCCGGGAGACAACATTTGTCTCCCTCCGGGAGACAACATTTGTCTCCCTCTGGGAGACAACATTTGTCTCCCTCCGAGAGACAACATTTGTCTCCCTCTGGGAGACAACAATTGTCTCCCTCCGGGAGACAACATTTGTCTCCCTCCGGGAGACAACATTTGTCTCCCTCCGGAAGACAACATTTGTCTCCCTCCGGGAGACAACCTTTGTCTCCCTCCATGAGACAAACTGTCTCCCTCCGGGAGACAACCTTTGTCTCCATCCGGGATACAACATTTGTCTCCCTCCGGGAGACAACATTTGTCTCCCTCCGGGAGACAACCTTTGTCTCCCTCTATGAGACAAACTGTCTCCCTCCGGGAGACAACCTTTGTCTCCCTCCGGGATACAACATTTGTCTCCCTCCGGGAGACAACCTTTGTCTCCCTCCGGGAGACAACATTTGTCTCCTTCCGGGAGACAACATTTGTCTCCCTCCGGGAGACAACCTTTGTCTCCCTCTATGAGACAAACTGTCTCCCTCTGGGAGACATCCTTTGTCTCCCTCCGGAAGACAACATTTGTCTCCCTCCGGGAGACAACATTTGTCTCCCTCCGGGAGACAACATTTGTCTCCCTCCAGGAGACAACATTTGTCTCCCTCCGGGAGACAACCTTTGTCTCCCTCCGGGAGACAACATTTGTCTCCCTCCGGGAGACAACCTTTGTCTCCCTCTATGAGACAAACTGTCTCCCTCTGGGAGACAACCTTTGTCTCCCTCCGGAAGACAACATTTGTCTCCCTCCGGGAGACAACATTTGTCTCCCTCCGGGAGACAACATTTGTCTCCCTCCGGGAGACAACATTTGTCTCCTTCCGGGAGACAACATTTGTCTCCCTCCGGGAGACAACCTTTGTCTCCCTCTATGAGACAAACTGTCTCCCTCCGGGAGACAACCTTTGTCTCCCTCTATGAGACAAACTGTCTCCCTCCAGGAGACAACATTTGTCTCCCTCCGGGAGACAACCTTTTTCTCCCTCCGGGAGACAACATTTGTCTCCCTCCGGGAGACAACCTTTGTCTCCCTCTATGAGACAAACTGTCTCCCTCTGGGAGACAACCTTTGTCTCCCTCCGGGATACAACATTTGTCTCCCTCCGTGAGACAACCTTTGTCTCCCTCCGGGAGACAACATTTGTCTCCCTCTATGAGACAAACTGCCCCCCTCCGGGAGACAACATTTGTCTCCCTCCGGGAGACAACATTTGTCTCCCTCCGGGAGACAACCTTTGTCTCACTCCGGAAGACAAGATTTGTCTCCCTCCGGGAGACAACTTTTGTCTCCCTCTATGAGACAAACTGTCTCCCTCCGGGAGACAAACTTTGTCTCCCTCCGGGATACAACATTTGTCTCCCTCCGGAAGACAACATTTGTCTCCCTCCGGGAGACAACATTTGTCTCCCTCCGGGAGACAACAATTGTCTCCCTCCGGGAGACAACCTTTGTGTCCCTCTATGAGACAACATTTGTCTCCCTCCGGGAGACAACATTTGTCTCCCTCCGGGAGACAACCTTTGTCTCCCTCCGGGAGACATTATTTGTCTCCCTCCGGGAGACAACCTTTGTCTCCCTCCGGGAGACAAACTTTGTTTCCCTCCGGGAGACAACATTTGTCTCCCTCCGGGAGACAACCTTTGTCTCCCTCTATGAGACAAACTGTCTCCCTCCGGGATACAACATTTGTCTCCCTCCGGAAGACAACATTTGTCTCCCTCCGGGAGACAACATTTGTCTCCCTCCGGGAGACAACAATTGTCTCCCTCCGGGAGACAACCTTTGTGTCCCTCTATGAGACAACATTTGTCTCCCTCCGGGAGACAACATTTGTCTCCCTCCGGGAGACAACCTTTGTCTCCCTCCGGGAGACATTATTTGTCTCCCTCCGGGAGACAACCTTTGTCTCCCTCCGGGAGACAAACTTTGTTTCCCTCCGGGAGACAACATTTGTCTCCCTCCGGGAGACAACCTTTGTCTCCCTCTATGAGACAAACTGTCTCCCTCCGGGAGACAACCTTTGTCTCCCTCCGGGAGACAACATTTGTCTCCCTCCGGGAGACAACATTTGTCTCCCTCCGGGAGACAACCTTTGTCTCCCTCTATGAGACAAACTGTCTCCCTCCGGGATACAACATTTGTCTCCCTCCGGAAGACAACATTTGTCTCCCTCCGGGAGACAACATTTGTCTCCCTCCGGGAGACAACAATTGTCTCCCTCCGGGAGACAACCTTTGTGTCCCTCTATGAGACAACATTTGTCTCCCTCCGGGAGACAACATTTGTCTCCCTCCGGGAGACAACCTTTGTCTCCCTCCGGGAGACATTATTTGTCTCCCTCCGGGAGACAACCTTTGTCTCCCTCCGGGAGACAAACTTTGTTTCCCTCCGGGAGACAACATTTGTCTCCCTCCGGGAGACAACCTTTGTCTCCCTCTATGAGACAAACTGTCTCCCTCCGGGAGACAACCTTTGTCTCCCTCCGGGAGACAACATTTGTCTCCCTCCGGGAGACAACATTTGTCTCCCTCCGGGAGACAACCTTTGTCTCCCTCCGGAAGACAAGATTTGTCTCCCTCCGGGAGACAACATTTGTCTCCCTCCGGGAGACAACATTTGTCTCCCTCTGGGAGACAACATTTGTCTCCCTCCGGGAGACAACATTTGTCTCCCTCCGGGAGACAACAATTGTCTCCCTCCGGAAGACAACATTTGTCTCCCTCCGGGAGACAACCTTTGTCTCCATCCATGAGACAAACTGTCTCCCTCCGGGAGACAACATTTGTCTCCCTCCGGGAGACAACATTTGTCTCCCTCCGGGAGACAACCTTTGTCTCCCTCCGGGAGACAACATTTGTCTCCCTCCGGGAGACAACATTTGTCTTCCTCCGGGAGACAACCTTTGTCTCCCTCTATGAGACAAACTGTCTCCCTCCTGGAGACAACATTTGTCTCCCTCCGGGAGACAACATTTGTCTCCCTCTAGGAGACAACCTTTGTCTCCTCCCGGAAAACAACCTTTGTCTCCCTCCGGGAGACAACATTTGTCTCCCTCCGGGAGACAACCTTTGTCTCCCTCCGGGAGACAACATTTTTCTTCCTCCGGGAGACAACCTTTGTCTCCCTCCGGGAGACAACATTTGTCTTCCTCCGGGAGACAACCTTTGTCTCCCTCCGGGAGACAACATTTGTCTCCCTCCGGGAGACAACATTTGTCTCCCTCCGGGAGACAACATTTGTCTCCCTCCGGGAGACAACCTTTGTCTCCCTCCGCGAGACAACCTTTGTCTCCCTCCGGGAGACAACATTTTTCTCCCTCCGGGAGACAACATTTGCCTCCCTCCGGGAGACAACATTTGTCTCCCCCCGGGAGACAAAAATTGTCTCCCTCCGGGAGACAACATTTGTCTCCCTCCGGGAGACAACCTTTGTCTCCCTCCGGGAGACAACATTTGTCTCCCTCCGGGAGACAACCTTTGTCTCCCTCCGGGAGACAAACTTTGTCTCCCTCCGGGAGACAACATTTGTCTCCCTCCGGGAGACAACCTTTGTCTCCCTCTATGAGACAAACTGTCTCCCTCCGGGAGACAACCTTTGTCTCCCTCCGGAAGACAACATTTGTCTCCCTCCGGGAGACAACATTTGTCTCCCTCCGGCAGACAACCTTTGTCTCCCTCCGGGAGACAACATTTGTCTCCCTCCGGCAGACAACCTTTGTCTCCCTCCGGAAGACAAGATTTGTCTCCCTCCGGGAGACAACATTTGTCTCCCTCCGGGAGACAACATTTGTCTCCCTCCGGGAGACAACATTTGTCTCCCTCCGGGAGACAACATTTGTCTCCCTCCGGAAGACAACATTTGTCTCCCTCCGGGAGACAACATTTGTCTCCCTCCGGAAGACAACATTTGTCTCCCTACGGGAGACAACATTTGTCTCCCTCCGGGAGACAACATTTTTCTCCCTCCGGGAGACAACCTTTGTCTCCCTCTATGAGACAAACTGTCTCCCTCCGGGAGACAACCTTTGTCTCCCTCCGGGAGACAACATTTGTCTCCCTCCGGGAGACAACCTTTGTCTCCCTCCGGGAGACAAACTTTGTCTCCCTCCGGGAGACAACATTTGTCTCCCTCCGGGAGACAACCTTTGTCTCCCTCTATGAGACAAACTGTCTCCCTCCGGGAGACGACCTTTGTCTCCCTCCGGAAGACAACATTTGTCTCCCTCCGGGAGACAACAATTGTCTCCCTCCGGGAGACAACCTTTGTCTCCCTCTATGAGACAAACTGTCTCCCTCCGGGAGACAACCTTTGTCTCCCTCCGGGAGACAACATTTGTCTCCCTCCGGGAGACAACCTTTGTCTCCCTCCGGGAGACAAACTTTGTCTCCCTCCGGGAGACAACATTTGTCTCCCTCCGGGAGACAACCTTTGTCTCCCTCTATGAGACAAACTGTCTCCCTCCGGGAGACGACCTTTGTCTCCCTCCGGAAGACAACATTTGTCTCCCTCCGGGAGACAACAATTGTCTCCCTCCGGGAGACAACATTTGTCTCCCTCCGGGAGACAACATTTGTCTCCCTCCGGAAGACAACATTTGTCTCCCTCCGGGAGACAACATTTGTCTCCCTCCGGGAGACAACATTTTTCTCCCTCCGGGAGACAACCTTTGTCTCCCTCTATGAGACAAACTGTCTCCCTCCGGGAGACGACCTTTGTCTCCCTCCGGAAGACAACATTTGTCTCCCTCCGGGAGACAACCTTTGTCTCCCTCCGGGAGACAACATTTTTCTCCCTCCGGGAGACAACATTTGCCTCCCTCCGGGAGACAACATTTTTCTCCAACCGGGAGACAAAAATTGTCTCCCTCCGGGAGACAACATTTGTCTCCCTCCGGGAGACAACCTTTGTCTCCCTCCGGAAGACAACATTTGTCTCCCTCCGGGAGACAACATTTGTCTCCCTCCGGGAGACAACATTTTTCTCCCTCCGGGAGACAACCTTTGTCTCCCTCTATGAGACAAACTGTCTCCCTCCGGGAGACGACCTTTGTCTCCCTCCGGAAGACAACCTTTGTCTCCCTCCGGGAGACAACCTTTGTCTCCCTCCGGGAGACAACATTTTTCTCCCTCCGGGAGACAACGTTTGCCTCCCTCCGGGAGACAACATTTGTCTCCCCCCGGGAGACAAAAATTGTCTCCCTCCGGGAGACAACATTTGTCTCCCTTCGGGAGACAACCTTTGTCTCCCCCCGGGAGACAACATTTGTCTCCCTCCGGGAGACAACCTTTGTCTCCCTCCGGGAGACAAACTTTGTCTCCCTCCGGGAGACAACATTTGTCTCCCTCCGGGAGACAACCTTTGTCTCCCTCCGGAAGACAACATTTGTCTCCCTCCGGGAGACAACATTTGTCTCCCTCCGGCAGACAACCTTTGTCTCCCTCCGGGAGACAACATTTGTCTCCCTCCGGAAGACAACATTTGTTTCCCTCCGGGAGACAACATTTGTCTCCCTCCGGGAGACAACATTTGTCTCCCTCCGGAAGACAACATTTGTCTCCCTCCGGGAGACAACATTTGTCTCCCTCCGGAAGACAACATTTGTCTCCCTACGGGAGACAACATTTGTCTCCCTCCGGGAGACAACATTTTTCTCCCTCCGGGAGACAACATTTGTCTCCCTCCGGGAGACAACCTTTGTCTCCCTCCGGGAGACAACCTTTGTCTCCCTCTATGAGACAAACTGTCTCCCTCCGGGAGACAACCTTTGTCTCCATCTGGAATACAACATTTGTCTCCCTCCGGGAGACAACATTTGTCTCCCTCCGGGAGACAACCTTTGTCTCCCTCTATGAGACATACTGTCTCCCTCCGGGAGACAACCTTTGTCTCCCTCCGGGATACAACATTTGTCTCCCTCCAGGAGACAACCTTTGTCTCCCTCCGGGAGACAACATTTGTCTCCCTCCGGGAGACAACATTTGTCTCCCTCCGGGAGACAACCTTTCTCTCCCTCTGCGATACAACATTTGTCTCCCTCCGGGAGACAACATTTGTCTCCCTCCGGGAGACAACCTTTGTCTCCCTCTATGAGACAAACTGTCTCCCTCCGGGAGACAACCTTTGTCTCCCTCCGGGATACAACATTTGTCTCCCTCCGGGAGACAACATTTGTCTCCCTCCGGGAGACAACCTTTGTCTCCCTCTATGAGACAAACTGTCTCCCTCCGGGAGACAACCTTTGTCTCCATCCGGGATACAACATTTGTCTCCCTCCGGGAGACAACATTTGTCTCCCTCCGGGAAACAACCTTTGTCTCCCTCTATGAGACAAACTGTCTCCCTCCGGGAGACAACCTTTGTCTCCCTCCGGGATACAACATTTGTCTCCCTCCGGGAGGCAACCTTTGTCTCCCTCCGGGAGACAACATTTGTCTCCCTCCGGAAGACAACATTTGTCTCCCTCCGGGAGACAACATTTGTCTCCCTCCGGGAGACAACCTTTGTCTCCCTCTATGAGAGAAACTGTCTCCCTCCGGGAGACAACCTTTGTCTCCCTCCGGGAGACAACATTTGTCTCCCTCCGGGAGACAACATTTGTCTCCCTCCGGGAGACAACCTTTGTCTCCCTCTATGAGACAATCTGTCTCCCTCCGGGAGACAACATTTGTCTCCCCCCGGGAGACAACATTTGTCTCCCTCCGGGGGACAACATTTGTCTCCCTCCGGGAGACAACCTTTGTCTCCCTCCGGGAGACAACATTTGTCTCCCTCCGGGAGACAACCTTTGTCTCCCTCCGGGAGACAACATTTGTCTCCCTCCGGGAGACAACATTTGTCTCCCCCCGGGAGACAACCTTTTGTCTCCCTCCGGGAGACAACCTTTGTCTCCCTCTAGGAGACAACCTTTGTCTCCTCCCGGGAAACAACCTTTGTCTCCCTCCGGGAGACAACATTTGTCTCCCTCCGGGAGACAACCTTTGTCTCCCTCCGGGAGACAACATTTGTCTTCCTCCGGGAGACAACCTTTGTCTCCCTCCGGGAGACAACATTTGTCTTCCTCCGGGAGACAACCTTTGTCTCCCTCCGGGAGACAACATTTGTCTCCCTCCGGGAGACAACATTTGTCTCCCTCCGGGAGACAACCTTTGTCTCCCTCCGGGAGACAACCTTTGTCTCCCTCCGGGAGACAACATTTTTCTCCCTCCGGGAGACAACATTTGTCTCTCTCCGGGAGACAACATTTGTCTCCCCCCGGGAGACAAAAATTGTCTCCCTCCGGGAGACAACATTTGTCTCCCTCCGGGAGACAACCTTTGTCTCCCTCCGGGAGACAACATTTGTCTCCCTCCGGGAGACAACCTTTGTCTCCCTCTATGAGACAAACTGTCTCCCTCCGGGAGACAACCTTTGTCTCCCTCCGGAAGACAACATTTGTCTCCCTCCGGGAGACAACATTTGTCTCCCTCCGGCAGACAACCTTTGTCTCCCTCCGGGAGACAACATTTGTCTCCCTCCGGGAGACAACATTTGTCTTCCTCCGGGAGACAACCTTTGTCTCCCTCCGGGAGACAACATTTGTCTTCCTCCGGGAGACAACCTTTGTCTCCCTCCGGGAGACAACATTTGTCTCCCTCCGGGAGACAACATTTGTCTCCCTCCGGGAGACAACCTTTGTCTCCCTCCGGGAGACAACCTTTGTCTCCCTCCGGGAGACAACATTTTTCTCCCTCCGGGAGACAACATTTGTCTCTCTCCGGGAGACAACATTTGTCTCCCCCCGGGAGACAAAAATTGTCTCCCTCCGGGAGACAACATTTGTCTCCCTCCGGGAGACAACCTTTGTCTCCCTCCGGGAGACAACATTTGTCTCCCTCCGGGAGACAACCTTTGTCTCCCTCTATGAGACAAACTGTCTCCCTCCGGGAGACAACCTTTGTCTCCCTCCGGAAGACAACATTTGTCTCCCTCCGGGAGACAACATTTGTCTCCCTCCGGCAGACAACCTTTGTCTCCCTCCGGGAGACAACATTTGTCTCCCTCCGGGAGACAACCTTTGTCTCCCTCCGGAAGACAAGATTTGTCTCCCTCCGGGAGACAACATTTGTCTCCCTCCGGGAGACAACATTTGTCTCCCTCCGGGAGACAACATTTGTCTCCCTCCGGGAGACAACATTTGTCTCCCTCCGGGAGACAACAATTGTCTCCCTCCGGGAGACAACATTTGTCTCCCTCCGGGAGACAACATTTTTCTCCCTCCGGGAGACAACCTTTGTCTCCCTCTATGAGACAAACTGTCTCCCTCCGGGAGACAACCTTTGTCTCCCTCCGGGAGACAACATTTGTCTCCCTCCGGGAGACAACCTTTGTCTCCCTCCGGGAGACAAACATTGTCTCCCTCCGGGAAACAACATTTGTCTCCCTCCGGGAGACAACCTTTGTCACCCTCTATGAGACAAACTGTCTCCCTCCGGGAGACGACCTTTTTCTCCCTCCGGAAGACAACATTTGTCTCCCTCCGGGAGACAACATTTGTCTCCCTCCGGGAGACAACCTTTGTCTCCCTCCGGGAGACAACCTTTGTCTCCCTCCGGGAGACAACATTTTTCTCCCTCCGGGAGACAAACTTTGTCTCCCTCCGGGAGACAATATTTGTCTCCCTCCGGGAGACAACCTTTGTCTCCCTCTATGAGACAAACTGTCTCCCTCCGGGAGACGACCTTTGTCTCCCTCCGGAAGACAACATTTGTCTCCCTCCGGGAGACAACATTTGTCTCCCTCCGGGAGACAACCTTTGTCTCCCTCCGGGAGACAACCTTTGTCTCCCTCTATCAGACAAACTGTCTCCCTCCGGGAGACAACCTTTGTCTCCATCCGGGATACAACATTTGTCTCCCTCCGGGAGACAACATTTGTCTCCCTCCGGGAGACAACCTTTGTCTCCCTCTATGAGATATACTGTCTCCCTCCGGGAGACAACCTTTGTCTCCCTCCGGGATACAACATTTGTCTCCCTCCAGGAGACAACCTTTGTCTCCCTCCGGGAGACAACATTTGTCTCCCTCCGGGAGACAACATTTGTCTCCCTCCGGGAGACAACCTTTCTCTCCCTCTGGGATACAACATTTGTCTCCCTCCGGGAGACAACATTTGTCTCCCTCCGGGAGACAACCTTTGTCTCCCTCTATGAGACAAACTGTCTCCCTCCGGGAGACAACCTTTGTCTCCCTCCGGGATACAACATTTGTCTCCCTCCGGGAGACAACATTTGTCTCCCTCCGGGAGACAACATTTGTCTCCCTCCGGGAGACAACCTTTGTCTCCCTCTATGAGACAAACTGTCTCCCTCCGGGAGACAACCTTTGTCTCCATCCGGGATACAACATTTGTCTCCCTCCGGGAGACAACATTTGTCTCCCTCCGGGAAACAACCTTTGTCTCCCTCTATGAGACAAACTGTCTCCCTCCGGGAGACAACCTTTGTCTCCCTCCGGGATACAACATTTGTCTCCCTCCGGGAGACAACCTTTGTCTCCCTCCGGGAGACAACATTTGTCTCCCTCCAGAAGACAACATTTGTCTCCCTCCGGGAGACAACATTTGTCTCCCTCCGGGAGACAACCTTTGTCTCCCTCTATGAGAGAAACTGTCTCCCTCCGGGAGACAACCTTTGTCTCCCTCCGGGAGACAACATTTGTCTCCCTCCGGGAGACAACATTTGTCTCCCTCCGGGAGACAACCTTTGTCTCCCTCTATGAGACAATCTGTCTCACTCCGGGAGACAACATTTGTCTCCCCCCGGGAGACAACATTTGTCTCCCTCCGGGAGACAACATTTGTCTCCCCCCGGGAGACAACCTTTGTCTCCCTCCGGGAGACAACATTTGTCTCCCTCCGGGAGACAACCTTTGTCTCCCTCCGGGAGACAACATTTGTCTCCCTCCGGGAGACAACATTTGTCTCCCCCCGGGAGACAACCTTTTGTCTCCCTCCGGGAGACAACCTTTGTCTCCCTCTAGGAGACAACCTTTGTCTCCTCCCGGGAAACAACCTTTGTCTCCCTCCGGGAGACAACATTTTTCTCCCTCCGGGAGACAACCTTTGTCTCCCTCCGGGAGACAACATTTGTCTTCCTCCGGGAGACAACCTTTGTCTCCCTCCGGGAGACAACATTTGTCTTCCTCCGGGAGACAACCTTTGTCTCCCTCCGGGAGTCAACATTTGTCTCCCTCCGGGAAACAACCTTTGTCTCCCTCTATGAGACAAACTGTCTCCCTCCGGGAGACAACCTTTGTCTCCCTCCGGGATACAACATTTGTCTCCCTCCGGGAGACAACCTTTGTCTCCCTCCGGGAGACAACATTTGTCTCCCTCCAGAAGACAACATTTGTCTCCCTCCGGGAGACAACATTTGTCTCCCTCCGGGAGACAACCTTTGTCTCCCTCTATGAGAGAAACTGTCTCCCTCCGGGAGACAACCTTTGTCTCCCTCCGGGAGACAACATTTGTCTCCCTCCGGGAGACAACATTTGTCTCCCTCCGGGAGACAACCTTTGTCTCCCTCTATGAGACAATCTGTCTCACTCCGGGAGACAACATTTGTCTCCCCCCGGGAGACAACATTTGTCTCCCTCCGGGAGACAACATTTGTCTCCCCCCGGGAGACAACCTTTGTCTCCCTCCGGGAGACAACATTTGTCTCCCTCCGGGAGACAACCTTTGTCTCCCTCCGGGAGACAACATTTGTCTCCCTCCGGGAGACAACCTTTTGTCTCCCTCCGGGAGACAACCTTTGTCTCCCTCTAGGAGACAACCTTTGTCTCCTCCCGGGAAACAACCTTTGTCTCCCTCCGGGAGACAACATTTGTCTCCCTCCGGGAGACAACCTTTGTCTCCCTCCGGGAGACAACATTTGTCTTCCTCCGGGAGACAACCTTTGTCTCCCTCCGGGAGACAACATTTGTCTTCCTCCGGGAGACAACCTTTGTCTCCCTCCGGGAGACAACATTTGTCTTCCTCCGGGAGACAACCTTTGTCTCCCTCCGGGAGTCAACATTTGTCTCCCTCCGGGAGACAACAATTGTCTCCCTCCGGGAGACAACCTTTGTCTCCCTCCGGGAGACAACCTTTGTCTCCCTCCGGGAGACAACATTTGTCTCCCCCCGGGAGACAAAATTTGTCTCCCTCCGGGAGACAACGTTTGTCTCCCCCCGGGAGACAAAATTTGTCTCCCTCCGGGAGACAACATTTGTCTCCCTCCGGGAGACAACCTTTGTCTCCCTCCGGGAGACAACCTTTGTCTCCCTCCGGGAGACAACATTTTTCTCCCTCCGGGAGACAACCTTTGTCTCCCTCTATGAGACAAACTGTCTCCCTCCGGGAGACAACCTTTGTCTCCCTCTATGAGACAAACTGTCTCCCTCCGGGAGACGACCTTTGTCTCCCTCCGGAAGACAACATTTGTCTCCCTCCGGGAGACAACATTTGTCTCCCTCCGGGAGACAACCTTTGTCTCCCTCCGGGAGACAACCTTTGTCTCCCTCCGGGAGACAACCTTTGTCTCCCTCCGGGAGACAAATGTTGTCTCCCTCCGGGAGACAACCTTTGTCTCCCTCTATGAGAGAAACTGTCTCCCTCCGGGAGACAACCTTTGTCTCCCTCCGGGAGACAACATTTGTCTCCCTCCGGGAGACAACATTTGTCTCCCTCCGGAAGACAACATTTGTCTCCCTCCGGGAGACAACATTTGTCTCCCTCCGGGAGACAACCTTTGTCTCCCTCTATGAGAGAAACTGTCTCCCTCCGGGAGACAACCTTTGTCTCCCTCCGGGAGACAACATTTGTCTCCCTCCGGGAGACAACATTTGTCTCCCTCCGGGAGACAACCTTTGTCTCCCTCTATGAGACAATCTGTCTCCCTCCGGGAGACAACCTTTGTCTCCCTCCGGGAGACAACATTTGTCTCCCTCCGGGAGACAACATTTGTCTCCCTCTGGGAGACAACCTTTCTCTCCCTCTGGGATACAACATTTGTCTCCCTCCGGGAGACTACATTTGTCTCCCTCCGGGAGACAACCTTTGTCTCCCTCTATGAGACAAACTGTCTCCCTCCGGAAGACAACCTTTGTCTCCCTCCGGGATACAACATTTGTCTCCCTCCGGGAGACAACATTTGTCTCCCTCCGGGAGACAACATTTGTCTCCCTCCGGGAGACAACCTTTGTCTCCCTCTATGAGACAAACTGTCTCCCTCCGGGAGACAACCTTTGTCTCCCTCCGGGAAACAACCTTTGTCTCCCTCTATGAGACAAACTGTCTCCCTCCGGGAGACAACCTTTTTCTCCCTCCGGGATACAACATTTGTCTCCCTCCGGGAGACAACCTTTGTCTCCCTCCGGGAGACAACATTTGTCTCCCTCCGGAAGACAACATTTGTCTCCCTCCGGGAGACAACATTTGTCTCCCTCCGGGAGACAACCTTTGTCTCCCTCTATGAGAGAAACTGTCTCCCTCCGGGAGACAACCTTTGTCTCCCTCCTGGAGACAACATTTGTCTCCTTCCGGGAGACAACATTTGTCTCCCTCCGGGAGACAACCTTTGTCTCCCTCTATGAGACAATCTGTCTCCCTCCGGGAGACAACATTTGTCTCCCCCCGGGAGACAACATTTGTCTCCCTCCGGGAGACAACCTTTGTCTCCCTCCGGGAGACAACATTTGTCTTCCTCCGGGAGACAACCTTTGTCTCCCTCCGGGAGACAACATTTGTCTTCCTCCGGGAGACAACCTTTGTCTCCCTCCGGGAGACAACCTTTGTCTCCCTCCGGGAGACAACATTTGTCTCCCTCCGGGAGACAACATTTGTCTCCCTCCGGGAGACAACCTTTGTCTCCCTCTATGAGACAATCTGTCTCCCTCCGGGAGACAACATTTGTCTCCCCCCGGCAGACAACATTTGTCTCCCTCCGGGAGACAACATTTGTCTCCCTCCGGGAGACAACCTTTGTCTCCCTCTATGAGAGAAACTGTCTCCCTCCGGGAGACAACCTTTGTCTCCCTCCGGGAGACAACATTTGTCTCCCTCCGGGAGACAACATTTGTCTCCCTCCGGGAGACAACCTTTGTCTCCCTCTATGAGACAATCTGTCTCCCTCCGGGAGACAACCTTTGTCTCCCTCCGGGAGACAACATTTGTCTCCCTCCGGGAGACAACATTTGTCTCCCTCTGGGAGACAACCTTTCTCTCCCTCTGGGATACAACATTTGTCTCCCTCCGGGAGACTACATTTGTCTCCCTCCGGGAGACAACCTTTGTCTCCCTCTATGAGACAAACTGTCTCCCTCCGGAAGACAACCTTTGTCTCCCTCCGGGATACAACATTTGTCTCCCTCCGGGAGACAACATTTGTCTCCCTCCGGGAGACAACATTTGTCTCCCTCCGGGAGACAACCTTTGTCTCCCTCTATGAGACAAACTGTCTCCCTCCGGGAGACAACCTTTGTCTCCCTCCGGGAAACAACCTTTGTCTCCCTCTATGAGACAAACTGTCTCCCTCCGGGAGACAACCTTTTTCTCCCTCCGGGATACAACATTTGTCTCCCTCCGGGAGACAACCTTTGTCTCCCTCCGGGAGACAACATTTGTCTCCCTCCGGAAGACAACATTTGTCTCCCTCCGGGAGACAACATTTGTCTCCCTCCGGGAGACAACCTTTGTCTCCCTCTATGAGAGAAACTGTCTCCCTCCGGGAGACAACCTTTGTCTCCCTCCTGGAGACAACATTTGTCTCCTTCCGGGAGACAACATTTGTCTCCCTCCGGGAGACAACCTTTGTCTCCCTCTATGAGACAATCTGTCTCCCTCCGGGAGACAACATTTGTCTCCCCCCGGGAGACAACATTTGTCTCCCTCCGGGAGACAACCTTTGTCTCCCTCCGGGAGACAACATTTGTCTTCCTCCGGGAGACAACCTTTGTCTCCCTCCGGGAGACAACATTTGTCTTCCTCCGGGAGACAACCTTTGTCTCCCTCCGGGAGACAACCTTTGTCTCCCTCCGGGAGACAACATTTGTCTCCCTCCGGGAGACAACATTTGTCTCCCTCCGGGAGACAACCTTTGTCTCCCTCTATGAGACAATCTGTCTCCCTCCGGGAGACAACATTTGTCTCCCCCCGGCAGACAACATTTGTCTCCCTCCGGGAGACAACATTTGTCTCCCTCCGGGAGACAACCTTTGTCTCCCTCCGGGAGACAACATTTGTCTCCCTCCGGGAGACAACCTTTGTCTCCCTCCGGGAGACAACATTTGTCTCCCTCCGGGAGACAACATTTGTCTCCCCCCGGGAGACAACCTTTTGTCTCCCTCCGGGAGACAACCTTTGTCTCCCTCTAGGAGACAACCTTTGTCTCCTCCCGGGAAACAACCTTTGTCTCCCTCCGGGAGACAACATTTGTCTCCCGGAGGGAGACAACCTTTGTCTCCCTCCGGGAGACAACATTTGTCTTCCTCCGGGAGACAACCTTTGTCTCCCTCCGGGAGACAACATTTGTCTTTCTCCGGGAGACAACCTTTGTCTCCCTCCGGGAGACAACATTTGTCTCCCTCCGGGAGACAACATTTGTCTCCCTCCGGGAGACAACCTTTGTCTCCCTCCGGGAGACAACCTTTGTCTCCCTCCGGGAGACAACATTTTTCTCCCTCCGGGAGACAACATTTGTCTCCCTCCGGGAGACAACATTTGTCTCCCCCCGGGAGACAAAAATTGTCTCCCTCCGGGAGACAACATTTGTCTCCCTCCGGGAGACAACCTTTGTCTCCCTCCGGGAGACAACATTTGTCTCCCTCTATGAGACAAACTGTCTCCCTCCGGGAGACAACCTTTGTCTCCCTCCGGAAGACAACATTTGTCTCCCTCCGGGAGACAAATGTTGTCTCCCTCCGGCAGACAACCTTTGTCTCCCTCCGGGAGACAACATTTGTCTCCCTCCGGGAGACAACCTTTGTCTCCCTCCGGAAGACAAGATTTGTCTCCCTCCGGGAGACAACATTTGTCTCCCTCCGGGAGACAACATTTGTCTCCCTCCGGAAGACAAAATTTGTCTCCCTCCGGGAGACAACATTTGTCTCCCTCCGGGAGACAACATTTTTCTCCCTCCGGGAGACAACCTTTGTCTCCCTCTATGAGACAAACTGTCTCCCTCCGGGAGACAACCTTTGTCTCCCTCCGGGAGACAACATTTGTCTCCCTCCGGGAGACAACCTTTGTATCCCTCCAGGAGACAAACTTTGTCTCCCTCCGGGAGACAACATTTGTCTCCCTCCGGGAGACAACCTTTGTCTCCCTCTATGAGACAAACTGTCTCCCTCCGGGAGACGACCTTTGTCTCCCTCCGGAAGACAACATTTGTCTCCCTCCGGGAGACAACATTTGTCTCCCTCCGGGAGACAACATTTGTCTCCCTCCGGGAGACAACCTTTGTCTCCCTCTATGAGACAAACTGTCTCCCTCCGGGAGACAACCTTTGTCTCCATCCGGGATACAACATTTGTCTCCCTCCGGGAGACAACATTTGTCTCCCTCCGGGAGACAACCTTTGTCTCCCTCTATGAGACATACTGTCTCCCTCCGGGAGACAACCTTTGTCTCCCTCCGGGAGACAACATTTGTCTCCCTCCGGGAGACAACATTTGTCTCCCTCCGGGAGACAACCTTTGTCTCCCTCTATGAGACATACTGTCTCCCTCCGGGAGACAACCTTTGTCTCCCTCTATGAGACAAACTGTCTCCCTCCGGGAGACAACCATTGTCTCCCTCCGGGAGACGACCTTTGTCTCCCTCCGGAAGACAACATTTGTCTCCCTCCGGGAGACAACATTTGTCTCCCTCCGGGAGACAACCTTTGTCTCCCTCCGGGAGACAACCTTTGTCTCCCTCTATGAGACAAACTGTCTCCCTCCGGGAGACAACCATTGTCTCCCTCCGGGAGACAACATTTGTCTCCCTCCGGGAGACAACCTTTGTCTCCCTCCGGGAGACAAACTTTGTCTCCCTCCGGGAGACAACATTTGTCTCCCTCCGGGAGACAACCTTTGTCTCCCTCTATGAGACAAACTGTCTCCCTCCGGGAGACGACCTTTGTCTCCCTCCGGAAGACAACATTTGTCTCCCTCCGGGAGACAACATTTGTCTCCCTCCGGGAGACAACCTTTGTCTCCCTCCGGGAGACAACCTTTGTCTCCCTCTATGAGACAAACTGTCTCCCTCCGGGAGACAACCTTTGTCTCCATCCGGGATACAACATTTGTCTCCCTCCGGGAGACAACCTTTGTCTCCCTCCGGGATACAACATTTGTCTCCCTCCAGGAGACAACCTTTGTCTCCCTCCGGGAGACAACATTTGTCTCCCTCCGGGAGACAACATTTGTCTCCCTCTGGGAGACAACCTTTCTCTCCCTCTGGGATACAACATTTGTCTCCCTCCGGGAGACTACATTTGTCTCCCTCCGGGAGACAACCTTTGTCTCCCTCTATGAGACAAACTGTCTCCCTCCGGAAGACAACCTTTGTCTCCCTCCGGGATACAACATTTGTCTCCCTCCGGGAGACAACATTTGTCTCCCTCCGGGAGACAACATTTGTCTCCCTCCGGGAGACAACCTTTGTCTCCCTCTATGAGACAAACTGTCTCCCTCCGGGAGACAACCTTTGTCTCCCTCCGGGAAACAACCTTTGTCTCCCTCTATGAGACAAACTGTCTCCCTCCGGGAGACAACCTTTTTCTCCCTCCGGGATACAACATTTGTCTCCCTCCGGGAGACAACCTTTGTCTCCCTCCGGGAGACAACATTTGTCTCCCTCCGGAAGACAACATTTGTCTCCCTCCGGGAGACAACATTTGTCTCCCTCCGGGAGACAACCTTTGTCTCCCTCTATGAGAGAAACTGTCTCCCTCCGGGAGACAACCTTTGTCTCCCTCCTGGAGACAACATTTGTCTCCTTCCGGGAGACAACATTTCTCTCCCTCCGGGAGACAACCTTTGTCTCCCTCTATGAGACAATCTGTCTCCCTCCGGGAGACAACATTTGTCTCCCCCCGGGAGACAACATTTGTCTCCCTCCGGGAGACAACCTTTGTCTCCCTCCGGGAGACAACATTTGTCTCCCACCGGGAGACAACCTTTGTCTCCCTCCGGGAGACAACATTTGTCTCCCTCCGGGAGACAACATTTGTCTCCCCCCGGGAGACAACCTTTTGTCTCCCTCCGGGAGACAACCTTTGTCTCTCTCTAGGAGACAACCTTTGTCTCCTCCCGGGAAACAACCTTTGTCTCCCTCCGGGAGACAACATTTGTCTCCCTCCGGGAGACAACCTTTGTCTCCCTCCGGGAGACAACATTTGTCTTCCTCCGGGAGACAACCTTTGTCTCCCTCCGGGAGACAACATTTGTCTCCCTCCGGGAGACAACCTTTGTCTCCATCCGGGATACAACATTTGTCTCCCTCCGGGAGACAACCTTTGTCTCCCTCCGGGATACAACATTTGTCTCCCTCCAGGAGACAACCTTTGTCTCCCTCCGGGAGACAACATTTGTCTCCCTCCGGGAGACAACATTTGTCTCCCTCTGGGAGACAACCTTTCTCTCCCTCTGGGATACAACATTTGTCTCCCTCCGGGAGACTACATTTGTCTCCCTCCGGGAGACAACCTTTGTCTCCCTCTATGAGACAAACTGTCTCCCTCCGGAAGACAACCTTTGTCTCCCTCCGGGATACAACATTTGTCTCCCTCCGGGAGACAACCTTTGTCTCCCTCTATGAGACAAACTGTCTCCCTCCGGGAGACAACCTTTGTCTCCATCCGGGATACAACATTTGTCTCCCTCCGGGAGACAACATTTGTCTCCCCCCGGCAGACAACATTTGTCTCCCTCCGGGAGACAACATTTGTCTCCCTCCGGGAGACAACCTTTGTCTCCCTCCGGGAGACAACATTTGTCTCCCTCCGGGAGACAACCTTTGTCTCCCTCCGGGAGACAACATTTGTCTCCCTCCGGGAGACAACATTTGTCTCCCCCCGGGAGACAACCTTTTGTCTCCCTCCGGGAGACAACCTTTGTCTCCCTCTAGGAGACAACCTTTGTCTCCTCCCGGGAAACAACCTTTGTCTCCCTCCGGGAGACAACATTTGTCTCCCGGAGGGAGACAACCTTTGTCTCCCTCCGGGAGACAACATTTGTCTTCCTCCGGGAGACAACCTTTGTCTCCCTCCGGGAGACAACATTTGTCTTTCTCCGGGAGACAACCTTTGTCTCCCTCCGGGAGACAACATTTGTCTCCCTCCGGGAGACAACATTTGTCTCCCTCCGGGAGACAACCTTTGTCTCCCTCCGGGAGACAACCTTTGTCTCCCTCCGGGAGACAACATTTTTCTCCCTCCGGGAGACAACATTTGTCTCCCTCCGGGAGACAACATTTGTCTCCCCCCGGGAGACAAAAATTGTCTCCCTCCGGGAGACAACATTTGTCTCCCTCCGGGAGACAACCTTTGTCTCCCTCCGGGAGACAACATTTGTCTCCCTCTATGAGACAAACTGTCTCCCTCCGGGAGACAACCTTTGTCTCCCTCCGGAAGACAACATTTGTCTCCCTCCGGGAGACAAATGTTGTCTCCCTCCGGCAGACAACCTTTGTCTCCCTCCGGGAGACAACATTTGTCTCCCTCCGGGAGACAACCTTTGTCTCCCTCCGGAAGACAAGATTTGTCTCCCTCCGGGAGACAACATTTGTCTCCCTCCGGGAGACAACATTTGTCTCCCTCCGGAAGACAAAATTTGTCTCCCTCCGGGAGACAACATTTGTCTCCCTCCGGGAGACAACATTTTTCTCCCTCCGGGAGACAACCTTTGTCTCCCTCTATGAGACAAACTGTCTCCCTCCGGGAGACAACCTTTGTCTCCCTCCGGGAGACAACATTTGTCTCCCTCCGGGAGACAACCTTTGTATCCCTCCAGGAGACAAACTTTGTCTCCCTCCGGGAGACAACATTTGTCTCCCTCCGGGAGACAACCTTTGTCTCCCTCTATGAGACAAACTGTCTCCCTCCGGGAGACGACCTTTGTCTCCCTCCGGAAGACAACATTTGTCTCCCTCCGGGAGACAACATTTGTCTCCCTCCGGGAGACAACATTTGTCTCCCTCCGGGAGACAACCTTTGTCTCCCTCTATGAGACAAACTGTCTCCCTCCGGGAGACAACCTTTGTCTCCATCCGGGATACAACATTTGTCTCCCTCCGGGAGACAACATTTGTCTCCCTCCGGGAGACAACCTTTGTCTCCCTCTATGAGACATACTGTCTCCCTCCGGGAGACAACCTTTGTCTCCCTCCGGGAGACAACATTTGTCTCCCTCCGGGAGACAACATTTGTCTCCCTCCGGGAGACAACCTTTGTCTCCCTCTATGAGACATACTGTCTCCCTCCGGGAGACAACCTTTGTCTCCCTCTATGAGACAAACTGTCTCCCTCCGGGAGACAACCATTGTCTCCCTCCGGGAGACGACCTTTGTCTCCCTCCGGAAGACAACATTTGTCTCCCTCCGGGAGACAACATTTGTCTCCCTCCGGGAGACAACCTTTGTCTCCCTCCGGGAGACAACCTTTGTCTCCCTCTATGAGACAAACTGTCTCCCTCCGGGAGACAACCATTGTCTCCCTCCGGGAGACAACATTTGTCTCCCTCCGGGAGACAACCTTTGTCTCCCTCCGGGAGACAAACTTTGTCTCCCTCCGGGAGACAACATTTGTCTCCCTCCGGGAGACAACCTTTGTCTCCCTCTATGAGACAAACTGTCTCCCTCCGGGAGACGACCTTTGTCTCCCTCCGGAAGACAACATTTGTCTCCCTCCGGGAGACAACATTTGTCTCCCTCCGGGAGACAACCTTTGTCTCCCTCCGGGAGACAACCTTTGTCTCCCTCTATGAGACAAACTGTCTCCCTCCGGGAGACAACCTTTGTCTCCATCCGGGATACAACATTTGTCTCCCTCCGGGAGACAACCTTTGTCTCCCTCCGGGATACAACATTTGTCTCCCTCCAGGAGACAACCTTTGTCTCCCTCCGGGAGACAACATTTGTCTCCCTCCGGGAGACAACATTTGTCTCCCTCTGGGAGACAACCTTTCTCTCCCTCTGGGATACAACATTTGTCTCCCTCCGGGAGACTACATTTGTCTCCCTCCGGGAGACAACCTTTGTCTCCCTCTATGAGACAAACTGTCTCCCTCCGGAAGACAACCTTTGTCTCCCTCCGGGATACAACATTTGTCTCCCTCCGGGAGACAACATTTGTCTCCCTCCGGGAGACAACATTTGTCTCCCTCCGGGAGACAACCTTTGTCTCCCTCTATGAGACAAACTGTCTCCCTCCGGGAGACAACCTTTGTCTCCCTCCGGGAAACAACCTTTGTCTCCCTCTATGAGACAAACTGTCTCCCTCCGGGAGACAACCTTTTTCTCCCTCCGGGATACAACATTTGTCTCCCTCCGGGAGACAACCTTTGTCTCCCTCCGGGAGACAACATTTGTCTCCCTCCGGAAGACAACATTTGTCTCCCTCCGGGAGACAACATTTGTCTCCCTCCGGGAGACAACCTTTGTCTCCCTCTATGAGAGAAACTGTCTCCCTCCGGGAGACAACCTTTGTCTCCCTCCTGGAGACAACATTTGTCTCCTTCCGGGAGACAACATTTGTCTCCCTCCGGGAGACAACCTTTGTCTCCCTCTATGAGACAATCTGTCTCCCTCCGGGAGACAACATTTGTCTCCCTCCGGGAGACAACCTTTGTCTCCCTCTATGAGACAAACTGTCTCCCTCCGGGAGACGACCTTTGTCTCCCTCCGGAAGACAACATTTGTCTCCCTCCGGGAGACAACATTTGTCTCCCTCCGGGAGACAACCTTTGTCTCCCTCCGGGAGACAACCTTTGTCTCCCTCTATGAGACAAACTGTCTCCCTCCGGGAGACAACCTTTGTCTCCATCCGGGATACAACATTTGTCTCCCTCCGGGAGACAACCTTTGTCTCCCTCCGGGATACAACATTTGTCTCCCTCCAGGAGACAACCTTTGTCTCCCTCCGGGAGACAACATTTGTCTCCCTCCGGGAGACAACATTTGTCTCCCTCTGGGAGACAACCTTTCTCTCCCTCTGGGATACAACATTTGTCTCCCTCCGGGAGACTACATTTGTCTCCCTCCGGGAGACAACCTTTGTCTCCCTCTATGAGACAAACTGTCTCCCTCCGGAAGACAACCTTTGTCTCCCTCCGGGATACAACATTTGTCTCCCTCCGGGAGACAACATTTGTCTCCCTCCGGGAGACAACATTTGTCTCCCTCCGGGAGACAACCTTTGTCTCCCTCTATGAGACAAACTGTCTCCCTCCGGGAGACAACCTTTGTCTCCCTCCGGGAAACAACCTTTGTCTCCCTCTATGAGACAAACTGTCTCCCTCCGGGAGACAACCTTTTTCTCCCTCCGGGATACAACATTTGTCTCCCTCCGGGAGACAACCTTTGTCTCCCTCCGGGAGACAACATTTGTCTCCCTCCGGAAGACAACATTTGTCTCCCTCCGGGAGACAACATTTGTCTCCCTCCGGGAGACAACCTTTGTCTCCCTCTATGAGAGAAACTGTCTCCCTCCGGGAGACAACCTTTGTCTCCCTCCTGGAGACAACATTTGTCTCCTTCCGGGAGACAACATTTGTCTCCCTCCGGGAGACAACCTTTGTCTCCCTCTATGAGACAATCTGTCTCCCTCCGGGAGACAACATTTGTCTCCCCCCGGGAGACAACATTTGTCTCCCTCCGGGAGACAACCTTTGTCTCCCTCCGGGAGACAACATTTGTCTCCCACCGGGAGACAACCTTTGTCTCCCTCCGGGAGACAACATTTGTCTCCCTCCGGGAGACAACATTTGTCTCCCCCCGGGAGACAACCTTTTGTCTCCCTCCGGGAGACAACCTTTGTCTCTCTCTAGGAGACAACCTTTGTCTCCTCCCGGGAAACAACCTTTGTCTCCCTCCGGGAGACAACATTTGTCTCCCTCCGGGAGACAACCTTTGTCTCCCTCCGGGAGACAACATTTGTCTTCCTCCGGGAGACAACCTTTGTCTCCCTCCGGGAGACAACATTTGTCTCCCTCCGGGAGACAACCTTTGTCTCCATCCGGGATACAACATTTGTCTCCCTCCGGGAGACAACCTTTGTCTCCCTCCGGGATACAACATTTGTCTCCCTCCAGGAGACAACCTTTGTCTCCCTCCGGGAGACAACATTTGTCTCCCTCCGGGAGACAACATTTGTCTCCCTCTGGGAGACAACCTTTCTCTCCCTCTGGGATACAACATTTGTCTCCCTCCGGGAGACTACATTTGTCTCCCTCCGGGAGACAACCTTTGTCTCCCTCTATGAGACAAACTGTCTCCCTCCGGAAGACAACCTTTGTCTCCCTCCGGGATACAACATTTGTCTCCCTCCGGGAGACAACATTTGTCTCCCTCCGGGAGACAACATTTGTCTCCCTCCGGGAGACAACCTTTGTCTCCCTCTATGAGACAAACTGTCTCCCTCCGGGAGACAACCTTTGTCTCCCTCCGGGAAACAACCTTTGTCTCCCTCTATGAGACAAACTGTCTCCCTCCGGGAGACAACCTTTTTCTCCCTCCGGGATACAACATTTGTCTCCCTCCGGGAGACAACCTTTGTCTCCCTCCGGGAGACAACATTTGTCTCCCTCCGGAAGACAACATTTGTCTCCCTCCGGGAGACAACATTTGTCTCCCTCCGGGAGACAACCTTTGTCTCCCTCTATGAGAGAAACTGTCTCCCTCCGGGAGACAACCTTTGTCTCCCTCCTGGAGACAACATTTGTCTCCTTCCGGGAGACAACATTTGTCTCCCTCCGGGAGACAACCTTTGTCTCCCTCTATGAGACAATCTGTCTCCCTCCGGGAGACAACATTTGTCTCCCCCCGGGAGACAACATTTGTCTCCCTCCGGGAGACAACCTTTGTCTCCCTCCGGGAGACAACATTTGTCTCCCACCGGGAGACAACCTTTGTCTCCCTCCGGGAGACAACATTTGTCTCCCTCCGGGAGACAACATTTGTCTCCCCCCGGGAGACAACCTTTTGTCTCCCTCCGGGAGACAACCTTTGTCTCTCTCTAGGAGACAACCTTTGTCTCCTCCCGGGAAACAACCTTTGTCTCCCTCCGGGAGACAACATTTGTCTCCCTCCGGGAGACAACCTTTGTCTCCCTCCGGGAGACAACATTTGTCTTCCTCCGGGAGACAACCTTTGTCTCCCTCCGGGAGACAACATTTGTCTCCCTCCGGGAGACAACCTTTGTCTCCCTCCGGGAGACAACCTTTGTCTCCCTCCGGGAGACAACCTTTGTCTCCCTCCGGGAGACAACCTTTGTCTCCCTCCGGGAGACAACCTTTGTCTCCCTCTAGGAGACAACCTTTGTCTCCTCCCGGGAAACAACCTTTGTCTCCCTCCGGGAGACAACATTTGTCTCCCTCCGGGAGACAACCTTTGTCTCCCTCCGGGAGAAAACATTTGTCTTCCTCCGGGAGACAACCTTTGTCTCCCTCCGGGAGACAACATTTGTCTTCCTCCGGGAGACAACCTTTGTCTCCCTTCGGGAGACAACATTTGTCTCCCTCCGGGAGACAACATTTGTCTCCCTCCGGGAGACAACCTTTGTCTCCCTCCGGGAGACAACCTTTGTCTCCCTCCGGGAGACAACATTTGTCTCCCCCCGGGAGACAAAATTTGTCTCCCTCCGGGAGACAACATTTGTCTCCCCCCGGGAGACAAAATATGTCTCCCTCCGGGAGACAACATTTGTCTCCCTCCGGGAGACAACCTTTGTCTCCCTCCGGGAGACAAACTTTGTCTCCCTCCGGGAGACAACATTTGTCTCCCTCCGGGAGACAACCTTTGTCTCCCTCTATGAGACAAACTGTCTCCCTCCGGGAGACAACCTTTGTCTCCATCCGGGATACAACATTTGTCTCCCTCCGGGAGACAACATTTGTCTCCCTCCGGGAGACAACTTTTGTCTCCCTCCGGAAGACAACATTTGTCTCCCTCCGGGAGACAACATTTGTCTCCCTCCGGGAGACAACCTTTGTCTCCCTCCGGGAGACAACATTTTTCTCCCTCCGGGAGACAACCTTTGTCTCCCTCTATGAGACAAACTGTCTCCCTCCGGGAGACAACCTTTGTCTCCCTCCGGGAGACAACATTTGTGTCCCTCCGGGAGACAACCTTTGTCTCCCTCCGGGAGACAACCTTTGTCTCCCTCCGGGAGACAACATTTTTCTCCCTCCGGGAGACAACATTTGTCTCCCCCCGGGAGACAAAATATGTCTCCCTCCGGGAGACAACATTTGTCTCCCTCCGGGAGACAACCTTTGTCTCCCTCCGGGAGACAAACTGTCTCCCTCCGGGAGACAACCTTTGTCTCCCTCCGGGAGACAACATTTTTCTCCCTCCGGGAGACAGCCTTTGTCTCCCTCTATGAGACAAACTGTCTCCCTCCGGGAGACAACCTTTGTCTCCCTCCGGGAGACAACATTTGTCTCCCTCCAGGAGACAACCTTTGTCTCCCTCCGGGAGACAACCTTTGTCTCCCTCCGGGAGACAAACTGTCTCCCTCCGGGAGACAACCTTTGTCTCCCTCCGGGAGACAACATTTTTCTCCCTCCGGGAGACAGCCTTTGTCTCCCTCTATGAGACAAACTGTCTCCCTCCGGGAGACAACCTTTGTCTCCCTCCGGGAGACAACATTTGTCTCCCTCCAGGAGACAACCTTTGTCTCCCTCCGGGAGACAACATTTGTCTCCCTCCGGGAGACAACCTTTGTCTCCCTCCGGGAGACAACATTTGTCTCCCTCTGGGAGACAACCTTTCTCTCCCTCTGGGATACAACATTTGTCTCCCTCTGGGAGACTACATTTGTCTCCCTCCGGGAGACAACCTTTGTCTCCCTCTATGAGACAAACTGTCTCCCTCCGGAAGACAACCTTTGTCTCCCTCCGGGATACAACATTTGTCTCCCTCCGGGAGACAACATTTGTCTCCCTCCGGGAGACAACATTTGTCTCCCTCCGGGAGACAACCTTTGTCTCCCTCTATGAGACAAACTTTCTCCCTCCGGGAGACAACCTTTGTCTCCCTCCGGGAAACAACCTTTGTCTCCCTCTATGAGACAAACTGTCTCCCTCCGGGAGACGACCTTTGTCTCCCTCCGGAAGACAACATTTGTCTCCCTCCGGGAGACAACATTTGTCTCCCTCCGGGAGACAACCTTTGTCTCCCTCCGGGAGACAACCTTTGTCTCCCTCTATGAGACAAACTGTCTCCCTCCGGGAGACAACCTTTGTCTCCATCCGGGATACAACATTTGTCTCCCTCCGGGAGACAACCTTTGTCTCCCTCCGGGATACAACATTTGTCTCCCTCCAGGAGACAACCTTTGTCTCCCTCCGGGAGACAACATTTGTCTCCCTCCGGGAGACAACATTTGTCTCCCTCAGGGAGACAACCTTTCTCTCCCTCTGGGATACAACATTTGTCTCCCTCCGGGAGACTACATTTGTCTCCCTCCGGGAGACAACCTTTGTCTCCCTCTATGAGACAAACTGTCTCCCTCCGGAAGACAACCTTTGTCTCCCTCCGGGATACAACATTTGTCTCCCTCCGGGAGACAACATTTGTCTCCCTCCGGGAGACAACATTTGTCTCCCTCCGGGAGACAACCTTTGTCTCCCTCTATGAGACAAACTGTCTCCCTCCGGGAGACAACCTTTGTCTCCCTCCGGGAAACAACCTTTGTCTCCCTCTATGAGACAAACTGTCTCCCTCCGGGAGACAACCTTTTTCTCCCTCCGGGATACAACATTTGTCTCCCTCCGGGAGACAACCTTTGTCTCCCTCCGGGAGACAACATTTGTCTCCCTCCGGAAGACAACATTTGTCTCCCTCCGGGAGACAACATTTGTCTCCCTCCGGGAGACAACCTTTGTCTCCCTCTATGAGAGAAACTGTCTCCCTCCGGGAGACAACCTTTGTCTCCCTCCTGGAGACAACATTTGTCTCCTTCCGGGAGACAACATTTGTCTCCCTCCGGGAGACAACCTTTGTCTCCCTCTATGAGACAATCTGTCTCCCTCCGGGAGACAACATTTGTCTCCCCCCGGGAGACAACATTTGTCTCCCTCCGGGAGACAACCTTTGTCTCCCTCCGGGAGACAACATTTGTCTCCCACCGGGAGACAACCTTTGTCTCCCTCCGGGAGACAACATTTGTCTCCCTCCGGGAGACAACATTTGTCTCCCCCCGGGAGACAACCTTTTGTCTCCCTCCGGGAGACAACCTTTGTCTCTCTCTAGGAGACAACCTTTGTCTCCTCCCGGGAAACAACCTTTGTCTCCCTCCGGGAGACAACATTTGTCTCCCTCCGGGAGACAACCTTTGTCTCCCTCCGGGAGACAACATTTGTCTTCCTCCGGGAGACAACCTTTGTCTCCCTCCGGGAGACAACATTTGTCTCCCTCCGGGAGACAACCTTTGTCTCCATCCGGGATACAACATTTGTCTCCCTCCGGGAGACAACCTTTGTCTCCCTCCGGGATACAACATTTGTCTCCCTCCAGGAGACAACCTTTGTCTCCCTCCGGGAGACAACATTTGTCTCCCTCCGGGAGACAACATTTGTCTCCCTCTGGGAGACAACCTTTCTCTCCCTCTGGGATACAACATTTGTCTCCCTCCGGGAGACTACATTTGTCTCCCTCCGGGAGACAACCTTTGTCTCCCTCTATGAGACAAACTGTCTCCCTCCGGAAGACAACCTTTGTCTCCCTCCGGGATACAACATTTGTCTCCCTCCGGGAGACAACATTTGTCTCCCTCCGGGAGACAACATTTGTCTCCCTCCGGGAGACAACCTTTGTCTCCCTCTATGAGACAAACTGTCTCCCTCCGGGAGACAACCTTTGTCTCCCTCCGGGAAACAACCTTTGTCTCCCTCTATGAGACAAACTGTCTCCCTCCGGGAGACAACCTTTTTCTCCCTCCGGGATACAACATTTGTCTCCCTCCGGGAGACAACCTTTGTCTCCCTCCGGGAGACAACATTTGTCTCCCTCCGGAAGACAACATTTGTCTCCCTCCGGGAGACAACATTTGTCTCCCTCCGGGAGACAACCTTTGTCTCCCTCTATGAGAGAAACTGTCTCCCTCCGGGAGACAACCTTTGTCTCCCTCCTGGAGACAACATTTGTCTCCTTCCGGGAGACAACATTTGTCTCCCTCCGGGAGACAACCTTTGTCTCCCTCTATGAGACAATCTGTCTCCCTCCGGGAGACAACATTTGTCTCCCCCCGGGAGACAACATTTGTCTCCCTCCGGGAGACAACCTTTGTCTCCCTCCGGGAGACAACATTTGTCTCCCACCGGGAGACAACCTTTGTCTCCCTCCGGGAGACAACATTTGTCTCCCTCCGGGAGACAACATTTGTCTCCCCCCGGGAGACAACCTTTTGTCTCCCTCCGGGAGACAACCTTTGTCTCTCTCTAGGAGACAACCTTTGTCTCCTCCCGGGAAACAACCTTTGTCTCCCTCCGGGAGACAACATTTGTCTCCCTCCGGGAGACAACCTTTGTCTCCCTCCGGGAGACAACATTTGTCTTCCTCCGGGAGACAACCTTTGTCTCCCTCCGGGAGACAACATTTGTCTCCCTCCGGGAGACAACCTTTGTCTCCCTCCGGGAGACAACCTTTGTCTCCCTCCGGGAGACAACCTTTGTCTCCCTCCGGGAGACAACCTTTGTCTCCCTCCGGGAGACAACCTTTGTCTCCCTCTAGGAGACAACCTTTGTCTCCTCCCGGGAAACAACCTTTGTCTCCCTCCGGGAGACAACATTTGTCTCCCTCCGGGAGACAACCTTTGTCTCCCTCCGGGAGAAAACATTTGTCTTCCTCCGGGAGACAACCTTTGTCTCCCTCCGGGAGACAACATTTGTCTTCCTCCGGGAGACAACCTTTGTCTCCCTTCGGGAGACAACATTTGTCTCCCTCCGGGAGACAACATTTGTCTCCCTCCGGGAGACAACCTTTGTCTCCCTCCGGGAGACAACCTTTGTCTCCCTCCGGGAGACAACATTTGTCTCCCCCCGGGAGACAAAATTTGTCTCCCTCCGGGAGACAACATTTGTCTCCCCCCGGGAGACAAAATATGTCTCCCTCCGGGAGACAACATTTGTCTCCCTCCGGGAGACAACCTTTGTCTCCCTCCGGGAGACAACCTTTGTCTCCCTCCGGGAGACGACATTTTTCTCCCTCCGGGAGACAACCTTTGTCTCCCTCTATGAGACCAACTGTCTCCCTCCGGAAGACAACCTTTGTCTCCCTCCGGGAGACAACATTTTTCTCCCTCCGGGAGACAACCTTTGTCTCCCTCTATGAGACAAACTGTCTCCCTCCGGGAGACAACCTTTGTCTCCCTCCGGGAGACAACATTTGTCTCCCTCCGGGAGACAACCTTTGTCTCCCTCCGGGAGACAAACTTTGTCTCCCTCCGGGAGACAACATTTGTCTCCCTCCGGGAGACAACCTTTGTCTCCCTCTATGAGACAAACTGTCTCCCTCCGGGAGACAACCTTTGTCTCCATCCGGGATACAACATTTGTCTCCCTCCGGGAGACAACATTTGTCTCCCTCCGGGAGACAACTTTTGTCTCCCTCCGGAAGACAACATTTGTCTCCCTCCGGGAGACAACATTTGTCTCCCTCCGGGAGACAACCTTTGTCTCCCTCCGGGAGACAACATTTTTCTCCCTCCGGGAGACAACCTTTGTCTCCCTCTATGAGACAAACTGTCTCCCTCCGGGAGACAACCTTTGTCTCCCTCCGGGAGACAACATTTGTCTCCCTCCGGGAGACAACCTTTGTCTCCCTCCGGGAGACAACCTTTGTCTCCCTCCGGGAGACAACATTTTTCTCCCTCCGGGAGACAACATTTGTCTCCCCCCGGGAGACAAAATATGTCTCCCTCCGGGAGACAACATTTGTCTCCCTCCGGGAGACAACCTTTGTCTCCCTCCGGGAGACAAACTGTCTCCCTCCGGGAGACAACCTTTGTCTCCCTCCGGGAGACAACATTTTTCTCCCTCCGGGAGACAGCCTTTGTCTCCCTCTATGAGACAAACTGTCTCCCTCCGGGAGACAACCTTTGTCTCCCTCCGGGAGACAACATTTGTCTCCCTCCAGGAGACAACCTTTGTCTCCCTCCGGGAGACAACCTTTGTCTCCCTCCGGGAGACAAACTGTCTCCCTCCGGGAGACAACCTTTGTCTCCCTCCGGGAGACAACATTTTTCTCCCTCCGGGAGACAGCCTTTGTCTCCCTCTATGAGACAAACTGTCTCCCTCCGGGAGACAACCTTTGTCTCCCTCCGGGAGACAACATTTGTCTCCCTCCAGGAGACAACCTTTGTCTCCCTCCGGGAGACAACATTTGTCTCCCTCCGGGAGACAACCTTTGTCTCCCTCCGGGAGACAACATTTGTCTCCCTCTGGGAGACAACCTTTCTCTCCCTCTGGGATACAACATTTGTCTCCCTCTGGGAGACTACATTTGTCTCCCTCCGGGAGACAACCTTTGTCTCCCTCTATGAGACAAACTGTCTCCCTCCGGAAGACAACCTTTGTCTCCCTCCGGGATACAACATTTGTCTCCCTCCGGGAGACAACATTTGTCTCCCTCCGGGAGACAACATTTGTCTCCCTCCGGGAGACAACCTTTGTCTCCCTCTATGAGACAAACTTTCTCCCTCCGGGAGACAACCTTTGTCTCCCTCCGGGAAACAACCTTTGTCTCCCTCTATGAGACAAACTGTCTCCCTCCGGGAGACAACCTTTTTCTCCCTCCGGGATACAACATTTGTCTCCCTCCGGGAGACAACCTTTGTCTCCCTCCGGGAGACAACATTTGTCTCCCTCCGGAAGACAACATTTTTCTCCCTCCGGGAGACAACATTTGTCTCCCTCCGGGAGACAACCTTTGTCTCCCTCTATGAGAGAAACTGTCTCCCTCCGGGAGACAACCTTTGTCTCCCTCCTGGAGACAACATTTGTCTCCTTCCGGGAGACAACATTTGTCTCCCTCCGGGAGACAACCTTTGTCTCCCTCTATGAGACAATCTGTCTCCCTCTGGGAGACTACATTTGTCTCCCTCCGGGAGACAACCTTTGTCTCCCTCTATGAGACAAACTGTCTCCCTCCGGAAGACAACCTTTGTCTCCCTCCGGGATACAACATTTGTCTCCCTCCGGGAGACAACATTTGTCTCCCTCCGGGAGACAACATTTGTCTCCCTCCGGGAGACAACCTTTGTCTCCCTCTATGAGACAAACTTTCTCCCTCCGGGAGACAACCTTTGTCTCCCTCCGGGAAACAACCTTTGTCTCCCTCTATGAGACAAACTGTCTCCCTCCGGGAGACAACCTTTTTCTCCCTCCGGGATACAACATTTGTCTCCCTCCGGGAGACAACCTTTGTCTCCCTCCGGGAGACAACATTTGTCTCCCTCCGGAAGACAACATTTTTCTCCCTCCGGGAGACAACATTTGTCTCCCTCCGGGAGACAACCTTTGTCTCCCTCTATGAGAGAAACTGTCTCCCTCCGGGAGACAACCTTTGTCTCCCTCCTGGAGACAACATTTGTCTCCTTCCGGGAGACAACATTTGTCTCCCTCCGGGAGACAACCTTTGTCTCCCTCTATGAGACAATCTGTCTCCCTCCGGGAGACTACATTTGTCTCCCTCCGGGAGACAACCTTTGTCTCCCTCTATGAGACAAACTGTCTCCCTCCGGAAGACAACCTTTGTCTCCCTCCGGGATACAACATTTGTCTCCCTCCGGGAGACAACATTTGTCTCCCTCCGGGAGACAACATTTGTCTCCCTCCGGGAGACAACCTTTGTCTCCCTCTATGAGACAAACTGTCTCCCTCCGGGAGACAACCTTTGTCTCCCTCCGGGAAACAACCTTTGTCTCCCTCTATGAGACAAACTGTCTCCCTCCGGGAGACAACCTTTTTCTCCCTCCGGGATACAACATTTGTCTCCCTCCGGGAGACAACCTTTGTCTCCCTCCGGGAGACAACATTTGTCTCCCTCCGGAAGACAACATTTGTCTCCCTCCGGGAGACAACATTTGTCTCCCTCCGGGAGACAACCTTTGTCTCCCTCTATGAGAGAAACTGTCTCCCTCCGGGAGACAACCTTTGTCTCCCTCCTGGAGACAACATTTGTCTCCTTCCGGGAGACAACATTTGTCTCCCTCCGGGAGACAACCTTTGTCTCCCTCTATGAGACAATCTGTCTCCCTCCGGGAGACAACATTTGTCTCCCCCCGGGAGACAACATTTGTCTCCCTCCGGGAGACAACCTTTGTCTCCCTCCGGGAGACAACATTTGTCTTCCTCCGGGAGACAACCTTTGTCTCCCTCCGGGAGACAACATTTGTCTTCCTCCGGGAGACAACCTTTGTCTCCCTCCGGGAGACAACCTTTGTCTCCCTCCGGGAGACAACATTTGTCTCCCTCCGGGAGACAACATTTGTCTCCCTCCGGGAGACAACCTTTGTCTCCCTCCGGGAGACAACCTTTGTCTCCCTCCGGGAGACAACATTTGTCTCCCTCCGGGAGACAACATTTGTCTCCCTCCGGGAGACAACCTTTGTCTCCCTCTATGAGACAATCTGTCTCCCTCCGGGAGACAACATTTGTCTCCCCCCGGCAGACAACATTTGTCTCCCTCCGGGAGACAACATTTGTCTCCCTCCGGGAGACAACCTTTGTCTCCCTCCGGGAGACAACATTTGTCTCCCTCCGGGAGACAACCTTTGTCTCCCTCCGGGAGACAACATTTGTCTCCCTCCGGGAGACAACATTTGTCTCCCCCCGGGAGACAACCTTTTGTCTCCCTCCGGGAGACAACCTTTGTCTCCCTCCGGGATACAACATTTGTCTCCCTCCGGGAGACAACATTTGTCTCCCTCCGGGAGACAACATTTGTCTCCCTCCGGGAGACAACCTTTGTCTCCCTCTATGAGACAAACTGTCTCCCTCCGGGAGACAACCTTTGTCTCCCTCCGGGAAACAACCTTTGTCTCCCTCTATGAGACAAACTGTCTCCCTCCGGGAGACAACCTTTTTCTCCCTCCGGGATACAACATTTGTCTCCCTCCGGGAGACAACCTTTGTCTCCCTCCGGGAGACAACATTTGTCTCCCTCCGGAAGACAAAATTTGTCTCCCTCCGGGAGACAACATTTGTCTCCCTCCGGGAGACAACCTTTGTCTCCCTCTATGAGAGAAACTGTCTCCCTCCGGGAGACAACCTTTGTCTCCCTCCTGGAGACAACATTTGTCTCCTTCCGGGAGACAACATTTGTCTCCCTCCGGGAGACAACCTTTGTCTCCCTCTATGAGACAATCTGTCTCCCTCCGGGAGACAACATTTGTCTCCCCCCGGGAGACAACATTTGTCTCCCTCCGGGAGACAACCTTTGTCTCCCTCCGGGAGACAACATTTGTCTTCCTCCGGGAGACAACCTTTGTCTCCCTCCGGGAGACAACATTTGTCTTCCTCCGGGAGACAACCTTTGTCTCCCTCCGGGAGACAACCTTTGTCTCCCTCCGGGAGACAACATTTGTCTCCCTCCGGGAGACAACATTTGTCTCCCTCCGGGAGACAACCTTTGTCTCCCTCTATGAGACAATCTGTCTCCCTCCGGGAGACAACATTTGTCTCCCCCCGGCAGACAACATTTGTCTCCCTCCGGGAGACAACATTTGTCTCCCTCCGGGAGACAACCTTTGTCTCCCTCCGGGAGACAACATTTGTCTCCCTCCGGGAGACAACCTTTGTCTCCCTCCGGGAGACAACATTTGTCTCCCTCCGGGAGACAACATTTGTCTCCCCCCGGGAGACAACCTTTTGTCTCCCTCCGGGAGACAACCTTTGTCTCCCTCTAGGAGACAACCTTTGTCTCCTCCCGGGAAACAACCTTTGTCTCCCTCCGGGAGACAACATTTGTCTCCCGGAGGGAGACAACCTTTGTCTCCCTCCGGGAGACAACATTTGTCTTCCTCCGGGAGACAACCTTTGTCTCCCTCCGGGAGACAACATTTGTCTTCCTCCGGGAGACAACCTTTGTCTCCCTCCGGGAGACAACATTTGTCTCCCTCCGGGAGACAACATTTGTCTCCCTCCGGGAGACAACCTTTGTCTCCCTCCGGGAGACAACCTTTGTCTCCCTCCGGGAGACAACATTTTTCTCCCTCCGGGAGACAACATTTGTCTCCCTCCGGGAGACAACATTTGTCTCCCCCCGGGAGACAAAAATTGTCTCCCTCCGGGAGACAACATTTGTCTCCCTCCGGGAGACAACCTTTGTCTCCCTCCGGGAGACAACATTTGTCTCCCTCCGGGAGACAACCTTTGTCTCCCTCTATGAGACAAACTGTCTCCCTCCGGGAGACAACCTTTGTCTCCCTCCGGAAGACAACATTTGTCTCCCTCCGGGAGACAAACGTTGTCTCCCTCCGGCAGACAACCTTTGTCTCCCTCCGGGAGACAACATTTGTCTCCCTCCGGGAGACAACCTTTGTCTCCCTCCGGAAGACAAGATTTGTCTCCCTCTGGGAGACAACATTTGTCTCCCTCCGGGAGACAACATTTGTCTCCCTCCGGAAGACAAAATTTGTCTCCCTCCGGGAGACAACATTTGTCTCCCTCCGGGAGACAACATTTTTCTCCCTCCGGGAGACAACCTTTGTCTCCCTCTATGAGACAAACTGTCTCCCTCCGGGAGACAACCTTTGTCTCCCTCCGGGAGACAACATTTGTCTCCCTCCGGGAGACAACCTTTGTATCCCTCCAGGAGACAAACTTTGTCTCCCTCCGGGAGACAACATTTGTCTCCCTCCGGGAGACAACCTTTGTCTCCCTCTATGAGACAAACTGTCTCCCTCCGGGAGACGACCTTTGTCTCCCTCCGGAAGACAACATTTGTCTCCCTCCGGGAGACAACATTTGTCTCCCTCCGGGAGACAACATTTGTCTCCCTCCGGGAGACAACCTTTGTCTCCCTCTATGAGACAAACTGTCTCCCTCCGGGAGACAACCTTTGTCTCCATCCGGGATACAACATTTGTCTCCCTCCGGGAGACAACATTTGTCTCCCTCCGGGAGACAACATTTGTCTCCCTCCGGGAGACAACCTTTGTCTCCCTCTATGAGACATACTGTCTCCCTCCGGGAGACAACCTTTGTCTCCCTCTATGAGACAAACTGTCTCCCTCCGGGAGACAACCATTGTCTCCCTCCGGGAGACGACCTTTGTCTCCCTCCGGAAGACAACATTTGTCTCCCTCCGGGAGACAACATTTGTCTCCCTCCGGGAGACAACCTTTGTCTCCCTCCGGGAGACAACCTTTGTCTCCCTCTATGAGACAAACTGTCTCCCTCCGGGAGACAACCATTGTCTCCCTCCGGGAGACAACATTTGTCTCCCTCCGGGAGACAACCTTTGTCTCCCTCCGGGAGACAAACTTTGTCTCCCTCCGGGAGACAACATTTGTCTCCCTCCGGGAGACAACCTTTGTCTCCCTCTATGAGACAAACTGTCTCCCTCCGGGAGACGACCTTTGTCTCCCTCCGGAAGACAACATTTGTCTCCCTCCGGGAGACAACATTTGTCTCCCTCCGGGAGACAACCTTTGTCTCCCTCCGGGAGACAACCTTTGTCTCCCTCTATGAGACAAACTGTCTCCCTCCGGGAGACAACCTTTGTCTCCATCCGGGATACAACATTTGTCTCCCTCCGGGAGACAACCTTTGTCTCCCTCCGGGATACAACATTTGTCTCCCTCCAGGAGACAACCTTTGTCTCCCTCCGGGAGACAACATTTGTCTCCCTCCGGGAGACAACATTTGTCTCCCTCTGGGAGACAACCTTTCTCTCCCTCTGGGATACAACATTTGTCTCCCTCCGGGAGACTACATTTGTCTCCCTCCGGGAGACAACCTTTGTCTCCCTCTATGAGACAAACTGTCTCCCTCCGGAAGACAACCTTTGTCTCCCTCCGGGATACAACATTTGTCTCCCTCCGGGAGACAACATTTGTCTCCCTCCGGGAGACAACATTTGTCTCCCTCCGGGAGACAACCTTTGTCTCCCTCTATGAGACAAACTGTCTCCCTCCGGGAGACAACCTTTGTCTCCCTCCGGGAAACAACCTTTGTCTCCCTCTATGAGACAAACTGTCTCCCTCCGGGAGACAACCTTTTTCTCCCTCCGGGATACAACATTTGTCTCCCTCCGGGAGACAACCTTTGTCTCCCTCCGGGAGACAACATTTGTCTCCCTCCGGAAGACAACATTTGTCTCCCTCCGGGAGACAACATTTGTCTCCCTCCGGGAGACAACCTTTGTCTCCCTCTATGAGAGAAACTGTCTCCCTCCGGGAGACAACCTTTGTCTCCCTCCTGGAGACAACATTTGTCTCCTTCCGGGAGACAACATTTGTCTCCCTCCGGGAGACAACCTTTGTCTCCCTCTATGAGACAATCTGTCTCCCTCCGGGAGACAACATTTGTCTCCCCCCGGGAGACAACATTTGTCTCCCTCCGGGAGACAACCTTTGTCTCCCTCCGGGAGACAACATTTGTCTCCCACCGGGAGACAACCTTTGTCTCCCTCCGGGAGACAACATTTGTCTCCCTCCGGGAGACAACATTTGTCTCCCCCCGGGAGACAACCTTTTGTCTCCCTCCGGGAGACAACCTTTGTCTCTCTCTAGGAGACAACCTTTGTCTCCTCCCGGGAAACAACCTTTGTCTCCCTCCGGGAGACAACATTTGTCTCCCTCCCGGAGACAACCTTTGTCTCCCTCCGGGAGACAACATTTGTCTTCCTCCGGGAGACAACCTTTGTCTCCCTCCGGGAGACAACATTTGTCTCCCTCCGGGAGACAACATTTGTCTCCCTCCGGGAGACAACCTTTGTCTCCCTCCGGGAGACAACCTTTGTCTCCCTCCGGGAGACAACCTTTGTCTCCCTCCGGGAGACAACCTTTGTCTCCCTCCGGGAGACAACCTTTGTCTCCCTCTAGGAGACAACCTTTGTCTACTCCCGGGAAACAACCTTTGTCTCCCTCCGGGAGACAACATTTGTCTCCCTCCGGGAGACAACCTTTGTCTCCCTCCGGGAGAAAACATTTGTCTTCCTCCGGGAGACAACCTTTGTCTCCCTCCGGGAGACAACATTTGTCTTCCTCCGGGAGACAACCTTTGTCTCCCTTCGGGAGACAACATTTGTCTCCCTCCGGGAGACAACATTTGTCTCCCTCCGGGAGACAACCTTTGTCTCCCTCCGGGAGACAACCTTTGTCTCCCTCCGGGAGACAACATTTGTCTCCCCCCGGGAGACAAAATTTGTCTCCCTCCGGGAGACAACATTTGTCTCCCCCCGGGAGACAAAATATGTCTCCCTCCGGGAGACAACATTTGTCTCCCTCCGGGAGACAACCTTTGTCTCCCTCCGGGAGACAACCTTTGTCTCCCTCCGGGAGACGACATTTTTCTCCCTCCGGGAGACAACCTTTGTCTCCCTCTATGAGACCAACTGTCTCCCTCCGGAAGACAACCTTTGTCTCCCTCCGGGAGACAACATTTTTCTCCCTCCGGGAGACAACCTTTGTCTCCCTCTATGAGACAAACTGTCTCCCTCCGGGAGACAACCTTTGTCTCCCTCCGGGAGACAACATTTGTCTCCCTCCGGGAGACAACCTTTGTCTCCCTCCGGGAGACAAACTTTGTCTCCCTCCGGGAGACAACATTTGTCTCCCTCCGGGAGACAACCTTTGTCTCCCTCTATGAGACAAACTGTCTCCCTCCGGGAGACAACCTTTGTCTCCATCCGGGATACAACATTTGTCTCCCTCCGTGAGACAACATTTGTCTCCCTCCGGGAGACAACCTTTGTCTCCCTCCGGAAGACAACATTTGTCTCCCTCCGGGAGACAACATTTGTCTCCCTCCGGGAGACAACCTTTGTCTCCCTCCGGGAGACAACATTTTTCTCCCTCCGGGAGACAACCTTTGTCTCCCTCTATGAGACAAACTGTCTCCCTCCGGGAGACAACCTTTGTCTCCCTCCGGGAGACAACCTTTGTCTCCCTCCGGGAGACAACATTTTTCTCCCTCCGGGAGACAACATTTGTCTCCCCCCGGGAGACAAAATATGTCTCCCTCCGGGAGACAACATTTGTCTCCCTCCGGGAGACAACCTTTGTCTCCCTCCGGGAGACAAACTGTCTCCCTCCGGGAGACAACCTTTGTCTCCCTCCGGGAGACAACATTTTTCTCCCTCCGGGAGACAGCCTTTGTCTCCCTCTATGAGACAAACTGTCTCCCTCCGGGAGACAACCTTTGTCTCCCTCCGGGAGACAACATTTGTCTCCCTCCAGGAGACAACCTTTGTCTCCCTCCGGGAGACAACATTTGTCTCCCTCCGGGAGACAACCTTTGTCTCCCTCTATGAGATAAACTGTCTCCCTCCGGGAGACAACCTTTGTCTCCCTCCGGAAGACAACCTTTTTCTCCCTCCGGGAGACAACATTTGTCTCCCTCCGGGAGACAACCTTTGTCTCCCTCCGGGAGACAACCTTTGTCTCCCTCCGGGAGACAACATTTTTCTCCCTCCGGGAGACAACCTTTGTCTCCCTCTATGAGACAAACTGTCTCCCTCCGGGAGACAACCTTTGTCTCCCTCCGGGAGACAACATTTGTCTCCCTCCGGGAGACAACCTTTGTCTCCCTCCGGGAGACAACCTTTGTCTCCCTCCGGGAGACAACATTTTTCTCCCTCCGGGAGACAACATTTTTCTCCCTCCGGGAGACAACCTTTGTCTCCCTCCTGGAGACAACATTTGTCTCCTTCCGGGAGACAACATTTGTCTCCCTCCGGGAGACAACCTTTGTCTCCCTCTATGAGACAATCTGTCTCCCTCCGGGAGACAACATTTGTCTCCCCCCGGGAGACAACATTTGTCTCCCTCCGGGAGACAACCTTTGTCTCCCTCCGGGAGACAACATTTGTCTCCCACCGGGAGACAACCTTTGTCTCCCTCCGGGAGACAACATTTGTCTCCCTCCGGGAGACAACATTTGTCTCCCCCCGGGAGACAACCTTTTGTCTCCCTCCGGGAGACAACCTTTGTCTCTCTCTAGGAGACAACCTTTGTCTCCTCCCGGGAAACAACCTTTGTCTCCCTCCGGGAGACAACATTTGTCTCCCTCCGGGAGACAACCTTTGTCTCCCTCCGGGAGACAACATTTGTCTTCCTCCGGGAGACAACCTTTGTCTCCCTCCGGGAGACAACATTTGTCTCCCTCCGGGAGACAACATTTGTCTCCCTCCGGGAGACAACCTTTGTCTCCCTCCGGGAGACAACCTTTGTCTCCCTCCGGGAGACAACCTTTGTCTCCCTCCGGGAGACAACCTTTGTCTCCCTCCGGGAGACAACCTTTGTCTCCCTCTAGGAGACAACCTTTGTCTCCTCCCGGGAAACAACCTTTGTCTCCCTCCGGGAGACAACATTTGTCTCCCTCCGGGAGACAACCTTTGTCTCCCTCCGGGAGAAAACATTTGTCTTCCTCCGGGAGACAACCTTTGTCTCCCTCCGGGAGACAACATTTGTCTTCCTCCGGGAGACAACCTTTGTCTCCCTTCGGGAGACAACATTTGTCTCCCTCCGGGAGACAACATTTGTCTCCCTCCGGGAGACAACCTTTGTCTCCCTCCGGGAGACAACCTTTGTCTCCCTCCGGGAGACAACATTTGTCTCCCCCCGGGAGACAAAATTTGTCTCCCTCCGGGAGACAACATTTGTCTCCCCCCGGGAGACAAAATATGTCTCCCTCCGGGAGACAACATTTGTCTCCCTCCGGGAGACAACCTTTGTCTCCCTCCGGGAGACAACCTTTGTCTCCCTCCGGGAGACGACATTTTTCTCCCTCCGGGAGACAACCTTTGTCTCCCTCTATGAGACCAACTGTCTCCCTCCGGAAGACAACCTTTGTCTCCCTCCGGGAGACAACATTTTTCTCCCTCCGGGAGACAACCTTTGTCTCCCTCTATGAGACAAACTGTCTCCCTCCGGGAGACAACCTTTGTCTCCCTCCGGGAGACAACATTTGTCTCCCTCCGGGAGACAACCTTTGTCTCCCTCCGGGAGACAAACTTTGTCTCCCTCCGGGAGACAACATTTGTCTCCCTCCGGGAGACAACCTTTGTCTCCCTCTATGAGACAAACTGTCTCCCTCCGGGAGACAACCTTTGTCTCCATCCGGGATACAACATTTGTCTCCCTCCGTGAGACAACATTTGTCTCCCTCCGGGAGACAACCTTTGTCTCCCTCCGGAAGACAACATTTGTCTCCCTCCGGGAGACAACATTTGTCTCCCTCCGGGAGACAACCTTTGTCTCCCTCCGGGAGACAACATTTTTCTCCCTCCGGGAGACAACCTTTGTCTCCCTCTATGAGACAAACTGTCTCCCTCCGGGAGACAACCTTTGTCTCCCTCCGGGAGACAACCTTTGTCTCCCTCCGGGAGACAACATTTTTCTCCCTCCGGGAGACAACATTTGTCTCCCCCCGGGAGACAAAATATGTCTCCCTCCGGGAGACAACATTTGTCTCCCTCCGGGAGACAACCTTTGTCTCCCTCCGGGAGACAAACTGTCTCCCTCCGGGAGACAACCTTTGTCTCCCTCCGGGAGACAACATTTTTCTCCCTCCGGGAGACAGCCTTTGTCTCCCTCTATGAGACAAACTGTCTCCCTCCGGGAGACAACCTTTGTCTCCCTCCGGGAGACAACATTTGTCTCCCTCCAGGAGACAACCTTTGTCTCCCTCCGGGAGACAACATTTGTCTCCCTCCGGGAGACAACCTTTGTCTCCCTCTATGAGATAAACTGTCTCCCTCCGGGAGACAACCTTTGTCTCCCTCCGGAAGACAACCTTTTTCTCCCTCCGGGAGACAACATTTGTCTCCCTCCGGGAGACAACCTTTGTCTCCCTCCGGGAGACAACCTTTGTCTCCCTCCGGGAGACAACATTTTTCTCCCTCCGGGAGACAACCTTTGTCTCCCTCTATGAGACAAACTGTCTCCCTCCGGGAGACAACCTTTGTCTCCCTCCGGGAGACAACATTTGTCTCCCTCCGGGAGACAACCTTTGTCTCCCTCCGGGAGACAACCTTTGTCTCCCTCCGGGAGACAACATTTTTCTCCCTCCGGGAGACAACATTTTTCTCCCTCCGGGAGACAACATTTGTCTCCCCCCGGGAGACAAAATATGTCTCCCTCCGGGAGACAACATTTGTCTCCCTCCGGGAGACAACCTTTGTCTCCCTCCGGGAGACAAACTGTCTCCCTCCGGGAGACAACCTTTGTCTCCCTCCGGGAGACAACATTTTTCTCCCTCCGGGAGACAGCCTTTGTCTCCCTCCGGGAGACAAACTTTGTCTCCCTCCGGGAGACAACATTTGTCTCCCTCCGGGAGACAACCTTTGTCTCCCTCTATGAGACAAACTGTCTCCCTCCGGGAGACAACCTTTGTCTCCATCCGGGATACAACATTTGTCTCCCTCCGGGAGACAACATTTGTCTCCCTCCGGGAGACAACCTTTGTCTCCCTCTATGAGACATACTGTCTCCCTCCGGGAGACAACCTTTGTCTCCCTCCGGGATACAACATTTGTCTCCCTCCAGGAGACAACCTTTGTCTCCCTCCGGGAGACAACATTTGTCTCCCTCCGGGAGACAACCTTTGTCTCCCTCTGGGAGACAAACTTTGTCTCCCTCCGGGAGACAACATTTGTCTCCCTCCGGGAGACAACCTTTGTCTCCCTCTATGAGACAAACTGTCTCCCTCCGGGAGACAACCTTTGTCTCCATCCGGGATACAACATTTGTCTCCCTCCGGGAGACAACATTTGTCTCCCTCCGGGAGACAACCTTTGTCTCCCTCTATGAGACATACTGTCTCCCTCCGGGAGACAACCTTTGTCTCCCTCCGGGATACAACATTTGTCTCCCTCCAGGAGACAACCTTTGTCTCCCTCCGGGAGACAACATTTGTCTCCCTCCGGGAGACAACCTTTGTCTCCCTCTATGAGACAAACTGTCTCCCTCCGGGAGACAACCTTTGTCTCCCTCCGGAAGACAACCTTTTTCTCCCTCCGGGAGACAACATTTGTCTCCCTCCGGGAGACAACCTTTGTCTCCCTCCGGAAGACAACATTTGTCTCCCTCCGGGAGACAACATTTGTCTCCCTCCGGGAGACAACCTTTGTCTCCCTCCGGGAGACAACATTTTTCTCCCTCCGGGAGACAACCTTTGTCTCCCTCTATGAGACAAACTGTCTCCCTCCGGAAGACAACCTTTGTCTCCCTCCGGGAGACAACATTTGTCTACCTCCGGGAGACAACCTTTGTCTCCCTCCGGGAGACAACCTTTGTCTCCCTCCGGGAGACAACATTTTTCTCCCTCCGGGAGACAACATTTTTCTCCCTCCGGGAGACAACATTTGTCTCCCCCCGGGAGACAAAATTTGTCTCCCTCCGGGAGACAACATTTGTCTCCCTCCGGGAGACAACCTTTGTCTCCCTCTATGAGACAAACTGTCTCCCTCCGGGAGACAACCTTTGTCTCCCTCCGGAAGACAACATTTGTCTCCATCCGGGAGACAACATTTGTCTCCCTCCGGCAGACAACCTTTGTCTCCCTCCGGGAGACAACATTTGTCTCCCTCCGGGAGACAACCTTTGTCTCCCTCCAGAAGACAAGATTTGTCTCCCTCCGGGAGACAACATTTGTCTCCCTCCGGGAGACAACATTTGTCTCCCTCCGGGAGACAACATTTGTCTCCCTCCGGGAGACAACCTTTGTCTCCCTCCGGGAGACAACCTTTGTCTCCCTCCGGGAGACGACATTTTTCTCCCTCCGGGAGACAACCTTTGTCTCCCTCCGGGAGACAACATTTGTCTCCCTCCGGGAGACAACCTTTGTCTCCCTCTATGAGACAAACTGTCTCCCTCCGGGAGACAACCTTTGTCTCCCTCCGGAAGACAACATTTGTCTCCATCCGGGAGACAACATTTGTCTCCCTCCGGCAGACAACCTTTGTCTCCCTCCGGGAGACAACATTTGTCTCCCTCCGGGAGACAACCTTTGTCTCCCTCCAGAAGACAAGATTTGTCTCCCTCCGGGAGACAACATTTGTCTCCCTCCGGGAGACAACATTTGTCTCCCTCCGGGAGACAACATTTGTCTCCCTCCGGGAGACAACCTTTGTCTCCCTCCGGGAGACAACCTTTGTCTCCCTCCGGGAGACGACATTTTTCTCCCTCCGGAAGACAACCTTTGTCTCCCTCCGGGAGACAACATTTTTCTCCCTCCGGGAGACAACCTTTGTCTCCCTCTATGAGACAAACTGTCTCCCTCCGGGAGACAACCTTTGTCTCCCTCCGGGAGACAACATTTGTCTCCCTCCGGGAGACAACCTTTGTCTCCCTCCGGGAGACAAACTTTGTCTCCCTCCGGGAGACAACATTTGTCTCCCTCCGGGAGACAACCTTTGTCTCCCTCTATGAGACAAACTGTCTCCCTCCGGGAGACAACCTTTGTCTCCATCCGGGATACAACATTTGTCTCCCTCCGGGAGACAACATTTGTCTCCCTCCGGGAGACAACCTTTGTCTCCCTCCGGAAGACAACATTTGTCTCCCTCCGGGAGACAACATTTGTCTCCCTCCGGGAGACAACCTTTGTCTCCCTCCGGGAGACAACATTTTTCTCCCTCCGGGAGACAACCTTTGTCTCCCTCTATGAGACAAACTGTCTCCCTCCGGGAGACAACCTTTGTCTCCCTCCGGGAGACAACCTTTGTCTCCCTCCGGGAGACAACATTTTTCTCCCTCCGGGAGACAGCCTTTGTCTCCCTCTATGAGACAAACTGTCTCCCTCCGGGAGACAACCTTTGTCTCCCTCCGGGAGACAACATTTGTCTCCCTCCAGGAGACAACCTTTGTCTCCCTCCGGGAGACAACATTTGTCTCCCTCCGGGAGACAACCTTTGTCTCCCTCTATGAGACAAACTGTCTCCCTCCGGGAGACAACCTTTGTCTCCCTCCGGAAGACAACCTTTTTCTCCCTCCGGGAGACAACATTTGTCTCCCTCCGGGAGACAACCTTTGTCTCCCTCCGGAAGACAACATTTGTCTCCCTCCGGGAGACAACATTTGTCTCCCTCCGGGAGACAACCTTTGTCTCCCTCCGGGAGACAACATTTGTCTCCCTCCGGGAGACAACCTTTGTCTCCCTCCGGGAGACAACCTTTGTCTCCCTCCGGGAGACAACATTTTTCTCCCTCCGGGAGACAACATTTTTCTCCCTCCGGGAGACAACATTTGTCTCCCCCCGGGAGACAAAATATGTCTCCCTCCGGGAGACAACATTTGTCTCCCTCCGGGAGACAACCTTTGTCTCCCTCCGGGAGACAAACTGTCTCCCTCCGGGAGACAACCTTTGTCTCCCTCCGGGAGACAACATTTTTCTCCCTCCGGGAGACAGCCTTTGTCTCCCTCTATGAGACAAACTGTCTCCCTCCGGGAGACAACCTTTGTCTCCCTCCGGGAGACAACATTTGTCTCCCTCCGGGAGACAACCTTTGTCTCCCTCCGGGAGACAAACTTTGTCTCCCTCCGGGAGACAACATTTGTCTCCCTCCGGGAGACAACCTTTGTCTCCCTCTATGAGACAAACTGTCTCCCTCCGGGAGACAACCTTTGTCTCCATCCGGGATACAACATTTGTCTCCCTCCGGGAGACAACATTTGTCTCCCTCCGGGAGACAACCTTTGTCTCCCTCTATGAGACATACTGTCTCCCTCCGGGAGACAACCTTTGTCTCCCTCCGGGATACAACATTTGTCTCCCTCCAGGAGACAACATTTGTCTCCCTCCGGGAGACAACCTTTGTCTCCCTCCGGAAGACAACATTTTTCTCCCTCCGGGAGACAACCTTTGTCTCCCTCTATGAGACAAACTGTCTCCCTCCGGAAGACAACCTTTTTCTCCCTCCGGGAGACAACATTTGTCTCCCTCCGGGAGACAACCTTTGTCTCCCTCCGGAAGACAACATTTGTCTCCCTCCGGGAGACAACATTTGTCTCCCTCCGGGAGACAACCTTTGTCTCCCTCCGGAAGACAACATTTTTCTCCCTCCGGGAGACAACCTTTGTCTCCCTCTATGAGACAAACTGTCTCCCTCCGGAAGACAACCTTTGTCTCCCTCCGGGAGACAACATTTGTCTCCCTCCGGGAGACAACCTTTGTCTCCCTCCGGGAGACAACCTTTGTCTCCCTCCGGGAGACAACATTTTTCTCCCTCCGGGAGACAACATTTTTCTCCCTCCGGGAGACAACATTTGTCTCCCCCCGGGAGACAAAATTTGTCTCCCTCCGGGAGACAACATTTGTCTCCCTCCGGGAGACAACCTTTGTCTCCCTCTATGAGACAAACTGTCTCCCTCCGGGAGACAACCTTTGTCTCCCTCCGGAAGACAACATTTGTCTCCATCCGGGAGACAACATTTGTCTCCCTCCGGCAGACAACCTTTGTCTCCCTCCGGGAGACAACATTTGTCTCCCTCCGGGAGACAACCTTTGTCTCCCTCCAGAAGACAAGATTTGTCTCCCTCCGGGAGACAACATTTGTCTCCCTCCGGGAGACAACATTTGTCTCCCTCCGGGAGACAACCTTTGTCTCCCTCCGGGAGACAACCTTTGTCTCCCTCCGGGAGACAACATTTTTCTCCCTCCGGGAGACAACATTTGTCTCCCCCCGGGAGACAAAATATGTCTCCCTCCGGGAGACAACATTTGTCTCCCTCCGGGAGACAACCTTTGTCTCCCTCCGGGAGACAAACTGTCTCCCTCCGGGAGACAACCTTTGTCTCCCTCCGGGAGACAACATTTTTCTCCCTCCGGGAGACAGCCTTTGTCTCCCTCTATGAGACAAACTGTCTCCCTCCGGGAGACAACCTTTGTCTCCCTCCGGGAGACAACATTTGTCTCCCTCCAGGAGACAACCTTTGTCTCCCTCCGGGAGACAACATTTGTCTCCCTCCGGGAGACAACCTTTGTCTCCCTCTATGAGACAAACTGTCTCCCTCCGGGAGACAACCTTTGTCTCCCTCCGGAAGACAACCTTTTTCTCCCTCCGGGAGACAACATTTGTCTCCCTCCGGGAGACAACCTTTGTCTCCCTCCGGGAGACAACCTTTGTCTCCCTCCGGGAGACAACATTTTTCTCCCTCCGGGAGACAACCTTTGTCTCCCTCTATGAGACAAACTGTCTCCCTCCGGGAGACAACCTTTGTCTCCCTCCGGGAGACAACATTTGTCTCTCTCCGGGAGACAACCTTTGTCTCCCTCCGGGAGACAACCTTTGTCTCCCTCCGGGAGACAACATTTTTCTCCCTCCGGGAGACAACATTTTTCTCCCTCCGGGAGACAACATTTGTCTCCCCCCGGGAGACAAAATATGTCTCCCTCCGGGAGACAACATTTGTCTCCCTCCGGGAGACAACCTTTGTCTCCCTCCGGGAGACAAACTGTCTCCCTCCGGGAGACAACCTTTGTCTCCCTCCGGGAGACAACATTTTTCTCCCTCCGGGAGACAGCCTTTGTCTCCCTCTATGAGACAAACTGTCTCCCTCCGGGAGACAACCTTTGTCTCCCTCCGGGAGACAACCTTTGTCTCCCTCTATGAGACAAACTGTCTCCCTCCGGGAGACAACCTTTGTCTCCATCCGGGATACAACATTTGTCTCCCTCCGGGAGACAACATTTGTCTCCCTCCGGGAGACAACCTTTGTCTCCCTCTATGAGACATACTGTCTCCCTCCGGGAGACAACCTTTGTCTCCCTCCGGGATACAACATTTGTCTCCCTCCAGGAGACAACCTTTGTCTCCCTCCGGGAGACAACATTTGTCTCCCTCCGGGAGACAACCTTTGTCTCCCTCTATGAGACAAACTGTCTCCCTCCGGGAGACAACCTTTGTCTCCCTCCGGAAGACAACCTTTTTCTCCCTCCGGGAGACAACATTTGTCTCCCTCCGGGAGACAACCTTTGTCTCCCTCCGGAAGACAACATTTGTCTCCCTCCGGGAGACAACATTTGTCTCCCTCCGGGAGACAACCTTTGTCTCCCTCCGGGAGACAACATTTTTCTCCCTCCGGGAGACAACCTTTGTCTCCCTCTATGAGACAAACTGTCTCCCTCCGGAAGACAACCTTTGTCTCCCTCCGGGAGACAACATTTGTCTCCCTCCGGGAGACAACCTTTGTCTCCCTCCGGGAGACAACCTTTGTCTCCCTCCGGGAGACAACATTTTTCTCCCTCCGGGAGACAACATTTTTCTCCCTCCGGGAGACAACATTTGTCTCCCCCCGGGAGACAAAATTTGTCTCCCTCCGGGAGACAACACTTGTCTCCCTCCGGGAGACAACCTTTGTCTCCCTCTATGAGACAAACTGTCTCCCTCCGGGAGACAACCTTTGTCTCCCTCCGGAAGACAACATTTGTCTCCATCCGGGAGACAACATTTTTCTCCCTCCGGCAGACAACCTTTGTCTCCCTCCGGGAGACAACATTTGTCTCCCTCCGGGAGACAACCTTTGTCTCCCTCCAGAAGACAAGATTTGTCTCCCTCCGGGAGACAACATTTGTCTCCCTCCGGGAGACAACATTTGTCTCCCTCCGGGAGACAACATTTGTCTCCCTCCGGGAGACAACCTTTGTCTCCCTCCGGGAGACAACCTTTGTCTCCCTCCGGGAGACGACATTTTTCTCCCTCCGGGAGACAACCTTTGTCTCCCTCTATGAGACCAACTGTCTCCCTCCGGAAGACAACCTTTGTCTCCCTCCGGGAGACAACATTTTTCTCCCTCCGGGAGACAACCTTTGTCTCCCTCTATGAGACAAACTGTCTCCCTCCGGGAGACAACCTTTGTCTCCCTCCGGGAGACAACATTTGTCTCCCTCCGGGAGACAACCTTTGTCTCCCTCCGGGAGACAAACTTTGTCTCCCTCCGGGAGACAACATTTGTCTCCCTCCGGGAGACAACCTTTGTCTCCCTCTATGAGACAAACTGTCTCCCTCCGGGAGACAACCTTTGTCTCCATCCGGGATACAACATTTGTCTCCCTCCGGGAGACAACCTTTGTCTCCCTCCGGGAGACAACATTTGTCTCCCTCCGGGAGACAACCTTTGTCTCCCTCCGGGAGACAACCTTTGTCTCCCTCCGGGAGACAACATTTTTCTCCCTCCGGGAGACAACATTTTTCTCCCTCCGGGAGACAACATTTGTCTCCCCCCGGGAGACAAAATATGTCTCCCTCCGGGAGACAACATTTGTCTCCCTCCGGGAGACAACCTTTGTCTCCCTCCGGGAGACAAACTGTCTCCCTCCGGGAGACAACCTTTGTCTCCCTCCGGGAGACAACATTTTTCTCCCTCCGGGAGACAGCCTTTGTCTCCCTCTATGAGACAAACTGTCTCCCTCCGGGAGACAACCTTTGTCTCCCTCCGGGAGACAACATTTGTCTCCCTCCAGGAGACAACCTTTGTCTCCCTCCGGGAGACAACATTTGTCTCCCTCCGGGAGACAACCTTTGTCTCCCTCTATGAGACAAACTGTCTCCCTCCGGGAGACAACCTTTGTCTCCCTCCGGAAGACAACCTTTTTCTCCCTCCGGGAGACAACATTTGTCTCCCTCCGGGAGACAACCTTTGTCTCCCTCCGGAAGACAACATTTGTCTCCCTCCGGGAGACAACATTTGTCTCCCTCCGGGAGACAACCTTTGTCTCCCTCCGGGAGACAACATTTTTCTCCCTCCGGGAGACAACCTTTGTCTCCCTCTATGAGACAAACTGTCTCCCTCCGGGAGACAACCTTTGTCTCCCTCCGGGAGACAACATTTGTCTCCCTCCGGGAGACAACCTTTGTCTCCCTCCGGGAGACAACCTTTGTCTCCCTCCGGGAGACAAACTGTCTCCCTCCGGGAGACAACATTTTTCTCCCTCCGGGAGACAACATTTGTCTCCCCCCGGGAGACAGCCTTTGTCTCCCTCTATGAGACAAACTGTCTCCCTCCGGGAGACAACCTTTGTCTCCCTCCGGGAGACAACATTTGTCTCCCTCCGGGAGACAACCTTTGTCTCCCTCCGGGAGACAAACTTTGTCTCCCTCCGGGAGACAACATTTGTCTCCCTCCGGGAGACAACCTTTGTCTCCCTCTATGAGACAAACTGTCTCCCTCCGGGAGACAACCTTTGTCTCCATCCGGGATACAACATTTGTCTCCCTCCGGGAGACAACATTTGTCTCCCTCCGGGAGACAACCTTTGTCTCCCTCTATGAGACATACTGTCTCCCTCCGGGAGACAACCTTTGTCTCCCTCCGGGATACAACATTTGTCTCCCTCCAGGAGACAACCTTTGTCTCCCTCCGGGAGACAACATTTGTCTCCCTCCGGGAGACAACCATTGTCTCCCTCTATGAGACAAACTGTCTCCCTCCGGGAGACAACCTTTGTCTCCCTCCGGAAGACAACCTTTTTCTCCCTCCGGGAGACAACATTTGTCTCCCTCCGAAAGACAACCTTTGTCTCCCTCCGGAAGACAACATTTGTCTCCCTCCGGGAGACAACATTTGTCTCCCTCCGGGAGACAACCTTTGTCTCCCTCCGGAAGACAACATTTTTCTCCCTCCGGGAGACAACCTTTGTCTCCCTCTATGAGACAAACTGTCTCCCTCCGGGAGACAACCTTTGTCTCCCTCCGGAAGACAACATTTGTCTCCATCCGGGAGACAACATTTGTCTCCCTCCGGCAGACAACCTTTGTCTCCCTCCGGGAGACAACATTTGTCTCCCTCCGGGAGACAACCTTTGTCTCCCTCCAGAAGACAAGATTTGTCTCCCTCCGGGAGACAACATTTGTCTCCCTCCGGGAGACAACATTTGTCTCCCTCCGGGAGACAACATTTGTCTCCCTCCGGGAGACAACAATTGTCTCCCTCAGGGAGACAACATTTGTCTCCCTCCGGGAGACAACATTTGTCTCCCTCCGGGAGACAACATTTGTCTCCCCCCGGGAGACAACCATTTGTCTTCCTCCGGGAGACAACCTTTGTCTCCCTCCGGGAGACAACATTTGTCTTCCTCCGGGAGACAACCTTTGTCTCCCTCCGGGAGACAACATTTGTCTCCCTCCGGGAGACAACATTTGTCTCCCTCCGGGAGACAACATTTGTCTCCCTCCGGGAGACAACCTTTGTCTCCCTCCGGGAGACAACATTTGTCTCCTTCCGGGAGACAACATTTTTCTCCCTCCGGGAGACAACATTTGTCTCCTTCCGGGAGACAACATTTTTCTCCCTCCGGGAGACAACATTTGTCTCCCTCCGGGAGACAACATTTGTCTCCCCCCGGGAGACAAAATTTGTCTCCCTCCGGGAGACAACCTTTGTCTCCCTCTATGAGACATACTGTCTCCCTCCGGGAGACAACCTTTGTCTCCCTCCGGGATACAACATTTGTCTCCCTCCAGGAGACAACCTTTGTCTCCCTCCGGGAGACAACATTTGTCTCCCTCCGGGAGACAACCTTTGTCTCCCTCTGGGAGACAACCTTTGTCTCCCTCCGGGAGACAACATTTTTCTCCCTCCGGGAGACAACATTTTTCTCCCTCCGGGAGACAAACTTTGTCTCCCTCCGGGAGACAACATATGTCTCCCTCCGGGAGACAACCTTTGTCTCCCTCTATGAGACAAACTGTCTCCCTCCGGGAGACAACCTTTGTCTCGCTCCGGAAGACAACCTTTTTCTCCCTCCGGGAGACAACATTTGTCTCCCTCCGGGAGACAACCTTTGTCTCCCTCCGGAAGACAACATTTGTCTCCCTCCGGGAGACAACATTTGTCTCCCTCCGGGAGACAACATTTGTCTCCCTCCGGGAGACAACATTTGTCTCCCTCCGGGAGACAACCTTTGTCTCCCTCCGGGATACAACATTTGTCTCCCTCCAGGAGACAACCTTTGTCTCCCTCCGGGAGACAACATTTGTCTCCCTCCGGGAGACAACCTTTGTCTCCCTCTATGAGACAAACTGTCTCCCTCCGGGAGACAACCTTTGTCTCCCTCCGGAAGACAACCTTTTTCTCCCTCCGGGAGACAACATTTGTCTCCCTCCGGGAGACAACCTTTGTCTCCCTCCGGAAGACAACATTTGTCTCCCTCCGGGAGACAACATTTGTCTCCCTCCGGGAGACAACCTTTGTCTCCCTCCGGGAGACAACATTTTTCTCCCTCCGGGAGACAACCTTTGTCTCCCTCTATGAGACAAACTGTCTCCCTCCGGAAGACAACCTTTGTCTCCCTCCGGGAGACAACATTTGTCTCCCTCCGGGAGACAACCTTTGTCTCCCTCCGGGAGACAACCTTTGTCTCCCTCCGGGAGACAACATTTTTCTCCCTCCGGGAGACAACATTTTTCTCCCTCCGGGAGACAACATTTGTCTCCCCCCGGGAGACAAAATTTGTCTCCCTCCGGGAGACAACATTTGTCTCCCTCCGGGAGACAACATTTTTCTCCCTCCGGGAGACAACCTTTGTCTCCCTCTATGAGACAAACTGTCTCCCTCCGGAAGACAACCTTTGTCTCCCTCCGGGAGACAACATTTGTCTCCCTCCGGGAGACAACCTTTGTCTCCCTCCGGGAGACAACCTTTGTCTCCCTCCGGGAGACAACATTTTTCTCCCTCCGGGAGACAACATTTTTCTCCCTCCGGGAGACAACATTTGTCTCCCCCCGGGAGACAAAATTTGTCTCCCTCCGGGAGACAACATTTGTCTCCCTCCGGGAGACAACCTTTGTCTCCCTCTATGAGACAAACTGTCTCCCTCCGGGAGACAACCTTTGTCTCGCTCCGGAAGACAACCTTTTTCTCCCTCCGGGAGACAACATTTGTCTCCCCCCGGGAGACAACCATTTGTCTTCCTCCGGGAGACAACCTTTGTCTCCCTCCGGGAGACAACATTTGTCTTCCTCCGGGAGACAACCTTTGTCTCCCTCCGGGAGACAACATTTGTCTCCCTCCGGGAGACAACATTTGTCTCCCTCCGGGAGACAACATTTGTCTCCCTCCGGGAGACAACCTTTGTCTCCCTCCGGGAGACAACATTTGTCTCCTTCCGGGAGACAACATTTTTCTCCCTCCGGGAGACAACATTTGTCTCCTTCCGGGAGACAACCATTTGTCTTCCTCCGGGAGACAACCTTTGTCTCCCTCCGGGAGACAACATTTGTCTTCCTCCGGGAGACAACCTTTGTCTCCCTCCGGGAGACAACATTTGTCTCCCTCCGGGAGACAACATTTGTCTCCCTCCGGGAGACAACATTTGTCTCCCTCCGGGAGACAACCTTTGTCTCCCTCCGGGAGACAACATTTGTCTCCTTCCGGGAGACAACATTTTTCTCCCTCCGGGAGACAACATTTGTCTCCTTCCGGGAGACAACATTTTTCTCCCTCCGGGAGACAACATTTGTCTCCCTCCGGGAGACAACATTTGTCTCCCCCCGGGAGACAAAATTTGTCTCCCTCCGGGAGACAACCTTTGTCTCCCTCTATGAGACATACTGTCTCCCTCCGGGAGACAACCTTTGTCTCCCTCCGGGATACAACATTTGTCTTCCTCCAGGAGACAACCTTTGTCTCCCTCCGGGAGACAACATTTGTCTCCCTCCGGGAGACAACCTTTGTCTCCCTCTGGGAGACAACCTTTGTCTCCCTCCGGGAGACAACATTTTTCTCCCTCCGGGAGACAACATTTTTCTCCCTCCGGGAGACAAACTTTGTCTCCCTCCGGGAGACAACATATGTCTCCCTCCGGGAGACAACCTTTGTCTCCCTCTATGAGACAAACTGTCTCCCTCCGGGAGACAACCTTTGTCTCGCTCCGGAAGACAACCTTTTTCTCCCTCCGGGAGACAACATTTGTCTCCCTCCGGGAGACAACCTTTGTCTCCCTCCGGAAGACAACATTTGTCTCCCTCCGGGAGACAACATTTGTCTCCCTCCGGGAGACAACATTTGTCTCCCCCCGGGAGACAACCTTTGTCTCCCTCCGGAAGACAACCTTTTTCTCCCTCCGGGAGACAACATTTGTCTCCCTCCGGGAGACAACCTTTGTCTCCCACCGGAAGACAACATTTGTCTCCCTCCGGGAGACAACATTTGTCTCCCTCCGGGAGACAACCTTTGTCTCCCTCCGGGAGACAACATTTTTCTCCCTCCGGGAGACAACCTTTGTCTCCCTCTATGAGACAAACTGTCTCCCTCCGGAAGACAACCTTTGTCTCCCTCCGGGAGACAACATTTGTCTCCCTCCGGGAGACAACCTTTGTCTCCCTCCGGGAGACAACCTTTGTCTCCCTCCGGGAGACAACATTTTTCTCCCTCCGGGAGACAACATTTTTCTCCCTCCGGGAGACAACATTTGTCTCCCCCCGGGAGACAAAATTTGTCTCCCTCCGGGAGACAACATTTGTCTCCCTCCGGGAGACAACCTTTGTCTCCCTCTATGAGACAAACTGTCTCCCTCCGGGAGACAACCTTTGTCTCCCTCCGGAAGACAACATTTGTCTCCATCCGGGAGACAACATTTGTCTCCCTCCGGCAGACAACCTTTGTCTCCCTCCGGGAGACAACATTTGTCTCCCTCCGGGAGACAACCTTTGTCTCCCTCCGGAAGACAAGATTTGTCTCCCTCCGGGAGACAACATTTGTCTCCCTCCGGGAGACAACATTTGTCTCCCTCCGGGAGACAACATTTGTCTCCCTCCGGGAGACAACAATTGTCTCCCTCAGGGAGACAACATTTGTCTCCCTCCGGGAGACAACATTTGTCTCCCTCCGGGAGACAACATTTGTCTCCCCCCGGGAGACAACCATTTGTCTTCCTCCGGGAGACAACCTTTGTCTCCCTCCGGGAGACAACATTTGTCTTCCTCCGGGAGACAACCTTTGTCTCCCTCCGGGAGACAACATTTGTCTCCCTCCGGGAGACAACATTTGTCTCCCTCCGGGAGACAACATTTGTCTCCCTCCGGGAGACAACCTTTGTCTCCCTCCGGGAGACAACCTTTGTCTCCTTCCGGGAGACAACATTTTTCTCCCTCCGGGAGACAACATTTGTCTCCCTCCGGGAGACAACATTTGTCTCCCCCCCGGGAGACAAAATTTGTCTCCCTCCGGGAGACAACATTTGTCTCCCTCCGGGAGACAACCTTTGTCTCCCTCCGGGAGACAACATTTGTCTCCCTCCGGGAGACAACCTTTGTCTCCCTCTATGAGACAAACTGTCTCCCTCCGGGAGACAACCTTTGTCTCCCTCTGGAAGACAACATTTGTCTCCCTCCGGGAGACAACATTTGTCTCCCTCCGGCAGACAACCTTTGTCTCCCTCCGGGAGACAACATTTGTCTCCCTCCGGGAGACAACCTTTGTCTCCCTCTGGAAGACAAGATTTGTCTCCCTCCGGGAGACAACATTTGTCTCCCTCCGGGAGACAACATTTGTCTCCCTCCGGGAGACAACATTTGTCTCCCTCCGGGAGACAGCAATTGTCTCCCTCCGGGAGACAACATTTGTCTCCCTCCGGGAGACAACATTTGTCTCCCTCCGGGAGACAACATTTGTCTCCCTCCGGGAGACAACCTTTGTCTCCCTCCAGGAGACAACATTTGTCTCCCTCCGGGAGACAACCTTTCTCTCCCTCCGGGAGACAAACTTTGTCTCCCTCCGGGAGACAACATATGTCTCCCTCCGGGAGACAACCTTTGTCTCCCTCTATGAGACAAACTGTCTCCCTCCGGGAGACAACCTTTGTCTCCCTCCGGAAGACAACCTTTTTCTCCCTCCGGGAGACAACATTTGTCTCCCTCCGGGAGACAACCTTTGTCTCCCTCCGGAAGACAACATTTGTCTCCCTCCGGGAGACAACATTTGTCTCCCTCCGGGAGACAACCTTTGTCTCCCTCCGGGAGACAACATTTTTCTCCCTCCGGGAGACAACCTTTGTCTCCCTCTATGAGACAAACTGTCTCCCTCCGGGAGACAACCTTTGTCTCCCTCCGGGAGACAAAATTTGTCTCCCTCCGGGAGACAACATTTGTCTCCCTCCGGGAGACAACCTTTGTCTCCCTCCAGGAGACAACATTTGTCTCCCTCCGGGAGACAACCTTTCTCTCCCTCCGGGAGACAAACTTTGTCTCCCTCCGGGAGACAACATATGTCTCCCTCCGGGAGACAACCTTTGTCTCCCTCTATGAGACAAACTGTCTCCCTCCGGGAGACAACCTTTGTCTCCCTCCGGAAGACAACCTTTTTCTCCCTCCGGGAGACAACATTTGTCTCCCTCCGGGAGACAACCTTTGTCTCCCTCCGGAAGACAACATTTGTCTCCCTCCGGGAGACAACATTTGTCTCCCTCCGGGAGACAACCTTTGTCTCCCTCCGGGAGACAACATTTTTCTCCCTCCGGGAGACAACCTTTGTCTCCCTCTATGAGACAAACTGTCTCCCTCCGGGAGACAACCTTTGTCTCCCTCCGGGAGACAAAATTTGTCTCCCTCCGGGAGACAACCTTTGTCTCCCTCCGGGAGACAAACTTTGTCTCCCTCCGGGAGACAACCTTTGTCTCCATCCGGGATACAACATTTGTCTCCCTCCGGGAGACAACATTTGTCTCCCTCCGGGAGACAACCTTTGTCTCCCTCTATGAGACATACTGTCTCCCTCCGGTAGACAACCTTTGTCTCCCTCCGGGATACAACATTTGTCTCCCTCCAGGAGACAACCTTTGTCTCCCTCCGGGAGACAACATTTGTCTCCCTCCGGGAGACAACCTTTGTCTCCCTCTATGAGACAAACTGTCTCCCTCCGGGAGACAACCTTTGTCTCCCTCCGGAAGACAACCTTTTTCTCCCTCCGGGAGACAACATTTGTCTCCCTCCGGGAGACAACCTTTGTCTCCCTCCGGAAGACAACATTTGTCTCCCTCCGGGAGACAACATTTGTCTCCCTCCGGGAGACAACCTTTGTCTCCCTCTGGGAGACAACATTTTTCTCCCTCCGGGAGACAACCTTTGTCTCCCTCTATGAGACAAACTGTCTCCCTCCGGGAGACAACCTTTGTCTCCCTCCGGGAGACAACATTTGTCTCCCTCCGGGAGACAACCTTTGTCTCCCTCCGGGAGACAAACTTTGTCTCCCTCCGGGAGACAACTTTTGTCTCCCTCCGGGAGACAACCTTTGTCTCCCTCTATGAGACAAACTGTCTCCCTCCGGGAGACAACCTTTGTCTCCATCCGGGATACAACATTTGTCTCCCTCCGGGAGACAACATTTGTCTCCCTCCGGGAGACAACCTTTGTCTCCCTCTATGAGACATACTGTCTCCCTCCGGGAGACAACCTTTGTCTCCCTCCGGGATACAACATTTGTCTCCCTCCAGGAGACAACCTTTGTCTCCCTCCGGGAGACAACATTTGTCTCCCTCCGGGAGACAACATTTGTCTCCCTCCGGGAGACAACCTTTCTCTCCCTCTGGGATACAACATTTGTCTCCCTCCGGGAGACAACATTTGTCTCCCTCCGGGAGACAACCTTTGTCTCCCTCTATGAGACAAACTGTCTCCCTCCGGGAGACAACCTTTGTCTCCCTCCGGGATACAACATTTGTCTCCCTCCGGGAGACAACATTTGTCTCCCTCCGGGAGACAACATTTGTCTCCCTCCGGGAGACAACAATTGTCTCCCTCCGGGAGACAACCTTTGTCTCCCTCTATGAGACAAACTGTCTCCCTCCGGGAGACAACCTTTGTCTCCATACGGGATACAACATTTGTCTCCCTCCGGGAGACAACATTTGTCTCCCTCCGGGAAACAACCTTTGTCTCCCTCTATGAGACAAACTGTCTCCCTCCGGGAGACAACCTTTGTCTCCCTCCGGGATACAACATTTGTCTCCCTCCGGGAGACAACCTTTGTCTCCCTCCGGGAGACAACATTTGTCTACCTCCGGGAGACAACATTTGTCTCCCTCCGGGAGACAACCTTTGTCTCCCTCCGGGATACAACATTTGTCTCCCTCCAGGAGACAACCTTTGTCTCCCTCCGGGAGACAACATTTGTCTCCCTCCGGGAGACAACCTTTGTCTCCCTCCGGGAGACAACATTTGTCTCCCTCCGGGAGACAACCTTTGTCTCCCTCCGGGAGACAACCTTTGTCTCCCTCCGGGAGACAACATTTGTCTCCCTCCGGGAGACAAACTTTGTCTCCCTCCGGGAGACAACTTTTGTCTCCCTCCGGGAGACAACCTTTGTCTCCCTCTATGAGACAAACTGTCTCCCTCCGGGAGACAACCTTTGTCTCCATCCGGGATACAACATTTGTCTCCCTCCGGGAGACAACATTTGTCTCCCTCCGGGAGACAACCTTTGTCTCCCTCTATGAGACATACTGTCTCCCTCCGGGAGACAACCTTTGTCTCCCTCCGGGATACAACATTTGTCTCCCTCCAGGAGACAACCTTTGTCTCCCTCCGGGAGACAACATTTGTCTCCCTCCGGGAGACAACATTTGTCTCCCTCCGGGAGACAACCTTTCTCTCCCTCTGGGATACAACATTTGTCTCCCTCCGGGAGACAACATTTGTCTCCCTCCGGGAGACAACCTTTGTCTCCCTCTATGAGACAAACTGTCTCCCTCCGGGAGACAACCTTTGTCTCCCTCCGGGAGACAACCTTTGTCTCCCTCCGGGATACAACATTTGTCTCCCTCCGGGAGACAACATTTGTCTCCCTCCGGGAGACAACATTTGTCTCCCTCCGGGAGACAACAATTGTCTCCCTCCGGGAGACAACCTTTGTCTCCCTCTATGAGACAAACTGTCTCCCTCCGGGAGACAACCTTTGTCTCCATACGGGATACAACATTTGTCTCCCTCCGGGAGACAACATTTGTCTCCCTCCGGGAAACAACCTTTGTCTCCCTCTATGAGACAAACTGTCTCCCTCCGGGAGACAACCTTTGTCTCCCTCCGGGATACAACATTTGTCTCCCTCCGGGAGACAACCTTTGTCTCCCTCCGGGAGACAACATTTGTCTACCTCCGGGAGACAACATTTGTCTCCCTCTAGGAGACAAACTGTCTCCCCCCGGGAGACAACATTTGTCTCCCTCCGGGAGACAACCTTTGTCTCCCTCCGGGATACAACATTTGTCTCCCTCCAGGAGACAACCTTTGTCTCCCTCCGGGAGACAACATTTGTCTCCCTCCGGGAGACAACCTTTGTCTCCCTCTATGAGACAAACTGTCTCCCTCCGGGAGACAACCTTTGTCTCCCTCCGGAAGACAACCTTTTTCTCCCTCCGGGAGACAACATTTGTCTCCCTCCGGGAGACAACCTTTGTCTCCCTCCGGAAGACAACATTTGTCTTTCTCCGGGAGACAACATTTGTCTCCCTCCGGGAGACAACCTTTGTCTCCCTCCGGGAGACAACATTTTTCTCCCTCCGGGAGACAACCTTTGTCTCCCTCTATGAGACAAACTGTCTCCCTCCGGAAGACAACCTTTGTCTCCCTCCGGGAGACAACATTTGTCTCCCTCTATGAGACAAACTGTCTCCCTCCGGGAGACAACCTTTGTCTCCCTCCGGAAGACAACATTTGTCTCCATCCGGGAGACAACATTTGTCTCCCTCCGGCAGACAACCTTTGTCTCCCTCCGGGAGACAACATTTGTCTCCCTCCGGGAGACAACCTTTGTCTCCCTCCGGAAGACAAGATTTGTCTCCCTCCGGGAGACAACATTTGTCTCCCTCCGGGAGACAACATTTGTCTCCCTCCGGGAGACAACATTTGTCTCCCTCCGGGAGACAACAATTGTCTCCCTCAGGGAGACAACATTTGTCTCCCTCCGGGAGACAACATTTGTCTCCCTCCGGGAGACAACATTTGTCTCCCCCCGGGAGACAACCATTTGTCTTCCTCCGGGAGACAACCTTTGTCTCCCTCCGGGAGACAACATTTGTCTTCCTCCGGGAGACAACCTTTGTCTCCCTCCGGGAGACAACATTTGTCTCCCTCCGGGAGACAACATTTGTCTCCCTCCGGGAGACAACATTTGTCTCCCTCCGGGAGACAACCTTTGTCTCCCTCCGGGAGACAACCTTTGTCTCCTTCCGGGAGACAACATTTTTCTCCCTCCGGGAGACAACATTTGTCTCCCTCCGGGAGACAACATTTGTCTCCCCCCGGGAGACAAAATTTGTCTCCCTCCGGGAGACAACATTTGTCTCCCTCCGGGAGACAACCTTTGTCTCCCTCCGGGAGACAACATTTGTCTCCCTCCGGGAGACAACATTTGTCTCCCTCCGGGAGACAACATTTGTCTCCCTCCGGGAGACAACATTTGTCTCCCTCCGGGAGACAACCTTTGTCTCCCTCCAGGAGACAACATTTGTCTCCCTCCGGGAGACAACCTTTCTCTCCCTCCGGGAGACAAACTTTGTCTCCCTCCGGGAGACAACATATGTCTCCCTCCGGGAGACAACCTTTGTCTCCCTCTATGAGACAAACTGTCTCCCTCCGGGAGACAACCTTTGTCTCCCTCCGGGAGACAACCTTTGTCTCCCTCCGGGAGACAAAATTTGTCTCCCTCCGGGAGACAACCTTTGTCTCCCTCCGGGAGACAAACTTTGTCTCCCTCCGGGAGACAACCTTTGTCTCCATCCGGGATACAACATTTGTCTCCCTCCGGGAGACAACATTTGTCTCCCTCCGGGAGACAACCTTTGTCTCCCTCTATGAGATATACTGTCTCCCTCCGGTAGACAACCTTTGTCTCCCTCCGGGATACAACATTTGTCTCCCTCCAGGAGACAACCTTTGTCTCCCTCCGGGAGACAACATTTGTCTCCCTCCGGGAGACAACCTTTGTCTCCCTCTATGAGACAAACTGTCTCCCTCCGGGAGACAACCTTTGTCTCCCTCCGGAAGACAACCTTTTTCTCCCTCCGGGAGACAACATTTGTCTCCCTCCGGGAGACAACCTTTGTCTCCCTCCGGAAGACAACATTTGTCTCCCTCCGGGAGACAACATTTGTCTCCCTCCGGGAGACAACCTTTGTCTCCCTCCGGGAGACAACATTTTTCTCCCTCCGGGAGACAACCTTTGTCTCCCTCTATGAGACAAACTGTCTCCCTCCGGGAGACAACCTTTGTCTCCCTCCGGGAGACAACATTTGTCTCCCTCCGGGAGACAACCTTTGTCTCCCTCCGGGAGACAAACTTTGTCTCCCTCCGGGAGACAACTTTTGTCTCCCTCCGGGAGACAACCTTTGTCTCCCTCTATGAGACAAACTGTCTCCCTCCGGGAGACAACCTTTGTCTCCATCCGGGATACAACATTTGTCTCCCTCCGGGAGACAACATTTGTCTCCCTCCGGGAGACAACCTTTGTCTCCCTCTATGAGACATACTGTCTCCCTCCGGGAGACAACCTTTGTCTCCCTCCGGGATACAACATTTGTCTCCCTCCAGGAGACAACCTTTGTCTCCCTCCGGGAGACAACATTTGTCTCCCTCCGGGAGACAACATTTGTCTCCCTCCGGGAGACAACCTTTCTCTCCCTCTGGGATACAACATTTGTCTCCCTCCGGGAGACAACATTTGTCTCCCTCCGGGAGACAACATTTGTCTCCCTCCGGGAGACAACATTTGTCTCCCTCCGGGAGACAACAATTGTCTCCCTCCGGGAGACAACCTTTGTCTCCCTCTATGAGACAAACTGTCTCCCTCCGGGAGACAACCTTTGTCTCCATACGGGATACAACATTTGTCTCCCTCCGGGAGACAACATTTGTCTACCTCCGGGAGACAACATTTGTCTCCCTCTATGAGACAAACTGTCTCCCTCCGGGAGACAACCTTTGTCTCCCTCCGGGAGAAAACATTTTTCTCCCTCCGGGAGACAACATTTGTCTCCCCCCGGGAGACAACATTTGTCTCCCTCCGGGAGACAACCTTTGTCTCCCTCCGGGAGACAACCTTTGTCTCCCTCCGGGAGACAACATTTGTCTCCCTCCGGGAGACAAAATTTGTCTCCCTCCGGGAGACAACCTTTGTCTCCCTCCGGGAGACAACCTTTGTCTCCCTCCGGGAGACAACATTTGTCTCCCTCCGGGAGACAACCTTTTTCTCCCTCCGGGAGACAACATTTGTCTCCCTCCGGGAGACAACATTTGTCTCCCTCCGGGAGACAACATTTGTCTCCCCCGGGAGACAACCTTTTGTCTCCCTCCGGGAGACAACCTGTGTCTCCCTCTAGGAGATAAAATGTCTCCCTCCGGGAGACAACATTTGTCTCCCTCCGGGAGACAACATTTGTCTCCCTCCGGAAGACAACCTTTGTCTCCCTCTATGAGACAAACTGTCTCCCTCCGGGAGACAACCTTTGTCTCCATCCGGGATACAACATTTGTCTACCCCCGGGAGACAACATTTGTCTCCCTCCGGGAGACAACATTTGTCTCCCTCCGGGAGACAATCTTTGTCTCCCTCTATGAGACAAACTGTCTCCCTCCGGGAGACAACCTTTGTCTCCCTCCGGGATACAACATATTTCTCCCTCCGGGAGACAACCTTTGTCTCCCTCCGGGAGACAACATTTGTCTCCCTCTGGGAGACAACATTTGTCTCCCTCCGGGAGACAACCTTTGTCTCCCTCTATGAGACAATCTGTCTCCCCCCGGGAGACAACATTTGTCTCCCTCCGGGAGACAACCTTTGTCTCCCTCCGGGAGACAACATTTGTCTCCCTCCAGGAGACAACATTTGTCTCCCTCCGGGAGACAACATTTGTCTCCCCCCGGGAGACAACCTTTTGTCTCCCTCCGGGAGACAACCATTGTCTCCCTCTAGGAGATAAAATATCTCCCTCCAGGAGACAACATTTGTCTCCCTCCGGGAGACAACCTTTGTCTCCCTCTATGAGACAAACTGTCTCCCTCCGGGAGACAACCTTTGTCTCCCTCTATGAGACAAACTGTCTCCCTCCGGGAGACAACCTTTGTCTCCCTCCGGGAGACAACATTTTTCTCCCTCCGGGAGACAACCTTTGTCTCCCTCTATGAGACAAACTGTCTCCCTCCGGGAGACAACCTTTGTCTCCCTCCGGGAGACAACATTTGTCTCCCCCCGGGAGACAACATTTGTCTCCCTCCGGGAGACAACCTTTGTCTCCCTCCGGGATACAACATTTGTCTCCCTCCGGGAGACAACCTTTGTCTCCCTCCGGGAGACAACATTTGTCTACCTCCGGGAGACAACATTTGTCTCCCTCTATGAGACAAACTGTCTCCCTCCGGGAGACAACCTTTGTCTCCCTCCGGGAGAAAACATTTTTCTCCCTCCGGGAGACAACCTTTGTCTCCCTCTATGAGACAAACTGTCTCCCTCCGGGAGACAACCTTTCTCTCCCTCTGGGATACAATATTTGTCTCCCTCCGGGAGACAACATTTGTCTCCCTCCGGGAGACAACCTTTGTCTCCCTCTATGAGACAAACTGTCTCCCTCCGGGAGACAACCTTTGTCTCCCTCCGGGATACAACATTTGTCTCCCTCCGGGATACAACATTTGTCTCCCTCCAGGAGACAACCTTTGTCTCCCTCCGGGAGACAACATTTGTCTCCCTCCGGGAGACAACATTTGTCTCCCTCCGGGAGACAACCTTTCTCTCCCTCTGGGATACAACATTTGTCTCCCTCCGGGAGACAACATTTGTCTCCCTCCGGGAGACAACCTTTGTCTCCCTCTATGAGACAAACTGTCTCCCTCCGGGAGACAACCTTTGTCTCCCTCCGGGATACAACATTTGTCTCCCTCCGGGAGACAACATTTGTCTCCCTCCGGGAGACAACATTTGTCTCCCTCCGGGAGACAACAATTGTCTCCCTCCGGGAGACAACCTTTGTCTCCCTCTATGAGACAAACTGTCTCCCTCCGGGAGACAACCTTTGTCTCCATACGGGATACAACATTTGTCTCCCTCCGGGAGACAACATTTGTCTCCCTCCGGGAAACAACCTTTGTCTCCCTCTATGAGACAAACTGTCTCCCTCCGGGAGACAACCTTTGTCTCCCTCCGGGATACAACATTTGTCTCCCTCCGGGAGACAACCTTTGTCTCCCTCCGGGAGACAACATTTGTCTACCTCCGGGAGACAACATTTGTCTCCCTCTATGAGACAAACTGTCTCCCTCCGGGAGACAACCTTTGTCTCCCTCCGGGAGAAAACATTTTTCTCCCTCCGGGAGACAACCTTTGTCTCCCTCTATGAGACAAACTGTCTCCCTCCGGGAGACAACCTTTGTCTCCCTCCGGGATACAACATTTGTCTCCCTCCGGGAGACAACATTTGTCTCCCTCCGGGAGACAACATTTGTCTCCCTCCGGGAGACAACATTTGTCTCCCTCCGGGAGACAACATTTGTCTCCCTCCGGGAGACAACCTTTTTCTCCCTCCGGGAGACAACATTTGTCTCCCTCCGGGAGACAACATTTGTCTCCCTCCGGGAGACAACATTTGTCTCCCCCGGGAGACAACCTTTTGTCTCCCTCCGGGAGACAACCTTTGTCTCCCTCTAGGAGATAAAATGTCTCCCTCCGGGAGACAACATTTGTCTCCCTCCGGGAGACAACATTTGTCTCCCTCCGGAAGACAACCTTTGTCTCCCTCTATGAGACAAACTGTCTCCCTCCGGGAGACAACCTTTGTCTCCCTCCGGGATACAACATTTGTCTCCCTCCGGGAGACAACATTTGTCTCCCTCCGGGAGACAACATTTGTCTCCCTCCGGGAGACAACATTTGTCTCCCTCCGGGAGACAACATTTGTCTCCCTCCGGGAGACAACCTTTTTCTCCCTCCGGGAGACAACATTTGTCTCCCTCCGGGAGACAACATTTGTCTCCCTCCGGGAGACAACATTTGTCTCCCCCGGGAGACAACCTTTTGTCTCCCTCCGGGAGACAACCTTTGTCTCCCTCTAGGAGATAAAATGTCTCCCTCCGGGAGACAACATTTGTCTCCCTCCGGGAGACAACATTTGTCTCCCTCCGGAAGACAACCTTTGTCTCCCTCTATGAGACAAACTGTCTCCCTCCGGGAGACAACCTTTGTCTCCATCCGGGATACAACATTTGTCTACCCCCGGGAGACAACATTTGTCTCCCTCCGGGAGACAACATTTGTCTCCCTCCGGGAGACAATCTTTGTCTCCCTCTATGAGACAAACTGTCTCCCTCCGGGAGACAACCTTTGTCTCCCTCCGGGATACAACATATTTCTCCCTCCGGGAGACAACCTTTGTCTCCCTCCGGGAGACAACATTTGTCTCCCTCTGGGAGACAACATTTGTCTCCCTCCGGGAGACAACCTTTGTCTCCCTCTATGAGACAATCTGTCTCCCCCCGGGAGACAACATTTGTCTCCCTCCGGGAGACAACCTTTGTCTCCCTCCGGGAGACAACATTTGTCTCCCTCCAGGAGACAACATTTGTCTCCCTCCGGGAGACAACATTTGTCTCCCCCCGGGAGACAACCTTTTGTCTCCCTCCGGGAGACAACCATTGTCTCCCTCTAGGAGATAAAATATCTCCCTCCGGGAGACAACATTTGTCTCCCTCCGGGAGACAACCTTTGTCTCCCTCTATGAGACAAACTGTCTCCCTCCGGGAGACAACCTTTCTCTCCCTCTATGAGACAAACTGTCTCCCTCCGGGAGACAACCTTTCTCTCCCTCTGGGATACAATATTTGTCTCCCTCCGGGAGACAACATTTGTCTCCCTCCGGGAGACAACCTTTGTCTCCCTCTATGAGACAAACTGTCTCCCTCCGGGAGACAACCTTTGTCTCCCTCCGGGATACAACATTTGTCTCCCTCCGGGAGACAACATTTGTCTCCCTCCGGGAGACAACATTTGTCTCCCTCCGGGAGACAACATTTGTCTCCCTCCGGGAGACAACCTTTGTCTCCCTCTATGAGACAAACTGTCTCCCTCCGGGAGACAACCTTTGTCTCCCTCCGGGAGACAACATTTGTCTCCCCCCGGGAGACAACATTTGTCTCCCTCCGGGAGACAACCTTTGTCTCCCTCCGGGAGACAACCTTTGTCTCCCTCCGGGAGACAACATTTGTCTCCCTCCGGGAGACAAAATTTGTCTCCCTCCGGGAGACAACCTTTGTCTCCCTCCGGGAGACAACCTTTGTCTCCCTCCGGGAGACAACATTTGTCTCCCTCCGGGAGACAACCTTTTTCTCCCTCCGGGAGACAACATTTGTCTCCCTCCGGGAGACAACATTTGTCTCCCTCCGGGAGACAACATTTGTCTCCCCCGGGAGACAACCTTTTGTCTCCCTCCGGGAGACAACCTTTGTCTCCCTCTAGGAGATAAAATGTCTCCCTCCGGGAGACAACATTTGTCTCCCTCCGGGAGACAACATTTGTCTCCCTCCGGAAGACAACCTTTGTCTCCCTCTATGAGACAAACTGTCTCCCTCCGGGAGACAACCTTTGTCTCCATCCGGGATACAACATTTGTCTACCCCCGGGAGACAACATTTGTCTCCCTCCGGGAGACAACATTTGTCTCCCTCCGGGAGACAATCTTTGTCTCCCTCTATGAGACAAACTGTCTCCCTCCGGGAGACAACCTTTGTCTCCCTCCGGGATACAACATATTTCTCCCTCCGGGAGACAACCTTTGTCTCCCTCCGGGAGACAACATTTGTCTCCCTCTGGGAGACAACATTTGTCTCCCTCCGGGAGACAACCTTTGTCTCCCTCTATGAGACAATCTGTCTCCCCCCGGGAGACAACATTTGTCTCCCTCCGGGAGACAACCTTTGTCTCCCTCCGGGAGACAACATTTGTCTCCCTCCAGGAGACAACATTTGTCTCCCTCCGGGAGACAACATTTGTCTCCCCCCGGGAGACAACCTTTTGTCTCCCTCCGGGAGACAACCATTGTCTCCCTCTAGGAGATAAAATATCTCCCTCCGGGAGACAACATTTGTCTCCCTCCGGGAGACAACCTTTGTCTCCCTCTATGAGACAAACTGTCTCCCTCCGGGAGACAACCTTTCTCTCCCTCTATGAGACAAACTGTCTCCCTCCGGGAGACAACCTTTGTCTCCCTCCGGGAGACAACATTTTTCTCCCTCCGGGAGACAACCTTTGTCTCCCTCTATGAGACAAACTGTCTCCCTCCGGGAGACAACCTTTGTCTCCCTCCGGGAGACAACATTTGTCTCCCCCCGGGAGACAACATTTGTCTCCCTCCGGGAGACAACCTTTGTCTCCCTCCGGGATACAACATTTGTCTCCCTCCGGGAGACAACCTTTGTCTCCCTCCGGGAGACAACATTTGTCTACCTCCGGGAGACAACATTTGTCTCCCTCTATGAGACAAACTGTCTCCCTCCGGGAGACAACCTTTGTCTCCCTCCGGGAGAAAACATTTTTCTCCCTCCGGGAGACAACCTTTGTCTCCCTCTATGAGACAAACTGTCTCCCTCCGGGAGACAACCTTTCTCTTTCTCTGGGATACAATATTTGTCTCCCTCCGGGAGACAACATTTGTCTCCCTCCGGGAGACAACCTTTGTCTCCCTCTATGAGACAAACTGTCTCCCTCCGGGAGACAACCTTTGTCTCCCTCCGGGATACAACATTTGTCTCCCTCCGGGAGACAACATTTGTCTCCCTCCGGGAGACAACATTTGTCTCCCTCCGGGAGACAACATTTGTCTCCCTCCGGGAGACAACCTTTGTCTCCCTCTATGAGACAAACTGTCTCCCTCCGGGAGACAACCTTTGTCTCCCTCCGGGAGACAACATTTGTCTCCCCCCGGGAGACAACATTTGTCTCCCTCCGGGAGACAACCTTTGTCTCCCTCCGGGAGACAACCTTTGTCTCCCTCCGGGAGACAACATTTGTCTCCCTCCGGGAGACAACATTTGTCTCCCTCCGGGAGACAACCTTTGTCTCCCTCCAGGAGACAACCTTTGTCTCCCTCCGGGAGACAACATTTGTCTCCCTCCGGGAGACAACCTTTTTCTCCCTCCGGGAGACAACATTTGTCTCCCTCCGGGAGACAACATTTGTCTCCCTCCGGGAGACAACATTTGTCTCCCCCGGGAGACAACCTTTTGTCTCCCTCCGGGAGACAACCTTTGTCTCCCTCTAGGAGATAAAATGTCTCCCTCCGGGAGACAACATTTGTCTCCCTCCGGGAGACAACATTTGTCTCCCTCCGGAAGACAACCTTTGTCTCCCTCTATGAGACAAACTGTCTCCCTCCGGGAGACAACCTTTGTTTCCATCCGGGATACAACATTTGTCTACCCCCGGGAGACAACATTTGTCTCCCTCCGGGAGACAACATTTGTCTCCCTCCGGGAGACAATCTTTGTCTCCCTCTATGAGACAAACTGTCTCCCTCCGGGAGACAACCTTTGTCTCCCTCCGGGATACAACATATTTCTCCCTCCGGGAGACAACCTTTGTCTCCCTCCGGGAGACAACATTTGTCTCCCTCTGGGAGACAACATTTGTCTCCCTCCGGGAGACAAACTTTGTCTCCCTCTATGAGACAAACTGTCTCCCCCCGGGAGACAACATTTGTCTCCCTCCGGGAGACAACCTTTGTCTCCTTCCGGGAGACAACATTTGTCTCCCTCCAGGAGACAACATTTGTCTCCCTCCGGGAGACAACATTTGTCTCCCCCCGGGAGACAACCTTTTGTCTCCCTCCGGGAGACAACCATTGTCTCCCTCTAGGAGATAAAATATCTCCCTCCGGGAGACAACATTTGTCTCCCTCCGGGAGACAACCTTTGTCTCCCTCCGGGAGACAACCTTTGTCTCCCTCCGGGAGACAACATTTGTCTCCCTCCGGGAGACAACATTTGTCTCCCTCCGGGAGACAACCTTTGTCTCCCTCCAGGAGACAACCTTTGTCTCCCTCCGGGAGACAACATTTGTCTCCCTCCGGGAGACAACATTTGTCTCCCTCCGGGAGACAACATTTGTCTCCCTCCGGGAGACAACATTTGTCTCCCTCCGGGAGACAACATTTGTCTCCCCCGGGAGACAACCTTTTGTCTCCCTCCGGGAGACAACCTTTGTCTCCCTCTATGAGACAAACTGTCTCCCTCCGGGAGACAACCTTTGTCTCCCTCCGGGAGACAACATTTGTCTCCCCCCGGGAGACAACATTTGTCTCCCTCCGGGAGACAACCTTTGTCTCCCTCCGGGAGACAACCTTTGTCTCCCTCCGGGAGACAACATTTGTCTCCCTCCGGGAGACAACATTTGTCTCCCTCCGGGAGACAACCTTTGTCTCCCTCCAGGAGACAACCTTTGTCTCCCTCCGGGAGACAACATTTGTCTCCCTCCGGGAGACAACCTTTTTCTCCCTCCGGGAGACAACATTTGTCTCCCTCTAGGAGATAAAATATCTCCCTCCGGGAGACAACATTTGTCTCCCTCCGGGAGACAACCTTTGTCTCCCTCTATGAGACAAACTGTCTCCCTCCGGGAGACAACCTTTGTCTCCCTCTATGAGACAAACTGTCTCCCTCCGGGAGACAACCTTTGTCTCCCTCCGGGAGACAACATTTTTCTCCCTCCGGGAGACAACCTTTGTCTCCCTCTATGAGACAAACTGTCTCCCTCCGGGAGACAACCTTTGTCTCCATCCGGGATACAACATTTGTCTACCCCCGGGAGACAACATTTGTCTCCCTCCGGGAGACAACATTTGTCTCCCTCCGGGAGACAATCTTTGTCTCCCTCTATGAGACAAACTGTCTCCCTCCGGGAGACAACCTTTGTCTCCCTCCGGGATACAACATATTTCTCCCTCCGGGAGACAACCTTTGTCTCCCTCCGGGAGACAACATTTGTCTCCCTCTGGGAGACAACATTTGTCTCCCTCCGGGAGACAACCTTTGTCTCCCTCTATGAGACAAACTGTCTCCCCCCGGGAGACAACATTTGTCTCCCTCCGGGAGACAACCTTTGTCTCCCTCCGGGAGACAACATTTGTCTCCCTCCAGGAGACAACATTTGTCTCCCTCCGGGAGACAACATTTGTCTCCCCCCGGGAGACAACCTTTTGTCTCCCTCCGGGAGACAACCATTGTCTCCCTCTAGGAGATAAAATATCTCCCTCCGGGAGACAACATTTGTCTCCCTCCGGGAGACAACCTTTGTCTCCCTCTATGAGACAAACTGTCTCCCTCCGGGAGACAACCTTTGTCTCCCTCTATGAGACAAACTGTCTCCCTCCGGGAGACAACCTTTGTCTCCCTCCGGGAGACAACATTTTTCTCCCTCCGGGAGACAACCTTTGTCTCCCTCTATGAGACAAACTGTCTCCCTCCGGGAGACAACCTTTGTCTCCCTCCGGGAGACAACATTTGTCTCCCTCCGGGAGACAACCTTTGTCTCCCTCCGGGAGACCAACTTTGTCTCCCTCCGGGAGACAACAATTGTCTCCCTCCGGGAGACAACCTTTGTCTCCCTCTATGAGACAAACTGTCTCCCTACGGGAGACAACCTTTGTCTCCATCCGGGATACAACATTTGTCTCCCTCCGGGAGACAACATTTGTCTCCCTCCGGGAGACAACCTTTGTCTCCCTCTATGAGACATACTGTCTCCCTCCGGGAGACAACCTTTGTCTCCCTCCGGGAGACAACCTTTGTCTCCCTCCGGGATACAACATTTGTCTCCCTCCAGGAGACAATCTTTGTCTCCCTCCGGGAGACAACATTTGTCTCCCTCCGGGAGACAACATTTGTCTCCCTCCGGGAGACAACCTTTCTCTCCCTCTGGGATACAATATTTGTCTCCCTCCGGGAGACAACATTTGTCTCCCTCCGGGAGACAACCTTTGTCTCCCTCTATGAGACAAACTGTCTCCCTCCGGGAGACAACCTTTGTCTCCCTCCGGGATACAACATTTGTCTCCCTCCGGGAGACAACCTTTGTCTCCATCCGGGATACAACATTTGTCTCCCTCCGGGAGACAACATTTGTCTCCCTCCGGGAGACAACCTTTGTCTCCCTCTATGAGACATACTGTCTCCCTCCGGGAGACAACCTTTGTCTCCCTCCGGGATACAACATTTGTCTCCCTCCAGGAGACAACCTTTGTCTCCCTCCGGGAGACAACATTTGTCTCCCTCCGGGAGACAACCTTTGTCTCCCTCTATGAGACAAACTGTCTCCCTCCGGGAGACAACCTTTGTCTCCCTCCGGAAGACAACCTTTTTCTCCCTCCGGGAGACAACATTTGTCTCCCTCCGGGAGACAACCTTTGTCTCCCTCCGGAAGACAACATTTGTCTCCCTCCGGGAGACAACATTTGTCTCCCTCCGGGAGACAACCTTTGTCTCCCTCCGGGAGACAACATTTTTCTCCCTCCGGGAGACAACCAATGTCTCCCTCTATGAGACAAACTGTCTCCCTCCGGGAGACAACCTTTGTCTCCCTCCGGGAGACAACATTTGTCTCCCTCCGGGAGACAACCTTTGTCTCCCTCCGGGAGACAAACTTTGTCTCCCTCAGGGAGACAACATTTGTCTCCCTCCGGGAGACAACCTTTGTCTCCCTCTATGAGACAAACTGTCTCCCTCCGGGAGACAACCTTTGTCTCCATCCGGGATACAACATTTGTCTCCCTCCGGGAGACAACATTTGTCTCCCTCCGGGAGACAACCTTTGTCTCCCTCTATGAGACATACTGTCTCTCTCCGGGAGACAACCTTTGTCTCCCTCCGGGATACAACATTTGTCTCCCTCCAGGAGACAACCTTTGTCTCCCTCCGGGAGACAACATTTGTCTCCCTCCGGGAGACAACATTTGTCTCCCTCCGGGAGACAACCTTTCTCTCCCTCTGGGATACAACATTTGTCTCCCTCCGGGAGACAACATTTGTCTCCCTCCGGGAGACAACCTTTGTCTCCCTCTATGAGACAAACTGTCTCCCTCCGGGAGACAACCTTTGTCTCCCTCCGGGATACAACATTTGTCTCCCTCCGGGAGACAACATTTGTCTCCCTCCGGGAGACAACATTTGTCTCCCTCCGGGAGACAAAAATTGTCTCCCTCCGGGAGACAACCTTTGTCTCCCTCCGGGAGACAACATTTGTCTCCCTCCGGGAGACAACATTTGTCTCCCTCCGGGAGACAACATTTGTCTCCCCCGGGAGACAACCTTTTGTCTCCCTCCGGGAGACAACCTTTGTCTCCCTCTAGGAGATAAAATGTCTCCCTCCGGGAGACAACATTTGTCTCCCTCCGGGAGACAACATTTGTCTCCCTCCGGAAGACAACCTTTGTCTCCCTCTATGAGACAAACTGTCTCCCTCCGGGAGACAACCTTTGTTTCCATCCGGGATACAACATTTGTCTACCCCCGGGAGACAACATTTGTCTCCCTCCGGGAGACAACATTTGTCTCCCTCCGGGAGACAATCTTTGTCTCCCTCTATGAGACAAACTGTCTCCCTCCGGGAGACAACCTTTGTCTCCCTCCGGGATACAACATATTTCTCCCTCCGGGAGACAACCTTTGTCTCCCTCCGGGAGACAACATTTGTCTCCCTCTGGGAGACAACATTTGTCTCCCTCCGGGAGACAAACTTTGTCTCCCTCTATGAGACAAACTGTCTCCCCCCGGGAGACAACATTTGTCTCCCTCCGGGAGACAACCTTTGTCTCCTTCCGGGAGACAACATTTGTCTCCCTCCAGGAGACAACATTTGTCTCCCTCCGGGAGACAACATTTGTCTCCCCCCGGGAGACAACCTTTTGTCTCCCTCCGGGAGACAACCATTGTCTCCCTCTAGGAGATAAAATATCTCCCTCCGGGAGACAACATTTGTCTCCCTCCGGGAGACAACCTTTGTCTCCCTCTATGAGACAAACTGTCTCCCTCCGGGAGACAACCTTTGTCTCCCTCTATGAGACAAACTGTCTCCCTCCGGGAGACAACCTTTGTCTCCCTCCGGGAGACAACATTTTTCTCCCTCCGGGAGACAACCTTTGTCTCCCTCTATGAGACAAACTGTCTCCCTCCGGGAGACAACCTTTGTCTCCCTCCGGGAGACAACATTTGTCTCCCCCCGGGAGACAACATTTGTCTCCCTCCGGGAGACAACCTTTGTCTCCCTCCGGGAGACAACCTTTGTCTCCCTCCGGGAGACAACATTTGTCTCCCTCCGGGAGACAACATTTGTCTCCCTCCGGGAGACAACATTTGTCTCCCTCCGGGAGACAACATTTGTCTCCCTCCGGGAGACAACATTTGTCTCCCCCGGGAGACAACCTTTTGTCTCCCTCCGGGAGACAACCTTTGTCTCCCTCTAGGAGATAAAATGTCTCCCTCCGGGAGACAACATTTGTCTCCCTCCGGGAGACAACATTTGTCTCCCTCCGGAAGACAACCTTTGTCTCCCTCTATGAGACAAACTGTCTCCCTCCGGGAGACAACCTTTGTCTCCATCCGGGATACAACATTTGTCTACCCCCGGGAGACAACATTTGTCTCCCTCCGGGAGACAACATTTGTCTCCCTCCGGGAGACAATCTTTGTCTCCCTCTATGAGACAAACTGTCTCCCTCCGGGAGACAACCTTTGTCTCCCTCCGGGATACAACATATTTCTCCCTCCGGGAGACAACCTTTGTCTCCCTCCGGGAGACAACATTTGTCTCCCTCTGGGAGACAACATTTGTCTCCCTCCGGGAGACAACCTTTGTCTCCCTCTATGAGACAAACTGTCTCCCCCCGGGAGACAACATTTGTCTCCCTCCGGGAGACAACCTTTGTCTCCCTCCGGGAGACAACATTTGTCTCCCTCCAGGAGACAACATTTGTCTCCCTCCGGGAGACAACATTTGTCTCCCCCCGGGAGACAACCTTTTGTCTCCCTCCGGGAGACAACCATTGTCTCCCTCTAGGAGATAAAATATCTCCCTCCGGGAGACAACATTTGTCTCCCTCCGGGAGACAACCTTTGTCTCCCTCTATGAGACAAACTGTCTCCCTCCGGGAGACAACCTTTGTCTCCCTCTATGAGACAAACTGTCTCCCTCCGGGAGACAACCTTTGTCTCCCTCCGGGAGACAACATTTTTCTCCCTCCGGGAGACAACCTTTGTCTCCCTCTATGAGACAAACTGTCTCCCTCCGGGAGACAACCTTTGTCTCCCTCCGGGAGACAACATTTGTCTCCCTCCGGGAGACAACCTTTGTCTCCCTCCGGGAGACCAACTTTGTCTCCCTCCGGGAGACAACAATTGTCTCCCTCCGGGAGACAACCTTTGTCTCCCTCTATGAGACAAACTGTCTCCCTACGGGAGACAACCTTTGTCTCCATCCGGGATACAACATTTGTCTCCCTCCGGGATACAACATTTGTCTCCCTCCGGGAGACAACATTTGTCTCCCTCCGGGAGACAACATTTGTCTCCCTCCGGGAGACAAAAATTGTCTCCCTCCGGGAGACAACATTTGTCTCCCTCCGGGAGACAACATTTGTCTCCCTCCGGGAGACAACATTTGTCTCCCCCGGGAGACAACCTTTTGTCTCCCTCCGGGAGACAACCTTTGTCTCCCTCTAGGAGATAAAATGTCTCCCTCCGGGAGACAACATTTGTCTCCCTCCGGGAGACAACATTTGTCTCCCTCCGGAAGACAACCTTTGTCTCCCTCTATGAGACAAACTGTCTCCCTCCGGGAGACAACCTTTGTTTCCATCCGGGATACAACATTTGTCTACCCCCGGGAGACAACATTTGTCTCCCTCCGGGAGACAACATTTGTCTCCCTCCGGGAGACAATCTTTGTCTCCCTCTATGAGACAAACTGTCTCCCTCCGGGAGACAACCTTTGTCTCCCTCCGGGATACAACATATTTCTCCCTCCGGGAGACAACCTTTGTCTCCCTCCGGGAGACAACATTTGTCTCCCTCTGGGAGACAACATTTGTCTCCCTCCGGGAGACAAACTTTGTCTCCCTCTATGAGACAAACTGTCTCCCCCCGGGAGACAACATTTGTCTCCCTCCGGGAGACAACCTTTGTCTCCTTCCGGGAGACAACATTTGTCTCCCTCCAGGAGACAACATTTGTCTCCCTCCGGGAGACAACATTTGTCTCCCCCCGGGAGACAACCTTTTGTCTCCCTCCGGGAGACAACCATTGTCTCCCTCTAGGAGATAAAATATCTCCCTCCGGGAGACAACATTTGTCTCCCTCCGGGAGACAACCTTTGTCTCCCTCTATGAGACAAACTGTCTCCCTCCGGGAGACAACCTTTGTCTCCCTCTATGAGACAAACTGTCTCCCTCCGGGAGACAACCTTTGTCTCCCTCCGGGAGACAACATTTTTCTCCCTCCGGGAGACAACCTTTGTCTCCCTCTATGAGACAAACTGTCTCCCTCCGGGAGACAACCTTTGTCTCCCTCCGGGAGACAACATTTGTCTCCCCCCGGGAGACAACATTTGTCTCCCTCCGGGAGACAACCTTTGTCTCCCTCCGGGAGACAACCTTTGTCTCCCTCCGGGAGACAACATTTGTCTCCCTCCGGGAGACAACATTTGTCTCCCTCCGGGAGACAACATTTGTCTCCCTCCGGGAGACAACATTTGTCTCCCTCCGGGAGACAACATTTGTCTCCCCCGGGAGACAACCTTTTGTCTCCCTCCGGGAGACAACCTTTGTCTCCCTCTAGGAGATAAAATGTCTCCCTCCGGGAGACAACATTTGTCTCCCTCCGGGAGACAACATTTGTCTCCCTCCGGAAGACAACCTTTGTCTCCCTCTATGAGACAAACTGTCTCCCTCCGGGAGACAACCTTTGTCTCCATCCGGGATACAACATTTGTCTACCCCCGGGAGACAACATTTGTCTCCCTCCGGGAGACAACATTTGTCTCCCTCCGGGAGACAATCTTTGTCTCCCTCTATGAGACAAACTGTCTCCCTCCGGGAGACAACCTTTGTCTCCCTCCGGGATACAACATATTTCTCCCTCCGGGAGACAACCTTTGTCTCCCTCCGGGAGACAACATTTGTCTCCCTCTGGGAGACAACATTTGTCTCCCTCCGGGAGACAACCTTTGTCTCCCTCTATGAGACAAACTGTCTCCCCCCGGGAGACAACATTTGTCTCCCTCCGGGAGACAACCTTTGTCTCCCTCCGGGAGACAACATTTGTCTCCCTCCAGGAGACAACATTTGTCTCCCTCCGGGAGACAACATTTGTCTCCCCCCGGGAGACAACCTTTTGTCTCCCTCCGGGAGACAACCATTGTCTCCCTCTAGGAGATAAAATATCTCCCTCCGGGAGACAACATTTGTCTCCCTCCGGGAGACAACCTTTGTCTCCCTCTATGAGACAAACTGTCTCCCTCCGGGAGACAACCTTTGTCTCCCTCTATGAGACAAACTGTCTCCCTCCGGGAGACAACCTTTGTCTCCCTCCGGGAGACAACATTTTTCTCCCTCCGGGAGACAACCTTTGTCTCCCTCTATGAGACAAACTGTCTCCCTCCGGGAGACAACCTTTGTCTCCCTCCGGGAGACAACATTTGTCTCCCTCCGGGAGACAACCTTTGTCTCCCTCCGGGAGACCAACTTTGTCTCCCTCCGGGAGACAACAATTGTCTCCCTCCGGGAGACAACCTTTGTCTCCCTCTATGAGACAAACTGTCTCCCTACGGGAGACAACCTTTGTCTCCATCCGGGATACAACATTTGTCTCCCTCCGGGAGACAACATTTGTCTCCCTCCGGGAGACAACCTTTGTCTCCCTCTATGAGACATACTGTCTCCCTCCGGGAGACAACCTTTGTCTCCCTCCGGGATACAACATTTGTCTCCCTCCAGGAGACAATCTTTGTCTCCCTCCGGGAGACAACATTTGTCTCCCTCCGGGAGACAACATTTGTCTCCCTCCGGGAGACAACCTTTCTCTCCCTCTGGGATACAATATTTGTCTCCCTCCGGGAGACAACATTTGTCTCCCTCCGGGAGACAACCTTTGTCTCCCTCTATGAGACAAACTGTCTCCCTCCGGGAGACAACCTTTGTCTCCCTCCGGGATACAACATTTGTCTCCCTCCGGGAGACAACCTTTGTCTCCATCCGGGATACAACATTTGTCTCCCTCCGGGAGACAACATTTGTCTCCCTCCGGGAGACAACCTTTGTCTCCCTCTATGAGACATACTGTCTCCCTCCGGGAGACAACCTTTGTCTCCCTCCGGGATACAACATTTGTCTCCCTCCAGGAGACAACCTTTGTCTCCCTCCGGGAGACAACATTTGTCTCCCTCCGGGAGACAACCTTTGTCTCCCTCTATGAGACAAACTGTCTCCCTCCGGGAGACAACCTTTGTCTCCCTCCGGAAGACAACCTTTTTCTCCCTCCGGGAGACAACATTTGTCTCCCTCCGGGAGACAACCTTTGTCTCCCTCCGGAAGACAACATTTGTCTCCCTCCGGGAGACAACATTTGTCTCCCTCCGGGAGACAACCTTTGTCTCCCTCCGGGAGACAACATTTTTCTCCCTCCGGGAGACAACCAATGTCTCCCTCTATGAGACAAACTGTCTCCCTCCGGGAGACAACCTTTGTCTCCCTCCGGGAGACAACATTTGTCTCCCTCCGGGAGACAACCTTTGTCTCCCTCCGGGAGACAAACTTTGTCTCCCTCAGGGAGACAACATTTGTCTCCCTCCGGGAGACAACCTTTGTCTCCCTCTATGAGACAAACTGTCTCCCTCCGGGAGACAACCTTTGTCTCCATCCGGGATACAACATTTGTCTCCCTCCGGGAGACAACATTTGTCTCCCTCCGGGAGACAACCTTTGTCTCCCTCTATGAGACATACTGTCTCCCTCCGGGAGACAACCTTTGTCTCCCTCCGGGATACAACATTTGTCTCCCTCCAGGAGACAACCTTTGTCTCCCTCCGGGAGACAACATTTGTCTCCCTCCGGGAGACAACATTTGTCTCCCTCCGGGAGACAACCTTTCTCTCCCTCTGGGATACAACATTTGTCTCCCTCCGGGATACAACATATTTCTCCCTCCGGGAGACAACCTTTGTCTCCCTCCGGGAGACAACATTTGTCTCCCTCTGGGAGACAACATTTGTCTCCCTCCGGGAGACAACCTTTGTCTCCCTCTATGAGACAAACTGTCTCCCCCCGGGAGACAACATTTGTCTCCCTCCGGGAGACAACCTTTGTCTCCCTCCGGGAGACAACATTTGTCTCCCTCCAGGAGACAACATTTGTCTCCCTCCGGGAGACAACATTTGTCTCCCCCCGGGAGACAACCTTTTGTCTCCCTCCGGGAGACAACCATTGTCTCCCTCTAGGAGATAAAATATCTCCCTCCGGGAGACAACATTTGTCTCCCTCCGGGAGACAACCTTTGTCTCCCTCTATGAGACAAACTGTCTCCCTCCGGGAGACAACCTTTGTCTCCCTCTATGAGACAAACTGTCTCCCTCCGGGAGACAACCTTTGTCTCCCTCCGGGAGACAACATTTTTCTCCCTCCGGGAGACAACCTTTGTCTCCCTCTATGAGACAAACTGTCTCCCTCCGGGAGACAACCTTTGTCTCCCTCCGGGAGACAACATTTGTCTCCCTCCGGGAGACAACCTTTGTCTCCCTCCGGGAGACCAACTTTGTCTCCCTCCGGGAGACAACAATTGTCTCCCTCCGGGAGACAACCTTTGTCTCCCTCTATGAGACAAACTGTCTCCCTACGGGAGACAACCTTTGTCTCCATCCGGGATACAACATTTGTCTCCCTCCGGGAGACAACATTTGTCTCCCTCCGGGAGACAACCTTTGTCTCCCTCTATGAGACATACTGTCTCCCTCCGGGAGACAACCTTTGTCTCCCTCCGGGATACAACATTTGTCTCCCTCCAGGAGACAATCTTTGTCTCCCTCCGGGAGACAACATTTGTCTCCCTCCGGGAGACAACATTTGTCTCCCTCCGGGAGACAACCTTTCTCTCCCTCTGGGATACAATATTTGTCTCCCTCCGGGAGACAACATTTGTCTCCCTCCGGGAGACAACCTTTGTCTCCCTCTATGAGACAAACTGTCTCCCTCCGGGAGACAACCTTTGTCTCCCTCCGGGATACAACATTTGTCTCCCTCCGGGAGACAACCTTTGTCTCCATCCGGGATACAACATTTGTCTCCCTCCGGGAGACAACATTTGTCTCCCTCCGGGAGACAACCTTTGTCTCCCTCTATGAGACATACTGTCTCCCTCCGGGAGACAACCTTTGTCTCCCTCCGGGATACAACATTTGTCTCCCTCCAGGAGACAACCTTTGTCTCCCTCCGGGAGACAACATTTGTCTCCCTCCGGGAGACAACCTTTGTCTCCCTCTATGAGACAAACTGTCTCCCTCCGGGAGACAACCTTTGTCTCCCTCCGGAAGACAACCTTTTTCTCCCTCCGGGAGACAACATTTGTCTCCCTCCGGGAGACAACCTTTGTCTCCCTCCGGAAGACAACATTTGTCTCCCTCCGGGAGACAACATTTGTCTCCCTCCGGGAGACAACCTTTGTCTCCCTCCGGGAGACAACATTTTTCTCCCTCCGGGAGACAACCAATGTCTCCCTCTATGAGACAAACTGTCTCCCTCCGGGAGACAACCTTTGTCTCCCTCCGGGAGACAACATTTGTCTCCCTCCGGGAGACAACCTTTGTCTCCCTCCGGGAGACAAACTTTGTCTCCCTCAGGGAGACAACATTTGTCTCCCTCCGGGAGACAACCTTTGTCTCCCTCTATGAGACAAACTGTCTCCCTCCGGGAGACAACCTTTGTCTCCATCCGGGATACAACATTTGTCTCCCTCCGGGAGACAACATTTGTCTCCCTCCGGGAGACAACCTTTGTCTCCCTCTATGAGACATACTGTCTCCCTCCGGGAGACAACCTTTGTCTCCCTCCGGGATACAACATTTGTCTCCCTCCAGGAGACAACCTTTGTCTCCCTCCGGGAGACAACATTTGTCTCCCTCCGGGAGACAACATTTGTCTCCCTCCGGGAGACAACCTTTCTCTCCCTCTGGGATACAACATTTGTCTCCCTCCGGGAGACAACATTTGTCTCCCTCCGGGAGACAACCTTTGTCTCCCTCTATGAGACAAACTGTCTCCCTCCGGGAGACAACCTTTGTCTCCCTCCGGGATACAACATTTGTCTCCCTCCGGGAGACAACATTTGTCTCCCTCCGGGAGACAACATTTGTCTCCCTCCGGGAGACAAAAATTGTCTCCCTCCGGGAGACAACCTTTGTCTCCCTCTATGAGACAAACTGTCTCCCTCCGGGAGACAACCTTTGTCTCCATACGGGATACAACATTTGTCTCCCTCCGGGAGACAACATTTGTCTCCCTCCGGGAAACAACCTTTGTCTCCCTCTATGAGACAAACTGTCTCCCTCCGGGAGACAACTTTTGTCTCCCTCCGGGATACAACATTTGTCTCCCTCCGGGAGACAACCTTTGTCTCCCTCCGGGAGACAACATTTGTCTACCTCCGGGAGACAACATTTGTCTCCCTCTATGAGACAAACTGTCTCCCTCCGGGAGACAACCTTTGTCTCCCTCCGGGAGAAAACATTTTTCTCCCTCCGGGAGACAACCTTTGTCTCCCTCTATGAGACAAACTGTCTCCCTCCGGGAGACAACCTTTGTCTCCCTCCGGGAGACAAACTTTGTCTCCCTCCGGGAGACAACATTTGTCTCCCTCCGGGAGACAACCTTTGTCTCCCTCTATGAGACAAACTGTCTCCCTCCGGGAGACAACCTTTGTCTCCCTCCGGGATACAACATTTGTCTCCCTCCGGGAGACAACATTTGTCTCCCTCCGGGAGACAACATTTGTCTCCCTCCGGGAGACAAAAATTGTCTCCCTCCGGGAGACAACCTTTGTCTCCCTCTATGAGACAAACTGTCTCCCTCCGGGAGACAACCTTTGTCTCCATACGGGATACAACATTTGTCTCCCTCCGGGAGACAACATTTGTCTCCCTCCGGGAAACAACCTTTGTCTCCCTCTATGAGACAAACTGTCTCCCTCCGGGAGACAACTTTTGTCTCCCTCCGGGAGACAACCTTTCTCTCCCTCTGGGATACAACATTTGTCTCCCTCCGGGAGACAACATTTGTCTCCCTCCGGGAGACAACCTTTGTCTCCCTCTATGAGACAAACTGTCTCCCTCCGGGAGACAACCTTTGTCTCCCTCCGGGATACAACATTTGTCTCCCTCCGGGAGACAACATTTGTCTCCCTCCGGGAGACAACATTTGTCTCCCTCCGGGAGACAAAAATTGTCTCCCTCCGGGAGACAACCTTTGTCTCCCTCTATGAGACAAACTGTCTCTTTCCGGGAGACAACCTTTGTCTCCATACGGGATACAACATTTGTCTCCCTCCGGGAGACAACATTTGTCTCCCTCCGGGAAACAACCTTTGTCTCCCTCTATGAGACAAACTGTCTCCCTCCGGGAGACAACTTTTGTCTCCCTCCGGGATACAACATTTGTCTCCCTCCGGGAGACAACCTTTGTCTCCCTCCGGGAGACAACATTTGTCTACCTCCGGGAGACAACATTTGTCTCCCTCTATGAGACAAACTGTCTCCCTCCGGGAGACAACCTTTGTCTCCCTCCGGGAGAAAACATTTTTCTCCCTCCGGGAGACAACCTTTGTCTCCCTCTATGAGACAAACTGTCTCCCTCCGGGAGACAACCTTTGTCTCCCTCCGGGAGACAAACTTTGTCTCCCTCCGGGAGACAACATTTGTCTCCCTCCGGGAGACAACCTTTGTCTCCCTCTATGAGACAAACTGTCTCCCTCCGGGAGACAACCTTTGTCTCCCTCCGGGATACAACATTTGTCTCCCTCCAGGAGACAATCTTTGTCTCCCTCCGGGAGACAACATTTGTCTCCCTCCGGGAGACAACCTTTCTCTCCCTCTGGGATACAATATTTGTCTCCCTCCGGGAGACAACATTTGTCTCCCTCCGGGAGACAACCTTTGTCTCCCTCTATGAGACAAACTGTCTCCCTCCGGGAGACAACCTTTGTCTCCCTCCGGGATACAACATTTGTCTCCCTCCGGGATACAACATTTGTCTCCCTCCAGGAGACAACCTTTGTCTCCCTCCGGGAGACAACATTTGTCTCCCTCCGGGAGACAACATTTGTCTCCCTCCGGGAGACAACCTTTCTCTCCCTCTGGGATACAACATTTGTCTCCCTCCGGGAGACAACATTTGTCTCCCTCCGGGAGACAACCTTTGTCTCCCTCTATGAGACAAACTGTCTCCCTCCGGGAGACAACCTTTGTCTCCCTCCGGGATACAACATTTGTCTCCCTCCGGGAGACAACATTTGTCTCCCTCCGGGAGACAACATTTGTCTCCCTCCGGGAGACAAAAATTGTCTCCCTCCGGGAGACAACCTTTGTCTCCCTCTATGAGACAAACTGTCTCCCTCCGGGAGACAACCTTTGTCTCCATACGGGATACAACATTTGTCTCCCTCCGGGAGACAACATTTGTCTCCCTCCGGGAAACAACCTTTGTCTCCCTCTATGAGACAAACTGTCTCCCTCCGGGAGACAACTTTTGTCTCCCTCCGGGATACAACATTTGTCTCCCTCCGGGAGACAACCTTTGTCTCCCTCCGGGAGACAACATTTGTCTACCTCCGGGAGACAACATTTGTCTCCCTCTATGAGACAAACTGTCTCCCTCCGGGAGACAACCTTTGTCTCCCTCCGGGAGAAAACATTTTTCTCCCTCCGGGAGACAACCTTTGTCTCCCTCTATGAGACAAACTGTCTCCCTCCGGGAGACAACCTTTGTCTCCCTCCGGGAGACAAACTTTGTCTCCCTCCGGGAGACAACATTTGTCTCCCTCCGGGAGACAACCTTTGTCTCCCTCTATGAGACAAACTGTCTCCCTCCGGGAGACAACCTTTGTCTCCCTCCGGGATACAACATTTGTCTCCCTCCGGGAGACAACATTTGTCTCCCTCCGGGAGACAACATTTGTCTCCCTCCGGGAGACAAAAATTGTCTCCCTCCGGGAGACAACCTTTGTCTCCCTCTATGAGACAAACTGTCTCCCTCCGGGAGACAACCTTTGTCTCCATACGGGATACAACATTTGTCTCCCTCCGGGAGACAACATTTGTCTCCCTCCGGGAAACAACCTTTGTCTCCCTCTATGAGACAAACTGTCTCCCTCCGGGAGACAACTTTTGTCTCCCTCCGGGAGACAACCTTTCTCTCCCTCTGGGATACAACATTTGTCTCCCTCCGGGAGACAACATTTGTCTCCCTCCGGGAGACAACCTTTGTCTCCCTCTATGAGACAAACTGTCTCCCTCCGGGAGACAACCTTTGTCTCCCTCCGGGATACAACATTTGTCTCCCTCCGGGAGACAACATTTGTCTCCCTCCGGGAGACAACATTTGTCTCCCTCCGGGAGACAAAAATTGTCTCCCTCCGGGAGACAACCTTTGTCTCCCTCTATGAGACAAACTGTCTCTTTCCGGGAGACAACCTTTGTCTCCATACGGGATACAACATTTGTCTCCCTCCGGGAGACAACATTTGTCTCCCTCCGGGAAACAACCTTTGTCTCCCTCTATGAGACAAACTGTCTCCCTCCGGGAGACAACTTTTGTCTCCCTCCGGGATACAACATTTGTCTCCCTCCGGGAGACAACCTTTGTCTCCCTCCGGGAGACAACATTTGTCTACCTCCGGGAGACAACATTTGTCTCCCTCTATGAGACAAACTGTCTCCCTCCGGGAGACAACCTTTGTCTCCCTCCGGGAGAAAACATTTTTCTCCCTCCGGGAGACAACCTTTGTCTCCCTCTATGAGACAAACTGTCTCCCTCCGGGAGACAACCTTTGTCTCCCTCCGGGAGACAAACTTTGTCTCCCTCCGGGAGACAACATTTGTCTCCCTCCGGGAGACAACCTTTGTCTCCCTCTATGAGACAAACTGTCTCCCTCCGGGAGACAACCTTTGTCTCCCTCCGGGATACAACATTTGTCTCCCTCCAGGAGACAATCTTTGTCTCCCTCCGGGAGACAACATTTGTCTCCCTCCGGGAGACAACCTTTCTCTCCCTCTGGGATACAATATTTGTCTCCCTCCGGGAGACAACATTTGTCTCCCTCCGGGAGACAACCTTTGTCTCCCTCTATGAGACAAACTGTCTCCCTCCGGGAGACAACCTTTGTCTCCCTCCGGGATACAACATTTGTCTCCCTCCGGGAGACAACATTTGTCTCCCTCCGGGAGACAACATTTGTCTCCCTCCGGGAGACAACATTTGTCTCCCTCCGGGAGACAACCTTTGTCTCCCTCTATGAGACAAACTGTCTCCCTCCGGGAGACAACCTTTGTCTCCCTCCGGGAGACAACATTTGTCTCCCCCCGGGAGACAACATTTGTCTCCCTCCGGGAGACAACCTTTGTCTCCCTCCGGGAGACAACCTTTGTCTCCCTCCGGGAGACAACATTTGTCTCCCTCCGGGAGACAACATTTGTCTCCCTCCGGGAGACAACCTTTGTCTCCCTCCGGGAGACAACCTTTGTCTCCCTCCGGGAGACAACATTTGTCTCCCTCCGGGAGACAACCTTTTTCTCCCTCCGGGAGACAACATTTGTCTCCCTCCGGGAGACAACATTTGTCTCCCTCCGGGAGACAACATTTGTCTCCCCCGGGAGACAACCTTTTGTCTCCCTCCGGGAGACAACCTTTGTCTCCCTCTAGGAGATAAAATGTCTCCCTCCGGGAGACAACATTTGTCTCCCTCCGGGAGACAACATTTGTCTCCCTCCGGAAGACAACCTTTGTCTCCCTCTATGAGACAAACTGTCTCCCTCCGGGAGACAACCTTTGTCTCCATCCGGGATACAACATTTGTCTACCCCCGGGAGACAACATTTGTCTCCCTCCGGGAGACAACATTTGTCTCCCTCCGGGAGACAATCTTTGTCTCCCTCTATGAGACAAACTGTCTCCCTCCGGGAGACAACCTTTGTCTCCCTCCGGGATACAACATATTTCTCCCTCCGGGAGACAACCTTTGTCTCCCTCCGGGAGACAACATTTGTCTCCCTCTGGGAGACAACATTTGTCTCCCTCCGGGAGACAACCTTTGTCTCCCTCTATGAGACAAACTGTCTCCCCCCGGGAAACAACATTTGTCTCCCTCCGGGAGACAACCTTTGTCTCCCTCCGGGAGACAACATTTGTCTCCCTCCAGGAGACAACATTTGTCTCCCTCCGGGAGACAACATTTGTCTCCCCCCGGGAGACAACCTTTTGTCTCCCTCCGGGAGACAACCTTTGTCTCCCTCTATGAGACAAACTGTCTCCCTTCGGGAGACAACCTTTGTCTCCCTCTATGAGACAAACTGTCTCCCTCCGGGAGACAACCTTTGTCTCCCTCCGGGAGACAACATTTTTCTCCCTCCGGGAGACAACCTTTGTCTCCCTCTATGAGACAAACTGTCTCCCTCCGGGAGACAACCTTTGTCTCCCTCCGGGAGACAACATTTGTCTCCCCCCGGGAGACAACATTTGTCTCCCTCCGGGAGACAACCTTTGTCTCCCTCCGGGAGACAACCTTTGTCTCCCTCCGGGAGACAACATTTGTCTCCCTCCGGGAGACAACATTTGTCTCCCTCCGGGAGACAACCTTTGTCTCCCTCCGGGAGACAACCTTTGTCTCCCTCCGGGAGACAACATTTGTCTCCCTCCGGGAGACAACCTTTTTCTCCCTCCGGGAGACAACATTTGTCTCCCTCCGGGAGACAACATTTGTCTCCCTCCGGGAGACAACATTTGTCTCCCCCGGGAGACAACCTTTTGTCTCCCTCCGGGAGACAACCTTTGTCTCCCTCTAGGAGATAAAATGTCTCCCTCCGGGAGACAACATTTGTCTCCCTCCGGGAGACAACATTTGTCTCCCTCCGGAAGACAACCTTTGTCTCCCTCTATGAGACAAACTGTCTCCCTCCGGGAGACAACCTTTGTCTCCATCCGGGATACAACATTTGTCTACCCCCGGGAGACAACATTTGTCTCCCTCCGGGAGACAACATTTGTCTCCCTCCGGGAGACAATCTTTGTCTCCCTCTATGAGACAAACTGTCTCCCTCCGGGAGACAACCTTTGTCTCCCTCCGGGATACAACATATTTCTCCCTCCGGGAGACAACCTTTGTCTCCCTCCGGGAGACAACATTTGTCTCCCTCTGGGAGACAACATTTGTCTCCCTCTGGGAGACAACATTTGTCTCCCTCCGGGAGACAACCTTTGTCTCCCTCTATGAGACAAACTGTCTCCCCCCGGGAGACAACATTTGTCTCCCTCCAGGAGACAACATTTGTCTCCCTCCGGGAGACAACATTTGTCTCCCCCCGGGAGACAACCTTTTGTCTCCCTCCGGGAGACAACCATTGTCTCCCTCTAGGAGATAAAATATCTCCCTCCGGGAGACAACATTTGTCTCCCTCCGGGAGACAACCTTTGTCTCCCTCTATGAGACAAACTGTCTCCCTCCGGGAGACAACCTTTGTCTCCCTCTATGAGACAAACTGTCTCCCTCCGGGAGACAACCTTTGTCTCCCTCCGGGAGACAACATTTTTCTCCCTCCGGGAGACAACCTTTGTCTCCCTCTATGAGACAAACTGTCTCCCTCCGGGAGACAACCTTTGTCTCCCTCCGGGAGACAACATTTGTCTCCCTCCGGGAGACAACCTTTGTCTCCCTCCGGGAGACCAACTTTGTCTCCCTCCGGGAGACAACAATTGTCTCCCTCCGGGAGACAACCTTTGTCTCCCTCTATGAGACAAACTGTCTCCCTACGGGAGACAACCTTTGTCTCCATCCGGGATACAACATTTGTCTCCCTCCGGGAGACAACATTTGTCTCCCTCCGGGAGACAACCTTTGTCTCCCTCTATGAGACATACTGTCTCCCTCCGGGAGACAACCTTTGTCTCCCTCTATGAGACAAACTGTCTCCCTCCGGGAGACAACCTTTGTCTCCCTCCGGGATACAACATTTGTCTCCCACCGGGAGACAACATTTGTCTCCCTCCGGGAGACAACATTTGTCTCCCTCCGGGAGACAACATTTGTCTCCCTCCGGGAGACAACATTTGTCTCCCTCCGGGAGACAACATTTGTCTCCCTCCGGGAGACAACCTTTGTCTCCCTCTATGAGACAAACTGTCTCCCTCCGGGAGACAACCTTTGTCTCCCTCCGGGAGACAACATTTGTCTCCCCCCGGGAGACAACATTTGTCTCCCTCCGGGAGACAACCTTTGTCTCCCTCCGGGAGACAACCTTTGTCTCCCCCCGGGAGACAACATTTGTCTCCCTCCGGGAGACAACCTTTGTCTCCCTCCGGGAGACAACCTTTGTCTCCCTCCGGGAGACAACATTTGTCTCCCTCCGGGAGACAACATTTGTCTCCCTCCGGGAGACAACCTTTGTCTCCCTCCGGGAGACAACCTTTGTCTCCCTCCGGGAGACAACATTTGTCTCCCTCCGGGAGACAACCTTTTTCTCCCTCCGGGAGACAACATTTGTCTCCCTCCGGGAGACAACATTTGTCTCCCTCCGGGATACAACATTTGTCTCCCCCCGGGAGACAACATTTGTCTCCCTCCGGGAGACAACATTTGTCTCCCTCCGGGAGACAATCTTTGTCTCCCTCTATGAGACATACTGTCTCCCTCCGGGAGACAACCTTTGTCTCCCTCTATGAGACAAACTGTCTCCCTCCGGGAGACAACCTTTGTCTCCCTCCGGGATACAACATTTGTCTCCCTCCGGGAGACAACATTTGTCTCCCTCCGGGAGACAACATTTGTCTCCCTCCGGGAGACAACATTTGTCTCCCTCCGGGAGACAACATTTGTCTCCCTCCGGGAGACAACATTTGTCTCCCTCCGGGAGACAACCTTTGTCTCCCTCTATGAGACAAACTGTCTCCCTCCGGGAGACAACCTTTGTCTCCCTCCGGGAGACAACATTTGTCTCCCCCCGGGAGACAACATTTGTCTCCCTCCGGGAGACAACCTTTGTCTCCCTCCGGGAGACAACCTTTGTCTCCCCCCGGGAGACAACATTTGTCTCCCTCCGGGAGACAACCTTTGTCTCCCTCCGGGAGACAACCTTTGTCTCCCTCCGGGAGACAACATTTGTCTCCCTCCGGGAGACAACATTTGTCTCCCTCCGGGAGACAACCTTTGTCTCCCTCCGGGAGACAACCTTTGTCTCCCTCCGGGAGACAACATTTGTCTCCCTCCGGGAGACAACCTTTTTCTCCCTCCGGGAGACAACATTTGTCTCCCTCCGGGAGACAACATTTGTCTCCCTCCGGGATACAACATTTGTCTCCCCCCGGGAGACAACATTTGTCTCCCTCCGGGAGACAACATTTGTCTCCCTCCGGGAGACAATCTTTGTCTCCCTCTATGAGACAAACTGTCTCCCTCCGGGAGACAACCTTTGTCTCCCTCCGGGATACAACATATTTCTCCCTCCGGGAGACAACCTTTGTCTCCCTCCGGGAGACAACATTTGTCTCCCTCTTGGAGACAACATTTGTCTCCCTCCGGGAGACAACCTTTGTCTCCCTCTATGAGACAAACTGTCTCCCCTCGGGAGACAACATTTGTCTCCCTCCGGGAGACAACCTTTGTCTCCCTCCGGGAGACAACATTTGTCTCCCTCCAGGAGACAACATTTGTCTCCCTCCGGGAGACAACATTTGTCTCCCCCCGGGAGACAACCCTTTGTCTCCCTCCGGGAGACAACCATTGTCTCCCTCTAGGAGATAAAATATCTCCCTCCGGGAGACAACATTTGTCTCCCTCCGGGAGACAACATTTGTCTCCCTCCGGGAGACAACCTTTGTCTCCCTCTATGAGACAAACTGTCTCCCTCCGGGAGACAACCTTTGTCTCCCTCCGGGATACAACATTTGTCTCCCTCCGGGAGAGAACCTTTGTCTCCCTCCGGGAGACAACATTTGTCTCCCCCCGGGAGACAACATTTGTCTCCCTCCGGGAGACAACCTTTGGCTCCCTCCGGGAGACAGCCTTTGTCTCCCTCCGGGAGACAACATTTGTCTCCCTCCGGGAGACAACCTTTGTCTCCCTCCGGGAGACAACATTTGTCTCCCTCCGGGAGACAACATTTCTCTCCCCCCGGGAGACAACCTTTTGTCTCCCTCCGGGAGACAACCTTTGTCTCCCTCTAGGAGATAAAATGTCTCCCTCCGGGAGACAACATTTGTCTCCCTCAAGGAAACAACCTTTGTCTCCCGGAGGGAGACAACATTTGTCTCCCTACGGGAGACAACCTTTGTCTCCCTCTATGAGACAAACTGTCTCCCTCCGGGAGACACCCTTTGTCTCCATCCGGGATACAACATTTGTCTCCCTCCGGGAGACAACATTTGTCTCCCTCCGGGAGACAACCTTTGTCTCCCTCTATGAGACAAACTGTCTCCCTCCGGGAGACAACCTTTGTCTCCCCCCGGGATACAACATTTGTCTCCCTCCGGGAGACAACCTTTGTCTCCCTCCGGGAGACAACATATGTCTCCCTCCGGGAGACAACATTTGTCTCCCTCCGGGAGACAACATTTGTCTCCCTCCGGGAGAAAACCTTTGTCTCCCTCTATGAGACAAACTGTCTCCCTCCGGGAGACAACCTTTGTCTCCCTCCGGGAGACAAAATTTGTCTCCCCCCGGGAGACAACATTTGTCTCCCTCCAAGAGACAACCTTTGTCTCCCTCCGGGAGACAACATTTGTCTCCCTCCGGGAGACAACTTTTGTCTCCCTCCGGGAGACAACATTTGTCTCCCCCCGGGAGACAACCTTTTGTCTCCCTCCGGGAGACAACATTTGTCTCCCTCTAGGAGATAAAATGTCTACCTCCGGGAGACAACCTTTGTCTCCTCCCGGGAGACAACATTTGTCTCCCCCCGGGAGACAACCTTTTGTCTCCCTCCGGGAGACAACATTTGTCTCCTCCCGGGAGACAACCTTTGTCTGCCTCCGGGAGACAACATTTGTCTTCCTCCGGGAGACAACCTCCCTCCGGGAGACAACATTTATCTCCCTCCGGGAGACAACCTTTGTCTCCCTCTATGAGACAAACTGTCTCCCTCCGGGAGACAACCTTTGTCTCCCTCCGTAAGACAACATTTGTCTCCCTCCGGGAGACAACATTTGTCTCCCTCCGGGATACAACCTTTGTCTCCCTCCGGGAGACAACATTTGTCTCCCTCCGGGAGACAACTTTTGTCTCCCTCCGGGAGACAACCTTTGTCTCCCTCCGGGAAACAACCTTTGTCTCCCTCCGGGAGACAACATTTGTCTCCCTCCGGGAGACAACCTTTGTCTCCCTCTATGAGACAAACTGTCTCCCTCCGGGAGACAACCTTTGTCTCCCTCCGTAAGACAACATTTGTCTCCCTCCGGGAGACAACATTTGTCTCCCTCCGGGATACAACCTTTGTCTCCCTCCGGGAGACAACATTTGTCTCCCTCCGGGAGACAACTTTTGTCTCCCTCCGGGAGACAACCTTTCTCTCCCTCCGGGAAACAACCTTTGTCTCCCTCCGGGAGACAACATTTGTCTCCCTCCGGGAGACAACCTTTGTCTCCCTCCGGGAGACAACATTTGTCTCCCTCCGGGAGACAACCTTTGTCTCCCTCCGGAAGACAACATTTTTCTTCCTCCGGGAGACAACATTTGTCTCCCTCCGGGATACAACCTTTGTCTCCCTCCGGGAGACAACATTTGTCTCCTTCCGGGAGACAACTTTTGTCTCCCTCCGGGAGACAACCTTTGTCTCCCTCCGGGAGACAACCTTTGTCTCCCTCCGGGAGACAACATTTGTCTCCCTCCGGGAGACAACATTTGTCTCCCTCCGGGAGACAACATTTGTCTCCCTCCGGGAGACAACCTTTGTCTCCCTCCGGAAGACAACATTTGTCTTCCTCCGGGAGACAACATTTGTCTCCCTCCGGGATACAACCTTTGTCTCCCTCCGGGAGACAACATTTGTCTCCCTCCGGGAGACAACTTTTGTCTCCCTCCGGGAGACAACCTTTGTCTCCCTCCGGGAGACAACCTTTGTCTCCCTCCGGGAGACAACATTTGTCTCCCTCCGGGAGACAAAATTTGTCTCCCCCCGGGAGACAACATTTGTCTCCCTCCGGGAGACAACCTTTGTCTCCCTCCGGGAGACAACATTTGTCTCCCTCCAGGAGACAACATTTGTCTCCCTCCGGGAGACAACATTTGTCTCCCCCCGGGAGACAACCTTTTGTCTCCCTCCGGGAGACAACCATTGTCTCCCTCTAGGAGATAAGGTATCTCCCTCCGGGAGACAACATTTGTTTCCCTCCGGGAGACAACATTTGTCTCCCTCCGAGAGACATCCTTTGTCTCCATCCGGGATACAACATTTGTCTCCCTCCGGGAGACAACATTTATCTCCCTCCGGGAGACAACCTTTGTCTCCCTCTATGAGACAAACTGTCTCCCTCCGGGAGACAACCTTTGTCTCCCTCCGGGATACAACATTTGTCTCCCTCCGGGAGACAACCTTTGTCTCCCTCCGGGAGACAACATTTGTCTCCCTCCGGGAGACAACATTTGTCTCCCTCCGGGAGACAACCTTTGTCTCCCTCTATGAGACAAACTGTCTCCCTCCGGGAGACAAAATTTGTCTCCCCCCGGGAGACATTATTTGTCTCTCTCCGGGAGACAATATTTGTCTCCCTCCAGGAGACAACCTTTGTCTCCCTCCGGGAGACAAAATTTGTCTCCCTCCGGGAGACAACCTTTGTCTCCCTCTATGAGACAAACTGTCTCCCTCCGGGAGACAACCTTTGTCTCCTCCGGGATACAACATTTGTCTCCCTCCGGGAGACAACCTTTGTCTCCCTCCGGGAGACAACATTTGTCTCCCTCCGGGAGACAACCTTTGTCTCCCTCTATGAGACAAACTGTCTCCCTCCGGGAGACAACCTTTGCCTCCTCCGGGATACAACATTTGTCTCCCTCCGGGAGACAACCTTTGTCTCCCTCCGGGAGACAACATTTGTCTCCCTCCGGGAGACAACCTTTGTCTCCCTCTATGAGACAAACTGTCTCCCTCCGGGAGACAACATTTGTCTCCCTCCGGTATACAACCTTTGTCTCCCTCCGGGAGACAACATTTCTCTCCCTCCGGGAGACAACTTTTGTCTCCCTCCGGGAGACAACCTTTGTCTCCCTCCGGGAAACAACCTTTGTCTCCCTCCGGGAGACAACATTTGTCTCCCTCCGCGAGACAACATTTGTCTCCCTCCGGGAGACAACCTTTGTCTCCCTCCGGGAGACAACATTTGTCTCCCTCCGGGAGACAACCTTTGTCTCCCTCCGGAAGACAACATTTGTCTTCCTCCGGGAGACAACATTTGTCTCCCTCCGGGATACAACCTTTGTCTCCCTCCGGGAGACAACATTTGTCTCCCTCCGGGAGACAACTTTTGTCTCCCTCCGGGAGACAACCTTTGTCTCCCTCCGGGAGACAACCTTTGTCTCCCTCCGGGAGACAACATTTGTCTCCCTCCGGGAGACAAAATTTGTCTCCCCCCGGGAGACAACATTTGTTTCCCTCCGGGAGACAACATTTGTCTCCCTCCGGGGGACAACCTTTGTCTCCCTCTATGAGACAAACTGTCTCCCTCCGAGAGACAACCTTTGTCTCCCTCCGGGATACAACATTTGTCTCCCTCCGGGAGAGAACCTTTGTCTCCCTCCGGGAGACAACATTTGTCTCCCCCCGGGAGACAACATTTGTCTCCCTCCGGGAGACAACCTTTGGCTCCCTCCCGGAGACAACCTTTGTCTCCCTCCGGGAGACAACATTTGTCTCCCTCCGGGAGACAACCTTTGTCTCCCTCCGGGAGACAACATTTGTCTCCCTCCGGGAGACAACATTTGTCTCCCCCCGGGAGACAACCTTTTGTCTCCCTCCGGGAGACAACCTTTGTCTCCCTCTAGGAGATAAAATGTCTCCCTCCGGGAGACAACATTTGTCTCCCTCCGGGAGACAACATTTGTCTCCCTACGGGAGACAACCTTTGTCTCCCTCTATGAGACAAACTGTCTCCCTCCGGGAGACAACCTTTGTCTCCATCCGGGATACAACATTTGTCTCCCTCCGGGAGACAACATTTGTCTCCCTCCGGGAGACAACCTTTGTCTCCCTCTATGAGACAAACTGTCTCCCTCCGGGAGACAACCTTTATCTCCCTCCGGGATACAACATTTGTCTCCCTCCGGGAGACAACCTTTGTCTCCCTCCGGGAGACAACATTTGTCTCCCTCCGGGAGACAACATTTGTCTCCCTCCGGGAGACAACCTTTGTCTCCCTCTATGAGACAAACTGTCTCCCTCCGGGAGACAAAATTTGTCTCCCCCCGGGAGACATTATTTGTCTCTCTCCGGGAGACAACATTTGTCTCCCTCCAGGAGACAACCTTTGTCTCCCTCCGGGAGACAACATTTGTCTCCCTCCGGGAGACAACCTTTGTCTCCCTCTATGAGACAAACTGTCTCCCTCCGGGAGACAACCTTTGTCTCCCTCCGGGAGACAACATTTGTCTCCCTACGGGAGACAACCTTTGTCTCCCTCTATGAGACAAACTGTCTCCCTCCGGGAGACAACCTTTGTCTCCATCCGGGATACAACATTTATCTCCCTCCGGGAGACAACATTTGTCTCCCTCCGGGAGACAACCTTTGTCTCCCTCTATGAGACAAACTGTCTCCCTCCGGGAGACAACCTTTGTCTCCCTCCGGGATACAACATTTGTCTCCCTCCGGGAGACAACCTTTGTCTCCCTCCGGGAGACAACGTTTGTTTCCCTACGGGAGACAACATTTGTCTCCCTCCGGGAGACAACCTTTGTCTCCCTCTATGAGACAAACTGTCTCCCTCCGGGAGACAACCTTTGTCTCCCTCCGGGATACAACATTTGTCTCCCTCCGGGAGACAACCTTTGTCTCCCTCCGGGAGACAACATTTGTCTCCCTCTATGAGACAAACTGTCTCCCTCCGGGAGACAAAATTTGTCTCCCCCCGGAAGACATTATTTGTCTCTCTCCGGGATACAACCTTTGTCTCCCTCTATGAGACAAACTGTCTCCCTCCGGGAGACAACCTTTGTCTCCCTCCGGGATACAACATTTGTCTCCCTCCGGGAGACAACCTTTGTCTCCCTCCGGGAGACAACATTTGTCTCCCCCCGGGAGACAACATTTGTCTCCCTCCGGGAGACAACCTTTATCTCCCTCCGGGAGACAACCTTTGTCTCCCTCCGGGAGACAACATTTGTCTCCCTCCGGGAGACAACCTTTGTCTCCCTCCGGGAGACAACATTTGTCTCCCTCCGGGAGACAACATTTGTCTCCCCCCGGGAGACAACCTTTTGTCTCCCTCCGGGAGACAACCTTTGTCTCCCTCTAGGAGATAAAATGTCTCCCTCCGGGAGACAACATTTGTCTCCCTCCGGGAGACAACATTTGTCTCCCTACGGGAGACAACCTTTGTCTCCCTCTATGAGACAAACTGTCTCCCTCCTGGAGACAACCTTTGTCTCCATCCGGGATACAACATTTGTCTCCCTCCGGAAGACAACGTTTGTCTCCCTCCGGGAGACAACCTTTGTCTCCCTCTATGAGACAAACTGTCTCCCTCCGGGAGACAACCTTTGTCTCCCTCCGGGATACAACATTTGTCTCCCTCCGGGAGACAACCTTTGTCTCCCTCTATGAGACAAACTTTCTCCCTCCGGGAGACAACCTTTGTCTCCCTCCGGGATACAACATATTTCTCCCTCCGGGAGACAACCTTTGTCTCCCTCCGGGAGACAACATTTGTCTCCCTCCGGGAGACAACATTTGTCTCCCTCCGGGAGACAACCTTTGTCTCCCTCCGGGATACAACATATTTCTCCCTCCGGGAGACAAAATTTGTCTCCCCCCTGGAGACAACATTTGTCTCCCTCCGGGAGACAACATTTGTCTCCCTCCAGGAGACAACTTTTGTCTCCCTCCGGGAGACAACATTTGTCTCCCCCCGGGAGACAACCTTTGGTCTCCCTCCGGGAGACAACCTTTGTCTCCCTCTAGGAGATAAAATGTCTCCCTCCGGGAGACAACATTTGTCTCCCTCCGGGAGACAACATTTGTCTACCTCCGGGAGACAACCTTTGTCTCCTCCCGGGAGACAACCTTTGTCTCCCTCCGGGAGACAACATTTGTCTCCCTCCGGGAGACAACCTTTGTCTCCCTCCGGGAGACAACATTTGTCTTCCTCCGGGAGACAACCTTTGTCTCCATCCGGGATACAACATTTGTCTCCCTCCGGGAGACAACATTTGTCTCCCTCCGGGAGACAACCTTTGTCTCCCTCTATGAGACAAACTGTCTCCCTCCGGGAGACAACCTTTATCTCCCTCCGGGATACAACATTTGTCTCCCTCCGGGAGACAACCTTTGTCTCCCTCCGGGAGACAACATTTGTCTCCCTCCGGGAGACAACATTTGTCTCCCTCCGGGAGACAACCTTTGTCTCCCTCTATGAGACAAACTGTCTCCCTCCGGGAGACAAAATTTGTCTCCCCCCGGGAGACATTATTTGTCTCTCTCCGGGAGACAACATTTGTCTCCCTCCAGGAGACAACCTTTGTCTCCCTCCGGGAGACAACATTTGTCTCCCTCCGGGAGACAACCTTTGTCTCCCTCTATGAGACAAACTGTCTCCCTCCGGGAGACAACCTTTGTCTCCCTCCGGGAGACAACATTTGTCTCCCTCCGGGAGACAACCTTTATCTCCCTCCGGGAGACAACCTTTGTCTCCCTCCGGGAGACAACATTTGTCTCCCTCCGGGAGACAACCTTTGTCTCCCTCCGGGAGACAACATTTGTCTCCCTCCGGGAGACAACATTTGTCTCCCCCCGGGAGACAACCTTTTGTCTCCCTCCGGGAGACAACCTTTGTCTCCCTCTAGGAGATAAAATGTCTCCCTCCGGGAGACAACATTTGTCTCCCTCCGGGAGACAACATTTGTCTCCCTACGGGAGACAACCTTTGTCTCCCTCTATGAGACAAACTGTCTCCCTCCTGGAGACAACCTTTGTCTCCATCCGGGATACAACATTTGTCTCCCTCCGGAAGACAACGTTTGTCTCCCTCCGGGAGACAACCTTTGTCTCCCTCTATGAGACAAACTGTCTCCCTCCGGGAGACAACCTTTGTCTCCCTCCGGGATACAACATTTGTCTCCCTCCGGGAGACAACCTTTGTCTCCCTCTATGAGACAAACTTTCTCCCTCCGGGAGACAACCTTTGTCTCCCTCCGGGATACAACATATTTCTCCCTCCGGGAGACAACCTTTGTCTCCCTCCGGGAGACAACATTTGTCTCCCTCCGGGAGACAACATTTGTCTCCCTCCGGGAGACAACCTTTGTCTCCCTCCGGGATACAACATATTTCTCCCTCCGGGAGACAAAATTTGTCTCCCCCCGGGAGACAACATTTGTCTCCCTCCGGGAGACAACATTTGTCTCCCTCCAGGAGACAACTTTTGTCTCCCTCCGGGAGACAACATTTGTCTCCCCCCGGGAGACAACCTTTGGTCTCCCTCCGGGAGACAACCTTTGTCTCCCTCTAGGAGATAAAATGTCTCCCTCCGGGAGACAACATTTGTCTCCCTCCGGGAGACAACATTTGTCTACCTCCGGGAGACAACCTTTGTCTCCTCCCGGGAGACAACCTTTGTCTCCCTCCGGGAGACAACATTTGTCTCCCTCCGGGAGACAACCTTTGTCTCCCTCCGGGAGACAACATTTGTCTTCCTCCGGGAGACAACCTTTGTCTCCATCCGGGATACAACATTTGTCTCCCTCCGGGAGACAACATTTGTCTCCCTCCGGGAGACAACCTTTGTCTCCCTCTATGAGACAAACTGTCTCCCTCCGGGAGACAACCTTTATCTCCCTCCGGGATACAACATTTGTCTCCCTCCGGGAGACAACCTTTGTCTCCCTCCGGGAGACAACATTTGTCTCCCTCCGGGAGACAACATTTGTCTCCCTCCGGGAGACAACCTTTGTCTCCCTCTATGAGACAAACTGTCTCCCTCCGGGAGACAAAATTTGTCTCCCCCCGGGAGACATTATTTGTCTCTCTCCGGGAGACAACATTTGTCTCCCTCCAGGAGACAACCTTTGTCTCCCTCCGGGAGACAACATTTGTCTCCCTCCGGGAGACAACCTTTGTCTCCCTCTATGAGACAAACTGTCTCCCTCCGGGAGACAACCTTTGTCTCCCTCCGGGAGACAACATTTGTCTCCCTCCGGGATACAACCTTTTTCTCCCTCTATGAGACAAACTGTCTCCCTCCGGGAGACAACCTTTGTCTCCCTCCGGGATACAACATTTGTCTCCCCCCGGGAGACAACCTTTTGTCTCCCTCCGGGAGACAACCTTTGTCTCCCTCTAGGAGATAAAATGTCTCCCTCCGGGAGACAACATTTGTCTCCCTCCGGGAGACAACATTTGTCTCCCTACGGGAGACAACCTTTGTCTCCCTCTATGAGACAAACTGTCTCCCTCCGGGAGACAACCTTTGTCTCCATCCGGGATACAACATTTGTCTCCCTCCGGGAGACAACATTTGTCTCCCTCCGGGAGACAACCTTTGTCTCCCTCTATGAGACAAACTGTCTCCCTCCGGGAGACAACCTTTGTCTCCCTCCGGGATACAACATTTGTCTCCCTCCGGGAGACAACCTTTGTCTCCCTCCGGGAGACAACGTTTGTTTCCCTACGGGAGACAACATTTGTCTCCCTCCGGGAGACAACCTTTGTCTCCCTCTATGAGACAAACTGTCTCCCTCCGGGAGACAACCTTTGTCTCCCTCCGGGATACAACATTTGTCTCCCTCCGGGAGACAACCTTTGTCTCCCTCCGGGAGACAACATTTGTCTCCCTCTATGAGACAAACTGTCTCCCTCCGGGAGACAAAATTTGTCTCCCCCCAGAAGACATTATTTGTCTCTCTCCGGGATACAACCTTTGTCTCCCTCTATGAGACAAACTGTCTCCCTCCGGGAGACAACCTTTGTCTCCCTCCGGGAGACAACCTTTGTCTCCCTCCGGGATACAACATTTGTCTCCCTCCGGGAGACAACCTTTGTCTCCCTCCGGGAGACAACATTTGTCTCCCCCCGGGAGACAACATTTGTCTCCCTCCGGGAGACAACCTTTATCTCCCTCCGGGAGACAACCTTTGTCTCCCTCCGGGAGACAACATTTGTCTCCCTCCGGGAGACAACCTTTGTCTCCCTCCGGGAGACAACATTTGTCTCCCTCCGGGAGACAACATTTGTCTCCCCCCGGGAGACAACCTTTTGTCTCCCTCCGGGAGACAACCTTTGTCTCCCTCTAGGAGATAAAATGTCTCCCTCCGGGAGACAACATTTGTCTCCCTCCGGGAGACAACATTTGTCTCCCTACGGGAGACAACCTTTGTCTCCCTCTATGAGACAAACTGTCTCCCTCCTGGAGACAACCTTTGTCTCCATCCGGGATACAACATTTGTCTCCCTCCGGGAGACAACGTTTGTCTCCCTCCGGGAGACAACCTTTGTCTCCCTCTATGAGACAAACTGTCTCCCTCCGGGAGACAACCTTTGTCTCCCTCCGGGATACAACATTTGTCTCCCTCCGGGACACAACCTTTGTCTCCCTCTATGAGACAAACTTTCTCCCTCCGGGAGACAACCTTTGTCTCCCTCCGGGATACAACATATTTTTCCCTCCGGGAGACAACCTTTGTCTCCCTCCGGGAGACAACATTTGTCTCCCTCCGGGAGACAACATTTGTCTCCCTCCGGGAGACAACCTTTGTCTCCCTCCGGGATATAACATATTTCTCCCTCCGGGAGACAAAATTTGTCTCCCCCCGGGAGACAACATTTGTCTCCCTCCGGGAGACAACATTTGTCTCCCTCCAGGAGACAACTTTTGTCTCCCTCCGGGAGACAACATTTGTCTCCCCCCGGGAGACAACCTTTGGTCTCCCTCCGGGAGACAACCTTTGTCTCCCTCTAGGAGATAAAATGTCTCCCTCCGGGAGACAACATTTGTCTCCCTCCGGGAGACAACATTTGTCTACCTCCGGGAGACAACCTTTGTCTCCTCCCGGGAGACAACCTTTGTCTCCCTCCGGGAGACAACATTTGTCTCCCTCCGGGAGACAACCTTTGTCTCCCTCCGGGAGACAACATTTGTCTTCCTCCGGGAGACAACCTTTGTCTCCCTCCGGGAGACAACATTTGTCTCCTTCCGGGAGACAACATTTGTCTCCCTCCGGGAGACAACATTTGTCTCCCTCCGGGAGACAACATTTGTCTCCCTCCGGGAGACAACATTTGTCTCCCTCCGGGAGACAACATTTGTCTCCTTCCGGGAGACAACATTTCTCTCCCTCCGGGAGACAACATTTGTCTCCCTCCGGGAGACAACATTTGTCTCCCTCCGGGAGACAACATTTGTCTTCCTCCGGGAGACAACCTTTGTCTCCCTCCGGGAGACAACATTTGTCTCCCTCCGGGAGACAACATTTGTCTCCCTCCGGGAGACAACCTTTGTCTCCCTCCGGGAGACAACCTTTGTCTCCCTCCGGGAGACAACATTTGTCTCCCTCCGGGAGACAACCTTTGTCTCCCTCCGGGAGACAATATTTGTCTCCCTCCGGGAGACAACATTTATCTCCCTCCGTGAGACAACATTTGTCTCCCTCCGGGAGACAACATTTGTCTCCCTCCGGGAGACAACCTTTGTCTCCCTCCGGGAGACAACATTTGTCTCCCTCCGGGAGACAACCTTTGTCTCCCTCCAGGAGACAACATTTGTCTCCCTCCGGGAGACAACCTTTGTCTCCCTCTATGAGACAACCTTTGTCTCCCTCCGGGAGACAACATTTGTCTCCCTCCGGAAGACAACATTTGTCTCCCTCTGGGAGACAACATTTGTCTCCCTCCGGGAGACAACCTTTGTCTCCCTCCGGGAGACAACCTTTGTTTCCCTCCAGGGGACAACATTTGTCTCCCTCCGGGAGACAACATTTGTCTCCCTCCGGGAGACAACATTTGTCTCCCTCCGGGAGACAACATTTGTCTCCCTCCGGGAGACAACATTTGTCTCCCTCCGGGAGACAACCTTTGTCTCCCTCCGGGAGACAACATTTGTCTCCCTCCGTGAGACAACATTTGTCTGCCTCTGGGAGAAAACTTTTGTCTCCCTTTATGAGACAAACTGTCTCCCTCCGGGAGACAACCTTTTGTCTCCCTCCGGGAGACAACCTTTGTCTCCCTCTAGGAGATAAAATGTCTCCCTCCGGGAGACAACATTTGTCTCCCTCCGGGAGACAACATTTGTCTCCCTCCGGGAGACAACCTTTGTCTCCCTCCGGGAGACAACATTTGTCTCCTTCCGGGAGACAACATTTGTCTCCCTCCGGGAGACAACATTTGTCTCCCTCCGGGAGACAACATTTGTCTCCCTCCGGGAGACAACATTTGTCTCCCTCCGGGAGACAACATTTGTCTCCTTCCGGGAGACAACATTTCTCTCCCTCCGGGAGACAACATTTGTCTCCCTCCGGGAGACAACATTTGTCTCCCTCCGGGAGACAACATTTGTCTTCCTCCGGGAGACAACCTTTGTCTCCCTCCGGGAGACAACATTTGTCTCCCTCCGGGAGACAACATTTGTCTCCCTCCGGGAGACAACCTTTGTCTCCCTCCGGGAGACAACCTTTGTCTCCCTCCGGGAGACAACATTTGTCTCCCTCCGGGAGACAACCTTTGTCTCCCTCCGGGAGACAATATTTGTCTCCCTCCGGGAGACAACATTTATCTCCCTCCGTGAGACAACATTTGTCTCCCTCCGGGAGACAACATTTGTCTCCCTCCGGGAGACAACCTTTGTCTCCCTCCGGGAGACAACATTTGTCTCCCTCCGGGAGACAACCTTTGTCTCCCTCCAGGAGACAACATTTGTCTCCCTCCGGGAGACAACCTTTGTCTCCCTCTATGAGACAACCTTTGTCTCCCTCCGGGAGACAACATTTGTCTCCCTCCGGAAGACAACATTTGTCTCCCTCTGGGAGACAACATTTGTCTCCCTCCGGGAGACAACCTTTGTCTCCCTCCGGGAGACAACCTTTGTTTCCCTCCAGGGGACAACATTTGTCTCCCTCCGGGAGACAACATTTGTCTCCCTCCGGGAGACAACATTTGTCTCCCTCCGGGAGACAACATTTGTCTCCCTCCGGGAGACAACATTTGTCTCCCTCCGGGAGACAACCTTTGTCTCCCTCCGGGAGACAACATTTGTCTCCCTCCGTGAGACAACATTTGTCTGCCTCTGGGAGAAAACTTTTGTCTCCCTTTATGAGACAAACTGTCTCCCTCCGGGAGACAACCTTTTGTCTCCCTCCGGGAGACAACCTTTGTCTCCCTCTAGGAGATAAAATGTCTCCCTCCGGGAGACAACATTTGTCTCCCTCCGGGAGACAACATTTGTCTCCCTCCGGGAGACAACCTTTGTCTCCCTCCGGGAGACAACAGTTGTCTCCCTCCGGGAGACAACATTTGTCTCCCTCTGGGAGACAACTTTTGTCTCCCTTTATGAGACAAACTGTCTCCCTCCGGGAGACAACCTTTTGTCTCCCTCCGGGAGACAACCTTTGTCTCCCTCTAGGAGATAAAATGTCTCCCTCCGGGAGACATCATTTATCTCCCTCCGGGAGACAACATTTGTCTACCTCCGGGAGACAACCTTTGTCTCCTCCCGGTAGACCACCTTTGTCTCCCTCCGGGAGACAACATTTGTCTTCATCCGGGAGACAACCTTTGTCTCCCTCCGGGAGACAACATTTGTCTCCCTCCGGGAGACAACATTTGTCTCCCTCCGGGAGACAACGTTTGTTTCCTTTCGGGAGACGACCTTTGTCTCCCTCCGGGAGACAACCTTTGTCTCCCTCCGGGAGACAACCTTTGTCTCCCTCCGGGAGACAACATTTGTCTCCCTCCGGGAGACAACCTTTGTCTCCCTCTATGAGACAACCTTTGTCTCCCTCCGGGAGACAACATTTGTCTCCCTCCGGAAGACAACATTTGTCTCCCTCCGGGAGACAACATTTGTCTCCCTCCTGGAGACAACCTTTGTCTCCCTCCGGGATACAACATTTGTCTCCCTCCGGGAGACAACCTTTGTCTCCCTCCGGGAGACAACATTTGTCTCCCTCCGGGAGACAACATTTGTCTCCCTCCGGGAGACAACCTTTGTCTCCCTCTATGAGACAAACTGTCTCCCTCCGGGAGACAACCTTTGGCTCCCTCCGGGAGACAACATTTGTCTCCCTCCGGGAGACAACATTTGTCTCCCTCCGGGAGACAACATTTGTCTCCCTCCGGGAGACAACCTTTGTCTCCCTCCGGGAGACAACATTTGTCTCCCTCCGGGAGACAACCTTTGTCTCCCTCAGGGAGACAACATTTGTCTTCCTCCGGGAGACAACCTTTGTCTCATACTATGAGACAACCTTTGTCTCCCTCCGGGAGACAACATTTGTCTCCCTCCGGAAGACAACATTTGTCTCCCTCCGGGAGACAACCTTTGTCTCCCTCCGGGAGACATCCTTTGTCTCCCTCCGGGGGACAACATTTGTCTCCCCCCGGGAGACAACATTTGTCTCCCTCCGGGAGACAACATTTGTCTCCCTCCTGGAGACAACATTTGTCTCCCTCCGGGAGACAACCTTTGTCTCCCTCTATGAGACAAACTGTCTCCCTCCGGGAGACAACCTTTGGCTCCCTCCGGGAGACAACATTTGTCTCCCTCCGGGAGACAACATTTGTCTCCCTCCGGGAGACAACCTTTGTCTCCCTCCGGGAGACAACATTTGTCTCCCTCCGGGAGACAACCTTTGGTCTCCCTCCGGGAGACAACCTTTGTCTCCCTCTAGGAGATAAAATGTCTCCCTCCGGGAGACAACATTTGTCTCCCTCCGGGAGACAACATTTGTCTCCCTCCGGGAGACAACATTTGTCTACCTCCGGGAGACAACCTTTGTCTCCTCCCGGGAGACAACCTTTGTCTCCCTCCGGGAGACAACATTTGTCTCCCTCCGGGAGACAACCTTTGTCTCCCTCCGGGAGACAACATTTGTCTTCCTCCGGGAGACAACCTTTGTCTCCCTCCGGGAGACAACATTTGTCTCCTTCCGGGAGACAACATTTGTCTCCCTCCGGGAGACAACATTTGTCTCCCTCCGGGAGACAACATTTGTCTCCCTCCGGGAGACAACATTTGTCTCCCTCCGGGAGACAACATTTGTCTCCTTCCGGGAGACAACATTTGTCTCCCTCCGGGAGACAACATTTGTCTCCCTCCGGGAGACAACATTTGTCTCCCTCCGGGAGACAACATTTGTCTCCCTCCGGGAGACAACATTTGTCTTCCTCCGGGAGACAACCTTTGTCTCCCTCCGGGAGACAACATTTGTCTCCCTCCGGGAGACAACATTTGTCTCCCTCCGGGAGACAACCTTTGTCTCCCTCCGGGAGACAACCTTTGTCTCCCTCCGGGAGACAACATTTGTCTCCCTCCGGGAGACAACCTTTGTCTCCCTCCGGGAGACAATATTTGTCTCCCTCCGGGAGACAACATTTATCTCCCTCCGTGAGACAACATTTGTCTCCCTCCGGGAGACAACATTTGTCTCCCTCCGGGAGACAACCTTTGTCTCCCTCCGGGAGACAACATTTGTCTCCCTCCGGGAGACAACCTTTGTCTCCCTCCAGGAGACAACATTTGTCTCCCTCCGGGAGACAACCTTTGTCTCCCTCTATGAGACAACCTTTGTCTCCCTCCGGGAGACAACATTTGTCTCCCTCCGGAAGACAACATTTGTCTCCCTCTGGGAGACAACATTTGTCTCCCTCCGGGAGACAACCTTTGTCTCCCTCCGGGAGACAACCTTTGTTTCCCTCCAGGGGACAACATTTGTCTCCCTCCGGGAGACAACATTTGTCTCCCTCCGGGAGACAACATTTGTCTCCCTCCGGGAGACAACATTTGTCTCCCTCCGGGAGACAACATTTGTCTGCCTCTGGGAGAAAACTTTTGTCTCCCTTTATGAGACAAACTGTCTCCCTCCGGGAGACAACCTTTTGTCTCCCTCCGGGAGACAACCTTTGTCTCCCTCTAGGAGATAAAATGTCTCCCTCCGGGAGACATCATTTATCTCCCTCCGGGAGACAACATTTGTCTACCTCCGGGAGACAACCTTTGTCTCCTCCCGGTAGACCACCTTTGTCTCCCTCCGGGAGACAACATTTGTCTTCATCCGGGAGACAACCTTTGTCTCCCTCCGGGAGACAACATTTGTCTCCCTCCGGGAGACAACATTTGTCTCCCTCCGGGAGACAACGTTTGTTTCCTTTCGGGAGACGACCTTTGTCTCCCTCCGGGAGACAACCTTTGTCTCCCTCCGGGAGACAACCTTTGTCTCCCTCCGGGAGACAACATTTGTCTCCCTCCGGGAGACAACCTTTGTCTCCCTCCGGGAGACAACATTTGTCTCCCTCCGGGAGACAACATTTGTCTCCCTCCGGGAGACAACCTTTGTCTCCCTCCGGGAGACAACATTTGTCTCCCTCCGGGAGACAACCTTTGTCTCCCTCAGGGAGACAACATTTGTCTTCCTCCGGGAGACAACCTTTGTCTCATACTATGAGACAACCTTTGTCTCCCTCCGGGAGACAACATTTGTCTCCCTCCGGAAGACAACATTTGTCTCCCTCCGGGAGACAACCTTTGTCTCCCTCCGGGAGACATCCTTTGTCTCCCTCCGGGGGACAACATTTGTCTCCCCCCGGGAGACAACATTTGTCTCCCTCCGGGAGACAACATTTGTCTCCCTCCTGGAGACAACATTTGTCTCCCTCCGGGAGACAACCTTTGTCTCCCTCTATGAGACAAACTGTCTCCCTCCGGGAGACAACCTTTGGCTCCCTCCGGGAGACAACATTTGTCTCCCTCCGGGAGACAACATTTGTCTCCCTCCGGGAGACAACCTTTGTCTCCCTCCGGGAGACAACATTTGTCTCCCTCCGGGAGACAACCTTTGGTCTCCCTCCGGGAGACAACCTTTGTCTCCCTCTAGGAGATAAAATGTCTCCCTCCGGGAGACAACATTTGTCTCCCTCCGGGAGACAACATTTGTCTCCCTCCGGGAGACAACATTTGTCTACCTCCGGGAGACAACCTTTGTCTCCTCCCGGGAGACAACCTTTGTCTCCCTCCGGGAGACAACATTTGTCTCCCTCCGGGAGACAACCTTTGTCTCCCTCCGGGAGACAACATTTGTCTTCCTCCGGGAGACAACCTTTGTCTCCCTCCGGGAGACAACATTTGTCTCCTTCCGGGAGACAACATTTGTCTCCCTCCGGGAGACAACATTTGTCTCCCTCCGGGAGACAACATTTGTCTCCCTCCGGGAGACAACATTTGTCTCCCTCCGGGAGACAACATTTGTCTCCTTCCGGGAGACAACATTTGTCTCCCTCCGGGAGACAACATTTGTCTCCCTCCGGGAGACAACATTTGTCTCCCTCCGGGAGACAACATTTGTCTCCCTCCGGGAGACAACATTTGTCTTCCTCCGGGAGACAACCTTTGTCTCCCTCCGGGAGACAACATTTGTCTCCCTCCGGGAGACAACATTTGTCTCCCTCCGGGAGACAACCTTTGTCTCCCTCCGGGAGACAACCTTTGTCTCCCTCCGGGAGACAACATTTGTCTCCCTCCGGGAGACAACCTTTGTCTCCCTCCGGGAGACAATATTTGTCTCCCTCCGGGAGACAACATTTATCTCCCTCCGTGAGACAACATTTGTCTCCCTCCGGGAGACAACATTTGTCTCCCTCCGGGAGACAACCTTTGTCTCCCTCCGGGAGACAACATTTGTCTCCCTCCGGGAGACAACCTTTGTCTCCCTCCAGGAGACAACATTTGTCTCCCTCCGGGAGACAACCTTTGTCTCCCTCTATGAGACAACCTTTGTCTCCCTCCGGGAGACAACATTTGTCTCCCTCCGGAAGACAACATTTGTCTCCCTCCGGGAGACAACATTTGTCTCCCTCCTGGAGACAACCTTTGTCTCCCTCCGGGATACAAAATTTGTCTCCCTCCGGGAGACAACCTTTGTCTCCCTCCGGGAGACAACATTTGTCTCCCTCCGGGAGACAACATTTGTCTCCCTCCGGGAGACAACCTTTGTCTCCCTCTATGAGACAAACTGTCTCCCTCCGGGAGACAACCTTTGGCTCCCTCCGGGAGACAACATTTGTCTCCCTCCGGGAGACAACATTTGTCTCCCTCCGGGAGACAACCTTTGTCTCCCTCCGGGAGACAACATTTGTCTCCCTCCGGGAGACAACCTTTGTCTCCCTCAGGGAGACAACATTTGTCTTCCTCCGGGAGACAACATTTGTCTCATACTATGAGACAACCTTTGTCTCCCTCCGGGAGACAACATTTGTCTCCCTCCGGAAGACAACATTTGTCTCCCTCCGGGAGACAACCTTTGTCTCCCTCCGGGAGACATCCTTTGTCTCCCTCCGGGGGACAACATTTGTCTCCCCCCGGGAGACAACATTTGTCTCCCTCCGGGAGACAACATTTGTCTCCCTCCTGGAGACAACATTTGTCTCCCTCCGGGAGACAACCTTTGTCTCCCTCCGGGAGACAACATTTGTCTCCCTCCGGGAGACAACCTTTGTCTCCCTCCGGGAGACAACATTTGTCTCCCCCCGGGAGACAACATTTGTCTCTCTCTGGGAGACAACTTTTGTCTCCCTCTATGAGACAAACTGTCTCCCTCCGGGAGACAACCTTTTGTCTCCCTCCGGGAGACAACCTTTGTCTCCCTCTAGGAGATAAAATGTCTCCCTCCGGGAGACAACATTTGTCTCCCTCCGGGAGACAACATTTGTCTACCTCCGGGAGACAACCTTTGTCTCCTCCCGGGAGACCACCTTTGTCTCCCTCCGGGAGACAACATTTGTCTCCCTCCGGGAGACAACCTTTGTCTCCCTCCGGGAGACAACATTTGTCTTCATCCGGGAGAAAACCTTTGTCTCCCTCCGGGAGACAACATTTGTCTCCCTCCGGGAGACAACAATTGTCTCCCTCCGGGAGACAACCTTTGTCTCCCTCGGGGAGACAAACTTTGTCTCCCTCCGGGAGACAACATTTGTCTCCCTCCGGGAGACAACCTTTGTCTCCCTCTATGAGACAAACTGTCTCCCTCCGGGAGACAACCTTTGTCTCCCTCTATGAGACAACCTTTGTCTCCCTCCGGGAGACAACATTTGTCTCCCTCCGGAAGACAACATTTGTCTCCCTCCGGGAGACAACATTTGTCTCCCTCCGGAAGACAACATTTGTCTCCCTCCGGGAGACAACATTTGTCTCCCTCTGGGAGACAACCTTTGTCTCCCTCCGGGAGACAACCTTTGTCTCCCTCTAGGAGATAAAATGTCTCCATCCGGGAGACAACATTTGTCTCCCTCCGGGAGACAACATTTGTCTCCCTCCTGGAGACAACATTTGTCTCCCTCCGGGAGACAACATTTGTCTACCTCCGGGAGACAACATTTGTCTCCCTCCGGGAGACAACCTTTGTCTCCCTCCGGGAGACAACCTTTGTCTCCCTCCGGGAGACAACCTTTGTCTCCCTCAGGGAGACAACCTTTGTCTCCCTCTATGAGACAAACTGTCTCCCTCCGGGAGACAACCTTTGTCTCCCTCCGGAAGACAACATTTGTCTCCCTACGGGAGACAACATTTGTCTCCCTCCGGGAGACAAACTTTGTCTCCCTCTATGAGACAAGCTGTCTCCCTCCGGGAGACAACCTTTGTCTCCCTCCGGGAGACAACATTTGTCTCCCTCCGGGAGACAACATTTCTCTCCCTCCGTGAGACAACATTTGTCTCCCTCCGGGAGACAACATTTGTCTCCCTCCGGGAGACAACCTTTGTCTCCCTCCGGGAGACAACATTTGTCTCCCTCCGGGAGACAACAATTGTCTCCCTCCGGGAGACAACCTTTGTCTCCCTCCGGGAGACAAACTTTGTCTCCCTCCGGGAGACAACATTTGTCTCCCTCCGGGAGACAACCTTTGTCTCCCTCTATGAGACAAACTGTCTCCCTCCGGGAGACAACCTTTGTCTCCCTCTATGAGACAACCTTTGTCTCCCTCCGGGAGACAACATTTGTCTCCCTCCGGAAGACAACATTTGTCTCCCTCCGGGAGACAACATTTGTCTCCCTCCGGGAGACAACCTTTGTCTCCCTCCGGGATACAACATTTGTCTCCCTCCGGGAGACAACCTTTGTCTCCATCCGGGAGACAACCTTTGTCTCCCTCTATGAGACAAACTGTCTCCCTCCGGAAGACAACATTTGTCTCCCTCCGGGAGACAACATTTGTCTCCCTCCGGGAGACAACCTTTGTCTCCCTCCGGGATACAACATTTGTCTCCCTCCGGGAGACAACCTTTGTCTCCATCCGGGAGACAACCTTTGTCTCCCTCTATGAGACAAACTGTCTCCCTCCGGGAGACAACCTTTGTCTCCCTCCGGGAGACAACATTTGTCTCCCTCTATGAGACAACCTTTGTCTCCCTCCGGGAGACAACATTTGTCTCCCTCCGGAAGACAACATTTGTCTCCCTCCGGGAGACAACATTTGTCTCCCTCTGGGAGACAACCTTTGTCTCCCTCCGGGAGACAACATTTGTCTCCCTCCGGAAGACAACATTTGTCTCCCTCCGGGAGACAACATTTGTCTCCCTCTGGGAGACAACCTTTGTCTCCCTCCGGGAGACAACCTTTGTCTCCCTCTAGGAGATAAAATGTCTCCATCCGGGAGACAACATTTGTCTCCCTCCGGGAGACAACATTTGTCTCCCTCCTGGAGACAACATTTGTCTCCCTCCGGGAGACAACATTTGTCTACCTCCGGGAGACAACATTTGTCTCCCTCCGGGAGACAACCTTTGTCTCCCTCCGGGAGACAACCTTTGTCTCCCTCCGGGAGACAACCTTTGTCTCCCTCAGGGAGACAACCTTTGTCTCCCTCTATGAGACAAACTGTCTCCCTCCGGGAGACAACCTTTGTCTCCCTCCGGAAGACAACATTTGTCTCCCTACGGGAGACAACATTTGTCTCCCTCCGGGAGACAAACTTTGTCTCCCTCTATGAGACAAGCTGTCTCCCTCCGGGAGACAACCTTTGTCTCCCTCCGGGAGACAACATTTGTCTCCCTCCGGGAGACAACATTTCTCTCCCTCCGTGAGACAACATTTGTCTCCCTCCGGGAGACAACATTTGTCTCCCTCCGGGAGACAACCTTTGTCTCCCTCCGGGAGACAACATTTGTCTCCCTCCGGGAGACAACAATTGTCTCCCTCCGGGAGACAACCTTTGTCTCCCTCCGGGAGACAAACTTTGTCTCCCTCCGGGAGACAACATTTGTCTCCCTCCGGGAGACAACCTTTGTCTCCCTCTATGAGACAAACTGTCTCCCTCCGGAAGACAACATTTGTCTCCCTCCGGGAGACAACATTTGTCTCCCTCCGGGAGACAACCTTTGTCTCCCTCCGGGATACAACATTTGTCTCCCTCCGGGAGACAACCTTTGTCTCCATCCGGGAGACAACCTTTGTCTCCCTCTATGAGACAAACTGTCTCCCTCCGGGAGACAACCTTTGTCTCCCTCCGGGAGACAACATTTGTCTCCCTCTATGAGACAACCTTTGTCTCCCTCCGGGAGACAACATTTGTCTCCCTCCGGAAGACAACATTTGTCTCCCTCCGGGAGACAACATTTGTCTCCCTCTGGGAGACAACCTTTGTCTCCCTCCGGGAGACAACCTTTGTCTCCCTCTAGGAGATAAAATGTCTCCATCCGGGAGACAACATTTGTCTCCCTCCGGGAGACAACATTTGTCTCCCTCCTGGAGACAACATTTGTCTCCCTCCGGGAGACAACATTTGTCTACCTCCGGGAGACAACCTTTGTCTCCTCCCGGGAGACCACCTTTGTCTCCCTCCGGGAGACAACCTTTGTCTCCCTCCGGGAGACAACCTTTGTCTCCCTCCGGGAGACAACATTTGTCTCCCTCCGGGAGACAACCTTTGTCTCCCTCCGGGAGACAACCTTTGTCTCCCTCCGGGAGACAACATTTGTCTCCCTCCGGGTGACAACCTTTGTCTCCCTCCGGGAGACAACATTTGTCTCCCTCCGGGAGACAACATTTGTCTCCCTCCGGGAGACAACACTTGTCTCCCTCCGGGAGACAACATTTGTCTCCCTCCGGGAGACAACCTTTGTCTCCCTCCGGGAGACAACCTTTGTCTCCCTCCGGGAGACAACATTTGTCTTCCTCCAGGAGACAACATTTGTCTCCCTCCGGGAGACAACATTTGTCTCCCTCCGGGAGACAACCTTTCTCTCCCTCCGGGAGACAACATTTGTCTCCCTCCGGGAGACAACATTTGTCTCCCTCAAGGAAACAACCTTTGTCTCCCTCCGGGAGACAACATTTGTCTCCCTCCGGGAGACAACATTTGTCTCCCTCCGGGAGACAACATTTGCCTCCCTTCGGGAGACAACATTTATCTCCCTCCGGGAGACAACCTTTGTCTCCCTCCGGGAGACAACATTTGTCTCCCTACTGGAGACAACATTTGTCTCCCTCCGGGAGACAACATTTGTCTCCCTCCGGGAGACAACATTTGACTCCCTCCGGGAGACAACCTTTGTCTCCCTCCGGGAGACAACCTTTGTCTCCCTCCGGGAGACAACATTTGTCTCCCTCCGGGAGACAACCTTTGTCTCCCTCCGGGAGACAACCTTTGTCTCCCTCCGGGAGACAACATTTGTCTCCCTCCGGGTGACAACCTTTGTCTCCCTCCGGGAGACAACATTTGTCTCCCTCCGGGAGACAACATTTGTCTCCCTCCGGGAGACAACACTTGTCTCCCTCCGGGAGACAACATTTGTCTCCCTCCGGGAGACAACCTTTGTCTCCCTCCGGGAGACAACCTTTGTCTCCCTCCGGGAGACAACATTTGTCTTCCTCCAGGAGACAACATTTGTCTCCCTCCGGGAGACAACATTTGTCTCCCTCCGGGAGACAACCTTTCTCTCCCTCCGGGAGACAACATTTGTCTCCCTCCGGGAGACAACATTTGTCTCCCTCAAGGAAACAACCTTTGTCTCCCTCCGGGAGACAACATTTGTCTCCCTCCGGGAGACAACATTTGTCTCCCTCCGGGAGACAACATTTGCCTCCCTTCGGGAGACAACATTTATCTCCCTCCGGGAGACAACCTTTGTCTCCCTCCGGGAGACAACATTTGTCTCCCTACTGGAGACAACATTTGTCTCCCTCCGGGAGACAACATTTGTCTCCCTCCGGGAGACAACATTTGACTCCCTCCGGGAGACAACCTTTGTCTCCCTCCGGGAGACAACATTTGTCTCCCTCCGGGAGACAACATTTGACTCCCTCCGGGAGACAACCTTTGTCTCCCTCCGGGAGACAACATTTGTCTCCCTCCGAAAGACAACCTTTGTCTCCCTCCGGGAGACAACCTTTGTCTCCCTCCGGGAGAGAACATTTGTCGCCCTCCGGGAGACAACATTTGTCTCCCTCCGGGAGACAACATTTGTCTCCCTCCCGGAGACAACCTTTCTCTCCCTCCGCGAGACAACATTTGTCTCCCTCCGGGAGACAACCTTTGTCTCCCTCCGGGAGACAACATTTGTCTCCCTCAAGGAAACAACCTTTGTCTCCCTCCGGGAGGCAACATTTGTCTCCCTCCGGGAGACAACCTTTGTCTCCCTCCGGGAGACAACATTTGTCTCTCTCCGGGAGACAACATTTGTCTCCTTCCGGGAGACAACCTTTGTCTCCCTCCGGGAGACAACCTTTGTCTCCCTCCGGGAGACAACATTTGTCTCCTTCCGGGAGACAACCTTTGTCTCCCTCCGGGAGACAACATTTGTCTCCCTCCGGGAGACAACCTTTGTCTCCCTCCGGGAGACAACATTTGTCTCCCTCCGGGAGACAACCTTTGTCTCCCTCCGGGAGACAACCTTTCTCTCCCTCCGGGAGACAACCTTTGTCTCCCTCCGGGAGACAACATTTGTCTCCCTCAAGGAAACAACATTTGTCTCCCTCAAGGAAACAACCTTTGTCTCCCTCCGGGAGACAACATTTGTCTCCTTCCGGGAGACAACCTTTGTCTCCCTCCGGGAGACAACCTTTGTCTCCCTCCGGGAGACAACATTTGTCTCCCTCCGGGAGACAACCTTTGTCTCCCTCCGGGAGACAACAATTGTCGCCCTCCGGGAGACAACATTTGTCTCCCTCCCGGAGACAACCTTTCTCTCCCTCCGGGAGACAACATTTGTCTCCCTCCGGGAGACAACCTTTGTCTCCCTCCGGGAGACAACATTTGTCTCCCTCAAGGAAACAACCTTTGTCTCCCTCCGGGAGACAACTTTTGTCTCCCTCCGGGAGACAACATTTGTCTCCCTCCGGGAGACAACATTTGTCTCCCTCCGGGAGACAACCTTTGTCTCCCTCCGGGAGACAACATTTGTCTCCCTCCGGGAGACAACCTTTGTCTCCCTCCGGGAGACAACATTTGTCTCCCTCCGGGAGACAACCTTTGTCTCCCTCCGGGAGACAACATTTGTCTCCCTCAAGGAAACAACCTTTGTCTCCCTCCGGGAGACAACCTTTGTCTCCCTCCGGGAGACAACATTTGTCTCCCTCCGGGAGACAACATTTGTCTCCCTCCGGGAGACATCATTTGTCTCCCTCCGGAAGACAACATTTGTCTCCCTCCGGGAGACAACATTTGTCTCCCTCTATGAGACAAACTGTCTCCCTCCAGGAGACAACCTTTGTCTCCCTCCGGGAGACAACATTTGTCTCCCTCCGGGAGACAACCTTTGTCTCCCTCCGGGAGACAATATTTGTCTCCCTCTATGAGACAAACTGTCTCCCTCCGGGAGACAACCTTTGTCTCCCTCCGGGAGACAACATTTGTCTCCCTCCGGGAGACAACCTTTGTCTCCCTCCGGGAGACAACATTTGTCTCCCTCCGGGAGACAACCTTTGTCTCCCTCCGGGAGACAACCTTTCTCTCCCTCCGGGAGACAACATTTGTCTCCCTCCGGGAGACAACATTTGTCTCCCTCCGGGAGACAACCTTTGTCTCCCTCCGGGAGACAACATTTGTCTCCCTCCGGGAGACAACACTTGTCTCCCTCCGGGAGACAACCTTTGTCTCCCTCCGGGAGACAACATTTGTCTCCCTCAAGGAAACAACCTTTGTCTCCCTCCGGGAGACAACATTTGTCTCCTTCCGGGAGACAACCTTTGTCTCCCTCCGGGAGACAACCTTTGTCTCCCTCCGGGAGACAACATTTGTCTCCCTCCGGGAGACAACCTTTGTCTCCCTCCGGGAGACAACAATTGTCGCCCTCCGGGAGACAACATTTGTCTCCCTCCCGGAGACAACCTTTCTCTCCCTCCGGGAGACAACATTTGTCTCCCTCCGGGAGACAACCTTTGTCTCCCTCAGGGAGACAACATTTGTCTCCCTCAAGGAAACAACCTTTGTCTCCCTCCGGGAGACAACCTTTGTCTCCCTCCGGGAGACAACATTTGTCTCCCTCCGGGAGACAACATTTGTCTCCCTCCGGGAGACAACCTTTGTCTCCCTCAGGGAGACAACATTTGTCTCCCTCCGGGAGACAACCTTTGTCTCCCTCCGGGAGACAATATTTGTCTCCCTCTATGAGACAAACTGTCTCCCTCCGGGAGACAACCTTTGTCTCCCTCCGGGAGACAACATTTGTCTCCCTCCGGGAGACAACCTTTGTCTCCCTCCGGGAGACAACCTTTGTCTCCCTCCGGGAGACAACATTTGTCTCCCTCCGGGAGACAACCTTTCTCTCCCTCCGGGAGACAACATTTGTCTCCCTCCGGGAGACAACCTTTGTCTCCCTCCGGGAGACAACATTTGTCTCCCTCAAGGAAACAACCTTTGTCTCCCTCCGGGAGACAACATTTGTCTCCCTCCGGGAGACAACCTTTGTCTCCCTCCGGGAGACAACATTTGTCTCCCTCCGGGAGACAACACTTGTCTCCCTCCGGGAGACAACCTTTGTCTCCCTCCGGGAGACAACATTTGTCTCCCTCAAGGAAACAACCTTTGTCTCCCTCCGGGAGACAACATTTGTCTCCTTCCGGGAGACAACCTTTGTCTCCCTCCGGGAGACAACCTTTGTCTCCCTCCGGGAGACAACATTTGTCTCCCTCCGGGAGACAACCTTTGTCTCCCTCCGAGAGACAACAATTGTCGCCCTCCGGGAGACAACATTTGTCTCCCTCCCGGAGACAACCTTTCTCTCCCTCCGGGAGACAACATTTGTCTCCCTCCGGGAGACAACCTTTGTCTCCCTCCGGGAGACTATATTTGTCTCCCTCTATGAGACAAACTGTCTCCCTCCGGGAGACAACCTTTGTCTCCCTCCGGGAGACAACATTTGTCTCCCTCCGGGAGACAACCTTTGTCTCCCTCCGGGAGACAACCTTTGTCTCCCTCCGGGAGACAACATTTGTCTCCCTCCGGGAGACAACCTTTCTCTCCCTCCGGGAGACAACATTTGTCTCCCTCCGGGAGACAACATTTGTCTCCCTCCGGGAGACAACATTTGTCTCCCTCCGGGAGACAACATTTGTCTCCCTCCGGGAGACAACCTTTGTCTCCCTCTGGGAGACAACATTTGTCTCCCTCCGGGAGACAACATTTGTCTCCCTCCGGGAGGCAACATTTGTCTCCCTCTGGGAGACAACATTTGTCTTCCTCCGGGAGACAACATTTGTCTCCCTCCGGGAGACAACATTTGTCTCCCTCCGGGAGACAACCTTTCTCTTTCTCCGGGAGACAACATTTGTCTCCCTCCGGGAGACAACATTTGTCTCCCTCCGGGAGACAACCTTTGTCTCCCTCTGGGAGACAACATTTGTCTCCCTCCGGGAGACAACATTTGTCTCCCTCCGGGAGACAACATTTGTCTCCCTCTGGGAGACAACATTTGTCTTCCTCCGGGAGACAACATTTGTCTCCCTCCGGGAGACAACATTTGTCTCCCTCCGGGAGACAACCTTTCTCTCCCTCCGGGAGACAACATTTGTCTCCCTCCGGGAGACAACCTTTGTCTCCCTCCGGGAGACAACATTTGTCTCGCTCAAGGAAACAACCTTTGTCTCCCTCCGGGAGACAACATTTGTCTCCCTCAAGGAAACAACCTTTGTCTCCCTCCGGGAGACAACATTTGTCTCCCTCCGGGAGACAACCTTTGTCTCCCTCCGGGAGACAACATTTGTCTCCCTCCGGGAGACAACCTTTGTCTCCCTCCGGGAGACAACATTTGTCTCCCTCCGGGAGACAACCTTTGTCTCCCTCCGGGAGACAACATTTGTCTCCCTCCGGGAGACAACCTTTGTCTCCCCCCGGGAGACAACATTTGTCTCCCTCCGGGAGAAAACATTTGTCTCCCTCCGGGAGACAACATTTGTCTCCCTCCGGGAGACAACCTTTGTCTCCCTCCGGGAGAAAACATTTGTCTCCTTCCGGGAGACAACCTTTGTCTCCCTCCGGGAGACAACCTTTGTCTCCCTCCGGGAGACAACATTTGTCTCCCTCAAGGAAACAACCTTTGTCTCCGGAGGGAGACAACATTTGTCTCCCTCCGGGAGACAACATTTGTCTCCCTCCGGGAGACAACATTTGTCTCCCTCTGGGAGACAACATTTGCCTCCCTCCGGGAGACAACCTTTGTCTCCCTCCGGGAGACAACATTTGTCTCCCTCCGGGAGACAACATTTGTCTCCCTCCGGGAGACAACCTTTGTCTCCCTCTGGGAGACAACATTTGTCTCCCTCCGGGAGACAACATTTGTCTCCCTCCGGGAGACAACATTTGTCTCCCTCCGGGAGACAACATTTGTCTCCCTCTGGGAGACAACATTTGTCTTCCTCCGGGAGACAACATTTGTCTCCCTCCGGGAGACAACATTTGTCTCCCTCCGGGAGACAACCTTTCTCTCCCTCCGGGAGACAACATTTGTCTCCCTCCGGGAGACAACCTTTGTCTCCCTCCGGGAGACAACATTTGTCTCCCTCAAGGAAACAACCTTTGTCTCCCTCCGGGAGACAACATTTGTCTCCCTCCGGGAGACAACATTTGTCTCCCTCAAGGAAACAACCTTTGTCTCCCTCCGGGAGACAACATTTGTCTCCCTCCGGGAGACAACCTTTGTCTCCCTCCGGGAGACAACATTTGTCTCCCTTCGGGAGACAACCTTTGTCTCCCTCCGGGAGACAACATTTGTCTCCCTCCGGGAGACAACCTTTGTCTCCCTCCGGGAGACAACATTTGTCTCCCTCCGGGAGACAACATTTGTCTCCCTCCGGGAGACAACATTTGTCTCCCTCCGGGAGACAACCTTTGTCTCCCTCCGAGAGAAAACATTTGTCTCCTTCCGGGAGACAACCTTTGTCTCCCTCCGGGAGACAACCTTTGTCTCCCTCCGGGAGACAACATTTGTCTCCCTCAAGGAAACAACCTTTGTCTCCCGGAGGGAGACAACATTTGTCTCCCTCCGGGAGACAACATTTGTCTCCCTCCGGGAGACAACCTTTGTCTCCCTCCGGGAGACAACATTTGTCTCCCTCCGGGAGACAACATTTGTCTCCCTCCGGGAGACAACCTTTGTCTCCCTCTGGGAGACAACATTTGTCTCCCTCCGGGAGACAACATTTGTCTCCCTCCGGGAGACAACATTTGTCTCCCTCCGGGAGACAACCTTTGTCTCCCTCCGGGAGACAACATTTGTCTCCCTCCGGGAGACAACATTTGTCTCCCTCCGGGAGCCAACATTTGTCTCCCACCGGGACACAACATTTGTCTCCCTCCGGGAGACAACCTTTGCCTCCCTCCGGGAGACAACATTTGTCTCCCTCAAGGAAACAACCTTTGTCTCCCGGAAGGAGACAACATTTGTCTCACTCCGGGAGACAACATTTGTCTCCCTCCGGGAGACAACCTTTGTCTCCCTCCGGGAGACAACATTTGTCTCCCTCTGGGAGACAACATTTGTCTCCCTCCGGGAGACAACATTTGTCTCCCTCCGGGAGACAACATTTGTCTCCCTCCGGGAGACAACCTTTGTCTCCCTCCGGGAGACAACATTTGTCTCCCTCCGGGAGACAACCTTTGTCTCCCTCCGGGAGACAACATTTGTCTCCCTCCGGGAGACAACCTTTGTTTCCCTCCGGGAGACAACCTTTGTCTCCCTCCGGGAGACAACATTTGTCTCCCTCCGGGAGACAACATTTGTCTCCCTCCGGGAGACAACATTTGTCTCCCTCCGGGAGACAACCTTTGTCTCCCTCCGGGAGACAACATTTGTCTCCCTCCGGGAGACAACATTTGTCTCCCTCCGGGAGCCAACATTTGTCTCCCTCCGGGAGACAACATTTGTCTCCCTCCGGGAGACAACATTTGTCTCCCTCCGAGAGACAACATTTGTCTCCCTCCGGGAGACAACCTTTGTCTCCCTCCGGGAGACAACATTTTTCTCCCTCCGGGAGACAACCTTTGTCTCCCTCAAGGAGACAACCTTTGTCTCCCTCCGGGAGACAACATTTGTCTCCCTCCTGGAGACAACCTTTGTCTCCCTCCGGGAGACAACATTTGTCTCCCTCCGGGAGACAACATTTGTCTCCCTCCGGGAGACAACATTTGTCTCCCTCTATGAGACAAACTGTCTCCCTCCTGGAGACAACCTTTGTCTCCCTCCGGGAGACAACCTTTGTCTCCCTCCGGGAGACAACATTTGTCTCCCTCCGGGAGACAACATTTGTCTCCCTCCGGGAGACAACCTTTGTCTCCCTCCGGGAGACAACATTTGTCTCCCTCCGGGAGACAACATTTGTCTCCCTCCGGGAGCCAACATTTGTCTCCCTCCGGGAGACAACATTTGTCTCCCTCCGGGAGACAACATTTGTCTCCCTCCGAGAGACAACATTTGTCTCCCTCCGGGAGACAACCTTTGTCTCCCTCCGGGAGACAACATTTTTCTCCCTCCGGGAGACAACCTTTGTCTCCCTCAAGGAGACAACCTTTGTCTCCCTCCGGGAGACAACATTTGTCTCCCTCCTGGAGACAACCTTTGTCTCCCTCCGGGAGACAACATTTGTCTCCCTCCGGGAGACAACATTTGTCTCCCTCCGGGAGACAACATTTGTCTCCCTCTATGAGACAAACTGTCTCCCTCCGGGAGACAACATTTGTCTCCCTCTATGAGACAAACTGTCTCCCTCCGGGAGACAACATTTGTCTCCCTCTATGAGACAAACTGTCTCCCTCCTGGAGACAACCTTTGTCTCCCTCCGGGAGACAACCTTTGTCTCCCTCCGGGAGACAACATATGTCTCCCTCCGGGAGACAACCTTTGTCTCCCTCCGGGAGACAAACTTTGTCTCCCTCCGGGAGACAACATTTGTCTCCCTCCGGGAGACAAACTTTGTCTCCCTCCGGGAGACAACATTTGTCTCCCTCTTGGAGACAACCTTTGTCTCCCTCCGGGAGACAACGTTTGTCTCCCTCCGGGAGACAACCTTTGTCTCCCTCCGGGAGACAACATATGTCTCCCTCCGGGAGACAACATTTGTCTCCCTCTTGGAGACAACCTTTGTCTCCCTCCGGGAGACAACATTTGTCTCCCTCTTGGAGACAACCTTTGTCTCCCTCCGGGAGACAACCTTTGTCTCCCTCAGGGAGACAACATTTGTCTCCCTCCGGGAGACAACATTTGTCTCCCTCCGGGAGACAACATTTGTCTCCCTCCGGGAGACAACCTTTGTCTCCCTCCGGGAGACAACATTTGTCTCCCTCCGGGAGACAACCTTTGTCTCCCTCCGGGAGACAACATTTGTCTCCCTCCGGGAGACAACCTTTGTCTCCCTCCGGGAAACAACCTTTGTCTCCCTCCGGGAGACAACCTTTGTCTCCCTCCGGGAGACAACATTTGTCTCCCTCCTGGAGACAACCTTTGTCTCCCTCCGGGAGACAACATTTGTCTCCCTCCGGGAGACAACATTTGTCTCCCTCTATGAGACAAACTGTCTCCCTCCGGGAGACAACATTTGTCTCCCTCTATGAGACAAACTGTCTCCCTCCGGGAGACAACATTTGTCTCCCTCTATGAGACAAACTGTCTCCCTCCTGGAGACAACCTTTGTCTCCCTCCGGGAGACAACCTTTGTCTCCCTCCGGGAGACAACATATGTCTCCCTCCGGGAGACAACCTTTGTCTCCCTCCGGGAGACAAACTTTGTCTCCCTCCGGGAGACAACATTTGTCTCCCTCCGGGAGACAAACTTTGTCTCCCTCCGGGAGACAACATTTGTCTCCCTCTTGGAGACAACCTTTGTCTCCCTCCGGGAGACAACCTTTGTCTCCCTCCGGGAGACAACATTTGTCTCCCTCCGGGAGACAACCTTTGTCTCCCTCCGGGAGACAACATTTGTCTCCCTCCGGGAGACAACATTTGTCTCCCTCCGGCAGACAACCTTTGTCTCCCTCCGGGAGACAACCTTTGTCTCCCTCCGGGAGACAACATATGTCTCCCTCCGGGAGACAACCTTTGTCTCCCTCCGGGAGACAACATTTGTCTCCCTCCGGGAGACAATATATGTCTCCCTCCGGGAGACAACCTTTCTCTCCCTCCGGGAGACAACATTTGTCTCCCTCCGGGAGACAACCTTTGTCTCCTTCCGGGAGACAACATTTGTCTCCCTCTTGGAGACAACATTTGTCTCCCTCCGGGAGACAACATTTGTCTCCCTCCGGGAGACAACATTTGTCTCCCTCAAGGAGACAACCTTTGTCTCCCTCCGGGAGACAACATTTGTCTCCCTCCGGGAGACAACATTTGTCTCCCTCCGGGAGACAACATTTGTCTCCCTCCGGGAGACAATATATGTCTCCCTCCGGGAGACAACCTTTGTCTCCCTCCGGGAGACAACATTTGTCTCCCTCCGGGAGACAACATTTGTCTCCCTCCGGGAGACAACATTTGTCTCCCTCCGGGAGACAACATTTGTCTCCCTCCGGGAGACAACATTTGTCTCCCTCCGGGAGACAACCTTTCTCTCCCTCCGGGAGACAACATTTGTCTCCCTCCGGGAGACAACCTTTGTCTCCTTCCGGGAGACAACATTTGTCTCCCTCTTGGAGAAAACCTTTGTCTCCCTCCGGGAGACAACCTTTGTCTCCCTCCGGGAGACAACATTTGTCTCCCTCCGGGAGACAACATATGTCTCCCTCCGTTAGACAACATTTGTCTCCCTCCGGAAGACAACATTAGTCTCCCTCCGGGAGACAACATTTGTCTCCCTCAAGGAAACATCCTTTGTCTCCCTCCGGGAGACAACATTTGTCTCCCTCCGGGAGACAACATTTGTCTCCCTCCGGGAGACTACCTTTGTCTCCCTCCGGGAGACAGCATTTGTCTCCCTCCGGGAGACAACATTTGTCTCCCTCCGGGAGACAACATTTGTCTCCCTCCGGGAGACAACATTTGTCTCCCTCCGGGAGACAACCTTTGTCTCCCTCCGGGAGACAACATTTGTCTCCCTCCGGGAGACAACCTTTGTCTCCCTTTCATTTCATTTTTTTCATTTCCTTTTTCATTCCCTCCGGGAGACAACATTTGTCTCCCTCCGGGAAACAACCTTTGTCTCCCTCCGGGAGACAACATTTGTCTCCCTCCGGGAGACAACCTTTGTCTCCCTCCGGGAGACAACCTTCCTCTCCCTCCGGGAGACAACATTTTTCTCCCTCCGGGAGACAACCTTTGTCTCCCTCCGGGAGACAACCTTTGTCTCCCTCCGGGAGACAACATTTGTCTCCCTCCGGGAGACAACATTTGTCTCCCTCCGGGAGACAACATTTATCTCCCTCCGGGAGACAACCTTTGTCTCCTTCGGGGAGACAACATTTGTCTCCCTCCGGGAGACAACATTTGTCTCCCTACGGGAGACAACATTTGTCTCCCTCCGGGAGACAACATATGTCTCCCTCCGGGAGACAACATTTGTCTCCCTCCGGGAGACAACCTTTGTCTCCCTCTATGAGACAAACTGTCTCCCTCCGGGAGACAACCTTTGTCTCCCTCCGGGAGACAACATTTGTCTCCCTCCGGGCGACAACCTTTGTCTCCCTCCGGGAGACAACATTTGTCTCCCTCCGGGAGACAACATTTGTCTCCCTCCGGGAGACAACATTTGTCTCCCTCCGGGAGACAACCTTTCTCTCCCTCCGGGAGACAACATTTGTCTCCCTCCGGGAGACAACATTTGTCTCCCTCCGGGAGACAACCTTTGTCTCCCTCCGGGAGACAACATTTGTCTCCCTCCGGGAGACAACATTTGTCTCCCTCCGGGAGACAACATTTGTCTCCCTCTGGGAGACAACCTTTGTCTCCCTCCGGGAGACAACATTTGTCTCCCTCCGGGAGACAACATTTGTCTCCCTCCGGGAGACAACCTTTGTCTCCCTCCGGGAGACAACATTTGTCTCTCTCAAGGAAACAACCTTTGTCTCCCTCCGGGAGACAACATTTGTCTCCCTCCGGGAGACAACATATGTCTCCCTAAAGGGAAACAACCTTTGTCTCCCTCCGGGAGACAAACTTTGTCTCCCTCCGGGAGACAACATTTGTCTCCCTCTTGGAGACAACTTTTGTCTCCCTCCGGGAGACAACCTTTGTCTCCCTACGGGAGACAACATTTGTCTCCCTCCGGGAGACAACATATGTCTCCCTCCGGGAGACAACATTTGTCTCCCTCCGGGAGACAACCTTTGTCTCCCTCCGGGAGACAACATTTGTCTCCCTCTTGGAGACAACCTTTGTCTCCCTCCGGGAGACAACCTTTGTCTCCCTCCGGGAGACAACATTTGTCTCCCTCCGGGAGACAACATATGTCTCCCTCCGGGAGACAACATTTGTCTCCCTCCGGGAGACAACCTTTGTCTCCCTCCGGGAGACAACATTTGTCTCCCTCAAGGAAACAACCTTTGTCTCCCGGAGGGAGACAACATTTGTCTCCCTCCGGGAGACAACATTTGTCTCCCTCCGGGAGACAACCTTTGTCTCCCTCTTGGAGACAACCTTTGTCTCCCTCCGGGAGACAACCTTTGTCTCCCTCCGGGAGACAACATTTGTCTCCCTCCGGGAGACAACATATGTCTCCCTCCGGGAGACAACATTTGTCTCCCCCCGGGAGACAACCTTTGTCTCCCTCCGGGAGACAACATTTGTCTCCCTCAAGGAAACAACCTTTGTCTCCCGGAGGGAGACAACATTTGTCTCCCTCCGGGAGACAAAGGTTGTCTCCCTCCGGGAGACAATATATGTCTCCCTCCGGGAGACAACCTTTGTCTCCCTCCGGGAGACAAACTTTGTCTCCCTCCGGGAGACAACATTTGTCTCCCTCTTGGAGACAACATTTGTCTCCCTCCGGAGGGAGACAACATTTGTCTCGCGGAGGGAGACAACATTTGTCTCCCTCCGGGAGACAACATTTGTCTCCCTCCGGGAGACAACATTTTTCTCCCTCCGGGAGACAAACTTTGTCTCCCTCCGGGAGACAACATTTGTCTCCCTCCGGAGGGAGACAACATTTGTCTCCCGGAGGGAGACAACATTTGTCTCCCTCCGGGAGACAACATTTGTCTCCCTCCGGGAGACAACATTTTTCTCCCTCCGGGAGACAAACTTTGTCTCCCTCCGGGAGACAACCTTTGTCTCCCTCCGGGAGACAACATTTGTCTCCCTCAAGGAAACAACCTTTGTCTCCCTCCGGGATACAACATTTGTCTCCCTCCGGGAGACAACATTTGTCTCCCTCCGGGAGACAATATATGTCTCCCTCCGGGAGACAACATTTGTCTCCCTCCGGGAGACAAACTTTGTCTCCCTCCGGGAGACAACATTTGTCTCCCTCTTGGAGACAACCTTTGTCTCCCTCCGGGAGACAACTTTTGTCTCCCTCCGGGAGACAACATTTGTCTCCCTCCGGGAGACAACATTTGTCTCCCTCCGGGAGACAACATTTTTCTCCCTCCGGGAGACAAACTTTGTCTCCCTCCGGGAGACAATATATGTCTCCCTCTTGGAGACAACCTTTGTCTCCCTCCGGGAGACAACCTTTGTCTCCCTCCGGGAGACAACATTTGTCTCCCTCCGGGAGACAACATTTGTCTCCCTCCGGGAGACAACATTTGTCTCCCTCCGGGAGACAACATTTGTCTCCCTCCGGGAGACAACCTTTGTCTCCCCCCGAGAGACAACATTTGTCTCCCTCCGGGAGACAACCTTTGTCTCCCTCCGGGAGACAACCTTTGTCTCCCTCCGGGAGACAACCTTTGTCTCCCTCCGAGAGACAACATTTGTCTCCCTCCGGGAGACAACCTTTGTCTCCCTCCGGGAGACAACCTTTGTCTCCCTCCGGGAGACAACCTTTGTCTCCCTCCGGGAGACAACATTTGTCTCCCTCCGGGAGACAACCTTTGTCTCCCTCCGGGAGACAACCTTTGTCTCCCTCCGGGAGACAACATATGTCTCCCTCCGGGAGACAACCTTTGTCTCCCTCCGGAGACAAACTTTGTCTCCCTCCGGGAGACAACATTTGTCTCCCTCCGGGAGACAACATTTTTCTCCCTCCGGGAGACAAACTTTGTCTCCCTCCGGGAGACAATATATGTCTCCCTCTTGGAGACAACCTTTGTCTCCCTCCGGGAGACAACCTTTGTCTCCCTCCGGGAGACAACATTTGTCTCCCTCCGGGAGACAACATTTGTCTCCCTCCGGGAGACAACATTTGTCTCCCTCCGGGAGACAACATTTGTCTCCCTCCGGGAGACAACATTTGTCTCCCTCCGGGAGACAACCTTTGTCTCCCCCCGAGAGACAACATTTGTCTCCCTCCGGGAGACAACCTTTGTCTCCCTCCGGGAGACAACCTTTGTCTCCCTCCGAGAGACAACATTTGTCTCCCTCCGGGAGACAACATTTGTCTCCCTCCGGGAGACAACATTTGTCTCCCTCCGGGAGACAACATTTGTCTCCCTCCGGGAGACAACCTTTGTCTCCCCCCGAGAGACAACATTTGTCTCCCTCCGGGAGACAACCTTTGTCTCCCTCCGGGAGACAACCTTTGTCTCCCTCCGAGAGACAACATTTGTCTCCCTCTTGGAGACAACCTTTGTCTCCCTCCGGGAGACAACCTTTGTCTCCCTCCGGGAGACAACATTTGTCTCCCTCCGGGAGACAACATTTGTCTCCCTCCGGGAGACAACATTTGTCTCCCTCCGGGAGACAACCTTTGTCTCCCTCCGAGAGACAACATTTGTCTCCCTCCGGGAGACAACCTTTGTCTCCCTCCGGGAGACAACCTTTGTCTCCCTCCGGGAGACAACCTTTGTCTCCCTCCGGGAGACAACATTTGTCTCCCTCCGGGAGACAACCTTTGTCTCCCTCCGGGAGACAACCTTTGTCTCCCTCCGGGAGACAACCTTTGTCTCCCTCCGGGAGACAACCTTTGTCTCCCTCCGGGAGACAACATTTGTCTCCCTCCGGGAGACAACCTTTGTCTCCCCCCGAGAGACAACATTTGTCTCCCTCCGGGAGACAACCTTTGTCTCCCTCCGGGAGACAACCTTTGTCTCCCTCCGAGAGACAACATTTGTCTCCCTCCGGGAGACAACATTTGTCTCCCTCCGGGAGACAACATTTGTCTCCCTCCGGGAGACAACATTTGTCTCCCTCCGGGAGACAACCTTTGTCTCCCCCCGAGAGACAACATTTGTCTCCCTCCGGGAGACAACCTTTGTCTCCCTCCGGGAGACAACCTTTGTCTCCCTCCGAGAGACAACATTTGTCTCCCTCTTGGAGACAACCTTTGTCTCCCTCCGGGAGACAACCTTTGTCTCCCTCCGGGAGACAACATTTGTCTCCCTCCGGGAGACAACATTTGTCTCCCTCCGGGAGACAACATTTGTCTCCCTCCGGGAGACAACCTTTGTCTCCCTCCGAGAGACAACATTTGTCTCCCTCCGGGAGACAACCTTTGTCTCCCTCCGGGAGACAACCTTTGTCTCCCTCCGGGAGACAACCTTTGTCTCCCTCCGGGAGACAACATTTGTCTCCCTCCGGGAGACAACCTTTGTCTCCCTCCGGGAGACAACCTTTGTCTCCCTCCGGGAGACAACATATGTCTCCCTCCGGGAGACAACATTTGTCTCCCTCCGGGAGACAACATTTGTCTCCCTCTTGGAGACAACATTTGTCTCCCTCTATGAGACAAACTGTCTCCCTCCGGGAGACAACCTTTGTCTCCCTCCGGGAGACAAACTTTGTCTCCCTCCGGGAGACAACATTTGTCTCCCTCTTGGAGACAACCTTTGTCTCCCTCCGGGAGACAACCTTTGTCTCCCTCCGGGAGACAACATTTGTCTCCCTCCGGGAGACAACATTTGTCTCCCTCCGGGAGACAACATTTGTCTCCCCCCGGGAGACAACATTTGTCTCACTCCGGGAGACAACATTTGTCTCCCTCCGGGAGACAATATATGTCTCCCTCCGGGAGACAACCTTTGTCTCCCTCCGGGAGACAACATTTGTCTCCCTCCGGGAGACAACATTTGTCTCCCTCCGGGAGACAACATTGGTCTCCCTCTATGAGACAAACTGTCTCCCTCCGGGAGACAACATTTGTCTCCCTCCGGGAGACAACATTTGTCTCCCTCCGGGAGACAACCTTTCTCTCCCTCCGGGAGACAACATTTGTCTCCCTCCGGGAGACAACCTTTGTCTCCCTCCGGGAGACAACATTTGTCTCCCTCAAGGAAACAACCTTTGTCTCCCTCCGGGATACAACATTTGTCTCCCTCCGGGAGACAACATTTGTCTCCCTCCGGGAGACAATATATGTCTCCCTCCGGGAGACAACCTTTGTCTCCCTCCGGGAGACAACATTTGTCTCCCTCCGGGAGACAACAATCCCTCTATGAGACAAACTGTCTCCCTCCGGCAGACAACCTTTGTCTCCCTCCGGGAGAAAACCTTTGTCTCCCTCCGGGAGACAACCTTTGTCTCCCTCCGGGAGACAACATATGTCTCCCTCCGGGAGACAACCTTTGTCTCCCTCCGGGAGACAACATTTGTCTCCCTCCGGGAGACAACATTTGTCTCCCTCTATGAGACAAACTGTCTCCCTCCGGGAGACAACCTTTGTCTCCCTCCGGGAGACAAACTTTGTCTCCCTCCGGGAGACAACATTTGTCTCCCTCTTGGAGACAACCTTTGTCTCCCTCCGGGAGACAACCTTTGTCTCCCTCCGGGAGACAACATTTGTCTCCCTCCGGGAGACAACATTTGTCTCCCTCCGGGAGACAACATTTGTCTCCCCCCGGGAGACAACATTTGTCTCCCTCCGGGAGACAACCTTTCTCTCCCTCCGGGAGACAACATTTGTCTCCCTCCGGGAGACAACAATCCCTCTATGAGACAAACTGTCTCCCTCCGGCAGACAACCTTTGTCTCCCTCCGGGAGAAAACCTTTGTCTCCCTCCGGGAGACAACCTTTGTCTCCCTCCGGGAGACAACATATGTCTCCCTCCGGGAGACAACCTTTGTCTCCCTCCGGGAGACAACATTTGTCTCCCTCCGGGAGACAACATATGTCTCCCTCCGGGAAACAACATTTGTCTCCCTCCGGGAGACAACCTTTGTCTCCCTCCGGGAGACAACATTTGTCTCCCTCTTGGAGACAACCTTTGTCTCCCTCCGGGAGACAACCTTTGTCTCCCTCCGGGAGACAACATTTGTCTCCCTCCGGGAGACAACATATGTCTCCCTCCGTTAGACAACATTTGTCTCCCTCCGGAAGACAACATTTGTCTCCCTCCGGGAGACAACATTTGTCTCCCTCAAGGAAACATCCTTTGTCTCCCTCCGGGAGACAACTTTTGTCTCCCTCCGGGAGACAACATTTGTCTCCCTCCGGGAGACAACCTTTGTCTCCCTCCGGGAGACAACATTTGTCTCCCTCCGGGAGACAACATTTGTCTCCCTCCGGGAGACAACATTTGTCTCCCTCCGGGAGACAACATTTGTCTCCCTCCGGGAGAGAACCTTTGTCTCCCTTTCATTTCATTTTTTTCATTTCCTTTTTCATTCCCTCCGGGAGACAACATTTGTCTCCCTCCGGGAAACAACATTTGTCTCCCTCCGGGAGACAACCTTTGTCTCCCTCCGGGAGACAACATTTGTCTCCCTCCGGGAGACAACCTTTCTCTCCCTCCGGGAGACAACATTTTTCTCCCTCCGGGAGACAACCTTTGTCTCCCTCCGGGAGACAACATTTGTCTCCCTCCGGGAGACAACCTTTGTCTCCCTCCGGGAGACAACCTTTGTCTCCCTCTATGAGATAAACTGTCTCCCTCCGGGAGACAACATTTGTCTCCCTCCGGCTGACAACCTTTGTCTCCCTCCGGAAGACAACATTTGTCTCCCTCCGGGAGACAACATTTGTCTCCCTCAAGGAAACAACCTTTGTCTCCCTCCGGGAGACAACATTTGTCTCCCTCCGGGAGACAACCTTTGTCTCCCTAGGGAGACAACATTTGTCTCCCCAACATTTGTCTCCCGCCGGGAGACAACATTTATCTCCCTCCGGGAGACAACCTTTGTCTCCTTCCGGAAGACAACATTTGTCTCCCTCCGGGAGACAACATTTGTCTCCCTACGGGAGACAACATTTGTCTCCCTCCGGGAGACAACATATGTCTCCCTCCGGGAGACAACATTTGTCTCCCTCCGGGAGACAACCTTTGTCTCCCTCTATGAGACAAACTGTCTCCCTCCGGGAGACAACCTTTGTCTCCCTCTGGGAGACAACATTTGTCTCCCTCCGGGCGACAACCTTTGTCTCCCTCCGGGAGACAACATTTGTCTCCCTCCGGGAGACAACCTTTGTCTCCCTCCGGGAGACAACATTTGTCTCCCTCCGGGAGACAACATTTGTCTCCCTCCGGGAGACAACATTTGTCTCCCTCCGGGAGACAACCTTTCTCTCCCTCCGGGAGACAACATTTGTCTCCCTCCGGGAGACAACCTTTGTCTCCCTCCGGGAGACAACATTTGTCTCCCTCCGGGAGACAAACTTTGTCTCCCTCCGGGAGACAACATATGTCTCCCTCCGGCTGACAACCTTTGTCTCCCTCCGGAAGACAACATTTGTCTCCCTCCGAGAGACAACATTTGTCTCCCTCAAGGAAACAACCTTTGTCTCCCTCCGGGAGACAACATTTGTCTCCCTCCGGGAGACAACATTTGTCACCCTCCGGGAGACAACATTTGTCTCCCTCCGGGAGACAACATTTGTCTCCCTCCGGGACACAACATTTGTCTCCCTCCGGGAGACAACCTTTGTCTCCCTCCGGGAGACAACATTTGTCTCCCCAACATTTGTCTCCCTCCGGGAGACAACATTTATCTCCCTCCGGGAGACAACCTTTGTCTCCTTCCGGGAGACAACATTTGTCTCCCTCCGGGAGACAACATTTGTCTCCCTCCGGGAGACAACATATGTCTCCCTCCGGGAGACAACATTTGTCTCCCTCCGGCTGACAACCTTTGTCTCCCTCCGGAAGACAACATTTGTCTCCCTCCGGAGACAACATTTGTCTCCCTCAAGGAAACAACCTTTGTCTCCCTCCGGGAGACAACATTTGTCTCCCTCCGGGAGACAACATTTGTCTCCCTCCGGGAGACAACCTTTGTCTCCCTCCGGGAGACAACATTTGTCTCCCTCCGGGAGACAACCTTTCTCTCCCTCCGGGAGACAACATTTGTCTCCCTCCGGGAGACAACCTTTGTCTCCCTCCGGGAGACAACATTTGTCTCCCTCCGGGAGACAACCTTTGTCTCCCTCCGGGAGACAACATATGTCTCCCTCCGGGAGACAACCTTTGTCTCCCTCTATGAGATAAACTGTCTCCCTCCGGGAGACAACATTTGTCTCCCTCCGGCTGACAACCTTTGTCTCCCTCCGGAAGACAACATTTGTCTCCCTCCGGGAGACAACATTTGTCTCCCTCAAGGAAACAACCTTTGTCTCCCTCCGTGAGACAACATTTGTCTCCCTCCGGGAGACAACATATGTCTCCCTCCGGGAGACAACCTTTGTCTCCCTCCGGGAGACAACATATGTCTCCCTCCGGGAGACAACCTTTGTCTCCCTCCGGGAGACAAACTTTGTCTCCCTCCGGGAGACAACATTTGTCTCCCTCTTGGAGACAACCTTTGTCTCCCTCCGGGAGACAACCTTTGTCTCCCTCAAGGAGACAACCTTTGTCTCCCTCCGGGAGACAACATTTGTCTCCCTCCGGGAGACAACCTTTGTCTCCCTAGGGAGACAACATTTGTCTCCCCAACATTTGTCTCCCTCCGGGAGACAACATTTATCTCCCTCCGGGAGACAACCTTTGTCTCCTTCCGGGAGACAACCTTTGTCTCCCTCCGGGAGACAACATTTGTCTCCCTCCGGGTGACAACCTTTGTCTCCCTCCGGGAGACAACATTTGTCTCCCTCCGGGAGACAACCTTTGTCTCCCTCCGGGAGACAACATTTGTCTCCCTCCGGGAGACAACATTTGTCTCCCTCCGGGAGACAACATTTGTCTCCCTCCGGGAGACAACCTTTCTCTCCCTCCGGGAGACAACATTTGTCTCCCTCCGGGAGACAACCTTTGTCTCCCTCCGGGAGACAACATTTGTCTCCCTCCGGGAGACAACCTTTGTCTCCCTCCGGGAGACAACATATGCCTCCCTCCGGGAGACAACCTTTGTCTCCCTCTATGAGATAAACTGTCTCCCTCCGGGAGACAACATTTGTCTCCCTCCGGCTGACAACCTTTGTCTCCCTCCGGAAGACAACATTTGTCTCCCTCCGAGAGACAACATTTGTCTCCCTCAAGGAAACAACCTTTGTCTCCCTCCGGGAGACAACATTTGTCTCCCTCCGGGAGACAACATTTGTCTCCCTCCGGGAGACAACATTTGTCTCCCTCCGGGAGACAACATTTGTCTCCCTCCGGGACACAACATTTGTCTCCCTCCGGGAGACAACCTTTGTCTCCCTCCGGGAGACAACATTTGTCTCCCCAACATTTGTCTCCCTCCGGGAGACAACAATTATCTCCCTCCGGGAGACAACCTTTGTCTCCTTCCGGGAGACAACATTTGTCTCCCTCCGGGAGACAACATTTGTCTCCCTCCGGGAGACAACATATGTCTCCCTCCGGGAGACAACATTTGTCTCCTTCCGGCTGACAACCTTTGTCTCCCTCCGGAAGACAACATTTGTCTCCCTCCGGAGACAACATTTGTCTCCCTCAAGGAAACAACCTTTGTCTCCCTCCGGGAGACAACATTTGTCTCCCTCCGGGAGACAACATTTGTCTCCCTCCGGGAGACAACCTTTGTCTCCCTCCGGGAGACAACATTTGTCTCCCTCCGGGAGACAACCTTTCTCTCCCTCCGGGAGACAACATTTGTCTCCCTCCGGGAGACAACCTTTGTCTCCCTCCGGGAGACAACATTTGTCTCCCTCCGGGAGACAACCTTTGTCTCCCTCCGGGAGACAACATATGTCTCCCTCCGGGAGACAACCTTTGTCTCCCTGTATGAGATAAACTGTCTCCCTCCGGGAGACAACATTTGTCTCCCTCCGGCTGACAACCTTTGTCTCCCTCCGGAAGACAACATTTGTCTCCCTCCGGGAGACAACATTTGTCTCCCTCAAGGAAACAACCTTTGTCTCCCTCCGGGAGACAACATTTGTCTCCCTCCGGGAGACAACATATGTCTCCCTCCGGGAGACAACATTTGTCTCCCTCCGGCTGACAACCTTTGTCTCCCTCCGGAAGACAACATTTGTCTCCCTCCGGGAGACAACATTTGTCTCCCTCAAGGAGACAACCTTTGTCTCCCTCCGGGAGACAACATTTGTCTCCCTCCGGGAGACAACATTTGTCTCCCTCCGGGAGACAACATTTGTCTCCCTCCGGGAGACAACATTTGTCTCCCTCCGGGAGACAACCTTTGTCTCCCTAGGGAGACAACATTTGTCTCCCCAACATTTGTCTCCCTCCGGGAGACAACATTTATCTCCCTCCGGGAGAAAACCTTTGTCTCCTTCCGGGAGACAACATTTGTCTCCCTCCGGGAGACAACATTTGTCTCCCTACGGGAGACAACATTTGTCTCCCTCCGGGAGACAACATATGTCTCCCTCCGGGAGACAACATTTGTCTCCCTCCGGGAGACAACCTTTGTCTCCCTCTATGAGACAAACTGTCTCCCTCCGGGAGACAACCTTTGTCTCCCTCCGGGAGACATCATTTGTCTCCCTCCGGGCGACAACCTTTGTCTCCCTCCGGGAGACAACATTTGTCTCCCTCCAGGAGACAACCTTTGTCTCCCTCCGGGAGACAACATTTGTCTCCCTCCGGGAGACAACATTTGTCTCCCTCCGGGAGACAACATTTGTCTCCCTCCGGGAGACAACCTTTCTCTCCCTCCGGGAGACAACATTTGTCTCCCTCCGGGAGACAACCTTTGTCTCCCTCTATGAGATAAACTGTCTCCCTCCGGGAGACAACATTTGTCTCCCTCCGGCTGACAACCTTTGTCTCCCTCCGGAAGACAACATTTGTCTCCCTCCGGGAGACAACATTTGTCTCCCTCAAGGAGACAACCTTTGTCTCCCTCCGGGAGACAACATTTGTCTCCCTCCGGGAGACAACATTTGTCTCCCTCCGGGAGACAACATTTGTCTCCCTCCGGGAGACAACATTTGTCTCCCTCCGGGAGACAACCTTTGTCTCCCTAGGGAGACAACATTTGTCTCCCCAACATTTGTCTCCCTCCGGGAGACAACATTTATCTCCCTCCGGGAGAAAACCTTTGTCTCCTTCCGGGAGACAACATTTGTCTCCCTCCGGGAGACAACATTTGTCTCCCTACGGGAGACAACATTTGTCTCCCTCCGGGAGACAACATATGTCTCCCTCCGGGAGACAACATTTGTCTCCCTCCGGGAGACAACCTTTGTCTCCCTCTATGAGACAAACTGTCTCCCTCCGGGAGACAACCTTTGTCTCCCTCCGGGAGACATCATTTGTCTCCCTCCGGGCGACAACCTTTGTCTCCCTCCGGGAGACAACATTTGTCTCCCTCCGGGAGACAACCTTTGTCTCCCTCCGGGAGACAACATTTGTCTCCCTCCGGGAGACAACATTTGTCTCCCTCCGGGAGACAACCTTTGTCTCCCTCTATGAGATAAACTGTCTCCCTCCGGGAGACAACATTTGTCTCCCTCCGGCTGACAACCTTTGTCTCCCTCCGGAAGACAACATTTGTCTCCCTCCGGGAGACAACATTTGTCTCCCTCAAGGAAACAACCTTTGTCTCCCTCCGGGAGACAACATTTGTCTCCCTCCGGGAGACAACATTTGTCTCCCTCCCGGAGACAACATTTGTCTCCCTCCGGGACACAACATTTGTCTCCCTCCGGGAGACAACCTTTGTCTCCCTGCGGGAGACAACATTTGTCTCCCCAACATTTGTCTCCCTCCGGGAGACAACATTTATCTCCCTCCGGGAGACAACCTTTGTCTCCTTCCGGGAGACAACCTTTGTCTCCTTCCGGGAGACAACATTTGTCTCCCTCCGGGAGACAACATTTGTCTCTCTCCGGGAGACAACATATGTCTCCCTCCGGGAGACAACATATGTCTCCCTCCGGGAGACAACATTTGTCTCCCTCCGGGAGACAACCTTTGTCTCCCTCCGGGAGACAACCTTTGTCTCCCTCCGGGAGACAACATTTGTCTCCCTCCGGGAGACAACATTTGTCTCCCTCCGGGAGACAACATTTGTCTCCCTCCGGGAGACAACATTTGTCTCCCTCCGGGACACAACATTTGTCTCCCTCCGGGAGACAACCTTTGTCTCCCTCCGGGAGACAACATTTGTCTCCCCAACATTTGTCTCCCTCTGGGAGACAACATTTATCTCCCTCCGGGAGACAACCTTTGTCACCTTCCGGGAGACAACCTTTGTCTCCCTCCGGGAGACAACATTTGTCTCCCTCAGGGAGACAACCTTTGTCTCCCTCCGGGAGACAACATATGTCTCCCTCCGGGAGACAACATTTTTCTCCCTCCTGGAGACAACCTAAATCTCCCTCCGGGAGACAACCTATGTCTCCCTCCGGGAGACAACCTTTTTCTCCCTCCGGGAGACAACATATGTCTCCCTCCGGGAGACAACCTTTGTCTCCCTCCGGGAGACAACATTTGTCTCCCTCCGGAAGACAACCTTTGTCTCCCTCCGGGAGACAACATTGGTCTCCCTCCGGGAGACAAACTATGTCTCCCTCCGGGAGACAACATTTGTCTCCCTCCGGGAGACAACCTTTGTCTCCCTCCGGGAGACAACATTTGTCTCCCTCCGGGAGACAACATTTGTCTCCCTCCGGGAGACAACATTTGTCTCCCTCCGGGAGACAACATTTGTCTCCCTCCGGGACACAACATTTGTCTCCCTCCGGGAGACAACCTTTGTCTCCCTCCGGGAGACAACATTTGTCTCCCCAACATTTGTCTCCCTCTGGGAGACAACATTTATCTCCCTCCGGGAGACAACCTTTGTCACCTTCCGGGAGACAACCTTTGTCTCCCTCCGGGAGACAACATTTGTCTCCCTCCGGGAGACAACATTTGTCTCCCTCCGGGACACAACATTTGTCTCCCTTCGGGGAGACAACCTTTGTCTCCCTCCGGGAGACAACATTTGTCTCCCTCCGGGAGACAACATTTGTCTCCCTCCGGGAGACAACATTTGTCTCCCTCCGGGAGACAACATTTGTCTCCCTCCGGGACACAACATTTGTCTCCCTCCGGGAGACAACCTTTATCTCCCTCCGGGAGACAACATTTGTCTCCCCAACATTTGTCTCCCTCTGGGAGACAACATTTATCTCCCTCCGGGAGACAACCTTTGTCACCTTCCGGGAGACAACATTTGTCTCCCTCCGGGAGACAACCTAAATCTCCCTCCGGGAGACAACCTATGTCTCCCTCCGGGAGACAACCTTTGTCTCCCTCCGGGAGACAACATATGTCTCCCTCCGGGAGACAACCTTTGTCTCCCTCCGGGAGACAACATTTGTCTCCCTCCGGAAGACAACCTTTGTCTCCCTCCGGGAGACAACATTGGTCTCCCTCCGGGAGACAAACTATATCTCCCTCCGGGAGACAACATTTGTCTCCCTCCGGGAGACAACCTTTGTCTCCCTCCGGGAGACAACCTTTGTCTCCCTCCGGGAGACAACATTTGTCTCCCTCCGGGAGACAACATTTGTCTCCCTCCGGGAGACAACATTTGTCTCCCTCCGGGAGACAACCTTTGTCTCCCTCCGGGAGACAACATTTGTCTCCCTCCGGGAGACAACCTTTGTCTCCCTCCGGGAGACAACATTTGTCTCCCTCCGGGAGACAACATTTGTCTCCCTCCGGGAGACAACCTTTGTCTCCCTCTATGAGACAAACTCTCTCCCTCCGGGAGACAACCTTTGTCTCCCTCCGGGAGACAACATATGTCTCCCTCCGGGAGACAACATTTTTCTCCCTCCGGGAGACAACCTAAATCTCCCTCCGGGAGACAACCTATGTCTCCCTCCGGGAGACAACATTTGTCTCCCTCCGGGAAACAACAATTGTCTCCCTCCGGGAGACAACATTTGTCTCCCTCCGGGAGACAACATTTGTCTCCCTCCGGGAGACAACCTTTGTGTCCCTCTATGAGACAAACTGTCTCCCTCCGGGAGACAACCTTTGTCTCCCTCCGGGAGACAACATTTGTCTCCCTCCGGGAGACAACCTTTGTCTCCCTCCGGGAGACAACATTTGTCTCCCTCCATGAGACAACATTTGTCTCCCCAACATTTGTCTCCCTCCGGGAGACAACAATTATCTCCCTCCGGGAGACAACCTTTGTCTCCTTCCGGGAGACAACATTTGTCTCCCTCCGGGAGACAACATTTGTCTCCCTCCGGGAGACAACATATGTCTCCCTCCGGGAGACAACATTTGTCTCCTTCCGGCTGACAACCTTTGTCTCCCTCCGGAAGACAACATTTGTCTCCCTCCGGAGACAACATTTGTCTCCCTCAAGGAAACAACCTTTGTCTCCCTCCGGGAGACAACATTTGTCTCCCTCCGGGAGACAACATTTGTCTCCCTCCGGGAGACAACATTTGTCTCCCTCCGGGACACAACATTTGTCTCCCTCCGGGAGACAACCTTTATCTCCCTCCGGGAGACAACATTTGTCTCCCCAACATTTGTCTCCCTCTGGGAGACAACATTTATCTCCCTCCGGGAGACAACCTTTGTCACCTTCCGGGAGACAACATTTGTCTCCCTCCGGGAGACAACCTAAATCTCCCTCCGGGAGACAACCTATGTCTCCCTCCGGGAGACAACCTTTGTCTCCCTCCGGGAGACAACATATGTCTCCCTCCGGGAGACAACCTTTGTCTCCCTCCGGGAGACAACATTTGTCTCCCTCCGGAAGACAACCTTTGTCTCCCTCCGGGAGACAACATTGGTCTCCCTCCGGGAGACAAACTATATCTCCCTCCGGGAGACAACATTTGTCTCCCTCCGGGAGACAACCTTTGTCTCCCTCCGGGAGACAACCTTTGTCTCCCTCCGGGAGACAACATTTGTCTCCCTCCGGGAGACAACATTTGTCTCCCTCCGGGAGACAACATTTGTCTCCCTCCGGGAGACAACCTTTGTCTCCCTCCGGGAGACAACATTTGTCTCCCTCCGGGAGACAACCTTTGTCTCCCTCCGGGAGACAACATTTGTCTCCCTCCGGGAGACAACATTTGTCTCCCTCCGGGAGACAACCTTTGTCTCCCTCTATGAGACAAACTCTCTCCCTCCGGGAGACAACCTTTGTCTCCCTCCGGGAGACAACATATGTCTCCCTCCGGGAGACAACATTTTTCTCCCTCCGGGAGACAACCTAAATCTCCCTCCGGGAGACAACCTATGTCTCCCTCCGGGAGACAACATTTGTCTCCCTCCGGGAAACAACAATTGTCTCCCTCCGGGAGACAACATTTGTCTCCCTCCGGGAGACAACATTTGTCTCCCTCCGGGAGACAACCTTTGTGTCCCTCTATGAGACAAACTGTCTCCCTCCGGGAGACAACCTTTGTCTCCCTCCGGGAGACAACATTTGTCTCCCTCCGGGAGACAACCTTTGTCTCCCTCCGGGAGACAACATTTGTCTCCCTCCATGAGACAACATTTGTCTCCCCAACATTTGTCTCCCTCCGGGAGACAACAATTATCTCCCTCCGGGAGACAACCTTTGTCTCCTTCCGGGAGACAACATTTGTCTCCCTCCGGGAGACAACATTTGTCTCCCTCCGGGAGACAACATATGTCTCCCTCCGGGAGACAACATTTGTCTCCTTCCGGCTGACAACCTTTGTCTCCCTCCGGAAGACAACATTTGTCTCCCTCCGGAGACAACATTTGTCTCCCTCAAGGAAACAACCTTTGTCTCCCTCCGGGAGACAACATTTGTCTCCCTCCGGGAGACAACATTTGTCTCCCTCCGGGAGACAACCTTTGTCTCCCTCCGGGAGACAACATTTGTCTCCCTCCGGGAGACAACCTTTGTGTCCCTCTATGAGACAAACTGTCTCCCTCCGGGAGACAACCTTTGTCTCCCTCCGGGAGACAACATTTGTCTCCCTCCGGGAGACAACCTTTGTCTCCCTCCGGGAGACAACATTTGTCTCCCTCCATGAGACAACATTTGTCTCCCCAACATTTGTCTCCCTCCGGGAGACAACAATTATCTCCCTCCGGGAGACAACCTTTGTCTCCTTCCGGGAGACAACATTTGTCTCCCTCCGGGAGACAACATTTGTCTCCCTCCGGGAGACAACATATGTCTCCCTCCGGGAGACAACATTTGTCTCCTTCCGGCTGACAACCTTTGTCTCCCTCCGGAAGACAACATTTGTCTCCCTCCGGAGACAACATTTGTCTCCCTCAAGGAAACAACCTTTGTCTCCCTCCGGGAGACAACATTTGTCTCCCTCCGGGAGACAACATTTGTCTCCCTCCGGGAGACAACCTTTGTCTCCCTCCGGGAGACAACATTTGTCTCCCTCCGGGAGACAACCTTTCTCTCCCTCCGGGAGACAACATTTGTCTCCCTCCGGGAGACAACCTTTGTCTCCCTCCGGGAGACAACATTTGTCTCCCTCCGGGAGACAACCTTTGTCTCCCTCCGGGAGACAACATATGTCTCCCTCCGGGAGACAACCTTTGTCTCCCTCTATGAGATAAACTGTCTCCCTCCGGGAGACAACATTTGTCTCCCTCCGGCTGACAACCTTTGTCTCCCTCCGGAAGACAACATTTGTCTCCCTCCGGGAGACAACATTTGTCTCCCTCAAGGAAACAACCTTTGTCTCCCTCCGGGAGACAACATTTGTCTCCCTCCGGGAGACAACATATGTCTCCCTCCGGGAGACAACATTTGTCTCCCTCCGGCTGACAACCTTTGTCTCCCTCCGGAAGACAACATTTGTCTCCCTCCGGGAGACAACATTTGTCTCCCTCAAGGAGACAACCTTTGTCTCCCTCCGGGAGACAACATTTGTCTCCCTCCGGGAGACAACATTTGTCTCCCTCCGGGAGACAACATTTGTCTCCCTCCGGGAGACAACATTTGTCTCCCTCCGGGAGACAACCTTTGTCTCCCTAGGGAGACAACATTTGTCTCCCCAACATTTGTCTCCCTCCGGGAGACAACATTTATCTCCCTCCGGGAGACAACCTTTGTCTCCTTCCGGGAGACAACATTTGTCTCCCTCCGGGAGACAACATTTGTCTCCCTACGGGAGACAACATTTGTCTCCCTCCGGGAGACAACATATGTCTCCCTCCGGGAGACAACATTTGTCTCCCTCCGGGAGACAACCTTTGTCTCCCTCTATGAGACAAACTGTCTCCCTCCGGGAGACAACCTTTGTCTCCCTCCGGGAGACATCATTTGTCTCCCTCCGGGCGACAACCTTTGTCTCCCTCCGGGAGACAACATTTGTCTCCCTCCGGGAGACAACCTTTGTCTCCCTCCGGGAGACAACATTTGTCTCCCTCCGGGAGACAACATTTGTCTCCCTCCGGGAGACAACATTTGTCTCCCTCCGGGAGACAACCTTTCTCTCCCTCCGGGAGACAACATTTGTCTCCCTCCGGGAGACAACCTTTGTCTCCCTCTATGAGATAAACTGTCTCCCTCCGGGAGACAACATTTGTCTCCCTCCGGCTGACAACCTTTGTCTCCCTCCGGAAGACAACATTTGTCTCCCTCCGGGAGACAACATTTGTCTCCCTCAAGGAAACAACCTTTGTCTCCCTCCGGGAGACAACATTTGTCTCCCTCCGGGAGACAACATTTGTCTCCCTCCCGGAGACAACATTTGTCTCCCTCCGGGACACAACATTTGTCTCCCTCCGGGAGACAACCTTTGTCTCCCTGCGGGAGACAACATTTGTCTCCCCAACATTTGTCTCCCTCCGGGAGACAACATTTATCTCCCTCCGGGAGACAACCTTTGTCTCCTTCCGGGAGACAACATTTGTCTCCCTCCGGGAGACAACATTTGTCTCTCTCCGGGAGACAACATATGTCTCCCTCCGGGAGACAACATATGTCTCCCTCCGGGAGACAACATTTGTCTCCCTCCGGGAGACAACCTTTGTCTCCCTCCGGGAGACAACCTTTGTCTCCCTCCGGGAGACAACATTTGTCTCCCTCCGGGAGACAACATTTGTCTCCCTCCGGGAGACAACATTTGTCTCCCTCCGGGAGACAACATTTGTCTCCCTCCGGGACACAACATTTGTCTCCCTCCGGGAGACAACCTTTGTCTCCCTCCGGGAGACAACATTTGTCTCCCCAACATTTGTCTCCCTCTGGGAGACAACATTTATCTCCCTCCGGGAGACAACCTTTGTCACCTTCCGGGAGACAACCTTTGTCTCCCTCCGGGAGACAACATTTGTCTCCCTCAGGGAGACAACCTTTGTCTCCCTCCGGGAGACAACATATGTCTCCCTCCGGGAGACAACATTTTTCTCCCTCCTGGAGACAACCTAAATCTCCCTCCGGGAGACAACCTATGTCTCCCTCCGGGAGACAACCTTTTTCTCCCTCCGGGAGACAACATATGTCTCCCTCCGGGAGACAACCTTTGTCTCCCTCCGGGAGACAACATTTGTCTCCCTCCGGAAGACAACCTTTGTCTCCCTCCGGGAGACAACATTGGTCTCCCTCCGGGAGACAAACTATGTCTCCCTCCGGGAGACAACATTTGTCTCCCTCCGGGAGACAACCTTTGTCTCCCTCCGGGAGACAACATTTGTCTCCCTCCGGGAGACAACATTTGTCTCCCTCCGGGAGACAACATTTGTCTCCCTCCGGGAGACAACATTTGTCTCCCTCCGGGACACAACATTTGTCTCCCTCCGGGAGACAACCTTTGTCTCCCTCCGGGAGACAACATTTGTCTCCCCAACATTTGTCTCCCTCTGGGAGACAACATTTATCTCCCTCCGGGAGACAACCTTTGTCACCTTCCGGGAGACAACCTTTGTCTCCCTCCGGGAGACAACATTTGTCTCCCTCCGGGAGACAACATTTGTCTCCCTCCGGGACACAACATTTGTCTCCCTTCGGGGAGACAACCTTTGTCTCCCTCCGGGAGACAACATTTGTCTCCCTCCGGGAGACAACATTTGTCTCCCTCCGGGAGACAACATTTGTCTCCCTCCGGGAGACAACATTTGTCTCCCTCCGGGACACAACATTTGTCTCCCTCCGGGAGACAACCTTTATCTCCCTCCGGGAGACAACATTTGTCTCCCCAACATTTGTCTCCCTCTGGGAGACAACATTTATCTCCCTCCGGGAGACAACCTTTGTCACCTTCCGGGAGACAACATTTGTCTCCCTCCGGGAGACAACCTAAATCTCCCTCCGGGAGACAACCTATGTCTCCCTCCGGGAGACAACCTTTGTCTCCCTCCGGGAGACAACATATGTCTCCCTCCGGGAGACAACCTTTGTCTCCCTCCGGGAGACAACATTTGTCTCCCTCCGGAAGACAACCTTTGTCTCCCTCCGGGAGACAACATTGGTCTCCCTCCGGGAGACAAACTATATCTCCCTCCGGGAGACAACATTTGTCTCCCTCCGGGAGACAACCTTTGTCTCCCTCCGGGAGACAACCTTTGTCTCCCTCCGGGAGACAACATTTGTCTCCCTCCGGGAGACAACATTTGTCTCCCTCCGGGAGACAACATTTGTCTCCCTCCGGGAGACAACCTTTGTCTCCCTCCGGGAGACAACATTTGTCTCCCTCCGGGAGACAACCTTTGTCTCCCTCCGGGAGACAACATTTGTCTCCCTCCGGGAGACAACATTTGTCTCCCTCCGGGAGACAACCTTTGTCTCCCTCTATGAGACAAACTGTCTCCCTCCGGGAGACAACCTTTGTCTCCCTCCGGGAGACAACATATGTCTCCCTCCGGGAGACAACATTTTTCTCCCTCCGGGAGACAACCTAAATCTCCCTCCGGGAGACAACCTATGTCTCCCTCCGGGAGACAACATTTGTCTCCCTCCGGGAAACAACAATTGTCTCCCTCCGGGAGACAACATTTGTCTCCCTCCGGGAGACAACATTTGTCTCCCTCCGGGAGACAACCTTTGTGTCCCTCTATGAGACAAACTGTCTCCCTCCGGGAGACAACCTTTGTCTCCCTCCGGGAGACAACATTTGTCTCCCTCCGGGAGACAACCTTTGTCTCCCTCCGGGAGACAACATTTGTCTCCCTCCATGAGACAACCTTTGTCTCCCTCTGGGAGACAACATTTGTCTCCCTCCGGGAGACAACATTTGTCTCCCTCTGGGAGACAACATTTGTCTCCCTCTATGAGACAAACTGTCTCCCTCCGGGAGACAACCTTTGTCTCCCTCCGGGAGACAACATTTGTCTCCCTCAGGGAGACAACATTTGTCTCCCTCCGGGAGACAACATTTGTCTCCCTCCAGGAGACAACCTTTGTCTCCCTCCGGGAGACAACATTTGTCTCCCTCCGGGAGACAACCAAAATCTCCCTCCGGGAGACAACCTTTGTCTCCCTCCGGGAGACAACCTTTGTCTCCCTCCGGGAGACAACATTTGTCTCCCTCCGGGAGACAACATTTGCCTCCCTCCAGGAGACAACATTTGTCTCCCCCCGGGAGACAACCTTTGTCTCCCTCTATGAGACAAACTGTCTCCCTCTATAAGACAAACTGTCTCCCTCCGGAGACAACCTTTGTCTCCCTCCGGGAGACAACCTTTGTCTCCCTCCGGGAGACAACCTTTGTCTCCCTCCGGGAGACAACTTTTGTCTCCCTCCGGGAAACAACATTTGTCTCCCTCCGGGAGACAACCTTTGTGTCCCTCTATGAGACAAACTGTCTCCCTCCGGGAGACAACATTTGTCTCCCTCCAGGAGACAACCTTTGTCTCCCTCCGGGAGACAACATTTGTCTCCCCCCGGGAGACAACCTTTGTCTCCCTCTATGAGACAAACTGTCTCCCTCTATGAGACAAACTGTCTCCCTCCCGGAGACAACCTTTGTCTCCCTCCGGGATACAACATTTGTCTCCCTCCGGGAGACAACCTTTGACTCCCTCCGGGAGACAACATTTGTCTCCCTCTATGAGACAAACTGTCTCCCTCCGGGAGACAACCTTTGTCTCCCGCCGGGAGACAACATTTGTCTCCCTCGGGAGACAACCTTTGTCTCCCTCCGGAAGACAACATTTGTCTCCCTCCGGGAGACAACATTTGTCTCCCTACGGGTGACAACCTTTGTCTCCCTCTATGAGACAAACTGTCTCCCTCCGGGAGACAACCTTTGTCTCCCTCCGGGAGACAACCTTTGTCTCCCTCCGGGATACAACATTTGTCTCCCTCCGGGAGACAACCTTTGTCTCCCTCCGGAAGACAACATTTGTCTCCCTCAGGGAGACAACCTTTGTCTCCCTCCAAGAGACAACCTTTGTCTCCCTCCGGGATACAACATTTGTCTCCCTCTATGAGACAAACTGTCTCCCTCCGGGAGACAACCTTTGTCTCCCTCCGGGAGACAACATTTGTCTCCCTCCGGGAGACAACATTTGTCTCCCTCCTGGAGACAACATTTGTCTCCCTCTGGGAGACAACAGTTGTCTCCCTCTATGAGACAAACTGTCTCCCTCCGGGAGACAACCTTTGTCTCCCTCCGGGAGACAACCTTTGTCTCCCTCCGGGAGACAACCTTTGTCTCCCTCCGGGATACAACATTTGTCTCCCTCCGGGAGACAACCTTTGTCTCCCTCCGGGAGACAACATTTGTCTCCCTCAGGGAGACAACCTTTGTCTCCCTCCAAGAGACAACCTTTGTCTCCCATCGGGATACAACATTTGTCTCCCTCTATGAGACAAACTGTCTCCCTCCGCGAGACAACATTTGTCTCCCTCCGGGAGACAACATTTGTCTCCCTCCGGGAGACAACATTTGTCTCCCTCCGGGAGACAACCTTTGTCTCCCTCCGGTAGACAACATTTGTCTCCCTCCGGGAGACAACATTTGTCTCCCTTTGGGAGACAACATTTGTCTCCCTCTATGAGACAATCTGTCTCCCTCCGGGAGACAACCTTTGTCTCCCTCCGGGAGACAACATTTGTCTCCCTCCGGGAGATAACATTTGTCTCCCTCCGGGAGACAACATTTGTCTCCCTCCGGGAGACAACATTTGTCTCCCTCTGGGAGACAACATTTGTCTCCCTCTATGAGACAAACTGTCTCCCTCCGGGAGACAACCTTTGTCTCCCTCCGGGAGACAACCTTTGTCTCACTCCGGGAGACAACATTTGTCTCCCTTAGGGAGACAACCTTTGTCTCCCTCCGGGAGACAACCTTTGTCTCCCTCCGGGATACAACATTTGTCTCCCTCTATGAGACAAACTGTCTCCCTCCGGGAGACAACATTTGTCTCCCTCTATGAGACAAACTGTCTCCCTCCGGGAGACAAACTTTGTCTCCCTCCGGAAGACAACATTTGTCTCCCTCAGGGAGACAACCTTTGTCTCCCTCCGGGAGACAACATTTGTCTCCCTCCGGCAGACAACATTTGTCTCCCTCCAGGAGACAACCTTTGTCTCCCTCCGGGAGACAACATTTGTCTCCCTCCGGGAGACAACCAAAATCTCCCTCCGGGAGACAACCTTTGTCTCCCTCCGGGAGACAACCTTTGTCTCCCTCCGGGAGACAACATTTGTCTCCCTCCGGGAGACAACATTTGTCTCCCCCCGGGAGACAACCTTTGTCTCCCTCTATGAGACAAACTGTCTCCCTCTATGAGACAAACTGTCTCCCTCCGGAGACAACCTTTGTCTCCCTCCGGGAGACAACCTTTGTCTCCCTCCGGGAGACAACCTTTGTGTCCCTCTATGAGACAAACTGTCTCCCTCCGGGAGACAACCTTTGTCTCCCTCCGGGATACAACATTTGTCTCCCTCCGGGAGACAACCTTTGTCTCCCTCCGGGAGACAACATTTGTCTCCCTCTATGAGACAAACTGTCTCCCTCCGGGAGACAACCTTTGTCTCCCTCCGGGAGACAACATTTGTCTCGCTCCGGGAGACAACCTTTGTCTCCCTCCGGGAGACAACATTTGTCTCCCTCTGGAAGACAACATTTGTCTCCCTCCGGGAGACAACATTTGTCTCCCTCCGGGAGACAACCTTTGTCTCCCACTATGAGACAAACTGTCTCCCTCCGGGAGACAACCTTTGTCTCCCTCTATGAGACAAACTGTCTCCCTCTATGAGACAAACTGTCTCCCTCCGGAGACAACCTTTGTCTCCCTCCGGGAGACAACCTTTGTCTCCCTCCGGGAGACAACCTTTGTGTCCCTCTATGAGACAAACTGTCTCCCTCCGGGAGACAACCTTTGTCTCCCTCCGGGATACAACATTTGTCTCCCTCCGGGAGACAACCTTTGTCTCCCTCCGGGAGACAACATTTGTCTCCCTCTATGAGACAAACTGTCTCCCTCCGGGAGACAACCTTTGTCTCCCTCCGGGAGACAACATTTGTCTCGCTCCGGGAGACAACCTTTGTCTCCCTCCGGGAGACAACATTTGTCTCCCTCTGGAAGACAACATTTGTCTCCCTCCGGGAGACAACATTTGTCTCCCTCCGGGAGACAACCTTTGTCTCCCACTATGAGACAAACTGTCTCCCTCCGGGAGACAACCTTTGTCTCCCTCCGGGATACAACATTTGTCTTCCTCCGGGAGACAACCTTTGTCTCCCTCCGGGAGACAACATTTGTCTCCCTCAGGGAGACAACCTTTGTCTCCCTCCGGGAGACAACATTTGTCTCCCTCAGGAAGACAACCTTTGTCTCCCTCCAAGAGACAACCTTTGTCTCCCTCCGGGATACAACATTTGTCTCCCTCTATGAGACAAACTGTCTCCCTCCGGGAGACAACCTTTGTCTCCCTCCGGGAGACAACATTTGTTTCCCTCCGGGAGACAACATTTGTCTCCCTCCGGGAGACAACATTTGTCTCCCTCCGGGAGACAACATTTGTCTCCCTCTGGGAGACAACATTTGTCTCCCTCTATGAGACAAACTGTCTCCCTCCGGGAGACAACCTTTGACTCCCTCCGGGAGACAACATTTGTCTCCCTCTGGGAGACAACATTTGTCTCCCTCTATGAGACAAACTGTCTCCCTCCGGGAGACAACCTTTGACTCCCTCCGGGAGACAACATTTGTCTCCCTCCAGGATACAACCTTTGTCTCCCTCCGGGAGACAACCAAAATCTCCCTCCGGGAGACAACCTTTGTCTCCCTCCTGGAGACAACCTTTGTCTCCCTCCGGGAGACAACATTTGTCTCCCTCCGGGAGACAACATTTGTCTCCCCCCGGGAGACAACCTTTGTCTCCCTCTATGAGACAAACTGTCTCCCTCTCTGAGACAAACTGTCTCCCTCCGGAGACAACCTTTGTCTCCCTCCGGGAGACAACCTTTGTCTCCCTCCGGGAGACAACATTTGTCTCCTTCCGGGAGACAACATTTGTCTCCCTCCGGGAAACAACATTTGTCTCCCTCCGGGAGACAACATTTGTCTCCCTCCGGGAGACAACATTTGTCTCCCTCCGGGAGACAACCTTTGTGTCCCTCTATGAGACAAACTGTCTCTCTCCGGGAGACAACCTTTGTCTCCCTCCGGGATACAACATTTGTCTCCCTCCGGGAGACAACCTTTGTCTCCCTCCGGGAGACAACATTTGTCTCCCTCAGGGAGACAACATTTGTCTCCCTCCGGGAGACAACCTTTGTCTCCCTCCGGGAGACAACCTTTGTGTCCCTCTATGAGACAAACTGTCTCTCTCCAGGAGACAACCTTTGTCTCCCTCCGGGATACAACATTTGTCTCCCTCCGGGAGACAACCTTTGTCTCCCTCCGGGAGACAACATTTGTCTCCCTCAGGGAGACAACATTTGTCTCCCTCAGGAAGACAACCTTTGTCTCCCTCCAAGAGACAACCTTTGTCTCCCTCCGGGATACAACATTTGTCTCCCTCTATGAGACAAACTGTCTCCCTCCGGGAGACAACCTTTGTCTCCCTCCGGGAGACAACATTTGTTTCCCTCCGGGAGACAACATTTGTCTCCCTCCGGGAGACAACATTTGTCTCCCTCCGGGAGACAACATTTGTCTCCCTCCGGGAGACAACATTTGTCTCCCTCCGGGAGACAACATTTGTCTCCCTCTGGGAGACAACATTTGTCTCCCTCTATGAGACAAACTGTCTCCCTCCGGGAGACAACCTTTGACTCCCTCCGGGAGACAACATTTGTCTCCCTCCAGGATACAACCTTTGTCTCCCTCCGGGAGACAACCAAAATCTCCCTCCGGGAGACAACCTTTGTCTCCCTCCTGGAGACAACCTTTGTCTCCCTCCGGGAGACAACATTTGTCTCCCTCCGGGAGACAACATTTGTCTCCCCCCGGGAGACAACCTTTGTCTCCCTCTATGAGACAAACTGTCTCCCTCTCTGAGACAAACTGTCTCCCTCCGGAGACAACCTTTGTCTCCCTCCGGGAGACAACCTTTGTCTCCCTCCGGGAGACAACATTTGTCTCCCTCCGGGAGACAACATTTGTCTCCCTCCGGGAAACAACATTTGTCTCCCTCCGGGAGACAACATTTGTCTCCCTCCGGGAGACAACATTTGTCTCCCTCCGGGAGACAACCTTTGTGTCCCTCTATGAGACAAACTGTCTCTCTCCGGGAGACAACCTTTGTCTCCCTCCGGGATACAACATTTGTCTCCCTCCGGGAGACAACCTTTGTCTCCCTCCGGGAGACAACATTTGTCTCCCTCAGGGAGACAACATTTGTCTCCCTCCGGGAGACAACCTTTGTCTCCCTCCGGGAGACAACCTTTGTGTCCCTCTATGAGACAAACTGTCTCTCTCCAGGAGACAACCTTTGTCTCCCTCCGGGATACAACATTTGTCTCCCTCCGGGAGACAACCTTTGTCTCCCTCCGGGAGACAACATTTGTCTCCCTCAGGGAGACAACATTTGTCTCCCTCCGGGAGACAACCTTTGTCTCCCTCCGGGAGACAACCTTTGTCTCCCTCCGGGAGACAACCTTTGTCTCCCTCCGGGAGACAACCTTTGTCTCCCTCCGGGAGACAACATTTGTCTCCCTCAGGGAGACAACCTTTGTCTCCCTCCGGGAGACAACATTTGTCTCCCTCCGGGAGACAACATTTGTCTCCCTCCAGGAGACAACCTTTGTCTCCCTCCGGGAGACAACATTTGTCTCCCTCCGGGAGACAACCAAAATCTCCCTCCGGGAGACAACCTTTGTCTCCCTCCTGGAGACAACCTTTGTCTCCCTCCGGGAGACAACATTTGTCTCCCTCCGGGAGACAACATTTGTCTCCCCCCGGGAGACAACCTTTGTCTCCCTCTATGAGACAAACTGTCTCCCTCTATGAGACAAACTGTCTCCCTCCGGAGACAACCTTTGTCTCCCTCCGGGAGACAACCTTTGTCTCCCTCCGGGAGACAACATTTGTCTCCCTTCGGGAAACAACATTTGTCTCCCCCCGGGAGACAACCTTTGTCTCCCTCTATGAGACAAACTGTCTCCCTCTATGAGACTAACTGTCTCCCTCCGGAGACAACCTTTGTCTCCCTCCGGGAGACAACCTTTGTCTCCCTCCGGGAGACAACATTTGTCTCCCTCCGGGAAACAACATTTGTCTCCCTCCGGGAGACAACATTTGTCTCCCTCCGGGAGACAACCATTTGTCTCCTTCCGAGAGACAACCTTTGTGTCCCTCTATGAGACAAACTGTCTCCCTCCGGGAGACAACATTTGTCTCCCTCCGGGAGACAACCTTTGTCTCCCTCCGGAAGACAACATTTGTCTCCCTCCGGGAGACAACATTTGTCTCCCTCCGGGAGACAACCTTTGTCTCCCTCTATGAGACAAACTGTCTCCCTCCGGGAGACAACCTTTGTCTCCCTCCGGAAGACAACATTTGTCTCCCTCCGGGAGACAACATTTGTCTCCCTCCGGGAGACAACCTAAATCTCCCTCCAGGAGACAACCTATGTCTCCCTCCGGGAGACAACCTTTGTCTCCCTCCGGGAGACAACATATGTCTCCCTCCGGGAGACAACCTTTGTGTCCCTCTATGAGACAAACTGTCTCCCTCCGGGAGACAACCTTTGTCTCCCTCCGGGAGACAACCTTTGTCTCCCTCCGAGAGACAACATTTGTCTCCCTCCGGGAGACAACCTTTGTCTCCCTCCGGGAGACAACCTTTGTCTCCCTCCGAGAGACAACATTTGTCTCCCTCAGGGAGACAACCTTTGTCTCCCTCCGGGAGACAACATATGTCTCAATCCGGGAGACAACATTTTTCTCCCTCCGGGAGACAACCTAAATCTCCCTCCGGGAGACAACCTATGTCTCCCTCCGGGAGACAACATTTGTCTCCCTCCGGGAAACAACAATTGTCTCCCTCCGGGAGACAACATTTGTCTCCCTCCGGGAGACAACATTTGTCTCCCTCCGGGAGACAACATTTGTCTCCCTCCGGGAGACAACCTTTGTGTCCCTCTATGAGACAAACTGTCTCCCTCCGGGAGACAACCTTTGTCTCCCTCCGGGAGACAACATTTGTCTCCCTCCGGGAGACAACCTTTGTCTCTCTCCGGGAGACAACATTTGTCTCCCTCCATGAGACAACCTTTGTCTCCCTCTGGGAGACAACATTTGTCTCCCTCCGGGAGACAACATTTGTCTCCCTCTGGGAGACAACATTTGTCTCCCTCTATGAGACAAACTGTCTCCCTCCGGGAGACAACCTTTGTCTCCCTCCGGGAGACAACATTTGTCTCCCTCAGGGAGACAACATTTGTCTCCCTCCGGGAGACAACATTTGTCTCCCTCCAGGAGACAACCTTTGTCTCCCTCCGGGAGACAACATTTGTCTCCCTCCGGGAGACAACAAAAATCTCCCTCCGGGAGACAACCTTTGTCTCCCTCCGGGAGACAACCTTTGTCTCCCTCCAGGAGACAACATTTGTCTCCCTCCGGGAGACAACATTTGTCTCCCTCCGGGAGACAACATTTGTCTCCCTCCGGGAAACAACATTTGTCTCCCTCCGGGAGACAACATTTGTCTCCCTCCAGGAGACAACATTTGTCTCCCCCCGGGAGACAACCTTTGTCTCATTCTATGAGACAAACTGTCTCCCTCTATAAGACAAACTGTCTCCCTCCGGAGACAACCTTTGTCTCCCTCCGGGAGACAACATTTGTTTCCCTCCGGGAGACAACATTTGTCTCCCTCCGGGAGACAACATTTGTCTCCCTCCGGGAGACAACATTTGTCTCCCTCCGGGAGACAACATTTGTCTCCCTCCGGGAGACAACATTTGTCTCCCTCTGGGAGACAACATTTGTCTCCCTCTATGAGACAAACTGTCTCCCTCCGGGAGACAACCTTTGACTCCCTCCGGGAGACAACATTTGTCTCCCTCCAGGATACAACCTTTGTCTCCCTCCGGGAGACAACCAAAATCTCCCTCCGGGAGACAACCTTTGTCTCCCTCCTGGAGACAACCTTTGTCTCCCTCCGGGAGACAACATTTGTCTCCCTCCGGGAGACAACATTTGTCTCCCCCCGGGAGACAACCTTTGTCTCCCTCTATGAGACAAACTGTCTCCCTCTCTGAGACAAACTGTCTCCCTCCGGAGACAACCTTTGTCTCCCTCCGGGAGACAACCTTTGTCTCCCTCCGGGAGACAACATTTGTCTCCCTCCGGGAGACAACATTTGTCTCCCTCCGGGAAACAACATTTGTCTCCCTCCGGGAGACAACATTTGTCTCCCTCCGGGAGACAACATTTGTCTCCCTCCGGGAGACAACCTTTGTGTCCCTCTATGAGACAAACTGTCTCTCTCCGGGAGACAACCTTTGTCTCCCTCCGGGATACAACATTTGTCTCCCTCCGGGAGACAACCTTTGTCTCCCTCCGGGAGACAACATTTGTCTCCCTCAGGGAGACAACATTTGTCTCCATCCGGGAGACAACCTTTGTCTCCCTCCGGGAGACAACCTTTGTGTCCCTCTATGAGACAAACTGTCTCTCTCCAGGAGACAACCTTTGTCTCCCTCCGGGATACAACATTTGTCTCCCTCCGGGAGACAACCTTTGTCTCCCTCCGGGAGACAACATTTGTCTCCCTCAGGGAGACAACATTTGTCTCCCTCCGGGAGACAACCTTTGTCTCCCTCCGGGAGACAACCTTTGTCTCCCTCCGGGAGACAACCTTTGTCTCCCTCCGGGAGACAACCTTTGTCTCCCTCCGGGAGACAACATTTGTCTCCCTCAGGGAGACAACCTTTGTCTCCCTCCGGGAGACAACATTTGTCTCCCTCCGGGAGACAACATTTGTCTCCCTCCAGGAGACAACCTTTGTCTCCCTCCGGGAGACAACATTTGTCTCCCTCCGGGAGACAACCAAAATCTCCCTCCGGGAGACAACCTTTGTCTCCCTCCTGGAGACAACCTTTGTCTCCCTCCGGGAGACAACATTTGTCTCCCTCCGGGAGACAACATTTGTCTCCCCCCGGGAGACAACCTTTGTCTCCCTCTATGAGACAAACTGTCTCCCTCTATGAGACAAACTGTCTCCCTCCGGAGACAACCTTTGTCTCCCTCCGGGAGACAACCTTTGTCTCCCTCCGGGAGACAACATTTGTCTCCCTTCGGGAAACAACATTTGTCTCCCCCCGGGAGACAACCTTTGTCTCCCTCTATGAGACAAACTGTCTCCCTCTATGAGACTAACTGTCTCCCTCCGGAGACAACCTTTGTCTCCCTCCGGGAGACAACCTTTGTCTCCCTCCGGGAGACAACATTTGTCTCCCTCCGGGAAACAACATTTGTCTCCCTCCGGGAGACAACATTTGTCTCCCTCCGGGAGACAACCATTTGTCTCCTTCCGAGAGACAACCTTTGTGTCCCTCTATGAGACAAACTGTCTCCCTCCGGGAGACAACATTTGTCTCCCTCCGGGAGACAACCTTTGTCTCCCTCCGGAAGACAACATTTGTCTCCCTCCGGGAGACAACATTTGTCTCCCTCCGGGAGACAACCTTTGTCTCCCTCTATGAGACAAACTGTCTCCCTCCGGGAGACAACCTTTGTCTCCCTCCGGAAGACAACATTTGTCTCCCTCCGGGAGACAACATTTGTCTCCCTCCGGGAGACAACCTAAATCTCCCTCCAGGAGACAACCTATGTCTCCCTCCGGGAGACAACCTTTGTCTCCCTCCGGGAGACAACATATGTCTCCCTCCGGGAGACAACCTTTGTGTCCCTCTATGAGACAAACTGTCTCCCTCCGGGAGACAACCTTTGTCTCCCTCCGGGAGACAACCTTTGTCTCCCTCCGAGAGACAACATTTGTCTCCCTCCGGGAGACAACCTTTGTCTCCCTCCGGGAGACAACCTTTGTCTCCCTCCGAGAGACAACATTTGTCTCCCTCAGGGAGACAACCTTTGTCTCCCTCCGGGAGACAACATATGTCTCAATCCGGGAGACAACATTTTTCTCCCTCCGGGAGACAACCTAAATCTCCCTCCGGGAGACAACCTATGTCTCCCTCCGGGAGACAACATTTGTCTCCCTCCGGGAAACAACAATTGTCTCCCTCCGGGAGACAACATTTGTCTCCCTCCGGGAGACAACATTTGTCTCCCTCCGGGAGACAACATTTGTCTCCCTCCGGGAGACAACCTTTGTGTCCCTCTATGAGACAAACTGTCTCCCTCCGGGAGACAACCTTTGTCTCCCTCCGGGAGACAACATTTGTCTCCCTCCGGGAGACAACCTTTGTCTCTCTCCGGGAGACAACATTTGTCTCCCTCCATGAGACAACCTTTGTCTCCCTCTGGGAGACAACATTTGTCTCCCTCCGGGAGACAACATTTGTCTCCCTCTGGGAGACAACATTTGTCTCCCTCTATGAGACAAACTGTCTCCCTCCGGGAGACAACCTTTGTCTCCCTCCGGGAGACAACATTTGTCTCCCTCCAGGAGACAACATTTGTCTCCCCCCGGGAGACAACCTTTGTCTCATTCTATGAGACAAACTGTCTCCCTCTATAAGACAAACTGTCTCCCTCCGGAGACAACCTTTGTCTCCCTCCGGGAGACAACCTTTGTCTCCCTCCGGGAGACAACCTTTGTCTCCCTCCGGGAGACAACTTTTGTCTCCCTCCGGGAAACAAAATTTGTCTCCCTCCGGGAGACAACCTTTGTGTCCCTCTATGAGACAAACTGTCTCCCTCCGGGAGACAACATTTGTCTCCCTCCAGGAGACAACCTTTGTCTCCCTCCGGGAGACAACATTTGTCTCCCCCCGGGAGACAACCTTTGTCTCCCTCTATGAGACAAACTGTCTCCCTCTATGAGACAAACTGTCTCCCTCCGGGAGACAACCTTTGTCTCCCTCCGGGAGACAGCATTTGTCTCCCTCAGGGAGACAACATTTGTCTCCCTCCGGGAGACAACATTTGTCTCCCTCCAGGAGACAACCTTTGTCTCCCTCCGGGAGACAACATTTGTCTCCCTCCGGGAGACAACAAAAATCTCCCTCCGGGAGACAACCTTTGTCTCCCTCCGGGAGACAACCTTTGTCTCCCTCCAGGAGACAACATTTGTCTCCCTCCGGGAGACAACATTTGTCTCCCTCCGGGAGACAACATTTGTCTCCCTCCGGGAAACAACATTTGTCTCCCTCCGGGAGACAACATTTGTCTCCCTCCAGGAGACAACATTTGTCTCCCCCCGGGAGACAACCTTTGTCTCATTCTATGAGACAAACTGTCTCCCTCTATAAGACAAACTGTCTCCCTCCGGAGACAACCTTTGTCTCCCTCCGGGAGACAACCTTTGTCTCCCTCCGGGAGACAACCTTTGTCTCCCTCCGGGAGACAACTTTTGTCTCCCTCCGGGAAACAAAATTTGTCTCCCTCCGGGAGACAACCTTTGTGTCCCTCTATGAGACAAACTGTCTCCCTCCGGGAGACAACATTTGTCTCCCTCCAGGAGACAACCTTTGTCTCCCTCCGGGAGACAACATTTGTCTCCCCCCGGGAGACAACCTTTGTCTCCCTCTATGAGACAAACTGTCTCCCTCTATGAGACAAACTGTCTCCCTCCGGAGACAACCTTTGTCTCCCTCCGGGAGACAACCTTTGTCTCCCTCTGGGAGACAACTTTTGTCTCCCTCCGGGAAACAACATTTGTCTCCCTCCGGGAGACATTATTTGTCTCCCTCCGGGAGACAACCTTTGTGTCCCTCTATGAGACAAACTGTCTCCCTCCCGGAGACAACCTTTGTCTCCCTCCGGGATACAACATTTGTCTCCCTCCGGGAGACAACCTTTGTCTCCCTCCGGGAGACAACATTTGTCTCCCTCCATGAGACAACCTTTGTCTCCCTCTGGGAGACAACATTTGTCTCCCTCCGGGAGACAACATTTGTCTCCCTCTGGGAGACAACATTTGTCTCCCTCTATGAGACAAACTGTCTCCCTCCGGGAGACAACCTTTGTCTCCCTCCGGGAGACAACATTTGTCTCCCTCAGGGAGACAACATTTGTCTCCCTCCGGGAGACAACATTTGTCTCCCTCCAGGAGACAACCTTTGTCTCCCTCCGGGAGACAACATTTGTCTCCCTCCGGGAGACAACAAAAATCTCCCTCCGGGAGACAACCTTTGTCTCCCTCCGGGAGACAACCTTTGTCTCCCTCCAGGAGACAACATTTGTCTCCCTCCGGGAGACAACATTTGTCTCCCTCCGGGAGACAACATTTGTCTCCCTCCGGGAAACAACATTTGTCTCCCTCCGGGAGACAACATTTGTCTCCCTCCAGGAGACAACATTTGTCTCCCCCCGGGAGACAACCTTTGTCTCATTCTATGAGACAAACTGTCTCCCTCTATAAGACAAACTGTCTCCCTCCGGAGACAACCTTTGTCTCCCTCCGGGAGACAACCTTTGTCTCCCTCCGGGAGACAACCTTTGTCTCCCTCCGGGAGACAACTTTTGTCTCCCTCCGGGAAACAACATTTGTCTCCCTCCGGGAGACAACCTTTGTGTCCCTCTATGAGACAAACTGTCTCCCTCCGGGAGACAACATTTGTCTCCCTCCAGGAGACAACCTTTGTCTCCCTCCGGGAGACAACATTTGTCTCCCCCCGGGAGACAACCTTTGTCTCCCTCTATGAGACAAACTGTCTCCCTCTATGAGACAAACTGTCTCCCTCCGGGAAACAACATTTGTCTCCCTCCGGGAGACATTATTTGTCTCCCTCCGGGAGACAACCTTTGTGTCCCTCTATGAGACAAACTGTCTCCCTCCCGGAGACAACCTTTGTCTCCCTCCGGGATACAACATTTGTCTCCCTCCGGGAGACAACCTTTGTCTCCCTCCGGGAGACAACATTTGTCTCCCTCCATGAGACAACCTTTGTCTCCCTCTGGGAGACAACATTTGTCTCCCTCCGGGAGACAACATTTGTCTCCCTCTGGGAGACAACATTTGTCTCCCTCTATGAGACAAACTGTCTCCCTCCGGGAGACAACCTTTGTCTCCCTCCGGGATACAACATTTGTCTCCCTCCGGGAGACAACCTTTGTCTCCCTCCGGGAGACAACATTTGTCTCCCTCCATGAGACAACCTTTGTCTCCCTCGGGAGACAACCTTTGTCTCCCTCCGGAAGACAACATTTGTCTCCCTCCGGTAGACAACATTTGTCTCCCTCCGGGTGACAACCTTTGTCTCCCTCTATGAGACAAACTGTCTCCCTCCAGGAGACAACCTTTGTCTCCCTCCGGGAGACAACCTTTGTCTCCCTCCGGGAGACAACCTTTGTCTCCCTCCGGGATACAACATTTGTCTCCCTCCGGGAGACAACCTTTGTCTCCCTCCGGAAGACAACATTTGTCTCCCTCAGGGAGACAACCTTTGTCTCCCTCCAAGAGACAACCTTTGTCTCCCTCCGGGATACAACATTTGTCTCCCTCTATGAGACAAACTGTCTCCCTCCGGGAGACAACCTTTGTCTCCCTCCGGGAGACAACATTTGTCTCCCTCCGGGAGACAACATTTGTCTCCCTCCAGGAGACAACATTTGTCTCCCCCCGGGAGACAACCTTTGTCTCATTCTATGAGACAAACTGTCTCCCTCTATAAGACAAACTGTCTCCCTCCGGAGACAACCTTTGTCTCCCTCCGGGAGACAACCTTTGTCTCCCTCCGGGAGACAACCTTTGTCTCCCTCCGGGAGACAACTTTTGTCTCCCTCCCGGAAACAACATTTGTCTCCCTCCGGGAGACAACCTTTTTGTCCCTCTATGAGACAAACTGTCTCCCTCCGGGAGACAACATTTGTCTCCCTCCAGGAGACAACCTTTGTCTCCCTCCGGGAGACAACATTTGTCTCCCCCCGGGAGACAACCTTTGTCTCCCTCTATGAGACAAACTGTCTCCCTCTATGAGACAAACTGTCTCCCTCCGGAGACAACCTTTGTCTCCCTCCGGGAGACAACCTTTGTCTCCCTCCGGGAGACAACTTTTGTCTCCCTCCGGGAAACAACATTTGTCTCCCTCCGGGAGACATTATTTGTCTCCCTCCGGGAGACAACCTTTTCTGTCCCTCTATGAGACAAACTGTCTCCCTCCCGGAGACAACCTTTGTCTCCCTCCGGGATACAACATTTGTCTCCCTCCGGGAGACAACCTTTGACTCCCTCCGGGAGACAACATTTGTCTCCCTCTATGAGACAAACTGTCTCCCTCCGGGAGACAACCTTTGTCTCCCTCCGGGAGACAACATTTGTCTCCCTCGGGAGACAACCTTTGTCTCCCTCCGGAAGACAACATTTGTCTCCCTCCGGTAGACAACATTTGTCTCCCTCCGGGTGACAACCTTTGTCTCCCTCTATGAGACAAACTGTCTCCCTCCAGGAGACAACCTTTGTCTCCCTCCGGGAGACAACCTTTGTCTCCCTCCGGGAGACAACCTTTGTCTCCCTCCGGGATACAACATTTGTCTCCCTCCGGGAGACAACCTTTGTCTCCCTCCGGAAGACAACATTTGTCTCCCTCAGGGAGACAACCTTTGTCTCCCTCCAAGAGACAACCTTTGTCTCCCTCCGGGATACAACATTTGTCTCCCTCTATGAGACAAACTGTCTCCCTCCGGGAGACAACCTTTGTCTCCCTCCGGGAGACAACATTTGTCTCCCTCCGGGAGACAACATTTGTCTCCCTCCTGGAGACAACATTTGTCTCCCTCTGGGAGACAACAGTTGTCTCCCTCTATGAGAAAAACTGTCTCCCTCCGGGAGACAACCTTTGTCTCCCTCCGGGAGACAACCTTTGTCTCCCTCCGGGATACAACATTTGTCTCCCTCCGGGAGACAACCTTTGTCTCCCTCCGGGAGACAACATTTGTCTCCCTCAGGGAGACAACCTTTGTCTCCCTCCAAGAGACAACCTTTGTCTCCCATCGGGATACAACATTTGTCTCCCTCTATGAGACAAACTGTCTCCCTCTGGGAGACAACATTTGTCTCCCTCCGGGAGACAACATTTGTCTCCCTCCGGGAGACAAACTGTCTCCCTCCGGGAGACAACCTTTGTCTCCCTCCGGTAGACAACATTTGTCTCCCTCCGGGAGACAACATTTGTCTCCCTCTGGGAGACAACATTTTTCTCCCTCTATGAGACAATCTGTCTCCCTCCGGGAGACAACCTTTGTCTCCCTCCGGGAGACAACATTTGTCTCCCTCAGGGAGACAACCTTTGTCTCCCTCCGGGAGACAACATTTGTCTCCCTCCGGGAGATAACATTTGTCTCCCTCCGGGAGACAACATTTGTCTCCCTCCGGGAGACAACATTTGTCTCCCTCTGGGAGACAACATTTGTCTCCCTCTATGAGACAAACTGTCTCCCTCCGGGAGACAACCTTTGTCTCCCTCCGGGAGACAACCTTTGTCTCCCTCCGGGAGACAACCTTTGTCTCCCTCCGGGAGACAACATTTGTCTCCCTTAGGGAGACAACCTTTGTCTCCCTCCGGGAGACAACCTTTGTCTCCCTCCGGGATACAACATTTGTCTCCCTCTATGAGACAAACTGTCTCCCTCCGGGAGACAACATTTGTCTCCCTCTGGGAGACAACATTTGTCTCCCTCTATGAGACAAACTGTCTCCCTCCGGGAGACAACCTTTGTCTCCCTCCGGAAGACAACATTTGTCTCCCTCAGGGAGACAACCTTTGTCTCCCTCCGGGAGACAACATTTGTCTCCCTCCGGCAGACAACATTTGTCTCCCTCCAGGAGACAACCTTTGTCTCCCTCCGGGAGACAACATTTGTCTCCCTCCGGGAGACAACCAAAATCTCCCTCCGGGAGACAACTTTTGTCTCCCTCCGGGAGACAACCTTTGTCTCCCTCCGGGAGACAACATTTGTCTCCCTCCGGGAGACAACATTTGTCTCCCCCCGGGAGACAACCTTTGTCTCCCTCTATGAGACAAACTGTCTCCCTCTATGAGACAAACTGTCTCCATCCGGAGACAACCTTTGTCTCCCTCCGGGAGACAACCTTTGTCTCCCTCCGGGAGACAACCTTTGTGTCCCTCTATGAGACAAACTGTCTCCCTCCGGGAGACAACCTTTGTCTCCCTCCGGGATACAACATTTGTCTCCCTCCGGGAGACAACCTTTGTCTCCCTCCGGGAGACAACATTTGTCTCCCTCTATGAGACAAACTGTCTCCCTCCGGGAGACAACCTTTGTCTCCCTCCGGGAGACAACATTTGTCTCGCTCCGGGAGACAACCTTTGTCTCCCTCCGGGAGACAACATTTGTCTCCCTCTGGAAGACAACATTTGTCTCCCTCCGGGAGACAACATTTGTCTCCCTCCGGGAGACAACCTTTGTCTCCCACTATGAGACAAACTGTCTCCCTCCGGGAGACAACCTTTGTCTCCCTCTATGAGACAAACTGTCTCCCTCTATGAGACAAACTGTCTCCCTCCGGAGACAACCTTTGTCTCCCTCCGGGAGACAACCTTTGTCTCCCTCCGGGAGACAACCTTTGTGTCCCTCTATGAGACAAACTGTCTCCCTCCGGGAGACAACCTTTGTCTCCCTCCGGGATACAACATTTGTCTCCCTCCGGGAGACAACCTTTGTCTCCCTCCGGGAGACAACATTTGTCTCCCTCTATGAGACGAACTGTCTCCCTCCGGGAGACAACCTTTGTCTCCCTCCGGGAGACAACATTTGTCTCGCTCCGGGAGACAACCTTTGTCTCCCTCCGGGAGACAACATTTGTCTCCCTCTGGAAGACAACATTTGTCTCCCTCCGGGAGACAACATTTGTCTCCCTCCGGGAGACAACCTTTGTCTCCCACTATGAGACAAACTGTCTCCCTCCGGGAGACAACCTTTGTCTCCCTCCGGGATACAACATTTGTCTCCCTCCGGGAGACAACCTTTGTCTCCCTCCGGGAGACAACATTTGTCTCCCTCAGGGAGACAACCTTTGTCTCCCTCCGGGAGACAACATTTGTCTCCCTCAGGGAGACAACCTTTGTCTCCCTCCAAGAAACAACCTTTTTCTCCCTCCGGGATACAACATTTGTCTCCCTCTATGAGATAAACTGTCTCCCTCCGGGAGACAACCTTTGTCTCCCTCCGGGAGACAACATTTGTTTCCCTCCGGGAGACAACATTTGTCTCCCTCCGGGAGACAACATTTGTCTCCCTCCGGGAGACAACATTTGTCTCCCTCTGGGAGACAACATTTGTCTCCCTCTATGAGACAAACTGTCTCCCTCCGGGAGACAACCTTTGACTCCCTCCGGGAGACAACCTTTGTCTCCCTCCGGGAGACAACATTTGCCTCCCTCCGGGAGACAACATTTGTCTCCCTCCGGGACACAACATTTGTCTCCCTCCGGGAGACAACATTTGTTTCCCTCCGGGAGACAACATTTGTCTCCCTCCGGGAGACAACATTTGTCTCCCTCCGGGAGACAACCTTTGTGTCCCTCTATGAGACAAACTGTCTCTCTCCGGGAGACAACCTTTGTCTCCCTCCGGGATACAACATTTGTCTCCCTCCGGGAGACAACCTTTGTCTCCCTCCGGGAGACAACATTTGTCTCCCTCAGGGAGACAACATTTGTCTCCCTCCGGGAGACAACCTTTGTCTCCCTCCGGGATACAACATTTGTCTCCCTCTATGAGACAAACTGTCTCCCTCCGGGAGACAACCTTTGTCTCCCTCCGGGAGACAACCTTTGTCTCCCTCCGGGAGACAACCTTTGTCTCCCTCCGGGAGACAACATTTGTCTCCCTCAGGGAGACAACCTTTGTCTCCCTCCGGGAGACAACATTTGTCTCCCCCCGGGAGACAACCTTTGTCTCCCTCTATCAGACAAACTGTCTCCCTCTATGAGACAAACTGTCTCCCTCCGGAGACAACCTTTGTCTCCCTCCGGGAGACAACCTTTGTCTCCCTCCGGGAGACAACATTTGTCTCCCTTCGGGAAACAACATTTGTCTCCCCCCGGGAGACAACCTTTGTCTCCCTCTATGAGACAAACTGTCTCCCTCTATGAGACAAACTGTCTCCCTCCGGAGACAACCTTTGTCTCCCTCCGGGAGACAACCTTTGTCTCCCTCCGGGAGACAACATTTGTCTCCCTCCGGGAAACAACATTTGTCTCCCTCCGGGAGACAACATTTGTCTCCCTCCGGGAGACAACCATTTGTCTCCCTCCGAGAGACAACCTTTGTGTCCCTCTATGAGACAAACTGTCTCCCTCCGGGAGACAACATTTGTCTCCCTCCGGGAGACAACCTTTGTCTCCCTCCGGAAGACAACATTTGTCTCCCTCCGGGAGACAACATTTGTCTCCCTCCGGGAGACAACCTAAATCTCCCTCCAGGAGACAACCTATGTCTCCCTCCGGGAGACAACCTTTGTCTCCCTCCGGGAGACAACCTTTGTCTCCCTCCGGGAGACAACATATGTCTCCCTCCGGGAGACAACCTTTGTCTCCCTCCGGGAGACAACATTTGTCTCCCCCTGGAAGACAACCTTTGTCTCCCTCCGGGAGACAACATTTGTCTCCCTCCGGGAGACAAACTTTGTCTCCCTCCGGGAGACAACATTTGTCTCCCTCCGGGAGACAACCTTTGTCTCCCTCCGGGAGACAACATTTGTCTCCCTCCGGGAGACAACCAAAATCTCCCTCCGGGAGACAACCTTTGTCTCCCTCCTGGAGACAACCTTTGTCTCCCTCCGGGAGACAACATTTGTCTCCCTCCGGGAGACAACATTTGTCTCCCCCCGGGAGACAACCTTTGTCTCCCTCTATGAGACAAACTGTCTCCCTCTATGAGACAATCTGTCTCCCTCCGGAGACAACCTTTGTCTCCCTCCGGGAGACAACCTTTGTCTCCCTCCGGGAGACAACATTTGTCTCCCTTCGGGAAACAACATTTGTCTCCCCCCGGGAGACAACCTTTGTCTCCCTCTATGAGACAAACTGTCTCCCTCTATGAGACAAACTGTCTCCCTCTGGAGACAACCTTTGTCTCCCTCCGGGAGACAACCTTTGTCACCCTCCGGGAGACAACATTTGTCTCCCTCCGGGAAACAACATTTGTCTCCCTCCGGGAGACAACATTTGTCTCCCTCCGGGAGAAAACCATTTGTCTCCCTCCGTGAGACAACCTTTGTGTCCCTCTATGAGACAAACTGTCTCCCTCCGGGAGACAACATTTGTCTCCCTCCGGGAGACAACCTTTGTCTCCCTCCGGAAGACAACATTTGTCTCCCTCCGGGAGACACATTTGTCTCCCTCCGGGAGACAACCTTTGTCTCCCTCTATGAGACAAACTGTCTCCCTCCGGGAGACAACCTTTGTCACCCTCCGGGAGACAACATTTGTCTCCCTCCGGGAAACAACATTTGTCTCCCTCCGGGAGACAACATTTGTCTCCCTCCGGGAGACAACCATTTGTCTCCCTCCGGGAGACAACCTTTGTGTCCCTCTATGAGACAAACTGTCTCCCTCCGGGAGACAACATTTGTCTCCCTCCGGGAGACAACCTTTGTCTCCCTCCGGAAGACAACATTTGTCTCCCTCCGGGAGACAACATTTGTCTCCCTCCGGGAGACAACCTTTGTCTCCCTCTATGAGACAAACTGTCTCCCTCCGGGAGACAACCTTTGTCTCCCTCCGGAAGACAACATTTGTCTCCCTCCGGGAGACAACATTTGTCTCCCTCCGGGAGACAACCTAAATCTCCCTCCGGGAGACAACCTATGTCTCCCTCCGGGAGACAACCTTTGTCTCCCTCCGGGAGACAACATATGTCTCCCTCCGGGAGACAACCTTTGTCTCCCTCCGGGAGACAACATTTGTCTCCCTCCGGAAGACAACCTTTGTCTCCCTCCGGGAGACAACATTTGTCTCCCTCCGGGAGACAAACTTTGTCTCCCTCCGGGAGACAACATTTGTCTCCCTCCGGGAGACAACCTATGTCTCCCTCCGGGAGACAACCTTTGTCTCCCTCCGGGAGACAACATTTGTCTCCCTCCGGGAGACAACATTTGTCTCCCTCCGGGAGACAACCTTTGTCTCCCTCCAGGAGACAACATTTGTCTCCCTCCGGGAGACAACCTTTGTCTCCCTCTGGGAGACAACCTTTGTCTCCCTCCGGGAGACAACATTTGTCTCCCTCCGGGAGACAAACTTTGTCTCCCTCCGGGAGACAACATTTGTCTCCCTCCGGGAGACAACCTTTGTCTCCCTCCGGGAGACAACCTTTGTCTCCCTCCGGGAGACAACATTTGTCTCCCTCCGGGAGACAACATTTGTCTCCCTCCGGGAAACAACCTTTGTCTCCCTCCGGGAGACAACATTTGTCTCCCTCCGGGAGACAACCTTTGTCTCCCTCTGGGAGAGAACCTTCGTCTCCCTCCGGGAGACAACATTTGTCTCCCTCCGGAAGACAACATTTGTCTCCCTCCGGGAAACAACAATTGTCTCCCTCCGGGAGACAACCTTTGTCTCCCTCCGGGAGACAACATTTGTCTCCCTCCGGGAGACAACATTTGTCTCCCTCCGGGAGACAACATTTGTCTCCCTCCGGGAGACAACATTTGTCTTCCTCCGGGAGACAACCTTTGTCTCCCTCCGGGATACAACATTTGTCTCCCTCTATGAGACAAACTGTCTCCCTCCGGGAGACAACCTTTGTCTCCCTCCGGGACACAACATTTGTCTCCCTCCGGGAGACAACATTTGTCTCCCTCTGGGAGACAACATTTGTCTCCCTCTATGAGACAAACTGTCTCCCTCCGGGAGACAACCTTTGTCTCCCTCCGGGAGACAACATTTGTCTCCCTCAGGGAGACAACCTTTGTCTCCCTCCGGGAGACAACATTTGTCTCCCTCCGGGAGACAACATTTGTCTCCCTCCAGGAGACAACCTTTGCCTCCCTCCGGGAGACAACATTTGTCTCCCCCCGGGAGACAACCAAAATCTCCCTCCGGAGACAACCTTTGTCTCCCTCCGGGAGACAACCTTTGTCTCCCTCCGGGAGACAACATTTGTCTCCCTCCGGGAGACAACATTTGTCTCCCTCCGGGAGACAACATTTGTCTCCCTCCGGGAGACAACATTTGTCTCCCTCCGGGAGACAACCTTTGTCTCCTTCCGGGAGACAACATTTGTCTCCCTCCGGGAGACAACCTTTGTCTCCCTCCGGAAGACAACATTTGTCTCCCTCCGGGAGACAACATTTGTCTCCCTCCGGGAGACAACCTAAATCTCCCTCCAGGAGACAACCTATGTCTCCCTCCGGGAGACAACCTTTGTCTCCCTCCGGGAGACAACCTTTGTCTCCCTCCGGGAGACAACATATGTCTCCCTCCGGGAGACAACCTTTGTCTCCCTCCGGGAGACAACATTTGTCTCCCCCTGGAAGACAACCTTTGTCTCCCTCCGGGAGACAACATTTGTCTCCCTCCGGGAGACAAACTTTGTCTCCCTCCGGGAGACAACATTTGTCTCCCTCCGGGAGACAACCTTTGTCTCCCTCCGGGAGACAACATTTGTCTCCCTCCGGGAGACAACCAAAATCTCCCTCCGGGAGACAACCTTTGTCTCCCTCCTGGAGACAACCTTTGTCTCCCTCCGGGAGACAACATTTGTCTCCCTCCGGGAGACAACATTTGTCTCCCCCCGGGAGACAACCTTTGTCTCCCTCTATGAGACAAACTGTCTCCCTCTATGAGACAATCTGTCTCCCTCCGGAGACAACCTTTGTCTCCCTCCGGGAGACAACCTTTGTCTCCCTCCGGGAGACAACATTTGTCTCCCTTCGGGAAACAACATTTGTCTCCCCCCGGGAGACAACCTTTGTCTCCCTCTATGAGACAAACTGTCTCCCTCTATGAGACAAACTGTCTCCCTCCGGAGACAACCTTTGTCTCCCTCCGGGAGACAACCTTTGTCACCCTCCGGGAGACAACATTTGTCTCCCTCCGGGAAACAACATTTGTCTCCCTCCGGGAGACAACATTTGTCTCCCTCCGGGAGACAACCATTTGTCTCCCTCCGGGAGACAACCTTTGTGTCCCTCTATGAGACAAACTGTCTCCCTCCGGGAGACAACATTTGTCTCCCTCCGGGAGACAACCTTTGTCTCCCTCCGGAAGACAACATTTGTCTCCCTCCGGGAGACACATTTGTCTCCCTCCGGGAGACAACCTTTGTCTCCCTCTATGAGACAAACTGTCTCCCTCCGGGAGACAACCTTTGTCACCCTCCGGGAGACAACATTTGTCTCCCTCCGGGAAACAACATTTGTCTCCCTCCGGGAGACAACATTTGTCTCCCTCCGGGAGACAACCATTTGTCTCCCTCCGGGAGACAACCTTTGTGTCCCTCTATGAGACAAACTGTCTCCCTCCGGGAGACAACATTTGTCTCCCTCCGGGAGACAACCTTTGTCTCCCTCCGGAAGACAACATTTGTCTCCCTCCGGGAGACAACATTTGTCTCCCTCCGGGAGACAACCTTTGTCTCCCTCTATGAGACAAACTGTCTCCCTCCGGGAGACAACCTTTGTCTCCCTCCGGAAGACAACATTTGTCTCCCTCCGGGAGACAACATTTGTCTCCCTCCGGGAGACAACCTAAATCTCCCTCCGGGAGACAACCTATGTCTCCCTCCGGGAGACAACCTTTGTCTCCCTCCGGGAGACAACATATGTCTCCCTCCGGGAGACAACCTTTGTCTCCCTCCGGGAGACAACATTTGTCTCCCTCCGGAAGACAACCTTTGTCTCCCTCCGGGAGACAACATTTGTCTCCCTCCGGGAGACAAACTTTGTCTCCCTCCGGGAGACAACATTTGTCTCCCTCCGGGAGACAACCTATGTCTCCCTCCGGGAGACAACCTTTGTCTCCCTCCGGGAGACAACCTTTGTCTCCCTCCAGGAGACAACATTTGTCTCCCTCCGGGAGACAACCTTTGTCTCCCTCTGGGAGACAACCTTTGTCTCCCTCCGGGAGACAACATTTGTCTCCCTCCGGGAGACAAACTTTGTCTCCCTCCGGGAGACAACATTTGTCTCCCTCCGGGAGACAACCTTTGTCTCCCTCCGGGAGACAACCTTTGTCTCCCTCCGGGAGACAACATTTGTCTCCCTCCGGGAGACAACATTTGTCTCCCTCCGGGAAACAACCTTTGTCTCCCTCCGGGAGACAACATTTGTCTCCCTCCGGGAGACAACCTTTGTCTCCCTCTGGGAGAGAACCTTCGTCTCCCTCCGGGAGACAACATTTGTCTCCCTCCGGAAGACAACATTTGTCTCCCTCCGGGAAACAACAATTGTCTCCCTCCGGGAGACAACCTTTGTCTCCCTCCGGGAGACAACATTTGTCTCCCTCCGGGAGACAACATTTGTCTCCCTCCGGGAGACAACATTTGTCTCCCTCCGGGAGACAACATTTGTCTTCCTCCGGGAGACAACCTTTGTCTCCCTCCGGGATACAACATTTGTCTCCCTCTATGAGACAAACTGTCTCCCTCCGGGAGACAACCTTTGTCTCCCTCCGGGACACAACATTTGTCTCCCTCCGGGAGACAACATTTGTCTCCCTCTGGGAGACAACATTTGTCTCCCTCTATGAGACAAACTGTCTCCCTCCGGGAGACAACCTTTGTCTCCCTCCGGGAGACAACATTTGTCTCCCTCAGGGAGACAACCTTTGTCTCCCTCCGGGAGACAACATTTGTCTCCCTCCGGGAGACAACATTTGTCTCCCTCCAGGAGACAACCTTTGCCTCCCTCCGGGAGACAACATTTGTCTCCCCCCGGGAGACAACCAAAATCTCCCTCCGGAGACAACCTTTGTCTCCCTCCGGGAGACAACCTTTGTCTCCCTCCGGGAGACAACATTTGTCTCCCTCCGGGAGACAACATTTGTCTCCCTCCGGGAGACAACATTTGTCTCCCTCCGGGAGACAACATTTGTCTCCCTCCGGGAGACAACCTTTGTCTCCCTCCGGGATATAACATTTGTCTCCCTCTATGAGACAAACTGTCTCCCTCCGGGAGACAACCTTTGTCTCCTTCCGGGAGACAACATTTGTCTCCCTCCGGGAGACAACATTTGTCTCCCTCTGTGAGACAAACTGTCTCCCTCCGGGAGACAACCTTTGTCTCCCTCCGGGAGACAACATTTGTCTCCCTCCAGGAGACAACCTTTGTCTCCCTCCGGGATACAACATTTGTCTCCCTCCGGGAGACAACATTTGTCTCCCTCCAGGAGACAACCTTTGTCTCCCTCCGGGAGACAACATTTGTCTCCCCCCGGGAGACAACCAAAATCTCCCTCCGGGAGACAACATTTGTCTCCCCCCGGGAGACAACCTTTGTCTCCCTCTGGGAGACAACCTTCGTCTCCCTCCGAGAGACAACATTTGTCTCCCTCCGGAAGACAACATTTGTCTCCCTCCGGGAAACAACATTTGTCTCCCTCCGGGAGACAACATTTGTCTCCCTCCGGGAGACAACATTTGTCTCCCTCCGGGAGACAACCTTTGTCTCCCTCCGGGAGACAACATTTGTCTCCCTCCGGGAGACAACATTTGTCTCCCTCCGGGAGACAACATTTGTCTCCCTCCGGGAGACAACATTTGTCTCCCTCCGGGAGACAACCTTTGTCTCCCTCCGGGATACAACATTTGTCTCCCTCCGGGAGACAACATTTGTCTCCCTCCAGGAGACAACCTTTGTCTTCCTCCGGGAGACAACATTTGTCTCCCCCCGGGAGACAACCAAAATCTCCCTCCGGGAGACAACATTTGTCTCCCCCCGGGAGACAACCTTTGTCTCCCTCTGGGAGACAACCTTCGTCTCCCTCCGAGAGACAACATTTGTCTCCCTCCGGAAGACAACATTTGTCTCCCTCCGGGAAACAATATTTGTCTCCCTCCGGGAGACAACGTTTGTCTCCCTCCGGGAGACAACATTTGTCTCCCTCCGGGAGACAACCTTTGTCTCCCTCCGGGAGACAACATTTGTCTCCCTCTGTGAGACAAACTGTCTCCCTCCGGGAGACAACCTTTGTCTCCCTCCGGGAGACAACATTTGTCTCCCTCCGGGAGACAACATTTGTCTCCCTCCGGGAGACAACATTTGTCTCCCTCAGGGAGACAACCTTTGTCTCCCTCCAGGAGACAACATTTGTCTCCCTCCGGGAGACAACATTTGTCTCCCTCCGGGAAACAACCTTTGTCTCCCTCCGGGAGACAACATTTGTCTCCCTCCGGGAGACAACATTTGTCTCCCTCCGGGAAACAATATTTGTCTCCCTCCGGGAGACAACGTTTGTCTCCCTCCGGGAGACAACATTTGTCTCCCTCCGGGAGACAACCTTTGTCTCCCTCCGGGAGACAACATTTGTCTCCCTCTGTGAGACAAACTGTCTCCCTCCGGGAGACAACCTTTGTCTCCCTCCGGGAGACAACATTTGTCTCCCTCCGGGAGACAACATTTGTCTCCCTCCGGGAGACAACATTTGTCTCCCTCAGGGAGACAACCTTTGTCTCCCTCCAGGAGACAACATTTGTCTCCCTCCGGGAGACAACATTTGTCTCCCTCCGGGAAACAACCTTTGTCTCCCTCCGGGAGACAACATTTGTCTCCCTCCGGGAGACAACCTTTGTCTCCCTCTGGGAGAGAACCTTCGTCTCCCTCCGGGAGACAACATTTGTCTCCCTCCGGAAGACAACATTTGTCTCCCTCCGGGAAACAACAATTGTCTCCCTCCGGGAGACAACCTTTGTCTCCCTCCGGGAGACAACATTTGTCTCCCTCCGGGAGACAACATTTGTCTCCCTCCGGGAGACAACATTTGTCTCCCTCCGGGAGACAACATTTGTCTTCCTCCGGGAGACAACCTTTGTCTCCCTCCGGGATACAACATTTGTCTCCCTCTATGAGACAAACTGTCTCCCTCCGGGAGACAACCTTTGTCTCCCTCCGGGACACAACATTTGTCTCCCTCCGGGAGACAACATTTGTCTCCCTCTGGGAGACAACATTTGTCTCCCTCTATGAGACAAACTGTCTCCCTCCGGGAGACAACCTTTGTCTCCCTCCGGGAGACAACATTTGTCTCCCTCCAGGAGACAACATTTGTCTCCCTCCAGGAGACAACCTTTGCCTCCCTCCGGGAGACAACATTTGTCTCCCCCCGGGAGACAACCAAAATCTCCCTCCGGAGACAACCTTTGTCTCCCTCCGGGAGACAACCTTTGTCTCCCTCCGGGAGACAACATTTGTCTCCCTCCGGGAGACAACATTTGTCTCCCTCCGGGAGACAACATTTGTCTCCCTCCGGGAGACAACATTTGTCTCCCTCCGGGAGACAACCTTTGTCTCCCTCCGGGATATAACATTTGTCTCCCTCTATGAGACAAACTGTCTCCCTCCGGGAGACAACCTTTGTCTCCTTCCGGGAGACAACATTTGTCTCCCTCCGGGAGACAACATTTGTCTCCCTCTGTGAGACAAACTGTCTCCCTCCGGGAGACAACCTTTGTCTCCCTCCGGGAGACAACATTTGTCTCCCTCCAGGAGACAACCTTTGTCTCCCTCCGGGATACAACATTTGTCTCCCTCCGGGAGACAACATTTGTCTCCCTCCAGGAGACAACCTTTGTCTCCCTCCGGGAGACAACATTTGTCTCCCCCCGGGAGACAACCAAAATCTCCCTCCGGGAGACAACATTTGTCTCCCCCCGGGAGACAACCTTTGTCTCCCTCTGGGAAACAACCTTCGTCTCCCTCCGAGAGACAACATTTGTCTCCCTCCGGAAGACAACATGTGTCTCCCTCCGGGAAACAACATTTGTCTCCCTCCGGGAGACAACATTTGTCTCCCTCCGGGAGACAACATTTGTCTCCCTCCGGGAGACAACCTTTGTCTCCCTCCGGGAGACAACATTTGTCTCCCTCCGGGAGACAACATTTGTCTCCCTCCGGGAGACAACATTTGTCTCCCTCCGGGAGACAACATTTGTCTCCCTCCGGGAGACAACCTTTGTCTCCCTCCGGGATACAACATTTGTCTCCCTCCGGGAGACAACATTTGTCTCCCTCCAGGAGACAACCTTTGTCTCCCTCCGGGAGACAACATTTGTCTCCCCCCGGGAGACAACCAAAATCTCCCTCCGGGAGACAACATTTGTCTCCCCCCGGGAGACAACCTTTGTCTCCCTCTGGGAGACAACCTTCGTCTCCCTCCGAGAGACAACATTTGTCTCCCTCCGGAAGACAACATTTGTCTCCCTCCGGGAAACAACATTTGTCTCCCTCCGGGAGACAACGTTTGTCTCCCTCCGGGAAACAACATTTGTCTCCCTCCGGGAGACAACCTTTGTCTCCCTCCGGGAGACAACATTTGTCTCCCTCTGTGAGACAAACTGTCTCCCTCCGGGAGACAACCTTTGTCTCCCTCCGGGAGACAACATTTGTCTCCCTCCGGGAGACAACATTTGTCTCCCTCCGGGAGACAACATTTGTCTCCCTCAGGGAGACAACCTTTGTCTCCCTCCAGGAGACAACATTTGTCTCCCTCCGGGAAACAACATTTGTCTCCCTCCAGGAGACAACCTTTGTCTCCCTCCGGGAGACAACATTTGTCTCCCCCCGGGAGACAACCAAAATCTCCCTCCGGGAGACAACATTTGTCTCCCCCCGGGAGACAACCTTTGTCTCCCTCTATGAGACAAACTGTCTCCCTCTATGAGACAAACTGTCTCCCTCCGGAGACAACCTTTGTCTCCCTCCGGGAGACAACCTTTGTCTCCCTCCGGGAAACAACATTTGTCTCCCTCCGGGAAACAACATTTGTCTCCCTCCGGGAGACAACATTTGTCTCCCTCCGGGAGACAACCTTTGTCTCCCTCCGGGAGACAACATTTGTCTCCCTCCGGGAGACAACCTTTGTCTCCCTCTGGGAGACAACTTTCGTCTCCCTCCGGGAGACAACATTTGTCTCCCTCCGGGAGACAACATTTGTCTCCCTCCGGGAGACAACATTTGTCTCCCTCCGGAAGAAAACCTTTGTCTCCCTCCGGGAGACAAACTTTGTCTCCCTCCGGGAGACAACATTTGTCTCATTCCGGGAGACAACCTTTGTCTCCCTCCGGGAGACAACCTTTGTCTCCCTCCGGGAGACAACCTTTGTCTCCCTCCGGGAGACAACATTTGTCTCCCTCCGGGAGACAACATTTGTCTCCCTCCGGGAGACAACCTTTGTCTCCCTCCGGGAGACAACATTTGTCTCCCTCCGGGAGACAACCTTTGTCTCCCTCTGGGAGACAACCTTCGTCTCCCTCCGGGAGACAACATTTGTCTCCCCCCGGGAGACAACATTTGTCTCCCTCCGGGAAACAACATTTGTCTCCCTCCGGGAGACAACATTTGTCTCCCTCCGGGAGACAACCTTTGTCTCCCTCCTGGAGACAACATTTGTCTCCCTCCGGGAGACAACATTTGTCTCCCTCTGGGAGACAACATTTGTCTCCCTCTATGAGACAAACTGTCTCCCTCCGGGAGACAACCTTTGTCTCCCTCCGGGAGACAACATTTGTCTCCCTCAGGGAGACAAACTGTCTCCCTCCGGGAGACAACCTTTGTCTCCCTCCGGGATACAACATTTGTCTCCCTCCGGGAGACAACCTTTGTCTCCCTCCGGGAGACAACATTTGTCTCCCTCTATGAGACAAACTGTCTCCCTCCGGGAGACAACCTTTGTCTCCCTCCGGGAGACAACATTTGTCTCCCTCCGGGAAACAACATTTGTCTCCCTCCGGGAGACAACATTTGTCTCCCTCCGGGAGACAACCTTTGTGTCCCTCTATGAGACAAACTGTCTCCCTCCGGGAGACAACCTTTGTCTCCCTCCGGGATACAACATTTGTCTCCCTCCGGGAGACAACCTTTGTCTCCCTCCGGGAGACAACATTTGTCTCCCTCTATGAGACAAACTGTCTCCCTCCGGGAGACAACCTTTGTCTCCCTCCGGGAGACAACATTTGTCTCCCTCCGGAAGACAACATTTGTCTCCCTCCGGGAGACAACCTTTGTCTCCCTCCGGGATACAACATTTGTCTCCCTCTATGAGACAAACTGTCTCCCTCCGGGAGACAACCTTTGTCTTTCTCCGGGAGACAACATTTGTCTCCCTCCGGGAGACAACATTTGTCTCCCTCCGAGAGACAACCTTTTGCCTCCCTCCGGGAGACAACCTTTGTCTCCCTCTAGGAGACAACCTTTGTCTCCCTCCGGGAGACAACCTTTGTCTCCCTCCGGGAGACAACATTTGTCTCCCTCCTGGAGACAACATTTGTCTCCCCCCGGGAGACAACCTTTGTCTCCCTCTATGAGACAAACTGTCTCCCTCCGGGAGACAACCTTTGTCTCCCTCCGGGAGACAACATTTGTCTCCCTTTGGGAGACAACCTTTGTCTCCCTCCGGGAGACAAGATTTGTCTCCCTCCGGGAGACAACATTTGTCTCCCTCCGGGAGACAACCTTTGTCTCCCTCCGGGAGACAACCGTTGTTTCCCTCCGGGAGACAACATTTGTCTCCCTCCGGGAGACAACCTTTGTCTCCCTCCGGGAGACAACATTTGTCTCCCTCCGGGAGACAACCTTTGTCTCCCTCCGGGAGACAACATTTGTCTCCCTCCGGGAGACAACATATGTCTCCCTCCGGGAGACAACATTTGTCTCCCTCCGGGAGACAACCTAAATCTCCCTCCGGGAAACAACATCTGTCTCCCTCCGGGAGACAACCTTTGTCTCCCTCCGGGAGACAACATTTGTCTCCCTCCGGGAGACAACATATGTCTCCCTTCGGGAGACAACATTTGTCTCCCTCCGGGAGACAACCTTTGTGTCCCACTATGAGACAAACTGTCTCCCTCCGGGAGACAACCTTTGTCTCCCTCCGGGAGACAACATTTGTCTCCCTCTGGGAGACAACCTTTGTCTCCCTCCGGGAGTCAACATTTGTCTCCCTCCGGGAGACAACCTTTGTCTCCCTCCGGGAGATAACATTTGTCTCCCTTCGGGAGACAACCTTTGTCTCCCTCCGGGAGACAACCTTTGTCTCCCTCCGGGAGACAACATTTGTCTCCCTCAGGGAGACAACCTTTGTCTCCCTCCGGGAGACAACATTTGTCTCCCTCCGGGAGACAACATTTGTCTCCCTCCAGGAGACAACCTTTGTCTCCCTCCGGGAGACAACATTTGTCTCCCTCCGGGAGACAACCAAAATCTCCCTCCGGGAGACAACCTTTGTCTCCCTCCGGGAGACAACCTTTGTCTCCCTCCGGGAGACAACATTTGTCTCCCTCCGGGAGACAACATTTGTCTCCCCCCGGGAGACAACCTTTGTCTCCCTCTATGAGACAAACTGTCTCCCTCTATGAGACAAACTGTCTCCCTCCGGAGACAACCTTTGTCTCCCTCCGGGAGACAACCTTTGTCTCCCTCCGGGAGACAACATTTGTCTCCCTCCGGGAAACAACATTTGTCTCCCTCCGGGAGACAACATTTGTCTCCCTCCGGGAGACAACCTTTGTGTCCCTCTATGAGACAAACTGTCTCCCTCCGGGAGACAACCTTTGTCTCCCTCCGGGATACAACATTTGTCTCCCTCCGGGAGACAACCTTTGTCTCCCTCCGGGAGACAACATTTGTCTCCCTCTATGAGACAAACTGTCTTCCTCCGGGAGACAACCTTTGTCTCCCTCCGGGAGACAACATTTGTCTCCCTCAGGGAGACAACCTTTGTCTCCCTCCGGGATACAACATTTGTCTCCCTCCGGGAGACAACATTTGTCTCCCTCCAGTTGACAACCTTTGTCTCCCTCCGGGAGACAACATTTGTCTCCCCCCGGGAGACAACCAAAATCTCCCTCCGGGAGACAACATTTGTCTCCCCCCGGGAGACAACCTTTGTCTCCCTCTATGAGACAAACTGTCTCTTTCCGGAGACAACCTTTGTCTCCCTCCGGGAGACAACCTTTGTCTCCCTCCGGGAAACAACATTTGTCTCCCTCCGGGAGACAACATTTGTCTCCCTCCGGGAGACAACCTTTGTCTCCCTCCGGGAGACAACATTTGTCTCCCTCAGGGAGACAACCTTTGTCTCCCTCCGGGAGACAACATTTGTCTCCCTCCGGGAGACAACATTTGTCTCCCTCCGGGAGACAACATTTGTCTCCCTCCGGGAGACAACCTTTGTCTCCCTCCGGGATACAACATTTGTCTCCCTCTATGAGACAAACTGTCTCCCTCCGGGAGACAACCTTTGTCTCCCTCCGGGAGACAACATTTGTCTCCCTCCGGGAGACAACATTTGTCTCCCTCTGGGAGACAACATTTGTCTCCCTCTATGAGACAAACTGTCTCCCTCCGGGAGACAACCTTTGTCTCCCTCCGGGAGACAACATTTGTCTCCCTCAGGGAGACAACCTTTGTCTCCCTCTGGGAGACAACATTTGTCTCCCTCCGGGAGACAACATTTGTCTCCCTCCAGGAGACAACCTTTGTCTCCCTCCGGGAGACAACATTTGTCTCCCTCCGGGAGACAACCAAAATCTCCCTCCGGGAGACAACCTTTGTCTCCCTCCGGGAGACAACCTTTGTCTCCCTCCAGGAGACAACCTTTGTCTCCCTCTATGAGACAAACTGTCTCCCTCTATGAGACAAACTGTCTCCCTCCGGAGACAACCTTTGTCTCCCTCCGGGAGACAACCTTTGTCTCCCTCCGGGAGACAACATTTGTCTCCCTCCGGGAAACAACATTTGTCTCCCTCCGGGAGACAACATTTGTCTCCCTCCGGGAGACAACCTTTGTGTCCCTCTATGAGACAAACTGTCTCCCTCCGGGAGACAACCTTTGTCTCCCTCCGGGATACAACATTTGTCTCCCTCCGTGAGACAACCTTTGTCTCCCTCCGGGAGACAACATTTGTCTCCCTCTATGAGACAAACTGTCTCCCTCCGGGAGACAACCTTTGTCTCCCTCCGGGAGACAACATTTGTCTCCCTCCGGAAGACAACATTTGTCTCCCTCCGGGAGACAACCTTTGTCTCCCTCCGGGATACAACATTTGTCTCCCTCTATGAGACAAACTGTCTCCCTCCGGGAGACAACCTTTGTCTTTCTCCGGGAGACAACATTTGTCTCCCTCCGGGAGACAACATTTGTCTCCCTCCGAGAGACAACCTTTTGCCTCCCTCCGGGAGACAACCTTTGTCTCCCTCTAGGAGACAACCTTTGTCTCCCTCCGGGAGACAACCTTTGTCTCCCTCCGGGAGACAACATTTGTCTCCCTCCTGGAGACAACATTTGTCTCCCCCCGGGAGACAACCTTTGTCTCCCTCTATGAGACAAACTGTCTCCCTCCGGGAGACAACCTTTGTCTCCCTCCGGGAGACAACATTTGTCTCCCTTTGGGAGACAACCTTTGTCTCCCTCCGGGAGACAAGATTTGTCTCCCTCCGGGAGACAACATTTGTCTCCCTCCGGGAGACAACCTTTGTCTCCCTCCGGGAGACAACCGTTGTTTCCCTCCGGGAGACAACATTTGTCTCCCTCCGGGAGACAACCTTTGTCTCCCTCCGGGAGACAACATTTGTCTCCCTCCGGGAGACAACCTTTGTCTCCCTCCGGGAGACAACATTTGTCTCCCTCCGGGAGACAACATATGTCTCCCTCCGGGAGACAACATTTGTCTCCCTCCGGGAGACAACCTAAATCTCCCTCCGGGAAACAACATTTGTCTCCCTCCGGGAGACAACCTTTGTCTCCCTCCGGGAGACAACATTTGTCTCCCTCCGGGAGACAACATATGTCTCCCTTCGGGAGACAACATTTGTCTCCCTCCGGGAGACAACCTTTGTGTCCCACTATGAGACAAACTGTCTCCCTCCGGGAGACAACCTTTGTCTCCCTCCGGGAGACAACATTTGTCTCCCTCTGGGAGACAACCTTTGTCTCCCTCCGGGAGTCAACATTTGTCTCCCTCCGGGAGACAACCTTTGTCTCCCTCCGGGAGATAACATTTGTCTCCCTTCGGGAGACAACCTTTGTCTCCCTCCGGGAGACAACCTTTGTCTCCCTCCGGGAGACAACATTTGTCTCCCTCAGGGAGACAACCTTTGTCTCCCTCCGGGAGACAACATTTGTCTCCCTCCGGGAGACAACATTTGTCTCCCTCCAGGAGACAACCTTTGTCTCCCTCCGGGAGACAACATTTGTCTCCCTCCGGGAGACAACCAAAATCTCCCTCCGGGAGACAACCTTTGTCTCCCTCCGGGAGACAACCTTTGTCTCCCTCCGGGAGACAACATTTGTCTCCCTCCGGGAGACAACATTTGTCTCCCCCCGGGAGACAACCTTTGTCTCCCTCTATGAGACAAACTGTCTCCCTCTATGAGACAAACTGTCTCCCTCCGGAGACAACCTTTGTCTCCCTCCGGGAGACAACCTTTGTCTCCCTCCGGGAGACAACATTTGTCTCCCTCCGGGAAACAACATTTGTCTCCCTCCGGGAGACAACATTTGTCTCCCTCCGGGAGACAACCTTTGTGTCCCTCTATGAGACAAACTGTCTCCCTCCGGGAGACAACCTTTGTCTCCCTCCGGGATACAACATTTGTCTCCCTCCGGGAGACAACCTTTGTCTCCCTCCGGGAGACAACATTTGTCTCCCTCTATGAGACAAACTGTCTTCCTCCGGGAGACAACCTTTGTCTCCCTCCGGGAGACAACATTTGTCTCCCTCCGGAAGACAACATTTGTCTCCCTCCGGGAGACAACCTTTGTCTCCCTCCGGGATACAACATTTGTCTCCCTCTATGAGACAAACTGTCTCCCTCCGGGAGACAACCTTTGTCTCCCTCCGGGAGACAACATTTGTCTCCCTTCGGGAGACAACCTTTGTCTCCCTCCGGGAGACAACCTTTGTCTCCCTCCGGAAGACAACATTTGTCTCCCTCCGGGAGACAACATATGTCTCCCTCCGGGAGACAACATTTGTCTCCCTCCGGGAGACAACCTAAATCTCCCTCCGGGAAACAACATTTGTCTCCCTCCGGGAGACAACATTTGTCTCCCTCCGGGAGACAACATTTGTCTCCCTCCGGGAGACAACCTTTGTGTCCCTCTATGAGACAAACTGTCTCCCTCCGGGAGACAACCTTTGTCTCCCTCCGGGAGACAACATTTGTCTCCCTCAGGGAGACAACCTTTGTCTCCCTCCGGGAGACAACATTTGTCTCCCTCCGGGAGACAACCTTTGTCTCCCTCCGGGATACAACATTTGTCTCCCTCTATGAGACAAACTGTCTCCCTCCGGAAGACAACCTTTGTCTCCCTCCGGGAGACAACATTTGTCTCCCTCCGGAAGACAACATTTGTCTCCCTCCGGGAGACAACCTTTGTCTCCCTCCGGGATACAACATTTGTCTCCCTCTATGAGACAAACTGTCTCCCTCCGGGAGACAACCTTTGTCTTTCTCCAGGAGACAACATTTGTCTCCCTCCGGGAGACAACATTTGTCTCCCTCCGAGAGACAACCTTTTGCCTCCCTCCGGGAGACAACCTTTGTCTCCCTCTAGGAGACAACCTTTGTCTCCCTCCGGGAGACAACCTTTGTCTCCCTCCGGGAGACAACATTTGTCTCCCTCCTGGAGACAACATTTGTCTCCCCCCGGGAGACAACCTTTGTCTCCCTCTATGAGACAAACTGTCTCCCTCCGGGAGACAACCTTTGTCTCCCTCCGGGAGACAACATTTGTCTCCCTTTGGGAGACAACCTTTGTCTCCCGGAGGGAGACAACATTTGTCTCCCTCCGGGAGACAACATTTGTCTCCCTCCGGGAGACAACCTTTGTCTCCCTCCGGGAGACAACCGTTGTCTCCCTCCGGGAGACAACATTTGTCTCCCTCCGGGAGACAACCTTTGTCTCCCTCCGGGAGACAACATTTGTCTCCCTCCGGGAGACAACCTTTGTCTCCCTCCGGGAGACAACCTTTGTCTCCCTCCGGGAGACAACCTTTGTCTCCCTCCGGGAGACAACCTTTGTCTCCCTCCGGGAGACAACATTTGTCTCCCTCTGGAAGACAACCTTTGTCTCCCTCCGGGAGACAACATTTGTCTCCCTTCGGGAGACAACCTTTGTCTCCCTCCGGGAGACAAACTTTGTCTCCCTCCGGAAGACAACATTTGTCTCCCTCCGGGAGACAACATATGTCTCCCTCCGGGAGACAACATTTGTCTCCCTCCGGGAGACAACCTAAATCTCCCTCCGGGAAACAACATTTGTCTCCCTCCGGGAGACAACATTTGTCTCCCTCCGGGAGACAACATTTGTCTCCCTCCGGGAGACAACCTTTGTGTCCCTCTATGAGACAAACTGTTTCCCTCCGGGAGACAACCTTTGTCTCCCTCCGGGAGACAACATTTGTCTCCCTCAGGGAGACAACCTTTGTCTCCCTCCGGGAGACAACATTTGTCTCCCTCCGGGAGACAACCTTTGTCTCCCTCCAGGATACAACATTTGTCTCCCTCTATGAGACAAACTGTCTCCCTCCGGAAGACAACCTTTGTCTCCCTCCGGGAGACAACATTTGTCTCCCTCCGGAAGACAACATTTGTCTCCCTCCGGGAGACAACCTTTGTCTCCCTCCGGGATACAACATTTGTCTCCCTCTATGAGACAAACTGTCTCCCTCCGGGAGACAACCTTTGTCTTTCTCCGGGAGACAACATTTGTCTCCCTCCGGGAGACAACATTTGTCTCCCTCCGGGAGACAACATTTGTCTCCCTCCGAGAGACAACCTTTTGCCTCCCTCCGGGAGACAACCTTTGTCTCCCTCTAGGAGACAACCTTTGTCTCCCTCCGGGAGACAACCTTTGTCTCCCTCCGGGAGACAACATTTGTCTCCCTTTGGGAGACAACCTTTGTCTCCCTCCGGGAGACAACATTTGTCTCCCTCCGGGAGACAACATTTGTCTCCCTCCGGGAGACAACTTTTGTCTCCCTCCGGGAGACAACCGTTGTCTCCCTCCGGGAGACAACATTTGTCTCCCTCCGGGAGACAACCTTTGTCTCCCTCCGGGAGACAACATTTGTCTCCCTCCGGGAGACAACCTTTGTCTCCCTCCGGGAGACAACCTTTGTCTCCCTCCGGGAGACAACATTTGTCTCCCTCCGGGAGACAACATATGTCTTCCTTCGGGAGACAACATTTGTCTCCCTCCGGGAGACAACCTAAATCTCCCTCCGGGAAACAACATTTGTCTCCCTTCGGGAGACAACATTTGTCTCCCTCCGGGAGACAACCTTTGTCTCCCTCCGGGATACAACATTTGTCTCCCTCTATGAGACAAACTGTCTCCCTCCGGAAGACAACCTTTGTCTCCCTCCGGGAGACAACATTTGTCTCCCTCCGGAAGACAACATTTGTCTCCCTCCGGGAGACAACCTTTGTCTCCCTCCGGGATACAACATTTGTCTCCCTCTATGAGACAAACTGTCTCCCTCCGGGAGACAACCTTTGTCTTTCTCCAGGAGACAACATTTGTCTCCCTCCGGGAGACAACATTTGTCTCCCTCCGAGAGACAACCTTTTGCCTCCCTCCGGGAGACAACCTTTGTCTCCCTCTAGGAGACAACCTTTGTCTCCCTCCGGGAGACAACCTTTGTCTCCCTCCGGGAGACAACATTTGTCTCCCTCCTGGAGACAACATTTGTCTCCCCCCGGGAGACAACCTTTGTCTCCCTCTATGAGACAAACTGTCTCCCTCCGGGAGACAACCTTTGTCTCCCTCCGGGAGACAACATTTGTCTCCCTTTGGGAGACAACCTTTGTCTCCCGGAGGGAGACAACATTTGTCTCCCTCCGGGAGACAACATTTGTCTCCCTCCGGGAGACAACCTTTGTCTCCCTCCGGGAGACAACCGTTGTCTCCCTCCGGGAGACAACATTTGTCTCCCTCCGGGAGACAACCTTTGTCTCCCTCCGGGAGACAACATTTGTCTCCCTCCGGGAGACAACCTTTGTCTCCCTCCGGGAGACAACCTTTGTCTCCCTCCGGGAGACAACCTTTGTCTCCCTCCGGGAGACAACCTTTGTCTCCCTCCGGGAGACAACATTTGTCTCCCTCTGGAAGACAACCTTTGTCTCCCTCCGGGAGACAACATTTGTCTCCCTTCGGGAGACAACCTTTGTCTCCCTCCGGGAGACAAACTTTGTCTCCCTCCGGAAGACAACATTTGTCTCCCTCCGGGAGACAACATATGTCTCCCTCCGGGAGACAACATTTGTCTCCCTCCGGGAGACAACCTAAATCTCCCTCCGGGAAACAACATTTGTCTCCCTCCGGGAGACAACATTTGTCTCCCTCCGGGAGACAACATTTGTCTCCCTCCGGGAGACAACCTTTGTGTCCCTCTATGAGACAAACTGTTTCCCTCCGGGAGACAACCTTTGTCTCCCTCCGGGAGACAACATTTGTCTCCCTCAGGGAGACAACCTTTGTCTCCCTCCGGGAGACAACATTTGTCTCCCTCCGGGAGACAACCTTTGTCTCCCTCCAGGATACAACATTTGTCTCCCTCTATGAGACAAACTGTCTCCCTCCGGAAGACAACCTTTGTCTCCCTCCGGGAGACAACATTTGTCTCCCTCCGGAAGACAACATTTGTCTCCCTCCGGGAGACAACCTTTGTCTCCCTCCGGGATACAACATTTGTCTCCCTCTATGAGACAAACTGTCTCCCTCCGGGAGACAACCTTTGTCTTTCTCCGGGAGACAACATTTGTCTCCCTCCGGGAGACAACATTTGTCTCCCTCCGGGAGACAACATTTGTCTCCCTCCGAGAGACAACCTTTTGCCTCCCTCCGGGAGACAACCTTTGTCTCCCTCTAGGAGACAACCTTTGTCTCCCTCCGGGAGACAACCTTTGTCTCCCTCCGGGAGACAACATTTGTCTCCCTTTGGGAGACAACCTTTGTCTCCCTCCGGGAGACAACATTTGTCTCCCTCCGGGAGACAACATTTGTCTCCCTCCGGGAGACAACTTTTGTCTCCCTCCGGGAGACAACCGTTGTCTCCCTCCGGGAGACAACATTTGTCTCCCTCCGGGAGACAACCTTTGTCTCCCTCCGGGAGACAACATTTGTCTCCCTCCGGGAGACAACCTTTGTCTCCCTCCGGGAGACAACCTTTGTCTCCCTCCGGGAGACAACATTTGTCTCCCTCCGGGAGACAACATATGTCTTCCTTCGGGAGACAACATTTGTCTCCCTCCGGGAGACAACCTAAATCTCCCTCCGGGAAACAACATTTGTCTCCCTTCGGGAGACAACATTTGTCTCCCTCCGGGAGACAACCTTTGTGTCCCGCTATGAGACAAACTGTCTCCCTCCGGGAGACAACCTTTGTCTCCCTCCGGGAGACAACATTTGTCTCCCTCTGGGAGACAACCTTTGTCTCCCTCCGGGAGTCAACATTTGTCTCCCTCCGGGAGACAACCTTTGTCTCCCTCCGGGAGACAACATTTGTCTCCCTTCGGGAGACAACCTTTGTCTCCCTCCGGGAGACAACCTTTGTCTCCCTCCGGAAGACAACATTTGTCTCCCTCCGGGAGACAACATATGTCTCCCTCCGGGAGACAACATTTGTCTCCCTCCGGGAGACAACCTAAATCTCCCTCCGGGAAACAACATTTGTCTCCCTCCGGGAGACAACATTTGTCTCCCTCCGGGAGACAACATTTGTCTCCCTCCGGGAGACAACCTTTGTGTCCCTCTATGAGACAAACTGTCTCCCTCCGGGAGACAACCTTTGTCTCCCTCCGGGAGACAACATTTGTCTCCCTCAGGGAGACAACCTTTGTCTCCCTCCGGGAGACAACATTTGTCTCCCTCCGGGAGACAACATTTGTCTCCCTCCAGGAGACAACATTTGTCTCCCTTTGGGAGACAACCAAAATCTCCCTCCGGGAGACAACCTTTGTCTCCCTCTGGGAGACAACCTTTGTCTCCCTCCGGGAGACAACATTTGTCTCCCTCCGGGAGACAACATTTGTCTCCCCCCGGGAGACAACCTTTGTCTCCCTCTATGAGACAAACTGTCTCCCTCTATGAGACAAACTGTCTCCCTCCGGAGACAACCTTTGTCTCCCTCCGGGAGACAACCTTTGTCTCCCTCCGGGAGACAACATTTGTGTCCCTCTATGAGACAAACTGTCTCCCTCCGGGAGACAACCTTTGTCTCCCTCCGGGAGACAACATTTGTCTCCCTCAGGGAGACAACATTTGTCTCCCTCCGGGAGACAACATTTGTCTCCCTCCGGGAGACAACATTTGTCTCCCTCCGGGAGACAACATTTGTCTCCCTCCGGGAAACAACCTTTGTGTCCCTCTATGAGACAAACTGTCTCCCTCCGGGAAACAACCTTTGTCTCCCTCCGGGAGACAACATTTGTCTCCCTCAGGGAGACAACCTTTGTCTCCCTCCGGGAGACAACATTTGTCTCCCTCCGGGAGACAACATTTGTCTCCCTCCGGGAGACAACCTTTGTCTCCCTCCGGGATACAACATTTGTCTCCCTCTATGAGACAAACTGTCTCCCGGAGGGAGACAACATTTGTCTCCCTCCGGGAGACAACATTTGTCTCCCTCTGGGAGACAACATTTGTCTCCCTCTATGAGACAAACTGTCTCCCCCCGGGAGACAACCTTTGTCTCCCTCCGGGAGACAACATTTGTCTCCCTCAGGGAGACAACCTTTGTCTCCCTCCGGGACACAACATTTGTCTCCCTCCAGGAGACAACCTTTGTCTCCCTCCGGGAGACAACATTTGTCTCCCTCTGGGAGACAACCAAAATCTCCCTCCGGGAGACAACCTTTGTCTCCCTCCGGGAGACAACCTTTGTCTCCCTCAGGGAGACAACCTTTGTCTCCCTCCGGGAGACAACATTTGTCTCCCTCCGGGAGACAACATTTGTCTCCCTCCAGGAGACAACTTTTGTCTCCCTCCGGGAGACAACCAAAATCTCCCTCCGGGAGACAACCTTTGTCTCCCTCTGGGAGACAACCTTTGTCTCCCTCCGGGAGACAACATTTGTCTCCCTCCGGGAGACAACATTTGTCTCCCCCCGGGAGACAACCTTTGGTCTCCCTCTATGAGACAAACTGTCTCCCTCTATGAGACAAACTGTCTCCCTCCGGAGACAACCTTTGTCTCCCTCCGGGAGACAACCTTTGTCTCCCTCCGGGAGACAACCTTTGTCTCCCTCCGGGAGACAACATTTGTGTCCCTCTATGAGACAAACTGTCTCCCTCCGGGAGACAACCTTTGTCTCCCTCCGGGAGACAACATTTGTCTCCCTCAGGGAGACAACATTTGTCTCCCTCCGGGAGACAACATTTGTCTCCCTCCGGGAGACAACATTTGTCTCCCTCCGGGAGACAACATTTGTCTCCCTCCGGGAAACAACCTTTGTGTCCCTCTATGAGACAAACTGTCTCCCTCCGGGAGACAACCTTTGTCTCCCTCCGGGAGACAACATTTGTCTCCCTCAGGGAGACAACCTTTGTCTCCCTCCGGGAGACAACATTTGTCTCCCTCCGGGAGACAACATTTGTCTCCCTCCGGGAGACAACCTTTGTCTCCCTCCGGGATACAACATTTGTCTCCCTCTATGAGACAAACTGTCTCCCGGAGGGAGACAACATTTGTCTCCCTCCGGGAGACAACATTTGTCTCCCTCTGGGAGACAACATTTGTCTCCCTCTATGAGACAAACTGTCTCCCCCCGGGAGACAACCTTTGTCTCCCTCCGGGAGACAACATTTGTCTCCCTCAGGGAGACAACCTTTGTCTCCCTCCGGGACACAACATTTGTCTCCCTCCAGGAGACAACCTTTGTCTCCCTCCGGGAGACAACATTTGTCTCCCTCTGGGAGACAACCAAAATCTCCCTCCGGGAGACAACCTTTGTCTCCCTCCGGGAGACAACCTTTGTCTCCCTCCGGGAGACAACATTTGTCTCCCTCCGGGAGACAACATTTGTCTCCCTCCGGGAGACAACCTTTGTGTCCCTCTATGAGACAAACTGTCTCCCTCCGGGAGACAACCTTTGTCTCCCTCCGGGAGACAACATTTGTCTCCCTCAGGGAGACAACCTTTGTCTCCCTCCGGGAGACAACATTTGTCTCCCTCCGGGAGACAACATTTGTCTCCCTCCGGGAGACAACCTTTGTCTCCCTCCGGGATACAACATTTGTCTCCCTCTATGAGACAAACTGTCTCCCGGAGGGAGACAACATTTGTCTCCCTCCGGGAGACAACATTTGTCTCCCTCTGGGAGACAACATTTGTCTCCCTCTATGAGACAAACTGTCTCCCCCCGGGAGACAACCTTTGTCTCCCTCCGGGAGACAACATTTGTCTCCCTCAGGGAGACAACCTTTGTCTCCCTCCGGGACACAACATTTGTCTCCCTCCAGGAGACAACCTTTGTCTCCCTCCGGGAGACAACATTTGTCTCCCTCTGGGAGACAACCAAAATCTCCCTCCGGGAGACAACCTTTGTCTCCCTCCGGGAGACAACCTTTGTCTCCCTCCGGGAGACAACATTTGTCTCCCTCCGGGAGACAACATTTGTCTCCCTCCGGGAGACAACATTTGTCTCCCTCCGGGAGACAACATTTGTCTCCCTCCGGGAGACAACCTTTGTGTCCCTCTATGAGACAACATTTGTCTCCCTCCGGGAGACAACATTTGTCTCCCTCCGGGAAACAACCTTTGTAACCCTCTATGAGACAAACTGTCTCCCTCCGGGAGAGAACCTTTGTCTCCCTCCGGGAGACAACATTTGTCTCCCTCAGGGAGACAACATTTGTCTCCCTCCGGGAGACAACATTTGTCTCCCACCGGGAGACAACCTTTGTCTCCCTCCGGGAGACAACCTTTGTCTCCCTCCGGGAGACAACATTTGTCTCCCTCCGGGAGACAACATTTGTCTCCCCCCGGGAGACAACCTTTGTCTCCCTCTATGAGACAAACTGTCTCCCTCCGGAGACAACCTTTGTCTCCCTCCGGGAGACAACCTTTGTCTCCCTCCGGGAGACAACATTTGTCTCCCTCCGGGAAACAACATTTGTCTCCCTCCGGGAGACAACATTTGTCTCCCTCCGGGAGACAACATTTGTCTCCCTCCGGGAGACAACCTTTGTGTCCCTCTATGAGACAAACTGTCTCCCTCCGGGAGACAACCTTTGTCTCCCTCTTGGATACAACATTTGTCTCCCTCCGGGAGACAACCTTTGTCTCCCTCCGGGAGACAACATTTGTCTCCCTCCGGAAGACAACATTTGTCTCCCTCCGGGAGACAACCTTTGTCTCCCTCCGGGATACAACATTTGTCTCCCTCTATGAGACAAACTGTCTCCCTCCGGGAGACAACCTTTGTCTCCCTCCGGGAGACAACATTTGTCTCCCTCCGGGAGACAACATTTGTCTCCCTCCGAGAGACAACCTTTTGCCTCCCTCCGTGAGACAACCTTTGTCTCCCTCCGGGAGACAACCTTTGTCTCCCTCCGGGAGACAACATTTGACAACATTTGTCTCCCTCTGTGAGACAAATTTGTCTCCCTCCGGGAGACAACCTTTGTCTCCCTCCGGGAGACAACATTTGTCTCCCTCCGGGAGACAACATTTGTCTCCCTCCGGGAGACAACATTTGTCTCCCTCCGGGAGACAACATTTGTCTCCCTCCAGGAGACAACCTTTGTCTCCCTCCGGGAGACAACCTTTGTCTCCCTCCGGGAGACAACCTTTGTCTCCCTCCGGGAGACAACCTTCGTCTCCCTCCGGGATACAACATTTGTCTCCCTCCGGGAGACAACCTTTGTCTCCCTCCGGGAGACAACATTTGTCTCCCTCCGGGAGACAACCTTTGTCTCCCTCCGGGAGACAACATTTGTCTCCCTCTATGAGTCAAACTGTCTCCCTCCGGGAGACAACCTTTGTCTCCCTCTATGAGACAAACTGTCTCCCTCCGGGAGACAACCTTTGTCTCCCTCCGGAAGACAACATTTGTCTCCCTCCGGGAGACAACATTTGTCTCCCTCCGGTCTCCCTCCGGGAGACAACATTTGTCTCCCTCCGGGAGACAACATTTGTCTCCCTCCGGGAGACAACATTTGTGTCCCTCTATGAGACAAACTGTCTCCCTGCGGGAGACAACCTTTGTCTCCCTCCGGGATACAACCTTTGTCTCCCTCCGGGATACAACATTTGTCTCCCTCCGGGAGACAACCTTTGTCTCCCTCCGGGAGACAACATTTGTCTCCCTCCGGGAGACAACATTTGTCTCCCTCCGGGAGACAACATTTGTCTCCCTCCGGGAGACAACATTTGTCTCCCTCCAGGAGACAACCTTTGTCTCCCTCCGGGAGACAACATTTGTCTCCCTCTATGAGACAAACTGTCTCCCTCCGGGAGACAACCTTTGTCTCCCTCCGGGAGACAACATTTGTCTCCCTCCGGGAGACAACATTTGTCTCCCTCCGGGAGACAACATTTGTCTCCCTCCGGGAGACAACATTTGTCTCCCTCCAGGAGACAACCTTTGTCTCCCTCCGGGAGACAACCTTTGTCTCCCTCCGGGAGACAACCTTTGTCTCCCTCCGGGAGACAACCTTCGTCTCCCTCCAGGATACAACATTTGTCTCCCTCCGGGAGACAACCTTTGTCTCCCTCCGGGAGACAACATTTGTCTCCCTCCGGGAGACAACCTTTGTCTCCCTCCGGGAGACAACATTTGTCTCCCTCTATGAGTCAAACTGTCTCCCTCCGGGAGACAACCTTTGTCTCCCTCTATGAGACAAACTGTCTCCCTCCGGGAGACAACCTTTGTCTCCCTCCGGAAGACAACATTTGTCTCCCTCCGGGAGACAACATTTGTCTCCCTCCGGTCTCCCTCCGGGAGACAACATTTGTCTCCCTCCGGGAGACAACATTTGTCTCCCTCCGGGAGACAACATTTGTGTCCCTCTATGAGACAAACTGTCTCCCTGCGGGAGACAACCTTTGTCTCCCTCCGGGATACAACCTTTGTCTCCCTCCGGGATACAACATTTGTCTCCCTCCGGGAGACAACCTTTGTCTCCCTCTATGAGACAAACTGTCTCCCTCCAGGAGACAACCTTTGTCTCCCTCCGGGAGACAACATTTGTCTCCCTCTGGGAGACAACATTTGTCTCCCTCCGGGAGACAACATTTGTGTCCCTCCATGAGACAAACTGTCTCCCTGCGGGAGACAACCTTTATCTCCCTCCGGGATACAACATTTGTCTCCCTCCGGGAGACAACCTTTGTCTCCCTCCGGGAGACAACATTTGTCTCCCTCTATGAGACAAACTGTCTCCCTCCGGGAGACAACCTTTGTCTCCCTCCGGGAGACAACATTTGTCTCCCTCCGGGAGACAACATTTGTCTCCCTCCGGGAGACAACATTTGTCTCCCTCCGGGAGACAACATTTGTCTCCCTCCAGGAGACAACCTTTGTCTCCCTCCGGGAGACAACCTTTGTCTCCCTCCGGGAGACAACCTTTGTCTCCCTCCGGGAGACAACCTTCGTCTCCCTCCGGGATACAACATTTGTCTCCCTCCAGGAGACAACCTTTGTCTCCCTCCGGGAGACAACATTTGTCTCCCTCCGGGAGACAACCTTTGTCTCCCTCCGGGAGACAACATTTGTCTCCCTCTATGAGTCAAACTGTCTCCCTCCGGGAGACAACCTTTGTCTCCCTCTATGAGACAAACTGTCTCCCTCCGGGAGACAACCTTTGTCTCCCTCCGGAAGACAACATTTGTCTCCCTCCGGGAGACAACATTTGTCTCCCTCCGGTCTCCCTCCGGGAGACAACATTTGTCTCCCTCCGGGAGACAACATTTGTCTCCCTCCGGGAGACAACATTTGTGTCCCTCTATGAGACAAACTGTCTCCCTGCGGGAGACAACCTTTGTCTCCCTCCGGGATACAACCTTTGTCTCCCTCCGGGATACAACATTTGTCTCCCTCCGGGAGACAACCTTTGTCTCCCTCCGGGAGACAACATTTGTCTCCCTCCGGGAGACAACATTTGTCTCCCTCCGGGAGACAACATTTGTCTCCCTCCGGGAGACAACATTTGTCTCCCTCCAGGAGACAACCTTTGTCTCCCTCCGGGAGACAACCTTTGTCTCCCTCCGGGAGACAACCTTTGTCTCCCTCCGGGAGACAACCTTTGTCTCCCTCCGGGAGACAACCTTTGTCTCCCTCCGGGATACAACATTTGTCTCCCTCCGGGAGACAACCTTTGTCTCCCTCCGGGAGACAACCTTTGTCTCCCTCCGGGAGACAACCTTTGTCTCCCTCTATGAGACAACCTTTGTCTCCCTCCGGGAGACAACATTTGTCTCCCTCTGGGAGACAACCTTTGTCTCCCTCCGGGAGACAACCTTTGTCTCCCTCCGGGAGACAACATTTGTCTCCCTCCGGGAGACAACATTTGTCTCCCTCTTGGAGACAACATTTGTCTCCCTCCGGGAGACAACCTTTGTCTCCCTCCGGGAGACAACATTTTTCTCCCTCCGGGAGACAACATTTGTCTCCCTCCGGGAGACAACATTTGTCTCCCTCCGGGAGACAACATTTGTGTCCCTCTATGAGACAAACTGTCTCCCTGCGGGAGACAACATTTGTCTCCCTCCGGGATACAACCTTTGTCTCCCTCCGGGATACAACATTTGTCTCCCTCCGGGAGACAACCTTTGTCTCCCTCCGGGAGACAACATTTGTCTCCCTCTATGAGACAAACTTTGTCTCCCTCCGGGAGACAACCTTTGTCTCCCTCCGGGAGACAACATTTGTCTCCCTCTGGGAGACAACAATTGTCTCCCACCTGGAAACAACATTTGTCTCCCTCCGGGAGACAACCTTTGTCTCCCTCCGGGAGACAACATTTGTCTCCCTCCGGGAGACAACATTTGTGTCCCTCTATGAGACAAACTGTCTCCCTGCGGGAGACAACCTTTATCTCCCTCCGGGATACAACATTTGTCTCCCTCCGGGAGACAACCTTTGTCTCCCTCCGGGAGACAACATTTGTCTCCCTCTATGAGACAAACTGTCTCCCTCCGGGAGACAACCTTTGTCTCCCTCCGGGAGACAACATTTGTCTCCCTCCGGGAGACAACATTTGTCTCCCTCCGGGAGACAACATTTGTCTCCCTCCGGGACACAACATTTGTCTCCCTCCAGGAGACAACCTTTGTCTCCCTCCGGGAGACAACCTTTGTCTCCCTCCGGGAGACAACCTTTGTCTCCCTCCGGGAGACAACCTTCGTCTCCCTCCGGGATACAACATTTGTCTCCCTCCGGGAGACAACCTTTGTCTCCCTCCGGGAGACAACATTTGTCTCCCTCCGGGAGACAACCTTTGTCTCCCTCCGGGAGACAACATTTGTCTCCCTCTATGAGTCAAACTGTCTCCCTCCGGGAGACAACCTTTGTCTCCCTCTATGAGACAAACTGTCTCCCTCCGGGAGACAACCTTTGTCTCCCTCCGGAAGACAACATTTGTCTCCCTCCGGGAGACAACATTTGTCTCCCTCCGGTCTCCCTCCGGGAGACAACATTTGTCTCCCTCCGGGAGACAACATTTGTCTCCCTCCGGGAGACAACATTTGTGTCCCTCTATGAGACAAACTGTCTCCCTGCGGGAGACAACCTTTGTCTCCCTCCGGGATACAACCTTTGTCTCCCTCCGGGATACAACATTTGTCTCCCTCCGGGAGACAACCTTTGTCTCCCTCCGGGAGACAACATTTGTCTCCCTCCGGGAGACAACCTTTGTCTCCCTCCGGGAGACAACATTTGTCTCCCTCTATGAGTCAAACTGTCTCCCTCCGGGAGACAACCTTTGTCTCCCTCTATGAGACAAACTGTCTCCCTCCGGGAGACAACCTTTGTCTCCCTCCGGAAGACAACATTTGTCTCCCTCCGGGAGACAACATTTGTCTCCCTCCGGTCTCCCTCCGGGAGACAACATTTGTCTCCCTCCGGTCTCCCTCCGGGAGACAACATTTGTCTCCCTCCGGGAGACAACATTTGTCTCCCTCCGGGAGACAACATTTGTGTCCCTCTATGAGACAAACTGTCTCCCTGCGGGAGACAACCTTTGTCTCCCTCCGGGATACAACCTTTGTCTCCCTCCGGGATACAACATTTGTCTCCCTCCGGGAGACAACCTTTGTCTCCCTCCGGGAGACAACATTTGTCTCCCTCCGGGAGACAACATTTGTCTCCCTCCGGGAGACAACATTTGTCTCCCTCCGGGAGACAACATTTGTCTCCCTCCAGGAGACAACCTTTGTCTCCCTCCGGGAGACAACCTTTGTCTCCCTCCGGGAGACAACCTTTGTCTCCCTCCGGGAGACAACCTTTGTCTCCCTCCGGGAGACAACCTTTGTCTCCCTCCGGGATACAACATTTGTCTCCCTCCGGGAGACAACCTTTGTCTCCCTCCGGGAGACAACCTTTGTCTCCCTCTATGAGACAAACTGTCTCCCTCCAGGAGACAACCTTTGTCTCCCTCCGGGAGACAACATTTGTCTCCCTCTGGGAGACAACCTTTGTCTCCCTCCGGGAGACAACCTTTGTCTCCCTCCGGGAGACAACATTTGTCTCCCTCCGGGAGACAACATTTGTCTCCCTCTTGGAGACAACATTTGTCTCCCTCCGGGAGACAACCTTTGTCTCCCTCCGGGAGACAACATTTTTCTCCCTCCGGGAGACAACATTTGTCTCCCTCCGGGAGACAACATTTGTCTCCCTCCGGGAGACAACCTTTGTCTCCCTCTATGAGACAAACTGTCTCCCTCCCGGAGACAACCTTTGTCTCCCTCCGGGAGACAACATTTGTCTCCCTTCGGGAGACAACATTTGTCTCCTTCCGGGAGACAACATTTGTCTCCCTCCGGGAGACAACATTTGTCTCCCTCCGGGAGACAACCTTTGTCTCCCTCCGGAAGACAACCTTTGTCTCCCTCCGGGAGACAACATTTGTCTCCCTCCGGGAGACAACATTTGTCTCCCTCCGGGAGACAGCCTTTGTCTCCCTCCGGGAGACAACATTTGTCTCCCTCCGGGAGACAACATTTGTCTCCCTCCGGGAGACAACATTTGTCTCCCTCCGGGAGACAACCTTTGTCTCCCTCTATGAGACAAACTGTCTCCCTCCAGGAGACAACCTTTGTCTCCATCCGGGATACAACATTTGTCTCCCTCCGGGAGACAACATTTGTCTCCCTCCGGGAGACAACCTTTGTCTCCCTCTATGAGACAAACTGTCTCCCTCCGGGAGACAACCTTTGTCTCCCTCCGGGAAACAACCTTTGTCTCCCTCCGGAAGACAAGATTTGTCTCCCTCCGGGAGACAACAATTGTCTCCCTCCGGGAGACAACCTTTGTGTCCCTCTATGAGACAAACTGTCTCCTCCGGGAGACAACCTTTGTCTCCCTCCGGAAGACAACATTTGTCTCCCTCCGGGAGACAACCTTTGTCTCCCTCCGGAAGACTAGATTTGTCTCCCTCCGGGAGACAACATTTGTCTCCCTCCGGGAGACAACCTTTGTCTCCATCCGGGATACAACATTCGTCTCCCTCCGGGAGACAACATTTGTCTCCCTCCGGGAGACAACCTTTGTCTCCCTCTATGAGACAAACTGTTTCCCTCCGGGAGACAACCTTTGTCTCCCTCCGGGAAACAAACTTTGTCTCCCTCCGGAAGACAAGATTTGTCTCCCTCCGGGAGACAACATTTGTCTCCCTCCGGGAGACAACATTTGTCTCCCTCCGGGAGACAACTTTTGTCTCCCTCTATGAGACAAACTGTCTCCCTCCGGGAGACAACCTTTGTCTCCATCCGGGATACAACATTTGTCTCCCTCCGGGAGACAACATTTGTCTCCCTCCGGGAGACAACCTTTGTCTCCCTCTATGAGACAAACTGTCTCCCTCCGGGAGACAACCTTTGTCTCCCTCCGGGATACAACATTTGTCTCCCTCCGGGAGACAACCTTTGTCTCCCTCCGGGAGACAACATTTGTCTCCTTCCGGGAGACAACATTTGTCTCCCTCCGGGAGACAACCTTTGTCTCCCTCTATGAGACAAACTGTCTCCCTCTATGAGACAAACTGTCTCCCTCCAGGAGACAACATTTGTCTCCCTCCGGGAGACAACCTTTGTCTCCCTCCGGGAGACAACATTTTACTCTCCCTCCGGGAGACAACCTTTGTCTCCCTCTATGAGACAAACTGTCTCCCTCTGGGAGACAACCTTTGTCTCCCTCCGGAAGACAACATTTGTCTCCCTCCGGGAGACAACATTTGTCTCCCTCCGGGAGACAACATTTGTCTCCCTCCGGGAGACAACATTTGTCTCCTTCCGGGAGACAACATTTGTCTCCCTCCGGGAGACAACCTTTGTCTCCCTCTATGAGACAAACTGTCTCCCTCCGGGAGACAACCTTTGTCTCCCTCTATGAGACAAACTGTCTCCCTCCAGGAGACAACATTTGTCTCCCTCCGGGAGACAACCTTTGTCTCCCTCCGGGAGACAACATTTGTCTCCCTCCGGGAGACAACCTTTGTCTCCCTCTATGAGACAAACTGTCTCCCTCTGGGAGACAACCTTTGTCTCCCTCCGGAATACAACATTTGTCTCCCTCCGTGAGACAACCTTTGTCTCCCTCCGGGAGACAACATTTGTCTCCCTCTATGAGACAAACTGCCTCCCTCCGGGAGACAACATTTGTCTCCCTCCGGGAGACAACCTTTGTCTCACTCCGGAAGACAAGATTTGTCTCCCTCCGGGAGACAACTTTTGTCTCCCTCTATGAGACAAACTGTCTCCCTCCGGGAGACAAACTTTGTCTCCCTCCGGGATACAACATTTGTCCCCCTCCGGGAGACAACCTTTGTCTCCCTCCGGGAGACAACATTTGTCTCCCTCCGGGAGACAACCTTTGTCTCCCTCCGGGAGACAAACTTTGTCTCCCTCCGGGAGACAACATTTGTCTCCCTCCGGGAGACAACCTTTGTGTCCCTCCGGGAGACAACCTTTGTGTCTCTCTATGAGACAACATTTGTCTCCCTCCGGGAGACAACATTTGTCTCCCTCCGGGAGACAACCTTTGTCTCCCTCCGGGAGACAACATTTGTCTCCCTCCGGGAGACAACCTTTGTCTCCCTCCGGGAGACAACATTTGTCTCCCTCCGGGAGACAACCTTTGTCTCCCTCTATGAGACAAACTGTCTCCTCCGGGAGACAACCTTTGTCTCCCTCCGGAAGACAACATTTGTCTCCCTCCGGGAGACAACCTTTGTCTCCCTCCGGAAGACAAGATTTGTCTCCCTCCGGGAGACAACATTTGTCTCCCCCCGGGAGACAACATTTGTCTCCCTCTGGGAGACAACATTTGTCTCCCTCCGGGAGACAACATTTGTCTCCCTCCGGGAGACAACAATTGTCTCCCTCCGGGAGACAACATTTGTCTCCCTCCGGAAGACAACATTTGTCTCCCTCCGGGAGACAACCTTTGTCTCCCTCCGGAAGACAAGATTTGAATCCCTCCGGGAGACAACATTTGTCTCCCTCCGGGAGACAACCTTTGTCTCCCTCCATGAAACAACCTTTGTCTCCCTCCGGAAGACAACCTTTGTGTCTCTCTATGAGACAACATTTGTCTCCCTCCGGGAGACAACATTTGTCTCCCTCCGGGAGACAACCTTTGTCTCCCTCCGGGAGACAACATTTGTCTCCCTCCGGGAGACAACCTTTGTCTCCCTCCGGGAGACAACATTTGTCTCCCTCCGGGAGACAACCTTTGTCTCCCTCTATGAGACAAACTGTCTCCTCCGGGAGACAACCTTTGTCTCCCTCCGGAAGACAACATTTGTCTCCCTCCGGGAGACAACCTTTGTCTCCCTCCGGAAGACAAGATTTGTCTCCCTCCGGGAGACAACATTTGTCTCCCCCCGGGAGACAACATTTGTCTCCCTCTGGGAGACAACATTTGTCTCCCTCCGGGAGACAACATTTGTCTCCCTCCGGGAGACAACCTTTGTCTCCCTCCGGGAGACAAACTTTGTCTCCCTCCGGGAGACAACATTTGTCTCCCTCCGGGAGACAACATTTGTCTCCCTCCGGGAGACAACCTTTGTGTCCCTCTATGAGACAACATTTGTCTCCCTCCGGGAGACAACATTTGTCTCCCTCCGGGAGACAACCTTTGTCTCCCTCCGGGAGACAACATTTGTCTCCCTCCGGGAGACAACATTTGTCTCCCTCCGGGAGACAACCTTTGTCTCCCTCCGGAAGACAAGATTTGTCTCCCTCCGGGAGACAACATTTGTCTCCCTCCGGGAGACAACATTTGTCTCCCTCTGGGAGACAACATTTGTCTCCCTCCGGGAGACAACATTTGTCTCCCTCCGGGAGACAACAATTGTCTCCCTCCGGAAGACAACATTTGTCTCCCTCCGGAAGACAAGATTTGTCTCCCTCCGGGAGACAACATTTGTCTCCCTCCGGGAGACAACATTTGTCTCCCTCTGGGAGACAACATTTGTCTCCCTCCGAGAGACAACATTTGTCTCCCTCTGGGAGACAACAATTGTCTCCCTCCGGGAGACAACATTTGTCTCCCTCCGGGAGACAACATTTGTCTCCCTCCGGAAGACAACATTTGTCTCCCTCCGGGAGACAACCTTTGTCTCCCTCCATGAGACAAACTGTCTCCCTCCGGGAGACAACCTTTGTCTCCATCCGGGATACAACATTTGTCTCCCTCCGGGAGACAACATTTGTCTCCCTCCGGGAGACAACCTTTGTCTCCCTCTATGAGACAAACTGTCTCCCTCCGGGAGACAACCTTTGTCTCCCTCCGGGATACAACATTTGTCTCCCTCCGGGAGACAACCTTTGTCTCCCTCCGGGAGACAACATTTGTCTCCTTCCGGGAGACAACATTTGTCTCCCTCCGGGAGACAACCTTTGTCTCCCTCTATGAGACAAACTGTCTCCCTCTGGGAGACATCCTTTGTCTCCCTCCGGAAGACAACATTTGTCTCCCTCCGGGAGACAACATTTGTCTCCCTCCGGGAGACAACATTTGTCTCCCTCCAGGAGACAACATTTGTCTCCCTCCGGGAGACAACCTTTGTCTCCCTCCGGGAGACAACATTTGTCTCCCTCCGGGAGACAACCTTTGTCTCCCTCTATGAGACAAACTGTCTCCCTCTGGGAGACAACCTTTGTCTCCCTCCGGAAGACAACATTTGTCTCCCTCCGGGAGACAACATTTGTCTCCCTCCGGGAGACAACATTTGTCTCCCTCCGGGAGACAACATTTGTCTCCTTCCGGGAGACAACATTTGTCTCCCTCCGGGAGACAACCTTTGTCTCCCTCTATGAGACAAACTGTCTCCCTCCGGGAGACAACCTTTGTCTCCCTCTATGAGACAAACTGTCTCCCTCCAGGAGACAACATTTGTCTCCCTCCGGGAGACAACCTTTTTCTCCCTCCGGGAGACAACATTTGTCTCCCTCCGGGAGACAACCTTTGTCTCCCTCTATGAGACAAACTGTCTCCCTCTGGGAGACAACCTTTGTCTCCCTCCGGGATACAACATTTGTCTCCCTCCGTGAGACAACCTTTGTCTCCCTCCGGGAGACAACATTTGTCTCCCTCTATGAGACAAACTGCCCCCCTCCGGGAGACAACATTTGTCTCCCTCCGGGAGACAACATTTGTCTCCCTCCGGGAGACAACCTTTGTCTCACTCCGGAAGACAAGATTTGTCTCCCTCCGGGAGACAACTTTTGTCTCCCTCTATGAGACAAACTGTCTCCCTCCGGGAGACAAACTTTGTCTCCCTCCGGGATACAACATTTGTCTCCCTCCGGAAGACAACATTTGTCTCCCTCCGGGAGACAACATTTGTCTCCCTCCGGGAGACAACAATTGTCTCCCTCCGGGAGACAACCTTTGTGTCCCTCTATGAGACAACATTTGTCTCCCTCCGGGAGACAACATTTGTCTCCCTCCGGGAGACAACCTTTGTCTCCCTCCGGGAGACATTATTTGTCTCCCTCCGGGAGACAACCTTTGTCTCCCTCCGGGAGACAAACTTTGTTTCCCTCCGGGAGACAACATTTGTCTCCCTCCGGGAGACAACCTTTGTCTCCCTCTATGAGACAAACTGTCTCCCTCCGGGATACAACATTTGTCTCCCTCCGGAAGACAACATTTGTCTCCCTCCGGGAGACAACATTTGTCTCCCTCCGGGAGACAACAATTGTCTCCCTCCGGGAGACAACCTTTGTGTCCCTCTATGAGACAACATTTGTCTCCCTCCGGGAGACAACATTTGTCTCCCTCCGGGAGACAACCTTTGTCTCCCTCCGGGAGACATTATTTGTCTCCCTCCGGGAGACAACCTTTGTCTCCCTCCGGGAGACAAACTTTGTTTCCCTCCGGGAGACAACATTTGTCTCCCTCCGGGAGACAACCTTTGTCTCCCTCTATGAGACAAACTGTCTCCCTCCGGGAGACAACCTTTGTCTCCCTCCGGGAGACAACATTTGTCTCCCTCCGGGAGACAACATTTGTCTCCCTCCGGGAGACAACCTTTGTCTCCCTCTATGAGACAAACTGTCTCCCTCCGGGATACAACATTTGTCTCCCTCCGGAAGACAACATTTGTCTCCCTCCGGGAGACAACATTTGTCTCCCTCCGGGAGACAACAATTGTCTCCCTCCGGGAGACAACCTTTGTGTCCCTCTATGAGACAACATTTGTCTCCCTCCGGGAGACAACATTTGTCTCCCTCCGGGAGACAACCTTTGTCTCCCTCCGGGAGACATTATTTGTCTCCCTCCGGGAGACAACCTTTGTCTCCCTCCGGGAGACAAACTTTGTTTCCCTCCGGGAGACAACATTTGTCTCCCTCCGGGAGACAACCTTTGTCTCCCTCTATGAGACAAACTGTCTCCCTCCGGGAGACAACCTTTGTCTCCCTCCGGGAGACAACATTTGTCTCCCTCCGGGAGACAACATTTGTCTCCCTCCGGGAGACAACCTTTGTCTCCCTCCGGAAGACAAGATTTGTCTCCCTCCGGGAGACAACATTTGTCTCCCTCCGGGAGACAACATTTGTCTCCCTCTGGGAGACAACATTTGTCTCCCTCCGGGAGACAACATTTGTCTCCCTCCGGGAGACAACAATTGTCTCCCTCCGGAAGACAACATTTGTCTCCCTCCGGGAGACAACCTTTGTCTCCATCCATGAGACAAACTGTCTCCCTCCGGGAGACAACATTTGTCTCCCTCCGGGAGACAACATTTGTCTCCCTCCGGGAGACAACCTTTGTCTCCCTCCGGGAGACAACATTTGTCTCCCTCCGGGAGACAACATTTGTCTTCCTCCGGGAGACAACCTTTGTCTCCCTCTATGAGACAAACTGTCTCCCTCCTGGAGACAACATTTGTCTCCCTCCGGGAGACAACATTTGTCTCCCTCTAGGAGACAACCTTTGTCTCCTCCCGGAAAACAACCTTTGTCTCCCTCCGGGAGACAACATTTGTCTCCCTCCGGGAGACAACCTTTGTCTCCCTCCGGGAGACAACATTTTTCTTCCTCCGGGAGACAACCTTTGTCTCCCTCCGGGAGACAACATTTGTCTTCCTCCGGGAGACAACCTTTGTCTCCCTCCGGGAGACAACATTTGTCTCCCTCCGGGAGACAACATTTGTCTCCCTCCGGGAGACAACATTTGTCTCCCTCCGGGAGACAACCTTTGTCTCCCTCCGCGAGACAACCTTTGTCTCCCTCCGGGAGACAACATTTTTCTCCCTCCGGGAGACAACATTTGCCTCCCTCCGGGAGACAACATTTGTCTCCCCCCGGGAGACAAAAATTGTCTCCCTCCGGGAGACAACATTTGTCTCCCTCCGGGAGACAACCTTTGTCTCCCTCCGGGAGACAACATTTGTCTCCCTCCGGGAGACAACCTTTGTCTCCCTCCGGGAGACAAACTTTGTCTCCCTCCGGGAGACAACATTTGTCTCCCTCCGGGAGACAACCTTTGTCTCCCTCTATGAGACAAACTGTCTCCCTCCGGGAGACAACCTTTGTCTCCCTCCGGAAGACAACATTTGTCTCCCTCCGGGAGACAACATTTGTCTCCCTCCGGCAGACAACCTTTGTCTCCCTCCGGGAGACAACATTTGTCTCCCTCCGGCAGACAACCTTTGTCTCCCTCCGGAAGACAAGATTTGTCTCCCTCCGGGAGACAACATTTGTCTCCCTCCGGGAGACAACATTTGTCTCCCTCCGGGAGACAACATTTGTCTCCCTCCGGGAGACAACATTTGTCTCCCTCCGGAAGACAACATTTGTCTCCCTCCGGGAGACAACATTTGTCTCCCTCCGGAAGACAACATTTGTCTCCCTACGGGAGACAACATTTGTCTCCCTCCGGGAGACAACATTTTTCTCCCTCCGGGAGACAACCTTTGTCTCCCTCTATGAGACAAACTGTCTCCCTCCGGGAGACAACCTTTGTCTCCCTCCGGGAGACAACATTTGTCTCCCTCCGGGAGACAACCTTTGTCTCCCTCCGGGAGACAAACTTTGTCTCCCTCCGGGAGACAACATTTGTCTCCCTCCGGGAGACAACCTTTGTCTCCCTCTATGAGACAAACTGTCTCCCTCCGGGAGACGACCTTTGTCTCCCTCCGGAAGACAACATTTGTCTCCCTCCGGGAGACAACAATTGTCTCCCTCCGGGAGACAACCTTTGTCTCCCTCTATGAGACAAACTGTCTCCCTCCGGGAGACAACCTTTGTCTCCCTCCGGGAGACAACATTTGTCTCCCTCCGGGAGACAACCTTTGTCTCCCTCCGGGAGACAAACTTTGTCTCCCTCCGGGAGACAACATTTGTCTCCCTCCGGGAGACAACCTTTGTCTCCCTCTATGAGACAAACTGTCTCCCTCCGGGAGACGACCTTTGTCTCCCTCCGGAAGACAACATTTGTCTCCCTCCGGGAGACAACAATTGTCTCCCTCCGGGAGACAACATTTGTCTCCCTCCGGGAGACAACATTTGTCTCCCTCCGGAAGACAACATTTGTCTCCCTCCGGGAGACAACATTTGTCTCCCTCCGGGAGACAACATTTTTCTCCCTCCGGGAGACAACCTTTGTCTCCCTCTATGAGACAAACTGTCTCCCTCCGGGAGACGACCTTTGTCTCCCTCCGGAAGACAACATTTGTCTCCCTCCGGGAGACAACCTTTGTCTCCCTCCGGGAGACAACATTTTTCTCCCTCCGGGAGACAACATTTGCCTCCCTCCGGGAGACAACATTTTTCTCCAACCGGGAGACAAAAATTGTCTCCCTCCGGGAGACAACATTTGTCTCCCTCCGGGAGACAACCTTTGTCTCCCTCCGGAAGACAACATTTGTCTCCCTCCGGGAGACAACATTTGTCTCCCTCCGGGAGACAACATTTTTCTCCCTCCGGGAGACAACCTTTGTCTCCCTCTATGAGACAAACTGTCTCCCTCCGGGAGACGACCTTTGTCTCCCTCCGGAAGACAACCTTTGTCTCCCTCCGGGAGACAACCTTTGTCTCCCTCCGGGAGACAACATTTTTCTCCCTCCGGGAGACAACGTTTGCCTCCCTCCGGGAGACAACATTTGTCTCCCCCCGGGAGACAAAAATTGTCTCCCTCCGGGAGACAACATTTGTCTCCCTTCGGGAGACAACCTTTGTCTCCCCCCGGGAGACAACATTTGTCTCCCTCCGGGAGACAACCTTTGTCTCCCTCCGGGAGACAAACTTTGTCTCCCTCCGGGAGACAACATTTGTCTCCCTCCGGGAGACAACCTTTGTCTCCCTCCGGAAGACAACATTTGTCTCCCTCCGGGAGACAACATTTGTCTCCCTCCGGCAGACAACCTTTGTCTCCCTCCGGGAGACAACATTTGTCTCCCTCCGGAAGACAACATTTGTTTCCCTCCGGGAGACAACATTTGTCTCCCTCCGGGAGACAACATTTGTCTCCCTCCGGAAGACAACATTTGTCTCCCTCCGGGAGACAACATTTGTCTCCCTCCGGAAGACAACATTTGTCTCCCTACGGGAGACAACATTTGTCTCCCTCCGGGAGACAACATTTTTCTCCCTCCGGGAGACAACATTTGTCTCCCTCCGGGAGACAACCTTTGTCTCCCTCCGGGAGACAACCTTTGTCTCCCTCTATGAGACAAACTGTCTCCCTCCGGGAGACAACCTTTGTCTCCATCTGGAATACAACATTTGTCTCCCTCCGGGAGACAACATTTGTCTCCCTCCGGGAGACAACCTTTGTCTCCCTCTATGAGACATACTGTCTCCCTCCGGGAGACAACCTTTGTCTCCCTCCGGGATACAACATTTGTCTCCCTCCAGGAGACAACCTTTGTCTCCCTCCGGGAGACAACATTTGTCTCCCTCCGGGAGACAACATTTGTCTCCCTCCGGGAGACAACCTTTCTCTCCCTCTGCGATACAACATTTGTCTCCCTCCGGGAGACAACATTTGTCTCCCTCCGGGAGACAACCTTTGTCTCCCTCTATGAGACAAACTGTCTCCCTCCGGGAGACAACCTTTGTCTCCCTCCGGGATACAACATTTGTCTCCCTCCGGGAGACAACATTTGTCTCCCTCCGGGAGACAACCTTTGTCTCCCTCTATGAGACAAACTGTCTCCCTCCGGGAGACAACCTTTGTCTCCATCCGGGATACAACATTTGTCTCCCTCCGGGAGACAACATTTGTCTCCCTCCGGGAAACAACCTTTGTCTCCCTCTATGAGACAAACTGTCTCCCTCCGGGAGACAACCTTTGTCTCCCTCCGGGATACAACATTTGTCTCCCTCCGGGAGGCAACCTTTGTCTCCCTCCGGGAGACAACATTTGTCTCCCTCCGGAAGACAACATTTGTCTCCCTCCGGGAGACAACATTTGTCTCCCTCCGGGAGACAACCTTTGTCTCCCTCTATGAGAGAAACTGTCTCCCTCCGGGAGACAACCTTTGTCTCCCTCCGGGAGACAACATTTGTCTCCCTCCGGGAGACAACATTTGTCTCCCTCCGGGAGACAACCTTTGTCTCCCTCTATGAGACAATCTGTCTCCCTCCGGGAGACAACATTTGTCTCCCCCCGGGAGACAACATTTGTCTCCCTCCGGGGGACAACATTTGTCTCCCTCCGGGAGACAACCTTTGTCTCCCTCCGGGAGACAACATTTGTCTCCCTCCGGGAGACAACCTTTGTCTCCCTCCGGGAGACAACATTTGTCTCCCTCCGGGAGACAACATTTGTCTCCCCCCGGGAGACAACCTTTTGTCTCCCTCCGGGAGACAACCTTTGTCTCCCTCTAGGAGACAACCTTTGTCTCCTCCCGGGAAACAACCTTTGTCTCCCTCCGGGAGACAACATTTGTCTCCCTCCGGGAGACAACCTTTGTCTCCCTCCGGGAGACAACATTTGTCTTCCTCCGGGAGACAACCTTTGTCTCCCTCCGGGAGACAACATTTGTCTTCCTCCGGGAGACAACCTTTGTCTCCCTCCGGGAGACAACATTTGTCTCCCTCCGGGAGACAACATTTGTCTCCCTCCGGGAGACAACCTTTGTCTCCCTCCGGGAGACAACCTTTGTCTCCCTCCGGGAGACAACATTTTTCTCCCTCCGGGAGACAACATTTGTCTCTCTCCGGGAGACAACATTTGTCTCCCCCCGGGAGACAAAAATTGTCTCCCTCCGGGAGACAACATTTGTCTCCCTCCGGGAGACAACCTTTGTCTCCCTCCGGGAGACAACATTTGTCTCCCTCCGGGAGACAACCTTTGTCTCCCTCTATGAGACAAACTGTCTCCCTCCGGGAGACAACCTTTGTCTCCCTCCGGAAGACAACATTTGTCTCCCTCCGGGAGACAACATTTGTCTCCCTCCGGCAGACAACCTTTGTCTCCCTCCGGGAGACAACATTTGTCTCCCTCCGGGAGACAACATTTGTCTTCCTCCGGGAGACAACCTTTGTCTCCCTCCGGGAGACAACATTTGTCTTCCTCCGGGAGACAACCTTTGTCTCCCTCCGGGAGACAACATTTGTCTCCCTCCGGGAGACAACATTTGTCTCCCTCCGGGAGACAACCTTTGTCTCCCTCCGGGAGACAACCTTTGTCTCCCTCCGGGAGACAACATTTTTCTCCCTCCGGGAGACAACATTTGTCTCTCTCCGGGAGACAACATTTGTCTCCCCCCGGGAGACAAAAATTGTCTCCCTCCGGGAGACAACATTTGTCTCCCTCCGGGAGACAACCTTTGTCTCCCTCCGGGAGACAACATTTGTCTCCCTCCGGGAGACAACCTTTGTCTCCCTCTATGAGACAAACTGTCTCCCTCCGGGAGACAACCTTTGTCTCCCTCCGGAAGACAACATTTGTCTCCCTCCGGGAGACAACATTTGTCTCCCTCCGGCAGACAACCTTTGTCTCCCTCCGGGAGACAACATTTGTCTCCCTCCGGGAGACAACCTTTGTCTCCCTCCGGAAGACAAGATTTGTCTCCCTCCGGGAGACAACATTTGTCTCCCTCCGGGAGACAACATTTGTCTCCCTCCGGGAGACAACATTTGTCTCCCTCCGGGAGACAACATTTGTCTCCCTCCGGGAGACAACAATTGTCTCCCTCCGGGAGACAACATTTGTCTCCCTCCGGGAGACAACATTTTTCTCCCTCCGGGAGACAACCTTTGTCTCCCTCTATGAGACAAACTGTCTCCCTCCGGGAGACAACCTTTGTCTCCCTCCGGGAGACAACATTTGTCTCCCTCCGGGAGACAACCTTTGTCTCCCTCCGGGAGACAAACATTGTCTCCCTCCGGGAAACAACATTTGTCTCCCTCCGGGAGACAACCTTTGTCACCCTCTATGAGACAAACTGTCTCCCTCCGGGAGACGACCTTTTTCTCCCTCCGGAAGACAACATTTGTCTCCCTCCGGGAGACAACATTTGTCTCCCTCCGGGAGACAACCTTTGTCTCCCTCCGGGAGACAACCTTTGTCTCCCTCCGGGAGACAACATTTTTCTCCCTCCGGGAGACAAACTTTGTCTCCCTCCGGGAGACAATATTTGTCTCCCTCCGGGAGACAACCTTTGTCTCCCTCTATGAGACAAACTGTCTCCCTCCGGGAGACGACCTTTGTCTCCCTCCGGAAGACAACATTTGTCTCCCTCCGGGAGACAACATTTGTCTCCCTCCGGGAGACAACCTTTGTCTCCCTCCGGGAGACAACCTTTGTCTCCCTCTATCAGACAAACTGTCTCCCTCCGGGAGACAACCTTTGTCTCCATCCGGGATACAACATTTGTCTCCCTCCGGGAGACAACATTTGTCTCCCTCCGGGAGACAACCTTTGTCTCCCTCTATGAGATATACTGTCTCCCTCCGGGAGACAACCTTTGTCTCCCTCCGGGATACAACATTTGTCTCCCTCCAGGAGACAACCTTTGTCTCCCTCCGGGAGACAACATTTGTCTCCCTCCGGGAGACAACATTTGTCTCCCTCCGGGAGACAACCTTTCTCTCCCTCTGGGATACAACATTTGTCTCCCTCCGGGAGACAACATTTGTCTCCCTCCGGGAGACAACCTTTGTCTCCCTCTATGAGACAAACTGTCTCCCTCCGGGAGACAACCTTTGTCTCCCTCCGGGATACAACATTTGTCTCCCTCCGGGAGACAACATTTGTCTCCCTCCGGGAGACAACATTTGTCTCCCTCCGGGAGACAACCTTTGTCTCCCTCTATGAGACAAACTGTCTCCCTCCGGGAGACAACCTTTGTCTCCATCCGGGATACAACATTTGTCTCCCTCCGGGAGACAACATTTGTCTCCCTCCGGGAAACAACCTTTGTCTCCCTCTATGAGACAAACTGTCTCCCTCCGGGAGACAACCTTTGTCTCCCTCCGGGATACAACATTTGTCTCCCTCCGGGAGACAACCTTTGTCTCCCTCCGGGAGACAACATTTGTCTCCCTCCAGAAGACAACATTTGTCTCCCTCCGGGAGACAACATTTGTCTCCCTCCGGGAGACAACCTTTGTCTCCCTCTATGAGAGAAACTGTCTCCCTCCGGGAGACAACCTTTGTCTCCCTCCGGGAGACAACATTTGTCTCCCTCCGGGAGACAACATTTGTCTCCCTCCGGGAGACAACCTTTGTCTCCCTCTATGAGACAATCTGTCTCACTCCGGGAGACAACATTTGTCTCCCCCCGGGAGACAACATTTGTCTCCCTCCGGGAGACAACATTTGTCTCCCCCCGGGAGACAACCTTTGTCTCCCTCCGGGAGACAACATTTGTCTCCCTCCGGGAGACAACCTTTGTCTCCCTCCGGGAGACAACATTTGTCTCCCTCCGGGAGACAACATTTGTCTCCCCCCGGGAGACAACCTTTTGTCTCCCTCCGGGAGACAACCTTTGTCTCCCTCTAGGAGACAACCTTTGTCTCCTCCCGGGAAACAACCTTTGTCTCCCTCCGGGAGACAACATTTTTCTCCCTCCGGGAGACAACCTTTGTCTCCCTCCGGGAGACAACATTTGTCTTCCTCCGGGAGACAACCTTTGTCTCCCTCCGGGAGACAACATTTGTCTTCCTCCGGGAGACAACCTTTGTCTCCCTCCGGGAGTCAACATTTGTCTCCCTCCGGGAAACAACCTTTGTCTCCCTCTATGAGACAAACTGTCTCCCTCCGGGAGACAACCTTTGTCTCCCTCCGGGATACAACATTTGTCTCCCTCCGGGAGACAACCTTTGTCTCCCTCCGGGAGACAACATTTGTCTCCCTCCAGAAGACAACATTTGTCTCCCTCCGGGAGACAACATTTGTCTCCCTCCGGGAGACAACCTTTGTCTCCCTCTATGAGAGAAACTGTCTCCCTCCGGGAGACAACCTTTGTCTCCCTCCGGGAGACAACATTTGTCTCCCTCCGGGAGACAACATTTGTCTCCCTCCGGGAGACAACCTTTGTCTCCCTCTATGAGACAATCTGTCTCACTCCGGGAGACAACATTTGTCTCCCCCCGGGAGACAACATTTGTCTCCCTCCGGGAGACAACATTTGTCTCCCCCCGGGAGACAACCTTTGTCTCCCTCCGGGAGACAACATTTGTCTCCCTCCGGGAGACAACCTTTGTCTCCCTCCGGGAGACAACATTTGTCTCCCTCCGGGAGACAACCTTTTGTCTCCCTCCGGGAGACAACCTTTGTCTCCCTCTAGGAGACAACCTTTGTCTCCTCCCGGGAAACAACCTTTGTCTCCCTCCGGGAGACAACATTTGTCTCCCTCCGGGAGACAACCTTTGTCTCCCTCCGGGAGACAACATTTGTCTTCCTCCGGGAGACAACCTTTGTCTCCCTCCGGGAGACAACATTTGTCTTCCTCCGGGAGACAACCTTTGTCTCCCTCCGGGAGACAACATTTGTCTTCCTCCGGGAGACAACCTTTGTCTCCCTCCGGGAGTCAACATTTGTCTCCCTCCGGGAGACAACAATTGTCTCCCTCCGGGAGACAACCTTTGTCTCCCTCCGGGAGACAACCTTTGTCTCCCTCCGGGAGACAACATTTGTCTCCCCCCGGGAGACAAAATTTGTCTCCCTCCGGGAGACAACGTTTGTCTCCCCCCGGGAGACAAAATTTGTCTCCCTCCGGGAGACAACATTTGTCTCCCTCCGGGAGACAACCTTTGTCTCCCTCCGGGAGACAACCTTTGTCTCCCTCCGGGAGACAACATTTTTCTCCCTCCGGGAGACAACCTTTGTCTCCCTCTATGAGACAAACTGTCTCCCTCCGGGAGACAACCTTTGTCTCCCTCTATGAGACAAACTGTCTCCCTCCGGGAGACGACCTTTGTCTCCCTCCGGAAGACAACATTTGTCTCCCTCCGGGAGACAACATTTGTCTCCCTCCGGGAGACAACCTTTGTCTCCCTCCGGGAGACAACCTTTGTCTCCCTCCGGGAGACAACCTTTGTCTCCCTCCGGGAGACAAATGTTGTCTCCCTCCGGGAGACAACCTTTGTCTCCCTCTATGAGAGAAACTGTCTCCCTCCGGGAGACAACCTTTGTCTCCCTCCGGGAGACAACATTTGTCTCCCTCCGGGAGACAACATTTGTCTCCCTCCGGAAGACAACATTTGTCTCCCTCCGGGAGACAACATTTGTCTCCCTCCGGGAGACAACCTTTGTCTCCCTCTATGAGAGAAACTGTCTCCCTCCGGGAGACAACCTTTGTCTCCCTCCGGGAGACAACATTTGTCTCCCTCCGGGAGACAACATTTGTCTCCCTCCGGGAGACAACCTTTGTCTCCCTCTATGAGACAATCTGTCTCCCTCCGGGAGACAACCTTTGTCTCCCTCCGGGAGACAACATTTGTCTCCCTCCGGGAGACAACATTTGTCTCCCTCTGGGAGACAACCTTTCTCTCCCTCTGGGATACAACATTTGTCTCCCTCCGGGAGACTACATTTGTCTCCCTCCGGGAGACAACCTTTGTCTCCCTCTATGAGACAAACTGTCTCCCTCCGGAAGACAACCTTTGTCTCCCTCCGGGATACAACATTTGTCTCCCTCCGGGAGACAACATTTGTCTCCCTCCGGGAGACAACATTTGTCTCCCTCCGGGAGACAACCTTTGTCTCCCTCTATGAGACAAACTGTCTCCCTCCGGGAGACAACCTTTGTCTCCCTCCGGGAAACAACCTTTGTCTCCCTCTATGAGACAAACTGTCTCCCTCCGGGAGACAACCTTTTTCTCCCTCCGGGATACAACATTTGTCTCCCTCCGGGAGACAACCTTTGTCTCCCTCCGGGAGACAACATTTGTCTCCCTCCGGAAGACAACATTTGTCTCCCTCCGGGAGACAACATTTGTCTCCCTCCGGGAGACAACCTTTGTCTCCCTCTATGAGAGAAACTGTCTCCCTCCGGGAGACAACCTTTGTCTCCCTCCTGGAGACAACATTTGTCTCCTTCCGGGAGACAACATTTGTCTCCCTCCGGGAGACAACCTTTGTCTCCCTCTATGAGACAATCTGTCTCCCTCCGGGAGACAACATTTGTCTCCCCCCGGGAGACAACATTTGTCTCCCTCCGGGAGACAACCTTTGTCTCCCTCCGGGAGACAACATTTGTCTTCCTCCGGGAGACAACCTTTGTCTCCCTCCGGGAGACAACATTTGTCTTCCTCCGGGAGACAACCTTTGTCTCCCTCCGGGAGACAACCTTTGTCTCCCTCCGGGAGACAACATTTGTCTCCCTCCGGGAGACAACATTTGTCTCCCTCCGGGAGACAACCTTTGTCTCCCTCTATGAGACAATCTGTCTCCCTCCGGGAGACAACATTTGTCTCCCCCCGGCAGACAACATTTGTCTCCCTCCGGGAGACAACATTTGTCTCCCTCCGGGAGACAACCTTTGTCTCCCTCTATGAGAGAAACTGTCTCCCTCCGGGAGACAACCTTTGTCTCCCTCCGGGAGACAACATTTGTCTCCCTCCGGGAGACAACATTTGTCTCCCTCCGGGAGACAACCTTTGTCTCCCTCTATGAGACAATCTGTCTCCCTCCGGGAGACAACCTTTGTCTCCCTCCGGGAGACAACATTTGTCTCCCTCCGGGAGACAACATTTGTCTCCCTCTGGGAGACAACCTTTCTCTCCCTCTGGGATACAACATTTGTCTCCCTCCGGGAGACTACATTTGTCTCCCTCCGGGAGACAACCTTTGTCTCCCTCTATGAGACAAACTGTCTCCCTCCGGAAGACAACCTTTGTCTCCCTCCGGGATACAACATTTGTCTCCCTCCGGGAGACAACATTTGTCTCCCTCCGGGAGACAACATTTGTCTCCCTCCGGGAGACAACCTTTGTCTCCCTCTATGAGACAAACTGTCTCCCTCCGGGAGACAACCTTTGTCTCCCTCCGGGAAACAACCTTTGTCTCCCTCTATGAGACAAACTGTCTCCCTCCGGGAGACAACCTTTTTCTCCCTCCGGGATACAACATTTGTCTCCCTCCGGGAGACAACCTTTGTCTCCCTCCGGGAGACAACATTTGTCTCCCTCCGGAAGACAACATTTGTCTCCCTCCGGGAGACAACATTTGTCTCCCTCCGGGAGACAACCTTTGTCTCCCTCTATGAGAGAAACTGTCTCCCTCCGGGAGACAACCTTTGTCTCCCTCCTGGAGACAACATTTGTCTCCTTCCGGGAGACAACATTTGTCTCCCTCCGGGAGACAACCTTTGTCTCCCTCTATGAGACAATCTGTCTCCCTCCGGGAGACAACATTTGTCTCCCCCCGGGAGACAACATTTGTCTCCCTCCGGGAGACAACCTTTGTCTCCCTCCGGGAGACAACATTTGTCTTCCTCCGGGAGACAACCTTTGTCTCCCTCCGGGAGACAACATTTGTCTTCCTCCGGGAGACAACCTTTGTCTCCCTCCGGGAGACAACCTTTGTCTCCCTCCGGGAGACAACATTTGTCTCCCTCCGGGAGACAACATTTGTCTCCCTCCGGGAGACAACCTTTGTCTCCCTCTATGAGACAATCTGTCTCCCTCCGGGAGACAACATTTGTCTCCCCCCGGCAGACAACATTTGTCTCCCTCCGGGAGACAACATTTGTCTCCCTCCGGGAGACAACCTTTGTCTCCCTCCGGGAGACAACATTTGTCTCCCTCCGGGAGACAACCTTTGTCTCCCTCCGGGAGACAACATTTGTCTCCCTCCGGGAGACAACATTTGTCTCCCCCCGGGAGACAACCTTTTGTCTCCCTCCGGGAGACAACCTTTGTCTCCCTCTAGGAGACAACCTTTGTCTCCTCCCGGGAAACAACCTTTGTCTCCCTCCGGGAGACAACATTTGTCTCCCGGAGGGAGACAACCTTTGTCTCCCTCCGGGAGACAACATTTGTCTTCCTCCGGGAGACAACCTTTGTCTCCCTCCGGGAGACAACATTTGTCTTTCTCCGGGAGACAACCTTTGTCTCCCTCCGGGAGACAACATTTGTCTCCCTCCGGGAGACAACATTTGTCTCCCTCCGGGAGACAACCTTTGTCTCCCTCCGGGAGACAACCTTTGTCTCCCTCCGGGAGACAACATTTTTCTCCCTCCGGGAGACAACATTTGTCTCCCTCCGGGAGACAACATTTGTCTCCCCCCGGGAGACAAAAATTGTCTCCCTCCGGGAGACAACATTTGTCTCCCTCCGGGAGACAACCTTTGTCTCCCTCCGGGAGACAACATTTGTCTCCCTCTATGAGACAAACTGTCTCCCTCCGGGAGACAACCTTTGTCTCCCTCCGGAAGACAACATTTGTCTCCCTCCGGGAGACAAATGTTGTCTCCCTCCGGCAGACAACCTTTGTCTCCCTCCGGGAGACAACATTTGTCTCCCTCCGGGAGACAACCTTTGTCTCCCTCCGGAAGACAAGATTTGTCTCCCTCCGGGAGACAACATTTGTCTCCCTCCGGGAGACAACATTTGTCTCCCTCCGGAAGACAAAATTTGTCTCCCTCCGGGAGACAACATTTGTCTCCCTCCGGGAGACAACATTTTTCTCCCTCCGGGAGACAACCTTTGTCTCCCTCTATGAGACAAACTGTCTCCCTCCGGGAGACAACCTTTGTCTCCCTCCGGGAGACAACATTTGTCTCCCTCCGGGAGACAACCTTTGTATCCCTCCAGGAGACAAACTTTGTCTCCCTCCGGGAGACAACATTTGTCTCCCTCCGGGAGACAACCTTTGTCTCCCTCTATGAGACAAACTGTCTCCCTCCGGGAGACGACCTTTGTCTCCCTCCGGAAGACAACATTTGTCTCCCTCCGGGAGACAACATTTGTCTCCCTCCGGGAGACAACATTTGTCTCCCTCCGGGAGACAACCTTTGTCTCCCTCTATGAGACAAACTGTCTCCCTCCGGGAGACAACCTTTGTCTCCATCCGGGATACAACATTTGTCTCCCTCCGGGAGACAACATTTGTCTCCCTCCGGGAGACAACCTTTGTCTCCCTCTATGAGACATACTGTCTCCCTCCGGGAGACAACCTTTGTCTCCCTCCGGGAGACAACATTTGTCTCCCTCCGGGAGACAACATTTGTCTCCCTCCGGGAGACAACCTTTGTCTCCCTCTATGAGACATACTGTCTCCCTCCGGGAGACAACCTTTGTCTCCCTCTATGAGACAAACTGTCTCCCTCCGGGAGACAACCATTGTCTCCCTCCGGGAGACGACCTTTGTCTCCCTCCGGAAGACAACATTTGTCTCCCTCCGGGAGACAACATTTGTCTCCCTCCGGGAGACAACCTTTGTCTCCCTCCGGGAGACAACCTTTGTCTCCCTCTATGAGACAAACTGTCTCCCTCCGGGAGACAACCATTGTCTCCCTCCGGGAGACAACATTTGTCTCCCTCCGGGAGACAACCTTTGTCTCCCTCCGGGAGACAAACTTTGTCTCCCTCCGGGAGACAACATTTGTCTCCCTCCGGGAGACAACCTTTGTCTCCCTCTATGAGACAAACTGTCTCCCTCCGGGAGACGACCTTTGTCTCCCTCCGGAAGACAACATTTGTCTCCCTCCGGGAGACAACATTTGTCTCCCTCCGGGAGACAACCTTTGTCTCCCTCCGGGAGACAACCTTTGTCTCCCTCTATGAGACAAACTGTCTCCCTCCGGGAGACAACCTTTGTCTCCATCCGGGATACAACATTTGTCTCCCTCCGGGAGACAACCTTTGTCTCCCTCCGGGATACAACATTTGTCTCCCTCCAGGAGACAACCTTTGTCTCCCTCCGGGAGACAACATTTGTCTCCCTCCGGGAGACAACATTTGTCTCCCTCTGGGAGACAACCTTTCTCTCCCTCTGGGATACAACATTTGTCTCCCTCCGGGAGACTACATTTGTCTCCCTCCGGGAGACAACCTTTGTCTCCCTCTATGAGACAAACTGTCTCCCTCCGGAAGACAACCTTTGTCTCCCTCCGGGATACAACATTTGTCTCCCTCCGGGAGACAACATTTGTCTCCCTCCGGGAGACAACATTTGTCTCCCTCCGGGAGACAACCTTTGTCTCCCTCTATGAGACAAACTGTCTCCCTCCGGGAGACAACCTTTGTCTCCCTCCGGGAAACAACCTTTGTCTCCCTCTATGAGACAAACTGTCTCCCTCCGGGAGACAACCTTTTTCTCCCTCCGGGATACAACATTTGTCTCCCTCCGGGAGACAACCTTTGTCTCCCTCCGGGAGACAACATTTGTCTCCCTCCGGAAGACAACATTTGTCTCCCTCCGGGAGACAACATTTGTCTCCCTCCGGGAGACAACCTTTGTCTCCCTCTATGAGAGAAACTGTCTCCCTCCGGGAGACAACCTTTGTCTCCCTCCTGGAGACAACATTTGTCTCCTTCCGGGAGACAACATTTCTCTCCCTCCGGGAGACAACCTTTGTCTCCCTCTATGAGACAATCTGTCTCCCTCCGGGAGACAACATTTGTCTCCCCCCGGGAGACAACATTTGTCTCCCTCCGGGAGACAACCTTTGTCTCCCTCCGGGAGACAACATTTGTCTCCCACCGGGAGACAACCTTTGTCTCCCTCCGGGAGACAACATTTGTCTCCCTCCGGGAGACAACATTTGTCTCCCCCCGGGAGACAACCTTTTGTCTCCCTCCGGGAGACAACCTTTGTCTCTCTCTAGGAGACAACCTTTGTCTCCTCCCGGGAAACAACCTTTGTCTCCCTCCGGGAGACAACATTTGTCTCCCTCCGGGAGACAACCTTTGTCTCCCTCCGGGAGACAACATTTGTCTTCCTCCGGGAGACAACCTTTGTCTCCCTCCGGGAGACAACATTTGTCTCCCTCCGGGAGACAACCTTTGTCTCCATCCGGGATACAACATTTGTCTCCCTCCGGGAGACAACCTTTGTCTCCCTCCGGGATACAACATTTGTCTCCCTCCAGGAGACAACCTTTGTCTCCCTCCGGGAGACAACATTTGTCTCCCTCCGGGAGACAACATTTGTCTCCCTCTGGGAGACAACCTTTCTCTCCCTCTGGGATACAACATTTGTCTCCCTCCGGGAGACTACATTTGTCTCCCTCCGGGAGACAACCTTTGTCTCCCTCTATGAGACAAACTGTCTCCCTCCGGAAGACAACCTTTGTCTCCCTCCGGGATACAACATTTGTCTCCCTCCGGGAGACAACCTTTGTCTCCCTCTATGAGACAAACTGTCTCCCTCCGGGAGACAACCTTTGTCTCCATCCGGGATACAACATTTGTCTCCCTCCGGGAGACAACATTTGTCTCCCCCCGGCAGACAACATTTGTCTCCCTCCGGGAGACAACATTTGTCTCCCTCCGGGAGACAACCTTTGTCTCCCTCCGGGAGACAACATTTGTCTCCCTCCGGGAGACAACCTTTGTCTCCCTCCGGGAGACAACATTTGTCTCCCTCCGGGAGACAACATTTGTCTCCCCCCGGGAGACAACCTTTTGTCTCCCTCCGGGAGACAACCTTTGTCTCCCTCTAGGAGACAACCTTTGTCTCCTCCCGGGAAACAACCTTTGTCTCCCTCCGGGAGACAACATTTGTCTCCCGGAGGGAGACAACCTTTGTCTCCCTCCGGGAGACAACATTTGTCTTCCTCCGGGAGACAACCTTTGTCTCCCTCCGGGAGACAACATTTGTCTTTCTCCGGGAGACAACCTTTGTCTCCCTCCGGGAGACAACATTTGTCTCCCTCCGGGAGACAACATTTGTCTCCCTCCGGGAGACAACCTTTGTCTCCCTCCGGGAGACAACCTTTGTCTCCCTCCGGGAGACAACATTTTTCTCCCTCCGGGAGACAACATTTGTCTCCCTCCGGGAGACAACATTTGTCTCCCCCCGGGAGACAAAAATTGTCTCCCTCCGGGAGACAACATTTGTCTCCCTCCGGGAGACAACCTTTGTCTCCCTCCGGGAGACAACATTTGTCTCCCTCTATGAGACAAACTGTCTCCCTCCGGGAGACAACCTTTGTCTCCCTCCGGAAGACAACATTTGTCTCCCTCCGGGAGACAAATGTTGTCTCCCTCCGGCAGACAACCTTTGTCTCCCTCCGGGAGACAACATTTGTCTCCCTCCGGGAGACAACCTTTGTCTCCCTCCGGAAGACAAGATTTGTCTCCCTCCGGGAGACAACATTTGTCTCCCTCCGGGAGACAACATTTGTCTCCCTCCGGAAGACAAAATTTGTCTCCCTCCGGGAGACAACATTTGTCTCCCTCCGGGAGACAACATTTTTCTCCCTCCGGGAGACAACCTTTGTCTCCCTCTATGAGACAAACTGTCTCCCTCCGGGAGACAACCTTTGTCTCCCTCCGGGAGACAACATTTGTCTCCCTCCGGGAGACAACCTTTGTATCCCTCCAGGAGACAAACTTTGTCTCCCTCCGGGAGACAACATTTGTCTCCCTCCGGGAGACAACCTTTGTCTCCCTCTATGAGACAAACTGTCTCCCTCCGGGAGACGACCTTTGTCTCCCTCCGGAAGACAACATTTGTCTCCCTCCGGGAGACAACATTTGTCTCCCTCCGGGAGACAACATTTGTCTCCCTCCGGGAGACAACCTTTGTCTCCCTCTATGAGACAAACTGTCTCCCTCCGGGAGACAACCTTTGTCTCCATCCGGGATACAACATTTGTCTCCCTCCGGGAGACAACATTTGTCTCCCTCCGGGAGACAACCTTTGTCTCCCTCTATGAGACATACTGTCTCCCTCCGGGAGACAACCTTTGTCTCCCTCCGGGAGACAACATTTGTCTCCCTCCGGGAGACAACATTTGTCTCCCTCCGGGAGACAACCTTTGTCTCCCTCTATGAGACATACTGTCTCCCTCCGGGAGACAACCTTTGTCTCCCTCTATGAGACAAACTGTCTCCCTCCGGGAGACAACCATTGTCTCCCTCCGGGAGACGACCTTTGTCTCCCTCCGGAAGACAACATTTGTCTCCCTCCGGGAGACAACATTTGTCTCCCTCCGGGAGACAACCTTTGTCTCCCTCCGGGAGACAACCTTTGTCTCCCTCTATGAGACAAACTGTCTCCCTCCGGGAGACAACCATTGTCTCCCTCCGGGAGACAACATTTGTCTCCCTCCGGGAGACAACCTTTGTCTCCCTCCGGGAGACAAACTTTGTCTCCCTCCGGGAGACAACATTTGTCTCCCTCCGGGAGACAACCTTTGTCTCCCTCTATGAGACAAACTGTCTCCCTCCGGGAGACGACCTTTGTCTCCCTCCGGAAGACAACATTTGTCTCCCTCCGGGAGACAACATTTGTCTCCCTCCGGGAGACAACCTTTGTCTCCCTCCGGGAGACAACCTTTGTCTCCCTCTATGAGACAAACTGTCTCCCTCCGGGAGACAACCTTTGTCTCCATCCGGGATACAACATTTGTCTCCCTCCGGGAGACAACCTTTGTCTCCCTCCGGGATACAACATTTGTCTCCCTCCAGGAGACAACCTTTGTCTCCCTCCGGGAGACAACATTTGTCTCCCTCCGGGAGACAACATTTGTCTCCCTCTGGGAGACAACCTTTCTCTCCCTCTGGGATACAACATTTGTCTCCCTCCGGGAGACTACATTTGTCTCCCTCCGGGAGACAACCTTTGTCTCCCTCTATGAGACAAACTGTCTCCCTCCGGAAGACAACCTTTGTCTCCCTCCGGGATACAACATTTGTCTCCCTCCGGGAGACAACATTTGTCTCCCTCCGGGAGACAACATTTGTCTCCCTCCGGGAGACAACCTTTGTCTCCCTCTATGAGACAAACTGTCTCCCTCCGGGAGACAACCTTTGTCTCCCTCCGGGAAACAACCTTTGTCTCCCTCTATGAGACAAACTGTCTCCCTCCGGGAGACAACCTTTTTCTCCCTCCGGGATACAACATTTGTCTCCCTCCGGGAGACAACCTTTGTCTCCCTCCGGGAGACAACATTTGTCTCCCTCCGGAAGACAACATTTGTCTCCCTCCGGGAGACAACATTTGTCTCCCTCCGGGAGACAACCTTTGTCTCCCTCTATGAGAGAAACTGTCTCCCTCCGGGAGACAACCTTTGTCTCCCTCCTGGAGACAACATTTGTCTCCTTCCGGGAGACAACATTTGTCTCCCTCCGGGAGACAACCTTTGTCTCCCTCTATGAGACAATCTGTCTCCCTCCGGGAGACAACATTTGTCTCCCTCCGGGAGACAACCTTTGTCTCCCTCTATGAGACAAACTGTCTCCCTCCGGGAGACGACCTTTGTCTCCCTCCGGAAGACAACATTTGTCTCCCTCCGGGAGACAACATTTGTCTCCCTCCGGGAGACAACCTTTGTCTCCCTCCGGGAGACAACCTTTGTCTCCCTCTATGAGACAAACTGTCTCCCTCCGGGAGACAACCTTTGTCTCCATCCGGGATACAACATTTGTCTCCCTCCGGGAGACAACCTTTGTCTCCCTCCGGGATACAACATTTGTCTCCCTCCAGGAGACAACCTTTGTCTCCCTCCGGGAGACAACATTTGTCTCCCTCCGGGAGACAACATTTGTCTCCCTCTGGGAGACAACCTTTCTCTCCCTCTGGGATACAACATTTGTCTCCCTCCGGGAGACTACATTTGTCTCCCTCCGGGAGACAACCTTTGTCTCCCTCTATGAGACAAACTGTCTCCCTCCGGAAGACAACCTTTGTCTCCCTCCGGGATACAACATTTGTCTCCCTCCGGGAGACAACATTTGTCTCCCTCCGGGAGACAACATTTGTCTCCCTCCGGGAGACAACCTTTGTCTCCCTCTATGAGACAAACTGTCTCCCTCCGGGAGACAACCTTTGTCTCCCTCCGGGAAACAACCTTTGTCTCCCTCTATGAGACAAACTGTCTCCCTCCGGGAGACAACCTTTTTCTCCCTCCGGGATACAACATTTGTCTCCCTCCGGGAGACAACCTTTGTCTCCCTCCGGGAGACAACATTTGTCTCCCTCCGGAAGACAACATTTGTCTCCCTCCGGGAGACAACATTTGTCTCCCTCCGGGAGACAACCTTTGTCTCCCTCTATGAGAGAAACTGTCTCCCTCCGGGAGACAACCTTTGTCTCCCTCCTGGAGACAACATTTGTCTCCTTCCGGGAGACAACATTTGTCTCCCTCCGGGAGACAACCTTTGTCTCCCTCTATGAGACAATCTGTCTCCCTCCGGGAGACAACATTTGTCTCCCCCCGGGAGACAACATTTGTCTCCCTCCGGGAGACAACCTTTGTCTCCCTCCGGGAGACAACATTTGTCTCCCACCGGGAGACAACCTTTGTCTCCCTCCGGGAGACAACATTTGTCTCCCTCCGGGAGACAACATTTGTCTCCCCCCGGGAGACAACCTTTTGTCTCCCTCCGGGAGACAACCTTTGTCTCTCTCTAGGAGACAACCTTTGTCTCCTCCCGGGAAACAACCTTTGTCTCCCTCCGGGAGACAACATTTGTCTCCCTCCGGGAGACAACCTTTGTCTCCCTCCGGGAGACAACATTTGTCTTCCTCCGGGAGACAACCTTTGTCTCCCTCCGGGAGACAACATTTGTCTCCCTCCGGGAGACAACCTTTGTCTCCATCCGGGATACAACATTTGTCTCCCTCCGGGAGACAACCTTTGTCTCCCTCCGGGATACAACATTTGTCTCCCTCCAGGAGACAACCTTTGTCTCCCTCCGGGAGACAACATTTGTCTCCCTCCGGGAGACAACATTTGTCTCCCTCTGGGAGACAACCTTTCTCTCCCTCTGGGATACAACATTTGTCTCCCTCCGGGAGACTACATTTGTCTCCCTCCGGGAGACAACCTTTGTCTCCCTCTATGAGACAAACTGTCTCCCTCCGGAAGACAACCTTTGTCTCCCTCCGGGATACAACATTTGTCTCCCTCCGGGAGACAACATTTGTCTCCCTCCGGGAGACAACATTTGTCTCCCTCCGGGAGACAACCTTTGTCTCCCTCTATGAGACAAACTGTCTCCCTCCGGGAGACAACCTTTGTCTCCCTCCGGGAAACAACCTTTGTCTCCCTCTATGAGACAAACTGTCTCCCTCCGGGAGACAACCTTTTTCTCCCTCCGGGATACAACATTTGTCTCCCTCCGGGAGACAACCTTTGTCTCCCTCCGGGAGACAACATTTGTCTCCCTCCGGAAGACAACATTTGTCTCCCTCCGGGAGACAACATTTGTCTCCCTCCGGGAGACAACCTTTGTCTCCCTCTATGAGAGAAACTGTCTCCCTCCGGGAGACAACCTTTGTCTCCCTCCTGGAGACAACATTTGTCTCCTTCCGGGAGACAACATTTGTCTCCCTCCGGGAGACAACCTTTGTCTCCCTCTATGAGACAATCTGTCTCCCTCCGGGAGACAACATTTGTCTCCCCCCGGGAGACAACATTTGTCTCCCTCCGGGAGACAACCTTTGTCTCCCTCCGGGAGACAACATTTGTCTCCCACCGGGAGACAACCTTTGTCTCCCTCCGGGAGACAACATTTGTCTCCCTCCGGGAGACAACATTTGTCTCCCCCCGGGAGACAACCTTTTGTCTCCCTCCGGGAGACAACCTTTGTCTCTCTCTAGGAGACAACCTTTGTCTCCTCCCGGGAAACAACCTTTGTCTCCCTCCGGGAGACAACATTTGTCTCCCTCCGGGAGACAACCTTTGTCTCCCTCCGGGAGACAACATTTGTCTTCCTCCGGGAGACAACCTTTGTCTCCCTCCGGGAGACAACATTTGTCTCCCTCCGGGAGACAACCTTTGTCTCCCTCCGGGAGACAACCTTTGTCTCCCTCCGGGAGACAACCTTTGTCTCCCTCCGGGAGACAACCTTTGTCTCCCTCCGGGAGACAACCTTTGTCTCCCTCTAGGAGACAACCTTTGTCTCCTCCCGGGAAACAACCTTTGTCTCCCTCCGGGAGACAACATTTGTCTCCCTCCGGGAGACAACCTTTGTCTCCCTCCGGGAGAAAACATTTGTCTTCCTCCGGGAGACAACCTTTGTCTCCCTCCGGGAGACAACATTTGTCTTCCTCCGGGAGACAACCTTTGTCTCCCTTCGGGAGACAACATTTGTCTCCCTCCGGGAGACAACATTTGTCTCCCTCCGGGAGACAACCTTTGTCTCCCTCCGGGAGACAACCTTTGTCTCCCTCCGGGAGACAACATTTGTCTCCCCCCGGGAGACAAAATTTGTCTCCCTCCGGGAGACAACATTTGTCTCCCCCCGGGAGACAAAATATGTCTCCCTCCGGGAGACAACATTTGTCTCCCTCCGGGAGACAACCTTTGTCTCCCTCCGGGAGACAAACTTTGTCTCCCTCCGGGAGACAACATTTGTCTCCCTCCGGGAGACAACCTTTGTCTCCCTCTATGAGACAAACTGTCTCCCTCCGGGAGACAACCTTTGTCTCCATCCGGGATACAACATTTGTCTCCCTCCGGGAGACAACATTTGTCTCCCTCCGGGAGACAACTTTTGTCTCCCTCCGGAAGACAACATTTGTCTCCCTCCGGGAGACAACATTTGTCTCCCTCCGGGAGACAACCTTTGTCTCCCTCCGGGAGACAACATTTTTCTCCCTCCGGGAGACAACCTTTGTCTCCCTCTATGAGACAAACTGTCTCCCTCCGGGAGACAACCTTTGTCTCCCTCCGGGAGACAACATTTGTGTCCCTCCGGGAGACAACCTTTGTCTCCCTCCGGGAGACAACCTTTGTCTCCCTCCGGGAGACAACATTTTTCTCCCTCCGGGAGACAACATTTGTCTCCCCCCGGGAGACAAAATATGTCTCCCTCCGGGAGACAACATTTGTCTCCCTCCGGGAGACAACCTTTGTCTCCCTCCGGGAGACAAACTGTCTCCCTCCGGGAGACAACCTTTGTCTCCCTCCGGGAGACAACATTTTTCTCCCTCCGGGAGACAGCCTTTGTCTCCCTCTATGAGACAAACTGTCTCCCTCCGGGAGACAACCTTTGTCTCCCTCCGGGAGACAACATTTGTCTCCCTCCAGGAGACAACCTTTGTCTCCCTCCGGGAGACAACCTTTGTCTCCCTCCGGGAGACAAACTGTCTCCCTCCGGGAGACAACCTTTGTCTCCCTCCGGGAGACAACATTTTTCTCCCTCCGGGAGACAGCCTTTGTCTCCCTCTATGAGACAAACTGTCTCCCTCCGGGAGACAACCTTTGTCTCCCTCCGGGAGACAACATTTGTCTCCCTCCAGGAGACAACCTTTGTCTCCCTCCGGGAGACAACATTTGTCTCCCTCCGGGAGACAACCTTTGTCTCCCTCCGGGAGACAACATTTGTCTCCCTCTGGGAGACAACCTTTCTCTCCCTCTGGGATACAACATTTGTCTCCCTCTGGGAGACTACATTTGTCTCCCTCCGGGAGACAACCTTTGTCTCCCTCTATGAGACAAACTGTCTCCCTCCGGAAGACAACCTTTGTCTCCCTCCGGGATACAACATTTGTCTCCCTCCGGGAGACAACATTTGTCTCCCTCCGGGAGACAACATTTGTCTCCCTCCGGGAGACAACCTTTGTCTCCCTCTATGAGACAAACTTTCTCCCTCCGGGAGACAACCTTTGTCTCCCTCCGGGAAACAACCTTTGTCTCCCTCTATGAGACAAACTGTCTCCCTCCGGGAGACGACCTTTGTCTCCCTCCGGAAGACAACATTTGTCTCCCTCCGGGAGACAACATTTGTCTCCCTCCGGGAGACAACCTTTGTCTCCCTCCGGGAGACAACCTTTGTCTCCCTCTATGAGACAAACTGTCTCCCTCCGGGAGACAACCTTTGTCTCCATCCGGGATACAACATTTGTCTCCCTCCGGGAGACAACCTTTGTCTCCCTCCGGGATACAACATTTGTCTCCCTCCAGGAGACAACCTTTGTCTCCCTCCGGGAGACAACATTTGTCTCCCTCCGGGAGACAACATTTGTCTCCCTCAGGGAGACAACCTTTCTCTCCCTCTGGGATACAACATTTGTCTCCCTCCGGGAGACTACATTTGTCTCCCTCCGGGAGACAACCTTTGTCTCCCTCTATGAGACAAACTGTCTCCCTCCGGAAGACAACCTTTGTCTCCCTCCGGGATACAACATTTGTCTCCCTCCGGGAGACAACATTTGTCTCCCTCCGGGAGACAACATTTGTCTCCCTCCGGGAGACAACCTTTGTCTCCCTCTATGAGACAAACTGTCTCCCTCCGGGAGACAACCTTTGTCTCCCTCCGGGAAACAACCTTTGTCTCCCTCTATGAGACAAACTGTCTCCCTCCGGGAGACAACCTTTTTCTCCCTCCGGGATACAACATTTGTCTCCCTCCGGGAGACAACCTTTGTCTCCCTCCGGGAGACAACATTTGTCTCCCTCCGGAAGACAACATTTGTCTCCCTCCGGGAGACAACATTTGTCTCCCTCCGGGAGACAACCTTTGTCTCCCTCTATGAGAGAAACTGTCTCCCTCCGGGAGACAACCTTTGTCTCCCTCCTGGAGACAACATTTGTCTCCTTCCGGGAGACAACATTTGTCTCCCTCCGGGAGACAACCTTTGTCTCCCTCTATGAGACAATCTGTCTCCCTCCGGGAGACAACATTTGTCTCCCCCCGGGAGACAACATTTGTCTCCCTCCGGGAGACAACCTTTGTCTCCCTCCGGGAGACAACATTTGTCTCCCACCGGGAGACAACCTTTGTCTCCCTCCGGGAGACAACATTTGTCTCCCTCCGGGAGACAACATTTGTCTCCCCCCGGGAGACAACCTTTTGTCTCCCTCCGGGAGACAACCTTTGTCTCTCTCTAGGAGACAACCTTTGTCTCCTCCCGGGAAACAACCTTTGTCTCCCTCCGGGAGACAACATTTGTCTCCCTCCGGGAGACAACCTTTGTCTCCCTCCGGGAGACAACATTTGTCTTCCTCCGGGAGACAACCTTTGTCTCCCTCCGGGAGACAACATTTGTCTCCCTCCGGGAGACAACCTTTGTCTCCATCCGGGATACAACATTTGTCTCCCTCCGGGAGACAACCTTTGTCTCCCTCCGGGATACAACATTTGTCTCCCTCCAGGAGACAACCTTTGTCTCCCTCCGGGAGACAACATTTGTCTCCCTCCGGGAGACAACATTTGTCTCCCTCTGGGAGACAACCTTTCTCTCCCTCTGGGATACAACATTTGTCTCCCTCCGGGAGACTACATTTGTCTCCCTCCGGGAGACAACCTTTGTCTCCCTCTATGAGACAAACTGTCTCCCTCCGGAAGACAACCTTTGTCTCCCTCCGGGATACAACATTTGTCTCCCTCCGGGAGACAACATTTGTCTCCCTCCGGGAGACAACATTTGTCTCCCTCCGGGAGACAACCTTTGTCTCCCTCTATGAGACAAACTGTCTCCCTCCGGGAGACAACCTTTGTCTCCCTCCGGGAAACAACCTTTGTCTCCCTCTATGAGACAAACTGTCTCCCTCCGGGAGACAACCTTTTTCTCCCTCCGGGATACAACATTTGTCTCCCTCCGGGAGACAACCTTTGTCTCCCTCCGGGAGACAACATTTGTCTCCCTCCGGAAGACAACATTTGTCTCCCTCCGGGAGACAACATTTGTCTCCCTCCGGGAGACAACCTTTGTCTCCCTCTATGAGAGAAACTGTCTCCCTCCGGGAGACAACCTTTGTCTCCCTCCTGGAGACAACATTTGTCTCCTTCCGGGAGACAACATTTGTCTCCCTCCGGGAGACAACCTTTGTCTCCCTCTATGAGACAATCTGTCTCCCTCCGGGAGACAACATTTGTCTCCCCCCGGGAGACAACATTTGTCTCCCTCCGGGAGACAACCTTTGTCTCCCTCCGGGAGACAACATTTGTCTCCCACCGGGAGACAACCTTTGTCTCCCTCCGGGAGACAACATTTGTCTCCCTCCGGGAGACAACATTTGTCTCCCCCCGGGAGACAACCTTTTGTCTCCCTCCGGGAGACAACCTTTGTCTCTCTCTAGGAGACAACCTTTGTCTCCTCCCGGGAAACAACCTTTGTCTCCCTCCGGGAGACAACATTTGTCTCCCTCCGGGAGACAACCTTTGTCTCCCTCCGGGAGACAACATTTGTCTTCCTCCGGGAGACAACCTTTGTCTCCCTCCGGGAGACAACATTTGTCTCCCTCCGGGAGACAACCTTTGTCTCCCTCCGGGAGACAACCTTTGTCTCCCTCCGGGAGACAACCTTTGTCTCCCTCCGGGAGACAACCTTTGTCTCCCTCCGGGAGACAACCTTTGTCTCCCTCTAGGAGACAACCTTTGTCTCCTCCCGGGAAACAACCTTTGTCTCCCTCCGGGAGACAACATTTGTCTCCCTCCGGGAGACAACCTTTGTCTCCCTCCGGGAGAAAACATTTGTCTTCCTCCGGGAGACAACCTTTGTCTCCCTCCGGGAGACAACATTTGTCTTCCTCCGGGAGACAACCTTTGTCTCCCTTCGGGAGACAACATTTGTCTCCCTCCGGGAGACAACATTTGTCTCCCTCCGGGAGACAACCTTTGTCTCCCTCCGGGAGACAACCTTTGTCTCCCTCCGGGAGACAACATTTGTCTCCCCCCGGGAGACAAAATTTGTCTCCCTCCGGGAGACAACATTTGTCTCCCCCCGGGAGACAAAATATGTCTCCCTCCGGGAGACAACATTTGTCTCCCTCCGGGAGACAACCTTTGTCTCCCTCCGGGAGACAACCTTTGTCTCCCTCCGGGAGACGACATTTTTCTCCCTCCGGGAGACAACCTTTGTCTCCCTCTATGAGACCAACTGTCTCCCTCCGGAAGACAACCTTTGTCTCCCTCCGGGAGACAACATTTTTCTCCCTCCGGGAGACAACCTTTGTCTCCCTCTATGAGACAAACTGTCTCCCTCCGGGAGACAACCTTTGTCTCCCTCCGGGAGACAACATTTGTCTCCCTCCGGGAGACAACCTTTGTCTCCCTCCGGGAGACAAACTTTGTCTCCCTCCGGGAGACAACATTTGTCTCCCTCCGGGAGACAACCTTTGTCTCCCTCTATGAGACAAACTGTCTCCCTCCGGGAGACAACCTTTGTCTCCATCCGGGATACAACATTTGTCTCCCTCCGGGAGACAACATTTGTCTCCCTCCGGGAGACAACTTTTGTCTCCCTCCGGAAGACAACATTTGTCTCCCTCCGGGAGACAACATTTGTCTCCCTCCGGGAGACAACCTTTGTCTCCCTCCGGGAGACAACATTTTTCTCCCTCCGGGAGACAACCTTTGTCTCCCTCTATGAGACAAACTGTCTCCCTCCGGGAGACAACCTTTGTCTCCCTCCGGGAGACAACATTTGTCTCCCTCCGGGAGACAACCTTTGTCTCCCTCCGGGAGACAACCTTTGTCTCCCTCCGGGAGACAACATTTTTCTCCCTCCGGGAGACAACATTTGTCTCCCCCCGGGAGACAAAATATGTCTCCCTCCGGGAGACAACATTTGTCTCCCTCCGGGAGACAACCTTTGTCTCCCTCCGGGAGACAAACTGTCTCCCTCCGGGAGACAACCTTTGTCTCCCTCCGGGAGACAACATTTTTCTCCCTCCGGGAGACAGCCTTTGTCTCCCTCTATGAGACAAACTGTCTCCCTCCGGGAGACAACCTTTGTCTCCCTCCGGGAGACAACATTTGTCTCCCTCCAGGAGACAACCTTTGTCTCCCTCCGGGAGACAACCTTTGTCTCCCTCCGGGAGACAAACTGTCTCCCTCCGGGAGACAACCTTTGTCTCCCTCCGGGAGACAACATTTTTCTCCCTCCGGGAGACAGCCTTTGTCTCCCTCTATGAGACAAACTGTCTCCCTCCGGGAGACAACCTTTGTCTCCCTCCGGGAGACAACATTTGTCTCCCTCCAGGAGACAACCTTTGTCTCCCTCCGGGAGACAACATTTGTCTCCCTCCGGGAGACAACCTTTGTCTCCCTCCGGGAGACAACATTTGTCTCCCTCTGGGAGACAACCTTTCTCTCCCTCTGGGATACAACATTTGTCTCCCTCTGGGAGACTACATTTGTCTCCCTCCGGGAGACAACCTTTGTCTCCCTCTATGAGACAAACTGTCTCCCTCCGGAAGACAACCTTTGTCTCCCTCCGGGATACAACATTTGTCTCCCTCCGGGAGACAACATTTGTCTCCCTCCGGGAGACAACATTTGTCTCCCTCCGGGAGACAACCTTTGTCTCCCTCTATGAGACAAACTTTCTCCCTCCGGGAGACAACCTTTGTCTCCCTCCGGGAAACAACCTTTGTCTCCCTCTATGAGACAAACTGTCTCCCTCCGGGAGACAACCTTTTTCTCCCTCCGGGATACAACATTTGTCTCCCTCCGGGAGACAACCTTTGTCTCCCTCCGGGAGACAACATTTGTCTCCCTCCGGAAGACAACATTTTTCTCCCTCCGGGAGACAACATTTGTCTCCCTCCGGGAGACAACCTTTGTCTCCCTCTATGAGAGAAACTGTCTCCCTCCGGGAGACAACCTTTGTCTCCCTCCTGGAGACAACATTTGTCTCCTTCCGGGAGACAACATTTGTCTCCCTCCGGGAGACAACCTTTGTCTCCCTCTATGAGACAATCTGTCTCCCTCTGGGAGACTACATTTGTCTCCCTCCGGGAGACAACCTTTGTCTCCCTCTATGAGACAAACTGTCTCCCTCCGGAAGACAACCTTTGTCTCCCTCCGGGATACAACATTTGTCTCCCTCCGGGAGACAACATTTGTCTCCCTCCGGGAGACAACATTTGTCTCCCTCCGGGAGACAACCTTTGTCTCCCTCTATGAGACAAACTTTCTCCCTCCGGGAGACAACCTTTGTCTCCCTCCGGGAAACAACCTTTGTCTCCCTCTATGAGACAAACTGTCTCCCTCCGGGAGACAACCTTTTTCTCCCTCCGGGATACAACATTTGTCTCCCTCCGGGAGACAACCTTTGTCTCCCTCCGGGAGACAACATTTGTCTCCCTCCGGAAGACAACATTTTTCTCCCTCCGGGAGACAACATTTGTCTCCCTCCGGGAGACAACCTTTGTCTCCCTCTATGAGAGAAACTGTCTCCCTCCGGGAGACAACCTTTGTCTCCCTCCTGGAGACAACATTTGTCTCCTTCCGGGAGACAACATTTGTCTCCCTCCGGGAGACAACCTTTGTCTCCCTCTATGAGACAATCTGTCTCCCTCCGGGAGACTACATTTGTCTCCCTCCGGGAGACAACCTTTGTCTCCCTCTATGAGACAAACTGTCTCCCTCCGGAAGACAACCTTTGTCTCCCTCCGGGATACAACATTTGTCTCCCTCCGGGAGACAACATTTGTCTCCCTCCGGGAGACAACATTTGTCTCCCTCCGGGAGACAACCTTTGTCTCCCTCTATGAGACAAACTGTCTCCCTCCGGGAGACAACCTTTGTCTCCCTCCGGGAAACAACCTTTGTCTCCCTCTATGAGACAAACTGTCTCCCTCCGGGAGACAACCTTTTTCTCCCTCCGGGATACAACATTTGTCTCCCTCCGGGAGACAACCTTTGTCTCCCTCCGGGAGACAACATTTGTCTCCCTCCGGAAGACAACATTTGTCTCCCTCCGGGAGACAACATTTGTCTCCCTCCGGGAGACAACCTTTGTCTCCCTCTATGAGAGAAACTGTCTCCCTCCGGGAGACAACCTTTGTCTCCCTCCTGGAGACAACATTTGTCTCCTTCCGGGAGACAACATTTGTCTCCCTCCGGGAGACAACCTTTGTCTCCCTCTATGAGACAATCTGTCTCCCTCCGGGAGACAACATTTGTCTCCCCCCGGGAGACAACATTTGTCTCCCTCCGGGAGACAACCTTTGTCTCCCTCCGGGAGACAACATTTGTCTTCCTCCGGGAGACAACCTTTGTCTCCCTCCGGGAGACAACATTTGTCTTCCTCCGGGAGACAACCTTTGTCTCCCTCCGGGAGACAACCTTTGTCTCCCTCCGGGAGACAACATTTGTCTCCCTCCGGGAGACAACATTTGTCTCCCTCCGGGAGACAACCTTTGTCTCCCTCCGGGAGACAACCTTTGTCTCCCTCCGGGAGACAACATTTGTCTCCCTCCGGGAGACAACATTTGTCTCCCTCCGGGAGACAACCTTTGTCTCCCTCTATGAGACAATCTGTCTCCCTCCGGGAGACAACATTTGTCTCCCCCCGGCAGACAACATTTGTCTCCCTCCGGGAGACAACATTTGTCTCCCTCCGGGAGACAACCTTTGTCTCCCTCCGGGAGACAACATTTGTCTCCCTCCGGGAGACAACCTTTGTCTCCCTCCGGGAGACAACATTTGTCTCCCTCCGGGAGACAACATTTGTCTCCCCCCGGGAGACAACCTTTTGTCTCCCTCCGGGAGACAACCTTTGTCTCCCTCCGGGATACAACATTTGTCTCCCTCCGGGAGACAACATTTGTCTCCCTCCGGGAGACAACATTTGTCTCCCTCCGGGAGACAACCTTTGTCTCCCTCTATGAGACAAACTGTCTCCCTCCGGGAGACAACCTTTGTCTCCCTCCGGGAAACAACCTTTGTCTCCCTCTATGAGACAAACTGTCTCCCTCCGGGAGACAACCTTTTTCTCCCTCCGGGATACAACATTTGTCTCCCTCCGGGAGACAACCTTTGTCTCCCTCCGGGAGACAACATTTGTCTCCCTCCGGAAGACAAAATTTGTCTCCCTCCGGGAGACAACATTTGTCTCCCTCCGGGAGACAACCTTTGTCTCCCTCTATGAGAGAAACTGTCTCCCTCCGGGAGACAACCTTTGTCTCCCTCCTGGAGACAACATTTGTCTCCTTCCGGGAGACAACATTTGTCTCCCTCCGGGAGACAACCTTTGTCTCCCTCTATGAGACAATCTGTCTCCCTCCGGGAGACAACATTTGTCTCCCCCCGGGAGACAACATTTGTCTCCCTCCGGGAGACAACCTTTGTCTCCCTCCGGGAGACAACATTTGTCTTCCTCCGGGAGACAACCTTTGTCTCCCTCCGGGAGACAACATTTGTCTTCCTCCGGGAGACAACCTTTGTCTCCCTCCGGGAGACAACCTTTGTCTCCCTCCGGGAGACAACATTTGTCTCCCTCCGGGAGACAACATTTGTCTCCCTCCGGGAGACAACCTTTGTCTCCCTCTATGAGACAATCTGTCTCCCTCCGGGAGACAACATTTGTCTCCCCCCGGCAGACAACATTTGTCTCCCTCCGGGAGACAACATTTGTCTCCCTCCGGGAGACAACCTTTGTCTCCCTCCGGGAGACAACATTTGTCTCCCTCCGGGAGACAACCTTTGTCTCCCTCCGGGAGACAACATTTGTCTCCCTCCGGGAGACAACATTTGTCTCCCCCCGGGAGACAACCTTTTGTCTCCCTCCGGGAGACAACCTTTGTCTCCCTCTAGGAGACAACCTTTGTCTCCTCCCGGGAAACAACCTTTGTCTCCCTCCGGGAGACAACATTTGTCTCCCGGAGGGAGACAACCTTTGTCTCCCTCCGGGAGACAACATTTGTCTTCCTCCGGGAGACAACCTTTGTCTCCCTCCGGGAGACAACATTTGTCTTCCTCCGGGAGACAACCTTTGTCTCCCTCCGGGAGACAACATTTGTCTCCCTCCGGGAGACAACATTTGTCTCCCTCCGGGAGACAACCTTTGTCTCCCTCCGGGAGACAACCTTTGTCTCCCTCCGGGAGACAACATTTTTCTCCCTCCGGGAGACAACATTTGTCTCCCTCCGGGAGACAACATTTGTCTCCCCCCGGGAGACAAAAATTGTCTCCCTCCGGGAGACAACATTTGTCTCCCTCCGGGAGACAACCTTTGTCTCCCTCCGGGAGACAACATTTGTCTCCCTCCGGGAGACAACCTTTGTCTCCCTCTATGAGACAAACTGTCTCCCTCCGGGAGACAACCTTTGTCTCCCTCCGGAAGACAACATTTGTCTCCCTCCGGGAGACAAACGTTGTCTCCCTCCGGCAGACAACCTTTGTCTCCCTCCGGGAGACAACATTTGTCTCCCTCCGGGAGACAACCTTTGTCTCCCTCCGGAAGACAAGATTTGTCTCCCTCTGGGAGACAACATTTGTCTCCCTCCGGGAGACAACATTTGTCTCCCTCCGGAAGACAAAATTTGTCTCCCTCCGGGAGACAACATTTGTCTCCCTCCGGGAGACAACATTTTTCTCCCTCCGGGAGACAACCTTTGTCTCCCTCTATGAGACAAACTGTCTCCCTCCGGGAGACAACCTTTGTCTCCCTCCGGGAGACAACATTTGTCTCCCTCCGGGAGACAACCTTTGTATCCCTCCAGGAGACAAACTTTGTCTCCCTCCGGGAGACAACATTTGTCTCCCTCCGGGAGACAACCTTTGTCTCCCTCTATGAGACAAACTGTCTCCCTCCGGGAGACGACCTTTGTCTCCCTCCGGAAGACAACATTTGTCTCCCTCCGGGAGACAACATTTGTCTCCCTCCGGGAGACAACATTTGTCTCCCTCCGGGAGACAACCTTTGTCTCCCTCTATGAGACAAACTGTCTCCCTCCGGGAGACAACCTTTGTCTCCATCCGGGATACAACATTTGTCTCCCTCCGGGAGACAACATTTGTCTCCCTCCGGGAGACAACATTTGTCTCCCTCCGGGAGACAACCTTTGTCTCCCTCTATGAGACATACTGTCTCCCTCCGGGAGACAACCTTTGTCTCCCTCTATGAGACAAACTGTCTCCCTCCGGGAGACAACCATTGTCTCCCTCCGGGAGACGACCTTTGTCTCCCTCCGGAAGACAACATTTGTCTCCCTCCGGGAGACAACATTTGTCTCCCTCCGGGAGACAACCTTTGTCTCCCTCCGGGAGACAACCTTTGTCTCCCTCTATGAGACAAACTGTCTCCCTCCGGGAGACAACCATTGTCTCCCTCCGGGAGACAACATTTGTCTCCCTCCGGGAGACAACCTTTGTCTCCCTCCGGGAGACAAACTTTGTCTCCCTCCGGGAGACAACATTTGTCTCCCTCCGGGAGACAACCTTTGTCTCCCTCTATGAGACAAACTGTCTCCCTCCGGGAGACGACCTTTGTCTCCCTCCGGAAGACAACATTTGTCTCCCTCCGGGAGACAACATTTGTCTCCCTCCGGGAGACAACCTTTGTCTCCCTCCGGGAGACAACCTTTGTCTCCCTCTATGAGACAAACTGTCTCCCTCCGGGAGACAACCTTTGTCTCCATCCGGGATACAACATTTGTCTCCCTCCGGGAGACAACCTTTGTCTCCCTCCGGGATACAACATTTGTCTCCCTCCAGGAGACAACCTTTGTCTCCCTCCGGGAGACAACATTTGTCTCCCTCCGGGAGACAACATTTGTCTCCCTCTGGGAGACAACCTTTCTCTCCCTCTGGGATACAACATTTGTCTCCCTCCGGGAGACTACATTTGTCTCCCTCCGGGAGACAACCTTTGTCTCCCTCTATGAGACAAACTGTCTCCCTCCGGAAGACAACCTTTGTCTCCCTCCGGGATACAACATTTGTCTCCCTCCGGGAGACAACATTTGTCTCCCTCCGGGAGACAACATTTGTCTCCCTCCGGGAGACAACCTTTGTCTCCCTCTATGAGACAAACTGTCTCCCTCCGGGAGACAACCTTTGTCTCCCTCCGGGAAACAACCTTTGTCTCCCTCTATGAGACAAACTGTCTCCCTCCGGGAGACAACCTTTTTCTCCCTCCGGGATACAACATTTGTCTCCCTCCGGGAGACAACCTTTGTCTCCCTCCGGGAGACAACATTTGTCTCCCTCCGGAAGACAACATTTGTCTCCCTCCGGGAGACAACATTTGTCTCCCTCCGGGAGACAACCTTTGTCTCCCTCTATGAGAGAAACTGTCTCCCTCCGGGAGACAACCTTTGTCTCCCTCCTGGAGACAACATTTGTCTCCTTCCGGGAGACAACATTTGTCTCCCTCCGGGAGACAACCTTTGTCTCCCTCTATGAGACAATCTGTCTCCCTCCGGGAGACAACATTTGTCTCCCCCCGGGAGACAACATTTGTCTCCCTCCGGGAGACAACCTTTGTCTCCCTCCGGGAGACAACATTTGTCTCCCACCGGGAGACAACCTTTGTCTCCCTCCGGGAGACAACATTTGTCTCCCTCCGGGAGACAACATTTGTCTCCCCCCGGGAGACAACCTTTTGTCTCCCTCCGGGAGACAACCTTTGTCTCTCTCTAGGAGACAACCTTTGTCTCCTCCCGGGAAACAACCTTTGTCTCCCTCCGGGAGACAACATTTGTCTCCCTCCCGGAGACAACCTTTGTCTCCCTCCGGGAGACAACATTTGTCTTCCTCCGGGAGACAACCTTTGTCTCCCTCCGGGAGACAACATTTGTCTCCCTCCGGGAGACAACATTTGTCTCCCTCCGGGAGACAACCTTTGTCTCCCTCCGGGAGACAACCTTTGTCTCCCTCCGGGAGACAACCTTTGTCTCCCTCCGGGAGACAACCTTTGTCTCCCTCCGGGAGACAACCTTTGTCTCCCTCTAGGAGACAACCTTTGTCTACTCCCGGGAAACAACCTTTGTCTCCCTCCGGGAGACAACATTTGTCTCCCTCCGGGAGACAACCTTTGTCTCCCTCCGGGAGAAAACATTTGTCTTCCTCCGGGAGACAACCTTTGTCTCCCTCCGGGAGACAACATTTGTCTTCCTCCGGGAGACAACCTTTGTCTCCCTTCGGGAGACAACATTTGTCTCCCTCCGGGAGACAACATTTGTCTCCCTCCGGGAGACAACCTTTGTCTCCCTCCGGGAGACAACCTTTGTCTCCCTCCGGGAGACAACATTTGTCTCCCCCCGGGAGACAAAATTTGTCTCCCTCCGGGAGACAACATTTGTCTCCCCCCGGGAGACAAAATATGTCTCCCTCCGGGAGACAACATTTGTCTCCCTCCGGGAGACAACCTTTGTCTCCCTCCGGGAGACAACCTTTGTCTCCCTCCGGGAGACGACATTTTTCTCCCTCCGGGAGACAACCTTTGTCTCCCTCTATGAGACCAACTGTCTCCCTCCGGAAGACAACCTTTGTCTCCCTCCGGGAGACAACATTTTTCTCCCTCCGGGAGACAACCTTTGTCTCCCTCTATGAGACAAACTGTCTCCCTCCGGGAGACAACCTTTGTCTCCCTCCGGGAGACAACATTTGTCTCCCTCCGGGAGACAACCTTTGTCTCCCTCCGGGAGACAAACTTTGTCTCCCTCCGGGAGACAACATTTGTCTCCCTCCGGGAGACAACCTTTGTCTCCCTCTATGAGACAAACTGTCTCCCTCCGGGAGACAACCTTTGTCTCCATCCGGGATACAACATTTGTCTCCCTCCGTGAGACAACATTTGTCTCCCTCCGGGAGACAACCTTTGTCTCCCTCCGGAAGACAACATTTGTCTCCCTCCGGGAGACAACATTTGTCTCCCTCCGGGAGACAACCTTTGTCTCCCTCCGGGAGACAACATTTTTCTCCCTCCGGGAGACAACCTTTGTCTCCCTCTATGAGACAAACTGTCTCCCTCCGGGAGACAACCTTTGTCTCCCTCCGGGAGACAACCTTTGTCTCCCTCCGGGAGACAACATTTTTCTCCCTCCGGGAGACAACATTTGTCTCCCCCCGGGAGACAAAATATGTCTCCCTCCGGGAGACAACATTTGTCTCCCTCCGGGAGACAACCTTTGTCTCCCTCCGGGAGACAAACTGTCTCCCTCCGGGAGACAACCTTTGTCTCCCTCCGGGAGACAACATTTTTCTCCCTCCGGGAGACAGCCTTTGTCTCCCTCTATGAGACAAACTGTCTCCCTCCGGGAGACAACCTTTGTCTCCCTCCGGGAGACAACATTTGTCTCCCTCCAGGAGACAACCTTTGTCTCCCTCCGGGAGACAACATTTGTCTCCCTCCGGGAGACAACCTTTGTCTCCCTCTATGAGATAAACTGTCTCCCTCCGGGAGACAACCTTTGTCTCCCTCCGGAAGACAACCTTTTTCTCCCTCCGGGAGACAACATTTGTCTCCCTCCGGGAGACAACCTTTGTCTCCCTCCGGGAGACAACCTTTGTCTCCCTCCGGGAGACAACATTTTTCTCCCTCCGGGAGACAACCTTTGTCTCCCTCTATGAGACAAACTGTCTCCCTCCGGGAGACAACCTTTGTCTCCCTCCGGGAGACAACATTTGTCTCCCTCCGGGAGACAACCTTTGTCTCCCTCCGGGAGACAACCTTTGTCTCCCTCCGGGAGACAACATTTTTCTCCCTCCGGGAGACAACATTTTTCTCCCTCCGGGAGACAACCTTTGTCTCCCTCCTGGAGACAACATTTGTCTCCTTCCGGGAGACAACATTTGTCTCCCTCCGGGAGACAACCTTTGTCTCCCTCTATGAGACAATCTGTCTCCCTCCGGGAGACAACATTTGTCTCCCCCCGGGAGACAACATTTGTCTCCCTCCGGGAGACAACCTTTGTCTCCCTCCGGGAGACAACATTTGTCTCCCACCGGGAGACAACCTTTGTCTCCCTCCGGGAGACAACATTTGTCTCCCTCCGGGAGACAACATTTGTCTCCCCCCGGGAGACAACCTTTTGTCTCCCTCCGGGAGACAACCTTTGTCTCTCTCTAGGAGACAACCTTTGTCTCCTCCCGGGAAACAACCTTTGTCTCCCTCCGGGAGACAACATTTGTCTCCCTCCGGGAGACAACCTTTGTCTCCCTCCGGGAGACAACATTTGTCTTCCTCCGGGAGACAACCTTTGTCTCCCTCCGGGAGACAACATTTGTCTCCCTCCGGGAGACAACATTTGTCTCCCTCCGGGAGACAACCTTTGTCTCCCTCCGGGAGACAACCTTTGTCTCCCTCCGGGAGACAACCTTTGTCTCCCTCCGGGAGACAACCTTTGTCTCCCTCCGGGAGACAACCTTTGTCTCCCTCTAGGAGACAACCTTTGTCTCCTCCCGGGAAACAACCTTTGTCTCCCTCCGGGAGACAACATTTGTCTCCCTCCGGGAGACAACCTTTGTCTCCCTCCGGGAGAAAACATTTGTCTTCCTCCGGGAGACAACCTTTGTCTCCCTCCGGGAGACAACATTTGTCTTCCTCCGGGAGACAACCTTTGTCTCCCTTCGGGAGACAACATTTGTCTCCCTCCGGGAGACAACATTTGTCTCCCTCCGGGAGACAACCTTTGTCTCCCTCCGGGAGACAACCTTTGTCTCCCTCCGGGAGACAACATTTGTCTCCCCCCGGGAGACAAAATTTGTCTCCCTCCGGGAGACAACATTTGTCTCCCCCCGGGAGACAAAATATGTCTCCCTCCGGGAGACAACATTTGTCTCCCTCCGGGAGACAACCTTTGTCTCCCTCCGGGAGACAACCTTTGTCTCCCTCCGGGAGACGACATTTTTCTCCCTCCGGGAGACAACCTTTGTCTCCCTCTATGAGACCAACTGTCTCCCTCCGGAAGACAACCTTTGTCTCCCTCCGGGAGACAACATTTTTCTCCCTCCGGGAGACAACCTTTGTCTCCCTCTATGAGACAAACTGTCTCCCTCCGGGAGACAACCTTTGTCTCCCTCCGGGAGACAACATTTGTCTCCCTCCGGGAGACAACCTTTGTCTCCCTCCGGGAGACAAACTTTGTCTCCCTCCGGGAGACAACATTTGTCTCCCTCCGGGAGACAACCTTTGTCTCCCTCTATGAGACAAACTGTCTCCCTCCGGGAGACAACCTTTGTCTCCATCCGGGATACAACATTTGTCTCCCTCCGTGAGACAACATTTGTCTCCCTCCGGGAGACAACCTTTGTCTCCCTCCGGAAGACAACATTTGTCTCCCTCCGGGAGACAACATTTGTCTCCCTCCGGGAGACAACCTTTGTCTCCCTCCGGGAGACAACATTTTTCTCCCTCCGGGAGACAACCTTTGTCTCCCTCTATGAGACAAACTGTCTCCCTCCGGGAGACAACCTTTGTCTCCCTCCGGGAGACAACCTTTGTCTCCCTCCGGGAGACAACATTTTTCTCCCTCCGGGAGACAACATTTGTCTCCCCCCGGGAGACAAAATATGTCTCCCTCCGGGAGACAACATTTGTCTCCCTCCGGGAGACAACCTTTGTCTCCCTCCGGGAGACAAACTGTCTCCCTCCGGGAGACAACCTTTGTCTCCCTCCGGGAGACAACATTTTTCTCCCTCCGGGAGACAGCCTTTGTCTCCCTCTATGAGACAAACTGTCTCCCTCCGGGAGACAACCTTTGTCTCCCTCCGGGAGACAACATTTGTCTCCCTCCAGGAGACAACCTTTGTCTCCCTCCGGGAGACAACATTTGTCTCCCTCCGGGAGACAACCTTTGTCTCCCTCTATGAGATAAACTGTCTCCCTCCGGGAGACAACCTTTGTCTCCCTCCGGAAGACAACCTTTTTCTCCCTCCGGGAGACAACATTTGTCTCCCTCCGGGAGACAACCTTTGTCTCCCTCCGGGAGACAACCTTTGTCTCCCTCCGGGAGACAACATTTTTCTCCCTCCGGGAGACAACCTTTGTCTCCCTCTATGAGACAAACTGTCTCCCTCCGGGAGACAACCTTTGTCTCCCTCCGGGAGACAACATTTGTCTCCCTCCGGGAGACAACCTTTGTCTCCCTCCGGGAGACAACCTTTGTCTCCCTCCGGGAGACAACATTTTTCTCCCTCCGGGAGACAACATTTTTCTCCCTCCGGGAGACAACATTTGTCTCCCCCCGGGAGACAAAATATGTCTCCCTCCGGGAGACAACATTTGTCTCCCTCCGGGAGACAACCTTTGTCTCCCTCCGGGAGACAAACTGTCTCCCTCCGGGAGACAACCTTTGTCTCCCTCCGGGAGACAACATTTTTCTCCCTCCGGGAGACAGCCTTTGTCTCCCTCCGGGAGACAAACTTTGTCTCCCTCCGGGAGACAACATTTGTCTCCCTCCGGGAGACAACCTTTGTCTCCCTCTATGAGACAAACTGTCTCCCTCCGGGAGACAACCTTTGTCTCCATCCGGGATACAACATTTGTCTCCCTCCGGGAGACAACATTTGTCTCCCTCCGGGAGACAACCTTTGTCTCCCTCTATGAGACATACTGTCTCCCTCCGGGAGACAACCTTTGTCTCCCTCCGGGATACAACATTTGTCTCCCTCCAGGAGACAACCTTTGTCTCCCTCCGGGAGACAACATTTGTCTCCCTCCGGGAGACAACCTTTGTCTCCCTCTGGGAGACAAACTTTGTCTCCCTCCGGGAGACAACATTTGTCTCCCTCCGGGAGACAACCTTTGTCTCCCTCTATGAGACAAACTGTCTCCCTCCGGGAGACAACCTTTGTCTCCATCCGGGATACAACATTTGTCTCCCTCCGGGAGACAACATTTGTCTCCCTCCGGGAGACAACCTTTGTCTCCCTCTATGAGACATACTGTCTCCCTCCGGGAGACAACCTTTGTCTCCCTCCGGGATACAACATTTGTCTCCCTCCAGGAGACAACCTTTGTCTCCCTCCGGGAGACAACATTTGTCTCCCTCCGGGAGACAACCTTTGTCTCCCTCTATGAGACAAACTGTCTCCCTCCGGGAGACAACCTTTGTCTCCCTCCGGAAGACAACCTTTTTCTCCCTCCGGGAGACAACATTTGTCTCCCTCCGGGAGACAACCTTTGTCTCCCTCCGGAAGACAACATTTGTCTCCCTCCGGGAGACAACATTTGTCTCCCTCCGGGAGACAACCTTTGTCTCCCTCCGGGAGACAACATTTTTCTCCCTCCGGGAGACAACCTTTGTCTCCCTCTATGAGACAAACTGTCTCCCTCCGGAAGACAACCTTTGTCTCCCTCCGGGAGACAACATTTGTCTACCTCCGGGAGACAACCTTTGTCTCCCTCCGGGAGACAACCTTTGTCTCCCTCCGGGAGACAACATTTTTCTCCCTCCGGGAGACAACATTTTTCTCCCTCCGGGAGACAACATTTGTCTCCCCCCGGGAGACAAAATTTGTCTCCCTCCGGGAGACAACATTTGTCTCCCTCCGGGAGACAACCTTTGTCTCCCTCTATGAGACAAACTGTCTCCCTCCGGGAGACAACCTTTGTCTCCCTCCGGAAGACAACATTTGTCTCCATCCGGGAGACAACATTTGTCTCCCTCCGGCAGACAACCTTTGTCTCCCTCCGGGAGACAACATTTGTCTCCCTCCGGGAGACAACCTTTGTCTCCCTCCAGAAGACAAGATTTGTCTCCCTCCGGGAGACAACATTTGTCTCCCTCCGGGAGACAACATTTGTCTCCCTCCGGGAGACAACATTTGTCTCCCTCCGGGAGACAACCTTTGTCTCCCTCCGGGAGACAACCTTTGTCTCCCTCCGGGAGACGACATTTTTCTCCCTCCGGGAGACAACCTTTGTCTCCCTCCGGGAGACAACATTTGTCTCCCTCCGGGAGACAACCTTTGTCTCCCTCTATGAGACAAACTGTCTCCCTCCGGGAGACAACCTTTGTCTCCCTCCGGAAGACAACATTTGTCTCCATCCGGGAGACAACATTTGTCTCCCTCCGGCAGACAACCTTTGTCTCCCTCCGGGAGACAACATTTGTCTCCCTCCGGGAGACAACCTTTGTCTCCCTCCAGAAGACAAGATTTGTCTCCCTCCGGGAGACAACATTTGTCTCCCTCCGGGAGACAACATTTGTCTCCCTCCGGGAGACAACATTTGTCTCCCTCCGGGAGACAACCTTTGTCTCCCTCCGGGAGACAACCTTTGTCTCCCTCCGGGAGACGACATTTTTCTCCCTCCGGAAGACAACCTTTGTCTCCCTCCGGGAGACAACATTTTTCTCCCTCCGGGAGACAACCTTTGTCTCCCTCTATGAGACAAACTGTCTCCCTCCGGGAGACAACCTTTGTCTCCCTCCGGGAGACAACATTTGTCTCCCTCCGGGAGACAACCTTTGTCTCCCTCCGGGAGACAAACTTTGTCTCCCTCCGGGAGACAACATTTGTCTCCCTCCGGGAGACAACCTTTGTCTCCCTCTATGAGACAAACTGTCTCCCTCCGGGAGACAACCTTTGTCTCCATCCGGGATACAACATTTGTCTCCCTCCGGGAGACAACATTTGTCTCCCTCCGGGAGACAACCTTTGTCTCCCTCCGGAAGACAACATTTGTCTCCCTCCGGGAGACAACATTTGTCTCCCTCCGGGAGACAACCTTTGTCTCCCTCCGGGAGACAACATTTTTCTCCCTCCGGGAGACAACCTTTGTCTCCCTCTATGAGACAAACTGTCTCCCTCCGGGAGACAACCTTTGTCTCCCTCCGGGAGACAACCTTTGTCTCCCTCCGGGAGACAACATTTTTCTCCCTCCGGGAGACAGCCTTTGTCTCCCTCTATGAGACAAACTGTCTCCCTCCGGGAGACAACCTTTGTCTCCCTCCGGGAGACAACATTTGTCTCCCTCCAGGAGACAACCTTTGTCTCCCTCCGGGAGACAACATTTGTCTCCCTCCGGGAGACAACCTTTGTCTCCCTCTATGAGACAAACTGTCTCCCTCCGGGAGACAACCTTTGTCTCCCTCCGGAAGACAACCTTTTTCTCCCTCCGGGAGACAACATTTGTCTCCCTCCGGGAGACAACCTTTGTCTCCCTCCGGAAGACAACATTTGTCTCCCTCCGGGAGACAACATTTGTCTCCCTCCGGGAGACAACCTTTGTCTCCCTCCGGGAGACAACATTTGTCTCCCTCCGGGAGACAACCTTTGTCTCCCTCCGGGAGACAACCTTTGTCTCCCTCCGGGAGACAACATTTTTCTCCCTCCGGGAGACAACATTTTTCTCCCTCCGGGAGACAACATTTGTCTCCCCCCGGGAGACAAAATATGTCTCCCTCCGGGAGACAACATTTGTCTCCCTCCGGGAGACAACCTTTGTCTCCCTCCGGGAGACAAACTGTCTCCCTCCGGGAGACAACCTTTGTCTCCCTCCGGGAGACAACATTTTTCTCCCTCCGGGAGACAGCCTTTGTCTCCCTCTATGAGACAAACTGTCTCCCTCCGGGAGACAACCTTTGTCTCCCTCCGGGAGACAACATTTGTCTCCCTCCGGGAGACAACCTTTGTCTCCCTCCGGGAGACAAACTTTGTCTCCCTCCGGGAGACAACATTTGTCTCCCTCCGGGAGACAACCTTTGTCTCCCTCTATGAGACAAACTGTCTCCCTCCGGGAGACAACCTTTGTCTCCATCCGGGATACAACATTTGTCTCCCTCCGGGAGACAACATTTGTCTCCCTCCGGGAGACAACCTTTGTCTCCCTCTATGAGACATACTGTCTCCCTCCGGGAGACAACCTTTGTCTCCCTCCGGGATACAACATTTGTCTCCCTCCAGGAGACAACATTTGTCTCCCTCCGGGAGACAACCTTTGTCTCCCTCCGGAAGACAACATTTTTCTCCCTCCGGGAGACAACCTTTGTCTCCCTCTATGAGACAAACTGTCTCCCTCCGGAAGACAACCTTTTTCTCCCTCCGGGAGACAACATTTGTCTCCCTCCGGGAGACAACCTTTGTCTCCCTCCGGAAGACAACATTTGTCTCCCTCCGGGAGACAACATTTGTCTCCCTCCGGGAGACAACCTTTGTCTCCCTCCGGAAGACAACATTTTTCTCCCTCCGGGAGACAACCTTTGTCTCCCTCTATGAGACAAACTGTCTCCCTCCGGAAGACAACCTTTGTCTCCCTCCGGGAGACAACATTTGTCTCCCTCCGGGAGACAACCTTTGTCTCCCTCCGGGAGACAACCTTTGTCTCCCTCCGGGAGACAACATTTTTCTCCCTCCGGGAGACAACATTTTTCTCCCTCCGGGAGACAACATTTGTCTCCCCCCGGGAGACAAAATTTGTCTCCCTCCGGGAGACAACATTTGTCTCCCTCCGGGAGACAACCTTTGTCTCCCTCTATGAGACAAACTGTCTCCCTCCGGGAGACAACCTTTGTCTCCCTCCGGAAGACAACATTTGTCTCCATCCGGGAGACAACATTTGTCTCCCTCCGGCAGACAACCTTTGTCTCCCTCCGGGAGACAACATTTGTCTCCCTCCGGGAGACAACCTTTGTCTCCCTCCAGAAGACAAGATTTGTCTCCCTCCGGGAGACAACATTTGTCTCCCTCCGGGAGACAACATTTGTCTCCCTCCGGGAGACAACCTTTGTCTCCCTCCGGGAGACAACCTTTGTCTCCCTCCGGGAGACAACATTTTTCTCCCTCCGGGAGACAACATTTGTCTCCCCCCGGGAGACAAAATATGTCTCCCTCCGGGAGACAACATTTGTCTCCCTCCGGGAGACAACCTTTGTCTCCCTCCGGGAGACAAACTGTCTCCCTCCGGGAGACAACCTTTGTCTCCCTCCGGGAGACAACATTTTTCTCCCTCCGGGAGACAGCCTTTGTCTCCCTCTATGAGACAAACTGTCTCCCTCCGGGAGACAACCTTTGTCTCCCTCCGGGAGACAACATTTGTCTCCCTCCAGGAGACAACCTTTGTCTCCCTCCGGGAGACAACATTTGTCTCCCTCCGGGAGACAACCTTTGTCTCCCTCTATGAGACAAACTGTCTCCCTCCGGGAGACAACCTTTGTCTCCCTCCGGAAGACAACCTTTTTCTCCCTCCGGGAGACAACATTTGTCTCCCTCCGGGAGACAACCTTTGTCTCCCTCCGGGAGACAACCTTTGTCTCCCTCCGGGAGACAACATTTTTCTCCCTCCGGGAGACAACCTTTGTCTCCCTCTATGAGACAAACTGTCTCCCTCCGGGAGACAACCTTTGTCTCCCTCCGGGAGACAACATTTGTCTCTCTCCGGGAGACAACCTTTGTCTCCCTCCGGGAGACAACCTTTGTCTCCCTCCGGGAGACAACATTTTTCTCCCTCCGGGAGACAACATTTTTCTCCCTCCGGGAGACAACATTTGTCTCCCCCCGGGAGACAAAATATGTCTCCCTCCGGGAGACAACATTTGTCTCCCTCCGGGAGACAACCTTTGTCTCCCTCCGGGAGACAAACTGTCTCCCTCCGGGAGACAACCTTTGTCTCCCTCCGGGAGACAACATTTTTCTCCCTCCGGGAGACAGCCTTTGTCTCCCTCTATGAGACAAACTGTCTCCCTCCGGGAGACAACCTTTGTCTCCCTCCGGGAGACAACCTTTGTCTCCCTCTATGAGACAAACTGTCTCCCTCCGGGAGACAACCTTTGTCTCCATCCGGGATACAACATTTGTCTCCCTCCGGGAGACAACATTTGTCTCCCTCCGGGAGACAACCTTTGTCTCCCTCTATGAGACATACTGTCTCCCTCCGGGAGACAACCTTTGTCTCCCTCCGGGATACAACATTTGTCTCCCTCCAGGAGACAACCTTTGTCTCCCTCCGGGAGACAACATTTGTCTCCCTCCGGGAGACAACCTTTGTCTCCCTCTATGAGACAAACTGTCTCCCTCCGGGAGACAACCTTTGTCTCCCTCCGGAAGACAACCTTTTTCTCCCTCCGGGAGACAACATTTGTCTCCCTCCGGGAGACAACCTTTGTCTCCCTCCGGAAGACAACATTTGTCTCCCTCCGGGAGACAACATTTGTCTCCCTCCGGGAGACAACCTTTGTCTCCCTCCGGGAGACAACATTTTTCTCCCTCCGGGAGACAACCTTTGTCTCCCTCTATGAGACAAACTGTCTCCCTCCGGAAGACAACCTTTGTCTCCCTCCGGGAGACAACATTTGTCTCCCTCCGGGAGACAACCTTTGTCTCCCTCCGGGAGACAACCTTTGTCTCCCTCCGGGAGACAACATTTTTCTCCCTCCGGGAGACAACATTTTTCTCCCTCCGGGAGACAACATTTGTCTCCCCCCGGGAGACAAAATTTGTCTCCCTCCGGGAGACAACACTTGTCTCCCTCCGGGAGACAACCTTTGTCTCCCTCTATGAGACAAACTGTCTCCCTCCGGGAGACAACCTTTGTCTCCCTCCGGAAGACAACATTTGTCTCCATCCGGGAGACAACATTTTTCTCCCTCCGGCAGACAACCTTTGTCTCCCTCCGGGAGACAACATTTGTCTCCCTCCGGGAGACAACCTTTGTCTCCCTCCAGAAGACAAGATTTGTCTCCCTCCGGGAGACAACATTTGTCTCCCTCCGGGAGACAACATTTGTCTCCCTCCGGGAGACAACATTTGTCTCCCTCCGGGAGACAACCTTTGTCTCCCTCCGGGAGACAACCTTTGTCTCCCTCCGGGAGACGACATTTTTCTCCCTCCGGGAGACAACCTTTGTCTCCCTCTATGAGACCAACTGTCTCCCTCCGGAAGACAACCTTTGTCTCCCTCCGGGAGACAACATTTTTCTCCCTCCGGGAGACAACCTTTGTCTCCCTCTATGAGACAAACTGTCTCCCTCCGGGAGACAACCTTTGTCTCCCTCCGGGAGACAACATTTGTCTCCCTCCGGGAGACAACCTTTGTCTCCCTCCGGGAGACAAACTTTGTCTCCCTCCGGGAGACAACATTTGTCTCCCTCCGGGAGACAACCTTTGTCTCCCTCTATGAGACAAACTGTCTCCCTCCGGGAGACAACCTTTGTCTCCATCCGGGATACAACATTTGTCTCCCTCCGGGAGACAACCTTTGTCTCCCTCCGGGAGACAACATTTGTCTCCCTCCGGGAGACAACCTTTGTCTCCCTCCGGGAGACAACCTTTGTCTCCCTCCGGGAGACAACATTTTTCTCCCTCCGGGAGACAACATTTTTCTCCCTCCGGGAGACAACATTTGTCTCCCCCCGGGAGACAAAATATGTCTCCCTCCGGGAGACAACATTTGTCTCCCTCCGGGAGACAACCTTTGTCTCCCTCCGGGAGACAAACTGTCTCCCTCCGGGAGACAACCTTTGTCTCCCTCCGGGAGACAACATTTTTCTCCCTCCGGGAGACAGCCTTTGTCTCCCTCTATGAGACAAACTGTCTCCCTCCGGGAGACAACCTTTGTCTCCCTCCGGGAGACAACATTTGTCTCCCTCCAGGAGACAACCTTTGTCTCCCTCCGGGAGACAACATTTGTCTCCCTCCGGGAGACAACCTTTGTCTCCCTCTATGAGACAAACTGTCTCCCTCCGGGAGACAACCTTTGTCTCCCTCCGGAAGACAACCTTTTTCTCCCTCCGGGAGACAACATTTGTCTCCCTCCGGGAGACAACCTTTGTCTCCCTCCGGAAGACAACATTTGTCTCCCTCCGGGAGACAACATTTGTCTCCCTCCGGGAGACAACCTTTGTCTCCCTCCGGGAGACAACATTTTTCTCCCTCCGGGAGACAACCTTTGTCTCCCTCTATGAGACAAACTGTCTCCCTCCGGGAGACAACCTTTGTCTCCCTCCGGGAGACAACATTTGTCTCCCTCCGGGAGACAACCTTTGTCTCCCTCCGGGAGACAACCTTTGTCTCCCTCCGGGAGACAAACTGTCTCCCTCCGGGAGACAACATTTTTCTCCCTCCGGGAGACAACATTTGTCTCCCCCCGGGAGACAGCCTTTGTCTCCCTCTATGAGACAAACTGTCTCCCTCCGGGAGACAACCTTTGTCTCCCTCCGGGAGACAACATTTGTCTCCCTCCGGGAGACAACCTTTGTCTCCCTCCGGGAGACAAACTTTGTCTCCCTCCGGGAGACAACATTTGTCTCCCTCCGGGAGACAACCTTTGTCTCCCTCTATGAGACAAACTGTCTCCCTCCGGGAGACAACCTTTGTCTCCATCCGGGATACAACATTTGTCTCCCTCCGGGAGACAACATTTGTCTCCCTCCGGGAGACAACCTTTGTCTCCCTCTATGAGACATACTGTCTCCCTCCGGGAGACAACCTTTGTCTCCCTCCGGGATACAACATTTGTCTCCCTCCAGGAGACAACCTTTGTCTCCCTCCGGGAGACAACATTTGTCTCCCTCCGGGAGACAACCATTGTCTCCCTCTATGAGACAAACTGTCTCCCTCCGGGAGACAACCTTTGTCTCCCTCCGGAAGACAACCTTTTTCTCCCTCCGGGAGACAACATTTGTCTCCCTCCGAAAGACAACCTTTGTCTCCCTCCGGAAGACAACATTTGTCTCCCTCCGGGAGACAACATTTGTCTCCCTCCGGGAGACAACCTTTGTCTCCCTCCGGAAGACAACATTTTTCTCCCTCCGGGAGACAACCTTTGTCTCCCTCTATGAGACAAACTGTCTCCCTCCGGGAGACAACCTTTGTCTCCCTCCGGAAGACAACATTTGTCTCCATCCGGGAGACAACATTTGTCTCCCTCCGGCAGACAACCTTTGTCTCCCTCCGGGAGACAACATTTGTCTCCCTCCGGGAGACAACCTTTGTCTCCCTCCAGAAGACAAGATTTGTCTCCCTCCGGGAGACAACATTTGTCTCCCTCCGGGAGACAACATTTGTCTCCCTCCGGGAGACAACATTTGTCTCCCTCCGGGAGACAACAATTGTCTCCCTCAGGGAGACAACATTTGTCTCCCTCCGGGAGACAACATTTGTCTCCCTCCGGGAGACAACATTTGTCTCCCCCCGGGAGACAACCATTTGTCTTCCTCCGGGAGACAACCTTTGTCTCCCTCCGGGAGACAACATTTGTCTTCCTCCGGGAGACAACCTTTGTCTCCCTCCGGGAGACAACATTTGTCTCCCTCCGGGAGACAACATTTGTCTCCCTCCGGGAGACAACATTTGTCTCCCTCCGGGAGACAACCTTTGTCTCCCTCCGGGAGACAACATTTGTCTCCTTCCGGGAGACAACATTTTTCTCCCTCCGGGAGACAACATTTGTCTCCTTCCGGGAGACAACATTTTTCTCCCTCCGGGAGACAACATTTGTCTCCCTCCGGGAGACAACATTTGTCTCCCCCCGGGAGACAAAATTTGTCTCCCTCCGGGAGACAACCTTTGTCTCCCTCTATGAGACATACTGTCTCCCTCCGGGAGACAACCTTTGTCTCCCTCCGGGATACAACATTTGTCTCCCTCCAGGAGACAACCTTTGTCTCCCTCCGGGAGACAACATTTGTCTCCCTCCGGGAGACAACCTTTGTCTCCCTCTGGGAGACAACCTTTGTCTCCCTCCGGGAGACAACATTTTTCTCCCTCCGGGAGACAACATTTTTCTCCCTCCGGGAGACAAACTTTGTCTCCCTCCGGGAGACAACATATGTCTCCCTCCGGGAGACAACCTTTGTCTCCCTCTATGAGACAAACTGTCTCCCTCCGGGAGACAACCTTTGTCTCGCTCCGGAAGACAACCTTTTTCTCCCTCCGGGAGACAACATTTGTCTCCCTCCGGGAGACAACCTTTGTCTCCCTCCGGAAGACAACATTTGTCTCCCTCCGGGAGACAACATTTGTCTCCCTCCGGGAGACAACATTTGTCTCCCTCCGGGAGACAACATTTGTCTCCCTCCGGGAGACAACCTTTGTCTCCCTCCGGGATACAACATTTGTCTCCCTCCAGGAGACAACCTTTGTCTCCCTCCGGGAGACAACATTTGTCTCCCTCCGGGAGACAACCTTTGTCTCCCTCTATGAGACAAACTGTCTCCCTCCGGGAGACAACCTTTGTCTCCCTCCGGAAGACAACCTTTTTCTCCCTCCGGGAGACAACATTTGTCTCCCTCCGGGAGACAACCTTTGTCTCCCTCCGGAAGACAACATTTGTCTCCCTCCGGGAGACAACATTTGTCTCCCTCCGGGAGACAACCTTTGTCTCCCTCCGGGAGACAACATTTTTCTCCCTCCGGGAGACAACCTTTGTCTCCCTCTATGAGACAAACTGTCTCCCTCCGGAAGACAACCTTTGTCTCCCTCCGGGAGACAACATTTGTCTCCCTCCGGGAGACAACCTTTGTCTCCCTCCGGGAGACAACCTTTGTCTCCCTCCGGGAGACAACATTTTTCTCCCTCCGGGAGACAACATTTTTCTCCCTCCGGGAGACAACATTTGTCTCCCCCCGGGAGACAAAATTTGTCTCCCTCCGGGAGACAACATTTGTCTCCCTCCGGGAGACAACATTTTTCTCCCTCCGGGAGACAACCTTTGTCTCCCTCTATGAGACAAACTGTCTCCCTCCGGAAGACAACCTTTGTCTCCCTCCGGGAGACAACATTTGTCTCCCTCCGGGAGACAACCTTTGTCTCCCTCCGGGAGACAACCTTTGTCTCCCTCCGGGAGACAACATTTTTCTCCCTCCGGGAGACAACATTTTTCTCCCTCCGGGAGACAACATTTGTCTCCCCCCGGGAGACAAAATTTGTCTCCCTCCGGGAGACAACATTTGTCTCCCTCCGGGAGACAACCTTTGTCTCCCTCTATGAGACAAACTGTCTCCCTCCGGGAGACAACCTTTGTCTCGCTCCGGAAGACAACCTTTTTCTCCCTCCGGGAGACAACATTTGTCTCCCCCCGGGAGACAACCATTTGTCTTCCTCCGGGAGACAACCTTTGTCTCCCTCCGGGAGACAACATTTGTCTTCCTCCGGGAGACAACCTTTGTCTCCCTCCGGGAGACAACATTTGTCTCCCTCCGGGAGACAACATTTGTCTCCCTCCGGGAGACAACATTTGTCTCCCTCCGGGAGACAACCTTTGTCTCCCTCCGGGAGACAACATTTGTCTCCTTCCGGGAGACAACATTTTTCTCCCTCCGGGAGACAACATTTGTCTCCTTCCGGGAGACAACCATTTGTCTTCCTCCGGGAGACAACCTTTGTCTCCCTCCGGGAGACAACATTTGTCTTCCTCCGGGAGACAACCTTTGTCTCCCTCCGGGAGACAACATTTGTCTCCCTCCGGGAGACAACATTTGTCTCCCTCCGGGAGACAACATTTGTCTCCCTCCGGGAGACAACCTTTGTCTCCCTCCGGGAGACAACATTTGTCTCCTTCCGGGAGACAACATTTTTCTCCCTCCGGGAGACAACATTTGTCTCCTTCCGGGAGACAACATTTTTCTCCCTCCGGGAGACAACATTTGTCTCCCTCCGGGAGACAACATTTGTCTCCCCCCGGGAGACAAAATTTGTCTCCCTCCGGGAGACAACCTTTGTCTCCCTCTATGAGACATACTGTCTCCCTCCGGGAGACAACCTTTGTCTCCCTCCGGGATACAACATTTGTCTTCCTCCAGGAGACAACCTTTGTCTCCCTCCGGGAGACAACATTTGTCTCCCTCCGGGAGACAACCTTTGTCTCCCTCTGGGAGACAACCTTTGTCTCCCTCCGGGAGACAACATTTTTCTCCCTCCGGGAGACAACATTTTTCTCCCTCCGGGAGACAAACTTTGTCTCCCTCCGGGAGACAACATATGTCTCCCTCCGGGAGACAACCTTTGTCTCCCTCTATGAGACAAACTGTCTCCCTCCGGGAGACAACCTTTGTCTCGCTCCGGAAGACAACCTTTTTCTCCCTCCGGGAGACAACATTTGTCTCCCTCCGGGAGACAACCTTTGTCTCCCTCCGGAAGACAACATTTGTCTCCCTCCGGGAGACAACATTTGTCTCCCTCCGGGAGACAACATTTGTCTCCCCCCGGGAGACAACCTTTGTCTCCCTCCGGAAGACAACCTTTTTCTCCCTCCGGGAGACAACATTTGTCTCCCTCCGGGAGACAACCTTTGTCTCCCACCGGAAGACAACATTTGTCTCCCTCCGGGAGACAACATTTGTCTCCCTCCGGGAGACAACCTTTGTCTCCCTCCGGGAGACAACATTTTTCTCCCTCCGGGAGACAACCTTTGTCTCCCTCTATGAGACAAACTGTCTCCCTCCGGAAGACAACCTTTGTCTCCCTCCGGGAGACAACATTTGTCTCCCTCCGGGAGACAACCTTTGTCTCCCTCCGGGAGACAACCTTTGTCTCCCTCCGGGAGACAACATTTTTCTCCCTCCGGGAGACAACATTTTTCTCCCTCCGGGAGACAACATTTGTCTCCCCCCGGGAGACAAAATTTGTCTCCCTCCGGGAGACAACATTTGTCTCCCTCCGGGAGACAACCTTTGTCTCCCTCTATGAGACAAACTGTCTCCCTCCGGGAGACAACCTTTGTCTCCCTCCGGAAGACAACATTTGTCTCCATCCGGGAGACAACATTTGTCTCCCTCCGGCAGACAACCTTTGTCTCCCTCCGGGAGACAACATTTGTCTCCCTCCGGGAGACAACCTTTGTCTCCCTCCGGAAGACAAGATTTGTCTCCCTCCGGGAGACAACATTTGTCTCCCTCCGGGAGACAACATTTGTCTCCCTCCGGGAGACAACATTTGTCTCCCTCCGGGAGACAACAATTGTCTCCCTCAGGGAGACAACATTTGTCTCCCTCCGGGAGACAACATTTGTCTCCCTCCGGGAGACAACATTTGTCTCCCCCCGGGAGACAACCATTTGTCTTCCTCCGGGAGACAACCTTTGTCTCCCTCCGGGAGACAACATTTGTCTTCCTCCGGGAGACAACCTTTGTCTCCCTCCGGGAGACAACATTTGTCTCCCTCCGGGAGACAACATTTGTCTCCCTCCGGGAGACAACATTTGTCTCCCTCCGGGAGACAACCTTTGTCTCCCTCCGGGAGACAACCTTTGTCTCCTTCCGGGAGACAACATTTTTCTCCCTCCGGGAGACAACATTTGTCTCCCTCCGGGAGACAACATTTGTCTCCCCCCCGGGAGACAAAATTTGTCTCCCTCCGGGAGACAACATTTGTCTCCCTCCGGGAGACAACCTTTGTCTCCCTCCGGGAGACAACATTTGTCTCCCTCCGGGAGACAACCTTTGTCTCCCTCTATGAGACAAACTGTCTCCCTCCGGGAGACAACCTTTGTCTCCCTCTGGAAGACAACATTTGTCTCCCTCCGGGAGACAACATTTGTCTCCCTCCGGCAGACAACCTTTGTCTCCCTCCGGGAGACAACATTTGTCTCCCTCCGGGAGACAACCTTTGTCTCCCTCTGGAAGACAAGATTTGTCTCCCTCCGGGAGACAACATTTGTCTCCCTCCGGGAGACAACATTTGTCTCCCTCCGGGAGACAACATTTGTCTCCCTCCGGGAGACAGCAATTGTCTCCCTCCGGGAGACAACATTTGTCTCCCTCCGGGAGACAACATTTGTCTCCCTCCGGGAGACAACATTTGTCTCCCTCCGGGAGACAACCTTTGTCTCCCTCCAGGAGACAACATTTGTCTCCCTCCGGGAGACAACCTTTCTCTCCCTCCGGGAGACAAACTTTGTCTCCCTCCGGGAGACAACATATGTCTCCCTCCGGGAGACAACCTTTGTCTCCCTCTATGAGACAAACTGTCTCCCTCCGGGAGACAACCTTTGTCTCCCTCCGGAAGACAACCTTTTTCTCCCTCCGGGAGACAACATTTGTCTCCCTCCGGGAGACAACCTTTGTCTCCCTCCGGAAGACAACATTTGTCTCCCTCCGGGAGACAACATTTGTCTCCCTCCGGGAGACAACCTTTGTCTCCCTCCGGGAGACAACATTTTTCTCCCTCCGGGAGACAACCTTTGTCTCCCTCTATGAGACAAACTGTCTCCCTCCGGGAGACAACCTTTGTCTCCCTCCGGGAGACAAAATTTGTCTCCCTCCGGGAGACAACATTTGTCTCCCTCCGGGAGACAACCTTTGTCTCCCTCCAGGAGACAACATTTGTCTCCCTCCGGGAGACAACCTTTCTCTCCCTCCGGGAGACAAACTTTGTCTCCCTCCGGGAGACAACATATGTCTCCCTCCGGGAGACAACCTTTGTCTCCCTCTATGAGACAAACTGTCTCCCTCCGGGAGACAACCTTTGTCTCCCTCCGGAAGACAACCTTTTTCTCCCTCCGGGAGACAACATTTGTCTCCCTCCGGGAGACAACCTTTGTCTCCCTCCGGAAGACAACATTTGTCTCCCTCCGGGAGACAACATTTGTCTCCCTCCGGGAGACAACCTTTGTCTCCCTCCGGGAGACAACATTTTTCTCCCTCCGGGAGACAACCTTTGTCTCCCTCTATGAGACAAACTGTCTCCCTCCGGGAGACAACCTTTGTCTCCCTCCGGGAGACAAAATTTGTCTCCCTCCGGGAGACAACCTTTGTCTCCCTCCGGGAGACAAACTTTGTCTCCCTCCGGGAGACAACCTTTGTCTCCATCCGGGATACAACATTTGTCTCCCTCCGGGAGACAACATTTGTCTCCCTCCGGGAGACAACCTTTGTCTCCCTCTATGAGACATACTGTCTCCCTCCGGTAGACAACCTTTGTCTCCCTCCGGGATACAACATTTGTCTCCCTCCAGGAGACAACCTTTGTCTCCCTCCGGGAGACAACATTTGTCTCCCTCCGGGAGACAACCTTTGTCTCCCTCTATGAGACAAACTGTCTCCCTCCGGGAGACAACCTTTGTCTCCCTCCGGAAGACAACCTTTTTCTCCCTCCGGGAGACAACATTTGTCTCCCTCCGGGAGACAACCTTTGTCTCCCTCCGGAAGACAACATTTGTCTCCCTCCGGGAGACAACATTTGTCTCCCTCCGGGAGACAACCTTTGTCTCCCTCTGGGAGACAACATTTTTCTCCCTCCGGGAGACAACCTTTGTCTCCCTCTATGAGACAAACTGTCTCCCTCCGGGAGACAACCTTTGTCTCCCTCCGGGAGACAACATTTGTCTCCCTCCGGGAGACAACCTTTGTCTCCCTCCGGGAGACAAACTTTGTCTCCCTCCGGGAGACAACTTTTGTCTCCCTCCGGGAGACAACCTTTGTCTCCCTCTATGAGACAAACTGTCTCCCTCCGGGAGACAACCTTTGTCTCCATCCGGGATACAACATTTGTCTCCCTCCGGGAGACAACATTTGTCTCCCTCCGGGAGACAACCTTTGTCTCCCTCTATGAGACATACTGTCTCCCTCCGGGAGACAACCTTTGTCTCCCTCCGGGATACAACATTTGTCTCCCTCCAGGAGACAACCTTTGTCTCCCTCCGGGAGACAACATTTGTCTCCCTCCGGGAGACAACATTTGTCTCCCTCCGGGAGACAACCTTTCTCTCCCTCTGGGATACAACATTTGTCTCCCTCCGGGAGACAACATTTGTCTCCCTCCGGGAGACAACCTTTGTCTCCCTCTATGAGACAAACTGTCTCCCTCCGGGAGACAACCTTTGTCTCCCTCCGGGATACAACATTTGTCTCCCTCCGGGAGACAACATTTGTCTCCCTCCGGGAGACAACATTTGTCTCCCTCCGGGAGACAACAATTGTCTCCCTCCGGGAGACAACCTTTGTCTCCCTCTATGAGACAAACTGTCTCCCTCCGGGAGACAACCTTTGTCTCCATACGGGATACAACATTTGTCTCCCTCCGGGAGACAACATTTGTCTCCCTCCGGGAAACAACCTTTGTCTCCCTCTATGAGACAAACTGTCTCCCTCCGGGAGACAACCTTTGTCTCCCTCCGGGATACAACATTTGTCTCCCTCCGGGAGACAACCTTTGTCTCCCTCCGGGAGACAACATTTGTCTACCTCCGGGAGACAACATTTGTCTCCCTCCGGGAGACAACCTTTGTCTCCCTCCGGGATACAACATTTGTCTCCCTCCAGGAGACAACCTTTGTCTCCCTCCGGGAGACAACATTTGTCTCCCTCCGGGAGACAACCTTTGTCTCCCTCCGGGAGACAACATTTGTCTCCCTCCGGGAGACAACCTTTGTCTCCCTCCGGGAGACAACCTTTGTCTCCCTCCGGGAGACAACATTTGTCTCCCTCCGGGAGACAAACTTTGTCTCCCTCCGGGAGACAACTTTTGTCTCCCTCCGGGAGACAACCTTTGTCTCCCTCTATGAGACAAACTGTCTCCCTCCGGGAGACAACCTTTGTCTCCATCCGGGATACAACATTTGTCTCCCTCCGGGAGACAACATTTGTCTCCCTCCGGGAGACAACCTTTGTCTCCCTCTATGAGACATACTGTCTCCCTCCGGGAGACAACCTTTGTCTCCCTCCGGGATACAACATTTGTCTCCCTCCAGGAGACAACCTTTGTCTCCCTCCGGGAGACAACATTTGTCTCCCTCCGGGAGACAACATTTGTCTCCCTCCGGGAGACAACCTTTCTCTCCCTCTGGGATACAACATTTGTCTCCCTCCGGGAGACAACATTTGTCTCCCTCCGGGAGACAACCTTTGTCTCCCTCTATGAGACAAACTGTCTCCCTCCGGGAGACAACCTTTGTCTCCCTCCGGGAGACAACCTTTGTCTCCCTCCGGGATACAACATTTGTCTCCCTCCGGGAGACAACATTTGTCTCCCTCCGGGAGACAACATTTGTCTCCCTCCGGGAGACAACAATTGTCTCCCTCCGGGAGACAACCTTTGTCTCCCTCTATGAGACAAACTGTCTCCCTCCGGGAGACAACCTTTGTCTCCATACGGGATACAACATTTGTCTCCCTCCGGGAGACAACATTTGTCTCCCTCCGGGAAACAACCTTTGTCTCCCTCTATGAGACAAACTGTCTCCCTCCGGGAGACAACCTTTGTCTCCCTCCGGGATACAACATTTGTCTCCCTCCGGGAGACAACCTTTGTCTCCCTCCGGGAGACAACATTTGTCTACCTCCGGGAGACAACATTTGTCTCCCTCTAGGAGACAAACTGTCTCCCCCCGGGAGACAACATTTGTCTCCCTCCGGGAGACAACCTTTGTCTCCCTCCGGGATACAACATTTGTCTCCCTCCAGGAGACAACCTTTGTCTCCCTCCGGGAGACAACATTTGTCTCCCTCCGGGAGACAACCTTTGTCTCCCTCTATGAGACAAACTGTCTCCCTCCGGGAGACAACCTTTGTCTCCCTCCGGAAGACAACCTTTTTCTCCCTCCGGGAGACAACATTTGTCTCCCTCCGGGAGACAACCTTTGTCTCCCTCCGGAAGACAACATTTGTCTTTCTCCGGGAGACAACATTTGTCTCCCTCCGGGAGACAACCTTTGTCTCCCTCCGGGAGACAACATTTTTCTCCCTCCGGGAGACAACCTTTGTCTCCCTCTATGAGACAAACTGTCTCCCTCCGGAAGACAACCTTTGTCTCCCTCCGGGAGACAACATTTGTCTCCCTCTATGAGACAAACTGTCTCCCTCCGGGAGACAACCTTTGTCTCCCTCCGGAAGACAACATTTGTCTCCATCCGGGAGACAACATTTGTCTCCCTCCGGCAGACAACCTTTGTCTCCCTCCGGGAGACAACATTTGTCTCCCTCCGGGAGACAACCTTTGTCTCCCTCCGGAAGACAAGATTTGTCTCCCTCCGGGAGACAACATTTGTCTCCCTCCGGGAGACAACATTTGTCTCCCTCCGGGAGACAACATTTGTCTCCCTCCGGGAGACAACAATTGTCTCCCTCAGGGAGACAACATTTGTCTCCCTCCGGGAGACAACATTTGTCTCCCTCCGGGAGACAACATTTGTCTCCCCCCGGGAGACAACCATTTGTCTTCCTCCGGGAGACAACCTTTGTCTCCCTCCGGGAGACAACATTTGTCTTCCTCCGGGAGACAACCTTTGTCTCCCTCCGGGAGACAACATTTGTCTCCCTCCGGGAGACAACATTTGTCTCCCTCCGGGAGACAACATTTGTCTCCCTCCGGGAGACAACCTTTGTCTCCCTCCGGGAGACAACCTTTGTCTCCTTCCGGGAGACAACATTTTTCTCCCTCCGGGAGACAACATTTGTCTCCCTCCGGGAGACAACATTTGTCTCCCCCCGGGAGACAAAATTTGTCTCCCTCCGGGAGACAACATTTGTCTCCCTCCGGGAGACAACCTTTGTCTCCCTCCGGGAGACAACATTTGTCTCCCTCCGGGAGACAACATTTGTCTCCCTCCGGGAGACAACATTTGTCTCCCTCCGGGAGACAACATTTGTCTCCCTCCGGGAGACAACCTTTGTCTCCCTCCAGGAGACAACATTTGTCTCCCTCCGGGAGACAACCTTTCTCTCCCTCCGGGAGACAAACTTTGTCTCCCTCCGGGAGACAACATATGTCTCCCTCCGGGAGACAACCTTTGTCTCCCTCTATGAGACAAACTGTCTCCCTCCGGGAGACAACCTTTGTCTCCCTCCGGGAGACAACCTTTGTCTCCCTCCGGGAGACAAAATTTGTCTCCCTCCGGGAGACAACCTTTGTCTCCCTCCGGGAGACAAACTTTGTCTCCCTCCGGGAGACAACCTTTGTCTCCATCCGGGATACAACATTTGTCTCCCTCCGGGAGACAACATTTGTCTCCCTCCGGGAGACAACCTTTGTCTCCCTCTATGAGATATACTGTCTCCCTCCGGTAGACAACCTTTGTCTCCCTCCGGGATACAACATTTGTCTCCCTCCAGGAGACAACCTTTGTCTCCCTCCGGGAGACAACATTTGTCTCCCTCCGGGAGACAACCTTTGTCTCCCTCTATGAGACAAACTGTCTCCCTCCGGGAGACAACCTTTGTCTCCCTCCGGAAGACAACCTTTTTCTCCCTCCGGGAGACAACATTTGTCTCCCTCCGGGAGACAACCTTTGTCTCCCTCCGGAAGACAACATTTGTCTCCCTCCGGGAGACAACATTTGTCTCCCTCCGGGAGACAACCTTTGTCTCCCTCCGGGAGACAACATTTTTCTCCCTCCGGGAGACAACCTTTGTCTCCCTCTATGAGACAAACTGTCTCCCTCCGGGAGACAACCTTTGTCTCCCTCCGGGAGACAACATTTGTCTCCCTCCGGGAGACAACCTTTGTCTCCCTCCGGGAGACAAACTTTGTCTCCCTCCGGGAGACAACTTTTGTCTCCCTCCGGGAGACAACCTTTGTCTCCCTCTATGAGACAAACTGTCTCCCTCCGGGAGACAACCTTTGTCTCCATCCGGGATACAACATTTGTCTCCCTCCGGGAGACAACATTTGTCTCCCTCCGGGAGACAACCTTTGTCTCCCTCTATGAGACATACTGTCTCCCTCCGGGAGACAACCTTTGTCTCCCTCCGGGATACAACATTTGTCTCCCTCCAGGAGACAACCTTTGTCTCCCTCCGGGAGACAACATTTGTCTCCCTCCGGGAGACAACATTTGTCTCCCTCCGGGAGACAACCTTTCTCTCCCTCTGGGATACAACATTTGTCTCCCTCCGGGAGACAACATTTGTCTCCCTCCGGGAGACAACATTTGTCTCCCTCCGGGAGACAACATTTGTCTCCCTCCGGGAGACAACAATTGTCTCCCTCCGGGAGACAACCTTTGTCTCCCTCTATGAGACAAACTGTCTCCCTCCGGGAGACAACCTTTGTCTCCATACGGGATACAACATTTGTCTCCCTCCGGGAGACAACATTTGTCTACCTCCGGGAGACAACATTTGTCTCCCTCTATGAGACAAACTGTCTCCCTCCGGGAGACAACCTTTGTCTCCCTCCGGGAGAAAACATTTTTCTCCCTCCGGGAGACAACATTTGTCTCCCCCCGGGAGACAACATTTGTCTCCCTCCGGGAGACAACCTTTGTCTCCCTCCGGGAGACAACCTTTGTCTCCCTCCGGGAGACAACATTTGTCTCCCTCCGGGAGACAAAATTTGTCTCCCTCCGGGAGACAACCTTTGTCTCCCTCCGGGAGACAACCTTTGTCTCCCTCCGGGAGACAACATTTGTCTCCCTCCGGGAGACAACCTTTTTCTCCCTCCGGGAGACAACATTTGTCTCCCTCCGGGAGACAACATTTGTCTCCCTCCGGGAGACAACATTTGTCTCCCCCGGGAGACAACCTTTTGTCTCCCTCCGGGAGACAACCTGTGTCTCCCTCTAGGAGATAAAATGTCTCCCTCCGGGAGACAACATTTGTCTCCCTCCGGGAGACAACATTTGTCTCCCTCCGGAAGACAACCTTTGTCTCCCTCTATGAGACAAACTGTCTCCCTCCGGGAGACAACCTTTGTCTCCATCCGGGATACAACATTTGTCTACCCCCGGGAGACAACATTTGTCTCCCTCCGGGAGACAACATTTGTCTCCCTCCGGGAGACAATCTTTGTCTCCCTCTATGAGACAAACTGTCTCCCTCCGGGAGACAACCTTTGTCTCCCTCCGGGATACAACATATTTCTCCCTCCGGGAGACAACCTTTGTCTCCCTCCGGGAGACAACATTTGTCTCCCTCTGGGAGACAACATTTGTCTCCCTCCGGGAGACAACCTTTGTCTCCCTCTATGAGACAATCTGTCTCCCCCCGGGAGACAACATTTGTCTCCCTCCGGGAGACAACCTTTGTCTCCCTCCGGGAGACAACATTTGTCTCCCTCCAGGAGACAACATTTGTCTCCCTCCGGGAGACAACATTTGTCTCCCCCCGGGAGACAACCTTTTGTCTCCCTCCGGGAGACAACCATTGTCTCCCTCTAGGAGATAAAATATCTCCCTCCAGGAGACAACATTTGTCTCCCTCCGGGAGACAACCTTTGTCTCCCTCTATGAGACAAACTGTCTCCCTCCGGGAGACAACCTTTGTCTCCCTCTATGAGACAAACTGTCTCCCTCCGGGAGACAACCTTTGTCTCCCTCCGGGAGACAACATTTTTCTCCCTCCGGGAGACAACCTTTGTCTCCCTCTATGAGACAAACTGTCTCCCTCCGGGAGACAACCTTTGTCTCCCTCCGGGAGACAACATTTGTCTCCCCCCGGGAGACAACATTTGTCTCCCTCCGGGAGACAACCTTTGTCTCCCTCCGGGATACAACATTTGTCTCCCTCCGGGAGACAACCTTTGTCTCCCTCCGGGAGACAACATTTGTCTACCTCCGGGAGACAACATTTGTCTCCCTCTATGAGACAAACTGTCTCCCTCCGGGAGACAACCTTTGTCTCCCTCCGGGAGAAAACATTTTTCTCCCTCCGGGAGACAACCTTTGTCTCCCTCTATGAGACAAACTGTCTCCCTCCGGGAGACAACCTTTCTCTCCCTCTGGGATACAATATTTGTCTCCCTCCGGGAGACAACATTTGTCTCCCTCCGGGAGACAACCTTTGTCTCCCTCTATGAGACAAACTGTCTCCCTCCGGGAGACAACCTTTGTCTCCCTCCGGGATACAACATTTGTCTCCCTCCGGGATACAACATTTGTCTCCCTCCAGGAGACAACCTTTGTCTCCCTCCGGGAGACAACATTTGTCTCCCTCCGGGAGACAACATTTGTCTCCCTCCGGGAGACAACCTTTCTCTCCCTCTGGGATACAACATTTGTCTCCCTCCGGGAGACAACATTTGTCTCCCTCCGGGAGACAACCTTTGTCTCCCTCTATGAGACAAACTGTCTCCCTCCGGGAGACAACCTTTGTCTCCCTCCGGGATACAACATTTGTCTCCCTCCGGGAGACAACATTTGTCTCCCTCCGGGAGACAACATTTGTCTCCCTCCGGGAGACAACAATTGTCTCCCTCCGGGAGACAACCTTTGTCTCCCTCTATGAGACAAACTGTCTCCCTCCGGGAGACAACCTTTGTCTCCATACGGGATACAACATTTGTCTCCCTCCGGGAGACAACATTTGTCTCCCTCCGGGAAACAACCTTTGTCTCCCTCTATGAGACAAACTGTCTCCCTCCGGGAGACAACCTTTGTCTCCCTCCGGGATACAACATTTGTCTCCCTCCGGGAGACAACCTTTGTCTCCCTCCGGGAGACAACATTTGTCTACCTCCGGGAGACAACATTTGTCTCCCTCTATGAGACAAACTGTCTCCCTCCGGGAGACAACCTTTGTCTCCCTCCGGGAGAAAACATTTTTCTCCCTCCGGGAGACAACCTTTGTCTCCCTCTATGAGACAAACTGTCTCCCTCCGGGAGACAACCTTTGTCTCCCTCCGGGATACAACATTTGTCTCCCTCCGGGAGACAACATTTGTCTCCCTCCGGGAGACAACATTTGTCTCCCTCCGGGAGACAACATTTGTCTCCCTCCGGGAGACAACATTTGTCTCCCTCCGGGAGACAACCTTTTTCTCCCTCCGGGAGACAACATTTGTCTCCCTCCGGGAGACAACATTTGTCTCCCTCCGGGAGACAACATTTGTCTCCCCCGGGAGACAACCTTTTGTCTCCCTCCGGGAGACAACCTTTGTCTCCCTCTAGGAGATAAAATGTCTCCCTCCGGGAGACAACATTTGTCTCCCTCCGGGAGACAACATTTGTCTCCCTCCGGAAGACAACCTTTGTCTCCCTCTATGAGACAAACTGTCTCCCTCCGGGAGACAACCTTTGTCTCCCTCCGGGATACAACATTTGTCTCCCTCCGGGAGACAACATTTGTCTCCCTCCGGGAGACAACATTTGTCTCCCTCCGGGAGACAACATTTGTCTCCCTCCGGGAGACAACATTTGTCTCCCTCCGGGAGACAACCTTTTTCTCCCTCCGGGAGACAACATTTGTCTCCCTCCGGGAGACAACATTTGTCTCCCTCCGGGAGACAACATTTGTCTCCCCCGGGAGACAACCTTTTGTCTCCCTCCGGGAGACAACCTTTGTCTCCCTCTAGGAGATAAAATGTCTCCCTCCGGGAGACAACATTTGTCTCCCTCCGGGAGACAACATTTGTCTCCCTCCGGAAGACAACCTTTGTCTCCCTCTATGAGACAAACTGTCTCCCTCCGGGAGACAACCTTTGTCTCCATCCGGGATACAACATTTGTCTACCCCCGGGAGACAACATTTGTCTCCCTCCGGGAGACAACATTTGTCTCCCTCCGGGAGACAATCTTTGTCTCCCTCTATGAGACAAACTGTCTCCCTCCGGGAGACAACCTTTGTCTCCCTCCGGGATACAACATATTTCTCCCTCCGGGAGACAACCTTTGTCTCCCTCCGGGAGACAACATTTGTCTCCCTCTGGGAGACAACATTTGTCTCCCTCCGGGAGACAACCTTTGTCTCCCTCTATGAGACAATCTGTCTCCCCCCGGGAGACAACATTTGTCTCCCTCCGGGAGACAACCTTTGTCTCCCTCCGGGAGACAACATTTGTCTCCCTCCAGGAGACAACATTTGTCTCCCTCCGGGAGACAACATTTGTCTCCCCCCGGGAGACAACCTTTTGTCTCCCTCCGGGAGACAACCATTGTCTCCCTCTAGGAGATAAAATATCTCCCTCCGGGAGACAACATTTGTCTCCCTCCGGGAGACAACCTTTGTCTCCCTCTATGAGACAAACTGTCTCCCTCCGGGAGACAACCTTTCTCTCCCTCTATGAGACAAACTGTCTCCCTCCGGGAGACAACCTTTCTCTCCCTCTGGGATACAATATTTGTCTCCCTCCGGGAGACAACATTTGTCTCCCTCCGGGAGACAACCTTTGTCTCCCTCTATGAGACAAACTGTCTCCCTCCGGGAGACAACCTTTGTCTCCCTCCGGGATACAACATTTGTCTCCCTCCGGGAGACAACATTTGTCTCCCTCCGGGAGACAACATTTGTCTCCCTCCGGGAGACAACATTTGTCTCCCTCCGGGAGACAACCTTTGTCTCCCTCTATGAGACAAACTGTCTCCCTCCGGGAGACAACCTTTGTCTCCCTCCGGGAGACAACATTTGTCTCCCCCCGGGAGACAACATTTGTCTCCCTCCGGGAGACAACCTTTGTCTCCCTCCGGGAGACAACCTTTGTCTCCCTCCGGGAGACAACATTTGTCTCCCTCCGGGAGACAAAATTTGTCTCCCTCCGGGAGACAACCTTTGTCTCCCTCCGGGAGACAACCTTTGTCTCCCTCCGGGAGACAACATTTGTCTCCCTCCGGGAGACAACCTTTTTCTCCCTCCGGGAGACAACATTTGTCTCCCTCCGGGAGACAACATTTGTCTCCCTCCGGGAGACAACATTTGTCTCCCCCGGGAGACAACCTTTTGTCTCCCTCCGGGAGACAACCTTTGTCTCCCTCTAGGAGATAAAATGTCTCCCTCCGGGAGACAACATTTGTCTCCCTCCGGGAGACAACATTTGTCTCCCTCCGGAAGACAACCTTTGTCTCCCTCTATGAGACAAACTGTCTCCCTCCGGGAGACAACCTTTGTCTCCATCCGGGATACAACATTTGTCTACCCCCGGGAGACAACATTTGTCTCCCTCCGGGAGACAACATTTGTCTCCCTCCGGGAGACAATCTTTGTCTCCCTCTATGAGACAAACTGTCTCCCTCCGGGAGACAACCTTTGTCTCCCTCCGGGATACAACATATTTCTCCCTCCGGGAGACAACCTTTGTCTCCCTCCGGGAGACAACATTTGTCTCCCTCTGGGAGACAACATTTGTCTCCCTCCGGGAGACAACCTTTGTCTCCCTCTATGAGACAATCTGTCTCCCCCCGGGAGACAACATTTGTCTCCCTCCGGGAGACAACCTTTGTCTCCCTCCGGGAGACAACATTTGTCTCCCTCCAGGAGACAACATTTGTCTCCCTCCGGGAGACAACATTTGTCTCCCCCCGGGAGACAACCTTTTGTCTCCCTCCGGGAGACAACCATTGTCTCCCTCTAGGAGATAAAATATCTCCCTCCGGGAGACAACATTTGTCTCCCTCCGGGAGACAACCTTTGTCTCCCTCTATGAGACAAACTGTCTCCCTCCGGGAGACAACCTTTCTCTCCCTCTATGAGACAAACTGTCTCCCTCCGGGAGACAACCTTTGTCTCCCTCCGGGAGACAACATTTTTCTCCCTCCGGGAGACAACCTTTGTCTCCCTCTATGAGACAAACTGTCTCCCTCCGGGAGACAACCTTTGTCTCCCTCCGGGAGACAACATTTGTCTCCCCCCGGGAGACAACATTTGTCTCCCTCCGGGAGACAACCTTTGTCTCCCTCCGGGATACAACATTTGTCTCCCTCCGGGAGACAACCTTTGTCTCCCTCCGGGAGACAACATTTGTCTACCTCCGGGAGACAACATTTGTCTCCCTCTATGAGACAAACTGTCTCCCTCCGGGAGACAACCTTTGTCTCCCTCCGGGAGAAAACATTTTTCTCCCTCCGGGAGACAACCTTTGTCTCCCTCTATGAGACAAACTGTCTCCCTCCGGGAGACAACCTTTCTCTTTCTCTGGGATACAATATTTGTCTCCCTCCGGGAGACAACATTTGTCTCCCTCCGGGAGACAACCTTTGTCTCCCTCTATGAGACAAACTGTCTCCCTCCGGGAGACAACCTTTGTCTCCCTCCGGGATACAACATTTGTCTCCCTCCGGGAGACAACATTTGTCTCCCTCCGGGAGACAACATTTGTCTCCCTCCGGGAGACAACATTTGTCTCCCTCCGGGAGACAACCTTTGTCTCCCTCTATGAGACAAACTGTCTCCCTCCGGGAGACAACCTTTGTCTCCCTCCGGGAGACAACATTTGTCTCCCCCCGGGAGACAACATTTGTCTCCCTCCGGGAGACAACCTTTGTCTCCCTCCGGGAGACAACCTTTGTCTCCCTCCGGGAGACAACATTTGTCTCCCTCCGGGAGACAACATTTGTCTCCCTCCGGGAGACAACCTTTGTCTCCCTCCAGGAGACAACCTTTGTCTCCCTCCGGGAGACAACATTTGTCTCCCTCCGGGAGACAACCTTTTTCTCCCTCCGGGAGACAACATTTGTCTCCCTCCGGGAGACAACATTTGTCTCCCTCCGGGAGACAACATTTGTCTCCCCCGGGAGACAACCTTTTGTCTCCCTCCGGGAGACAACCTTTGTCTCCCTCTAGGAGATAAAATGTCTCCCTCCGGGAGACAACATTTGTCTCCCTCCGGGAGACAACATTTGTCTCCCTCCGGAAGACAACCTTTGTCTCCCTCTATGAGACAAACTGTCTCCCTCCGGGAGACAACCTTTGTTTCCATCCGGGATACAACATTTGTCTACCCCCGGGAGACAACATTTGTCTCCCTCCGGGAGACAACATTTGTCTCCCTCCGGGAGACAATCTTTGTCTCCCTCTATGAGACAAACTGTCTCCCTCCGGGAGACAACCTTTGTCTCCCTCCGGGATACAACATATTTCTCCCTCCGGGAGACAACCTTTGTCTCCCTCCGGGAGACAACATTTGTCTCCCTCTGGGAGACAACATTTGTCTCCCTCCGGGAGACAAACTTTGTCTCCCTCTATGAGACAAACTGTCTCCCCCCGGGAGACAACATTTGTCTCCCTCCGGGAGACAACCTTTGTCTCCTTCCGGGAGACAACATTTGTCTCCCTCCAGGAGACAACATTTGTCTCCCTCCGGGAGACAACATTTGTCTCCCCCCGGGAGACAACCTTTTGTCTCCCTCCGGGAGACAACCATTGTCTCCCTCTAGGAGATAAAATATCTCCCTCCGGGAGACAACATTTGTCTCCCTCCGGGAGACAACCTTTGTCTCCCTCCGGGAGACAACCTTTGTCTCCCTCCGGGAGACAACATTTGTCTCCCTCCGGGAGACAACATTTGTCTCCCTCCGGGAGACAACCTTTGTCTCCCTCCAGGAGACAACCTTTGTCTCCCTCCGGGAGACAACATTTGTCTCCCTCCGGGAGACAACATTTGTCTCCCTCCGGGAGACAACATTTGTCTCCCTCCGGGAGACAACATTTGTCTCCCTCCGGGAGACAACATTTGTCTCCCCCGGGAGACAACCTTTTGTCTCCCTCCGGGAGACAACCTTTGTCTCCCTCTATGAGACAAACTGTCTCCCTCCGGGAGACAACCTTTGTCTCCCTCCGGGAGACAACATTTGTCTCCCCCCGGGAGACAACATTTGTCTCCCTCCGGGAGACAACCTTTGTCTCCCTCCGGGAGACAACCTTTGTCTCCCTCCGGGAGACAACATTTGTCTCCCTCCGGGAGACAACATTTGTCTCCCTCCGGGAGACAACCTTTGTCTCCCTCCAGGAGACAACCTTTGTCTCCCTCCGGGAGACAACATTTGTCTCCCTCCGGGAGACAACCTTTTTCTCCCTCCGGGAGACAACATTTGTCTCCCTCTAGGAGATAAAATATCTCCCTCCGGGAGACAACATTTGTCTCCCTCCGGGAGACAACCTTTGTCTCCCTCTATGAGACAAACTGTCTCCCTCCGGGAGACAACCTTTGTCTCCCTCTATGAGACAAACTGTCTCCCTCCGGGAGACAACCTTTGTCTCCCTCCGGGAGACAACATTTTTCTCCCTCCGGGAGACAACCTTTGTCTCCCTCTATGAGACAAACTGTCTCCCTCCGGGAGACAACCTTTGTCTCCATCCGGGATACAACATTTGTCTACCCCCGGGAGACAACATTTGTCTCCCTCCGGGAGACAACATTTGTCTCCCTCCGGGAGACAATCTTTGTCTCCCTCTATGAGACAAACTGTCTCCCTCCGGGAGACAACCTTTGTCTCCCTCCGGGATACAACATATTTCTCCCTCCGGGAGACAACCTTTGTCTCCCTCCGGGAGACAACATTTGTCTCCCTCTGGGAGACAACATTTGTCTCCCTCCGGGAGACAACCTTTGTCTCCCTCTATGAGACAAACTGTCTCCCCCCGGGAGACAACATTTGTCTCCCTCCGGGAGACAACCTTTGTCTCCCTCCGGGAGACAACATTTGTCTCCCTCCAGGAGACAACATTTGTCTCCCTCCGGGAGACAACATTTGTCTCCCCCCGGGAGACAACCTTTTGTCTCCCTCCGGGAGACAACCATTGTCTCCCTCTAGGAGATAAAATATCTCCCTCCGGGAGACAACATTTGTCTCCCTCCGGGAGACAACCTTTGTCTCCCTCTATGAGACAAACTGTCTCCCTCCGGGAGACAACCTTTGTCTCCCTCTATGAGACAAACTGTCTCCCTCCGGGAGACAACCTTTGTCTCCCTCCGGGAGACAACATTTTTCTCCCTCCGGGAGACAACCTTTGTCTCCCTCTATGAGACAAACTGTCTCCCTCCGGGAGACAACCTTTGTCTCCCTCCGGGAGACAACATTTGTCTCCCTCCGGGAGACAACCTTTGTCTCCCTCCGGGAGACCAACTTTGTCTCCCTCCGGGAGACAACAATTGTCTCCCTCCGGGAGACAACCTTTGTCTCCCTCTATGAGACAAACTGTCTCCCTACGGGAGACAACCTTTGTCTCCATCCGGGATACAACATTTGTCTCCCTCCGGGAGACAACATTTGTCTCCCTCCGGGAGACAACCTTTGTCTCCCTCTATGAGACATACTGTCTCCCTCCGGGAGACAACCTTTGTCTCCCTCCGGGAGACAACCTTTGTCTCCCTCCGGGATACAACATTTGTCTCCCTCCAGGAGACAATCTTTGTCTCCCTCCGGGAGACAACATTTGTCTCCCTCCGGGAGACAACATTTGTCTCCCTCCGGGAGACAACCTTTCTCTCCCTCTGGGATACAATATTTGTCTCCCTCCGGGAGACAACATTTGTCTCCCTCCGGGAGACAACCTTTGTCTCCCTCTATGAGACAAACTGTCTCCCTCCGGGAGACAACCTTTGTCTCCCTCCGGGATACAACATTTGTCTCCCTCCGGGAGACAACCTTTGTCTCCATCCGGGATACAACATTTGTCTCCCTCCGGGAGACAACATTTGTCTCCCTCCGGGAGACAACCTTTGTCTCCCTCTATGAGACATACTGTCTCCCTCCGGGAGACAACCTTTGTCTCCCTCCGGGATACAACATTTGTCTCCCTCCAGGAGACAACCTTTGTCTCCCTCCGGGAGACAACATTTGTCTCCCTCCGGGAGACAACCTTTGTCTCCCTCTATGAGACAAACTGTCTCCCTCCGGGAGACAACCTTTGTCTCCCTCCGGAAGACAACCTTTTTCTCCCTCCGGGAGACAACATTTGTCTCCCTCCGGGAGACAACCTTTGTCTCCCTCCGGAAGACAACATTTGTCTCCCTCCGGGAGACAACATTTGTCTCCCTCCGGGAGACAACCTTTGTCTCCCTCCGGGAGACAACATTTTTCTCCCTCCGGGAGACAACCAATGTCTCCCTCTATGAGACAAACTGTCTCCCTCCGGGAGACAACCTTTGTCTCCCTCCGGGAGACAACATTTGTCTCCCTCCGGGAGACAACCTTTGTCTCCCTCCGGGAGACAAACTTTGTCTCCCTCAGGGAGACAACATTTGTCTCCCTCCGGGAGACAACCTTTGTCTCCCTCTATGAGACAAACTGTCTCCCTCCGGGAGACAACCTTTGTCTCCATCCGGGATACAACATTTGTCTCCCTCCGGGAGACAACATTTGTCTCCCTCCGGGAGACAACCTTTGTCTCCCTCTATGAGACATACTGTCTCTCTCCGGGAGACAACCTTTGTCTCCCTCCGGGATACAACATTTGTCTCCCTCCAGGAGACAACCTTTGTCTCCCTCCGGGAGACAACATTTGTCTCCCTCCGGGAGACAACATTTGTCTCCCTCCGGGAGACAACCTTTCTCTCCCTCTGGGATACAACATTTGTCTCCCTCCGGGAGACAACATTTGTCTCCCTCCGGGAGACAACCTTTGTCTCCCTCTATGAGACAAACTGTCTCCCTCCGGGAGACAACCTTTGTCTCCCTCCGGGATACAACATTTGTCTCCCTCCGGGAGACAACATTTGTCTCCCTCCGGGAGACAACATTTGTCTCCCTCCGGGAGACAAAAATTGTCTCCCTCCGGGAGACAACCTTTGTCTCCCTCCGGGAGACAACATTTGTCTCCCTCCGGGAGACAACATTTGTCTCCCTCCGGGAGACAACATTTGTCTCCCCCGGGAGACAACCTTTTGTCTCCCTCCGGGAGACAACCTTTGTCTCCCTCTAGGAGATAAAATGTCTCCCTCCGGGAGACAACATTTGTCTCCCTCCGGGAGACAACATTTGTCTCCCTCCGGAAGACAACCTTTGTCTCCCTCTATGAGACAAACTGTCTCCCTCCGGGAGACAACCTTTGTTTCCATCCGGGATACAACATTTGTCTACCCCCGGGAGACAACATTTGTCTCCCTCCGGGAGACAACATTTGTCTCCCTCCGGGAGACAATCTTTGTCTCCCTCTATGAGACAAACTGTCTCCCTCCGGGAGACAACCTTTGTCTCCCTCCGGGATACAACATATTTCTCCCTCCGGGAGACAACCTTTGTCTCCCTCCGGGAGACAACATTTGTCTCCCTCTGGGAGACAACATTTGTCTCCCTCCGGGAGACAAACTTTGTCTCCCTCTATGAGACAAACTGTCTCCCCCCGGGAGACAACATTTGTCTCCCTCCGGGAGACAACCTTTGTCTCCTTCCGGGAGACAACATTTGTCTCCCTCCAGGAGACAACATTTGTCTCCCTCCGGGAGACAACATTTGTCTCCCCCCGGGAGACAACCTTTTGTCTCCCTCCGGGAGACAACCATTGTCTCCCTCTAGGAGATAAAATATCTCCCTCCGGGAGACAACATTTGTCTCCCTCCGGGAGACAACCTTTGTCTCCCTCTATGAGACAAACTGTCTCCCTCCGGGAGACAACCTTTGTCTCCCTCTATGAGACAAACTGTCTCCCTCCGGGAGACAACCTTTGTCTCCCTCCGGGAGACAACATTTTTCTCCCTCCGGGAGACAACCTTTGTCTCCCTCTATGAGACAAACTGTCTCCCTCCGGGAGACAACCTTTGTCTCCCTCCGGGAGACAACATTTGTCTCCCCCCGGGAGACAACATTTGTCTCCCTCCGGGAGACAACCTTTGTCTCCCTCCGGGAGACAACCTTTGTCTCCCTCCGGGAGACAACATTTGTCTCCCTCCGGGAGACAACATTTGTCTCCCTCCGGGAGACAACATTTGTCTCCCTCCGGGAGACAACATTTGTCTCCCTCCGGGAGACAACATTTGTCTCCCCCGGGAGACAACCTTTTGTCTCCCTCCGGGAGACAACCTTTGTCTCCCTCTAGGAGATAAAATGTCTCCCTCCGGGAGACAACATTTGTCTCCCTCCGGGAGACAACATTTGTCTCCCTCCGGAAGACAACCTTTGTCTCCCTCTATGAGACAAACTGTCTCCCTCCGGGAGACAACCTTTGTCTCCATCCGGGATACAACATTTGTCTACCCCCGGGAGACAACATTTGTCTCCCTCCGGGAGACAACATTTGTCTCCCTCCGGGAGACAATCTTTGTCTCCCTCTATGAGACAAACTGTCTCCCTCCGGGAGACAACCTTTGTCTCCCTCCGGGATACAACATATTTCTCCCTCCGGGAGACAACCTTTGTCTCCCTCCGGGAGACAACATTTGTCTCCCTCTGGGAGACAACATTTGTCTCCCTCCGGGAGACAACCTTTGTCTCCCTCTATGAGACAAACTGTCTCCCCCCGGGAGACAACATTTGTCTCCCTCCGGGAGACAACCTTTGTCTCCCTCCGGGAGACAACATTTGTCTCCCTCCAGGAGACAACATTTGTCTCCCTCCGGGAGACAACATTTGTCTCCCCCCGGGAGACAACCTTTTGTCTCCCTCCGGGAGACAACCATTGTCTCCCTCTAGGAGATAAAATATCTCCCTCCGGGAGACAACATTTGTCTCCCTCCGGGAGACAACCTTTGTCTCCCTCTATGAGACAAACTGTCTCCCTCCGGGAGACAACCTTTGTCTCCCTCTATGAGACAAACTGTCTCCCTCCGGGAGACAACCTTTGTCTCCCTCCGGGAGACAACATTTTTCTCCCTCCGGGAGACAACCTTTGTCTCCCTCTATGAGACAAACTGTCTCCCTCCGGGAGACAACCTTTGTCTCCCTCCGGGAGACAACATTTGTCTCCCTCCGGGAGACAACCTTTGTCTCCCTCCGGGAGACCAACTTTGTCTCCCTCCGGGAGACAACAATTGTCTCCCTCCGGGAGACAACCTTTGTCTCCCTCTATGAGACAAACTGTCTCCCTACGGGAGACAACCTTTGTCTCCATCCGGGATACAACATTTGTCTCCCTCCGGGATACAACATTTGTCTCCCTCCGGGAGACAACATTTGTCTCCCTCCGGGAGACAACATTTGTCTCCCTCCGGGAGACAAAAATTGTCTCCCTCCGGGAGACAACATTTGTCTCCCTCCGGGAGACAACATTTGTCTCCCTCCGGGAGACAACATTTGTCTCCCCCGGGAGACAACCTTTTGTCTCCCTCCGGGAGACAACCTTTGTCTCCCTCTAGGAGATAAAATGTCTCCCTCCGGGAGACAACATTTGTCTCCCTCCGGGAGACAACATTTGTCTCCCTCCGGAAGACAACCTTTGTCTCCCTCTATGAGACAAACTGTCTCCCTCCGGGAGACAACCTTTGTTTCCATCCGGGATACAACATTTGTCTACCCCCGGGAGACAACATTTGTCTCCCTCCGGGAGACAACATTTGTCTCCCTCCGGGAGACAATCTTTGTCTCCCTCTATGAGACAAACTGTCTCCCTCCGGGAGACAACCTTTGTCTCCCTCCGGGATACAACATATTTCTCCCTCCGGGAGACAACCTTTGTCTCCCTCCGGGAGACAACATTTGTCTCCCTCTGGGAGACAACATTTGTCTCCCTCCGGGAGACAAACTTTGTCTCCCTCTATGAGACAAACTGTCTCCCCCCGGGAGACAACATTTGTCTCCCTCCGGGAGACAACCTTTGTCTCCTTCCGGGAGACAACATTTGTCTCCCTCCAGGAGACAACATTTGTCTCCCTCCGGGAGACAACATTTGTCTCCCCCCGGGAGACAACCTTTTGTCTCCCTCCGGGAGACAACCATTGTCTCCCTCTAGGAGATAAAATATCTCCCTCCGGGAGACAACATTTGTCTCCCTCCGGGAGACAACCTTTGTCTCCCTCTATGAGACAAACTGTCTCCCTCCGGGAGACAACCTTTGTCTCCCTCTATGAGACAAACTGTCTCCCTCCGGGAGACAACCTTTGTCTCCCTCCGGGAGACAACATTTTTCTCCCTCCGGGAGACAACCTTTGTCTCCCTCTATGAGACAAACTGTCTCCCTCCGGGAGACAACCTTTGTCTCCCTCCGGGAGACAACATTTGTCTCCCCCCGGGAGACAACATTTGTCTCCCTCCGGGAGACAACCTTTGTCTCCCTCCGGGAGACAACCTTTGTCTCCCTCCGGGAGACAACATTTGTCTCCCTCCGGGAGACAACATTTGTCTCCCTCCGGGAGACAACATTTGTCTCCCTCCGGGAGACAACATTTGTCTCCCTCCGGGAGACAACATTTGTCTCCCCCGGGAGACAACCTTTTGTCTCCCTCCGGGAGACAACCTTTGTCTCCCTCTAGGAGATAAAATGTCTCCCTCCGGGAGACAACATTTGTCTCCCTCCGGGAGACAACATTTGTCTCCCTCCGGAAGACAACCTTTGTCTCCCTCTATGAGACAAACTGTCTCCCTCCGGGAGACAACCTTTGTCTCCATCCGGGATACAACATTTGTCTACCCCCGGGAGACAACATTTGTCTCCCTCCGGGAGACAACATTTGTCTCCCTCCGGGAGACAATCTTTGTCTCCCTCTATGAGACAAACTGTCTCCCTCCGGGAGACAACCTTTGTCTCCCTCCGGGATACAACATATTTCTCCCTCCGGGAGACAACCTTTGTCTCCCTCCGGGAGACAACATTTGTCTCCCTCTGGGAGACAACATTTGTCTCCCTCCGGGAGACAACCTTTGTCTCCCTCTATGAGACAAACTGTCTCCCCCCGGGAGACAACATTTGTCTCCCTCCGGGAGACAACCTTTGTCTCCCTCCGGGAGACAACATTTGTCTCCCTCCAGGAGACAACATTTGTCTCCCTCCGGGAGACAACATTTGTCTCCCCCCGGGAGACAACCTTTTGTCTCCCTCCGGGAGACAACCATTGTCTCCCTCTAGGAGATAAAATATCTCCCTCCGGGAGACAACATTTGTCTCCCTCCGGGAGACAACCTTTGTCTCCCTCTATGAGACAAACTGTCTCCCTCCGGGAGACAACCTTTGTCTCCCTCTATGAGACAAACTGTCTCCCTCCGGGAGACAACCTTTGTCTCCCTCCGGGAGACAACATTTTTCTCCCTCCGGGAGACAACCTTTGTCTCCCTCTATGAGACAAACTGTCTCCCTCCGGGAGACAACCTTTGTCTCCCTCCGGGAGACAACATTTGTCTCCCTCCGGGAGACAACCTTTGTCTCCCTCCGGGAGACCAACTTTGTCTCCCTCCGGGAGACAACAATTGTCTCCCTCCGGGAGACAACCTTTGTCTCCCTCTATGAGACAAACTGTCTCCCTACGGGAGACAACCTTTGTCTCCATCCGGGATACAACATTTGTCTCCCTCCGGGAGACAACATTTGTCTCCCTCCGGGAGACAACCTTTGTCTCCCTCTATGAGACATACTGTCTCCCTCCGGGAGACAACCTTTGTCTCCCTCCGGGATACAACATTTGTCTCCCTCCAGGAGACAATCTTTGTCTCCCTCCGGGAGACAACATTTGTCTCCCTCCGGGAGACAACATTTGTCTCCCTCCGGGAGACAACCTTTCTCTCCCTCTGGGATACAATATTTGTCTCCCTCCGGGAGACAACATTTGTCTCCCTCCGGGAGACAACCTTTGTCTCCCTCTATGAGACAAACTGTCTCCCTCCGGGAGACAACCTTTGTCTCCCTCCGGGATACAACATTTGTCTCCCTCCGGGAGACAACCTTTGTCTCCATCCGGGATACAACATTTGTCTCCCTCCGGGAGACAACATTTGTCTCCCTCCGGGAGACAACCTTTGTCTCCCTCTATGAGACATACTGTCTCCCTCCGGGAGACAACCTTTGTCTCCCTCCGGGATACAACATTTGTCTCCCTCCAGGAGACAACCTTTGTCTCCCTCCGGGAGACAACATTTGTCTCCCTCCGGGAGACAACCTTTGTCTCCCTCTATGAGACAAACTGTCTCCCTCCGGGAGACAACCTTTGTCTCCCTCCGGAAGACAACCTTTTTCTCCCTCCGGGAGACAACATTTGTCTCCCTCCGGGAGACAACCTTTGTCTCCCTCCGGAAGACAACATTTGTCTCCCTCCGGGAGACAACATTTGTCTCCCTCCGGGAGACAACCTTTGTCTCCCTCCGGGAGACAACATTTTTCTCCCTCCGGGAGACAACCAATGTCTCCCTCTATGAGACAAACTGTCTCCCTCCGGGAGACAACCTTTGTCTCCCTCCGGGAGACAACATTTGTCTCCCTCCGGGAGACAACCTTTGTCTCCCTCCGGGAGACAAACTTTGTCTCCCTCAGGGAGACAACATTTGTCTCCCTCCGGGAGACAACCTTTGTCTCCCTCTATGAGACAAACTGTCTCCCTCCGGGAGACAACCTTTGTCTCCATCCGGGATACAACATTTGTCTCCCTCCGGGAGACAACATTTGTCTCCCTCCGGGAGACAACCTTTGTCTCCCTCTATGAGACATACTGTCTCCCTCCGGGAGACAACCTTTGTCTCCCTCCGGGATACAACATTTGTCTCCCTCCAGGAGACAACCTTTGTCTCCCTCCGGGAGACAACATTTGTCTCCCTCCGGGAGACAACATTTGTCTCCCTCCGGGAGACAACCTTTCTCTCCCTCTGGGATACAACATTTGTCTCCCTCCGGGATACAACATATTTCTCCCTCCGGGAGACAACCTTTGTCTCCCTCCGGGAGACAACATTTGTCTCCCTCTGGGAGACAACATTTGTCTCCCTCCGGGAGACAACCTTTGTCTCCCTCTATGAGACAAACTGTCTCCCCCCGGGAGACAACATTTGTCTCCCTCCGGGAGACAACCTTTGTCTCCCTCCGGGAGACAACATTTGTCTCCCTCCAGGAGACAACATTTGTCTCCCTCCGGGAGACAACATTTGTCTCCCCCCGGGAGACAACCTTTTGTCTCCCTCCGGGAGACAACCATTGTCTCCCTCTAGGAGATAAAATATCTCCCTCCGGGAGACAACATTTGTCTCCCTCCGGGAGACAACCTTTGTCTCCCTCTATGAGACAAACTGTCTCCCTCCGGGAGACAACCTTTGTCTCCCTCTATGAGACAAACTGTCTCCCTCCGGGAGACAACCTTTGTCTCCCTCCGGGAGACAACATTTTTCTCCCTCCGGGAGACAACCTTTGTCTCCCTCTATGAGACAAACTGTCTCCCTCCGGGAGACAACCTTTGTCTCCCTCCGGGAGACAACATTTGTCTCCCTCCGGGAGACAACCTTTGTCTCCCTCCGGGAGACCAACTTTGTCTCCCTCCGGGAGACAACAATTGTCTCCCTCCGGGAGACAACCTTTGTCTCCCTCTATGAGACAAACTGTCTCCCTACGGGAGACAACCTTTGTCTCCATCCGGGATACAACATTTGTCTCCCTCCGGGAGACAACATTTGTCTCCCTCCGGGAGACAACCTTTGTCTCCCTCTATGAGACATACTGTCTCCCTCCGGGAGACAACCTTTGTCTCCCTCCGGGATACAACATTTGTCTCCCTCCAGGAGACAATCTTTGTCTCCCTCCGGGAGACAACATTTGTCTCCCTCCGGGAGACAACATTTGTCTCCCTCCGGGAGACAACCTTTCTCTCCCTCTGGGATACAATATTTGTCTCCCTCCGGGAGACAACATTTGTCTCCCTCCGGGAGACAACCTTTGTCTCCCTCTATGAGACAAACTGTCTCCCTCCGGGAGACAACCTTTGTCTCCCTCCGGGATACAACATTTGTCTCCCTCCGGGAGACAACCTTTGTCTCCATCCGGGATACAACATTTGTCTCCCTCCGGGAGACAACATTTGTCTCCCTCCGGGAGACAACCTTTGTCTCCCTCTATGAGACATACTGTCTCCCTCCGGGAGACAACCTTTGTCTCCCTCCGGGATACAACATTTGTCTCCCTCCAGGAGACAACCTTTGTCTCCCTCCGGGAGACAACATTTGTCTCCCTCCGGGAGACAACCTTTGTCTCCCTCTATGAGACAAACTGTCTCCCTCCGGGAGACAACCTTTGTCTCCCTCCGGAAGACAACCTTTTTCTCCCTCCGGGAGACAACATTTGTCTCCCTCCGGGAGACAACCTTTGTCTCCCTCCGGAAGACAACATTTGTCTCCCTCCGGGAGACAACATTTGTCTCCCTCCGGGAGACAACCTTTGTCTCCCTCCGGGAGACAACATTTTTCTCCCTCCGGGAGACAACCAATGTCTCCCTCTATGAGACAAACTGTCTCCCTCCGGGAGACAACCTTTGTCTCCCTCCGGGAGACAACATTTGTCTCCCTCCGGGAGACAACCTTTGTCTCCCTCCGGGAGACAAACTTTGTCTCCCTCAGGGAGACAACATTTGTCTCCCTCCGGGAGACAACCTTTGTCTCCCTCTATGAGACAAACTGTCTCCCTCCGGGAGACAACCTTTGTCTCCATCCGGGATACAACATTTGTCTCCCTCCGGGAGACAACATTTGTCTCCCTCCGGGAGACAACCTTTGTCTCCCTCTATGAGACATACTGTCTCCCTCCGGGAGACAACCTTTGTCTCCCTCCGGGATACAACATTTGTCTCCCTCCAGGAGACAACCTTTGTCTCCCTCCGGGAGACAACATTTGTCTCCCTCCGGGAGACAACATTTGTCTCCCTCCGGGAGACAACCTTTCTCTCCCTCTGGGATACAACATTTGTCTCCCTCCGGGAGACAACATTTGTCTCCCTCCGGGAGACAACCTTTGTCTCCCTCTATGAGACAAACTGTCTCCCTCCGGGAGACAACCTTTGTCTCCCTCCGGGATACAACATTTGTCTCCCTCCGGGAGACAACATTTGTCTCCCTCCGGGAGACAACATTTGTCTCCCTCCGGGAGACAAAAATTGTCTCCCTCCGGGAGACAACCTTTGTCTCCCTCTATGAGACAAACTGTCTCCCTCCGGGAGACAACCTTTGTCTCCATACGGGATACAACATTTGTCTCCCTCCGGGAGACAACATTTGTCTCCCTCCGGGAAACAACCTTTGTCTCCCTCTATGAGACAAACTGTCTCCCTCCGGGAGACAACTTTTGTCTCCCTCCGGGATACAACATTTGTCTCCCTCCGGGAGACAACCTTTGTCTCCCTCCGGGAGACAACATTTGTCTACCTCCGGGAGACAACATTTGTCTCCCTCTATGAGACAAACTGTCTCCCTCCGGGAGACAACCTTTGTCTCCCTCCGGGAGAAAACATTTTTCTCCCTCCGGGAGACAACCTTTGTCTCCCTCTATGAGACAAACTGTCTCCCTCCGGGAGACAACCTTTGTCTCCCTCCGGGAGACAAACTTTGTCTCCCTCCGGGAGACAACATTTGTCTCCCTCCGGGAGACAACCTTTGTCTCCCTCTATGAGACAAACTGTCTCCCTCCGGGAGACAACCTTTGTCTCCCTCCGGGATACAACATTTGTCTCCCTCCGGGAGACAACATTTGTCTCCCTCCGGGAGACAACATTTGTCTCCCTCCGGGAGACAAAAATTGTCTCCCTCCGGGAGACAACCTTTGTCTCCCTCTATGAGACAAACTGTCTCCCTCCGGGAGACAACCTTTGTCTCCATACGGGATACAACATTTGTCTCCCTCCGGGAGACAACATTTGTCTCCCTCCGGGAAACAACCTTTGTCTCCCTCTATGAGACAAACTGTCTCCCTCCGGGAGACAACTTTTGTCTCCCTCCGGGAGACAACCTTTCTCTCCCTCTGGGATACAACATTTGTCTCCCTCCGGGAGACAACATTTGTCTCCCTCCGGGAGACAACCTTTGTCTCCCTCTATGAGACAAACTGTCTCCCTCCGGGAGACAACCTTTGTCTCCCTCCGGGATACAACATTTGTCTCCCTCCGGGAGACAACATTTGTCTCCCTCCGGGAGACAACATTTGTCTCCCTCCGGGAGACAAAAATTGTCTCCCTCCGGGAGACAACCTTTGTCTCCCTCTATGAGACAAACTGTCTCTTTCCGGGAGACAACCTTTGTCTCCATACGGGATACAACATTTGTCTCCCTCCGGGAGACAACATTTGTCTCCCTCCGGGAAACAACCTTTGTCTCCCTCTATGAGACAAACTGTCTCCCTCCGGGAGACAACTTTTGTCTCCCTCCGGGATACAACATTTGTCTCCCTCCGGGAGACAACCTTTGTCTCCCTCCGGGAGACAACATTTGTCTACCTCCGGGAGACAACATTTGTCTCCCTCTATGAGACAAACTGTCTCCCTCCGGGAGACAACCTTTGTCTCCCTCCGGGAGAAAACATTTTTCTCCCTCCGGGAGACAACCTTTGTCTCCCTCTATGAGACAAACTGTCTCCCTCCGGGAGACAACCTTTGTCTCCCTCCGGGAGACAAACTTTGTCTCCCTCCGGGAGACAACATTTGTCTCCCTCCGGGAGACAACCTTTGTCTCCCTCTATGAGACAAACTGTCTCCCTCCGGGAGACAACCTTTGTCTCCCTCCGGGATACAACATTTGTCTCCCTCCAGGAGACAATCTTTGTCTCCCTCCGGGAGACAACATTTGTCTCCCTCCGGGAGACAACCTTTCTCTCCCTCTGGGATACAATATTTGTCTCCCTCCGGGAGACAACATTTGTCTCCCTCCGGGAGACAACCTTTGTCTCCCTCTATGAGACAAACTGTCTCCCTCCGGGAGACAACCTTTGTCTCCCTCCGGGATACAACATTTGTCTCCCTCCGGGATACAACATTTGTCTCCCTCCAGGAGACAACCTTTGTCTCCCTCCGGGAGACAACATTTGTCTCCCTCCGGGAGACAACATTTGTCTCCCTCCGGGAGACAACCTTTCTCTCCCTCTGGGATACAACATTTGTCTCCCTCCGGGAGACAACATTTGTCTCCCTCCGGGAGACAACCTTTGTCTCCCTCTATGAGACAAACTGTCTCCCTCCGGGAGACAACCTTTGTCTCCCTCCGGGATACAACATTTGTCTCCCTCCGGGAGACAACATTTGTCTCCCTCCGGGAGACAACATTTGTCTCCCTCCGGGAGACAAAAATTGTCTCCCTCCGGGAGACAACCTTTGTCTCCCTCTATGAGACAAACTGTCTCCCTCCGGGAGACAACCTTTGTCTCCATACGGGATACAACATTTGTCTCCCTCCGGGAGACAACATTTGTCTCCCTCCGGGAAACAACCTTTGTCTCCCTCTATGAGACAAACTGTCTCCCTCCGGGAGACAACTTTTGTCTCCCTCCGGGATACAACATTTGTCTCCCTCCGGGAGACAACCTTTGTCTCCCTCCGGGAGACAACATTTGTCTACCTCCGGGAGACAACATTTGTCTCCCTCTATGAGACAAACTGTCTCCCTCCGGGAGACAACCTTTGTCTCCCTCCGGGAGAAAACATTTTTCTCCCTCCGGGAGACAACCTTTGTCTCCCTCTATGAGACAAACTGTCTCCCTCCGGGAGACAACCTTTGTCTCCCTCCGGGAGACAAACTTTGTCTCCCTCCGGGAGACAACATTTGTCTCCCTCCGGGAGACAACCTTTGTCTCCCTCTATGAGACAAACTGTCTCCCTCCGGGAGACAACCTTTGTCTCCCTCCGGGATACAACATTTGTCTCCCTCCGGGAGACAACATTTGTCTCCCTCCGGGAGACAACATTTGTCTCCCTCCGGGAGACAAAAATTGTCTCCCTCCGGGAGACAACCTTTGTCTCCCTCTATGAGACAAACTGTCTCCCTCCGGGAGACAACCTTTGTCTCCATACGGGATACAACATTTGTCTCCCTCCGGGAGACAACATTTGTCTCCCTCCGGGAAACAACCTTTGTCTCCCTCTATGAGACAAACTGTCTCCCTCCGGGAGACAACTTTTGTCTCCCTCCGGGAGACAACCTTTCTCTCCCTCTGGGATACAACATTTGTCTCCCTCCGGGAGACAACATTTGTCTCCCTCCGGGAGACAACCTTTGTCTCCCTCTATGAGACAAACTGTCTCCCTCCGGGAGACAACCTTTGTCTCCCTCCGGGATACAACATTTGTCTCCCTCCGGGAGACAACATTTGTCTCCCTCCGGGAGACAACATTTGTCTCCCTCCGGGAGACAAAAATTGTCTCCCTCCGGGAGACAACCTTTGTCTCCCTCTATGAGACAAACTGTCTCTTTCCGGGAGACAACCTTTGTCTCCATACGGGATACAACATTTGTCTCCCTCCGGGAGACAACATTTGTCTCCCTCCGGGAAACAACCTTTGTCTCCCTCTATGAGACAAACTGTCTCCCTCCGGGAGACAACTTTTGTCTCCCTCCGGGATACAACATTTGTCTCCCTCCGGGAGACAACCTTTGTCTCCCTCCGGGAGACAACATTTGTCTACCTCCGGGAGACAACATTTGTCTCCCTCTATGAGACAAACTGTCTCCCTCCGGGAGACAACCTTTGTCTCCCTCCGGGAGAAAACATTTTTCTCCCTCCGGGAGACAACCTTTGTCTCCCTCTATGAGACAAACTGTCTCCCTCCGGGAGACAACCTTTGTCTCCCTCCGGGAGACAAACTTTGTCTCCCTCCGGGAGACAACATTTGTCTCCCTCCGGGAGACAACCTTTGTCTCCCTCTATGAGACAAACTGTCTCCCTCCGGGAGACAACCTTTGTCTCCCTCCGGGATACAACATTTGTCTCCCTCCAGGAGACAATCTTTGTCTCCCTCCGGGAGACAACATTTGTCTCCCTCCGGGAGACAACCTTTCTCTCCCTCTGGGATACAATATTTGTCTCCCTCCGGGAGACAACATTTGTCTCCCTCCGGGAGACAACCTTTGTCTCCCTCTATGAGACAAACTGTCTCCCTCCGGGAGACAACCTTTGTCTCCCTCCGGGATACAACATTTGTCTCCCTCCGGGAGACAACATTTGTCTCCCTCCGGGAGACAACATTTGTCTCCCTCCGGGAGACAACATTTGTCTCCCTCCGGGAGACAACCTTTGTCTCCCTCTATGAGACAAACTGTCTCCCTCCGGGAGACAACCTTTGTCTCCCTCCGGGAGACAACATTTGTCTCCCCCCGGGAGACAACATTTGTCTCCCTCCGGGAGACAACCTTTGTCTCCCTCCGGGAGACAACCTTTGTCTCCCTCCGGGAGACAACATTTGTCTCCCTCCGGGAGACAACATTTGTCTCCCTCCGGGAGACAACCTTTGTCTCCCTCCGGGAGACAACCTTTGTCTCCCTCCGGGAGACAACATTTGTCTCCCTCCGGGAGACAACCTTTTTCTCCCTCCGGGAGACAACATTTGTCTCCCTCCGGGAGACAACATTTGTCTCCCTCCGGGAGACAACATTTGTCTCCCCCGGGAGACAACCTTTTGTCTCCCTCCGGGAGACAACCTTTGTCTCCCTCTAGGAGATAAAATGTCTCCCTCCGGGAGACAACATTTGTCTCCCTCCGGGAGACAACATTTGTCTCCCTCCGGAAGACAACCTTTGTCTCCCTCTATGAGACAAACTGTCTCCCTCCGGGAGACAACCTTTGTCTCCATCCGGGATACAACATTTGTCTACCCCCGGGAGACAACATTTGTCTCCCTCCGGGAGACAACATTTGTCTCCCTCCGGGAGACAATCTTTGTCTCCCTCTATGAGACAAACTGTCTCCCTCCGGGAGACAACCTTTGTCTCCCTCCGGGATACAACATATTTCTCCCTCCGGGAGACAACCTTTGTCTCCCTCCGGGAGACAACATTTGTCTCCCTCTGGGAGACAACATTTGTCTCCCTCCGGGAGACAACCTTTGTCTCCCTCTATGAGACAAACTGTCTCCCCCCGGGAAACAACATTTGTCTCCCTCCGGGAGACAACCTTTGTCTCCCTCCGGGAGACAACATTTGTCTCCCTCCAGGAGACAACATTTGTCTCCCTCCGGGAGACAACATTTGTCTCCCCCCGGGAGACAACCTTTTGTCTCCCTCCGGGAGACAACCTTTGTCTCCCTCTATGAGACAAACTGTCTCCCTTCGGGAGACAACCTTTGTCTCCCTCTATGAGACAAACTGTCTCCCTCCGGGAGACAACCTTTGTCTCCCTCCGGGAGACAACATTTTTCTCCCTCCGGGAGACAACCTTTGTCTCCCTCTATGAGACAAACTGTCTCCCTCCGGGAGACAACCTTTGTCTCCCTCCGGGAGACAACATTTGTCTCCCCCCGGGAGACAACATTTGTCTCCCTCCGGGAGACAACCTTTGTCTCCCTCCGGGAGACAACCTTTGTCTCCCTCCGGGAGACAACATTTGTCTCCCTCCGGGAGACAACATTTGTCTCCCTCCGGGAGACAACCTTTGTCTCCCTCCGGGAGACAACCTTTGTCTCCCTCCGGGAGACAACATTTGTCTCCCTCCGGGAGACAACCTTTTTCTCCCTCCGGGAGACAACATTTGTCTCCCTCCGGGAGACAACATTTGTCTCCCTCCGGGAGACAACATTTGTCTCCCCCGGGAGACAACCTTTTGTCTCCCTCCGGGAGACAACCTTTGTCTCCCTCTAGGAGATAAAATGTCTCCCTCCGGGAGACAACATTTGTCTCCCTCCGGGAGACAACATTTGTCTCCCTCCGGAAGACAACCTTTGTCTCCCTCTATGAGACAAACTGTCTCCCTCCGGGAGACAACCTTTGTCTCCATCCGGGATACAACATTTGTCTACCCCCGGGAGACAACATTTGTCTCCCTCCGGGAGACAACATTTGTCTCCCTCCGGGAGACAATCTTTGTCTCCCTCTATGAGACAAACTGTCTCCCTCCGGGAGACAACCTTTGTCTCCCTCCGGGATACAACATATTTCTCCCTCCGGGAGACAACCTTTGTCTCCCTCCGGGAGACAACATTTGTCTCCCTCTGGGAGACAACATTTGTCTCCCTCTGGGAGACAACATTTGTCTCCCTCCGGGAGACAACCTTTGTCTCCCTCTATGAGACAAACTGTCTCCCCCCGGGAGACAACATTTGTCTCCCTCCAGGAGACAACATTTGTCTCCCTCCGGGAGACAACATTTGTCTCCCCCCGGGAGACAACCTTTTGTCTCCCTCCGGGAGACAACCATTGTCTCCCTCTAGGAGATAAAATATCTCCCTCCGGGAGACAACATTTGTCTCCCTCCGGGAGACAACCTTTGTCTCCCTCTATGAGACAAACTGTCTCCCTCCGGGAGACAACCTTTGTCTCCCTCTATGAGACAAACTGTCTCCCTCCGGGAGACAACCTTTGTCTCCCTCCGGGAGACAACATTTTTCTCCCTCCGGGAGACAACCTTTGTCTCCCTCTATGAGACAAACTGTCTCCCTCCGGGAGACAACCTTTGTCTCCCTCCGGGAGACAACATTTGTCTCCCTCCGGGAGACAACCTTTGTCTCCCTCCGGGAGACCAACTTTGTCTCCCTCCGGGAGACAACAATTGTCTCCCTCCGGGAGACAACCTTTGTCTCCCTCTATGAGACAAACTGTCTCCCTACGGGAGACAACCTTTGTCTCCATCCGGGATACAACATTTGTCTCCCTCCGGGAGACAACATTTGTCTCCCTCCGGGAGACAACCTTTGTCTCCCTCTATGAGACATACTGTCTCCCTCCGGGAGACAACCTTTGTCTCCCTCTATGAGACAAACTGTCTCCCTCCGGGAGACAACCTTTGTCTCCCTCCGGGATACAACATTTGTCTCCCACCGGGAGACAACATTTGTCTCCCTCCGGGAGACAACATTTGTCTCCCTCCGGGAGACAACATTTGTCTCCCTCCGGGAGACAACATTTGTCTCCCTCCGGGAGACAACATTTGTCTCCCTCCGGGAGACAACCTTTGTCTCCCTCTATGAGACAAACTGTCTCCCTCCGGGAGACAACCTTTGTCTCCCTCCGGGAGACAACATTTGTCTCCCCCCGGGAGACAACATTTGTCTCCCTCCGGGAGACAACCTTTGTCTCCCTCCGGGAGACAACCTTTGTCTCCCCCCGGGAGACAACATTTGTCTCCCTCCGGGAGACAACCTTTGTCTCCCTCCGGGAGACAACCTTTGTCTCCCTCCGGGAGACAACATTTGTCTCCCTCCGGGAGACAACATTTGTCTCCCTCCGGGAGACAACCTTTGTCTCCCTCCGGGAGACAACCTTTGTCTCCCTCCGGGAGACAACATTTGTCTCCCTCCGGGAGACAACCTTTTTCTCCCTCCGGGAGACAACATTTGTCTCCCTCCGGGAGACAACATTTGTCTCCCTCCGGGATACAACATTTGTCTCCCCCCGGGAGACAACATTTGTCTCCCTCCGGGAGACAACATTTGTCTCCCTCCGGGAGACAATCTTTGTCTCCCTCTATGAGACATACTGTCTCCCTCCGGGAGACAACCTTTGTCTCCCTCTATGAGACAAACTGTCTCCCTCCGGGAGACAACCTTTGTCTCCCTCCGGGATACAACATTTGTCTCCCTCCGGGAGACAACATTTGTCTCCCTCCGGGAGACAACATTTGTCTCCCTCCGGGAGACAACATTTGTCTCCCTCCGGGAGACAACATTTGTCTCCCTCCGGGAGACAACATTTGTCTCCCTCCGGGAGACAACCTTTGTCTCCCTCTATGAGACAAACTGTCTCCCTCCGGGAGACAACCTTTGTCTCCCTCCGGGAGACAACATTTGTCTCCCCCCGGGAGACAACATTTGTCTCCCTCCGGGAGACAACCTTTGTCTCCCTCCGGGAGACAACCTTTGTCTCCCCCCGGGAGACAACATTTGTCTCCCTCCGGGAGACAACCTTTGTCTCCCTCCGGGAGACAACCTTTGTCTCCCTCCGGGAGACAACATTTGTCTCCCTCCGGGAGACAACATTTGTCTCCCTCCGGGAGACAACCTTTGTCTCCCTCCGGGAGACAACCTTTGTCTCCCTCCGGGAGACAACATTTGTCTCCCTCCGGGAGACAACCTTTTTCTCCCTCCGGGAGACAACATTTGTCTCCCTCCGGGAGACAACATTTGTCTCCCTCCGGGATACAACATTTGTCTCCCCCCGGGAGACAACATTTGTCTCCCTCCGGGAGACAACATTTGTCTCCCTCCGGGAGACAATCTTTGTCTCCCTCTATGAGACAAACTGTCTCCCTCCGGGAGACAACCTTTGTCTCCCTCCGGGATACAACATATTTCTCCCTCCGGGAGACAACCTTTGTCTCCCTCCGGGAGACAACATTTGTCTCCCTCTTGGAGACAACATTTGTCTCCCTCCGGGAGACAACCTTTGTCTCCCTCTATGAGACAAACTGTCTCCCCTCGGGAGACAACATTTGTCTCCCTCCGGGAGACAACCTTTGTCTCCCTCCGGGAGACAACATTTGTCTCCCTCCAGGAGACAACATTTGTCTCCCTCCGGGAGACAACATTTGTCTCCCCCCGGGAGACAACCCTTTGTCTCCCTCCGGGAGACAACCATTGTCTCCCTCTAGGAGATAAAATATCTCCCTCCGGGAGACAACATTTGTCTCCCTCCGGGAGACAACATTTGTCTCCCTCCGGGAGACAACCTTTGTCTCCCTCTATGAGACAAACTGTCTCCCTCCGGGAGACAACCTTTGTCTCCCTCCGGGATACAACATTTGTCTCCCTCCGGGAGAGAACCTTTGTCTCCCTCCGGGAGACAACATTTGTCTCCCCCCGGGAGACAACATTTGTCTCCCTCCGGGAGACAACCTTTGGCTCCCTCCGGGAGACAGCCTTTGTCTCCCTCCGGGAGACAACATTTGTCTCCCTCCGGGAGACAACCTTTGTCTCCCTCCGGGAGACAACATTTGTCTCCCTCCGGGAGACAACATTTCTCTCCCCCCGGGAGACAACCTTTTGTCTCCCTCCGGGAGACAACCTTTGTCTCCCTCTAGGAGATAAAATGTCTCCCTCCGGGAGACAACATTTGTCTCCCTCAAGGAAACAACCTTTGTCTCCCGGAGGGAGACAACATTTGTCTCCCTACGGGAGACAACCTTTGTCTCCCTCTATGAGACAAACTGTCTCCCTCCGGGAGACACCCTTTGTCTCCATCCGGGATACAACATTTGTCTCCCTCCGGGAGACAACATTTGTCTCCCTCCGGGAGACAACCTTTGTCTCCCTCTATGAGACAAACTGTCTCCCTCCGGGAGACAACCTTTGTCTCCCCCCGGGATACAACATTTGTCTCCCTCCGGGAGACAACCTTTGTCTCCCTCCGGGAGACAACATATGTCTCCCTCCGGGAGACAACATTTGTCTCCCTCCGGGAGACAACATTTGTCTCCCTCCGGGAGAAAACCTTTGTCTCCCTCTATGAGACAAACTGTCTCCCTCCGGGAGACAACCTTTGTCTCCCTCCGGGAGACAAAATTTGTCTCCCCCCGGGAGACAACATTTGTCTCCCTCCAAGAGACAACCTTTGTCTCCCTCCGGGAGACAACATTTGTCTCCCTCCGGGAGACAACTTTTGTCTCCCTCCGGGAGACAACATTTGTCTCCCCCCGGGAGACAACCTTTTGTCTCCCTCCGGGAGACAACATTTGTCTCCCTCTAGGAGATAAAATGTCTACCTCCGGGAGACAACCTTTGTCTCCTCCCGGGAGACAACATTTGTCTCCCCCCGGGAGACAACCTTTTGTCTCCCTCCGGGAGACAACATTTGTCTCCTCCCGGGAGACAACCTTTGTCTGCCTCCGGGAGACAACATTTGTCTTCCTCCGGGAGACAACCTCCCTCCGGGAGACAACATTTATCTCCCTCCGGGAGACAACCTTTGTCTCCCTCTATGAGACAAACTGTCTCCCTCCGGGAGACAACCTTTGTCTCCCTCCGTAAGACAACATTTGTCTCCCTCCGGGAGACAACATTTGTCTCCCTCCGGGATACAACCTTTGTCTCCCTCCGGGAGACAACATTTGTCTCCCTCCGGGAGACAACTTTTGTCTCCCTCCGGGAGACAACCTTTGTCTCCCTCCGGGAAACAACCTTTGTCTCCCTCCGGGAGACAACATTTGTCTCCCTCCGGGAGACAACCTTTGTCTCCCTCTATGAGACAAACTGTCTCCCTCCGGGAGACAACCTTTGTCTCCCTCCGTAAGACAACATTTGTCTCCCTCCGGGAGACAACATTTGTCTCCCTCCGGGATACAACCTTTGTCTCCCTCCGGGAGACAACATTTGTCTCCCTCCGGGAGACAACTTTTGTCTCCCTCCGGGAGACAACCTTTCTCTCCCTCCGGGAAACAACCTTTGTCTCCCTCCGGGAGACAACATTTGTCTCCCTCCGGGAGACAACCTTTGTCTCCCTCCGGGAGACAACATTTGTCTCCCTCCGGGAGACAACCTTTGTCTCCCTCCGGAAGACAACATTTTTCTTCCTCCGGGAGACAACATTTGTCTCCCTCCGGGATACAACCTTTGTCTCCCTCCGGGAGACAACATTTGTCTCCTTCCGGGAGACAACTTTTGTCTCCCTCCGGGAGACAACCTTTGTCTCCCTCCGGGAGACAACCTTTGTCTCCCTCCGGGAGACAACATTTGTCTCCCTCCGGGAGACAACATTTGTCTCCCTCCGGGAGACAACATTTGTCTCCCTCCGGGAGACAACCTTTGTCTCCCTCCGGAAGACAACATTTGTCTTCCTCCGGGAGACAACATTTGTCTCCCTCCGGGATACAACCTTTGTCTCCCTCCGGGAGACAACATTTGTCTCCCTCCGGGAGACAACTTTTGTCTCCCTCCGGGAGACAACCTTTGTCTCCCTCCGGGAGACAACCTTTGTCTCCCTCCGGGAGACAACATTTGTCTCCCTCCGGGAGACAAAATTTGTCTCCCCCCGGGAGACAACATTTGTCTCCCTCCGGGAGACAACCTTTGTCTCCCTCCGGGAGACAACATTTGTCTCCCTCCAGGAGACAACATTTGTCTCCCTCCGGGAGACAACATTTGTCTCCCCCCGGGAGACAACCTTTTGTCTCCCTCCGGGAGACAACCATTGTCTCCCTCTAGGAGATAAGGTATCTCCCTCCGGGAGACAACATTTGTTTCCCTCCGGGAGACAACATTTGTCTCCCTCCGAGAGACATCCTTTGTCTCCATCCGGGATACAACATTTGTCTCCCTCCGGGAGACAACATTTATCTCCCTCCGGGAGACAACCTTTGTCTCCCTCTATGAGACAAACTGTCTCCCTCCGGGAGACAACCTTTGTCTCCCTCCGGGATACAACATTTGTCTCCCTCCGGGAGACAACCTTTGTCTCCCTCCGGGAGACAACATTTGTCTCCCTCCGGGAGACAACATTTGTCTCCCTCCGGGAGACAACCTTTGTCTCCCTCTATGAGACAAACTGTCTCCCTCCGGGAGACAAAATTTGTCTCCCCCCGGGAGACATTATTTGTCTCTCTCCGGGAGACAATATTTGTCTCCCTCCAGGAGACAACCTTTGTCTCCCTCCGGGAGACAAAATTTGTCTCCCTCCGGGAGACAACCTTTGTCTCCCTCTATGAGACAAACTGTCTCCCTCCGGGAGACAACCTTTGTCTCCTCCGGGATACAACATTTGTCTCCCTCCGGGAGACAACCTTTGTCTCCCTCCGGGAGACAACATTTGTCTCCCTCCGGGAGACAACCTTTGTCTCCCTCTATGAGACAAACTGTCTCCCTCCGGGAGACAACCTTTGCCTCCTCCGGGATACAACATTTGTCTCCCTCCGGGAGACAACCTTTGTCTCCCTCCGGGAGACAACATTTGTCTCCCTCCGGGAGACAACCTTTGTCTCCCTCTATGAGACAAACTGTCTCCCTCCGGGAGACAACATTTGTCTCCCTCCGGTATACAACCTTTGTCTCCCTCCGGGAGACAACATTTCTCTCCCTCCGGGAGACAACTTTTGTCTCCCTCCGGGAGACAACCTTTGTCTCCCTCCGGGAAACAACCTTTGTCTCCCTCCGGGAGACAACATTTGTCTCCCTCCGCGAGACAACATTTGTCTCCCTCCGGGAGACAACCTTTGTCTCCCTCCGGGAGACAACATTTGTCTCCCTCCGGGAGACAACCTTTGTCTCCCTCCGGAAGACAACATTTGTCTTCCTCCGGGAGACAACATTTGTCTCCCTCCGGGATACAACCTTTGTCTCCCTCCGGGAGACAACATTTGTCTCCCTCCGGGAGACAACTTTTGTCTCCCTCCGGGAGACAACCTTTGTCTCCCTCCGGGAGACAACCTTTGTCTCCCTCCGGGAGACAACATTTGTCTCCCTCCGGGAGACAAAATTTGTCTCCCCCCGGGAGACAACATTTGTTTCCCTCCGGGAGACAACATTTGTCTCCCTCCGGGGGACAACCTTTGTCTCCCTCTATGAGACAAACTGTCTCCCTCCGAGAGACAACCTTTGTCTCCCTCCGGGATACAACATTTGTCTCCCTCCGGGAGAGAACCTTTGTCTCCCTCCGGGAGACAACATTTGTCTCCCCCCGGGAGACAACATTTGTCTCCCTCCGGGAGACAACCTTTGGCTCCCTCCCGGAGACAACCTTTGTCTCCCTCCGGGAGACAACATTTGTCTCCCTCCGGGAGACAACCTTTGTCTCCCTCCGGGAGACAACATTTGTCTCCCTCCGGGAGACAACATTTGTCTCCCCCCGGGAGACAACCTTTTGTCTCCCTCCGGGAGACAACCTTTGTCTCCCTCTAGGAGATAAAATGTCTCCCTCCGGGAGACAACATTTGTCTCCCTCCGGGAGACAACATTTGTCTCCCTACGGGAGACAACCTTTGTCTCCCTCTATGAGACAAACTGTCTCCCTCCGGGAGACAACCTTTGTCTCCATCCGGGATACAACATTTGTCTCCCTCCGGGAGACAACATTTGTCTCCCTCCGGGAGACAACCTTTGTCTCCCTCTATGAGACAAACTGTCTCCCTCCGGGAGACAACCTTTATCTCCCTCCGGGATACAACATTTGTCTCCCTCCGGGAGACAACCTTTGTCTCCCTCCGGGAGACAACATTTGTCTCCCTCCGGGAGACAACATTTGTCTCCCTCCGGGAGACAACCTTTGTCTCCCTCTATGAGACAAACTGTCTCCCTCCGGGAGACAAAATTTGTCTCCCCCCGGGAGACATTATTTGTCTCTCTCCGGGAGACAACATTTGTCTCCCTCCAGGAGACAACCTTTGTCTCCCTCCGGGAGACAACATTTGTCTCCCTCCGGGAGACAACCTTTGTCTCCCTCTATGAGACAAACTGTCTCCCTCCGGGAGACAACCTTTGTCTCCCTCCGGGAGACAACATTTGTCTCCCTACGGGAGACAACCTTTGTCTCCCTCTATGAGACAAACTGTCTCCCTCCGGGAGACAACCTTTGTCTCCATCCGGGATACAACATTTATCTCCCTCCGGGAGACAACATTTGTCTCCCTCCGGGAGACAACCTTTGTCTCCCTCTATGAGACAAACTGTCTCCCTCCGGGAGACAACCTTTGTCTCCCTCCGGGATACAACATTTGTCTCCCTCCGGGAGACAACCTTTGTCTCCCTCCGGGAGACAACGTTTGTTTCCCTACGGGAGACAACATTTGTCTCCCTCCGGGAGACAACCTTTGTCTCCCTCTATGAGACAAACTGTCTCCCTCCGGGAGACAACCTTTGTCTCCCTCCGGGATACAACATTTGTCTCCCTCCGGGAGACAACCTTTGTCTCCCTCCGGGAGACAACATTTGTCTCCCTCTATGAGACAAACTGTCTCCCTCCGGGAGACAAAATTTGTCTCCCCCCGGAAGACATTATTTGTCTCTCTCCGGGATACAACCTTTGTCTCCCTCTATGAGACAAACTGTCTCCCTCCGGGAGACAACCTTTGTCTCCCTCCGGGATACAACATTTGTCTCCCTCCGGGAGACAACCTTTGTCTCCCTCCGGGAGACAACATTTGTCTCCCCCCGGGAGACAACATTTGTCTCCCTCCGGGAGACAACCTTTATCTCCCTCCGGGAGACAACCTTTGTCTCCCTCCGGGAGACAACATTTGTCTCCCTCCGGGAGACAACCTTTGTCTCCCTCCGGGAGACAACATTTGTCTCCCTCCGGGAGACAACATTTGTCTCCCCCCGGGAGACAACCTTTTGTCTCCCTCCGGGAGACAACCTTTGTCTCCCTCTAGGAGATAAAATGTCTCCCTCCGGGAGACAACATTTGTCTCCCTCCGGGAGACAACATTTGTCTCCCTACGGGAGACAACCTTTGTCTCCCTCTATGAGACAAACTGTCTCCCTCCTGGAGACAACCTTTGTCTCCATCCGGGATACAACATTTGTCTCCCTCCGGAAGACAACGTTTGTCTCCCTCCGGGAGACAACCTTTGTCTCCCTCTATGAGACAAACTGTCTCCCTCCGGGAGACAACCTTTGTCTCCCTCCGGGATACAACATTTGTCTCCCTCCGGGAGACAACCTTTGTCTCCCTCTATGAGACAAACTTTCTCCCTCCGGGAGACAACCTTTGTCTCCCTCCGGGATACAACATATTTCTCCCTCCGGGAGACAACCTTTGTCTCCCTCCGGGAGACAACATTTGTCTCCCTCCGGGAGACAACATTTGTCTCCCTCCGGGAGACAACCTTTGTCTCCCTCCGGGATACAACATATTTCTCCCTCCGGGAGACAAAATTTGTCTCCCCCCTGGAGACAACATTTGTCTCCCTCCGGGAGACAACATTTGTCTCCCTCCAGGAGACAACTTTTGTCTCCCTCCGGGAGACAACATTTGTCTCCCCCCGGGAGACAACCTTTGGTCTCCCTCCGGGAGACAACCTTTGTCTCCCTCTAGGAGATAAAATGTCTCCCTCCGGGAGACAACATTTGTCTCCCTCCGGGAGACAACATTTGTCTACCTCCGGGAGACAACCTTTGTCTCCTCCCGGGAGACAACCTTTGTCTCCCTCCGGGAGACAACATTTGTCTCCCTCCGGGAGACAACCTTTGTCTCCCTCCGGGAGACAACATTTGTCTTCCTCCGGGAGACAACCTTTGTCTCCATCCGGGATACAACATTTGTCTCCCTCCGGGAGACAACATTTGTCTCCCTCCGGGAGACAACCTTTGTCTCCCTCTATGAGACAAACTGTCTCCCTCCGGGAGACAACCTTTATCTCCCTCCGGGATACAACATTTGTCTCCCTCCGGGAGACAACCTTTGTCTCCCTCCGGGAGACAACATTTGTCTCCCTCCGGGAGACAACATTTGTCTCCCTCCGGGAGACAACCTTTGTCTCCCTCTATGAGACAAACTGTCTCCCTCCGGGAGACAAAATTTGTCTCCCCCCGGGAGACATTATTTGTCTCTCTCCGGGAGACAACATTTGTCTCCCTCCAGGAGACAACCTTTGTCTCCCTCCGGGAGACAACATTTGTCTCCCTCCGGGAGACAACCTTTGTCTCCCTCTATGAGACAAACTGTCTCCCTCCGGGAGACAACCTTTGTCTCCCTCCGGGAGACAACATTTGTCTCCCTCCGGGAGACAACCTTTATCTCCCTCCGGGAGACAACCTTTGTCTCCCTCCGGGAGACAACATTTGTCTCCCTCCGGGAGACAACCTTTGTCTCCCTCCGGGAGACAACATTTGTCTCCCTCCGGGAGACAACATTTGTCTCCCCCCGGGAGACAACCTTTTGTCTCCCTCCGGGAGACAACCTTTGTCTCCCTCTAGGAGATAAAATGTCTCCCTCCGGGAGACAACATTTGTCTCCCTCCGGGAGACAACATTTGTCTCCCTACGGGAGACAACCTTTGTCTCCCTCTATGAGACAAACTGTCTCCCTCCTGGAGACAACCTTTGTCTCCATCCGGGATACAACATTTGTCTCCCTCCGGAAGACAACGTTTGTCTCCCTCCGGGAGACAACCTTTGTCTCCCTCTATGAGACAAACTGTCTCCCTCCGGGAGACAACCTTTGTCTCCCTCCGGGATACAACATTTGTCTCCCTCCGGGAGACAACCTTTGTCTCCCTCTATGAGACAAACTTTCTCCCTCCGGGAGACAACCTTTGTCTCCCTCCGGGATACAACATATTTCTCCCTCCGGGAGACAACCTTTGTCTCCCTCCGGGAGACAACATTTGTCTCCCTCCGGGAGACAACATTTGTCTCCCTCCGGGAGACAACCTTTGTCTCCCTCCGGGATACAACATATTTCTCCCTCCGGGAGACAAAATTTGTCTCCCCCCGGGAGACAACATTTGTCTCCCTCCGGGAGACAACATTTGTCTCCCTCCAGGAGACAACTTTTGTCTCCCTCCGGGAGACAACATTTGTCTCCCCCCGGGAGACAACCTTTGGTCTCCCTCCGGGAGACAACCTTTGTCTCCCTCTAGGAGATAAAATGTCTCCCTCCGGGAGACAACATTTGTCTCCCTCCGGGAGACAACATTTGTCTACCTCCGGGAGACAACCTTTGTCTCCTCCCGGGAGACAACCTTTGTCTCCCTCCGGGAGACAACATTTGTCTCCCTCCGGGAGACAACCTTTGTCTCCCTCCGGGAGACAACATTTGTCTTCCTCCGGGAGACAACCTTTGTCTCCATCCGGGATACAACATTTGTCTCCCTCCGGGAGACAACATTTGTCTCCCTCCGGGAGACAACCTTTGTCTCCCTCTATGAGACAAACTGTCTCCCTCCGGGAGACAACCTTTATCTCCCTCCGGGATACAACATTTGTCTCCCTCCGGGAGACAACCTTTGTCTCCCTCCGGGAGACAACATTTGTCTCCCTCCGGGAGACAACATTTGTCTCCCTCCGGGAGACAACCTTTGTCTCCCTCTATGAGACAAACTGTCTCCCTCCGGGAGACAAAATTTGTCTCCCCCCGGGAGACATTATTTGTCTCTCTCCGGGAGACAACATTTGTCTCCCTCCAGGAGACAACCTTTGTCTCCCTCCGGGAGACAACATTTGTCTCCCTCCGGGAGACAACCTTTGTCTCCCTCTATGAGACAAACTGTCTCCCTCCGGGAGACAACCTTTGTCTCCCTCCGGGAGACAACATTTGTCTCCCTCCGGGATACAACCTTTTTCTCCCTCTATGAGACAAACTGTCTCCCTCCGGGAGACAACCTTTGTCTCCCTCCGGGATACAACATTTGTCTCCCCCCGGGAGACAACCTTTTGTCTCCCTCCGGGAGACAACCTTTGTCTCCCTCTAGGAGATAAAATGTCTCCCTCCGGGAGACAACATTTGTCTCCCTCCGGGAGACAACATTTGTCTCCCTACGGGAGACAACCTTTGTCTCCCTCTATGAGACAAACTGTCTCCCTCCGGGAGACAACCTTTGTCTCCATCCGGGATACAACATTTGTCTCCCTCCGGGAGACAACATTTGTCTCCCTCCGGGAGACAACCTTTGTCTCCCTCTATGAGACAAACTGTCTCCCTCCGGGAGACAACCTTTGTCTCCCTCCGGGATACAACATTTGTCTCCCTCCGGGAGACAACCTTTGTCTCCCTCCGGGAGACAACGTTTGTTTCCCTACGGGAGACAACATTTGTCTCCCTCCGGGAGACAACCTTTGTCTCCCTCTATGAGACAAACTGTCTCCCTCCGGGAGACAACCTTTGTCTCCCTCCGGGATACAACATTTGTCTCCCTCCGGGAGACAACCTTTGTCTCCCTCCGGGAGACAACATTTGTCTCCCTCTATGAGACAAACTGTCTCCCTCCGGGAGACAAAATTTGTCTCCCCCCAGAAGACATTATTTGTCTCTCTCCGGGATACAACCTTTGTCTCCCTCTATGAGACAAACTGTCTCCCTCCGGGAGACAACCTTTGTCTCCCTCCGGGAGACAACCTTTGTCTCCCTCCGGGATACAACATTTGTCTCCCTCCGGGAGACAACCTTTGTCTCCCTCCGGGAGACAACATTTGTCTCCCCCCGGGAGACAACATTTGTCTCCCTCCGGGAGACAACCTTTATCTCCCTCCGGGAGACAACCTTTGTCTCCCTCCGGGAGACAACATTTGTCTCCCTCCGGGAGACAACCTTTGTCTCCCTCCGGGAGACAACATTTGTCTCCCTCCGGGAGACAACATTTGTCTCCCCCCGGGAGACAACCTTTTGTCTCCCTCCGGGAGACAACCTTTGTCTCCCTCTAGGAGATAAAATGTCTCCCTCCGGGAGACAACATTTGTCTCCCTCCGGGAGACAACATTTGTCTCCCTACGGGAGACAACCTTTGTCTCCCTCTATGAGACAAACTGTCTCCCTCCTGGAGACAACCTTTGTCTCCATCCGGGATACAACATTTGTCTCCCTCCGGGAGACAACGTTTGTCTCCCTCCGGGAGACAACCTTTGTCTCCCTCTATGAGACAAACTGTCTCCCTCCGGGAGACAACCTTTGTCTCCCTCCGGGATACAACATTTGTCTCCCTCCGGGACACAACCTTTGTCTCCCTCTATGAGACAAACTTTCTCCCTCCGGGAGACAACCTTTGTCTCCCTCCGGGATACAACATATTTTTCCCTCCGGGAGACAACCTTTGTCTCCCTCCGGGAGACAACATTTGTCTCCCTCCGGGAGACAACATTTGTCTCCCTCCGGGAGACAACCTTTGTCTCCCTCCGGGATATAACATATTTCTCCCTCCGGGAGACAAAATTTGTCTCCCCCCGGGAGACAACATTTGTCTCCCTCCGGGAGACAACATTTGTCTCCCTCCAGGAGACAACTTTTGTCTCCCTCCGGGAGACAACATTTGTCTCCCCCCGGGAGACAACCTTTGGTCTCCCTCCGGGAGACAACCTTTGTCTCCCTCTAGGAGATAAAATGTCTCCCTCCGGGAGACAACATTTGTCTCCCTCCGGGAGACAACATTTGTCTACCTCCGGGAGACAACCTTTGTCTCCTCCCGGGAGACAACCTTTGTCTCCCTCCGGGAGACAACATTTGTCTCCCTCCGGGAGACAACCTTTGTCTCCCTCCGGGAGACAACATTTGTCTTCCTCCGGGAGACAACCTTTGTCTCCCTCCGGGAGACAACATTTGTCTCCTTCCGGGAGACAACATTTGTCTCCCTCCGGGAGACAACATTTGTCTCCCTCCGGGAGACAACATTTGTCTCCCTCCGGGAGACAACATTTGTCTCCCTCCGGGAGACAACATTTGTCTCCTTCCGGGAGACAACATTTCTCTCCCTCCGGGAGACAACATTTGTCTCCCTCCGGGAGACAACATTTGTCTCCCTCCGGGAGACAACATTTGTCTTCCTCCGGGAGACAACCTTTGTCTCCCTCCGGGAGACAACATTTGTCTCCCTCCGGGAGACAACATTTGTCTCCCTCCGGGAGACAACCTTTGTCTCCCTCCGGGAGACAACCTTTGTCTCCCTCCGGGAGACAACATTTGTCTCCCTCCGGGAGACAACCTTTGTCTCCCTCCGGGAGACAATATTTGTCTCCCTCCGGGAGACAACATTTATCTCCCTCCGTGAGACAACATTTGTCTCCCTCCGGGAGACAACATTTGTCTCCCTCCGGGAGACAACCTTTGTCTCCCTCCGGGAGACAACATTTGTCTCCCTCCGGGAGACAACCTTTGTCTCCCTCCAGGAGACAACATTTGTCTCCCTCCGGGAGACAACCTTTGTCTCCCTCTATGAGACAACCTTTGTCTCCCTCCGGGAGACAACATTTGTCTCCCTCCGGAAGACAACATTTGTCTCCCTCTGGGAGACAACATTTGTCTCCCTCCGGGAGACAACCTTTGTCTCCCTCCGGGAGACAACCTTTGTTTCCCTCCAGGGGACAACATTTGTCTCCCTCCGGGAGACAACATTTGTCTCCCTCCGGGAGACAACATTTGTCTCCCTCCGGGAGACAACATTTGTCTCCCTCCGGGAGACAACATTTGTCTCCCTCCGGGAGACAACCTTTGTCTCCCTCCGGGAGACAACATTTGTCTCCCTCCGTGAGACAACATTTGTCTGCCTCTGGGAGAAAACTTTTGTCTCCCTTTATGAGACAAACTGTCTCCCTCCGGGAGACAACCTTTTGTCTCCCTCCGGGAGACAACCTTTGTCTCCCTCTAGGAGATAAAATGTCTCCCTCCGGGAGACAACATTTGTCTCCCTCCGGGAGACAACATTTGTCTCCCTCCGGGAGACAACCTTTGTCTCCCTCCGGGAGACAACATTTGTCTCCTTCCGGGAGACAACATTTGTCTCCCTCCGGGAGACAACATTTGTCTCCCTCCGGGAGACAACATTTGTCTCCCTCCGGGAGACAACATTTGTCTCCCTCCGGGAGACAACATTTGTCTCCTTCCGGGAGACAACATTTCTCTCCCTCCGGGAGACAACATTTGTCTCCCTCCGGGAGACAACATTTGTCTCCCTCCGGGAGACAACATTTGTCTTCCTCCGGGAGACAACCTTTGTCTCCCTCCGGGAGACAACATTTGTCTCCCTCCGGGAGACAACATTTGTCTCCCTCCGGGAGACAACCTTTGTCTCCCTCCGGGAGACAACCTTTGTCTCCCTCCGGGAGACAACATTTGTCTCCCTCCGGGAGACAACCTTTGTCTCCCTCCGGGAGACAATATTTGTCTCCCTCCGGGAGACAACATTTATCTCCCTCCGTGAGACAACATTTGTCTCCCTCCGGGAGACAACATTTGTCTCCCTCCGGGAGACAACCTTTGTCTCCCTCCGGGAGACAACATTTGTCTCCCTCCGGGAGACAACCTTTGTCTCCCTCCAGGAGACAACATTTGTCTCCCTCCGGGAGACAACCTTTGTCTCCCTCTATGAGACAACCTTTGTCTCCCTCCGGGAGACAACATTTGTCTCCCTCCGGAAGACAACATTTGTCTCCCTCTGGGAGACAACATTTGTCTCCCTCCGGGAGACAACCTTTGTCTCCCTCCGGGAGACAACCTTTGTTTCCCTCCAGGGGACAACATTTGTCTCCCTCCGGGAGACAACATTTGTCTCCCTCCGGGAGACAACATTTGTCTCCCTCCGGGAGACAACATTTGTCTCCCTCCGGGAGACAACATTTGTCTCCCTCCGGGAGACAACCTTTGTCTCCCTCCGGGAGACAACATTTGTCTCCCTCCGTGAGACAACATTTGTCTGCCTCTGGGAGAAAACTTTTGTCTCCCTTTATGAGACAAACTGTCTCCCTCCGGGAGACAACCTTTTGTCTCCCTCCGGGAGACAACCTTTGTCTCCCTCTAGGAGATAAAATGTCTCCCTCCGGGAGACAACATTTGTCTCCCTCCGGGAGACAACATTTGTCTCCCTCCGGGAGACAACCTTTGTCTCCCTCCGGGAGACAACAGTTGTCTCCCTCCGGGAGACAACATTTGTCTCCCTCTGGGAGACAACTTTTGTCTCCCTTTATGAGACAAACTGTCTCCCTCCGGGAGACAACCTTTTGTCTCCCTCCGGGAGACAACCTTTGTCTCCCTCTAGGAGATAAAATGTCTCCCTCCGGGAGACATCATTTATCTCCCTCCGGGAGACAACATTTGTCTACCTCCGGGAGACAACCTTTGTCTCCTCCCGGTAGACCACCTTTGTCTCCCTCCGGGAGACAACATTTGTCTTCATCCGGGAGACAACCTTTGTCTCCCTCCGGGAGACAACATTTGTCTCCCTCCGGGAGACAACATTTGTCTCCCTCCGGGAGACAACGTTTGTTTCCTTTCGGGAGACGACCTTTGTCTCCCTCCGGGAGACAACCTTTGTCTCCCTCCGGGAGACAACCTTTGTCTCCCTCCGGGAGACAACATTTGTCTCCCTCCGGGAGACAACCTTTGTCTCCCTCTATGAGACAACCTTTGTCTCCCTCCGGGAGACAACATTTGTCTCCCTCCGGAAGACAACATTTGTCTCCCTCCGGGAGACAACATTTGTCTCCCTCCTGGAGACAACCTTTGTCTCCCTCCGGGATACAACATTTGTCTCCCTCCGGGAGACAACCTTTGTCTCCCTCCGGGAGACAACATTTGTCTCCCTCCGGGAGACAACATTTGTCTCCCTCCGGGAGACAACCTTTGTCTCCCTCTATGAGACAAACTGTCTCCCTCCGGGAGACAACCTTTGGCTCCCTCCGGGAGACAACATTTGTCTCCCTCCGGGAGACAACATTTGTCTCCCTCCGGGAGACAACATTTGTCTCCCTCCGGGAGACAACCTTTGTCTCCCTCCGGGAGACAACATTTGTCTCCCTCCGGGAGACAACCTTTGTCTCCCTCAGGGAGACAACATTTGTCTTCCTCCGGGAGACAACCTTTGTCTCATACTATGAGACAACCTTTGTCTCCCTCCGGGAGACAACATTTGTCTCCCTCCGGAAGACAACATTTGTCTCCCTCCGGGAGACAACCTTTGTCTCCCTCCGGGAGACATCCTTTGTCTCCCTCCGGGGGACAACATTTGTCTCCCCCCGGGAGACAACATTTGTCTCCCTCCGGGAGACAACATTTGTCTCCCTCCTGGAGACAACATTTGTCTCCCTCCGGGAGACAACCTTTGTCTCCCTCTATGAGACAAACTGTCTCCCTCCGGGAGACAACCTTTGGCTCCCTCCGGGAGACAACATTTGTCTCCCTCCGGGAGACAACATTTGTCTCCCTCCGGGAGACAACCTTTGTCTCCCTCCGGGAGACAACATTTGTCTCCCTCCGGGAGACAACCTTTGGTCTCCCTCCGGGAGACAACCTTTGTCTCCCTCTAGGAGATAAAATGTCTCCCTCCGGGAGACAACATTTGTCTCCCTCCGGGAGACAACATTTGTCTCCCTCCGGGAGACAACATTTGTCTACCTCCGGGAGACAACCTTTGTCTCCTCCCGGGAGACAACCTTTGTCTCCCTCCGGGAGACAACATTTGTCTCCCTCCGGGAGACAACCTTTGTCTCCCTCCGGGAGACAACATTTGTCTTCCTCCGGGAGACAACCTTTGTCTCCCTCCGGGAGACAACATTTGTCTCCTTCCGGGAGACAACATTTGTCTCCCTCCGGGAGACAACATTTGTCTCCCTCCGGGAGACAACATTTGTCTCCCTCCGGGAGACAACATTTGTCTCCCTCCGGGAGACAACATTTGTCTCCTTCCGGGAGACAACATTTGTCTCCCTCCGGGAGACAACATTTGTCTCCCTCCGGGAGACAACATTTGTCTCCCTCCGGGAGACAACATTTGTCTCCCTCCGGGAGACAACATTTGTCTTCCTCCGGGAGACAACCTTTGTCTCCCTCCGGGAGACAACATTTGTCTCCCTCCGGGAGACAACATTTGTCTCCCTCCGGGAGACAACCTTTGTCTCCCTCCGGGAGACAACCTTTGTCTCCCTCCGGGAGACAACATTTGTCTCCCTCCGGGAGACAACCTTTGTCTCCCTCCGGGAGACAATATTTGTCTCCCTCCGGGAGACAACATTTATCTCCCTCCGTGAGACAACATTTGTCTCCCTCCGGGAGACAACATTTGTCTCCCTCCGGGAGACAACCTTTGTCTCCCTCCGGGAGACAACATTTGTCTCCCTCCGGGAGACAACCTTTGTCTCCCTCCAGGAGACAACATTTGTCTCCCTCCGGGAGACAACCTTTGTCTCCCTCTATGAGACAACCTTTGTCTCCCTCCGGGAGACAACATTTGTCTCCCTCCGGAAGACAACATTTGTCTCCCTCTGGGAGACAACATTTGTCTCCCTCCGGGAGACAACCTTTGTCTCCCTCCGGGAGACAACCTTTGTTTCCCTCCAGGGGACAACATTTGTCTCCCTCCGGGAGACAACATTTGTCTCCCTCCGGGAGACAACATTTGTCTCCCTCCGGGAGACAACATTTGTCTCCCTCCGGGAGACAACATTTGTCTGCCTCTGGGAGAAAACTTTTGTCTCCCTTTATGAGACAAACTGTCTCCCTCCGGGAGACAACCTTTTGTCTCCCTCCGGGAGACAACCTTTGTCTCCCTCTAGGAGATAAAATGTCTCCCTCCGGGAGACATCATTTATCTCCCTCCGGGAGACAACATTTGTCTACCTCCGGGAGACAACCTTTGTCTCCTCCCGGTAGACCACCTTTGTCTCCCTCCGGGAGACAACATTTGTCTTCATCCGGGAGACAACCTTTGTCTCCCTCCGGGAGACAACATTTGTCTCCCTCCGGGAGACAACATTTGTCTCCCTCCGGGAGACAACGTTTGTTTCCTTTCGGGAGACGACCTTTGTCTCCCTCCGGGAGACAACCTTTGTCTCCCTCCGGGAGACAACCTTTGTCTCCCTCCGGGAGACAACATTTGTCTCCCTCCGGGAGACAACCTTTGTCTCCCTCCGGGAGACAACATTTGTCTCCCTCCGGGAGACAACATTTGTCTCCCTCCGGGAGACAACCTTTGTCTCCCTCCGGGAGACAACATTTGTCTCCCTCCGGGAGACAACCTTTGTCTCCCTCAGGGAGACAACATTTGTCTTCCTCCGGGAGACAACCTTTGTCTCATACTATGAGACAACCTTTGTCTCCCTCCGGGAGACAACATTTGTCTCCCTCCGGAAGACAACATTTGTCTCCCTCCGGGAGACAACCTTTGTCTCCCTCCGGGAGACATCCTTTGTCTCCCTCCGGGGGACAACATTTGTCTCCCCCCGGGAGACAACATTTGTCTCCCTCCGGGAGACAACATTTGTCTCCCTCCTGGAGACAACATTTGTCTCCCTCCGGGAGACAACCTTTGTCTCCCTCTATGAGACAAACTGTCTCCCTCCGGGAGACAACCTTTGGCTCCCTCCGGGAGACAACATTTGTCTCCCTCCGGGAGACAACATTTGTCTCCCTCCGGGAGACAACCTTTGTCTCCCTCCGGGAGACAACATTTGTCTCCCTCCGGGAGACAACCTTTGGTCTCCCTCCGGGAGACAACCTTTGTCTCCCTCTAGGAGATAAAATGTCTCCCTCCGGGAGACAACATTTGTCTCCCTCCGGGAGACAACATTTGTCTCCCTCCGGGAGACAACATTTGTCTACCTCCGGGAGACAACCTTTGTCTCCTCCCGGGAGACAACCTTTGTCTCCCTCCGGGAGACAACATTTGTCTCCCTCCGGGAGACAACCTTTGTCTCCCTCCGGGAGACAACATTTGTCTTCCTCCGGGAGACAACCTTTGTCTCCCTCCGGGAGACAACATTTGTCTCCTTCCGGGAGACAACATTTGTCTCCCTCCGGGAGACAACATTTGTCTCCCTCCGGGAGACAACATTTGTCTCCCTCCGGGAGACAACATTTGTCTCCCTCCGGGAGACAACATTTGTCTCCTTCCGGGAGACAACATTTGTCTCCCTCCGGGAGACAACATTTGTCTCCCTCCGGGAGACAACATTTGTCTCCCTCCGGGAGACAACATTTGTCTCCCTCCGGGAGACAACATTTGTCTTCCTCCGGGAGACAACCTTTGTCTCCCTCCGGGAGACAACATTTGTCTCCCTCCGGGAGACAACATTTGTCTCCCTCCGGGAGACAACCTTTGTCTCCCTCCGGGAGACAACCTTTGTCTCCCTCCGGGAGACAACATTTGTCTCCCTCCGGGAGACAACCTTTGTCTCCCTCCGGGAGACAATATTTGTCTCCCTCCGGGAGACAACATTTATCTCCCTCCGTGAGACAACATTTGTCTCCCTCCGGGAGACAACATTTGTCTCCCTCCGGGAGACAACCTTTGTCTCCCTCCGGGAGACAACATTTGTCTCCCTCCGGGAGACAACCTTTGTCTCCCTCCAGGAGACAACATTTGTCTCCCTCCGGGAGACAACCTTTGTCTCCCTCTATGAGACAACCTTTGTCTCCCTCCGGGAGACAACATTTGTCTCCCTCCGGAAGACAACATTTGTCTCCCTCCGGGAGACAACATTTGTCTCCCTCCTGGAGACAACCTTTGTCTCCCTCCGGGATACAAAATTTGTCTCCCTCCGGGAGACAACCTTTGTCTCCCTCCGGGAGACAACATTTGTCTCCCTCCGGGAGACAACATTTGTCTCCCTCCGGGAGACAACCTTTGTCTCCCTCTATGAGACAAACTGTCTCCCTCCGGGAGACAACCTTTGGCTCCCTCCGGGAGACAACATTTGTCTCCCTCCGGGAGACAACATTTGTCTCCCTCCGGGAGACAACCTTTGTCTCCCTCCGGGAGACAACATTTGTCTCCCTCCGGGAGACAACCTTTGTCTCCCTCAGGGAGACAACATTTGTCTTCCTCCGGGAGACAACATTTGTCTCATACTATGAGACAACCTTTGTCTCCCTCCGGGAGACAACATTTGTCTCCCTCCGGAAGACAACATTTGTCTCCCTCCGGGAGACAACCTTTGTCTCCCTCCGGGAGACATCCTTTGTCTCCCTCCGGGGGACAACATTTGTCTCCCCCCGGGAGACAACATTTGTCTCCCTCCGGGAGACAACATTTGTCTCCCTCCTGGAGACAACATTTGTCTCCCTCCGGGAGACAACCTTTGTCTCCCTCCGGGAGACAACATTTGTCTCCCTCCGGGAGACAACCTTTGTCTCCCTCCGGGAGACAACATTTGTCTCCCCCCGGGAGACAACATTTGTCTCTCTCTGGGAGACAACTTTTGTCTCCCTCTATGAGACAAACTGTCTCCCTCCGGGAGACAACCTTTTGTCTCCCTCCGGGAGACAACCTTTGTCTCCCTCTAGGAGATAAAATGTCTCCCTCCGGGAGACAACATTTGTCTCCCTCCGGGAGACAACATTTGTCTACCTCCGGGAGACAACCTTTGTCTCCTCCCGGGAGACCACCTTTGTCTCCCTCCGGGAGACAACATTTGTCTCCCTCCGGGAGACAACCTTTGTCTCCCTCCGGGAGACAACATTTGTCTTCATCCGGGAGAAAACCTTTGTCTCCCTCCGGGAGACAACATTTGTCTCCCTCCGGGAGACAACAATTGTCTCCCTCCGGGAGACAACCTTTGTCTCCCTCGGGGAGACAAACTTTGTCTCCCTCCGGGAGACAACATTTGTCTCCCTCCGGGAGACAACCTTTGTCTCCCTCTATGAGACAAACTGTCTCCCTCCGGGAGACAACCTTTGTCTCCCTCTATGAGACAACCTTTGTCTCCCTCCGGGAGACAACATTTGTCTCCCTCCGGAAGACAACATTTGTCTCCCTCCGGGAGACAACATTTGTCTCCCTCCGGAAGACAACATTTGTCTCCCTCCGGGAGACAACATTTGTCTCCCTCTGGGAGACAACCTTTGTCTCCCTCCGGGAGACAACCTTTGTCTCCCTCTAGGAGATAAAATGTCTCCATCCGGGAGACAACATTTGTCTCCCTCCGGGAGACAACATTTGTCTCCCTCCTGGAGACAACATTTGTCTCCCTCCGGGAGACAACATTTGTCTACCTCCGGGAGACAACATTTGTCTCCCTCCGGGAGACAACCTTTGTCTCCCTCCGGGAGACAACCTTTGTCTCCCTCCGGGAGACAACCTTTGTCTCCCTCAGGGAGACAACCTTTGTCTCCCTCTATGAGACAAACTGTCTCCCTCCGGGAGACAACCTTTGTCTCCCTCCGGAAGACAACATTTGTCTCCCTACGGGAGACAACATTTGTCTCCCTCCGGGAGACAAACTTTGTCTCCCTCTATGAGACAAGCTGTCTCCCTCCGGGAGACAACCTTTGTCTCCCTCCGGGAGACAACATTTGTCTCCCTCCGGGAGACAACATTTCTCTCCCTCCGTGAGACAACATTTGTCTCCCTCCGGGAGACAACATTTGTCTCCCTCCGGGAGACAACCTTTGTCTCCCTCCGGGAGACAACATTTGTCTCCCTCCGGGAGACAACAATTGTCTCCCTCCGGGAGACAACCTTTGTCTCCCTCCGGGAGACAAACTTTGTCTCCCTCCGGGAGACAACATTTGTCTCCCTCCGGGAGACAACCTTTGTCTCCCTCTATGAGACAAACTGTCTCCCTCCGGGAGACAACCTTTGTCTCCCTCTATGAGACAACCTTTGTCTCCCTCCGGGAGACAACATTTGTCTCCCTCCGGAAGACAACATTTGTCTCCCTCCGGGAGACAACATTTGTCTCCCTCCGGGAGACAACCTTTGTCTCCCTCCGGGATACAACATTTGTCTCCCTCCGGGAGACAACCTTTGTCTCCATCCGGGAGACAACCTTTGTCTCCCTCTATGAGACAAACTGTCTCCCTCCGGAAGACAACATTTGTCTCCCTCCGGGAGACAACATTTGTCTCCCTCCGGGAGACAACCTTTGTCTCCCTCCGGGATACAACATTTGTCTCCCTCCGGGAGACAACCTTTGTCTCCATCCGGGAGACAACCTTTGTCTCCCTCTATGAGACAAACTGTCTCCCTCCGGGAGACAACCTTTGTCTCCCTCCGGGAGACAACATTTGTCTCCCTCTATGAGACAACCTTTGTCTCCCTCCGGGAGACAACATTTGTCTCCCTCCGGAAGACAACATTTGTCTCCCTCCGGGAGACAACATTTGTCTCCCTCTGGGAGACAACCTTTGTCTCCCTCCGGGAGACAACATTTGTCTCCCTCCGGAAGACAACATTTGTCTCCCTCCGGGAGACAACATTTGTCTCCCTCTGGGAGACAACCTTTGTCTCCCTCCGGGAGACAACCTTTGTCTCCCTCTAGGAGATAAAATGTCTCCATCCGGGAGACAACATTTGTCTCCCTCCGGGAGACAACATTTGTCTCCCTCCTGGAGACAACATTTGTCTCCCTCCGGGAGACAACATTTGTCTACCTCCGGGAGACAACATTTGTCTCCCTCCGGGAGACAACCTTTGTCTCCCTCCGGGAGACAACCTTTGTCTCCCTCCGGGAGACAACCTTTGTCTCCCTCAGGGAGACAACCTTTGTCTCCCTCTATGAGACAAACTGTCTCCCTCCGGGAGACAACCTTTGTCTCCCTCCGGAAGACAACATTTGTCTCCCTACGGGAGACAACATTTGTCTCCCTCCGGGAGACAAACTTTGTCTCCCTCTATGAGACAAGCTGTCTCCCTCCGGGAGACAACCTTTGTCTCCCTCCGGGAGACAACATTTGTCTCCCTCCGGGAGACAACATTTCTCTCCCTCCGTGAGACAACATTTGTCTCCCTCCGGGAGACAACATTTGTCTCCCTCCGGGAGACAACCTTTGTCTCCCTCCGGGAGACAACATTTGTCTCCCTCCGGGAGACAACAATTGTCTCCCTCCGGGAGACAACCTTTGTCTCCCTCCGGGAGACAAACTTTGTCTCCCTCCGGGAGACAACATTTGTCTCCCTCCGGGAGACAACCTTTGTCTCCCTCTATGAGACAAACTGTCTCCCTCCGGAAGACAACATTTGTCTCCCTCCGGGAGACAACATTTGTCTCCCTCCGGGAGACAACCTTTGTCTCCCTCCGGGATACAACATTTGTCTCCCTCCGGGAGACAACCTTTGTCTCCATCCGGGAGACAACCTTTGTCTCCCTCTATGAGACAAACTGTCTCCCTCCGGGAGACAACCTTTGTCTCCCTCCGGGAGACAACATTTGTCTCCCTCTATGAGACAACCTTTGTCTCCCTCCGGGAGACAACATTTGTCTCCCTCCGGAAGACAACATTTGTCTCCCTCCGGGAGACAACATTTGTCTCCCTCTGGGAGACAACCTTTGTCTCCCTCCGGGAGACAACCTTTGTCTCCCTCTAGGAGATAAAATGTCTCCATCCGGGAGACAACATTTGTCTCCCTCCGGGAGACAACATTTGTCTCCCTCCTGGAGACAACATTTGTCTCCCTCCGGGAGACAACATTTGTCTACCTCCGGGAGACAACCTTTGTCTCCTCCCGGGAGACCACCTTTGTCTCCCTCCGGGAGACAACCTTTGTCTCCCTCCGGGAGACAACCTTTGTCTCCCTCCGGGAGACAACATTTGTCTCCCTCCGGGAGACAACCTTTGTCTCCCTCCGGGAGACAACCTTTGTCTCCCTCCGGGAGACAACATTTGTCTCCCTCCGGGTGACAACCTTTGTCTCCCTCCGGGAGACAACATTTGTCTCCCTCCGGGAGACAACATTTGTCTCCCTCCGGGAGACAACACTTGTCTCCCTCCGGGAGACAACATTTGTCTCCCTCCGGGAGACAACCTTTGTCTCCCTCCGGGAGACAACCTTTGTCTCCCTCCGGGAGACAACATTTGTCTTCCTCCAGGAGACAACATTTGTCTCCCTCCGGGAGACAACATTTGTCTCCCTCCGGGAGACAACCTTTCTCTCCCTCCGGGAGACAACATTTGTCTCCCTCCGGGAGACAACATTTGTCTCCCTCAAGGAAACAACCTTTGTCTCCCTCCGGGAGACAACATTTGTCTCCCTCCGGGAGACAACATTTGTCTCCCTCCGGGAGACAACATTTGCCTCCCTTCGGGAGACAACATTTATCTCCCTCCGGGAGACAACCTTTGTCTCCCTCCGGGAGACAACATTTGTCTCCCTACTGGAGACAACATTTGTCTCCCTCCGGGAGACAACATTTGTCTCCCTCCGGGAGACAACATTTGACTCCCTCCGGGAGACAACCTTTGTCTCCCTCCGGGAGACAACCTTTGTCTCCCTCCGGGAGACAACATTTGTCTCCCTCCGGGAGACAACCTTTGTCTCCCTCCGGGAGACAACCTTTGTCTCCCTCCGGGAGACAACATTTGTCTCCCTCCGGGTGACAACCTTTGTCTCCCTCCGGGAGACAACATTTGTCTCCCTCCGGGAGACAACATTTGTCTCCCTCCGGGAGACAACACTTGTCTCCCTCCGGGAGACAACATTTGTCTCCCTCCGGGAGACAACCTTTGTCTCCCTCCGGGAGACAACCTTTGTCTCCCTCCGGGAGACAACATTTGTCTTCCTCCAGGAGACAACATTTGTCTCCCTCCGGGAGACAACATTTGTCTCCCTCCGGGAGACAACCTTTCTCTCCCTCCGGGAGACAACATTTGTCTCCCTCCGGGAGACAACATTTGTCTCCCTCAAGGAAACAACCTTTGTCTCCCTCCGGGAGACAACATTTGTCTCCCTCCGGGAGACAACATTTGTCTCCCTCCGGGAGACAACATTTGCCTCCCTTCGGGAGACAACATTTATCTCCCTCCGGGAGACAACCTTTGTCTCCCTCCGGGAGACAACATTTGTCTCCCTACTGGAGACAACATTTGTCTCCCTCCGGGAGACAACATTTGTCTCCCTCCGGGAGACAACATTTGACTCCCTCCGGGAGACAACCTTTGTCTCCCTCCGGGAGACAACATTTGTCTCCCTCCGGGAGACAACATTTGACTCCCTCCGGGAGACAACCTTTGTCTCCCTCCGGGAGACAACATTTGTCTCCCTCCGAAAGACAACCTTTGTCTCCCTCCGGGAGACAACCTTTGTCTCCCTCCGGGAGAGAACATTTGTCGCCCTCCGGGAGACAACATTTGTCTCCCTCCGGGAGACAACATTTGTCTCCCTCCCGGAGACAACCTTTCTCTCCCTCCGCGAGACAACATTTGTCTCCCTCCGGGAGACAACCTTTGTCTCCCTCCGGGAGACAACATTTGTCTCCCTCAAGGAAACAACCTTTGTCTCCCTCCGGGAGGCAACATTTGTCTCCCTCCGGGAGACAACCTTTGTCTCCCTCCGGGAGACAACATTTGTCTCTCTCCGGGAGACAACATTTGTCTCCTTCCGGGAGACAACCTTTGTCTCCCTCCGGGAGACAACCTTTGTCTCCCTCCGGGAGACAACATTTGTCTCCTTCCGGGAGACAACCTTTGTCTCCCTCCGGGAGACAACATTTGTCTCCCTCCGGGAGACAACCTTTGTCTCCCTCCGGGAGACAACATTTGTCTCCCTCCGGGAGACAACCTTTGTCTCCCTCCGGGAGACAACCTTTCTCTCCCTCCGGGAGACAACCTTTGTCTCCCTCCGGGAGACAACATTTGTCTCCCTCAAGGAAACAACATTTGTCTCCCTCAAGGAAACAACCTTTGTCTCCCTCCGGGAGACAACATTTGTCTCCTTCCGGGAGACAACCTTTGTCTCCCTCCGGGAGACAACCTTTGTCTCCCTCCGGGAGACAACATTTGTCTCCCTCCGGGAGACAACCTTTGTCTCCCTCCGGGAGACAACAATTGTCGCCCTCCGGGAGACAACATTTGTCTCCCTCCCGGAGACAACCTTTCTCTCCCTCCGGGAGACAACATTTGTCTCCCTCCGGGAGACAACCTTTGTCTCCCTCCGGGAGACAACATTTGTCTCCCTCAAGGAAACAACCTTTGTCTCCCTCCGGGAGACAACTTTTGTCTCCCTCCGGGAGACAACATTTGTCTCCCTCCGGGAGACAACATTTGTCTCCCTCCGGGAGACAACCTTTGTCTCCCTCCGGGAGACAACATTTGTCTCCCTCCGGGAGACAACCTTTGTCTCCCTCCGGGAGACAACATTTGTCTCCCTCCGGGAGACAACCTTTGTCTCCCTCCGGGAGACAACATTTGTCTCCCTCAAGGAAACAACCTTTGTCTCCCTCCGGGAGACAACCTTTGTCTCCCTCCGGGAGACAACATTTGTCTCCCTCCGGGAGACAACATTTGTCTCCCTCCGGGAGACATCATTTGTCTCCCTCCGGAAGACAACATTTGTCTCCCTCCGGGAGACAACATTTGTCTCCCTCTATGAGACAAACTGTCTCCCTCCAGGAGACAACCTTTGTCTCCCTCCGGGAGACAACATTTGTCTCCCTCCGGGAGACAACCTTTGTCTCCCTCCGGGAGACAATATTTGTCTCCCTCTATGAGACAAACTGTCTCCCTCCGGGAGACAACCTTTGTCTCCCTCCGGGAGACAACATTTGTCTCCCTCCGGGAGACAACCTTTGTCTCCCTCCGGGAGACAACATTTGTCTCCCTCCGGGAGACAACCTTTGTCTCCCTCCGGGAGACAACCTTTCTCTCCCTCCGGGAGACAACATTTGTCTCCCTCCGGGAGACAACATTTGTCTCCCTCCGGGAGACAACCTTTGTCTCCCTCCGGGAGACAACATTTGTCTCCCTCCGGGAGACAACACTTGTCTCCCTCCGGGAGACAACCTTTGTCTCCCTCCGGGAGACAACATTTGTCTCCCTCAAGGAAACAACCTTTGTCTCCCTCCGGGAGACAACATTTGTCTCCTTCCGGGAGACAACCTTTGTCTCCCTCCGGGAGACAACCTTTGTCTCCCTCCGGGAGACAACATTTGTCTCCCTCCGGGAGACAACCTTTGTCTCCCTCCGGGAGACAACAATTGTCGCCCTCCGGGAGACAACATTTGTCTCCCTCCCGGAGACAACCTTTCTCTCCCTCCGGGAGACAACATTTGTCTCCCTCCGGGAGACAACCTTTGTCTCCCTCAGGGAGACAACATTTGTCTCCCTCAAGGAAACAACCTTTGTCTCCCTCCGGGAGACAACCTTTGTCTCCCTCCGGGAGACAACATTTGTCTCCCTCCGGGAGACAACATTTGTCTCCCTCCGGGAGACAACCTTTGTCTCCCTCAGGGAGACAACATTTGTCTCCCTCCGGGAGACAACCTTTGTCTCCCTCCGGGAGACAATATTTGTCTCCCTCTATGAGACAAACTGTCTCCCTCCGGGAGACAACCTTTGTCTCCCTCCGGGAGACAACATTTGTCTCCCTCCGGGAGACAACCTTTGTCTCCCTCCGGGAGACAACCTTTGTCTCCCTCCGGGAGACAACATTTGTCTCCCTCCGGGAGACAACCTTTCTCTCCCTCCGGGAGACAACATTTGTCTCCCTCCGGGAGACAACCTTTGTCTCCCTCCGGGAGACAACATTTGTCTCCCTCAAGGAAACAACCTTTGTCTCCCTCCGGGAGACAACATTTGTCTCCCTCCGGGAGACAACCTTTGTCTCCCTCCGGGAGACAACATTTGTCTCCCTCCGGGAGACAACACTTGTCTCCCTCCGGGAGACAACCTTTGTCTCCCTCCGGGAGACAACATTTGTCTCCCTCAAGGAAACAACCTTTGTCTCCCTCCGGGAGACAACATTTGTCTCCTTCCGGGAGACAACCTTTGTCTCCCTCCGGGAGACAACCTTTGTCTCCCTCCGGGAGACAACATTTGTCTCCCTCCGGGAGACAACCTTTGTCTCCCTCCGAGAGACAACAATTGTCGCCCTCCGGGAGACAACATTTGTCTCCCTCCCGGAGACAACCTTTCTCTCCCTCCGGGAGACAACATTTGTCTCCCTCCGGGAGACAACCTTTGTCTCCCTCCGGGAGACTATATTTGTCTCCCTCTATGAGACAAACTGTCTCCCTCCGGGAGACAACCTTTGTCTCCCTCCGGGAGACAACATTTGTCTCCCTCCGGGAGACAACCTTTGTCTCCCTCCGGGAGACAACCTTTGTCTCCCTCCGGGAGACAACATTTGTCTCCCTCCGGGAGACAACCTTTCTCTCCCTCCGGGAGACAACATTTGTCTCCCTCCGGGAGACAACATTTGTCTCCCTCCGGGAGACAACATTTGTCTCCCTCCGGGAGACAACATTTGTCTCCCTCCGGGAGACAACCTTTGTCTCCCTCTGGGAGACAACATTTGTCTCCCTCCGGGAGACAACATTTGTCTCCCTCCGGGAGGCAACATTTGTCTCCCTCTGGGAGACAACATTTGTCTTCCTCCGGGAGACAACATTTGTCTCCCTCCGGGAGACAACATTTGTCTCCCTCCGGGAGACAACCTTTCTCTTTCTCCGGGAGACAACATTTGTCTCCCTCCGGGAGACAACATTTGTCTCCCTCCGGGAGACAACCTTTGTCTCCCTCTGGGAGACAACATTTGTCTCCCTCCGGGAGACAACATTTGTCTCCCTCCGGGAGACAACATTTGTCTCCCTCTGGGAGACAACATTTGTCTTCCTCCGGGAGACAACATTTGTCTCCCTCCGGGAGACAACATTTGTCTCCCTCCGGGAGACAACCTTTCTCTCCCTCCGGGAGACAACATTTGTCTCCCTCCGGGAGACAACCTTTGTCTCCCTCCGGGAGACAACATTTGTCTCGCTCAAGGAAACAACCTTTGTCTCCCTCCGGGAGACAACATTTGTCTCCCTCAAGGAAACAACCTTTGTCTCCCTCCGGGAGACAACATTTGTCTCCCTCCGGGAGACAACCTTTGTCTCCCTCCGGGAGACAACATTTGTCTCCCTCCGGGAGACAACCTTTGTCTCCCTCCGGGAGACAACATTTGTCTCCCTCCGGGAGACAACCTTTGTCTCCCTCCGGGAGACAACATTTGTCTCCCTCCGGGAGACAACCTTTGTCTCCCCCCGGGAGACAACATTTGTCTCCCTCCGGGAGAAAACATTTGTCTCCCTCCGGGAGACAACATTTGTCTCCCTCCGGGAGACAACCTTTGTCTCCCTCCGGGAGAAAACATTTGTCTCCTTCCGGGAGACAACCTTTGTCTCCCTCCGGGAGACAACCTTTGTCTCCCTCCGGGAGACAACATTTGTCTCCCTCAAGGAAACAACCTTTGTCTCCGGAGGGAGACAACATTTGTCTCCCTCCGGGAGACAACATTTGTCTCCCTCCGGGAGACAACATTTGTCTCCCTCTGGGAGACAACATTTGCCTCCCTCCGGGAGACAACCTTTGTCTCCCTCCGGGAGACAACATTTGTCTCCCTCCGGGAGACAACATTTGTCTCCCTCCGGGAGACAACCTTTGTCTCCCTCTGGGAGACAACATTTGTCTCCCTCCGGGAGACAACATTTGTCTCCCTCCGGGAGACAACATTTGTCTCCCTCCGGGAGACAACATTTGTCTCCCTCTGGGAGACAACATTTGTCTTCCTCCGGGAGACAACATTTGTCTCCCTCCGGGAGACAACATTTGTCTCCCTCCGGGAGACAACCTTTCTCTCCCTCCGGGAGACAACATTTGTCTCCCTCCGGGAGACAACCTTTGTCTCCCTCCGGGAGACAACATTTGTCTCCCTCAAGGAAACAACCTTTGTCTCCCTCCGGGAGACAACATTTGTCTCCCTCCGGGAGACAACATTTGTCTCCCTCAAGGAAACAACCTTTGTCTCCCTCCGGGAGACAACATTTGTCTCCCTCCGGGAGACAACCTTTGTCTCCCTCCGGGAGACAACATTTGTCTCCCTTCGGGAGACAACCTTTGTCTCCCTCCGGGAGACAACATTTGTCTCCCTCCGGGAGACAACCTTTGTCTCCCTCCGGGAGACAACATTTGTCTCCCTCCGGGAGACAACATTTGTCTCCCTCCGGGAGACAACATTTGTCTCCCTCCGGGAGACAACCTTTGTCTCCCTCCGAGAGAAAACATTTGTCTCCTTCCGGGAGACAACCTTTGTCTCCCTCCGGGAGACAACCTTTGTCTCCCTCCGGGAGACAACATTTGTCTCCCTCAAGGAAACAACCTTTGTCTCCCGGAGGGAGACAACATTTGTCTCCCTCCGGGAGACAACATTTGTCTCCCTCCGGGAGACAACCTTTGTCTCCCTCCGGGAGACAACATTTGTCTCCCTCCGGGAGACAACATTTGTCTCCCTCCGGGAGACAACCTTTGTCTCCCTCTGGGAGACAACATTTGTCTCCCTCCGGGAGACAACATTTGTCTCCCTCCGGGAGACAACATTTGTCTCCCTCCGGGAGACAACCTTTGTCTCCCTCCGGGAGACAACATTTGTCTCCCTCCGGGAGACAACATTTGTCTCCCTCCGGGAGCCAACATTTGTCTCCCACCGGGACACAACATTTGTCTCCCTCCGGGAGACAACCTTTGCCTCCCTCCGGGAGACAACATTTGTCTCCCTCAAGGAAACAACCTTTGTCTCCCGGAAGGAGACAACATTTGTCTCACTCCGGGAGACAACATTTGTCTCCCTCCGGGAGACAACCTTTGTCTCCCTCCGGGAGACAACATTTGTCTCCCTCTGGGAGACAACATTTGTCTCCCTCCGGGAGACAACATTTGTCTCCCTCCGGGAGACAACATTTGTCTCCCTCCGGGAGACAACCTTTGTCTCCCTCCGGGAGACAACATTTGTCTCCCTCCGGGAGACAACCTTTGTCTCCCTCCGGGAGACAACATTTGTCTCCCTCCGGGAGACAACCTTTGTTTCCCTCCGGGAGACAACCTTTGTCTCCCTCCGGGAGACAACATTTGTCTCCCTCCGGGAGACAACATTTGTCTCCCTCCGGGAGACAACATTTGTCTCCCTCCGGGAGACAACCTTTGTCTCCCTCCGGGAGACAACATTTGTCTCCCTCCGGGAGACAACATTTGTCTCCCTCCGGGAGCCAACATTTGTCTCCCTCCGGGAGACAACATTTGTCTCCCTCCGGGAGACAACATTTGTCTCCCTCCGAGAGACAACATTTGTCTCCCTCCGGGAGACAACCTTTGTCTCCCTCCGGGAGACAACATTTTTCTCCCTCCGGGAGACAACCTTTGTCTCCCTCAAGGAGACAACCTTTGTCTCCCTCCGGGAGACAACATTTGTCTCCCTCCTGGAGACAACCTTTGTCTCCCTCCGGGAGACAACATTTGTCTCCCTCCGGGAGACAACATTTGTCTCCCTCCGGGAGACAACATTTGTCTCCCTCTATGAGACAAACTGTCTCCCTCCTGGAGACAACCTTTGTCTCCCTCCGGGAGACAACCTTTGTCTCCCTCCGGGAGACAACATTTGTCTCCCTCCGGGAGACAACATTTGTCTCCCTCCGGGAGACAACCTTTGTCTCCCTCCGGGAGACAACATTTGTCTCCCTCCGGGAGACAACATTTGTCTCCCTCCGGGAGCCAACATTTGTCTCCCTCCGGGAGACAACATTTGTCTCCCTCCGGGAGACAACATTTGTCTCCCTCCGAGAGACAACATTTGTCTCCCTCCGGGAGACAACCTTTGTCTCCCTCCGGGAGACAACATTTTTCTCCCTCCGGGAGACAACCTTTGTCTCCCTCAAGGAGACAACCTTTGTCTCCCTCCGGGAGACAACATTTGTCTCCCTCCTGGAGACAACCTTTGTCTCCCTCCGGGAGACAACATTTGTCTCCCTCCGGGAGACAACATTTGTCTCCCTCCGGGAGACAACATTTGTCTCCCTCTATGAGACAAACTGTCTCCCTCCGGGAGACAACATTTGTCTCCCTCTATGAGACAAACTGTCTCCCTCCGGGAGACAACATTTGTCTCCCTCTATGAGACAAACTGTCTCCCTCCTGGAGACAACCTTTGTCTCCCTCCGGGAGACAACCTTTGTCTCCCTCCGGGAGACAACATATGTCTCCCTCCGGGAGACAACCTTTGTCTCCCTCCGGGAGACAAACTTTGTCTCCCTCCGGGAGACAACATTTGTCTCCCTCCGGGAGACAAACTTTGTCTCCCTCCGGGAGACAACATTTGTCTCCCTCTTGGAGACAACCTTTGTCTCCCTCCGGGAGACAACGTTTGTCTCCCTCCGGGAGACAACCTTTGTCTCCCTCCGGGAGACAACATATGTCTCCCTCCGGGAGACAACATTTGTCTCCCTCTTGGAGACAACCTTTGTCTCCCTCCGGGAGACAACATTTGTCTCCCTCTTGGAGACAACCTTTGTCTCCCTCCGGGAGACAACCTTTGTCTCCCTCAGGGAGACAACATTTGTCTCCCTCCGGGAGACAACATTTGTCTCCCTCCGGGAGACAACATTTGTCTCCCTCCGGGAGACAACCTTTGTCTCCCTCCGGGAGACAACATTTGTCTCCCTCCGGGAGACAACCTTTGTCTCCCTCCGGGAGACAACATTTGTCTCCCTCCGGGAGACAACCTTTGTCTCCCTCCGGGAAACAACCTTTGTCTCCCTCCGGGAGACAACCTTTGTCTCCCTCCGGGAGACAACATTTGTCTCCCTCCTGGAGACAACCTTTGTCTCCCTCCGGGAGACAACATTTGTCTCCCTCCGGGAGACAACATTTGTCTCCCTCTATGAGACAAACTGTCTCCCTCCGGGAGACAACATTTGTCTCCCTCTATGAGACAAACTGTCTCCCTCCGGGAGACAACATTTGTCTCCCTCTATGAGACAAACTGTCTCCCTCCTGGAGACAACCTTTGTCTCCCTCCGGGAGACAACCTTTGTCTCCCTCCGGGAGACAACATATGTCTCCCTCCGGGAGACAACCTTTGTCTCCCTCCGGGAGACAAACTTTGTCTCCCTCCGGGAGACAACATTTGTCTCCCTCCGGGAGACAAACTTTGTCTCCCTCCGGGAGACAACATTTGTCTCCCTCTTGGAGACAACCTTTGTCTCCCTCCGGGAGACAACCTTTGTCTCCCTCCGGGAGACAACATTTGTCTCCCTCCGGGAGACAACCTTTGTCTCCCTCCGGGAGACAACATTTGTCTCCCTCCGGGAGACAACATTTGTCTCCCTCCGGCAGACAACCTTTGTCTCCCTCCGGGAGACAACCTTTGTCTCCCTCCGGGAGACAACATATGTCTCCCTCCGGGAGACAACCTTTGTCTCCCTCCGGGAGACAACATTTGTCTCCCTCCGGGAGACAATATATGTCTCCCTCCGGGAGACAACCTTTCTCTCCCTCCGGGAGACAACATTTGTCTCCCTCCGGGAGACAACCTTTGTCTCCTTCCGGGAGACAACATTTGTCTCCCTCTTGGAGACAACATTTGTCTCCCTCCGGGAGACAACATTTGTCTCCCTCCGGGAGACAACATTTGTCTCCCTCAAGGAGACAACCTTTGTCTCCCTCCGGGAGACAACATTTGTCTCCCTCCGGGAGACAACATTTGTCTCCCTCCGGGAGACAACATTTGTCTCCCTCCGGGAGACAATATATGTCTCCCTCCGGGAGACAACCTTTGTCTCCCTCCGGGAGACAACATTTGTCTCCCTCCGGGAGACAACATTTGTCTCCCTCCGGGAGACAACATTTGTCTCCCTCCGGGAGACAACATTTGTCTCCCTCCGGGAGACAACATTTGTCTCCCTCCGGGAGACAACCTTTCTCTCCCTCCGGGAGACAACATTTGTCTCCCTCCGGGAGACAACCTTTGTCTCCTTCCGGGAGACAACATTTGTCTCCCTCTTGGAGAAAACCTTTGTCTCCCTCCGGGAGACAACCTTTGTCTCCCTCCGGGAGACAACATTTGTCTCCCTCCGGGAGACAACATATGTCTCCCTCCGTTAGACAACATTTGTCTCCCTCCGGAAGACAACATTAGTCTCCCTCCGGGAGACAACATTTGTCTCCCTCAAGGAAACATCCTTTGTCTCCCTCCGGGAGACAACATTTGTCTCCCTCCGGGAGACAACATTTGTCTCCCTCCGGGAGACTACCTTTGTCTCCCTCCGGGAGACAGCATTTGTCTCCCTCCGGGAGACAACATTTGTCTCCCTCCGGGAGACAACATTTGTCTCCCTCCGGGAGACAACATTTGTCTCCCTCCGGGAGACAACCTTTGTCTCCCTCCGGGAGACAACATTTGTCTCCCTCCGGGAGACAACCTTTGTCTCCCTTTCATTTCATTTTTTTCATTTCCTTTTTCATTCCCTCCGGGAGACAACATTTGTCTCCCTCCGGGAAACAACCTTTGTCTCCCTCCGGGAGACAACATTTGTCTCCCTCCGGGAGACAACCTTTGTCTCCCTCCGGGAGACAACCTTCCTCTCCCTCCGGGAGACAACATTTTTCTCCCTCCGGGAGACAACCTTTGTCTCCCTCCGGGAGACAACCTTTGTCTCCCTCCGGGAGACAACATTTGTCTCCCTCCGGGAGACAACATTTGTCTCCCTCCGGGAGACAACATTTATCTCCCTCCGGGAGACAACCTTTGTCTCCTTCGGGGAGACAACATTTGTCTCCCTCCGGGAGACAACATTTGTCTCCCTACGGGAGACAACATTTGTCTCCCTCCGGGAGACAACATATGTCTCCCTCCGGGAGACAACATTTGTCTCCCTCCGGGAGACAACCTTTGTCTCCCTCTATGAGACAAACTGTCTCCCTCCGGGAGACAACCTTTGTCTCCCTCCGGGAGACAACATTTGTCTCCCTCCGGGCGACAACCTTTGTCTCCCTCCGGGAGACAACATTTGTCTCCCTCCGGGAGACAACATTTGTCTCCCTCCGGGAGACAACATTTGTCTCCCTCCGGGAGACAACCTTTCTCTCCCTCCGGGAGACAACATTTGTCTCCCTCCGGGAGACAACATTTGTCTCCCTCCGGGAGACAACCTTTGTCTCCCTCCGGGAGACAACATTTGTCTCCCTCCGGGAGACAACATTTGTCTCCCTCCGGGAGACAACATTTGTCTCCCTCTGGGAGACAACCTTTGTCTCCCTCCGGGAGACAACATTTGTCTCCCTCCGGGAGACAACATTTGTCTCCCTCCGGGAGACAACCTTTGTCTCCCTCCGGGAGACAACATTTGTCTCTCTCAAGGAAACAACCTTTGTCTCCCTCCGGGAGACAACATTTGTCTCCCTCCGGGAGACAACATATGTCTCCCTAAAGGGAAACAACCTTTGTCTCCCTCCGGGAGACAAACTTTGTCTCCCTCCGGGAGACAACATTTGTCTCCCTCTTGGAGACAACTTTTGTCTCCCTCCGGGAGACAACCTTTGTCTCCCTACGGGAGACAACATTTGTCTCCCTCCGGGAGACAACATATGTCTCCCTCCGGGAGACAACATTTGTCTCCCTCCGGGAGACAACCTTTGTCTCCCTCCGGGAGACAACATTTGTCTCCCTCTTGGAGACAACCTTTGTCTCCCTCCGGGAGACAACCTTTGTCTCCCTCCGGGAGACAACATTTGTCTCCCTCCGGGAGACAACATATGTCTCCCTCCGGGAGACAACATTTGTCTCCCTCCGGGAGACAACCTTTGTCTCCCTCCGGGAGACAACATTTGTCTCCCTCAAGGAAACAACCTTTGTCTCCCGGAGGGAGACAACATTTGTCTCCCTCCGGGAGACAACATTTGTCTCCCTCCGGGAGACAACCTTTGTCTCCCTCTTGGAGACAACCTTTGTCTCCCTCCGGGAGACAACCTTTGTCTCCCTCCGGGAGACAACATTTGTCTCCCTCCGGGAGACAACATATGTCTCCCTCCGGGAGACAACATTTGTCTCCCCCCGGGAGACAACCTTTGTCTCCCTCCGGGAGACAACATTTGTCTCCCTCAAGGAAACAACCTTTGTCTCCCGGAGGGAGACAACATTTGTCTCCCTCCGGGAGACAAAGGTTGTCTCCCTCCGGGAGACAATATATGTCTCCCTCCGGGAGACAACCTTTGTCTCCCTCCGGGAGACAAACTTTGTCTCCCTCCGGGAGACAACATTTGTCTCCCTCTTGGAGACAACATTTGTCTCCCTCCGGAGGGAGACAACATTTGTCTCGCGGAGGGAGACAACATTTGTCTCCCTCCGGGAGACAACATTTGTCTCCCTCCGGGAGACAACATTTTTCTCCCTCCGGGAGACAAACTTTGTCTCCCTCCGGGAGACAACATTTGTCTCCCTCCGGAGGGAGACAACATTTGTCTCCCGGAGGGAGACAACATTTGTCTCCCTCCGGGAGACAACATTTGTCTCCCTCCGGGAGACAACATTTTTCTCCCTCCGGGAGACAAACTTTGTCTCCCTCCGGGAGACAACCTTTGTCTCCCTCCGGGAGACAACATTTGTCTCCCTCAAGGAAACAACCTTTGTCTCCCTCCGGGATACAACATTTGTCTCCCTCCGGGAGACAACATTTGTCTCCCTCCGGGAGACAATATATGTCTCCCTCCGGGAGACAACATTTGTCTCCCTCCGGGAGACAAACTTTGTCTCCCTCCGGGAGACAACATTTGTCTCCCTCTTGGAGACAACCTTTGTCTCCCTCCGGGAGACAACTTTTGTCTCCCTCCGGGAGACAACATTTGTCTCCCTCCGGGAGACAACATTTGTCTCCCTCCGGGAGACAACATTTTTCTCCCTCCGGGAGACAAACTTTGTCTCCCTCCGGGAGACAATATATGTCTCCCTCTTGGAGACAACCTTTGTCTCCCTCCGGGAGACAACCTTTGTCTCCCTCCGGGAGACAACATTTGTCTCCCTCCGGGAGACAACATTTGTCTCCCTCCGGGAGACAACATTTGTCTCCCTCCGGGAGACAACATTTGTCTCCCTCCGGGAGACAACCTTTGTCTCCCCCCGAGAGACAACATTTGTCTCCCTCCGGGAGACAACCTTTGTCTCCCTCCGGGAGACAACCTTTGTCTCCCTCCGGGAGACAACCTTTGTCTCCCTCCGAGAGACAACATTTGTCTCCCTCCGGGAGACAACCTTTGTCTCCCTCCGGGAGACAACCTTTGTCTCCCTCCGGGAGACAACCTTTGTCTCCCTCCGGGAGACAACATTTGTCTCCCTCCGGGAGACAACCTTTGTCTCCCTCCGGGAGACAACCTTTGTCTCCCTCCGGGAGACAACATATGTCTCCCTCCGGGAGACAACCTTTGTCTCCCTCCGGAGACAAACTTTGTCTCCCTCCGGGAGACAACATTTGTCTCCCTCCGGGAGACAACATTTTTCTCCCTCCGGGAGACAAACTTTGTCTCCCTCCGGGAGACAATATATGTCTCCCTCTTGGAGACAACCTTTGTCTCCCTCCGGGAGACAACCTTTGTCTCCCTCCGGGAGACAACATTTGTCTCCCTCCGGGAGACAACATTTGTCTCCCTCCGGGAGACAACATTTGTCTCCCTCCGGGAGACAACATTTGTCTCCCTCCGGGAGACAACATTTGTCTCCCTCCGGGAGACAACCTTTGTCTCCCCCCGAGAGACAACATTTGTCTCCCTCCGGGAGACAACCTTTGTCTCCCTCCGGGAGACAACCTTTGTCTCCCTCCGAGAGACAACATTTGTCTCCCTCCGGGAGACAACATTTGTCTCCCTCCGGGAGACAACATTTGTCTCCCTCCGGGAGACAACATTTGTCTCCCTCCGGGAGACAACCTTTGTCTCCCCCCGAGAGACAACATTTGTCTCCCTCCGGGAGACAACCTTTGTCTCCCTCCGGGAGACAACCTTTGTCTCCCTCCGAGAGACAACATTTGTCTCCCTCTTGGAGACAACCTTTGTCTCCCTCCGGGAGACAACCTTTGTCTCCCTCCGGGAGACAACATTTGTCTCCCTCCGGGAGACAACATTTGTCTCCCTCCGGGAGACAACATTTGTCTCCCTCCGGGAGACAACCTTTGTCTCCCTCCGAGAGACAACATTTGTCTCCCTCCGGGAGACAACCTTTGTCTCCCTCCGGGAGACAACCTTTGTCTCCCTCCGGGAGACAACCTTTGTCTCCCTCCGGGAGACAACATTTGTCTCCCTCCGGGAGACAACCTTTGTCTCCCTCCGGGAGACAACCTTTGTCTCCCTCCGGGAGACAACCTTTGTCTCCCTCCGGGAGACAACCTTTGTCTCCCTCCGGGAGACAACATTTGTCTCCCTCCGGGAGACAACCTTTGTCTCCCCCCGAGAGACAACATTTGTCTCCCTCCGGGAGACAACCTTTGTCTCCCTCCGGGAGACAACCTTTGTCTCCCTCCGAGAGACAACATTTGTCTCCCTCCGGGAGACAACATTTGTCTCCCTCCGGGAGACAACATTTGTCTCCCTCCGGGAGACAACATTTGTCTCCCTCCGGGAGACAACCTTTGTCTCCCCCCGAGAGACAACATTTGTCTCCCTCCGGGAGACAACCTTTGTCTCCCTCCGGGAGACAACCTTTGTCTCCCTCCGAGAGACAACATTTGTCTCCCTCTTGGAGACAACCTTTGTCTCCCTCCGGGAGACAACCTTTGTCTCCCTCCGGGAGACAACATTTGTCTCCCTCCGGGAGACAACATTTGTCTCCCTCCGGGAGACAACATTTGTCTCCCTCCGGGAGACAACCTTTGTCTCCCTCCGAGAGACAACATTTGTCTCCCTCCGGGAGACAACCTTTGTCTCCCTCCGGGAGACAACCTTTGTCTCCCTCCGGGAGACAACCTTTGTCTCCCTCCGGGAGACAACATTTGTCTCCCTCCGGGAGACAACCTTTGTCTCCCTCCGGGAGACAACCTTTGTCTCCCTCCGGGAGACAACATATGTCTCCCTCCGGGAGACAACATTTGTCTCCCTCCGGGAGACAACATTTGTCTCCCTCTTGGAGACAACATTTGTCTCCCTCTATGAGACAAACTGTCTCCCTCCGGGAGACAACCTTTGTCTCCCTCCGGGAGACAAACTTTGTCTCCCTCCGGGAGACAACATTTGTCTCCCTCTTGGAGACAACCTTTGTCTCCCTCCGGGAGACAACCTTTGTCTCCCTCCGGGAGACAACATTTGTCTCCCTCCGGGAGACAACATTTGTCTCCCTCCGGGAGACAACATTTGTCTCCCCCCGGGAGACAACATTTGTCTCACTCCGGGAGACAACATTTGTCTCCCTCCGGGAGACAATATATGTCTCCCTCCGGGAGACAACCTTTGTCTCCCTCCGGGAGACAACATTTGTCTCCCTCCGGGAGACAACATTTGTCTCCCTCCGGGAGACAACATTGGTCTCCCTCTATGAGACAAACTGTCTCCCTCCGGGAGACAACATTTGTCTCCCTCCGGGAGACAACATTTGTCTCCCTCCGGGAGACAACCTTTCTCTCCCTCCGGGAGACAACATTTGTCTCCCTCCGGGAGACAACCTTTGTCTCCCTCCGGGAGACAACATTTGTCTCCCTCAAGGAAACAACCTTTGTCTCCCTCCGGGATACAACATTTGTCTCCCTCCGGGAGACAACATTTGTCTCCCTCCGGGAGACAATATATGTCTCCCTCCGGGAGACAACCTTTGTCTCCCTCCGGGAGACAACATTTGTCTCCCTCCGGGAGACAACAATCCCTCTATGAGACAAACTGTCTCCCTCCGGCAGACAACCTTTGTCTCCCTCCGGGAGAAAACCTTTGTCTCCCTCCGGGAGACAACCTTTGTCTCCCTCCGGGAGACAACATATGTCTCCCTCCGGGAGACAACCTTTGTCTCCCTCCGGGAGACAACATTTGTCTCCCTCCGGGAGACAACATTTGTCTCCCTCTATGAGACAAACTGTCTCCCTCCGGGAGACAACCTTTGTCTCCCTCCGGGAGACAAACTTTGTCTCCCTCCGGGAGACAACATTTGTCTCCCTCTTGGAGACAACCTTTGTCTCCCTCCGGGAGACAACCTTTGTCTCCCTCCGGGAGACAACATTTGTCTCCCTCCGGGAGACAACATTTGTCTCCCTCCGGGAGACAACATTTGTCTCCCCCCGGGAGACAACATTTGTCTCCCTCCGGGAGACAACCTTTCTCTCCCTCCGGGAGACAACATTTGTCTCCCTCCGGGAGACAACAATCCCTCTATGAGACAAACTGTCTCCCTCCGGCAGACAACCTTTGTCTCCCTCCGGGAGAAAACCTTTGTCTCCCTCCGGGAGACAACCTTTGTCTCCCTCCGGGAGACAACATATGTCTCCCTCCGGGAGACAACCTTTGTCTCCCTCCGGGAGACAACATTTGTCTCCCTCCGGGAGACAACATATGTCTCCCTCCGGGAAACAACATTTGTCTCCCTCCGGGAGACAACCTTTGTCTCCCTCCGGGAGACAACATTTGTCTCCCTCTTGGAGACAACCTTTGTCTCCCTCCGGGAGACAACCTTTGTCTCCCTCCGGGAGACAACATTTGTCTCCCTCCGGGAGACAACATATGTCTCCCTCCGTTAGACAACATTTGTCTCCCTCCGGAAGACAACATTTGTCTCCCTCCGGGAGACAACATTTGTCTCCCTCAAGGAAACATCCTTTGTCTCCCTCCGGGAGACAACTTTTGTCTCCCTCCGGGAGACAACATTTGTCTCCCTCCGGGAGACAACCTTTGTCTCCCTCCGGGAGACAACATTTGTCTCCCTCCGGGAGACAACATTTGTCTCCCTCCGGGAGACAACATTTGTCTCCCTCCGGGAGACAACATTTGTCTCCCTCCGGGAGAGAACCTTTGTCTCCCTTTCATTTCATTTTTTTCATTTCCTTTTTCATTCCCTCCGGGAGACAACATTTGTCTCCCTCCGGGAAACAACATTTGTCTCCCTCCGGGAGACAACCTTTGTCTCCCTCCGGGAGACAACATTTGTCTCCCTCCGGGAGACAACCTTTCTCTCCCTCCGGGAGACAACATTTTTCTCCCTCCGGGAGACAACCTTTGTCTCCCTCCGGGAGACAACATTTGTCTCCCTCCGGGAGACAACCTTTGTCTCCCTCCGGGAGACAACCTTTGTCTCCCTCTATGAGATAAACTGTCTCCCTCCGGGAGACAACATTTGTCTCCCTCCGGCTGACAACCTTTGTCTCCCTCCGGAAGACAACATTTGTCTCCCTCCGGGAGACAACATTTGTCTCCCTCAAGGAAACAACCTTTGTCTCCCTCCGGGAGACAACATTTGTCTCCCTCCGGGAGACAACCTTTGTCTCCCTAGGGAGACAACATTTGTCTCCCCAACATTTGTCTCCCGCCGGGAGACAACATTTATCTCCCTCCGGGAGACAACCTTTGTCTCCTTCCGGAAGACAACATTTGTCTCCCTCCGGGAGACAACATTTGTCTCCCTACGGGAGACAACATTTGTCTCCCTCCGGGAGACAACATATGTCTCCCTCCGGGAGACAACATTTGTCTCCCTCCGGGAGACAACCTTTGTCTCCCTCTATGAGACAAACTGTCTCCCTCCGGGAGACAACCTTTGTCTCCCTCTGGGAGACAACATTTGTCTCCCTCCGGGCGACAACCTTTGTCTCCCTCCGGGAGACAACATTTGTCTCCCTCCGGGAGACAACCTTTGTCTCCCTCCGGGAGACAACATTTGTCTCCCTCCGGGAGACAACATTTGTCTCCCTCCGGGAGACAACATTTGTCTCCCTCCGGGAGACAACCTTTCTCTCCCTCCGGGAGACAACATTTGTCTCCCTCCGGGAGACAACCTTTGTCTCCCTCCGGGAGACAACATTTGTCTCCCTCCGGGAGACAAACTTTGTCTCCCTCCGGGAGACAACATATGTCTCCCTCCGGCTGACAACCTTTGTCTCCCTCCGGAAGACAACATTTGTCTCCCTCCGAGAGACAACATTTGTCTCCCTCAAGGAAACAACCTTTGTCTCCCTCCGGGAGACAACATTTGTCTCCCTCCGGGAGACAACATTTGTCACCCTCCGGGAGACAACATTTGTCTCCCTCCGGGAGACAACATTTGTCTCCCTCCGGGACACAACATTTGTCTCCCTCCGGGAGACAACCTTTGTCTCCCTCCGGGAGACAACATTTGTCTCCCCAACATTTGTCTCCCTCCGGGAGACAACATTTATCTCCCTCCGGGAGACAACCTTTGTCTCCTTCCGGGAGACAACATTTGTCTCCCTCCGGGAGACAACATTTGTCTCCCTCCGGGAGACAACATATGTCTCCCTCCGGGAGACAACATTTGTCTCCCTCCGGCTGACAACCTTTGTCTCCCTCCGGAAGACAACATTTGTCTCCCTCCGGAGACAACATTTGTCTCCCTCAAGGAAACAACCTTTGTCTCCCTCCGGGAGACAACATTTGTCTCCCTCCGGGAGACAACATTTGTCTCCCTCCGGGAGACAACCTTTGTCTCCCTCCGGGAGACAACATTTGTCTCCCTCCGGGAGACAACCTTTCTCTCCCTCCGGGAGACAACATTTGTCTCCCTCCGGGAGACAACCTTTGTCTCCCTCCGGGAGACAACATTTGTCTCCCTCCGGGAGACAACCTTTGTCTCCCTCCGGGAGACAACATATGTCTCCCTCCGGGAGACAACCTTTGTCTCCCTCTATGAGATAAACTGTCTCCCTCCGGGAGACAACATTTGTCTCCCTCCGGCTGACAACCTTTGTCTCCCTCCGGAAGACAACATTTGTCTCCCTCCGGGAGACAACATTTGTCTCCCTCAAGGAAACAACCTTTGTCTCCCTCCGTGAGACAACATTTGTCTCCCTCCGGGAGACAACATATGTCTCCCTCCGGGAGACAACCTTTGTCTCCCTCCGGGAGACAACATATGTCTCCCTCCGGGAGACAACCTTTGTCTCCCTCCGGGAGACAAACTTTGTCTCCCTCCGGGAGACAACATTTGTCTCCCTCTTGGAGACAACCTTTGTCTCCCTCCGGGAGACAACCTTTGTCTCCCTCAAGGAGACAACCTTTGTCTCCCTCCGGGAGACAACATTTGTCTCCCTCCGGGAGACAACCTTTGTCTCCCTAGGGAGACAACATTTGTCTCCCCAACATTTGTCTCCCTCCGGGAGACAACATTTATCTCCCTCCGGGAGACAACCTTTGTCTCCTTCCGGGAGACAACCTTTGTCTCCCTCCGGGAGACAACATTTGTCTCCCTCCGGGTGACAACCTTTGTCTCCCTCCGGGAGACAACATTTGTCTCCCTCCGGGAGACAACCTTTGTCTCCCTCCGGGAGACAACATTTGTCTCCCTCCGGGAGACAACATTTGTCTCCCTCCGGGAGACAACATTTGTCTCCCTCCGGGAGACAACCTTTCTCTCCCTCCGGGAGACAACATTTGTCTCCCTCCGGGAGACAACCTTTGTCTCCCTCCGGGAGACAACATTTGTCTCCCTCCGGGAGACAACCTTTGTCTCCCTCCGGGAGACAACATATGCCTCCCTCCGGGAGACAACCTTTGTCTCCCTCTATGAGATAAACTGTCTCCCTCCGGGAGACAACATTTGTCTCCCTCCGGCTGACAACCTTTGTCTCCCTCCGGAAGACAACATTTGTCTCCCTCCGAGAGACAACATTTGTCTCCCTCAAGGAAACAACCTTTGTCTCCCTCCGGGAGACAACATTTGTCTCCCTCCGGGAGACAACATTTGTCTCCCTCCGGGAGACAACATTTGTCTCCCTCCGGGAGACAACATTTGTCTCCCTCCGGGACACAACATTTGTCTCCCTCCGGGAGACAACCTTTGTCTCCCTCCGGGAGACAACATTTGTCTCCCCAACATTTGTCTCCCTCCGGGAGACAACAATTATCTCCCTCCGGGAGACAACCTTTGTCTCCTTCCGGGAGACAACATTTGTCTCCCTCCGGGAGACAACATTTGTCTCCCTCCGGGAGACAACATATGTCTCCCTCCGGGAGACAACATTTGTCTCCTTCCGGCTGACAACCTTTGTCTCCCTCCGGAAGACAACATTTGTCTCCCTCCGGAGACAACATTTGTCTCCCTCAAGGAAACAACCTTTGTCTCCCTCCGGGAGACAACATTTGTCTCCCTCCGGGAGACAACATTTGTCTCCCTCCGGGAGACAACCTTTGTCTCCCTCCGGGAGACAACATTTGTCTCCCTCCGGGAGACAACCTTTCTCTCCCTCCGGGAGACAACATTTGTCTCCCTCCGGGAGACAACCTTTGTCTCCCTCCGGGAGACAACATTTGTCTCCCTCCGGGAGACAACCTTTGTCTCCCTCCGGGAGACAACATATGTCTCCCTCCGGGAGACAACCTTTGTCTCCCTGTATGAGATAAACTGTCTCCCTCCGGGAGACAACATTTGTCTCCCTCCGGCTGACAACCTTTGTCTCCCTCCGGAAGACAACATTTGTCTCCCTCCGGGAGACAACATTTGTCTCCCTCAAGGAAACAACCTTTGTCTCCCTCCGGGAGACAACATTTGTCTCCCTCCGGGAGACAACATATGTCTCCCTCCGGGAGACAACATTTGTCTCCCTCCGGCTGACAACCTTTGTCTCCCTCCGGAAGACAACATTTGTCTCCCTCCGGGAGACAACATTTGTCTCCCTCAAGGAGACAACCTTTGTCTCCCTCCGGGAGACAACATTTGTCTCCCTCCGGGAGACAACATTTGTCTCCCTCCGGGAGACAACATTTGTCTCCCTCCGGGAGACAACATTTGTCTCCCTCCGGGAGACAACCTTTGTCTCCCTAGGGAGACAACATTTGTCTCCCCAACATTTGTCTCCCTCCGGGAGACAACATTTATCTCCCTCCGGGAGAAAACCTTTGTCTCCTTCCGGGAGACAACATTTGTCTCCCTCCGGGAGACAACATTTGTCTCCCTACGGGAGACAACATTTGTCTCCCTCCGGGAGACAACATATGTCTCCCTCCGGGAGACAACATTTGTCTCCCTCCGGGAGACAACCTTTGTCTCCCTCTATGAGACAAACTGTCTCCCTCCGGGAGACAACCTTTGTCTCCCTCCGGGAGACATCATTTGTCTCCCTCCGGGCGACAACCTTTGTCTCCCTCCGGGAGACAACATTTGTCTCCCTCCAGGAGACAACCTTTGTCTCCCTCCGGGAGACAACATTTGTCTCCCTCCGGGAGACAACATTTGTCTCCCTCCGGGAGACAACATTTGTCTCCCTCCGGGAGACAACCTTTCTCTCCCTCCGGGAGACAACATTTGTCTCCCTCCGGGAGACAACCTTTGTCTCCCTCTATGAGATAAACTGTCTCCCTCCGGGAGACAACATTTGTCTCCCTCCGGCTGACAACCTTTGTCTCCCTCCGGAAGACAACATTTGTCTCCCTCCGGGAGACAACATTTGTCTCCCTCAAGGAGACAACCTTTGTCTCCCTCCGGGAGACAACATTTGTCTCCCTCCGGGAGACAACATTTGTCTCCCTCCGGGAGACAACATTTGTCTCCCTCCGGGAGACAACATTTGTCTCCCTCCGGGAGACAACCTTTGTCTCCCTAGGGAGACAACATTTGTCTCCCCAACATTTGTCTCCCTCCGGGAGACAACATTTATCTCCCTCCGGGAGAAAACCTTTGTCTCCTTCCGGGAGACAACATTTGTCTCCCTCCGGGAGACAACATTTGTCTCCCTACGGGAGACAACATTTGTCTCCCTCCGGGAGACAACATATGTCTCCCTCCGGGAGACAACATTTGTCTCCCTCCGGGAGACAACCTTTGTCTCCCTCTATGAGACAAACTGTCTCCCTCCGGGAGACAACCTTTGTCTCCCTCCGGGAGACATCATTTGTCTCCCTCCGGGCGACAACCTTTGTCTCCCTCCGGGAGACAACATTTGTCTCCCTCCGGGAGACAACCTTTGTCTCCCTCCGGGAGACAACATTTGTCTCCCTCCGGGAGACAACATTTGTCTCCCTCCGGGAGACAACCTTTGTCTCCCTCTATGAGATAAACTGTCTCCCTCCGGGAGACAACATTTGTCTCCCTCCGGCTGACAACCTTTGTCTCCCTCCGGAAGACAACATTTGTCTCCCTCCGGGAGACAACATTTGTCTCCCTCAAGGAAACAACCTTTGTCTCCCTCCGGGAGACAACATTTGTCTCCCTCCGGGAGACAACATTTGTCTCCCTCCCGGAGACAACATTTGTCTCCCTCCGGGACACAACATTTGTCTCCCTCCGGGAGACAACCTTTGTCTCCCTGCGGGAGACAACATTTGTCTCCCCAACATTTGTCTCCCTCCGGGAGACAACATTTATCTCCCTCCGGGAGACAACCTTTGTCTCCTTCCGGGAGACAACCTTTGTCTCCTTCCGGGAGACAACATTTGTCTCCCTCCGGGAGACAACATTTGTCTCTCTCCGGGAGACAACATATGTCTCCCTCCGGGAGACAACATATGTCTCCCTCCGGGAGACAACATTTGTCTCCCTCCGGGAGACAACCTTTGTCTCCCTCCGGGAGACAACCTTTGTCTCCCTCCGGGAGACAACATTTGTCTCCCTCCGGGAGACAACATTTGTCTCCCTCCGGGAGACAACATTTGTCTCCCTCCGGGAGACAACATTTGTCTCCCTCCGGGACACAACATTTGTCTCCCTCCGGGAGACAACCTTTGTCTCCCTCCGGGAGACAACATTTGTCTCCCCAACATTTGTCTCCCTCTGGGAGACAACATTTATCTCCCTCCGGGAGACAACCTTTGTCACCTTCCGGGAGACAACCTTTGTCTCCCTCCGGGAGACAACATTTGTCTCCCTCAGGGAGACAACCTTTGTCTCCCTCCGGGAGACAACATATGTCTCCCTCCGGGAGACAACATTTTTCTCCCTCCTGGAGACAACCTAAATCTCCCTCCGGGAGACAACCTATGTCTCCCTCCGGGAGACAACCTTTTTCTCCCTCCGGGAGACAACATATGTCTCCCTCCGGGAGACAACCTTTGTCTCCCTCCGGGAGACAACATTTGTCTCCCTCCGGAAGACAACCTTTGTCTCCCTCCGGGAGACAACATTGGTCTCCCTCCGGGAGACAAACTATGTCTCCCTCCGGGAGACAACATTTGTCTCCCTCCGGGAGACAACCTTTGTCTCCCTCCGGGAGACAACATTTGTCTCCCTCCGGGAGACAACATTTGTCTCCCTCCGGGAGACAACATTTGTCTCCCTCCGGGAGACAACATTTGTCTCCCTCCGGGACACAACATTTGTCTCCCTCCGGGAGACAACCTTTGTCTCCCTCCGGGAGACAACATTTGTCTCCCCAACATTTGTCTCCCTCTGGGAGACAACATTTATCTCCCTCCGGGAGACAACCTTTGTCACCTTCCGGGAGACAACCTTTGTCTCCCTCCGGGAGACAACATTTGTCTCCCTCCGGGAGACAACATTTGTCTCCCTCCGGGACACAACATTTGTCTCCCTTCGGGGAGACAACCTTTGTCTCCCTCCGGGAGACAACATTTGTCTCCCTCCGGGAGACAACATTTGTCTCCCTCCGGGAGACAACATTTGTCTCCCTCCGGGAGACAACATTTGTCTCCCTCCGGGACACAACATTTGTCTCCCTCCGGGAGACAACCTTTATCTCCCTCCGGGAGACAACATTTGTCTCCCCAACATTTGTCTCCCTCTGGGAGACAACATTTATCTCCCTCCGGGAGACAACCTTTGTCACCTTCCGGGAGACAACATTTGTCTCCCTCCGGGAGACAACCTAAATCTCCCTCCGGGAGACAACCTATGTCTCCCTCCGGGAGACAACCTTTGTCTCCCTCCGGGAGACAACATATGTCTCCCTCCGGGAGACAACCTTTGTCTCCCTCCGGGAGACAACATTTGTCTCCCTCCGGAAGACAACCTTTGTCTCCCTCCGGGAGACAACATTGGTCTCCCTCCGGGAGACAAACTATATCTCCCTCCGGGAGACAACATTTGTCTCCCTCCGGGAGACAACCTTTGTCTCCCTCCGGGAGACAACCTTTGTCTCCCTCCGGGAGACAACATTTGTCTCCCTCCGGGAGACAACATTTGTCTCCCTCCGGGAGACAACATTTGTCTCCCTCCGGGAGACAACCTTTGTCTCCCTCCGGGAGACAACATTTGTCTCCCTCCGGGAGACAACCTTTGTCTCCCTCCGGGAGACAACATTTGTCTCCCTCCGGGAGACAACATTTGTCTCCCTCCGGGAGACAACCTTTGTCTCCCTCTATGAGACAAACTCTCTCCCTCCGGGAGACAACCTTTGTCTCCCTCCGGGAGACAACATATGTCTCCCTCCGGGAGACAACATTTTTCTCCCTCCGGGAGACAACCTAAATCTCCCTCCGGGAGACAACCTATGTCTCCCTCCGGGAGACAACATTTGTCTCCCTCCGGGAAACAACAATTGTCTCCCTCCGGGAGACAACATTTGTCTCCCTCCGGGAGACAACATTTGTCTCCCTCCGGGAGACAACCTTTGTGTCCCTCTATGAGACAAACTGTCTCCCTCCGGGAGACAACCTTTGTCTCCCTCCGGGAGACAACATTTGTCTCCCTCCGGGAGACAACCTTTGTCTCCCTCCGGGAGACAACATTTGTCTCCCTCCATGAGACAACATTTGTCTCCCCAACATTTGTCTCCCTCCGGGAGACAACAATTATCTCCCTCCGGGAGACAACCTTTGTCTCCTTCCGGGAGACAACATTTGTCTCCCTCCGGGAGACAACATTTGTCTCCCTCCGGGAGACAACATATGTCTCCCTCCGGGAGACAACATTTGTCTCCTTCCGGCTGACAACCTTTGTCTCCCTCCGGAAGACAACATTTGTCTCCCTCCGGAGACAACATTTGTCTCCCTCAAGGAAACAACCTTTGTCTCCCTCCGGGAGACAACATTTGTCTCCCTCCGGGAGACAACATTTGTCTCCCTCCGGGAGACAACATTTGTCTCCCTCCGGGACACAACATTTGTCTCCCTCCGGGAGACAACCTTTATCTCCCTCCGGGAGACAACATTTGTCTCCCCAACATTTGTCTCCCTCTGGGAGACAACATTTATCTCCCTCCGGGAGACAACCTTTGTCACCTTCCGGGAGACAACATTTGTCTCCCTCCGGGAGACAACCTAAATCTCCCTCCGGGAGACAACCTATGTCTCCCTCCGGGAGACAACCTTTGTCTCCCTCCGGGAGACAACATATGTCTCCCTCCGGGAGACAACCTTTGTCTCCCTCCGGGAGACAACATTTGTCTCCCTCCGGAAGACAACCTTTGTCTCCCTCCGGGAGACAACATTGGTCTCCCTCCGGGAGACAAACTATATCTCCCTCCGGGAGACAACATTTGTCTCCCTCCGGGAGACAACCTTTGTCTCCCTCCGGGAGACAACCTTTGTCTCCCTCCGGGAGACAACATTTGTCTCCCTCCGGGAGACAACATTTGTCTCCCTCCGGGAGACAACATTTGTCTCCCTCCGGGAGACAACCTTTGTCTCCCTCCGGGAGACAACATTTGTCTCCCTCCGGGAGACAACCTTTGTCTCCCTCCGGGAGACAACATTTGTCTCCCTCCGGGAGACAACATTTGTCTCCCTCCGGGAGACAACCTTTGTCTCCCTCTATGAGACAAACTCTCTCCCTCCGGGAGACAACCTTTGTCTCCCTCCGGGAGACAACATATGTCTCCCTCCGGGAGACAACATTTTTCTCCCTCCGGGAGACAACCTAAATCTCCCTCCGGGAGACAACCTATGTCTCCCTCCGGGAGACAACATTTGTCTCCCTCCGGGAAACAACAATTGTCTCCCTCCGGGAGACAACATTTGTCTCCCTCCGGGAGACAACATTTGTCTCCCTCCGGGAGACAACCTTTGTGTCCCTCTATGAGACAAACTGTCTCCCTCCGGGAGACAACCTTTGTCTCCCTCCGGGAGACAACATTTGTCTCCCTCCGGGAGACAACCTTTGTCTCCCTCCGGGAGACAACATTTGTCTCCCTCCATGAGACAACATTTGTCTCCCCAACATTTGTCTCCCTCCGGGAGACAACAATTATCTCCCTCCGGGAGACAACCTTTGTCTCCTTCCGGGAGACAACATTTGTCTCCCTCCGGGAGACAACATTTGTCTCCCTCCGGGAGACAACATATGTCTCCCTCCGGGAGACAACATTTGTCTCCTTCCGGCTGACAACCTTTGTCTCCCTCCGGAAGACAACATTTGTCTCCCTCCGGAGACAACATTTGTCTCCCTCAAGGAAACAACCTTTGTCTCCCTCCGGGAGACAACATTTGTCTCCCTCCGGGAGACAACATTTGTCTCCCTCCGGGAGACAACCTTTGTCTCCCTCCGGGAGACAACATTTGTCTCCCTCCGGGAGACAACCTTTGTGTCCCTCTATGAGACAAACTGTCTCCCTCCGGGAGACAACCTTTGTCTCCCTCCGGGAGACAACATTTGTCTCCCTCCGGGAGACAACCTTTGTCTCCCTCCGGGAGACAACATTTGTCTCCCTCCATGAGACAACATTTGTCTCCCCAACATTTGTCTCCCTCCGGGAGACAACAATTATCTCCCTCCGGGAGACAACCTTTGTCTCCTTCCGGGAGACAACATTTGTCTCCCTCCGGGAGACAACATTTGTCTCCCTCCGGGAGACAACATATGTCTCCCTCCGGGAGACAACATTTGTCTCCTTCCGGCTGACAACCTTTGTCTCCCTCCGGAAGACAACATTTGTCTCCCTCCGGAGACAACATTTGTCTCCCTCAAGGAAACAACCTTTGTCTCCCTCCGGGAGACAACATTTGTCTCCCTCCGGGAGACAACATTTGTCTCCCTCCGGGAGACAACCTTTGTCTCCCTCCGGGAGACAACATTTGTCTCCCTCCGGGAGACAACCTTTCTCTCCCTCCGGGAGACAACATTTGTCTCCCTCCGGGAGACAACCTTTGTCTCCCTCCGGGAGACAACATTTGTCTCCCTCCGGGAGACAACCTTTGTCTCCCTCCGGGAGACAACATATGTCTCCCTCCGGGAGACAACCTTTGTCTCCCTCTATGAGATAAACTGTCTCCCTCCGGGAGACAACATTTGTCTCCCTCCGGCTGACAACCTTTGTCTCCCTCCGGAAGACAACATTTGTCTCCCTCCGGGAGACAACATTTGTCTCCCTCAAGGAAACAACCTTTGTCTCCCTCCGGGAGACAACATTTGTCTCCCTCCGGGAGACAACATATGTCTCCCTCCGGGAGACAACATTTGTCTCCCTCCGGCTGACAACCTTTGTCTCCCTCCGGAAGACAACATTTGTCTCCCTCCGGGAGACAACATTTGTCTCCCTCAAGGAGACAACCTTTGTCTCCCTCCGGGAGACAACATTTGTCTCCCTCCGGGAGACAACATTTGTCTCCCTCCGGGAGACAACATTTGTCTCCCTCCGGGAGACAACATTTGTCTCCCTCCGGGAGACAACCTTTGTCTCCCTAGGGAGACAACATTTGTCTCCCCAACATTTGTCTCCCTCCGGGAGACAACATTTATCTCCCTCCGGGAGACAACCTTTGTCTCCTTCCGGGAGACAACATTTGTCTCCCTCCGGGAGACAACATTTGTCTCCCTACGGGAGACAACATTTGTCTCCCTCCGGGAGACAACATATGTCTCCCTCCGGGAGACAACATTTGTCTCCCTCCGGGAGACAACCTTTGTCTCCCTCTATGAGACAAACTGTCTCCCTCCGGGAGACAACCTTTGTCTCCCTCCGGGAGACATCATTTGTCTCCCTCCGGGCGACAACCTTTGTCTCCCTCCGGGAGACAACATTTGTCTCCCTCCGGGAGACAACCTTTGTCTCCCTCCGGGAGACAACATTTGTCTCCCTCCGGGAGACAACATTTGTCTCCCTCCGGGAGACAACATTTGTCTCCCTCCGGGAGACAACCTTTCTCTCCCTCCGGGAGACAACATTTGTCTCCCTCCGGGAGACAACCTTTGTCTCCCTCTATGAGATAAACTGTCTCCCTCCGGGAGACAACATTTGTCTCCCTCCGGCTGACAACCTTTGTCTCCCTCCGGAAGACAACATTTGTCTCCCTCCGGGAGACAACATTTGTCTCCCTCAAGGAAACAACCTTTGTCTCCCTCCGGGAGACAACATTTGTCTCCCTCCGGGAGACAACATTTGTCTCCCTCCCGGAGACAACATTTGTCTCCCTCCGGGACACAACATTTGTCTCCCTCCGGGAGACAACCTTTGTCTCCCTGCGGGAGACAACATTTGTCTCCCCAACATTTGTCTCCCTCCGGGAGACAACATTTATCTCCCTCCGGGAGACAACCTTTGTCTCCTTCCGGGAGACAACATTTGTCTCCCTCCGGGAGACAACATTTGTCTCTCTCCGGGAGACAACATATGTCTCCCTCCGGGAGACAACATATGTCTCCCTCCGGGAGACAACATTTGTCTCCCTCCGGGAGACAACCTTTGTCTCCCTCCGGGAGACAACCTTTGTCTCCCTCCGGGAGACAACATTTGTCTCCCTCCGGGAGACAACATTTGTCTCCCTCCGGGAGACAACATTTGTCTCCCTCCGGGAGACAACATTTGTCTCCCTCCGGGACACAACATTTGTCTCCCTCCGGGAGACAACCTTTGTCTCCCTCCGGGAGACAACATTTGTCTCCCCAACATTTGTCTCCCTCTGGGAGACAACATTTATCTCCCTCCGGGAGACAACCTTTGTCACCTTCCGGGAGACAACCTTTGTCTCCCTCCGGGAGACAACATTTGTCTCCCTCAGGGAGACAACCTTTGTCTCCCTCCGGGAGACAACATATGTCTCCCTCCGGGAGACAACATTTTTCTCCCTCCTGGAGACAACCTAAATCTCCCTCCGGGAGACAACCTATGTCTCCCTCCGGGAGACAACCTTTTTCTCCCTCCGGGAGACAACATATGTCTCCCTCCGGGAGACAACCTTTGTCTCCCTCCGGGAGACAACATTTGTCTCCCTCCGGAAGACAACCTTTGTCTCCCTCCGGGAGACAACATTGGTCTCCCTCCGGGAGACAAACTATGTCTCCCTCCGGGAGACAACATTTGTCTCCCTCCGGGAGACAACCTTTGTCTCCCTCCGGGAGACAACATTTGTCTCCCTCCGGGAGACAACATTTGTCTCCCTCCGGGAGACAACATTTGTCTCCCTCCGGGAGACAACATTTGTCTCCCTCCGGGACACAACATTTGTCTCCCTCCGGGAGACAACCTTTGTCTCCCTCCGGGAGACAACATTTGTCTCCCCAACATTTGTCTCCCTCTGGGAGACAACATTTATCTCCCTCCGGGAGACAACCTTTGTCACCTTCCGGGAGACAACCTTTGTCTCCCTCCGGGAGACAACATTTGTCTCCCTCCGGGAGACAACATTTGTCTCCCTCCGGGACACAACATTTGTCTCCCTTCGGGGAGACAACCTTTGTCTCCCTCCGGGAGACAACATTTGTCTCCCTCCGGGAGACAACATTTGTCTCCCTCCGGGAGACAACATTTGTCTCCCTCCGGGAGACAACATTTGTCTCCCTCCGGGACACAACATTTGTCTCCCTCCGGGAGACAACCTTTATCTCCCTCCGGGAGACAACATTTGTCTCCCCAACATTTGTCTCCCTCTGGGAGACAACATTTATCTCCCTCCGGGAGACAACCTTTGTCACCTTCCGGGAGACAACATTTGTCTCCCTCCGGGAGACAACCTAAATCTCCCTCCGGGAGACAACCTATGTCTCCCTCCGGGAGACAACCTTTGTCTCCCTCCGGGAGACAACATATGTCTCCCTCCGGGAGACAACCTTTGTCTCCCTCCGGGAGACAACATTTGTCTCCCTCCGGAAGACAACCTTTGTCTCCCTCCGGGAGACAACATTGGTCTCCCTCCGGGAGACAAACTATATCTCCCTCCGGGAGACAACATTTGTCTCCCTCCGGGAGACAACCTTTGTCTCCCTCCGGGAGACAACCTTTGTCTCCCTCCGGGAGACAACATTTGTCTCCCTCCGGGAGACAACATTTGTCTCCCTCCGGGAGACAACATTTGTCTCCCTCCGGGAGACAACCTTTGTCTCCCTCCGGGAGACAACATTTGTCTCCCTCCGGGAGACAACCTTTGTCTCCCTCCGGGAGACAACATTTGTCTCCCTCCGGGAGACAACATTTGTCTCCCTCCGGGAGACAACCTTTGTCTCCCTCTATGAGACAAACTGTCTCCCTCCGGGAGACAACCTTTGTCTCCCTCCGGGAGACAACATATGTCTCCCTCCGGGAGACAACATTTTTCTCCCTCCGGGAGACAACCTAAATCTCCCTCCGGGAGACAACCTATGTCTCCCTCCGGGAGACAACATTTGTCTCCCTCCGGGAAACAACAATTGTCTCCCTCCGGGAGACAACATTTGTCTCCCTCCGGGAGACAACATTTGTCTCCCTCCGGGAGACAACCTTTGTGTCCCTCTATGAGACAAACTGTCTCCCTCCGGGAGACAACCTTTGTCTCCCTCCGGGAGACAACATTTGTCTCCCTCCGGGAGACAACCTTTGTCTCCCTCCGGGAGACAACATTTGTCTCCCTCCATGAGACAACCTTTGTCTCCCTCTGGGAGACAACATTTGTCTCCCTCCGGGAGACAACATTTGTCTCCCTCTGGGAGACAACATTTGTCTCCCTCTATGAGACAAACTGTCTCCCTCCGGGAGACAACCTTTGTCTCCCTCCGGGAGACAACATTTGTCTCCCTCAGGGAGACAACATTTGTCTCCCTCCGGGAGACAACATTTGTCTCCCTCCAGGAGACAACCTTTGTCTCCCTCCGGGAGACAACATTTGTCTCCCTCCGGGAGACAACCAAAATCTCCCTCCGGGAGACAACCTTTGTCTCCCTCCGGGAGACAACCTTTGTCTCCCTCCGGGAGACAACATTTGTCTCCCTCCGGGAGACAACATTTGCCTCCCTCCAGGAGACAACATTTGTCTCCCCCCGGGAGACAACCTTTGTCTCCCTCTATGAGACAAACTGTCTCCCTCTATAAGACAAACTGTCTCCCTCCGGAGACAACCTTTGTCTCCCTCCGGGAGACAACCTTTGTCTCCCTCCGGGAGACAACCTTTGTCTCCCTCCGGGAGACAACTTTTGTCTCCCTCCGGGAAACAACATTTGTCTCCCTCCGGGAGACAACCTTTGTGTCCCTCTATGAGACAAACTGTCTCCCTCCGGGAGACAACATTTGTCTCCCTCCAGGAGACAACCTTTGTCTCCCTCCGGGAGACAACATTTGTCTCCCCCCGGGAGACAACCTTTGTCTCCCTCTATGAGACAAACTGTCTCCCTCTATGAGACAAACTGTCTCCCTCCCGGAGACAACCTTTGTCTCCCTCCGGGATACAACATTTGTCTCCCTCCGGGAGACAACCTTTGACTCCCTCCGGGAGACAACATTTGTCTCCCTCTATGAGACAAACTGTCTCCCTCCGGGAGACAACCTTTGTCTCCCGCCGGGAGACAACATTTGTCTCCCTCGGGAGACAACCTTTGTCTCCCTCCGGAAGACAACATTTGTCTCCCTCCGGGAGACAACATTTGTCTCCCTACGGGTGACAACCTTTGTCTCCCTCTATGAGACAAACTGTCTCCCTCCGGGAGACAACCTTTGTCTCCCTCCGGGAGACAACCTTTGTCTCCCTCCGGGATACAACATTTGTCTCCCTCCGGGAGACAACCTTTGTCTCCCTCCGGAAGACAACATTTGTCTCCCTCAGGGAGACAACCTTTGTCTCCCTCCAAGAGACAACCTTTGTCTCCCTCCGGGATACAACATTTGTCTCCCTCTATGAGACAAACTGTCTCCCTCCGGGAGACAACCTTTGTCTCCCTCCGGGAGACAACATTTGTCTCCCTCCGGGAGACAACATTTGTCTCCCTCCTGGAGACAACATTTGTCTCCCTCTGGGAGACAACAGTTGTCTCCCTCTATGAGACAAACTGTCTCCCTCCGGGAGACAACCTTTGTCTCCCTCCGGGAGACAACCTTTGTCTCCCTCCGGGAGACAACCTTTGTCTCCCTCCGGGATACAACATTTGTCTCCCTCCGGGAGACAACCTTTGTCTCCCTCCGGGAGACAACATTTGTCTCCCTCAGGGAGACAACCTTTGTCTCCCTCCAAGAGACAACCTTTGTCTCCCATCGGGATACAACATTTGTCTCCCTCTATGAGACAAACTGTCTCCCTCCGCGAGACAACATTTGTCTCCCTCCGGGAGACAACATTTGTCTCCCTCCGGGAGACAACATTTGTCTCCCTCCGGGAGACAACCTTTGTCTCCCTCCGGTAGACAACATTTGTCTCCCTCCGGGAGACAACATTTGTCTCCCTTTGGGAGACAACATTTGTCTCCCTCTATGAGACAATCTGTCTCCCTCCGGGAGACAACCTTTGTCTCCCTCCGGGAGACAACATTTGTCTCCCTCCGGGAGATAACATTTGTCTCCCTCCGGGAGACAACATTTGTCTCCCTCCGGGAGACAACATTTGTCTCCCTCTGGGAGACAACATTTGTCTCCCTCTATGAGACAAACTGTCTCCCTCCGGGAGACAACCTTTGTCTCCCTCCGGGAGACAACCTTTGTCTCACTCCGGGAGACAACATTTGTCTCCCTTAGGGAGACAACCTTTGTCTCCCTCCGGGAGACAACCTTTGTCTCCCTCCGGGATACAACATTTGTCTCCCTCTATGAGACAAACTGTCTCCCTCCGGGAGACAACATTTGTCTCCCTCTATGAGACAAACTGTCTCCCTCCGGGAGACAAACTTTGTCTCCCTCCGGAAGACAACATTTGTCTCCCTCAGGGAGACAACCTTTGTCTCCCTCCGGGAGACAACATTTGTCTCCCTCCGGCAGACAACATTTGTCTCCCTCCAGGAGACAACCTTTGTCTCCCTCCGGGAGACAACATTTGTCTCCCTCCGGGAGACAACCAAAATCTCCCTCCGGGAGACAACCTTTGTCTCCCTCCGGGAGACAACCTTTGTCTCCCTCCGGGAGACAACATTTGTCTCCCTCCGGGAGACAACATTTGTCTCCCCCCGGGAGACAACCTTTGTCTCCCTCTATGAGACAAACTGTCTCCCTCTATGAGACAAACTGTCTCCCTCCGGAGACAACCTTTGTCTCCCTCCGGGAGACAACCTTTGTCTCCCTCCGGGAGACAACCTTTGTGTCCCTCTATGAGACAAACTGTCTCCCTCCGGGAGACAACCTTTGTCTCCCTCCGGGATACAACATTTGTCTCCCTCCGGGAGACAACCTTTGTCTCCCTCCGGGAGACAACATTTGTCTCCCTCTATGAGACAAACTGTCTCCCTCCGGGAGACAACCTTTGTCTCCCTCCGGGAGACAACATTTGTCTCGCTCCGGGAGACAACCTTTGTCTCCCTCCGGGAGACAACATTTGTCTCCCTCTGGAAGACAACATTTGTCTCCCTCCGGGAGACAACATTTGTCTCCCTCCGGGAGACAACCTTTGTCTCCCACTATGAGACAAACTGTCTCCCTCCGGGAGACAACCTTTGTCTCCCTCTATGAGACAAACTGTCTCCCTCTATGAGACAAACTGTCTCCCTCCGGAGACAACCTTTGTCTCCCTCCGGGAGACAACCTTTGTCTCCCTCCGGGAGACAACCTTTGTGTCCCTCTATGAGACAAACTGTCTCCCTCCGGGAGACAACCTTTGTCTCCCTCCGGGATACAACATTTGTCTCCCTCCGGGAGACAACCTTTGTCTCCCTCCGGGAGACAACATTTGTCTCCCTCTATGAGACAAACTGTCTCCCTCCGGGAGACAACCTTTGTCTCCCTCCGGGAGACAACATTTGTCTCGCTCCGGGAGACAACCTTTGTCTCCCTCCGGGAGACAACATTTGTCTCCCTCTGGAAGACAACATTTGTCTCCCTCCGGGAGACAACATTTGTCTCCCTCCGGGAGACAACCTTTGTCTCCCACTATGAGACAAACTGTCTCCCTCCGGGAGACAACCTTTGTCTCCCTCCGGGATACAACATTTGTCTTCCTCCGGGAGACAACCTTTGTCTCCCTCCGGGAGACAACATTTGTCTCCCTCAGGGAGACAACCTTTGTCTCCCTCCGGGAGACAACATTTGTCTCCCTCAGGAAGACAACCTTTGTCTCCCTCCAAGAGACAACCTTTGTCTCCCTCCGGGATACAACATTTGTCTCCCTCTATGAGACAAACTGTCTCCCTCCGGGAGACAACCTTTGTCTCCCTCCGGGAGACAACATTTGTTTCCCTCCGGGAGACAACATTTGTCTCCCTCCGGGAGACAACATTTGTCTCCCTCCGGGAGACAACATTTGTCTCCCTCTGGGAGACAACATTTGTCTCCCTCTATGAGACAAACTGTCTCCCTCCGGGAGACAACCTTTGACTCCCTCCGGGAGACAACATTTGTCTCCCTCTGGGAGACAACATTTGTCTCCCTCTATGAGACAAACTGTCTCCCTCCGGGAGACAACCTTTGACTCCCTCCGGGAGACAACATTTGTCTCCCTCCAGGATACAACCTTTGTCTCCCTCCGGGAGACAACCAAAATCTCCCTCCGGGAGACAACCTTTGTCTCCCTCCTGGAGACAACCTTTGTCTCCCTCCGGGAGACAACATTTGTCTCCCTCCGGGAGACAACATTTGTCTCCCCCCGGGAGACAACCTTTGTCTCCCTCTATGAGACAAACTGTCTCCCTCTCTGAGACAAACTGTCTCCCTCCGGAGACAACCTTTGTCTCCCTCCGGGAGACAACCTTTGTCTCCCTCCGGGAGACAACATTTGTCTCCTTCCGGGAGACAACATTTGTCTCCCTCCGGGAAACAACATTTGTCTCCCTCCGGGAGACAACATTTGTCTCCCTCCGGGAGACAACATTTGTCTCCCTCCGGGAGACAACCTTTGTGTCCCTCTATGAGACAAACTGTCTCTCTCCGGGAGACAACCTTTGTCTCCCTCCGGGATACAACATTTGTCTCCCTCCGGGAGACAACCTTTGTCTCCCTCCGGGAGACAACATTTGTCTCCCTCAGGGAGACAACATTTGTCTCCCTCCGGGAGACAACCTTTGTCTCCCTCCGGGAGACAACCTTTGTGTCCCTCTATGAGACAAACTGTCTCTCTCCAGGAGACAACCTTTGTCTCCCTCCGGGATACAACATTTGTCTCCCTCCGGGAGACAACCTTTGTCTCCCTCCGGGAGACAACATTTGTCTCCCTCAGGGAGACAACATTTGTCTCCCTCAGGAAGACAACCTTTGTCTCCCTCCAAGAGACAACCTTTGTCTCCCTCCGGGATACAACATTTGTCTCCCTCTATGAGACAAACTGTCTCCCTCCGGGAGACAACCTTTGTCTCCCTCCGGGAGACAACATTTGTTTCCCTCCGGGAGACAACATTTGTCTCCCTCCGGGAGACAACATTTGTCTCCCTCCGGGAGACAACATTTGTCTCCCTCCGGGAGACAACATTTGTCTCCCTCCGGGAGACAACATTTGTCTCCCTCTGGGAGACAACATTTGTCTCCCTCTATGAGACAAACTGTCTCCCTCCGGGAGACAACCTTTGACTCCCTCCGGGAGACAACATTTGTCTCCCTCCAGGATACAACCTTTGTCTCCCTCCGGGAGACAACCAAAATCTCCCTCCGGGAGACAACCTTTGTCTCCCTCCTGGAGACAACCTTTGTCTCCCTCCGGGAGACAACATTTGTCTCCCTCCGGGAGACAACATTTGTCTCCCCCCGGGAGACAACCTTTGTCTCCCTCTATGAGACAAACTGTCTCCCTCTCTGAGACAAACTGTCTCCCTCCGGAGACAACCTTTGTCTCCCTCCGGGAGACAACCTTTGTCTCCCTCCGGGAGACAACATTTGTCTCCCTCCGGGAGACAACATTTGTCTCCCTCCGGGAAACAACATTTGTCTCCCTCCGGGAGACAACATTTGTCTCCCTCCGGGAGACAACATTTGTCTCCCTCCGGGAGACAACCTTTGTGTCCCTCTATGAGACAAACTGTCTCTCTCCGGGAGACAACCTTTGTCTCCCTCCGGGATACAACATTTGTCTCCCTCCGGGAGACAACCTTTGTCTCCCTCCGGGAGACAACATTTGTCTCCCTCAGGGAGACAACATTTGTCTCCCTCCGGGAGACAACCTTTGTCTCCCTCCGGGAGACAACCTTTGTGTCCCTCTATGAGACAAACTGTCTCTCTCCAGGAGACAACCTTTGTCTCCCTCCGGGATACAACATTTGTCTCCCTCCGGGAGACAACCTTTGTCTCCCTCCGGGAGACAACATTTGTCTCCCTCAGGGAGACAACATTTGTCTCCCTCCGGGAGACAACCTTTGTCTCCCTCCGGGAGACAACCTTTGTCTCCCTCCGGGAGACAACCTTTGTCTCCCTCCGGGAGACAACCTTTGTCTCCCTCCGGGAGACAACATTTGTCTCCCTCAGGGAGACAACCTTTGTCTCCCTCCGGGAGACAACATTTGTCTCCCTCCGGGAGACAACATTTGTCTCCCTCCAGGAGACAACCTTTGTCTCCCTCCGGGAGACAACATTTGTCTCCCTCCGGGAGACAACCAAAATCTCCCTCCGGGAGACAACCTTTGTCTCCCTCCTGGAGACAACCTTTGTCTCCCTCCGGGAGACAACATTTGTCTCCCTCCGGGAGACAACATTTGTCTCCCCCCGGGAGACAACCTTTGTCTCCCTCTATGAGACAAACTGTCTCCCTCTATGAGACAAACTGTCTCCCTCCGGAGACAACCTTTGTCTCCCTCCGGGAGACAACCTTTGTCTCCCTCCGGGAGACAACATTTGTCTCCCTTCGGGAAACAACATTTGTCTCCCCCCGGGAGACAACCTTTGTCTCCCTCTATGAGACAAACTGTCTCCCTCTATGAGACTAACTGTCTCCCTCCGGAGACAACCTTTGTCTCCCTCCGGGAGACAACCTTTGTCTCCCTCCGGGAGACAACATTTGTCTCCCTCCGGGAAACAACATTTGTCTCCCTCCGGGAGACAACATTTGTCTCCCTCCGGGAGACAACCATTTGTCTCCTTCCGAGAGACAACCTTTGTGTCCCTCTATGAGACAAACTGTCTCCCTCCGGGAGACAACATTTGTCTCCCTCCGGGAGACAACCTTTGTCTCCCTCCGGAAGACAACATTTGTCTCCCTCCGGGAGACAACATTTGTCTCCCTCCGGGAGACAACCTTTGTCTCCCTCTATGAGACAAACTGTCTCCCTCCGGGAGACAACCTTTGTCTCCCTCCGGAAGACAACATTTGTCTCCCTCCGGGAGACAACATTTGTCTCCCTCCGGGAGACAACCTAAATCTCCCTCCAGGAGACAACCTATGTCTCCCTCCGGGAGACAACCTTTGTCTCCCTCCGGGAGACAACATATGTCTCCCTCCGGGAGACAACCTTTGTGTCCCTCTATGAGACAAACTGTCTCCCTCCGGGAGACAACCTTTGTCTCCCTCCGGGAGACAACCTTTGTCTCCCTCCGAGAGACAACATTTGTCTCCCTCCGGGAGACAACCTTTGTCTCCCTCCGGGAGACAACCTTTGTCTCCCTCCGAGAGACAACATTTGTCTCCCTCAGGGAGACAACCTTTGTCTCCCTCCGGGAGACAACATATGTCTCAATCCGGGAGACAACATTTTTCTCCCTCCGGGAGACAACCTAAATCTCCCTCCGGGAGACAACCTATGTCTCCCTCCGGGAGACAACATTTGTCTCCCTCCGGGAAACAACAATTGTCTCCCTCCGGGAGACAACATTTGTCTCCCTCCGGGAGACAACATTTGTCTCCCTCCGGGAGACAACATTTGTCTCCCTCCGGGAGACAACCTTTGTGTCCCTCTATGAGACAAACTGTCTCCCTCCGGGAGACAACCTTTGTCTCCCTCCGGGAGACAACATTTGTCTCCCTCCGGGAGACAACCTTTGTCTCTCTCCGGGAGACAACATTTGTCTCCCTCCATGAGACAACCTTTGTCTCCCTCTGGGAGACAACATTTGTCTCCCTCCGGGAGACAACATTTGTCTCCCTCTGGGAGACAACATTTGTCTCCCTCTATGAGACAAACTGTCTCCCTCCGGGAGACAACCTTTGTCTCCCTCCGGGAGACAACATTTGTCTCCCTCAGGGAGACAACATTTGTCTCCCTCCGGGAGACAACATTTGTCTCCCTCCAGGAGACAACCTTTGTCTCCCTCCGGGAGACAACATTTGTCTCCCTCCGGGAGACAACAAAAATCTCCCTCCGGGAGACAACCTTTGTCTCCCTCCGGGAGACAACCTTTGTCTCCCTCCAGGAGACAACATTTGTCTCCCTCCGGGAGACAACATTTGTCTCCCTCCGGGAGACAACATTTGTCTCCCTCCGGGAAACAACATTTGTCTCCCTCCGGGAGACAACATTTGTCTCCCTCCAGGAGACAACATTTGTCTCCCCCCGGGAGACAACCTTTGTCTCATTCTATGAGACAAACTGTCTCCCTCTATAAGACAAACTGTCTCCCTCCGGAGACAACCTTTGTCTCCCTCCGGGAGACAACATTTGTTTCCCTCCGGGAGACAACATTTGTCTCCCTCCGGGAGACAACATTTGTCTCCCTCCGGGAGACAACATTTGTCTCCCTCCGGGAGACAACATTTGTCTCCCTCCGGGAGACAACATTTGTCTCCCTCTGGGAGACAACATTTGTCTCCCTCTATGAGACAAACTGTCTCCCTCCGGGAGACAACCTTTGACTCCCTCCGGGAGACAACATTTGTCTCCCTCCAGGATACAACCTTTGTCTCCCTCCGGGAGACAACCAAAATCTCCCTCCGGGAGACAACCTTTGTCTCCCTCCTGGAGACAACCTTTGTCTCCCTCCGGGAGACAACATTTGTCTCCCTCCGGGAGACAACATTTGTCTCCCCCCGGGAGACAACCTTTGTCTCCCTCTATGAGACAAACTGTCTCCCTCTCTGAGACAAACTGTCTCCCTCCGGAGACAACCTTTGTCTCCCTCCGGGAGACAACCTTTGTCTCCCTCCGGGAGACAACATTTGTCTCCCTCCGGGAGACAACATTTGTCTCCCTCCGGGAAACAACATTTGTCTCCCTCCGGGAGACAACATTTGTCTCCCTCCGGGAGACAACATTTGTCTCCCTCCGGGAGACAACCTTTGTGTCCCTCTATGAGACAAACTGTCTCTCTCCGGGAGACAACCTTTGTCTCCCTCCGGGATACAACATTTGTCTCCCTCCGGGAGACAACCTTTGTCTCCCTCCGGGAGACAACATTTGTCTCCCTCAGGGAGACAACATTTGTCTCCATCCGGGAGACAACCTTTGTCTCCCTCCGGGAGACAACCTTTGTGTCCCTCTATGAGACAAACTGTCTCTCTCCAGGAGACAACCTTTGTCTCCCTCCGGGATACAACATTTGTCTCCCTCCGGGAGACAACCTTTGTCTCCCTCCGGGAGACAACATTTGTCTCCCTCAGGGAGACAACATTTGTCTCCCTCCGGGAGACAACCTTTGTCTCCCTCCGGGAGACAACCTTTGTCTCCCTCCGGGAGACAACCTTTGTCTCCCTCCGGGAGACAACCTTTGTCTCCCTCCGGGAGACAACATTTGTCTCCCTCAGGGAGACAACCTTTGTCTCCCTCCGGGAGACAACATTTGTCTCCCTCCGGGAGACAACATTTGTCTCCCTCCAGGAGACAACCTTTGTCTCCCTCCGGGAGACAACATTTGTCTCCCTCCGGGAGACAACCAAAATCTCCCTCCGGGAGACAACCTTTGTCTCCCTCCTGGAGACAACCTTTGTCTCCCTCCGGGAGACAACATTTGTCTCCCTCCGGGAGACAACATTTGTCTCCCCCCGGGAGACAACCTTTGTCTCCCTCTATGAGACAAACTGTCTCCCTCTATGAGACAAACTGTCTCCCTCCGGAGACAACCTTTGTCTCCCTCCGGGAGACAACCTTTGTCTCCCTCCGGGAGACAACATTTGTCTCCCTTCGGGAAACAACATTTGTCTCCCCCCGGGAGACAACCTTTGTCTCCCTCTATGAGACAAACTGTCTCCCTCTATGAGACTAACTGTCTCCCTCCGGAGACAACCTTTGTCTCCCTCCGGGAGACAACCTTTGTCTCCCTCCGGGAGACAACATTTGTCTCCCTCCGGGAAACAACATTTGTCTCCCTCCGGGAGACAACATTTGTCTCCCTCCGGGAGACAACCATTTGTCTCCTTCCGAGAGACAACCTTTGTGTCCCTCTATGAGACAAACTGTCTCCCTCCGGGAGACAACATTTGTCTCCCTCCGGGAGACAACCTTTGTCTCCCTCCGGAAGACAACATTTGTCTCCCTCCGGGAGACAACATTTGTCTCCCTCCGGGAGACAACCTTTGTCTCCCTCTATGAGACAAACTGTCTCCCTCCGGGAGACAACCTTTGTCTCCCTCCGGAAGACAACATTTGTCTCCCTCCGGGAGACAACATTTGTCTCCCTCCGGGAGACAACCTAAATCTCCCTCCAGGAGACAACCTATGTCTCCCTCCGGGAGACAACCTTTGTCTCCCTCCGGGAGACAACATATGTCTCCCTCCGGGAGACAACCTTTGTGTCCCTCTATGAGACAAACTGTCTCCCTCCGGGAGACAACCTTTGTCTCCCTCCGGGAGACAACCTTTGTCTCCCTCCGAGAGACAACATTTGTCTCCCTCCGGGAGACAACCTTTGTCTCCCTCCGGGAGACAACCTTTGTCTCCCTCCGAGAGACAACATTTGTCTCCCTCAGGGAGACAACCTTTGTCTCCCTCCGGGAGACAACATATGTCTCAATCCGGGAGACAACATTTTTCTCCCTCCGGGAGACAACCTAAATCTCCCTCCGGGAGACAACCTATGTCTCCCTCCGGGAGACAACATTTGTCTCCCTCCGGGAAACAACAATTGTCTCCCTCCGGGAGACAACATTTGTCTCCCTCCGGGAGACAACATTTGTCTCCCTCCGGGAGACAACATTTGTCTCCCTCCGGGAGACAACCTTTGTGTCCCTCTATGAGACAAACTGTCTCCCTCCGGGAGACAACCTTTGTCTCCCTCCGGGAGACAACATTTGTCTCCCTCCGGGAGACAACCTTTGTCTCTCTCCGGGAGACAACATTTGTCTCCCTCCATGAGACAACCTTTGTCTCCCTCTGGGAGACAACATTTGTCTCCCTCCGGGAGACAACATTTGTCTCCCTCTGGGAGACAACATTTGTCTCCCTCTATGAGACAAACTGTCTCCCTCCGGGAGACAACCTTTGTCTCCCTCCGGGAGACAACATTTGTCTCCCTCCAGGAGACAACATTTGTCTCCCCCCGGGAGACAACCTTTGTCTCATTCTATGAGACAAACTGTCTCCCTCTATAAGACAAACTGTCTCCCTCCGGAGACAACCTTTGTCTCCCTCCGGGAGACAACCTTTGTCTCCCTCCGGGAGACAACCTTTGTCTCCCTCCGGGAGACAACTTTTGTCTCCCTCCGGGAAACAAAATTTGTCTCCCTCCGGGAGACAACCTTTGTGTCCCTCTATGAGACAAACTGTCTCCCTCCGGGAGACAACATTTGTCTCCCTCCAGGAGACAACCTTTGTCTCCCTCCGGGAGACAACATTTGTCTCCCCCCGGGAGACAACCTTTGTCTCCCTCTATGAGACAAACTGTCTCCCTCTATGAGACAAACTGTCTCCCTCCGGGAGACAACCTTTGTCTCCCTCCGGGAGACAGCATTTGTCTCCCTCAGGGAGACAACATTTGTCTCCCTCCGGGAGACAACATTTGTCTCCCTCCAGGAGACAACCTTTGTCTCCCTCCGGGAGACAACATTTGTCTCCCTCCGGGAGACAACAAAAATCTCCCTCCGGGAGACAACCTTTGTCTCCCTCCGGGAGACAACCTTTGTCTCCCTCCAGGAGACAACATTTGTCTCCCTCCGGGAGACAACATTTGTCTCCCTCCGGGAGACAACATTTGTCTCCCTCCGGGAAACAACATTTGTCTCCCTCCGGGAGACAACATTTGTCTCCCTCCAGGAGACAACATTTGTCTCCCCCCGGGAGACAACCTTTGTCTCATTCTATGAGACAAACTGTCTCCCTCTATAAGACAAACTGTCTCCCTCCGGAGACAACCTTTGTCTCCCTCCGGGAGACAACCTTTGTCTCCCTCCGGGAGACAACCTTTGTCTCCCTCCGGGAGACAACTTTTGTCTCCCTCCGGGAAACAAAATTTGTCTCCCTCCGGGAGACAACCTTTGTGTCCCTCTATGAGACAAACTGTCTCCCTCCGGGAGACAACATTTGTCTCCCTCCAGGAGACAACCTTTGTCTCCCTCCGGGAGACAACATTTGTCTCCCCCCGGGAGACAACCTTTGTCTCCCTCTATGAGACAAACTGTCTCCCTCTATGAGACAAACTGTCTCCCTCCGGAGACAACCTTTGTCTCCCTCCGGGAGACAACCTTTGTCTCCCTCTGGGAGACAACTTTTGTCTCCCTCCGGGAAACAACATTTGTCTCCCTCCGGGAGACATTATTTGTCTCCCTCCGGGAGACAACCTTTGTGTCCCTCTATGAGACAAACTGTCTCCCTCCCGGAGACAACCTTTGTCTCCCTCCGGGATACAACATTTGTCTCCCTCCGGGAGACAACCTTTGTCTCCCTCCGGGAGACAACATTTGTCTCCCTCCATGAGACAACCTTTGTCTCCCTCTGGGAGACAACATTTGTCTCCCTCCGGGAGACAACATTTGTCTCCCTCTGGGAGACAACATTTGTCTCCCTCTATGAGACAAACTGTCTCCCTCCGGGAGACAACCTTTGTCTCCCTCCGGGAGACAACATTTGTCTCCCTCAGGGAGACAACATTTGTCTCCCTCCGGGAGACAACATTTGTCTCCCTCCAGGAGACAACCTTTGTCTCCCTCCGGGAGACAACATTTGTCTCCCTCCGGGAGACAACAAAAATCTCCCTCCGGGAGACAACCTTTGTCTCCCTCCGGGAGACAACCTTTGTCTCCCTCCAGGAGACAACATTTGTCTCCCTCCGGGAGACAACATTTGTCTCCCTCCGGGAGACAACATTTGTCTCCCTCCGGGAAACAACATTTGTCTCCCTCCGGGAGACAACATTTGTCTCCCTCCAGGAGACAACATTTGTCTCCCCCCGGGAGACAACCTTTGTCTCATTCTATGAGACAAACTGTCTCCCTCTATAAGACAAACTGTCTCCCTCCGGAGACAACCTTTGTCTCCCTCCGGGAGACAACCTTTGTCTCCCTCCGGGAGACAACCTTTGTCTCCCTCCGGGAGACAACTTTTGTCTCCCTCCGGGAAACAACATTTGTCTCCCTCCGGGAGACAACCTTTGTGTCCCTCTATGAGACAAACTGTCTCCCTCCGGGAGACAACATTTGTCTCCCTCCAGGAGACAACCTTTGTCTCCCTCCGGGAGACAACATTTGTCTCCCCCCGGGAGACAACCTTTGTCTCCCTCTATGAGACAAACTGTCTCCCTCTATGAGACAAACTGTCTCCCTCCGGGAAACAACATTTGTCTCCCTCCGGGAGACATTATTTGTCTCCCTCCGGGAGACAACCTTTGTGTCCCTCTATGAGACAAACTGTCTCCCTCCCGGAGACAACCTTTGTCTCCCTCCGGGATACAACATTTGTCTCCCTCCGGGAGACAACCTTTGTCTCCCTCCGGGAGACAACATTTGTCTCCCTCCATGAGACAACCTTTGTCTCCCTCTGGGAGACAACATTTGTCTCCCTCCGGGAGACAACATTTGTCTCCCTCTGGGAGACAACATTTGTCTCCCTCTATGAGACAAACTGTCTCCCTCCGGGAGACAACCTTTGTCTCCCTCCGGGATACAACATTTGTCTCCCTCCGGGAGACAACCTTTGTCTCCCTCCGGGAGACAACATTTGTCTCCCTCCATGAGACAACCTTTGTCTCCCTCGGGAGACAACCTTTGTCTCCCTCCGGAAGACAACATTTGTCTCCCTCCGGTAGACAACATTTGTCTCCCTCCGGGTGACAACCTTTGTCTCCCTCTATGAGACAAACTGTCTCCCTCCAGGAGACAACCTTTGTCTCCCTCCGGGAGACAACCTTTGTCTCCCTCCGGGAGACAACCTTTGTCTCCCTCCGGGATACAACATTTGTCTCCCTCCGGGAGACAACCTTTGTCTCCCTCCGGAAGACAACATTTGTCTCCCTCAGGGAGACAACCTTTGTCTCCCTCCAAGAGACAACCTTTGTCTCCCTCCGGGATACAACATTTGTCTCCCTCTATGAGACAAACTGTCTCCCTCCGGGAGACAACCTTTGTCTCCCTCCGGGAGACAACATTTGTCTCCCTCCGGGAGACAACATTTGTCTCCCTCCAGGAGACAACATTTGTCTCCCCCCGGGAGACAACCTTTGTCTCATTCTATGAGACAAACTGTCTCCCTCTATAAGACAAACTGTCTCCCTCCGGAGACAACCTTTGTCTCCCTCCGGGAGACAACCTTTGTCTCCCTCCGGGAGACAACCTTTGTCTCCCTCCGGGAGACAACTTTTGTCTCCCTCCCGGAAACAACATTTGTCTCCCTCCGGGAGACAACCTTTTTGTCCCTCTATGAGACAAACTGTCTCCCTCCGGGAGACAACATTTGTCTCCCTCCAGGAGACAACCTTTGTCTCCCTCCGGGAGACAACATTTGTCTCCCCCCGGGAGACAACCTTTGTCTCCCTCTATGAGACAAACTGTCTCCCTCTATGAGACAAACTGTCTCCCTCCGGAGACAACCTTTGTCTCCCTCCGGGAGACAACCTTTGTCTCCCTCCGGGAGACAACTTTTGTCTCCCTCCGGGAAACAACATTTGTCTCCCTCCGGGAGACATTATTTGTCTCCCTCCGGGAGACAACCTTTTCTGTCCCTCTATGAGACAAACTGTCTCCCTCCCGGAGACAACCTTTGTCTCCCTCCGGGATACAACATTTGTCTCCCTCCGGGAGACAACCTTTGACTCCCTCCGGGAGACAACATTTGTCTCCCTCTATGAGACAAACTGTCTCCCTCCGGGAGACAACCTTTGTCTCCCTCCGGGAGACAACATTTGTCTCCCTCGGGAGACAACCTTTGTCTCCCTCCGGAAGACAACATTTGTCTCCCTCCGGTAGACAACATTTGTCTCCCTCCGGGTGACAACCTTTGTCTCCCTCTATGAGACAAACTGTCTCCCTCCAGGAGACAACCTTTGTCTCCCTCCGGGAGACAACCTTTGTCTCCCTCCGGGAGACAACCTTTGTCTCCCTCCGGGATACAACATTTGTCTCCCTCCGGGAGACAACCTTTGTCTCCCTCCGGAAGACAACATTTGTCTCCCTCAGGGAGACAACCTTTGTCTCCCTCCAAGAGACAACCTTTGTCTCCCTCCGGGATACAACATTTGTCTCCCTCTATGAGACAAACTGTCTCCCTCCGGGAGACAACCTTTGTCTCCCTCCGGGAGACAACATTTGTCTCCCTCCGGGAGACAACATTTGTCTCCCTCCTGGAGACAACATTTGTCTCCCTCTGGGAGACAACAGTTGTCTCCCTCTATGAGAAAAACTGTCTCCCTCCGGGAGACAACCTTTGTCTCCCTCCGGGAGACAACCTTTGTCTCCCTCCGGGATACAACATTTGTCTCCCTCCGGGAGACAACCTTTGTCTCCCTCCGGGAGACAACATTTGTCTCCCTCAGGGAGACAACCTTTGTCTCCCTCCAAGAGACAACCTTTGTCTCCCATCGGGATACAACATTTGTCTCCCTCTATGAGACAAACTGTCTCCCTCTGGGAGACAACATTTGTCTCCCTCCGGGAGACAACATTTGTCTCCCTCCGGGAGACAAACTGTCTCCCTCCGGGAGACAACCTTTGTCTCCCTCCGGTAGACAACATTTGTCTCCCTCCGGGAGACAACATTTGTCTCCCTCTGGGAGACAACATTTTTCTCCCTCTATGAGACAATCTGTCTCCCTCCGGGAGACAACCTTTGTCTCCCTCCGGGAGACAACATTTGTCTCCCTCAGGGAGACAACCTTTGTCTCCCTCCGGGAGACAACATTTGTCTCCCTCCGGGAGATAACATTTGTCTCCCTCCGGGAGACAACATTTGTCTCCCTCCGGGAGACAACATTTGTCTCCCTCTGGGAGACAACATTTGTCTCCCTCTATGAGACAAACTGTCTCCCTCCGGGAGACAACCTTTGTCTCCCTCCGGGAGACAACCTTTGTCTCCCTCCGGGAGACAACCTTTGTCTCCCTCCGGGAGACAACATTTGTCTCCCTTAGGGAGACAACCTTTGTCTCCCTCCGGGAGACAACCTTTGTCTCCCTCCGGGATACAACATTTGTCTCCCTCTATGAGACAAACTGTCTCCCTCCGGGAGACAACATTTGTCTCCCTCTGGGAGACAACATTTGTCTCCCTCTATGAGACAAACTGTCTCCCTCCGGGAGACAACCTTTGTCTCCCTCCGGAAGACAACATTTGTCTCCCTCAGGGAGACAACCTTTGTCTCCCTCCGGGAGACAACATTTGTCTCCCTCCGGCAGACAACATTTGTCTCCCTCCAGGAGACAACCTTTGTCTCCCTCCGGGAGACAACATTTGTCTCCCTCCGGGAGACAACCAAAATCTCCCTCCGGGAGACAACTTTTGTCTCCCTCCGGGAGACAACCTTTGTCTCCCTCCGGGAGACAACATTTGTCTCCCTCCGGGAGACAACATTTGTCTCCCCCCGGGAGACAACCTTTGTCTCCCTCTATGAGACAAACTGTCTCCCTCTATGAGACAAACTGTCTCCATCCGGAGACAACCTTTGTCTCCCTCCGGGAGACAACCTTTGTCTCCCTCCGGGAGACAACCTTTGTGTCCCTCTATGAGACAAACTGTCTCCCTCCGGGAGACAACCTTTGTCTCCCTCCGGGATACAACATTTGTCTCCCTCCGGGAGACAACCTTTGTCTCCCTCCGGGAGACAACATTTGTCTCCCTCTATGAGACAAACTGTCTCCCTCCGGGAGACAACCTTTGTCTCCCTCCGGGAGACAACATTTGTCTCGCTCCGGGAGACAACCTTTGTCTCCCTCCGGGAGACAACATTTGTCTCCCTCTGGAAGACAACATTTGTCTCCCTCCGGGAGACAACATTTGTCTCCCTCCGGGAGACAACCTTTGTCTCCCACTATGAGACAAACTGTCTCCCTCCGGGAGACAACCTTTGTCTCCCTCTATGAGACAAACTGTCTCCCTCTATGAGACAAACTGTCTCCCTCCGGAGACAACCTTTGTCTCCCTCCGGGAGACAACCTTTGTCTCCCTCCGGGAGACAACCTTTGTGTCCCTCTATGAGACAAACTGTCTCCCTCCGGGAGACAACCTTTGTCTCCCTCCGGGATACAACATTTGTCTCCCTCCGGGAGACAACCTTTGTCTCCCTCCGGGAGACAACATTTGTCTCCCTCTATGAGACGAACTGTCTCCCTCCGGGAGACAACCTTTGTCTCCCTCCGGGAGACAACATTTGTCTCGCTCCGGGAGACAACCTTTGTCTCCCTCCGGGAGACAACATTTGTCTCCCTCTGGAAGACAACATTTGTCTCCCTCCGGGAGACAACATTTGTCTCCCTCCGGGAGACAACCTTTGTCTCCCACTATGAGACAAACTGTCTCCCTCCGGGAGACAACCTTTGTCTCCCTCCGGGATACAACATTTGTCTCCCTCCGGGAGACAACCTTTGTCTCCCTCCGGGAGACAACATTTGTCTCCCTCAGGGAGACAACCTTTGTCTCCCTCCGGGAGACAACATTTGTCTCCCTCAGGGAGACAACCTTTGTCTCCCTCCAAGAAACAACCTTTTTCTCCCTCCGGGATACAACATTTGTCTCCCTCTATGAGATAAACTGTCTCCCTCCGGGAGACAACCTTTGTCTCCCTCCGGGAGACAACATTTGTTTCCCTCCGGGAGACAACATTTGTCTCCCTCCGGGAGACAACATTTGTCTCCCTCCGGGAGACAACATTTGTCTCCCTCTGGGAGACAACATTTGTCTCCCTCTATGAGACAAACTGTCTCCCTCCGGGAGACAACCTTTGACTCCCTCCGGGAGACAACCTTTGTCTCCCTCCGGGAGACAACATTTGCCTCCCTCCGGGAGACAACATTTGTCTCCCTCCGGGACACAACATTTGTCTCCCTCCGGGAGACAACATTTGTTTCCCTCCGGGAGACAACATTTGTCTCCCTCCGGGAGACAACATTTGTCTCCCTCCGGGAGACAACCTTTGTGTCCCTCTATGAGACAAACTGTCTCTCTCCGGGAGACAACCTTTGTCTCCCTCCGGGATACAACATTTGTCTCCCTCCGGGAGACAACCTTTGTCTCCCTCCGGGAGACAACATTTGTCTCCCTCAGGGAGACAACATTTGTCTCCCTCCGGGAGACAACCTTTGTCTCCCTCCGGGATACAACATTTGTCTCCCTCTATGAGACAAACTGTCTCCCTCCGGGAGACAACCTTTGTCTCCCTCCGGGAGACAACCTTTGTCTCCCTCCGGGAGACAACCTTTGTCTCCCTCCGGGAGACAACATTTGTCTCCCTCAGGGAGACAACCTTTGTCTCCCTCCGGGAGACAACATTTGTCTCCCCCCGGGAGACAACCTTTGTCTCCCTCTATCAGACAAACTGTCTCCCTCTATGAGACAAACTGTCTCCCTCCGGAGACAACCTTTGTCTCCCTCCGGGAGACAACCTTTGTCTCCCTCCGGGAGACAACATTTGTCTCCCTTCGGGAAACAACATTTGTCTCCCCCCGGGAGACAACCTTTGTCTCCCTCTATGAGACAAACTGTCTCCCTCTATGAGACAAACTGTCTCCCTCCGGAGACAACCTTTGTCTCCCTCCGGGAGACAACCTTTGTCTCCCTCCGGGAGACAACATTTGTCTCCCTCCGGGAAACAACATTTGTCTCCCTCCGGGAGACAACATTTGTCTCCCTCCGGGAGACAACCATTTGTCTCCCTCCGAGAGACAACCTTTGTGTCCCTCTATGAGACAAACTGTCTCCCTCCGGGAGACAACATTTGTCTCCCTCCGGGAGACAACCTTTGTCTCCCTCCGGAAGACAACATTTGTCTCCCTCCGGGAGACAACATTTGTCTCCCTCCGGGAGACAACCTAAATCTCCCTCCAGGAGACAACCTATGTCTCCCTCCGGGAGACAACCTTTGTCTCCCTCCGGGAGACAACCTTTGTCTCCCTCCGGGAGACAACATATGTCTCCCTCCGGGAGACAACCTTTGTCTCCCTCCGGGAGACAACATTTGTCTCCCCCTGGAAGACAACCTTTGTCTCCCTCCGGGAGACAACATTTGTCTCCCTCCGGGAGACAAACTTTGTCTCCCTCCGGGAGACAACATTTGTCTCCCTCCGGGAGACAACCTTTGTCTCCCTCCGGGAGACAACATTTGTCTCCCTCCGGGAGACAACCAAAATCTCCCTCCGGGAGACAACCTTTGTCTCCCTCCTGGAGACAACCTTTGTCTCCCTCCGGGAGACAACATTTGTCTCCCTCCGGGAGACAACATTTGTCTCCCCCCGGGAGACAACCTTTGTCTCCCTCTATGAGACAAACTGTCTCCCTCTATGAGACAATCTGTCTCCCTCCGGAGACAACCTTTGTCTCCCTCCGGGAGACAACCTTTGTCTCCCTCCGGGAGACAACATTTGTCTCCCTTCGGGAAACAACATTTGTCTCCCCCCGGGAGACAACCTTTGTCTCCCTCTATGAGACAAACTGTCTCCCTCTATGAGACAAACTGTCTCCCTCTGGAGACAACCTTTGTCTCCCTCCGGGAGACAACCTTTGTCACCCTCCGGGAGACAACATTTGTCTCCCTCCGGGAAACAACATTTGTCTCCCTCCGGGAGACAACATTTGTCTCCCTCCGGGAGAAAACCATTTGTCTCCCTCCGTGAGACAACCTTTGTGTCCCTCTATGAGACAAACTGTCTCCCTCCGGGAGACAACATTTGTCTCCCTCCGGGAGACAACCTTTGTCTCCCTCCGGAAGACAACATTTGTCTCCCTCCGGGAGACACATTTGTCTCCCTCCGGGAGACAACCTTTGTCTCCCTCTATGAGACAAACTGTCTCCCTCCGGGAGACAACCTTTGTCACCCTCCGGGAGACAACATTTGTCTCCCTCCGGGAAACAACATTTGTCTCCCTCCGGGAGACAACATTTGTCTCCCTCCGGGAGACAACCATTTGTCTCCCTCCGGGAGACAACCTTTGTGTCCCTCTATGAGACAAACTGTCTCCCTCCGGGAGACAACATTTGTCTCCCTCCGGGAGACAACCTTTGTCTCCCTCCGGAAGACAACATTTGTCTCCCTCCGGGAGACAACATTTGTCTCCCTCCGGGAGACAACCTTTGTCTCCCTCTATGAGACAAACTGTCTCCCTCCGGGAGACAACCTTTGTCTCCCTCCGGAAGACAACATTTGTCTCCCTCCGGGAGACAACATTTGTCTCCCTCCGGGAGACAACCTAAATCTCCCTCCGGGAGACAACCTATGTCTCCCTCCGGGAGACAACCTTTGTCTCCCTCCGGGAGACAACATATGTCTCCCTCCGGGAGACAACCTTTGTCTCCCTCCGGGAGACAACATTTGTCTCCCTCCGGAAGACAACCTTTGTCTCCCTCCGGGAGACAACATTTGTCTCCCTCCGGGAGACAAACTTTGTCTCCCTCCGGGAGACAACATTTGTCTCCCTCCGGGAGACAACCTATGTCTCCCTCCGGGAGACAACCTTTGTCTCCCTCCGGGAGACAACATTTGTCTCCCTCCGGGAGACAACATTTGTCTCCCTCCGGGAGACAACCTTTGTCTCCCTCCAGGAGACAACATTTGTCTCCCTCCGGGAGACAACCTTTGTCTCCCTCTGGGAGACAACCTTTGTCTCCCTCCGGGAGACAACATTTGTCTCCCTCCGGGAGACAAACTTTGTCTCCCTCCGGGAGACAACATTTGTCTCCCTCCGGGAGACAACCTTTGTCTCCCTCCGGGAGACAACCTTTGTCTCCCTCCGGGAGACAACATTTGTCTCCCTCCGGGAGACAACATTTGTCTCCCTCCGGGAAACAACCTTTGTCTCCCTCCGGGAGACAACATTTGTCTCCCTCCGGGAGACAACCTTTGTCTCCCTCTGGGAGAGAACCTTCGTCTCCCTCCGGGAGACAACATTTGTCTCCCTCCGGAAGACAACATTTGTCTCCCTCCGGGAAACAACAATTGTCTCCCTCCGGGAGACAACCTTTGTCTCCCTCCGGGAGACAACATTTGTCTCCCTCCGGGAGACAACATTTGTCTCCCTCCGGGAGACAACATTTGTCTCCCTCCGGGAGACAACATTTGTCTTCCTCCGGGAGACAACCTTTGTCTCCCTCCGGGATACAACATTTGTCTCCCTCTATGAGACAAACTGTCTCCCTCCGGGAGACAACCTTTGTCTCCCTCCGGGACACAACATTTGTCTCCCTCCGGGAGACAACATTTGTCTCCCTCTGGGAGACAACATTTGTCTCCCTCTATGAGACAAACTGTCTCCCTCCGGGAGACAACCTTTGTCTCCCTCCGGGAGACAACATTTGTCTCCCTCAGGGAGACAACCTTTGTCTCCCTCCGGGAGACAACATTTGTCTCCCTCCGGGAGACAACATTTGTCTCCCTCCAGGAGACAACCTTTGCCTCCCTCCGGGAGACAACATTTGTCTCCCCCCGGGAGACAACCAAAATCTCCCTCCGGAGACAACCTTTGTCTCCCTCCGGGAGACAACCTTTGTCTCCCTCCGGGAGACAACATTTGTCTCCCTCCGGGAGACAACATTTGTCTCCCTCCGGGAGACAACATTTGTCTCCCTCCGGGAGACAACATTTGTCTCCCTCCGGGAGACAACCTTTGTCTCCTTCCGGGAGACAACATTTGTCTCCCTCCGGGAGACAACCTTTGTCTCCCTCCGGAAGACAACATTTGTCTCCCTCCGGGAGACAACATTTGTCTCCCTCCGGGAGACAACCTAAATCTCCCTCCAGGAGACAACCTATGTCTCCCTCCGGGAGACAACCTTTGTCTCCCTCCGGGAGACAACCTTTGTCTCCCTCCGGGAGACAACATATGTCTCCCTCCGGGAGACAACCTTTGTCTCCCTCCGGGAGACAACATTTGTCTCCCCCTGGAAGACAACCTTTGTCTCCCTCCGGGAGACAACATTTGTCTCCCTCCGGGAGACAAACTTTGTCTCCCTCCGGGAGACAACATTTGTCTCCCTCCGGGAGACAACCTTTGTCTCCCTCCGGGAGACAACATTTGTCTCCCTCCGGGAGACAACCAAAATCTCCCTCCGGGAGACAACCTTTGTCTCCCTCCTGGAGACAACCTTTGTCTCCCTCCGGGAGACAACATTTGTCTCCCTCCGGGAGACAACATTTGTCTCCCCCCGGGAGACAACCTTTGTCTCCCTCTATGAGACAAACTGTCTCCCTCTATGAGACAATCTGTCTCCCTCCGGAGACAACCTTTGTCTCCCTCCGGGAGACAACCTTTGTCTCCCTCCGGGAGACAACATTTGTCTCCCTTCGGGAAACAACATTTGTCTCCCCCCGGGAGACAACCTTTGTCTCCCTCTATGAGACAAACTGTCTCCCTCTATGAGACAAACTGTCTCCCTCCGGAGACAACCTTTGTCTCCCTCCGGGAGACAACCTTTGTCACCCTCCGGGAGACAACATTTGTCTCCCTCCGGGAAACAACATTTGTCTCCCTCCGGGAGACAACATTTGTCTCCCTCCGGGAGACAACCATTTGTCTCCCTCCGGGAGACAACCTTTGTGTCCCTCTATGAGACAAACTGTCTCCCTCCGGGAGACAACATTTGTCTCCCTCCGGGAGACAACCTTTGTCTCCCTCCGGAAGACAACATTTGTCTCCCTCCGGGAGACACATTTGTCTCCCTCCGGGAGACAACCTTTGTCTCCCTCTATGAGACAAACTGTCTCCCTCCGGGAGACAACCTTTGTCACCCTCCGGGAGACAACATTTGTCTCCCTCCGGGAAACAACATTTGTCTCCCTCCGGGAGACAACATTTGTCTCCCTCCGGGAGACAACCATTTGTCTCCCTCCGGGAGACAACCTTTGTGTCCCTCTATGAGACAAACTGTCTCCCTCCGGGAGACAACATTTGTCTCCCTCCGGGAGACAACCTTTGTCTCCCTCCGGAAGACAACATTTGTCTCCCTCCGGGAGACAACATTTGTCTCCCTCCGGGAGACAACCTTTGTCTCCCTCTATGAGACAAACTGTCTCCCTCCGGGAGACAACCTTTGTCTCCCTCCGGAAGACAACATTTGTCTCCCTCCGGGAGACAACATTTGTCTCCCTCCGGGAGACAACCTAAATCTCCCTCCGGGAGACAACCTATGTCTCCCTCCGGGAGACAACCTTTGTCTCCCTCCGGGAGACAACATATGTCTCCCTCCGGGAGACAACCTTTGTCTCCCTCCGGGAGACAACATTTGTCTCCCTCCGGAAGACAACCTTTGTCTCCCTCCGGGAGACAACATTTGTCTCCCTCCGGGAGACAAACTTTGTCTCCCTCCGGGAGACAACATTTGTCTCCCTCCGGGAGACAACCTATGTCTCCCTCCGGGAGACAACCTTTGTCTCCCTCCGGGAGACAACCTTTGTCTCCCTCCAGGAGACAACATTTGTCTCCCTCCGGGAGACAACCTTTGTCTCCCTCTGGGAGACAACCTTTGTCTCCCTCCGGGAGACAACATTTGTCTCCCTCCGGGAGACAAACTTTGTCTCCCTCCGGGAGACAACATTTGTCTCCCTCCGGGAGACAACCTTTGTCTCCCTCCGGGAGACAACCTTTGTCTCCCTCCGGGAGACAACATTTGTCTCCCTCCGGGAGACAACATTTGTCTCCCTCCGGGAAACAACCTTTGTCTCCCTCCGGGAGACAACATTTGTCTCCCTCCGGGAGACAACCTTTGTCTCCCTCTGGGAGAGAACCTTCGTCTCCCTCCGGGAGACAACATTTGTCTCCCTCCGGAAGACAACATTTGTCTCCCTCCGGGAAACAACAATTGTCTCCCTCCGGGAGACAACCTTTGTCTCCCTCCGGGAGACAACATTTGTCTCCCTCCGGGAGACAACATTTGTCTCCCTCCGGGAGACAACATTTGTCTCCCTCCGGGAGACAACATTTGTCTTCCTCCGGGAGACAACCTTTGTCTCCCTCCGGGATACAACATTTGTCTCCCTCTATGAGACAAACTGTCTCCCTCCGGGAGACAACCTTTGTCTCCCTCCGGGACACAACATTTGTCTCCCTCCGGGAGACAACATTTGTCTCCCTCTGGGAGACAACATTTGTCTCCCTCTATGAGACAAACTGTCTCCCTCCGGGAGACAACCTTTGTCTCCCTCCGGGAGACAACATTTGTCTCCCTCAGGGAGACAACCTTTGTCTCCCTCCGGGAGACAACATTTGTCTCCCTCCGGGAGACAACATTTGTCTCCCTCCAGGAGACAACCTTTGCCTCCCTCCGGGAGACAACATTTGTCTCCCCCCGGGAGACAACCAAAATCTCCCTCCGGAGACAACCTTTGTCTCCCTCCGGGAGACAACCTTTGTCTCCCTCCGGGAGACAACATTTGTCTCCCTCCGGGAGACAACATTTGTCTCCCTCCGGGAGACAACATTTGTCTCCCTCCGGGAGACAACATTTGTCTCCCTCCGGGAGACAACCTTTGTCTCCCTCCGGGATATAACATTTGTCTCCCTCTATGAGACAAACTGTCTCCCTCCGGGAGACAACCTTTGTCTCCTTCCGGGAGACAACATTTGTCTCCCTCCGGGAGACAACATTTGTCTCCCTCTGTGAGACAAACTGTCTCCCTCCGGGAGACAACCTTTGTCTCCCTCCGGGAGACAACATTTGTCTCCCTCCAGGAGACAACCTTTGTCTCCCTCCGGGATACAACATTTGTCTCCCTCCGGGAGACAACATTTGTCTCCCTCCAGGAGACAACCTTTGTCTCCCTCCGGGAGACAACATTTGTCTCCCCCCGGGAGACAACCAAAATCTCCCTCCGGGAGACAACATTTGTCTCCCCCCGGGAGACAACCTTTGTCTCCCTCTGGGAGACAACCTTCGTCTCCCTCCGAGAGACAACATTTGTCTCCCTCCGGAAGACAACATTTGTCTCCCTCCGGGAAACAACATTTGTCTCCCTCCGGGAGACAACATTTGTCTCCCTCCGGGAGACAACATTTGTCTCCCTCCGGGAGACAACCTTTGTCTCCCTCCGGGAGACAACATTTGTCTCCCTCCGGGAGACAACATTTGTCTCCCTCCGGGAGACAACATTTGTCTCCCTCCGGGAGACAACATTTGTCTCCCTCCGGGAGACAACCTTTGTCTCCCTCCGGGATACAACATTTGTCTCCCTCCGGGAGACAACATTTGTCTCCCTCCAGGAGACAACCTTTGTCTTCCTCCGGGAGACAACATTTGTCTCCCCCCGGGAGACAACCAAAATCTCCCTCCGGGAGACAACATTTGTCTCCCCCCGGGAGACAACCTTTGTCTCCCTCTGGGAGACAACCTTCGTCTCCCTCCGAGAGACAACATTTGTCTCCCTCCGGAAGACAACATTTGTCTCCCTCCGGGAAACAATATTTGTCTCCCTCCGGGAGACAACGTTTGTCTCCCTCCGGGAGACAACATTTGTCTCCCTCCGGGAGACAACCTTTGTCTCCCTCCGGGAGACAACATTTGTCTCCCTCTGTGAGACAAACTGTCTCCCTCCGGGAGACAACCTTTGTCTCCCTCCGGGAGACAACATTTGTCTCCCTCCGGGAGACAACATTTGTCTCCCTCCGGGAGACAACATTTGTCTCCCTCAGGGAGACAACCTTTGTCTCCCTCCAGGAGACAACATTTGTCTCCCTCCGGGAGACAACATTTGTCTCCCTCCGGGAAACAACCTTTGTCTCCCTCCGGGAGACAACATTTGTCTCCCTCCGGGAGACAACATTTGTCTCCCTCCGGGAAACAATATTTGTCTCCCTCCGGGAGACAACGTTTGTCTCCCTCCGGGAGACAACATTTGTCTCCCTCCGGGAGACAACCTTTGTCTCCCTCCGGGAGACAACATTTGTCTCCCTCTGTGAGACAAACTGTCTCCCTCCGGGAGACAACCTTTGTCTCCCTCCGGGAGACAACATTTGTCTCCCTCCGGGAGACAACATTTGTCTCCCTCCGGGAGACAACATTTGTCTCCCTCAGGGAGACAACCTTTGTCTCCCTCCAGGAGACAACATTTGTCTCCCTCCGGGAGACAACATTTGTCTCCCTCCGGGAAACAACCTTTGTCTCCCTCCGGGAGACAACATTTGTCTCCCTCCGGGAGACAACCTTTGTCTCCCTCTGGGAGAGAACCTTCGTCTCCCTCCGGGAGACAACATTTGTCTCCCTCCGGAAGACAACATTTGTCTCCCTCCGGGAAACAACAATTGTCTCCCTCCGGGAGACAACCTTTGTCTCCCTCCGGGAGACAACATTTGTCTCCCTCCGGGAGACAACATTTGTCTCCCTCCGGGAGACAACATTTGTCTCCCTCCGGGAGACAACATTTGTCTTCCTCCGGGAGACAACCTTTGTCTCCCTCCGGGATACAACATTTGTCTCCCTCTATGAGACAAACTGTCTCCCTCCGGGAGACAACCTTTGTCTCCCTCCGGGACACAACATTTGTCTCCCTCCGGGAGACAACATTTGTCTCCCTCTGGGAGACAACATTTGTCTCCCTCTATGAGACAAACTGTCTCCCTCCGGGAGACAACCTTTGTCTCCCTCCGGGAGACAACATTTGTCTCCCTCCAGGAGACAACATTTGTCTCCCTCCAGGAGACAACCTTTGCCTCCCTCCGGGAGACAACATTTGTCTCCCCCCGGGAGACAACCAAAATCTCCCTCCGGAGACAACCTTTGTCTCCCTCCGGGAGACAACCTTTGTCTCCCTCCGGGAGACAACATTTGTCTCCCTCCGGGAGACAACATTTGTCTCCCTCCGGGAGACAACATTTGTCTCCCTCCGGGAGACAACATTTGTCTCCCTCCGGGAGACAACCTTTGTCTCCCTCCGGGATATAACATTTGTCTCCCTCTATGAGACAAACTGTCTCCCTCCGGGAGACAACCTTTGTCTCCTTCCGGGAGACAACATTTGTCTCCCTCCGGGAGACAACATTTGTCTCCCTCTGTGAGACAAACTGTCTCCCTCCGGGAGACAACCTTTGTCTCCCTCCGGGAGACAACATTTGTCTCCCTCCAGGAGACAACCTTTGTCTCCCTCCGGGATACAACATTTGTCTCCCTCCGGGAGACAACATTTGTCTCCCTCCAGGAGACAACCTTTGTCTCCCTCCGGGAGACAACATTTGTCTCCCCCCGGGAGACAACCAAAATCTCCCTCCGGGAGACAACATTTGTCTCCCCCCGGGAGACAACCTTTGTCTCCCTCTGGGAAACAACCTTCGTCTCCCTCCGAGAGACAACATTTGTCTCCCTCCGGAAGACAACATGTGTCTCCCTCCGGGAAACAACATTTGTCTCCCTCCGGGAGACAACATTTGTCTCCCTCCGGGAGACAACATTTGTCTCCCTCCGGGAGACAACCTTTGTCTCCCTCCGGGAGACAACATTTGTCTCCCTCCGGGAGACAACATTTGTCTCCCTCCGGGAGACAACATTTGTCTCCCTCCGGGAGACAACATTTGTCTCCCTCCGGGAGACAACCTTTGTCTCCCTCCGGGATACAACATTTGTCTCCCTCCGGGAGACAACATTTGTCTCCCTCCAGGAGACAACCTTTGTCTCCCTCCGGGAGACAACATTTGTCTCCCCCCGGGAGACAACCAAAATCTCCCTCCGGGAGACAACATTTGTCTCCCCCCGGGAGACAACCTTTGTCTCCCTCTGGGAGACAACCTTCGTCTCCCTCCGAGAGACAACATTTGTCTCCCTCCGGAAGACAACATTTGTCTCCCTCCGGGAAACAACATTTGTCTCCCTCCGGGAGACAACGTTTGTCTCCCTCCGGGAAACAACATTTGTCTCCCTCCGGGAGACAACCTTTGTCTCCCTCCGGGAGACAACATTTGTCTCCCTCTGTGAGACAAACTGTCTCCCTCCGGGAGACAACCTTTGTCTCCCTCCGGGAGACAACATTTGTCTCCCTCCGGGAGACAACATTTGTCTCCCTCCGGGAGACAACATTTGTCTCCCTCAGGGAGACAACCTTTGTCTCCCTCCAGGAGACAACATTTGTCTCCCTCCGGGAAACAACATTTGTCTCCCTCCAGGAGACAACCTTTGTCTCCCTCCGGGAGACAACATTTGTCTCCCCCCGGGAGACAACCAAAATCTCCCTCCGGGAGACAACATTTGTCTCCCCCCGGGAGACAACCTTTGTCTCCCTCTATGAGACAAACTGTCTCCCTCTATGAGACAAACTGTCTCCCTCCGGAGACAACCTTTGTCTCCCTCCGGGAGACAACCTTTGTCTCCCTCCGGGAAACAACATTTGTCTCCCTCCGGGAAACAACATTTGTCTCCCTCCGGGAGACAACATTTGTCTCCCTCCGGGAGACAACCTTTGTCTCCCTCCGGGAGACAACATTTGTCTCCCTCCGGGAGACAACCTTTGTCTCCCTCTGGGAGACAACTTTCGTCTCCCTCCGGGAGACAACATTTGTCTCCCTCCGGGAGACAACATTTGTCTCCCTCCGGGAGACAACATTTGTCTCCCTCCGGAAGAAAACCTTTGTCTCCCTCCGGGAGACAAACTTTGTCTCCCTCCGGGAGACAACATTTGTCTCATTCCGGGAGACAACCTTTGTCTCCCTCCGGGAGACAACCTTTGTCTCCCTCCGGGAGACAACCTTTGTCTCCCTCCGGGAGACAACATTTGTCTCCCTCCGGGAGACAACATTTGTCTCCCTCCGGGAGACAACCTTTGTCTCCCTCCGGGAGACAACATTTGTCTCCCTCCGGGAGACAACCTTTGTCTCCCTCTGGGAGACAACCTTCGTCTCCCTCCGGGAGACAACATTTGTCTCCCCCCGGGAGACAACATTTGTCTCCCTCCGGGAAACAACATTTGTCTCCCTCCGGGAGACAACATTTGTCTCCCTCCGGGAGACAACCTTTGTCTCCCTCCTGGAGACAACATTTGTCTCCCTCCGGGAGACAACATTTGTCTCCCTCTGGGAGACAACATTTGTCTCCCTCTATGAGACAAACTGTCTCCCTCCGGGAGACAACCTTTGTCTCCCTCCGGGAGACAACATTTGTCTCCCTCAGGGAGACAAACTGTCTCCCTCCGGGAGACAACCTTTGTCTCCCTCCGGGATACAACATTTGTCTCCCTCCGGGAGACAACCTTTGTCTCCCTCCGGGAGACAACATTTGTCTCCCTCTATGAGACAAACTGTCTCCCTCCGGGAGACAACCTTTGTCTCCCTCCGGGAGACAACATTTGTCTCCCTCCGGGAAACAACATTTGTCTCCCTCCGGGAGACAACATTTGTCTCCCTCCGGGAGACAACCTTTGTGTCCCTCTATGAGACAAACTGTCTCCCTCCGGGAGACAACCTTTGTCTCCCTCCGGGATACAACATTTGTCTCCCTCCGGGAGACAACCTTTGTCTCCCTCCGGGAGACAACATTTGTCTCCCTCTATGAGACAAACTGTCTCCCTCCGGGAGACAACCTTTGTCTCCCTCCGGGAGACAACATTTGTCTCCCTCCGGAAGACAACATTTGTCTCCCTCCGGGAGACAACCTTTGTCTCCCTCCGGGATACAACATTTGTCTCCCTCTATGAGACAAACTGTCTCCCTCCGGGAGACAACCTTTGTCTTTCTCCGGGAGACAACATTTGTCTCCCTCCGGGAGACAACATTTGTCTCCCTCCGAGAGACAACCTTTTGCCTCCCTCCGGGAGACAACCTTTGTCTCCCTCTAGGAGACAACCTTTGTCTCCCTCCGGGAGACAACCTTTGTCTCCCTCCGGGAGACAACATTTGTCTCCCTCCTGGAGACAACATTTGTCTCCCCCCGGGAGACAACCTTTGTCTCCCTCTATGAGACAAACTGTCTCCCTCCGGGAGACAACCTTTGTCTCCCTCCGGGAGACAACATTTGTCTCCCTTTGGGAGACAACCTTTGTCTCCCTCCGGGAGACAAGATTTGTCTCCCTCCGGGAGACAACATTTGTCTCCCTCCGGGAGACAACCTTTGTCTCCCTCCGGGAGACAACCGTTGTTTCCCTCCGGGAGACAACATTTGTCTCCCTCCGGGAGACAACCTTTGTCTCCCTCCGGGAGACAACATTTGTCTCCCTCCGGGAGACAACCTTTGTCTCCCTCCGGGAGACAACATTTGTCTCCCTCCGGGAGACAACATATGTCTCCCTCCGGGAGACAACATTTGTCTCCCTCCGGGAGACAACCTAAATCTCCCTCCGGGAAACAACATCTGTCTCCCTCCGGGAGACAACCTTTGTCTCCCTCCGGGAGACAACATTTGTCTCCCTCCGGGAGACAACATATGTCTCCCTTCGGGAGACAACATTTGTCTCCCTCCGGGAGACAACCTTTGTGTCCCACTATGAGACAAACTGTCTCCCTCCGGGAGACAACCTTTGTCTCCCTCCGGGAGACAACATTTGTCTCCCTCTGGGAGACAACCTTTGTCTCCCTCCGGGAGTCAACATTTGTCTCCCTCCGGGAGACAACCTTTGTCTCCCTCCGGGAGATAACATTTGTCTCCCTTCGGGAGACAACCTTTGTCTCCCTCCGGGAGACAACCTTTGTCTCCCTCCGGGAGACAACATTTGTCTCCCTCAGGGAGACAACCTTTGTCTCCCTCCGGGAGACAACATTTGTCTCCCTCCGGGAGACAACATTTGTCTCCCTCCAGGAGACAACCTTTGTCTCCCTCCGGGAGACAACATTTGTCTCCCTCCGGGAGACAACCAAAATCTCCCTCCGGGAGACAACCTTTGTCTCCCTCCGGGAGACAACCTTTGTCTCCCTCCGGGAGACAACATTTGTCTCCCTCCGGGAGACAACATTTGTCTCCCCCCGGGAGACAACCTTTGTCTCCCTCTATGAGACAAACTGTCTCCCTCTATGAGACAAACTGTCTCCCTCCGGAGACAACCTTTGTCTCCCTCCGGGAGACAACCTTTGTCTCCCTCCGGGAGACAACATTTGTCTCCCTCCGGGAAACAACATTTGTCTCCCTCCGGGAGACAACATTTGTCTCCCTCCGGGAGACAACCTTTGTGTCCCTCTATGAGACAAACTGTCTCCCTCCGGGAGACAACCTTTGTCTCCCTCCGGGATACAACATTTGTCTCCCTCCGGGAGACAACCTTTGTCTCCCTCCGGGAGACAACATTTGTCTCCCTCTATGAGACAAACTGTCTTCCTCCGGGAGACAACCTTTGTCTCCCTCCGGGAGACAACATTTGTCTCCCTCAGGGAGACAACCTTTGTCTCCCTCCGGGATACAACATTTGTCTCCCTCCGGGAGACAACATTTGTCTCCCTCCAGTTGACAACCTTTGTCTCCCTCCGGGAGACAACATTTGTCTCCCCCCGGGAGACAACCAAAATCTCCCTCCGGGAGACAACATTTGTCTCCCCCCGGGAGACAACCTTTGTCTCCCTCTATGAGACAAACTGTCTCTTTCCGGAGACAACCTTTGTCTCCCTCCGGGAGACAACCTTTGTCTCCCTCCGGGAAACAACATTTGTCTCCCTCCGGGAGACAACATTTGTCTCCCTCCGGGAGACAACCTTTGTCTCCCTCCGGGAGACAACATTTGTCTCCCTCAGGGAGACAACCTTTGTCTCCCTCCGGGAGACAACATTTGTCTCCCTCCGGGAGACAACATTTGTCTCCCTCCGGGAGACAACATTTGTCTCCCTCCGGGAGACAACCTTTGTCTCCCTCCGGGATACAACATTTGTCTCCCTCTATGAGACAAACTGTCTCCCTCCGGGAGACAACCTTTGTCTCCCTCCGGGAGACAACATTTGTCTCCCTCCGGGAGACAACATTTGTCTCCCTCTGGGAGACAACATTTGTCTCCCTCTATGAGACAAACTGTCTCCCTCCGGGAGACAACCTTTGTCTCCCTCCGGGAGACAACATTTGTCTCCCTCAGGGAGACAACCTTTGTCTCCCTCTGGGAGACAACATTTGTCTCCCTCCGGGAGACAACATTTGTCTCCCTCCAGGAGACAACCTTTGTCTCCCTCCGGGAGACAACATTTGTCTCCCTCCGGGAGACAACCAAAATCTCCCTCCGGGAGACAACCTTTGTCTCCCTCCGGGAGACAACCTTTGTCTCCCTCCAGGAGACAACCTTTGTCTCCCTCTATGAGACAAACTGTCTCCCTCTATGAGACAAACTGTCTCCCTCCGGAGACAACCTTTGTCTCCCTCCGGGAGACAACCTTTGTCTCCCTCCGGGAGACAACATTTGTCTCCCTCCGGGAAACAACATTTGTCTCCCTCCGGGAGACAACATTTGTCTCCCTCCGGGAGACAACCTTTGTGTCCCTCTATGAGACAAACTGTCTCCCTCCGGGAGACAACCTTTGTCTCCCTCCGGGATACAACATTTGTCTCCCTCCGTGAGACAACCTTTGTCTCCCTCCGGGAGACAACATTTGTCTCCCTCTATGAGACAAACTGTCTCCCTCCGGGAGACAACCTTTGTCTCCCTCCGGGAGACAACATTTGTCTCCCTCCGGAAGACAACATTTGTCTCCCTCCGGGAGACAACCTTTGTCTCCCTCCGGGATACAACATTTGTCTCCCTCTATGAGACAAACTGTCTCCCTCCGGGAGACAACCTTTGTCTTTCTCCGGGAGACAACATTTGTCTCCCTCCGGGAGACAACATTTGTCTCCCTCCGAGAGACAACCTTTTGCCTCCCTCCGGGAGACAACCTTTGTCTCCCTCTAGGAGACAACCTTTGTCTCCCTCCGGGAGACAACCTTTGTCTCCCTCCGGGAGACAACATTTGTCTCCCTCCTGGAGACAACATTTGTCTCCCCCCGGGAGACAACCTTTGTCTCCCTCTATGAGACAAACTGTCTCCCTCCGGGAGACAACCTTTGTCTCCCTCCGGGAGACAACATTTGTCTCCCTTTGGGAGACAACCTTTGTCTCCCTCCGGGAGACAAGATTTGTCTCCCTCCGGGAGACAACATTTGTCTCCCTCCGGGAGACAACCTTTGTCTCCCTCCGGGAGACAACCGTTGTTTCCCTCCGGGAGACAACATTTGTCTCCCTCCGGGAGACAACCTTTGTCTCCCTCCGGGAGACAACATTTGTCTCCCTCCGGGAGACAACCTTTGTCTCCCTCCGGGAGACAACATTTGTCTCCCTCCGGGAGACAACATATGTCTCCCTCCGGGAGACAACATTTGTCTCCCTCCGGGAGACAACCTAAATCTCCCTCCGGGAAACAACATTTGTCTCCCTCCGGGAGACAACCTTTGTCTCCCTCCGGGAGACAACATTTGTCTCCCTCCGGGAGACAACATATGTCTCCCTTCGGGAGACAACATTTGTCTCCCTCCGGGAGACAACCTTTGTGTCCCACTATGAGACAAACTGTCTCCCTCCGGGAGACAACCTTTGTCTCCCTCCGGGAGACAACATTTGTCTCCCTCTGGGAGACAACCTTTGTCTCCCTCCGGGAGTCAACATTTGTCTCCCTCCGGGAGACAACCTTTGTCTCCCTCCGGGAGATAACATTTGTCTCCCTTCGGGAGACAACCTTTGTCTCCCTCCGGGAGACAACCTTTGTCTCCCTCCGGGAGACAACATTTGTCTCCCTCAGGGAGACAACCTTTGTCTCCCTCCGGGAGACAACATTTGTCTCCCTCCGGGAGACAACATTTGTCTCCCTCCAGGAGACAACCTTTGTCTCCCTCCGGGAGACAACATTTGTCTCCCTCCGGGAGACAACCAAAATCTCCCTCCGGGAGACAACCTTTGTCTCCCTCCGGGAGACAACCTTTGTCTCCCTCCGGGAGACAACATTTGTCTCCCTCCGGGAGACAACATTTGTCTCCCCCCGGGAGACAACCTTTGTCTCCCTCTATGAGACAAACTGTCTCCCTCTATGAGACAAACTGTCTCCCTCCGGAGACAACCTTTGTCTCCCTCCGGGAGACAACCTTTGTCTCCCTCCGGGAGACAACATTTGTCTCCCTCCGGGAAACAACATTTGTCTCCCTCCGGGAGACAACATTTGTCTCCCTCCGGGAGACAACCTTTGTGTCCCTCTATGAGACAAACTGTCTCCCTCCGGGAGACAACCTTTGTCTCCCTCCGGGATACAACATTTGTCTCCCTCCGGGAGACAACCTTTGTCTCCCTCCGGGAGACAACATTTGTCTCCCTCTATGAGACAAACTGTCTTCCTCCGGGAGACAACCTTTGTCTCCCTCCGGGAGACAACATTTGTCTCCCTCCGGAAGACAACATTTGTCTCCCTCCGGGAGACAACCTTTGTCTCCCTCCGGGATACAACATTTGTCTCCCTCTATGAGACAAACTGTCTCCCTCCGGGAGACAACCTTTGTCTCCCTCCGGGAGACAACATTTGTCTCCCTTCGGGAGACAACCTTTGTCTCCCTCCGGGAGACAACCTTTGTCTCCCTCCGGAAGACAACATTTGTCTCCCTCCGGGAGACAACATATGTCTCCCTCCGGGAGACAACATTTGTCTCCCTCCGGGAGACAACCTAAATCTCCCTCCGGGAAACAACATTTGTCTCCCTCCGGGAGACAACATTTGTCTCCCTCCGGGAGACAACATTTGTCTCCCTCCGGGAGACAACCTTTGTGTCCCTCTATGAGACAAACTGTCTCCCTCCGGGAGACAACCTTTGTCTCCCTCCGGGAGACAACATTTGTCTCCCTCAGGGAGACAACCTTTGTCTCCCTCCGGGAGACAACATTTGTCTCCCTCCGGGAGACAACCTTTGTCTCCCTCCGGGATACAACATTTGTCTCCCTCTATGAGACAAACTGTCTCCCTCCGGAAGACAACCTTTGTCTCCCTCCGGGAGACAACATTTGTCTCCCTCCGGAAGACAACATTTGTCTCCCTCCGGGAGACAACCTTTGTCTCCCTCCGGGATACAACATTTGTCTCCCTCTATGAGACAAACTGTCTCCCTCCGGGAGACAACCTTTGTCTTTCTCCAGGAGACAACATTTGTCTCCCTCCGGGAGACAACATTTGTCTCCCTCCGAGAGACAACCTTTTGCCTCCCTCCGGGAGACAACCTTTGTCTCCCTCTAGGAGACAACCTTTGTCTCCCTCCGGGAGACAACCTTTGTCTCCCTCCGGGAGACAACATTTGTCTCCCTCCTGGAGACAACATTTGTCTCCCCCCGGGAGACAACCTTTGTCTCCCTCTATGAGACAAACTGTCTCCCTCCGGGAGACAACCTTTGTCTCCCTCCGGGAGACAACATTTGTCTCCCTTTGGGAGACAACCTTTGTCTCCCGGAGGGAGACAACATTTGTCTCCCTCCGGGAGACAACATTTGTCTCCCTCCGGGAGACAACCTTTGTCTCCCTCCGGGAGACAACCGTTGTCTCCCTCCGGGAGACAACATTTGTCTCCCTCCGGGAGACAACCTTTGTCTCCCTCCGGGAGACAACATTTGTCTCCCTCCGGGAGACAACCTTTGTCTCCCTCCGGGAGACAACCTTTGTCTCCCTCCGGGAGACAACCTTTGTCTCCCTCCGGGAGACAACCTTTGTCTCCCTCCGGGAGACAACATTTGTCTCCCTCTGGAAGACAACCTTTGTCTCCCTCCGGGAGACAACATTTGTCTCCCTTCGGGAGACAACCTTTGTCTCCCTCCGGGAGACAAACTTTGTCTCCCTCCGGAAGACAACATTTGTCTCCCTCCGGGAGACAACATATGTCTCCCTCCGGGAGACAACATTTGTCTCCCTCCGGGAGACAACCTAAATCTCCCTCCGGGAAACAACATTTGTCTCCCTCCGGGAGACAACATTTGTCTCCCTCCGGGAGACAACATTTGTCTCCCTCCGGGAGACAACCTTTGTGTCCCTCTATGAGACAAACTGTTTCCCTCCGGGAGACAACCTTTGTCTCCCTCCGGGAGACAACATTTGTCTCCCTCAGGGAGACAACCTTTGTCTCCCTCCGGGAGACAACATTTGTCTCCCTCCGGGAGACAACCTTTGTCTCCCTCCAGGATACAACATTTGTCTCCCTCTATGAGACAAACTGTCTCCCTCCGGAAGACAACCTTTGTCTCCCTCCGGGAGACAACATTTGTCTCCCTCCGGAAGACAACATTTGTCTCCCTCCGGGAGACAACCTTTGTCTCCCTCCGGGATACAACATTTGTCTCCCTCTATGAGACAAACTGTCTCCCTCCGGGAGACAACCTTTGTCTTTCTCCGGGAGACAACATTTGTCTCCCTCCGGGAGACAACATTTGTCTCCCTCCGGGAGACAACATTTGTCTCCCTCCGAGAGACAACCTTTTGCCTCCCTCCGGGAGACAACCTTTGTCTCCCTCTAGGAGACAACCTTTGTCTCCCTCCGGGAGACAACCTTTGTCTCCCTCCGGGAGACAACATTTGTCTCCCTTTGGGAGACAACCTTTGTCTCCCTCCGGGAGACAACATTTGTCTCCCTCCGGGAGACAACATTTGTCTCCCTCCGGGAGACAACTTTTGTCTCCCTCCGGGAGACAACCGTTGTCTCCCTCCGGGAGACAACATTTGTCTCCCTCCGGGAGACAACCTTTGTCTCCCTCCGGGAGACAACATTTGTCTCCCTCCGGGAGACAACCTTTGTCTCCCTCCGGGAGACAACCTTTGTCTCCCTCCGGGAGACAACATTTGTCTCCCTCCGGGAGACAACATATGTCTTCCTTCGGGAGACAACATTTGTCTCCCTCCGGGAGACAACCTAAATCTCCCTCCGGGAAACAACATTTGTCTCCCTTCGGGAGACAACATTTGTCTCCCTCCGGGAGACAACCTTTGTCTCCCTCCGGGATACAACATTTGTCTCCCTCTATGAGACAAACTGTCTCCCTCCGGAAGACAACCTTTGTCTCCCTCCGGGAGACAACATTTGTCTCCCTCCGGAAGACAACATTTGTCTCCCTCCGGGAGACAACCTTTGTCTCCCTCCGGGATACAACATTTGTCTCCCTCTATGAGACAAACTGTCTCCCTCCGGGAGACAACCTTTGTCTTTCTCCAGGAGACAACATTTGTCTCCCTCCGGGAGACAACATTTGTCTCCCTCCGAGAGACAACCTTTTGCCTCCCTCCGGGAGACAACCTTTGTCTCCCTCTAGGAGACAACCTTTGTCTCCCTCCGGGAGACAACCTTTGTCTCCCTCCGGGAGACAACATTTGTCTCCCTCCTGGAGACAACATTTGTCTCCCCCCGGGAGACAACCTTTGTCTCCCTCTATGAGACAAACTGTCTCCCTCCGGGAGACAACCTTTGTCTCCCTCCGGGAGACAACATTTGTCTCCCTTTGGGAGACAACCTTTGTCTCCCGGAGGGAGACAACATTTGTCTCCCTCCGGGAGACAACATTTGTCTCCCTCCGGGAGACAACCTTTGTCTCCCTCCGGGAGACAACCGTTGTCTCCCTCCGGGAGACAACATTTGTCTCCCTCCGGGAGACAACCTTTGTCTCCCTCCGGGAGACAACATTTGTCTCCCTCCGGGAGACAACCTTTGTCTCCCTCCGGGAGACAACCTTTGTCTCCCTCCGGGAGACAACCTTTGTCTCCCTCCGGGAGACAACCTTTGTCTCCCTCCGGGAGACAACATTTGTCTCCCTCTGGAAGACAACCTTTGTCTCCCTCCGGGAGACAACATTTGTCTCCCTTCGGGAGACAACCTTTGTCTCCCTCCGGGAGACAAACTTTGTCTCCCTCCGGAAGACAACATTTGTCTCCCTCCGGGAGACAACATATGTCTCCCTCCGGGAGACAACATTTGTCTCCCTCCGGGAGACAACCTAAATCTCCCTCCGGGAAACAACATTTGTCTCCCTCCGGGAGACAACATTTGTCTCCCTCCGGGAGACAACATTTGTCTCCCTCCGGGAGACAACCTTTGTGTCCCTCTATGAGACAAACTGTTTCCCTCCGGGAGACAACCTTTGTCTCCCTCCGGGAGACAACATTTGTCTCCCTCAGGGAGACAACCTTTGTCTCCCTCCGGGAGACAACATTTGTCTCCCTCCGGGAGACAACCTTTGTCTCCCTCCAGGATACAACATTTGTCTCCCTCTATGAGACAAACTGTCTCCCTCCGGAAGACAACCTTTGTCTCCCTCCGGGAGACAACATTTGTCTCCCTCCGGAAGACAACATTTGTCTCCCTCCGGGAGACAACCTTTGTCTCCCTCCGGGATACAACATTTGTCTCCCTCTATGAGACAAACTGTCTCCCTCCGGGAGACAACCTTTGTCTTTCTCCGGGAGACAACATTTGTCTCCCTCCGGGAGACAACATTTGTCTCCCTCCGGGAGACAACATTTGTCTCCCTCCGAGAGACAACCTTTTGCCTCCCTCCGGGAGACAACCTTTGTCTCCCTCTAGGAGACAACCTTTGTCTCCCTCCGGGAGACAACCTTTGTCTCCCTCCGGGAGACAACATTTGTCTCCCTTTGGGAGACAACCTTTGTCTCCCTCCGGGAGACAACATTTGTCTCCCTCCGGGAGACAACATTTGTCTCCCTCCGGGAGACAACTTTTGTCTCCCTCCGGGAGACAACCGTTGTCTCCCTCCGGGAGACAACATTTGTCTCCCTCCGGGAGACAACCTTTGTCTCCCTCCGGGAGACAACATTTGTCTCCCTCCGGGAGACAACCTTTGTCTCCCTCCGGGAGACAACCTTTGTCTCCCTCCGGGAGACAACATTTGTCTCCCTCCGGGAGACAACATATGTCTTCCTTCGGGAGACAACATTTGTCTCCCTCCGGGAGACAACCTAAATCTCCCTCCGGGAAACAACATTTGTCTCCCTTCGGGAGACAACATTTGTCTCCCTCCGGGAGACAACCTTTGTGTCCCGCTATGAGACAAACTGTCTCCCTCCGGGAGACAACCTTTGTCTCCCTCCGGGAGACAACATTTGTCTCCCTCTGGGAGACAACCTTTGTCTCCCTCCGGGAGTCAACATTTGTCTCCCTCCGGGAGACAACCTTTGTCTCCCTCCGGGAGACAACATTTGTCTCCCTTCGGGAGACAACCTTTGTCTCCCTCCGGGAGACAACCTTTGTCTCCCTCCGGAAGACAACATTTGTCTCCCTCCGGGAGACAACATATGTCTCCCTCCGGGAGACAACATTTGTCTCCCTCCGGGAGACAACCTAAATCTCCCTCCGGGAAACAACATTTGTCTCCCTCCGGGAGACAACATTTGTCTCCCTCCGGGAGACAACATTTGTCTCCCTCCGGGAGACAACCTTTGTGTCCCTCTATGAGACAAACTGTCTCCCTCCGGGAGACAACCTTTGTCTCCCTCCGGGAGACAACATTTGTCTCCCTCAGGGAGACAACCTTTGTCTCCCTCCGGGAGACAACATTTGTCTCCCTCCGGGAGACAACATTTGTCTCCCTCCAGGAGACAACATTTGTCTCCCTTTGGGAGACAACCAAAATCTCCCTCCGGGAGACAACCTTTGTCTCCCTCTGGGAGACAACCTTTGTCTCCCTCCGGGAGACAACATTTGTCTCCCTCCGGGAGACAACATTTGTCTCCCCCCGGGAGACAACCTTTGTCTCCCTCTATGAGACAAACTGTCTCCCTCTATGAGACAAACTGTCTCCCTCCGGAGACAACCTTTGTCTCCCTCCGGGAGACAACCTTTGTCTCCCTCCGGGAGACAACATTTGTGTCCCTCTATGAGACAAACTGTCTCCCTCCGGGAGACAACCTTTGTCTCCCTCCGGGAGACAACATTTGTCTCCCTCAGGGAGACAACATTTGTCTCCCTCCGGGAGACAACATTTGTCTCCCTCCGGGAGACAACATTTGTCTCCCTCCGGGAGACAACATTTGTCTCCCTCCGGGAAACAACCTTTGTGTCCCTCTATGAGACAAACTGTCTCCCTCCGGGAAACAACCTTTGTCTCCCTCCGGGAGACAACATTTGTCTCCCTCAGGGAGACAACCTTTGTCTCCCTCCGGGAGACAACATTTGTCTCCCTCCGGGAGACAACATTTGTCTCCCTCCGGGAGACAACCTTTGTCTCCCTCCGGGATACAACATTTGTCTCCCTCTATGAGACAAACTGTCTCCCGGAGGGAGACAACATTTGTCTCCCTCCGGGAGACAACATTTGTCTCCCTCTGGGAGACAACATTTGTCTCCCTCTATGAGACAAACTGTCTCCCCCCGGGAGACAACCTTTGTCTCCCTCCGGGAGACAACATTTGTCTCCCTCAGGGAGACAACCTTTGTCTCCCTCCGGGACACAACATTTGTCTCCCTCCAGGAGACAACCTTTGTCTCCCTCCGGGAGACAACATTTGTCTCCCTCTGGGAGACAACCAAAATCTCCCTCCGGGAGACAACCTTTGTCTCCCTCCGGGAGACAACCTTTGTCTCCCTCAGGGAGACAACCTTTGTCTCCCTCCGGGAGACAACATTTGTCTCCCTCCGGGAGACAACATTTGTCTCCCTCCAGGAGACAACTTTTGTCTCCCTCCGGGAGACAACCAAAATCTCCCTCCGGGAGACAACCTTTGTCTCCCTCTGGGAGACAACCTTTGTCTCCCTCCGGGAGACAACATTTGTCTCCCTCCGGGAGACAACATTTGTCTCCCCCCGGGAGACAACCTTTGGTCTCCCTCTATGAGACAAACTGTCTCCCTCTATGAGACAAACTGTCTCCCTCCGGAGACAACCTTTGTCTCCCTCCGGGAGACAACCTTTGTCTCCCTCCGGGAGACAACCTTTGTCTCCCTCCGGGAGACAACATTTGTGTCCCTCTATGAGACAAACTGTCTCCCTCCGGGAGACAACCTTTGTCTCCCTCCGGGAGACAACATTTGTCTCCCTCAGGGAGACAACATTTGTCTCCCTCCGGGAGACAACATTTGTCTCCCTCCGGGAGACAACATTTGTCTCCCTCCGGGAGACAACATTTGTCTCCCTCCGGGAAACAACCTTTGTGTCCCTCTATGAGACAAACTGTCTCCCTCCGGGAGACAACCTTTGTCTCCCTCCGGGAGACAACATTTGTCTCCCTCAGGGAGACAACCTTTGTCTCCCTCCGGGAGACAACATTTGTCTCCCTCCGGGAGACAACATTTGTCTCCCTCCGGGAGACAACCTTTGTCTCCCTCCGGGATACAACATTTGTCTCCCTCTATGAGACAAACTGTCTCCCGGAGGGAGACAACATTTGTCTCCCTCCGGGAGACAACATTTGTCTCCCTCTGGGAGACAACATTTGTCTCCCTCTATGAGACAAACTGTCTCCCCCCGGGAGACAACCTTTGTCTCCCTCCGGGAGACAACATTTGTCTCCCTCAGGGAGACAACCTTTGTCTCCCTCCGGGACACAACATTTGTCTCCCTCCAGGAGACAACCTTTGTCTCCCTCCGGGAGACAACATTTGTCTCCCTCTGGGAGACAACCAAAATCTCCCTCCGGGAGACAACCTTTGTCTCCCTCCGGGAGACAACCTTTGTCTCCCTCCGGGAGACAACATTTGTCTCCCTCCGGGAGACAACATTTGTCTCCCTCCGGGAGACAACCTTTGTGTCCCTCTATGAGACAAACTGTCTCCCTCCGGGAGACAACCTTTGTCTCCCTCCGGGAGACAACATTTGTCTCCCTCAGGGAGACAACCTTTGTCTCCCTCCGGGAGACAACATTTGTCTCCCTCCGGGAGACAACATTTGTCTCCCTCCGGGAGACAACCTTTGTCTCCCTCCGGGATACAACATTTGTCTCCCTCTATGAGACAAACTGTCTCCCGGAGGGAGACAACATTTGTCTCCCTCCGGGAGACAACATTTGTCTCCCTCTGGGAGACAACATTTGTCTCCCTCTATGAGACAAACTGTCTCCCCCCGGGAGACAACCTTTGTCTCCCTCCGGGAGACAACATTTGTCTCCCTCAGGGAGACAACCTTTGTCTCCCTCCGGGACACAACATTTGTCTCCCTCCAGGAGACAACCTTTGTCTCCCTCCGGGAGACAACATTTGTCTCCCTCTGGGAGACAACCAAAATCTCCCTCCGGGAGACAACCTTTGTCTCCCTCCGGGAGACAACCTTTGTCTCCCTCCGGGAGACAACATTTGTCTCCCTCCGGGAGACAACATTTGTCTCCCTCCGGGAGACAACATTTGTCTCCCTCCGGGAGACAACATTTGTCTCCCTCCGGGAGACAACCTTTGTGTCCCTCTATGAGACAACATTTGTCTCCCTCCGGGAGACAACATTTGTCTCCCTCCGGGAAACAACCTTTGTAACCCTCTATGAGACAAACTGTCTCCCTCCGGGAGAGAACCTTTGTCTCCCTCCGGGAGACAACATTTGTCTCCCTCAGGGAGACAACATTTGTCTCCCTCCGGGAGACAACATTTGTCTCCCACCGGGAGACAACCTTTGTCTCCCTCCGGGAGACAACCTTTGTCTCCCTCCGGGAGACAACATTTGTCTCCCTCCGGGAGACAACATTTGTCTCCCCCCGGGAGACAACCTTTGTCTCCCTCTATGAGACAAACTGTCTCCCTCCGGAGACAACCTTTGTCTCCCTCCGGGAGACAACCTTTGTCTCCCTCCGGGAGACAACATTTGTCTCCCTCCGGGAAACAACATTTGTCTCCCTCCGGGAGACAACATTTGTCTCCCTCCGGGAGACAACATTTGTCTCCCTCCGGGAGACAACCTTTGTGTCCCTCTATGAGACAAACTGTCTCCCTCCGGGAGACAACCTTTGTCTCCCTCTTGGATACAACATTTGTCTCCCTCCGGGAGACAACCTTTGTCTCCCTCCGGGAGACAACATTTGTCTCCCTCCGGAAGACAACATTTGTCTCCCTCCGGGAGACAACCTTTGTCTCCCTCCGGGATACAACATTTGTCTCCCTCTATGAGACAAACTGTCTCCCTCCGGGAGACAACCTTTGTCTCCCTCCGGGAGACAACATTTGTCTCCCTCCGGGAGACAACATTTGTCTCCCTCCGAGAGACAACCTTTTGCCTCCCTCCGTGAGACAACCTTTGTCTCCCTCCGGGAGACAACCTTTGTCTCCCTCCGGGAGACAACATTTGTCTCCCTCCTGGAGAAAACATTTGTCTCCCATCGGGAGACAACCTTTGTCTCCCTCTATGAGACAAACTGTCTCCCTCCGGGAGACAACCTTTGTCTCCCTCCGGGAGACAACATTTGTCTCCCCAACATTTGTCTCCCTCCGGGAGACAACATTTGTCTCCCTCCGGGAGACAACCTTTGTCTCCCTCCGGGAGACAACATTTGTCTCCCTTCGGGAGACAACATTTGTCTCCCTCCTGGAGACAACCTTTGTCTCCCTCTATGAGACAAACTGACTCCCTCCGGGAGACAACCTTTGTCTTCCTCCGGGAGACAACCTTTGTCTCCCTCCGGGAGACAACATTTGTCTCCCTTCGGGAGACAACATTTGTCTCCCTCCTGGAGACAACCTTTGTCTCCCTCTATGAGACAAACTGACTCCCTCCGGGAGACAACCTTTGTCTCCCTCCGGGAGACAACATTTGTCTCCCTCCGGGAGACAACCTTTGTCTCCCTCCGGCAGACAACCTTTGTCTCCCTCCGGGAGACAACATTTGTCTCCCTCCGGGAGACAACATATGTCTCCCTCCGGGAGACAACAATTGTCTCCCTCCGGGAGACAACCTAAATCTCCCTCCGGGAAACAACATTTGTCTCCCTCCGGGAGACAACATTTGTCTCCCTCCGGGAGACAACATTTGTCTCCCTCCGGGAGACAACCTTTGTGTCCCTCTATGCGACAAACTGTCTCCCTCCGGGAGACAACCTTTGTCTCCCTCCGGGAGACAACATTTGTCTCCCTCAGAGAGACAACCTTTGTCTCCCTCCGGGAGACAACATTTGTCTCCCTCCGGGAGACAACATTTGTCTCCCTCCGGGAGACAACATTTGTCTCCCTCCGGGAGACAACCTTTGTCTCCCTCCGGGAGACAACATTTGTCTCCCTCCGGGAGACAACATTTGTCTCCCTCCGAGAGACAACCTTTGTGTCCCTCTATGAGACAAACTGTCTCCCTCCGGGAGACAACCTTTGTCTCCCTCCGGGAGACAACATTTGTCTCCCTCTATGAGACAAACTGTCTCCCTCCGGGAGACAACCTTTGTCTCCCTCCGGGAGACAACATTTGTCTCCCTCCGGAAGACAACATTTGTCTCCCTCCGGGAGACAACCTTTGTCTCCCTCCGGGAGACAACATTTGTCTCCCTCCGGGAGACAACATTTGTCTCCCTCCGAGAGACAACCTTTTGCCTCCCTCCGGGAGACAACCTTTGTCTCCCTCTAGGAGACAAAATGTCTCCCTCCGGGAGACAACATTTGTCTCCCGGAGGGAGACAAACTGTCTCCCTCCGGGAGACAACCTTTGTCTCCCTCCGGGAGACAACCTTTGTCTCCCTCCGGGAGACAACCTTTGTCTCCCTCCGGGAGACAACATTTGTCTCCCTTTGGGAGACAACCTTTGTCTCCCTCCGGGAGACAACATTTGTCTCCCTCCGGGAGACAACATTTGTCTCCCTCCGGGAGACAACCTTTGTCTCCCTCCGGGAGACAACCGTTGTCTCCCTCCGGGAGACAACATTTGTCTCCCTCCGGGAGACAACCTTTGTCTCCCTCCGGGAGACAACATTTGTCTCCCTCCGGGAGACAACCTTTGTCTCCCTCCGGGAGACAACATTTGTCTCCCTCTATGAGACAAACTGTCTCCCTCCGGGAGACAACCTTTGTCTCCCTCCGGGAGACAACATTTGTCTCCCTCCGGAAGACAACATTTGTCTCCCTCCGGGAGACAACCTTTGTCTCCCTCCTGGAGACAACATTTGTCTCCCTCCGGGAGACAACATTTGTCTCCCTCCGAGAGACAACCTTTTGCCTCCCTCCGGGAGACAACCTTTGTCTCCCTCTAGGAGACAAAATGTCTCCCTCCGGGAGACAACATTTGTCTCCCGGAGGGAGACAAACTGTCTCCCTCCGGGAGACAACCTTTGTCTCCCTCCGGGAGACAACCTTTGTCTCCCTCCGGGAGACAACCTTTGTCTCCCTCCGGGAGACAACATTTGTCTCCCTCCTGGAGACAACATTTGTCTCCCCCCGGGAGACAACCTTTGTCTCCCTCTATGAGACAAACTGTCGCCCTCCGGGAGACAACCTTTGTCTCCCTCCGGGAGACAACATTTGTCTCCCTTTGGGAGACAACCTTTGTCTCCCTCCGGGAGACAACATTTGTCTCCCTCCGGGAGACAACATTTGTCTCCCTCCGGGAGACAACCTTTGTCTCCCTCCGGGAGACAACCGTTGTCTCCCTCCGGGAGACAACATTTGTCTCCCTCCGGGAGACAACCTTTGTCTCCCTCCGGGAGACAACATTTGTCTCCCTCCGGGAGACAACCTTTGTCTCCCTCCGGGAGACAACATTTGTCTCCCCTCGGAGACAACATTTGTCTCCCTCCGGGAGACAACCTTTGTCTCCCTCCGGGAGACAACATTTGTCTCCCTCCGGGAGACAACATATGTCTCCCTCCGGGAGACAACATTTGTCTCCCTCCGGGAGACAACCTAAATCTCCCTCCGGGAGACAACCTTTGTCTCCCTCCGGGAGACAACCTTTGTCTCCCTCCGGGAGACAACATTTGTCTCCCTCCGGGAGACAACATTTGTCTCCCCCGGGAGACAACATTTGTCTCCCTCCGGGAGACAACCTTTGTCTCCCTCCGGGAGACAACATTTGTCTCCCTCCGGGAGACAACATATGTCTCCCTCCGGGAGACAACATTTGTCTCCCTCCGGGAGACAACCTAAATCTCCCTCCGGGAGACAACCTTTGTCTCCCTCCGGGAGACAACCTTTGTCTCCCTCCGGGAGACAACATTTGTCTCCCTCCGGGAGACAACATTTGTCTCCCCCGGGAGACAACATTTGTCTCCCTCCGGGAGACAACCTTTGTCTCCCTCCGGGAGACAACATTGGTCTCCCTCTGGGAGACAACCTTTGTCTCCCTCCGGGAGACAACCTTTGTCTCCCTCCGGGAGACAACCTTTGTCTCCCTCCGGGAGACAACATTTGTCTCCCTCCGGGAGACAACATTTGTCTCCCTCCGTGAGACAACATTTGTCTCCCTCTGGGAGACAACATTTGTCTCCCTCCGGGAGACAACCTTTGTCTCCCTCTATGAGACAAACTGTCTCCCTCCGGGAGACAACCTTTGTCTCCCTCCGGGAGACAACATTTGTCTCCCTCCGGGAGACAACCTTTGTCTCCCTCCGGGAGACAACCTTTGTCTCCTTCCGGGAGACAACATTTGTCTCCATCCGGGAGACAACATATGTCTCCCTCCGGGAGACAACATTTGTCTCCCTCCGGGAGACATCCTAAATCTCCCTCCGGGAGACAACCTTTGTCTCCCTCCGGGAGACAACCTTTGTCTCCCTCCAGGAGACAACATTTGTCTCCCTCCGGGAGACAACATTTATCTCCCCCGGGGAGACAACCTTTGTCTCCCTCTATGAGACAAACTGTCTCCCTCCGGGAGACAACCTTTGTCTCCCTCTATGAGACAAACTGTCTCCCTCTATGAGACAAACTGTCTCCCTCCGGAGACAACCTTTGTCTCCCTCCGGGAGACAACCTTTGTCTCCCTCCGGGAGACAACATTTGTCTCCCTCCGGGAAACAACATATGTCTCCCTCCGGGAGACAACCTTTGTCTCCCTCCGGGAGACAACCTTTGTCTCCCTCCGCGAGACAACATTTGTCTCCCTTCGGGAGACAACATTTGTCTCCCTCCGGGAGACAACTTTGTCTCCCTCTATGAGACAAACCGTCTCCCTCCAGGAGACAACCTTTGTCTCCCTCCGGGAGACAACATTTGTCTCCCTCTGGGAGACAACCTTTGTCTCCCTCCGGGAGACAACCTTTGTCTCCCTCCGGGAGACAACATTTGTCTCCCTCCGGGAGACAACATTTGTCTCCCTCCGGGAGACAACATTTGTCTCCCTCTGGGAGACAACATTTGTCTCCCTCCGGGAGACAACCTTTATCTCCCTCTATGAGACAAACTGTCTCCCTCCGGGAGACAACCTTTGTCTCCCTCCGGGAGACAACATTTGTCTCCCTCCGGGAGACAACATTTGTCTCCCTCCGGGAGACAACCTTTGTCTCCCTCCGGGAGACAACCTTTGTCTCCCTCCGGGAGACAACATTTGTCTCCATCCGGGAGACAACATATGTCTCCCTCCGGGAGACAACATTTGTCTCCCTCCGGGAGACAACCTAAATCTGCCTCCGGGAGACAACCTTTGTCTCCCTCCGGGAGACAACCTTTGTCTCCCTCCGGGAGACAACATTTGTCTCCCTCCGGGAGACAACATTTATCTCCCCCCGGGACACAACCTTTGTCTCCCTCTATGAGACAAACTGTCTCCCTCCGGGAGACAACCTTTGTCTCCCTCTATGAGACAAACTGTCTCCCTCTATGAGACAAACTGTCTCCCTCCGGAGACAACCTTTGTCTCCCTCCGGGAGACAACCTTTGTCTCCCTCCGGGAGACAACATTTGTCTCCCTCCGGGAAACAACATATGTCTCCCTCCGGGAGACAACATTTGTCTCCCTCCGGAGACAACCTTTGTCTCCCTCCGGGAGACAACATTTGTCTCCCTCCGGGAGACAACATTTGTCTCCCTCCGGGAGACAACATTTGTCTCCCTCTGGGAGACAACATTTGTCTCCCTCCGGGAAACAACCTTTGTCTCCCTCTATGAGACAAACTGTCTCCCTCCGGGAGACAACCTTTGTCTCCCTCCGGGAGACAACATTTGTCTCCCTCCGGGAGACAACATTTGTCTCCCTCCGGGAGACAACCTTTGTCTCCCTCCGGGAGACAACCTTTGTCTCCCTCCGGGAGACAACATTTGTCTCCATCCGGGAGACAACATATGTCTCCCTCCGGGAGACAACATTTGTCTCCCTCCGGGAGACAACCTAAATCTGCCTCCGGGAGACAACCTTTGTCTCCCTCCGGGAGACAACCTTTGTCTCCCTCCGGGAGACAACATTTGTCTCCCTCCGGGAGACAACATTTATCTCCCCCCGGGAGACAACCTTTGTCTCCCTCTATGAGACAAACTGTCTCCCTCCGGGAGACAACCTTTGTCTCCCTCTATGAGACAAACTGTCTCCCTCTATGAGACAAACTGTCTCCCTCCGGAGACAACCTTTGTCTCCCTCCGGGAGACAACCTTTGTCTCCCTCCGGGAGACAACATTTGTCTCCCTTCGGGAAACAACATATGTCTCCCTCCGGGAGACAACATTTGTCTCCCTCCGGGAGACAACCTTTGTCTCCCTCCGGGAGACAACCTTTGTCTCCCTCCGGGAGACAACATTTGTCTCCCTCCGGGAGACAACATTTGTCTCCCTCCGTGAGACAACATTTGTCTCCCTCTGGGAGACAACATTTGTCTCCCTCCGGGAGACAACCTTTGTCTCCCTCTATGAGACAAACTGTCTCCCTCCGGGAGACAACCTTTGTCTCCCTCCGGGAGACAACATTTGTCTCCCTCCGGGAGACAACCTTTGTCTCCCTCCGGGAGACAACCTTTGTCTCCTTCCGGGAGACAACATTTGTCTCCATCCGGGAGACAACATATGTCTCCCTCCGGGAGACAACATTTGTCTCCCTCCGGGAGACAACCTAAATCTCCCTCCGGGAGACAACCTTTGTCTCCCTCCGGGAGACAACCTTTGTCTCCCTCCGGGAGACAACATTTGTCTCCCTCCGGGAGACAACATTTATCTCCCCCGGGGAGACAACCTTTGTCTCCCTCTATGAGACAAACTGTCTCCCTCCGGGAGACAACCTTTGTCTCCCTCTATGAGACAAACTGTCTCCCTCTATGAGACAAACTGTCTCCCTCCGGAGACAACCTTTGTCTCCCTCCGGGAGACAACCTTTGTCTCCCTCCGGGAGACAACATTTGTCTCCCTCCGGGAAACAACATATGTCTCCCTCCGGGAGACAACCTTTGTCTCCCTCCGGGAGACAACCTTTGTCTCCCTCCGCGAGACAACATTTGTCTCCCTTCGGGAGACAACATTTGTCTCCCTCCGGGAGACAACTTTGTCTCCCTCTATGAGACAAACCGTCTCCCTCCAGGAGACAACCTTTGTCTCCCTCCGGGAGACAACATTTGTCTCCCTCTGGGAGACAACCTTTGTCTCCCTCCGGGAGACAACCTTTGTCTCCCTCCGGGAGACAACATTTGTCTCCCTCCGGGAGACAACATTTGTCTCCCTCCGGGAGACAACATTTGTCTCCCTCTGGGAGACAACATTTGTCTCCCTCCGGGAGACAACCTTTGTCTCCCTCTATGAGACAAACTGTCTCCCTCCGGGAGACAACCTTTGTCTCCCTCCGGGAGACAACATTTGTCTCCCTCCGGGAGACAACATTTGTCTCCCTCTGGGAGACAACCTTTGTCTCCCTCCGGGAGACAACCTTTGTCTCCTTCCGGGAGACAACATTTGTCTCCCTCCGGGAGACATCCTAAATCTCCCTCCGGGAGACAACCTTTGTCTCCCTCCGGGAGACAACCTTTGTCTCCCTCCGGGAGACAACATTTGTCTCCCTCCGGGAGACAACATTTATCTCCCCCGGGGAGACAACCTTTGTCTCCCTCTATGAGACAAACTGTCTCCCTCCGGGAGACAACCTTTGTCTCCCTCTATGAGACAAACTGTCTCCCTCTATGAGACAAACTGTCTCCCTCCGGAGACAACCTTTGTCTCCCTCCGGGAGACAACCTTTGTCTCCCTCCGGGAGACAACATTTGTCTCCTTCCGGGAAACAACATATGTCTCCCTCCGGGAGACAACCTTTGTCTCCCTCCGGGAGACAACCTTTGTCTCCCTCCGCGAGACAACATTTGTCTCCCTTCGGGAGACAACATTTGTCTCCCTCCGGGAGACAACTTTGTCTCCCTCTATGAGACAAACCGTCTCCCTCCAGGAGACAACCTTTGTCTCCCTCCGGGAGACAACATTTGTCTCCCTTTGGGAGACAACCTTTGTCTCCCTCCGGGAGACAACCTTTGTCTCCCTCCGGGAGACAACATTTGTCTCCCTCCGGGAGACAACATTTGTCTCCCTCCGGGAGACAACATTTGTCTCCCTCTGGGAGACAACATTTGTCTCCCTCCGGGAGACAACCTTTGTCTCCCTCTATGAGACAAACTGTCTCCCTCCGGGAGACAACCTTTGTCTCCCTCCGGGAGACAACATTTGTCTCCCTCCGGGAGACAACATTTGTCTCCCTCCGGGAGACAACCTTTGTCTCCCTCCGGGAGACAACCTTTGTCTCCCTCCGGGAGACAACATTTGTCTCCATCCGGGAGACAACATATGTCTCCCTCCGGGAGACAACATTTGTCTCCCTCCGGGAGACAACCTAAATCTGCCTCCGGGAGACAACCTTTGTCTCCCTCCGGGAGACAACCTTTGTCTCCCTCCGGGAGACAACATTTGTCTCCCTCCGGGAGACAACATTTATCTCCCCCCGGGACACAACCTTTGTCTCCCTCTATGAGACAAACTGTCTCCCTCCGGGAGACAACCTTTGTCTCCCTCTATGAGACAAACTGTCTCCCTCTATGAGACAAACTGTCTCCCTCCGGAGACAACCTTTGTCTCCCTCCGGGAGACAACCTTTGTCTCCCTCCGGGAGACAACATTTGTCTCCCTCCGGGAAACAACATATGTCTCCCTCCGGGAGACAACATTTGTCTCCCTCCGGAGACAACCTTTGTCTCCCTCCGGGAGACAACATTTGTCTCCCTCCGGGAGACAACATTTGTCTCCCTCCGGGAGACAACATTTGTCTCCCTCTGGGAGACAACATTTGTCTCCCTCCGGGAAACAACCTTTGTCTCCCTCTATGAGACAAACTGTCTCCCTCCGGGAGACAACCTTTGTCTCCCTCCGGGAGACAACATTTGTCTCCCTCCGGGAGACAACATTTGTCTCCCTCCGGGAGACAACCTTTGTCTCCCTCCGGGAGACAACCTTTGTCTCCCTCCGGGAGACAACATTTGTCTCCATCCGGGAGACAACATATGTCTCCCTCCGGGAGACAACATTTGTCTCCCTCCGGGAGACAACCTAAATCTGCCTCCGGGAGACAACCTTTGTCTCCCTCCGGGAGACAACCTTTGTCTCCCTCCGGGAGACAACATTTGTCTCCCTCCGGGAGACAACATTTATCTCCCCCCGGGAGACAACCTTTGTCTCCCTCTATGAGACAAACTGTCTCCCTCCGGGAGACAACCTTTGTCTCCCTCTATGAGACAAACTGTCTCCCTCTATGAGACAAACTGTCTCCCTCCGGAGACAACCTTTGTCTCCCTCCGGGAGACAACCTTTGTCTCCCTCCGGGAGACAACATTTGTCTCCCTTCGGGAAACAACATATGTCTCCCTCCGGGAGACAACATTTGACTCCCTCCGGGAGACAACCTTTGTCTCCCTCCGGGAGACAACCTTTGTCTCCCTCCGGGAGACAACATTTGTCTCCCTCCGGGAGACAACATTTGTCTCCCTCCGTGAGACAACATTTGTCTCCCTCTGGGAGACAACATTTGTCTCCCTCCGGGAGACAACCTTTGTCTCCCTCTATGAGACAAACTGTCTCCCTCCGGGAGACAACCTTTGTCTCCCTCCGGGAGACAACATTTGTCTCCCTCCGGGAGACAACCTTTGTCTCCCTCCGGGAGACAACCTTTGTCTCCTTCCGGGAGACAACATTTGTCTCCATCCGGGAGACAACATATGTCTCCCTCCGGGAGACAACATTTGTCTCCCTCCGGGAGACAACCTAAATCTCCCTCCGGGAGACAACCTTTGTCTCCCTCCGGGAGACAACCTTTGTCTCCCTCCGGGAGACAACATTTGTCTCCCTCCGGGAGACAACATTTATCTCCCCCGGGGAGACAACCTTTGTCTCCCTCTATGAGACAAACTGTCTCCCTCCGGGAGACAACCTTTGTCTCCCTCTATGAGACAAACTGTCTCCCTCTATGAGACAAACTGTCTCCCTCCGGAGACAACCTTTGTCTCCCTCCGGGAGACAACCTTTGTCTCCCTCCGGGAGACAACATTTGTCTCCCTCCGGGAAACAACATATGTCTCCCTCCGGGAGACAACCTTTGTCTCCCTCCGGGAGACAACCTTTGTCTCCCTCCGCGAGACAACATTTGTCTCCCTTCGGGAGACAACATTTGTCTCCCTCCGGGAGACAACTTTGTCTCCCTCTATGAGACAAACCGTCTCCCTCCAGGAGACAACCTTTGTCTCCCTCCGGGAGACAACATTTGTCTCCCTCTGGGAGACAACCTTTGTCTCCCTCCGGGAGACAACCTTTGTCTCCCTCCGGGAGACAACATTTGTCTCCCTCCGGGAGACAACATTTGTCTCCCTCCGGGAGACAACATTTGTCTCCCTCTGGGAGACAACATTTGTCTCCCTCCGGGAGACAACCTTTGTCTCCCTCTATGAGACAAACTGTCTCCCTCCGGGAGACAACCTTTGTCTCCCTCCGGGAGACAACATTTGTCTCCCTCCGGGAGACAACATTTGTCTCCCTCCGGGAGACAACCTTTGTCTCCCTCCGGGAGACAACCTTTGTCTCCCTCCGGGAGACAACATTTGTCTCCATCCGGGAGACAACATATGTCTCCCTCCGGGAGACAACATTTGTCTCCCTCCGGGAGACAACCTAAATCTGCCTCCGGGAGACAACCTTTGTCTCCCTCCGGGAGACAACCTTTGTCTCCCTCCGGGAGACAACATTTGTCTCCCTCCGGGAGACAACATTTATCTCCCCCCGGGACACAACCTTTGTCTCCCTCTATGAGACAAACTGTCTCCCTCCGGGAGACAACCTTTGTCTCCCTCTATGAGACAAACTGTCTCCCTCTATGAGACAAACTGTCTCCCTCCGGAGACAACCTTTGTCTCCCTCCGGGAGACAACCTTTGTCTCCCTCCGGGAGACAACATTTGTCTCCCTCCGGGAAACAACATATGTCTCCCTCCGGGAGACAACATTTGTCTCCCTCCGGAGACAACCTTTGTCTCCCTCCGGGAGACAACATTTGTCTCCCTCCGGGAGACAACATTTGTCTCCCTCCGGGAGACAACATTTGTCTCCCTCTGGGAGACAACATTTGTCTCCCTCCGGGAGACAACCTTTGTCTCCCTCTATGAGACAAACTGTCTCCCTCCGGGAGACAACCTTTGTCTCCCTCCGGGAGACAACATTTGTCTCCCTCCGGGAGACAACATTTGTCTCCCTCCGGGAGACAACCTTTGTCTCCCTCCGGGAGACAACCTTTGTCTCCCTCCGGGAGACAACATTTGTCTCCATCCGGGAGACAACATATGTCTCCCTCCGGGAGACAACATTTGTCTCCCTCCGGGAGACAACCTAAATCTGCCTCCGGGAGACAACCTTTGTCTCCCTCCGGGAGACAACCTTTGTCTCCCTCCGGGAGACAACATTTGTCTCCCTCCGGGAGACAACATTTATCTCCCCCCGGGAGACAACCTTTGTCTCCCTCTATGAGACAAACTGTCTCCCTCCGGGAGACAACCTTTGTCTCCCTCTATGAGACAAACTGTCTCCCTCTATGAGACAAACTGTCTCCCTCCGGGAGACAACCTTTGTCTCCCTCTATGAGACAAACTGTCTCCCTCTATGAGACAAACTGTCTCCCTCCGGAGACAACCTTTGTCTCCCTCCGGGAGACAACCTTTGTCTCCCTCCGGGAGACAACATTTGTCTCCCTCTGGGAGACAACCTTTGTCTCCCTCCGGGAGACAACCTTTGTCTCCCTCCGGGAGACAACATTTGTCTCCCTCTGGGAGACAACATTTGTCTCCCACCGGGAGACAACCTTTGTCTCCCTCTATGAGACAAACTGTCTCCCTCCGGGAGACAACCTTTGTCTCCCTCCGGGAGACAACATTTGTCTCCCTCCGGGAGACAACATTTGTCTCCCTCCGGGAGACAACCTTTGTCTCCCTCCGGGAGACAACCTTTGTCTCCCTCCGGGAGACAACATTTGTCTCCATCCGGGAGACAACATATGTCTCCCTCCGGGAGACAACATTTGTCTCCCTCCGGGAGACAACCTAAATCTGCCTCCGGGAGACAACCTTTGTCTCCCTCCGGGAGACAACATTTGTCTCCCTCCGGGAGACAACATTTATCTCCCCCCGGGAGACAACCTTTGTCTCCCTCTATGAGACAAACTGTCTCCCTCCGGGAGACAACCTTTGTCTCCCTCTATGAGACAAACTGTCTCCCTCTATGAGACAAACTGTCTCCCTCCGGAGACAACCTTTGTCTCCCTCCGGGAGACAACCTTTGTCTCCCTCCGGGAGACAACATTTGTCTCCCTCCGGGAAACAACATATGTCTCCCTCCGGGAGACAACATTTGTCTCCCTCCGGAGACAACCTTTGTCTCCCTCCGGGAGACAACCTTTGTCTCCCTCCGGGAGACAACATTTGTCTCCCTCCGGGAAACAACATATGTCTCCCTCCGGGAGACAACCTTTGTCTCCCTCCGGGAGACAACCTTTGTCTCCCTCCGCGAGACAACATTTGTCTCCCTTCGGGAGACAACATTTGTCTCCCTCCGGGAGACAACTTTGTCTCCCTCTATGAGACAAACCGTCTCCCTCCAGGAGACAACCTTTGTCTCCCTCCGGGAGACAACATTTGTCTCCCTCCGGGAGACAACCTTTGTCTCCTTCCGGGAGACAACATTTGTCTCCATCCGGGAGACAACATATGTCTCCCTCCGGGAGACAACATTTGTCTCCCTCCGGGAGACAACCTAAATCTCCCTCCGGGAGACAACCTTTGTCTCCCTCCGGGAGACAACCTTTGTCTCCCTCCGGGAGACAACATTTGTCTCCCTCCGGGAGACAACATTTATCTCCCCCGGGGAGACAACCTTTGTCTCCCTCTATGAGACAAACTGTCTCCCTCCGGGAGACAACCTTTGTCTCCCTCTATGAGACAAACTGTCTCCCTCTATGAGACAAACTGTCTCCCTCCGGAGACAACCTTTGTCTCCCTCCGGGAGACAACCTTTGTCTCCCTCCGGGAGACAACATTTGTCTCCCTCCGGGAAACAACATATGTCTCCCTCCGGGAGACAACCTTTGTCTCCCTCCGGGAGACAACCTTTGTCTCCCTCCGCGAGACAACATTTGTCTCCCTTCGGGAGACAACATTTGTCTCCCTCCGGGAGACAACTTTGTCTCCCTCTATGAGACAAACCGTCTCCCTCCAGGAGACAACCTTTGTCTCCCTCCGGGAGACAACATTTGTCTCCCTCTGGGAGACAACCTTTGTCTCCCTCCGGGAGACAACCTTTGTCTCCCTCCGGGAGACAACATTTGTCTCCCTCCGGGAGACAACATTTGTCTCCCTCCGGGAGACAACATTTGTCTCCCTCTGGGAGACAACATTTGTCTCCCTCCGGGAGACAACCTTTGTCTCCCTCTATGAGACAAACTGTCTCCCTCCGGGAGACAACCTTTGTCTCCCTCCGGGAGACAACATTTGTCTCCCTCCGGGAGACAACATTTGTCTCCCTCCGGGAGACAACCTTTGTCTCCCTCCGGGAGACAACCTTTGTCTCCCTCCGGGAGACAACATTTGTCTCCATCCGGGAGACAACATATGTCTCCCTCCGGGAGACAACATTTGTCTCCCTCCGGGAGACAACCTAAATCTGCCTCCGGGAGACAACCTTTGTCTCCCTCCGGGAGACAACCTTTGTCTCCCTCCGGGAGACAACATTTGTCTCCCTCCGGGAGACAACATTTATCTCCCCCCGGGACACAACCTTTGTCTCCCTCTATGAGACAAACTGTCTCCCTCCGGGAGACAACCTTTGTCTCCCTCTATGAGACAAACTGTCTCCCTCTATGAGACAAACTGTCTCCCTCCGGAGACAACCTTTGTCTCCCTCCGGGAGACAACCTTTGTCTCCCTCCGGGAGACAACATTTGTCTCCCTCCGGGAAACAACATATGTCTCCCTCCGGGAGACAACATTTGTCTCCCTCCGGAGACAACCTTTGTCTCCCTCCGGGAGACAACATTTGTCTCCCTCCGGGAGACAACATTTGTCTCCCTCCGGGAGACAACATTTGTCTCCCTCTGGGAGACAACATTTGTCTCCCTCCGGGAGACAACCTTTGTCTCCCTCTATGAGACAAACTGTCTCCCTCCGGGAGACAACCTTTGTCTCCCTCCGGGAGACAACATTTGTCTCCCTCCGGGAGACAACATTTGTCTCCCTCCGGGAGACAACCTTTGTCTCCCTCCGGGAGACAACCTTTGTCTCCCTCCGGGAGACAACATTTGTCTCCATCCGGGAGACAACATATGTCTCCCTCCGGGAGACAACATTTGTCTCCCTCCGGGAGACAACCTAAATCTGCCTCCGGGAGACAACCTTTGTCTCCCTCCGGGAGACAACCTTTGTCTCCCTCCGGGAGACAACATTTGTCTCCCTCCGGGAGACAACATTTATCTCCCCCCGGGAGACAACCTTTGTCTCCCTCTATGAGACAAACTGTCTCCCTCCGGGAGACAACCTTTGTCTCCCTCTATGAGACAAACTGTCTCCCTCTATGAGACAAACTGTCTCCCTCCGGGAGACAACCTTTGTCTCCCTCTATGAGACAAACTGTCTCCCTCTATGAGACAAACTGTCTCCCTCCGGAGACAACCTTTGTCTCCCTCCGGGAGACAACCTTTGTCTCCCTCCGGGAGACAACATTTGTCTCCCTCTGGGAGACAACCTTTGTCTCCCTCCGGGAGACAACCTTTGTCTCCCTCCGGGAGACAACATTTGTCTCCCTCTGGGAGACAACATTTGTCTCCCACCGGGAGACAACCTTTGTCTCCCTCTATGAGACAAACTGTCTCCCTCCGGGAGACAACCTTTGTCTCCCTCCGGGAGACAACATTTGTCTCCCTCCGGGAGACAACATTTGTCTCCCTCCGGGAGACAACCTTTGTCTCCCTCCGGGAGACAACCTTTGTCTCCCTCCGGGAGACAACATTTGTCTCCATCCGGGAGACAACATATGTCTCCCTCCGGGAGACAACATTTGTCTCCCTCCGGGAGACAACCTAAATCTGCCTCCGGGAGACAACCTTTGTCTCCCTCCGGGAGACAACATTTGTCTCCCTCCGGGAGACAACATTTATCTCCCCCCGGGAGACAACCTTTGTCTCCCTCTATGAGACAAACTGTCTCCCTCCGGGAGACAACCTTTGTCTCCCTCTATGAGACAAACTGTCTCCCTCTATGAGACAAACTGTCTCCCTCCGGAGACAACCTTTGTCTCCCTCCGGGAGACAACCTTTGTCTCCCTCCGGGAGACAACATTTGTCTCCCTCCGGGAAACAACATATGTCTCCCTCCGGGAGACAACATTTGTCTCCCTCCGGAGACAACCTTTGTCTCCCTCCGGGAGACAACCTTTGTCTCCCTCCGGGAGACAACATTTGTCTCCCTCCGGGAAACAACATATGTCTCCCTCCGGGAGACAACCTTTGTCTCCCTCCGGGAGACAACCTTTGTCTCCCTCCGCGAGACAACATTTGTCTCCCTTCGGGAGACAACATTTGTCTCCCTCCGGGAGACAACTTTGTCTCCCTCTATGAGACAAACCGTCTCCCTCCAGGAGACAACCTTTGTCTCCCTCCGGGAGACAACATTTGTCTCCCTCTGGGAGACAACCTTTGTCTCCCTCCGGGAGACAACCTTTGTCTCCCTCCGGGAGACAACATTTGTCTCCCTCCGGGAGACAACATTTGTCTCCCTCCGGGAGACAACATTTGTCTCCCTCTGGGAGACAACATTTGTCTCCCTCCGGGAGACAACCTTTGTCTCCCTCTATGAGACAAACTGTCTCCCTCCGGGAGACAACCTTTGTCTCCCTCCGGGAGACAACATTTGTCTCCCTCCGGGAGACAACCTTTGTCTCCCTCCGGGAGACAACATTTGTCTCCCTCCGGGAGACAACATTTGTCTCCCTCCGGGAGACAACCTTTGTCTCCCTCCGGGAGACAACCTTTGTCTCCCTCCGGGAGACAACATTTGTCTCCATCCGGGAGACAACATATGTCTCCCTCCGGGAGACAACATTTGTCTCCCTCCGGGAGACAACCTAAATCTGCCTCCGGGAGACAACCTTTGTCTCCCTCCGGGAGACAACCTTTGTCTCCCTCCGGGAGACAACATTTGTCTCCCTCCGGGAGACAACATTTATCTCCCCCCGGGAGACAACCTTTGTCTCCCTCTATGAGACAAACTGTCTCCCTCCGGGAGACAACCTTTGTCTCCCTCTATGAGACAAACTGTCTCCCTCTATGAGACAAACTGTCTCCCTCCGGAGACAACCTTTGTCTCCCTCCGGGAGACAACCTTTGTCTCCCTCCGGGAGACAACATTTGTCTCCCTCCGGGAAACAACATATGTCTCCCTCCGGGAGACAACATTTGTCTCCCTCCGGAAGACAACCTTTGTCTCCCTCCGGGAGACAACATTTGTCTCCCTCTATGAGACAAACTGTCTCCCTCCGGGAGACAACCTTTGTCTCCCTCCGGGAGACAACATTTGTCTCCCTCCGGAAGACAACATTTGTCTCCCTCCGGGAGACAACCTTTGTCTCCCTCTGGGAGACAACATTTGTCTCCCTCCGGGAGACAACATTTGTCTCCCTCCGAGAGACAACCTTTTGCCTCCCTCCGGGAGACAACCTTTGTCTCCCTCTAGGAGACAAAATGTCTCCCTCCGGGAGACAACATTTGTCTCCCTCCGGGAGACAAACTGTCTCCCTCCGGGAGACAACCTTTTTCTCCCTCCGGGAGACAACCTTTGTCTCCCTCCGGGAGACAACCTTTGTCTCCCTCCGGGAGACAACCTTTGTCTCCCTCCGGGAGACAACATTTGTCTCCCTCCTGGAGACAACATTTGTCTCCCCCCGGGAGACAACCTTTGTCTCCCTCTATGAGACAAACTGTCGCCCTCCGGGAGACAACCTTTGTCTCCCTCCGGGAGACAACATTTGTCTCCCTTTGGGAGACAACCTTTGTCTCCCTCCGGGAGACAACATTTGTCTCCGTCCGGGAGACAACATTTGTCTCCCTCCGGGAGACAACCTTTGTCTCCCTCCGGGAGACAACCGTTGTCTCCCTCCGGGAGACAACCTTTGTCTCCCTCCGGGAGACAACATTTGTCTCCCCTCGGGAGACAACATTTGTCTCCCTCCGGGAGACAACCTTTGTCTCCCTCTATGAGACAAACTGACTCCCTCCGGGAGACAACCTTTGTCTCCCTCCGGGAGACAACCTTTGTCTCCCTCCGGGAGACAACATTTGTCTCCCTCCGGGAGACAACCTTTGTCTCCCTCCGGGAGACAACATTTGTCTCCCTTCGGGAGACAACATTTGTCTCCCTCCGGGAGACAACCTTTGTCTCCCTCTATGAGACAAACTGTCTCCCTCCAGGAGACAACCTTTGTCTCCCTCCGGGAGACAACATTTGTCTCCCTCTGGGAGACAACCTTTGTCTCCCTCCGGGAGACAACCTTTGTCTCCCTCCGGGAGACAACATTTGTCTCCCTCCGGGAGACAACATTTGTCTCCCTCCGGGAGACAACATTTGTCTCCCTCTGGGAGACAACATTTGTCTCCCTCCGGGAGACAACCTTTGTCTCCCTCTATGAGACAAACTGTCTCCCTCCGGGAGACAACCTTTGTCTCCCTCCGGGAGACAACATTTGTCTCCCTCTGGGAGACAACCTTTGTCTCCCTCCGGGAGACAACCTTTGTCTCCCTCCGGGAGACAACCTTTGTCTCCCTCCGGGAGACAACATTTGTCTCCCTCCGGGAGACAACATTTGTCTCCCTCCGGGAGACAACCTTTGTCTCCCTCCGGGAGACAACATTTGTCTCCCTCCGGGAGACAACATATGTCTCCCTCCGGGAGACAACATTTGTCTCCCTCCGGGAGACAACCTAAATGTCCCTCCGGGAGACAACCTTTGTCTCCCTCCGGGAGACAACCTTTGTCTCCCTCCGGGAGACAACATTTGTCTCCCTCCGGGAGACAACATTTATCTCCCCCCGGGAGACAACCTTTGTCTCCCTCTATGAGACAAACTGTCTCCCTCCGGGAGACAACATTTGTCTCCCTCTGGGAGACAACCTTTGTCTCCCTCCGGGAGACAACCTTTGTCTCCCTCCGGGAGACAACATTTGTCTCCCTCCGGGAGACAACATTTGTCTCCCTCCGGGAGACAACATTTGTCTCCCTCCGGGAGACAACCTTTGTCTCCCTCCGGGAGACAACATTTTTCTCCCTCCGGGAGACAACCTAAATCTCCCTCCGGGAGACAACCTTTGTCTCCCTCCGGGAGACAACCTTTGTCTCCCTCCGGGAGACAACATTTGTCTCCCTCCGGGAGACAACATTTGTCTCCCTCCGGGAGACAACCTAAATCTCCCTCCGGGAGACAACCTTTGTCTCCCTCCGGGAGACAACCTTTGTCTCCCTCCGGGAGACAACATTTGTCTCCCTCCGGGAGACAACATTTATCTCCCCCCGGGAGACAACCTTTGTCTCCCTCTATGAGACAAACTGTCTCCCTCCGGGAGACAACCTTTGTCTCCCTCTATGAGACAAACTGTCTCCCTCTATGAGACAAACTGTCTCCCTCCGGAGACAACCTTTGTCTCCCTCCGGGAGACAACCTTTGTCTCCCTCCGGGAGACAACATTTGTCTCCCTCCGGGAAACAACATATGTCTCCCTCCGGGAGACAACATTTGTCTCCCTCCGGGAGACAACCTTTGTCTCCCTCCGGGAGACAACATTTGTCTCCCTCTATGAGACAAACTGTCTCCCTCCGGGAGACAACCTTTGTCTCCCTCCGGGAGACAACATTTGTCTCCCTCCGGAAGACAACATTTGTCTCCCTCCGGGAGACAACCTTTGTCTCCCTCTGGGAGACAACATTTGTCTCCCTCCGGGAGACAACATTTGTCTCCCTCCGAGAGACAACCTTTTGCCTCCCTCCGGGAGACAACCTTTGTCTCCCTCTAGGAGACAAAATGTCTCCCTCCGGGAGACAACATTTGTCTCCCTCCGGGAGACAAACTGTCTCCCTCCGGGAGACAACCTTTTTCTCCCTCCGGGAGACAACATTTGTCTCCCTCCTGGAGACAACATTTGTCTCCCCCCGGGAGACAACCTTTGTCTCCCTCCGGGAGACAACATTTGTCTCCCTTTGGGAGACAACCTTTGTCTCCCTCCGGGAGACAACATTTGTCTCCGTCCGGGAGACAACATTTGTCTCCCTCCGGGAGACAACCTTTGTCTCCCTCCGGGAGACAACCGTTGTCTCCCTCCGGGAGACAACCTTTGTCTCCCTCCGGGAGACAACATTTGTCTCCCCTCGGGAGACAACATTTGTCTCCCTCCGGGAGACAACCTTTGTCTCCCTCTATGAGACAAACTGACTCCCTCCGGGAGACAACCTTTGTCTCCCTCCGGGAGACAACCTTTGTCTCCCTCCGGGAGACAACATTTGTCTCCCTCCGGGAGACAACCTTTGTCTCCCTCCGGGAGACAACATTTGTCTCCCTTCGGGAGACAACATTTGTCTCCCTTCGGGAGACAACATTTGTCTCCCTCCGGGAGACAACCTTTGTCTCCCTCTATGAGACAAACTGTCTCCCTCCAGGAGACAACCTTTGTCTCCCTCCGGGAGACAACATTTGTCTCCCTCTGGGAGACAACATTTGTCTCCCTCCGGGAGACAACCTTTGTCTCCCTCCGGGAGACAACATTTGTCTCCCTCCGGGAGACAACATTTGTCTCCCTCCGGGAGACAACATTTGTCTCCCTCTGGGAGACAACATTTGTCTCCCTCCGGGAGACAACCTTTGTCTCCCTCTATGAGACAAACTGTCTCCCTCCGGGAGACAACCTTTGTCTCCCTCCGGGAGACAACATTTGTCTCCCTCCGGGAGACAACCTTTGTCTCCCTCCGGGAGACAACCTTTGTCTCCCTCCGGGAGACAACCTTTGTCTCCCTCCGGGAGACAACATTTCTCTCCCTCCGGGAGACAACATTTGTCTCCCTCCGGGAGACAACCTTTGTCTCCCTCCGGGAGACAACATTTGTCTCCCTCCGGGAGACAACATATGTCTCCCTCCGGGAGACAACATTTGTCTCCCTCCGGGAGACAACATTTGTCTCCCTCCGGGAGACAACCTTTGTCTCCCTCCGGGAGACAACATTTGTCTCCCTCCGGGAGACAACATTTGTCTCCCTCCGGGAGACAACATTTGTCTCCCTCCGGGAGACAACCTTTGTCTCCCTCTATGAGACAAACTGTCTCCCTCCCGGAGACAACCTTTGTCTCCCTCCGGGAGACAACATTTGTCTCCCTCCGGGAGACAACCTTTGTCTCCCTCCGGGAGACAACATTTGTCTCCCTCCGGGAGACAACATTTGTCTCCCTCCGGGAGACAACATTTGTCTCCCTCCGGGAGACAACATTTGTGTCCCTCTATGAGACAAACAATCTCCAGGCGGGAGACAACCTTTGTCTCCCTCCGGGATACAACATTTGTCTCCCTCCGGGAGTCAACCTTTGTCTCCCTCCGGGAAACAACATTTGTCTCCCTCTATGAGACAAACTGTCTCCCTCCGGGAGACAACCTTTGTCTCTCTCCGGGAGACAACATTTGTCTCCCTCTGGGAGACAACAATTGTCTCCCACCGGGAGACAACATTTGTCTCCCTCCGGGAGACAACCTTTGTCTCCCTCCGGGAGACAACCTTTGTCTCCCTCCGGGAGACAACCTTTGTCTCCCTCCGGGAGACAACCTTTGTCTCCCTCCGGGAGACAACCTTTGTCTCCCTCCGGGAGACAACCTTTGTCTCCCTCCGGGAGACAACATTTGTCTCCCTCCGGGAGACAACCTTTGTCTCCCTCCGGGAGACAACATTTGTCTCCCTCCGGGAGACAACATTTGTCTCCCTCCGGGAGACAACATTTGTCTCCCTCCGGGAGACAACCTTTGTCTCCCTCTATGAGACAAACTGTCTCCCTGCGGGAGACAACATTTGTCTCCCTCCGGGATACAACCTTTGTCTCCCTCCGGGATACAACATTTGTCTCCCTCCGGGAGACAACCTTTGTCTCCCTCCGGGAGACAACATTTGTCTCCCTCTATGAGACAAACTGTCTCCCTCCGGGAGACAACCTTTGTCTCCCTCCGGGAGACAACATTTGTCTCCCTCTGGGAGACAACAATTGTCTCCCACCGGGAGACAACATTTGTCTCCCTCCGGGAGACAACCTTTGTCTCCCTCCGGGAGACAACCTTTGTCTCCCTCCGGGAGACAACCTTTGTCTCCCTCCGGGAGACAACCTTTGTCTCCCTCCGGGAGACAACCTTTGTCTCCCTCCGGGAGACAACCTTTGTCTCCCTCCGGGAGACAACATTTGTCTCCCTCCGGGAGACAACCTTTGTCTCCCTCCGGGAGACAACATTTGTCTCCCTCCGGGAGACAACATTTGTCTCCCTCCGGGAGACAACATTTGTCTCCCTCCGGGAGACAACCTTTGTCTCCCTCTATGAGACAAACTGTCTCCCTCCGGGAGACAACCTTTGTCTCCCTCCGGGAGACAACCTTTGTCTCCCTCCGGGAGACAACATTTGTCTCCCTCCGGGAGACAACATTTGTCTCCCTCCGGGAGACAACATTTGTGTCCCTCTATGAGACAAACTGTCTCCCTGCGGGAGACAACATTTGTCTCCCTCCGGGATACAACCTTTGTCTCCCACCGGGAGACAACATTTGTCTCCCTCTATGAGACAAACTGTCTCCCTCCGGGAGACAACCTTTGTCTCCCTCCGGGAGACAACATTTGTCTCCCTCTGGGAGACAACAATTGTCTCCCACCGGGAGACAACATTTGTCTCCCTCCGGGAGACAACCTTTGTCTCCCTCTATGAGACAAACTGTCTCCCTGCGGGAGACAACATTTGTCTCCCTCCAGGATACAACCTTTGTCTCCCTCCGGGATACAACATTTGTCTCCCTCCGGGAGACAACCTTTGTCTCCCTCCGGGAGACAACATTTGTCTCCCTATATGAGACAAACTGTCTCCCTCCGGGAGACAACCTTTGTCTCCCTCCGGGAGACAACATTTGTCTCCCTCTGGGAGACAACAATTGTCTCCCACCGGGAGAAAACATTTGTCTCCCTCCGGGAGACAACCTTTGTCTCCCTCCGGGAGACAACCTTTGTCTCCCTCCGGGAGACAACCTTTGTCTCCCTCCGGGAGACAACCTTTGTCTCCCTCCGGGAGACAACCTTTGTCTCCCTCCGGGAGACAACCTTTGTCTCCCTCCGGGAGACAACATTTGTCTCCCTCCGGGAGACAACCTTTGTCTCCCTCCGGGAGACAACATTTGTCTCCCTCCGGGAGACAACATTTGTCTCCCTCCGGGAGACAACATTTGTCTCCCTCCGGGAGACAACCTTTGTCTCCCTCTATGAGACAAACTGTCTCCCTCCGGGAGACAACCTTTGTCTCCCTCCGGGAGACAACCTTTGTCTCCCTCCGGGAGACAACATTTGTCTCCCTCCGGGAGACAACATTTGTCTCCCTCCGGGAGACAACATTTGTGTCCCTCTATGAGACAAACTGTCTCCCTGCGGGAGACAACATTTGTCTCCCTCCGGGATACAACCTTTGTCTCCCACCGGGAGACAACATTTGTCTCCCTCCGGGAGACAACCTTTGTCTCCCTCCGGGAGACAACCTTTGTCTCCCTCCGGGAGACAACCTTTGTCTCCCTCCGGGAGACAACCTTTGTCTCCCTCCGGGAGACAACCTTTGTCTCCCTCCGGGAGACAACCTTTGTCTCCCTCCGGGAGACAACATTTGTCTCCCTCCGGGAGACAACCTTTGTCTCCCTCCGGGAGACAACATTTGTCTCCCTCCGGGAGACAACATTTGTCTCCCTCCGGGAGACAACATTTGTCTCCCTCCGGGAGACAACCTTTGTCTCCCTCTATGAGACAAACTGTCTCCCTCCGGGAGACAACCTTTGTCTCCCTCCGGGAGACAACATTTGTCTCCCTCCGGGAGACAACATTTGTCTCCCTCCGGGAGACAACATTTGTGTCCCTCTATGAGACAAACTGTCTCCCTGCGGGAGACAACATTTGTCTCCCTCCGGGATACAACCTTTGTCTCCCTCCGGGATACAACATTTGTCTCCCTCCGGGAGACAACCTTTGTCTCCCTCCGGGAGACAACATTTGTCTCCCTCTATGAGACAAACTGACTCCCTCCGGGAGACAACCTTTGTCTCCCTCCGGGAGACAACATTTGTCTCCCTCTGGGAGACAACAATTGTCTCCCACCGGGAAACAACATTTGTCTCCCTCCGGGAGACAACCTTTGTCTCCCTCCGGGAGACAACATTTGTCTCCCTCCGGGAGACAACATTTGTGTCCCTCTATGAGACAAACTGTCTCCCTGCGGGAGACAACCTTTATCTCCCTCCGGGATACAACATTTGTCTCCCTCCGGGAGACAACCTTTGTCTCCCTCCGGGAGACAACATTTGTCTCCCTCTATGAGACAAACTGTCTCCCTCCGGGAGACAACCTTTGTCTCCCTCCGGGAGACAACATTTGTCTCCCTCCGGGAGACAACATTTGTCTCCCTCCGGGAGACAACATTTGTCTCCCTCCGGGAGACAACATTTGTCTCCCTCCAGGAGACAACCTTTGTCTCCCTCCGGGAGACAACCTTTGTCTCCCTCCGGGAGACAACCTTTGTCTCCCTCCGGGAGACAACCTTCGTCTCCCTCCGGGATACAACATTTGTCTCCCTCCGGGAGACAACCTTTGTCTCCCTCCGGGAGACAACATTTGTCTCCCTCCGGGAGACAACCTTTGTCTCCCTCCGGGAGACAACATTTGTCTCCCTCTATGAGTCAAACTGTCTCCCTCCGGGAGACAACCTTTGTCTCCCTCTATGAGACAAACTGTCTCCCTCCGGGAGACAACCTTTGTCTCCCTCCGGAAGACAACATTTGTCTCCCTCCGGGAGACAACATTTGTCTCCCTCCGGTCTCCCTCCGGGAGACAACATTTGTCTCCCTCCGGGAGACAACATTTGTCTCCCTCCGGGAGACAACATTTGTGTCCCTCTATGAGACAAACTGTCTCCCTGCGGGAGACAACCTTTGTCTCCCTCCGGGATACAACCTTTGTCTCCCTCCGGGATACATTATTTGTCTCCCTCCGGGAGACAACCTTTGTCTCCCTCCGGGAGACAACATTTGTCTCCCTCCGGGAGACAACATTTGTCTCCCTCCGGGAGACAACATTTGTCTCCCTCCGGGAGACAACATTTGTCTCCCTCCAGGAGACAACCTTTGTCTCCCTCCGGGAGACAACCTTTGTCTCCCTCCGGGAGACAACCTTTGTCTCCCTCCGGGAGACAACCTTTGTCTCCCTCCGGGAGACAACCTTTGTCTCCCTCCGGGATACAACATTTGTCTCCCTCCGGGAGACAACCTTTGTCTCCCTCCGGGAGACAACCTTTGTCTCCCTCTATGAGACAAACTGTCTCCCTCCAGGAGACAACCTTTGTCTCCCTCCGGGAGACAACATTTGTCTCCCTCTGGGAGACAACCTTTGTCTCCCTCCGGGAGACAACCTTTGTCTCCCTCCGGGAGACAACATTTGTCTCCCTCCGGGAGACAACATTTGTCTCCCTCTGGGAGACAACATTTGTCTCCCTCCGGGAGACAACCTTTGTCTCCCTCCGGGAGACAACATTTTTCTCCCTCCGGGAGACAACATTTGTCTCCCTCCGGGAGACAACATTTGTCTCCCTCCGGGAGACAACCTTTGTCTCCCTCTATGAGACAAACTGTCTCCCTCCCGGAGACAACCTTTGTCTCCCTCCGGGAGACAACATTTGTCTCCCTTCGGGAGACAACATTTGTCTCCTTCCGGGAGACAACATTTGTCTCCCTCCGGGAGACAACATTTGTCTCCCTCCGGGAGACAACATTTGTCTCCCTCCGGGAGACAACCTTTGTCTCCCTCCGGAAGACAACCTTTGTCTCCCTCCGGGAGACAACATTTGTCTCCCTCCGGGAGACAACATTTGTCTCCCTCCGGGAGACAGCCTTTGTCTCCCTCCGGGAGACAACATTTGTCTCCCTCCGGGAGACAACATTTGTCTCCCTCCGGGAGACAACATTTGTCTCCCTCTATGAGACAAACTGTCTCCCTCCCGGAGACAACCTTTGTCTCCCTCCGGGAGAGAACATTTGTCTCCCTCCGGGAGACAACATTTGTCTCCCTCCGGGAGACAACATTTGTGTCCCTCTATGAGACAAACTGTCTCCCTGCGGGAGACAACCTTTGTCTCCCTCCGGGATACAACCTTTGTCTCCCTCCGGGATACAACATTTGTCTCCCTCCGGGAGACAACCTTTGTCTCCCTCCGGGAGACAACATTTGTCTCCCTCTATGAGACAAACTGTCTCCCTCCGGGAGGCAACCTTTGTCTCCCTCCGGGAGACAACATTTGTCTCCCTCTGGGAGACAACAATTGTCTCCCACCGGGAAACAACATTTGTCTCCCTCCGGGAGACAACCTTTGTCTCCCTCCGGGAGACAACATTTGTCTCCCTCCGGGAGACAACATTTGTCTCCCTCCGGGAGACAACATTTGTGTCCCTCTATGAGACAAACTGTCTCCCTGCGGGAGACAACCTTTATCTCCCTCCGGGATACAACATTTGTCTCCCTCCGGGAGACAACCTTTGTCTCCCTCCGGGAGACAACATTTGTCTTCCTTTATGAGACAAACTGTCTCCCTCCGGGAGACAACCTTTGTCTCCCTCCGGGAGACAACATTTGTCTCCCTCTGGGAGACAACCTTTGTCTCCCTCCGGGAGACAACCTTTGTCTCCCTCCGGGAGACAACATTTGTCTCCCTCCGGGAGACAACATTTGTCTCCCTCTGGGAGACAACATTTGTCTCCCTCCGGGAGACAACCTTTGTCTCCCTCCGGGAGACAACATTTTTCTCCCTCCGGGAGACAACATTTGTCTCCCTCCGGGAGACAACATTTGTCTCCCTCCGGGAGACAACCTTTGTCTCCCTCTATGAGACAAACTGTCTCCCTCCCGGAGACAACCTTTGTCTCCCTCCGGGAGACAACATTTGTCTCCCTTCGGGAGACAACATTTGTCTCCTTCCGGGAGACAACATTTGTCTCCCTCCGGGAGACAACATTTGTCTCCCTCCGGGAGACAACATTTGTCTCCCTCCGGGAGACAACCTTTGTCTCCCTCCGGAAGACAACCTTTGTCTCCCTCCGGGAGACAACATTTGTCTCCCTCCGGGAGACAACATTTGTCTCCCTCCGGGAGACAGCCTTTGTCTCCCTCCGGGAGACAACATTTGTCTCCCTCCGGGAGACAACATTTGTCTCCCTCCGGGAGACAACATTTGTCTCCCTCTATGAGACAAACTGTCTCCCTCCCGGAGACAACCTTTGTCTCCCTCCGGGAGAGAACATTTGTCTCCCTCCGGGAGACAACATTTGTCTCCCTCCGGGAGACAACATTTGTGTCCCTCTATGAGACAAACTGTCTCCCTGCGGGAGACAACCTTTGTCTCCCTCCGGGATACAACCTTTGTCTCCCTCCGGGATACAACATTTGTCTCCCTCCGGGAGACAACCTTTGTCTCCCTCCGGGAGACAACATTTGTCTCCCTCTATGAGACAAACTGTCTCCCTCCGGGAGGCAACCTTTGTCTCCCTCCGGGAGACAACATTTGTCTCCCTCTGGGAGACAACAATTGTCTCCCACCGGGAAACAACATTTGTCTCCCTCCGGGAGACAACCTTTGTCTCCCTCCGGGAGACAACATTTGTCTCCCTCCGGGAGACAACATTTGTCTCCCTCCGGGAGACAACATTTGTGTCCCTCTATGAGACAAACTGTCTCCCTGCGGGAGACAACCTTTATCTCCCTCCGGGATACAACATTTGTCTCCCTCCGGGAGACAACCTTTGTCTCCCTCCGGGAGACAACATTTGTCTTCCTTTATGAGACAAACTGTCTCCCTCCGGGAGACAACCTTTGTCTCCCTCCGGGAGACAACATTTGTCTCCCTCCGGGAGACAACATTTGTCTCCCTCCGGAAGACAACATTTGTCTCCCTCCGGGAGACAACATTTGTCTCCCTCCAGGAGACAACCTTTGTCTCCCTCCGGGAGACAACCTTTGTCTCCCTCCGGGAGACAACCTTTGTCTCCCTCCGGGAGACAACCTTTGTCTCCCTCCGGGATACAACATTTGTCTCCCTCCGGGAGACAACCTTTGTCTCCCTCCGGGAGACAACATTTGTCTCCCTCCGGGAGACAACCTTTGTCTCCCTCCGGGAGACAACATTTGTCTCCCTCTATGAGTCAAACTGTCTCCCTCCGGGAGACAACCTTTGTCTCCCTCTATGAGACAAACTGTCTCCCTCCGGGAGACAACCTTTGTCTCCCTCCGGAAGACAACATTTGTCTCCCTCCGGGAGACAACATTTGTCTCCCTCCGGTCTCCCTCCGGGAGACAACATTTGTCTCCCTCCGGGAGACAACATTTGTCTCCCTCCGGGAGACAACATTTGTGTCCCTCTATGAGACAAACTGTCTCCCTGCGGGAGACAACCTTTGTCTCCCTCCGGGATACAACCTTTGTCTCCCTCCGGGATACAACATTTGTCTCCCTCCGGGAGACAACCTTTGTCTCCCTCCGGGAGACAACATTTGTCTCCCTCCGGGAGACAACCTTTGTCTCCCTCCGGGAGACAACATTTGTCTCCCTCCGGGAGACAACATTTGTCTCCCTCCGGGAGACAACATTTGTGTCCCTCTATGAGACAAACTGTCTCCCTGCGGGAGACAACCTTTGTCTCCCTCCGGGATACAACATTTGTCTCCCTCCGGGAGACAACCTTTGTCTCCCTCCGGGAGACAACATTTGTCTCCCTCTGGGAGACAACAATTGTCTCCCATCGGGAGACCACCTTTGTCTCCCTCCGGGAGACAACCTTTGTCTCCCTCCGGGAGACAACATTTGTCTCCCTCCGGGAGACAACATTTGTCTCCCTCCGGGAGACAACATTTGTCTCCCTCCGGGAGACAACATTTGTCTCCCTCCAGGAGACAACCTTTGTCTCCCTCCGGGAGACAACCTTTGTCTCCCTCCGGGAGACAACCTTTGTCTCCCTCCGGGAGACAACCTTTGTCTCCCTCCGGGATACAACATTTGTCTCCCTCCGGGAGACAACCTTTGTCTCCCTCCGGGAGACAACATTTGTCTCCCTCCGGGAGACAACCTTTGTCTCCCTCCGGGAGACAACATTTGTCTCCCTCTATGAGTCAAACTGTCTCCCTCCGGGAGTCAACCTTTGTCTCCCTCTATGAGACAAACTGTCTCCCTCCGGGAGACAACCTTTGTCTCCCTCCGGAAGACAACATTTGTCTCCCTCCGGGAGACAACATTTGTCTCCCTCCGGTCTCCCTCCGGGAGACAACATTTGTCTCCCTCCGGGAGACAACATTTGTCTCCCTCCGGGAGACAACATTTGTGTCCCTCTATGAGACAAACTGTCTCCCTGCGGGAGACAACCTTTGTCTCCCTCCGGGATACAACCTTTGTCTCTCTCCGGGATACAACATTTGTCTCCCTCCGGGAGACAACCTTTGTCTCCCTCCGGGAGACAACATTTGTCTCCCTCCGGGAGACAACCTTTGTCTCCCTCCGGGAGACAACATTTGTCTCCCTCCGGGAGACAACATTTGTCTCCCTCCGGGAGACAACATTTGTGTCCCTCTATGAGACAAACTGTCTCCCTGCGGGAGACAACCTTTGTCTCCCTCCGGGATACAACATTTGTCTCCCTCCGGGAGACAACCTTTGTCTCCCTCCGGGAGACAACATTTGTCTCCCTCTGGGAGACAACAATTGTCTCCCATCGGGAGACCACCTTTGTCTCCCTCCGGGAGACAACATTTGTCTCGCTCTGGGAGACAACCTTTGTCTCCCTCCGGGAGACAAACTTTGTCTCCCTCCGGGAGACAACATTTGTCTCCCTCCGGGAGACAACATTTGTCTCCCTCCGGGAGACAACATTTGTCTCCCTCCGGGAGACAACATTTGTCTCCCTCCAGGAGACAACCTTTGTCTCCCTCCGGGAGACAACCTTTGTCTCCCTCCGGGAGACAACCTTTGTCTCCCTCCGGGAGACAACCTTTGTCTCCCTCCGGGATACAACATTTGTCTCCCTCCGGGAGACAACCTTTGTCTCCCTCCGGGAGACAATCTTTGTCTCCCTCTATGAGACAAACTGTCTCCCTCCAGGAGACAACCTTTGTCTCCCTCCGGGAGACAACATTTGTCTCCCTCTGGGAGACAACCTTTGTCTCCCTCCGGGAGACAACCTTTGTCTCCCTCCGGGAGACAACATTTGTGTCCCTCTATGAGACAAACTGTCTCCCTGCGGGAGACAACCTTTGTCTCCCTCCGGGATACAACCTTTGTCTCCCTCCGGGAGACAACATTTGTCTCCCTCTGGGAGACAACCTTTGTCTCCCTCCGGGAGACAACCTTTGTCTCCCTCCGGGAGACAACATTTGTCTCCCTCCGGGAGACAACATTTGTCTCCCTCCGGGAGACAACATTTGTCTCCCTCCGGGAGACAACCTTTGTCTCCCTCCGGGAGACAACCTTTGTCTCCCTCCGGAAGACAACCTTTGTCTCCCTCCGGGAGACAACATTTGTCTCCCTCCGGGAGACAACATTTGTCTCCCTCCGGGAGACAACCTTTGTCTCCCTCCGGGAGACAACATTTGTCTCCCTCCGGGAGACAACATTTGTCTCCCTCCGGGAGACAACATTTGTCTCCCTCCGGGAGACAACCTTTGTCTCCCTCCGGGAGACAACCTTTGTCTCCCTCCGGGAGACAACCTTTGTCTCCCTCCGGGATACAACATTTGTCTCCCTCCGGGAGACAACCTTTGTCTCCCTCCGGGAGACAACATTTGTCTCCCTCCGGGAGACAACCTTTGTCTCCCTCCGGGAGACAACATTTGTCTCCCTCTATGAGTCAAACTGTCTCCCTCCGGGAGACAACCTTTGTCTCCCTCTATGAGACAAACTGTCTCCCTCCGGGAGACAACCTTTGTCTCCCTCCGGAAGACAACATTTGTCTCCCTCCGGGAGACAACATTTGTCTCCCTCCGGTCTCCCTCCGGGAGACAACATTTGTCTCCCTCCGGGAGACAACATTTGTCTCCCTCCGGGAGACAACATTTGTGTCCCTCTATGAGACAAACTGTCTCCCTGCGGGAGACAACCTTTGTCTCCCTCCGGGATACAACCTTTGTCTCCCTCCGGGATACAACATTTGTCTCCCTCCAGGAGACAACCTTTGTCTCCCTCCGGGAGACAACATTTGTCTCCCTCCGGGAGACAACCTTTGTCTCCCTCCGGGAGACAACATTTGTCTCCCTCCGGGAGACAACATTTGTCTCCCTCCGGGAGACAACATTTGTGTCCCTCTATGAGACAAACTGTCTCCCTGCGGGAGACAACCTTTGTCTCCCTCCGGGATACAACATTTGTCTCCCTCCGGGAGACAACCTTTGTCTCCCTCCGGGAGACAACATTTGTCTCCCTCTGGGAGACAACAATTGTCTCCCATCGGGAGACCACCTTTGTCTCCCTCCGGGAGACAACCTTTGTCTCCCTCCGGGAGGCAACATTTGTCTCCCTCCGGGAGACAACATTTGTCTCCCTCCGGGAGACAACATTTGTCTCCCTCCAGGAGACAACCTTTGTCTCCCTCCGGGAGACAACCTTTGTCTCCCTCCGGGAGACAACCTTTGTCTCCCTCCGGGAGACAACCTTTGTCTCCCTCCGGGATACAACATTTGTCTCCCTCCGGGAGACAACCTTTGTCTCCCTCCGGGAGACAACATTTGTCTCCCTCCGGGAGACAACCTTTGTCTCCCTCCGGGAGACAACATTTGTCTCCCTCTATGAGTCAAACTGTCTCCCTCCGGGAGACAACCTTTGTCTCCCTCTATGAGACAAACTGTCTCCCTCCGGGAGACAACCTTTGTCTCCCTCCGGAAGACAACATTTGTCTCCCTCCGGGAGACAACATTTGTCTCCCTCCGGTCTCCCTCCGGGAGACAACATTTGTCTCCCTCCGGGAGACAACATTTGTCTCCCTCCGGGAGACAACATTTGTGTCCCTCTATGAGACAAACTGTCTCCCTGCGGGAGACAACCTTTGTCTCCCTCCGGGATACAACCTTTGTCTCTCTCCGGGATACAACATTTGTCTCCCTCCGGGAGACAACCTTTGTCTCCCTCCGGGAGACAACATTTGTCTCCCTCCGGGAGACAACCTTTGTCTCCCTCCGGGAGACAACATTTGTCTCCCTCCGGGAGACAACATTTGTCTCCCTCCGGGAGACAACATTTGTGTCCCTCTATGAGACAAACTGTCTCCCTGCGGGAGACAACCTTTGTCTCCCTCCGGGATACAACATTTGTCTCCCTCCGGGAGACAACCTTTGTCTCCCTCCGGGAGACAACATTTGTCTCCCTCTGGGAGACAACAATTGTCTCCAATCGGGAGACCACCTTTGTCTCCCTCCGGGAGACAACATTTGTCTCCCTCTGGGAGACAACCTTTGTCTCCCTCCGGGAGACAAACTTTGTCTCCCTCCGGGAGACAACATTTGTCTCCCTCCGGGAGACAACATTTGTCTCCCTCCGGGAGACAACATTTGTCTCCCTCCGGGAGACAACATTTGTCTCCCTCCAGGAGACAACCTTTGTCTCCCTCCGGGAGACAACCTTTGTCTCCCTCCGGGAGACAACCTTTGTCTCCCTCCGGGAGACAACCTTTGTCTCCCTCCGGGATACAACATTTGTCTCCCTCCGGGAGACAACCTTTGTCTCCCTCCGGGAGACAATCTTTGTCTCCCTCTATGAGACAAACTGTCTCCCTCCAGGAGACAACCTTTGTCTCCCTCCGGGAGACAACATTTGTCTCCCTCTGGGAGACAACCTTTGTCTCCCTCCGGGAGACAACCTTTGTCTCCCTCCGGGAGACAACATTTGTCTCCCTCATGGAGACAACATTTGTCTCCCTCCGGGAGACAACATTTGTCTCCCTCCGGGAGACAACCTTTGTCTCCCTCCGGGAGACAACCTTTGTCTCCCTCCGGAAGACAACCTTTGTCTCCCTCCGGGAGACAACATTTGTCTCCCTCCGGGAGACAACATTTGTGTCCCTCTATGAGACAAACTGTCTCCCTGCGGGAGACAACCTTTGTCTCCCTCCGGGATACAACCTTTGTCTCCCTCCGGGAGACAACATTTGTCTCCCTCTGGGAGACAACCTTTGTCTCCCTCCGGGAGACAACCTTTGTCTCCCTCCGGGAGACAACATTTGTCTCCCTCCGGGAGACAACATTTGTCTCCCTCCGGGAGACAACATTTGTCTCCCTCCGGGAGACAACCTTTGTCTCCCTCCGGGAGACAACCTTTGTCTCCCTCCAGAAGACAACCTTTGTCTCCCTCCGGGAGACAACATTTGTCTCCCTCCGGGAGACAACATTTGTCTCCCTCCGGGAGACAACCTTTGTCTCCCTCCGGGAGACAACATTTGTCTCCCTCCGGGAGACAACATTTGTCTCCCTCCGGGAGACAACCTTTGTCTCCCTCTATGAGACAAACTGTCTCCCTCCCGGAGACAACCTTTGTCTCCCTCCGGGAGACAACATTTGTCTCCCTCCGGGAGACAACATTTGTCTCCCTCCGGGAGACAACATTTGTCTCCCTCCGGGAGACAACATTTGTCTCCCTCCAGGAGACAACCTTTGTCTCCCTCCGGGAGACAACCTTTGTCTCCCTCCGGGAGACAACCTTTGTCTCCCTCCGGGAGACAACCTTTGTCTCCCTCCGGGATACAACATTTGTCTCCCTCCGGGAGACAACCTTTGTCTCCCTCCGGGAGACAACATTTGTCTCCCTCCGGGAGACAACCTTTGTCTCCCTCCGGGAGACAACATTTGTCTCCCTCTATGAGTCAAACTGTCTCCCTCCGGGAGACAACCTTTGTCTCCCTCTATGAGACAAACTGTCTCCCTCCGGGGGACAACCTTTGTCTCCCTCCGGAAGACAACATTTGTCTCCCTCCGGGAGACAACATTTGTCTCCCTCCGGTCTCCCTCCGGGAGACAACATTTGTCTCCCTCCGGGAGACAACATTTGTCTCCCTCCGGGAGACAACATTTGTGTCCCTCTATGAGACAAACTGTCTCCCTGCGGGAGACAACCTTTGTCTCCCTCCGGGATACAACCTTTGTCTCCCTCCGGGATACAACATTTGTCTCCCTCCGGGAGACAACCTTTGTCTCCCTCCGGGAGACAACATTTGTCTCCCTCCGGGAGACAACCTTTGTCTCCCTCTGGGAGACAACATTTGTCTCCCTCCGGGAGACAACATTTGTCTCCCTCCGGGAGACAACATTTGTGTCCCTCTATGAGACAAACTGTCTCCCTGCGGGAGACAACCTTTGTCTCCCTCCGGGATACAACATTTGTCTCCCTCCGGGAGACAACCTTTGTCTCCCTCCGGGAGACAACATTTGTCTCCCTCTGGGAGACAACAATTGTCTCCCATCGGGAGACCACCTTTGTCTCCCTCCGGGAGACAACATTTGTCTCCCTCTGGGAGACAACCTTTGTCTCCCTCCGGGAGACAAACTTTGTCTCCCTCCGGGAGACAACATTTGTCTCCCTCCGGGAGACAACATTTGTCTCCCTCCGGGAGACAACATTTGTCTCCCTCCGGGAGACAACATTTGTCTCCCTCCAGGAGACAACCTTTGTCTCCCTCCGGGAGACAACCTTTGTCTCCCTCCGGGAGACAACCTTTGTCTCCCTCCGGGAGACAACCTTTGTCTCCCTCCGGGATACAACATTTGTCTCCCTCCGGGAGACAACCTTTGTCTCCCTCCGGGAGACAATCTTTGTCTCCCTCTATGAGACAAACTGTCTCCCTCCAGGAGACAACCTTTGTCTCCCTCCGGGAGACAACATTTGTCTCCCTCTGGGAGACAACCTTTGTCTCCCTCCGGGAGACAACCTTTGTCTCCCTCCGGGAGACAACATTTGTCTCCCTCCGGGAGACAACATTTGTCTCCCTCCAAGAGACAACATTTGTCTCCCTCCGGGAGACAACCTTTGTCTCCCTCCGGGAGACAACCTTTGTCTCCCTCCGGAAGACAACCTTTGTCTCCCTCCGGGAGACAACATTTGTCTCCCTCCGGGAGACAACATTTGTGTCCCTCTATGAGACAAACTGTCTCCCTGCGGGAGACAACCTTTGTCTCCCTCCGGGATACAACCTTTGTCTCCCTCCGGGAGACAACATTTGTCTCCCTCTGGGAGACAACCTTTGTCTCCCTCCGGGAGACAACCTTTGTCTCCCTCCGGGAGACAACATTTGTCTCCCTCCGGGAGACAACATTTGTCTCCCTCCGGGAGACAACATTTGTCTCCCTCCGGGAGACAACCTTTGTCTCCCTCCGGGAGACAACCTTTGTCTCCCTCCGGAAGACAACCTTTGTCTCCCTCCGGGAGACAACATTTGTCTCCCTCCGGGAGACAACATTTGTCTCCCTCCGGGAGACAACATTTGTCTCCCTCCGGGAGACAACCTTTGTCTCCCTCCGGGAGACAACATTTGTCTCCCTCCGGGAGACAACATTTGTCTCCCTCCGGGAGACAACATTTGTCTCCCTCCGGGAGACAACATTTGTGTCCCTCTATGAGACAAACAATCTCCCTGCGGGAGACAACCTTTGTCTCCCTCCGGGATACAACATTTGTCTCCCTCCGGGAGACAACCTTTGTCTCCCTCCGGGAAACAACCTTTGTCTCCCTCCGGGAGACAACATTTGTCTCCCTCTGGGAGACAACCTTTGTCTCCCTCCGGGAGACAACCTTTGTCTCCCTCCGGGAGACAACATTTGTCTCCCTCCGGGAGACAACATTTGTCTCCCTCCGGGAGACAACATTTGTCTCCCTCCGGGAGACAACCTTTGTCTCCCTCCGGGAGACAACCTTTGTCTCCCTCCGGGAGACAACCTTTGTCTCCCTCTATGAGACAAACTGTCTCCCTCCCGGAGACAACCTTTGTCTCCCTCCGGGAGACAACATTTGTCTCCCTCCGGGAGACAACCTTTGTCTCCCTCCGGGAGACAACATTTGTCTCCCTCCGGGAGACAACATTTGTCTCCCTCCGGGAGACAACATTTGTCTCCCTCCGGGAGACAACATTTGTGTCCCTCTATGAGACAAACAATCTCCCTGCGGGAGACAACCTTTGTCTCCCTCCGGGATACAACATTTGTCTCCCTCCGGGAGACAACCTTTGTCTCCCTCCGGGAAACAACATTTGTCTCCCTCTATGAGACAAACTGTCTCCCTCCGGGAGACAACCTTTGTCTCCCTCCGGGAGACAACATTTGTCTCCCTCTGGGAGACAACAATTGTCTCCCACCGGGAGACAACATTTGTCTCCCTCCGGGAGACAACCTTTGTCTCCCTCCGGGAGACAACCTTTGTCTCCCTCCGGGAGACAACCTTTGTCTCCCTCCGGGAGACAACCTTTGTCTCCCTCCGGGAGACAACATTTGTCTCCCTCCGGGAGACAACCTTTGTCTCCCTCCGGGAGACAATATTTGTCTCCCTCCGGGAGACAACATTTGTGTCCCTCTATGAGACAAACTGTCTCCCTGCGGGAGACAACCTTTGTCTCCCTCCGGGATACAACCTTTGTCCCCTCCGGGATACAACATTTGTCTCCCTCCGGGAGACAACCTTTGTCTCCCTCCGGGAGACAACATTTGTCTCCCTCTGGGAGACAACAATTGTCTCCCACCGGGAAACAACATTTGTCTCCCTCCGGGAGACAACCTTTGTCTCCCTCCGGGAGACAACATTTGTCTCCCTCCGGGAGACAACATTTGTCTCCCTCCGGGAGACAACATTTGTGTCCCTCTATGAGACAAACTGTCTCCCTGCGGGAGACAACCTTTATCTCCCTCCGGGATACAACATTTGTCTCCCTCCGGGAGACAACCTTTGTCTCCCTCCGGGAGACAACATTTGTCTCCCTCTATGAGACAAACTGTCTCCCTCCGGGAGACAACCTTTGTCTCCCTCCGGGAGACAACATTTGTCTCCCTCCGGGAGACAACATTTGTCTCCCTCCGGGAGACAACATTTGTCTCCCTCCGGGAGACAACATTTGTCTCCCTCCAGGAGACAACCTTTGTCTCCCTCCGGGAGACAACCTTTGTCTCCCTCCGGGAGACAACCTTTGTCTCCCTCCGGGAGACAACATTTGTCTCCCCCCGGGAGACAACCTTTGTCTCCCTCTATGAGACAAACTGTCTCCCTCCGAGAGACAACCTTTGTCTCCCTCCGGGAGACAACCTTTGTCTCCCTCCGGGATACAACATTTGTCTCCCTCCGGGAGACAACCTTTGTCTCCCTCCGGGAGACAACATTTGTCTCCCTCTGGGAGACAACAATTGTCTCCCATCGGGAGACCACCTTTGTCTCCCTCCGGGAGACAACATTTGTCTCCCTCTGGGAGACAACCTTTGTCTCCCTCCGGGAGACAAACTTTGTCTCCCTCCGGGAGACAACATTTGTCTCCCTCCGGGAGACAACATTTGTCTCCCTCCGGGAGACAACATTTGTCTCCCTCCGGGAGACAACATTTGTCTCCCTCCAGGAGACAACCTTTGTCTCCCTCCGGGAGACAACCTTTGTCTCCCTCCGGGAGACAACCTTTGTCTCCCTCCGGGAGACAACCTTTGTCTCCCTCCGGGATACAACATTTGTCTCCCTCCGGGAGACAACCTTTGTCTCCCTCCGGGAGACAATCTTTGTCTCCCTCTATGAGACAAACTGTCTCCCTCCAGGAGACAACCTTTGTCTCCCTCCGGGAGACAACATTTGTCTCCCTCTGGGAGACAACCTTTGTCTCCCTCCGGGAGACAACCTTTGTCTCCCTCCGGGAGACAACATTTGTCTCCCTCCGGGAGACAACATTTGTCTCCCTCCGGGAGACAACATTTGTCTCCCTCCGGGAGACAACCTTTGTCTCCCTCCGGGAGACAACCTTTGTCTCCCTCCGGAAGACAACCTTTGTCTCCCTCCGGGAGACAACATTTGTCTCCCTCCGGGAGACAACATTTGTGTCCCTCTATGAGACAAACTGTCTCCCTGCGGGAGACAACCTTTGTCTCCCTCCGGGATACAACCTTTGTCTCCCTCCGGGAGACAACATTTGTCTCCCTCTGGGAGACAACCTTTGTCTCCCTCCGGGAGACAACCTTTGTCTCCCTCCGGGAGACAACATTTGTCTCCCTCCGGGAGACAACATTTGTCTCCCTCCGGGAGACAACATTTGTCTCCCTCCGGGAGACAACCTTTGTCTCCCTCCGGGAGACAACCTTTGTCTCCCTCCGGAAGACAACCTTTGTCTCCCTCCGGGAGACAACATTTGTCTCCCTCCGGGAGACAACATTTGTCTCCCTCCGGGAGACAACCTTTGTCTCCCTCCGGGAGACAACATTTGTCTCCCTCCGGGAGACAACATTTGTCTCCCTCCGGGAGACAACATTTGTCTCCCTCCGGGAGACAACCTTTGTCTCCCTCTATGAGACAAACTGTCTCCCTCCCGGAGACAACCTTTGTCTCCCTCCGGGAGACAACATTTGTCTCCCTCCGGGAGACAACCTTTGTCTCCCTCCGGGAGACAACATTTGTCTCCCTCCGGGAGACAACATTTGTCTCCCTCCGGGAGACAACATTTGTCTCCCTCCGGGAGACAACATTTGTGTCCCTCTATGAGACAAACAATCTCCCTGCGGGAGACAACCTTTGTCTCCCTCCGGGATACAACATTTGTCTCCCTCCGGGAGACAACCTTTGTCTCCCTCCGGGAAACAACATTTGTCTCCCTCTATGAGACAAACTGTCTCCCTCCGGGAGACAACCTTTGTCTCCCTCCGGGAGACAACCTTTGTCTCCCTCCGGGAGACAACCTTTGTCTCCCTCCGGGAGACAACATTTGTCTCCCTCCGGAAGACAACATTTGTCTCCCTCCGGAAGACAACCTTTGTCTCCCTCCGGGAGACAACCTTTGTCTCCCTCCGGGAGACAACATTTGTCTCCCTCCGGGAGACAACATTTGTCTCCCTCCGGGAGACAACCTTTGTCTCCCTCTATGAGACAAACTGTCTCCCTCCGGGAGACAACCTTTGTCTCCCTCCGGGAGACAACATTTGTCTTCCTCCGGGAGACAACCTTTGTCTCCCTCCGGGAGACAACATTTGTCTCCCTCCGGGAGACAACATTTGTCTCCCTCCGGGAGACAACATTTGTGTCCCTCTATGAGACAAACTGTCTCCCTGCGGGAGACAACCTTTGTCTCCCTCCGGGATACAACATTTGTCTCCCTCCGGGAGACAACCTTTGTCTCCCTCCGGGAGACAACATTTGTCTCCCTCTATGAGACAAACTGTCTCCCTCCGGGAGACAACCTTTGTCTCCCTCCGGGATACAACATTTGTCTCCCTCCGGGAGACAACCTTTGTCTCCCTCCGGGAGACAACATTTGTCTCCCTCTATGAGACAAACTGTCTCCCTCCGGGAGACAACCTTTGTCTCCCTCCGGAAGACAACATTTGTCTCCCTCCGGGAGACAACATTTGTCTCCCTCCGGGAGACAACCTTTGTCTCCCTCCGGAAGACAAGATTTGTCTCCCTCCGGGAGATAACATTTGTCTCCCTCCGGGAGACAACATTTGTCTCCCTCCGGGAGACAACTTTTGTCTCCCTCTATGAGACAAACTGTCTCCCTCCGGGACACAACCTTTGTCTCCCTCCGGGATACAACATTTGTCTCCCTCCGGAAGACAATATTTGTGTCCCTCTATGAGACAACATTTGTCTCCCTCCAGGAGACAACTTTTGTCTCCCTCCGGGAGACAACCTTTGTCTCCCTCCGGGAGACAACATTTGTCTCCCTCTGGGAGACAACCTTTGTCTCCCTCCGGGAGACAACATTTGTCTCCCTACGGGGGACAACCTTTGTCTCCCTCCGGGAGACAAACTTTGTCTCCCTCCGGGAGACAACATTTGTCTCCCTCCGGGAGACAACATTTGTCTCCCTCCGGGAGACAACATTTGTCTCCCTCCGGGAGACAACCTTTGTCTCCCTCCGGGAGACAACATTTGTCTCCCTCCGGGAGACAACCTTTCTCTCCCTCCGGGAGACAAACTTTGTATGCCTCCGGGAGACAACATTTGTCTCCCTCCGGGAGACAACCTTTGTCTCCCTCTATGAGACAAACTGTCTCCCTCCGGGAGACAACCTTTGTCTCCCTCCGGAAGACAACATTTGTCTCCCTCCGGGAGACAACATTTGTCTCCCTCCGGGAGACAACCTTTGTCTCCCTCTATGAGAAAAACTGTCTCCCTCCGGGATACAACATTTGTCTCCCTCCGGGAGACAACCTTTGTCTCCCTCCGGGAGACAACATTTGTCTCCCTCCGGGAGCCAACCTTTGTCTCCCTCCGGAAGACAACATTTTTCTCCCTCCGGGAGACAACATTTGTCTCCCTCCGGGAGACAACCTTTGTCTCCCTCTATGAGACAAACTGTCTCCCTCCGGGAGACAACCTTTGTCTCCCTCCGGAAGACAACATTTGTCTCCCTCCGGGAGGCAACATTTGTCTCCCTCCGGGAGGCAACATTTGTCTCCCTCCGGGAGACAACATTTGTCTCCCTCCGGGAGACAACATTTGTCTCCCTCCGGGAGACAACCTTTGTGTCCCTCTATGAGACAAACTGTCTCCCTCCGGGAGACAAACTGTCTCCCTCCGGGAGACAACCTTTGTCTCCCTCCGGGATACAACATTTGTCTCCCTCCGGGAGACAACCTTTGTCTCCCTCCGGGAGACAACATTTGACTCCCTCTATGAGACAAACTGTCTCCCTCCGGGAGACAACCTTTGTCTCCCTCCGGGAGACAACATTTGTCTCCCTCCGGGAGACAACATTTGTCTCCCTCCGGGAGACAACATTTGTCTCCCTCCGGGAGACAACATTTGTCTCCCTCCGGAAGACAAGATATGTCTCCCTTCGGGAGACAACATTTGTCTCCCTCCGGGAGACAACATTTGCCTCCCTCCGGGAGACAACTTTTGTCTCCCTCTATGAGACAAACTGTCTCCCTCCGGGAGACAACCTTTGTCTCCCTCCAGGAGACAACATTTGTCTTCCTCCGGGAGACAACCTTTGTCTCCCTCCGGGAGACAAACATTGTCTCCCTCCGGGAGACAACATTTGTCTCCCTCCGGGAGACAACCTTTGTCTCCCTCTATGAGACAAACTATCTCCTCCGGGAGACAACCTTTGTCTCCCTCCGGAAGACAACATTTGTCTCCCTCCGGGAGACAACCTTTGTCTCCCTCCGGAAGACAACATTTGTCTCCCTCCGGGAGACAACATTTGTCTCCCTCCGGGAGACAACATTTGTCTCCCTCCGGGAGACAACCTTTGTCTCCCTCCATGAGACAAACTGTCTCCCTCCGGGAAACAACCTTTGTCTCCCTCCGGAAGACAAGATTTGTCTCCCTCCGGGAGACAACATTTGTCTCCCTCCGGGAGACAACATTTCTCTCCCTCCGGGAGACAACATTTGTCTCCCTCCGGGAGACAACCTTTGTCTCCCTCCATGAGACAAACTGTCTCCCTCCGGGAGACAAACTTTGTCTCCCTCCGGGAGACAACATTTGTCTCCCTCCGGGAGACAACATTTGTCTCCCTCCGGGAGACAACCTTTGTGTCCCTCTATGAGACAACATTTGTCTCCCTCCGGGAGACAACATTTGTCTCCCTCCGGGAGACAACCTTTGTCTCCCTCCGGGAGACAACATTTGTCTCCCTCCGGGAGACAACATTTGTCTCCCTCCGGGAGACAACCTTTGTCTCCCTCCGGGAGACAACATTTGTCTCCCTCCGGGAGACAACATTTTTCTCCCTCCGGGAGACAACCTTTGTCTCCCTCCATGAGACAAACTGTCTCCCTCCGGGAGACAACCTTTGTCTCCATCCGGGATACAACATTTGTCTCCCTCCGGAAGACAACATTTGTCTCCCTCCGGGAGACAACATTTGTCTTTCTCTGGGAGACAACAATTGTCTCACACCGGGAGACAACCTTTGTGTCCCTCTATGAGACAACATTTGTCTCCCTCCGGGAGACAACATTTGTCTTCCTCCGGGAGACAACTTTTGTCTCCCCCGGGAGACAACATTTGTCTCCCTCCGGGAGACAACCTTTGTCTCCCTCCGGGAGACAAACTTTGTCTCCCTCCGGGAGACAACATTTGTCTCCCTCCGGGAGACAACATTTGTCTCCCTCCGGGAGACAACCTTTGTGTCCCTCTATGAGACAACATTTGTCTCCCTCCGGGAGACAACATTTGTCTCCCTCTGGGAGACAACATTTGTCTCCCTCCGGGAGACAACCTTTGTCTCCCTCCGGGAGACAAACTTTGTCTCCCTCCGGGAGACAACATTTGTCTCCCTCCGGGAGACAACATTTGTCTCCCTCTATGAGACAAACTGTCTCCCTCCGGGAGACAACCTTTGTCTCCCTCCGGAAGACAACATTTGTCTCCCTCCGGGAGACAACATTTGTCTCCCTCCGGGAGACAACCTTTGTCTCCCTCCGGGAGACAACATTTGTCTCCCTCCGGGAGACAACATTTGTCTCCCTCCGGGAGACAGCATTTGTCTCCCTCCGGGAGACAACCTTTGTCTCCCTCCGGAAGACAAGATTTGTCTCCCTCCGGGAGACAACATTTGTCTCCCTCCGGGAGACAACATTTGTCTCCCTCTGGGAGACAACATTTGTCTCCCTCCGAGAGACAACATTTGTCTCCCTCCGGGAGACAACAATTGTCTCCCTCCGGGAGACAACATTTGTCTCCCTCCGGGAGACAACATTTGTCTCCCTCCGAAAGACAACATTTGTCTCCCTCCGGGAGACAACCTTTGTCTCCCTCCATGAGACAAACTGTCTCCCTCCGGGAGACAACCTTTGTCTCCATCCGGGATACAACATTTGTCTCCCTCCGGGAGACAACATTTGTCTCCCTCCGGGAGACAACCTTTGTCTCCCTCTATGAGACAAACTGTCTCCCTCCGGGAGACAACCTTTGTCTCCCTCCGGGATACAACATTTGTCTCCCTCCGGGAGACAACCTTTGTCTCCCTCCGGGAGACAACATTTGTCTCCTTCCGGGAGACAACATTTGTCTCCCTCCGGGAGACAACCTTTGTCTCCCTCTATGAGACAAACTGTCTCCCTCCGGGAGACAACCTTTGTCTCCCTCTATGAGACAAACTGTCTCCCTCCGGGAGACAACCTTTGTCTCCCTCTATGAGACAAACTGTCTCCCTCCAGGAGACAACATTTGTCTCCCTCCGGGAGACAACCTTTGTCTCCCTCCGGGAGACAACATTTGTCTCCCTCCGGGAGACAACCTTTGTCTCCCTCTATGAGACAAACTGTCTTCCTCCGGGAGACAACCTTTGTCTCCCTCCGGGATACAACATTTGTCTCCCTCCGGGAGACAACCTTTGTCTCCCTCCGGGATACAACATTTGTCTCCCTCCGGAAGACAACATTTGTCTCCCTCCGGGAGACAACATTTGTCTCCCTCTGGGAGACAACAATTGTCTCCCTCCGGGAGACAACCTTTGTGTCCCTCTATGAGACAGCATTTGTCTCCCTCCGGGAGACAACATTTGTCTCCCTCCGGGAGACAACCTTTGTCTCCCTCCGGGAGACAACATTTGTCTCCCTCCGGGAGACAACCTTTGTCTCCCTCCGGGAGACAAACTTTGTCTCCCTCCGGGAGACAACATTTGTCTCCCTCCGGGAGACAACCTTTGTGTCCCTCTATGAGACAACATTTGTCTCCCTCCGGGAGACAACATTTGTCTCCCTCCGGGAGACAACCTTTGTCTCCCTCCAGGAGACAAACATTGTCTCCCTCCGGGAGACAACATTTGTCTCCCTCCGGGAGACAACCTTTGTCTCCCTCTATGAGACAAACTGTCTCCTCCGGGAGAAAACCTTTGTCTCCCTCCGGAAGACAACATTTGTCTCCCTCCGGGAGACAACCTTTGTCTCCCTCCGGAAGACAAGATTTGTCTCCCTCCGGGAGACAACATTTGTCTCCCTCCGGGAGACAACATTTGTCTCCCTCTGGGAGACAACATTTGTCTCCCTCCGGGAGACAACATTTGTCTCCCTCCGGGAGACAACATTTGTCTCCCTCCGGGAGACAACATTTGTCTCCCTCCGGGAGACAACATTTGTCTCCCTCCGGGAGACAACATTTGTCTCCCTCCGGGAGACAACCTTTGTCTCCCTCCATGGGACAAACTGTCTCCCTCCGGGAGACAACCTTTGTCTCCATCCGGGATACAACATTTGTCTCCCTCCGGGAGACAACATTTGTCTCCCTCCGGGAGACAACCTTTGTCTCCCTCTATGAGACAAACTGTCTCCCTCCGGGAGACAACCTTTGTCTCCCTCCGGGAAACAACCTTTGTCTCCCTCCGGAAGACAAGATTTGTCTCCCTCCGGGAGACAACAATTGTCTCCCTCCGGGAGACAACCTTTGTGTCCCTCTATGAGACAAACTGTCTCCTCCGGGAGACAACCTTTGTCTCCCTCCGGAAGACAACATTTGTCTCCCTCCGGGAGACAACCTTTGTCTCCCTCCGGAAGACAAGATTTGTCTCCCTCCGGGAGACAACATTTGTCTCCCTCCGGGAGACAACCTTTGTCTCCATCCGGGATACAACATTCGTCTCCCTCCGGGAGACAACATTTGTCTCCCTCCGGGAGACAACCTTTGTCTCCCTCTATGAGACAAACTGTTTCCCTCCGGGAGACAACCTTTGTCTCCCTCCGGGAAACAAACTTTGTCTCCCTCCGGAAGACAAGATTTGTCTCCCTCCGGGAGACAACATTTGTCTCCCTCCGGGAGACAACATTTGTCTCCCTCCGGGAGACAACTTTTGTCTCCCTCTATGAGACAAACTGTCTCCCTCCGGGAGACAACCTTTGTCTCCCTCCGGGATACAACATTTGTCTCCCTCCGGAAGACAACATTTGTCTCCCTCCGGGAGACAACATTTGTCTTTCTCTGGGAGACAACAATTGTCTCCCTCCGGGAGACAACCTTTGTGTCCCTCTATGAGACAACATTTGTCTCCCTCCGGGAGACAACATTTGTCTTCCTCCGGGAGACAACCTTTGTCTCCCTCAGGGAGACAACATTTGTCTCCCTCCGGGAGACAACCTTTGTCTCCCTCCGGGAGACAAACTTTGTCTCCCTCCGGGAGACAACATTTGTCTCCCTCCGGGAGACAACATTTGTCTCCCTCCGGGAGACAACCTTTGTGTCCCTCTATGAGACAACATTTGTCTCCCTCCGGGAGACAACATTTGTCTCCCTCCGGGAGACAACCTTTGTCTCCCTCCGGGAGACAACATTTGTCTCCCTCCGGGAGACAACATTTGTCTCCCTCCGGGAGACAACCTTTGTCTCACTCAGGGAGACAAACTTTGTCTCCCTCCGGGAGACAACATTTGTCTCCCTCCGGGAGACAACCTTTGTCTCCCTCTATGAGACAAACTGTCTCCCTCCGGGAGACAACCTTTGTCTCCCTCCGGAAGACAACATTTGTCTCCCTCCGGGAGACAACATTTGTCTCCCTCCGGGAGACAACCTTTGTCTCCCTCCGGGAGACAACATTTGTCTCCCTCCGGGAGACAACATTTGTCTCCCTCCGGGAGACAACCTTTGTCTCCCTCCGGAAGACAAGATTTGTCTCCCTCCGGGAGACAACATTTGTCTCCCTCCGGGAGACAACATTTGTCTCCCTCTGGGAGACAACATTTGTCTCCCTCCGGGAGACAACATTTGTCTCCCTCCGGGAGACAACAATTGTCTCCCTCCGAGAGACAACATTTGTCTCCCTCCGGGAGACAACATTTGTCTCCCTCCGGAAGACAACATTTCTCTCCCTCCGGGAGACAACCTTTGTCTCCCTCCATGAGACAAACTGTCTCCCTCCGGGAGACAACCTTTGTCTCCATCCGGGATACAACATTTGTCTCCCTCCGGGAGACAACATTTGTCTCCCTCCGGGAGACAACCTTTGTCTCCCTCTATGAGACAAACTGTCTCCCTCCGGGAGACAACCTTTGTCTCCCTCCGGGATACAACATTTGTCTCCCTCCGAGAGACAACCATTGTCTCCCTCCGGGAGACAACATTTGTCTCCTTCCGGGAGACAACATTTGTCTCCCTCCGGGAGACAACCTTTGTCTCCCTATATGAGACAAACTGTCTCCCTCTATGAGACAAACTGTCTCCCTCCAGGAGACAACATTTGTCTCCCTCCGGGAGACAACCTTTGTCTCCCTCCGGGAGACAACATTTGTCTCCCTCCGGGAGACAACCTTTGTCTCCCTCTTAAGACAAACTGTCTCCCTCTGGGAGACAACCTTTGTCTCCCTCCGGAAGACAACATTTGTCTCCCTCCGGGAGACAACATTTGTCTCCCTCCGGGAGACAACATTTGTCTCCCTCCGGGAGACAACATTTGTCTCCTTCCGGGAGACAACATTTGTCTCCCTCCGGGAGACAACATTTGTCTCCCTCCGGGAGACAACCTTTGTCTCCCTCTATGAGACAAACTGTCTCCCTCCGGGAGACAACCTTTGTCTCCCTCTATGAGACAAACTGTCTCCCTCCAGGAGACAACATTTGTCTCCCTCCGGGAGACAACCTTTGTCTCCCTCCGGGAGACAACATTTGTCTCCCTCCGGGAGACAACCTTTGTCTCCCTCTATGAGACAAACTGTCTCCCTCTGGGAGACAACCTTTGTCTCCCTCCGGAATACAACATTTGTCTCCCTCCGTGAGACAACCTTTGTCTCCCTCCGGGAGACAACATTTGTCTCCCTCTATGAGACAAACTGCCTCCCTCCGGGAGACAACATTTGTCTCCCTCCGGGAGACAACCTTTGTCTCACTCCGGAAGACAAGATTTGTCTCCCTCCGGGAGACAACTTTTGTCTCCCTCTATGAGACAAACTGTCTCCCTCCGGGAGACAAACTTTGTCTCCCTCCGGGATACAACATTTGTCCCCCTCCGGGAGACAACCTTTGTCTCCCTCCGGGAGACAACATTTGTCTCCCTCCGGGAGACAACCTTTGTCTCCCTCCGGGAGACAAACTTTGTCTCCCTCCGGGAGACAACATTTGTCTCCCTCCGGGAGACAACCTTTGTGTCCCTCCGGGAGACAACCTTTGTGTCTCTCTATGAGACAACATTTGTCTCCCTCCGGGAGACAACATTTTTCTCCCTCCGGGAGACAACCTTTGTCTCCCTCCGGGAGACAACATTTGTCTCCCTCCGGGAGACAACCTTTGTCTCCCTCCGGGAGACAACATTTGTCTCCCTCCGGGAGACAACCTTTGTCTCCCTCTATGAGACAAACTGTCTCCTCCGGGAGACAACCTTTGTCTCCCTCCGGAAGACAACATTTGTCTCCCTCCGGGAGACAACCTTTGTCTCCCTCCGGAAGACAAGATTTGTCTCCCTCCGGGAGACAACATTTGTCTCCCTCCGGGAGACAACATTTGTCTCCCTCTGGGAGACAACATTTGTCTCCCTCCGGGAGACAACATTTGTCTCCCTCCGGGAGACAACAATTGTCTCCCTCCGGGAGACAACATTTGTCTCCCTCCGGGAGACAACATTTGTCTCCCTCCAGGAGACAACATTTGTCTCCCTCCGGGAGACAACCTTTGTCTCCCTCCGGGAGACAACATTTGTCTCCCTCCGGGAGACAACCTTTGTCTCCCTCTATGAGACAAACTGTCTCCCTCTGGGAGACAACCTTTGTCTCCCTCCGGAAGACAACATTTGTCTCCCTCCGGGAGACAACATTTGTCTCCCTCCGGGAGACAACATTTGTCTCCCTCCGGGAGACAACATTTGTCTCCTTCCGGGAGACAACATTTGTCTCCCTCCGGGAGACAACCTTTGTCTCCCTCTATGAGACAAACTGTCTCCCTCCGGGAGACAACCTTTGTCTCCCTCTATGAGACAAACTGTCTCCCTCCAGGAGACAACATTTGTCTCCCTCCGGGAGACAACCTTTGTCTCCCTCCGGGAGACAACATTTGTCTCCCTCCGGGAGACAACCTTTGTCTCCCTCTATGAGACAAACTGTCTCCCTCTGGGAGACAACCTTTGTCTCCCTCCGGAATACAACATTTGTCTCCCTCCGTGAGACAACCTTTGTCTCCCTCCGGGAGACAACATTTGTCTCCCTCTATGAGACAAACTGCCTCCCTCCGGGAGACAACATTTGTCTCCCTCCGGGAGACAACCTTTGTCTCACTCCGGAAGACAAGATTTGTCTCCCTCCGGGAGACAACTTTTGTCTCCCTCTATGAGACAAACTGTCTCCCTCCGGGAGACAAACTTTGTCTCCCTCCGGGATACAACATTTGTCCCCCTCCGGGAGACAACCTTTGTCTCCCTCCGGGAGACAACATTTGTCTCCCTCCGGGAGACAACCTTTGTCTCCCTCCGGGAGACAAACTTTGTCTCCCTCCGGGAGACAACATTTGTCTCCCTCCGGGAGACAACCTTTGTGTCCCTCCGGGAGACAACCTTTGTGTCTCTCTATGAGACAACATTTGTCTCCCTCCGGGAGACAACATTTGTCTCCCTCCGGGAGACAACCTTTGTCTCCCTCCGGGAGACAACATTTGTCTCCCTCCGGGAGACAACCTTTGTCTCCCTCCGGGAGACAACATTTGTCTCCCTCCGGGAGACAACCTTTGTCTCCCTCTATGAGACAAACTGTCTCCTCCGGGAGACAACCTTTGTCTCCCTCCGGAAGACAACATTTGTCTCCCTCCGGGAGACAACCTTTGTCTCCCTCCGGAAGACAAGATTTGTCTCCCTCCGGGAGACAACATTTGTCTCCCTCCGGGAGACAACATTTGTCTCCCTCTGGGAGACAACATTTGTCTCCCTCCGGGAGACAACATTTGTCTCCCTCCGGGAGACAACAATTGTCTCCCTCCGGGAGACAACATTTGTCTCCCTCCGGGAGACAACATTTGTTTCCCTCCGGGAGACAACATTTGTCTCCCTCCGGGAGACAACCTTTGTCTCCCTCCATGAGACAAACTGTCTCCTCCGGGAGACAACCTTTGTCTCCCTCCGGAAGACAACATTTGTCTCCCTCCGGGAGACAACCTTTGTCTCCCTCCGGAAGACAAGATTTGAATCCCTCCGGGAGACAACATTTGTCTCCCTCCGGGAGACAACCTTTGTCTCCCTCCATGAAACAACCTTTGTCTCCCTCCGGAAGACAAGATTTGTCTCCCTCCGGGAGACAACATTTGTCTCCCTCCGGGAGACAACATTTGTCTCCCTCCGGGAGACAACTTTTGTCTCCCTCTATGAGACAAACTGTCTCCCTCCGGGAGACAACCTTTGTCTCCCTCCGGGATACAACATTTGTCTCCCTCCGGAAGACAACATTTGTCTCCCTCCGGGAGACAACTTTTGTCTTTCTCTGGGAGACAACAATTGTCTCCCTCCGGGAGACAACCTTTGTGTCCCTCTATGAGACAACATTTGTCTCCCTCCGGGAGACAACATTTGTCTTCCTCCGGGAGACAACCTTTGTCTCCCTCCGGGAGACAACATTTGTCTCCCTCCGGGAGACAACATTTGTCTCCCTCCGGGAGACAAAATTTGTCTCCCTCCGGGAGACAACCTTTGTCTCCCTCCGGGAGACAAACTTTGTCTCCCTCCGGGAGACAACATTTGTCTCCCTCCGGGAGACAACATTTGTCTCCCTCCGGGAGACAACCTTTGTGTCCCTCTATGAGACAACATTTGTCTCCCTCCGGGAGACAACATTTGTCTCCCTCCGGGAGACAACCTTTGTCTCCCTCCGGGAGACAACATTTGTCTCCCTCCGGGAGACAACATTTCTCTCCCTCCGGGAGACAACCTTTGTCTCCCTCCGGGAGACAAACTTTGTCTCCCTCCGGGAGACAACATTTGTCTCCCTCCGGGAGACAACCTTTGTCTCCCTCTATGAGACAAACTGTCTCCCTCCGGGAGACAACCTTTGTCTCCCTCCGGAAGACAACATTTGTCTCCCTCCGGGAGACAACATTTGTCTCCCTCCGGGAGACAACATTTGTCTCCCTCCGGGAGACAACCTTTGTCTCCCTCCGGAAGACAAGATTTGTCTCCCTCCGGGAGACAACATTTGTCTCCCTCCGGGAGACAACATTTGTCTCCCTCTGGGAGACAACATTTGTCTCCCTCCGGGAGACAACATTTGTCTCCCTCCGGGAGACAACAATTGTCTCCCTCCGGGAGACAACATTTGTCTCCCTCCGGGAGACAACATTTGTCTCCCTCCGGAAGACAACATTTGTCTCCCTCCGGGAGACAACCTTTGTCTCCCTCCATGAGACAAACTGTCTCCCTCCGGGAGACAACCTTTGTCTCCATCCGGGATACAACATTTGTCTCCCTCCGGGAGACAACATTTGTCTCCCTCCGGGAGACAACCTTTGTCTCCCTCTATGAGACAAACTGTCTCCCTCCGGGAGACAACCTTTGTCTCCCTCCGGGATACAACATTTGTCTCCCTCCGGGAGACAACCTTTGTCTCCCTCCGGGAGACAACATTTGTCTCCTTCCGGGAGACAACATTTGTCTCCCTCCGGGAGACAACCTTTGTCTCCCTCTATGAGACAAACTGTCTCCCTCTGGGAGACATCCTTTGTCTCCCTCCGGAAGACAACATTTGTCTCCCTCCGGGAGACAACATTTGTCTCCCTCCGGGAGACAACATTTGTCTCCCTCCAGGAGACAACATTTGTCTCCCTCCGGGAGACAACCTTTGTCTCCCTCCGGGAGACAACATTTGTCTCCCTCCGGGAGACAACCTTTGTCTCCCTCTATGAGACAAACTGTCTCCCTCTGGGAGACAACCTTTGTCTCCCTCCGGAAGACAACATTTGTCTCCCTCCGGGAGACAACATTTGTCTCCCTCCGGGAGACAACATTTGTCTCCCTGCGGGAGACAACATTTGTCTCCTTCCGGGAGACAACATTTGTCTCCCTCCGGGAGACAACCTTTGTTTCCCTCTATGAGACAAACTGTCTCCCTCCGGGAGACAACCTTTGTCTCCCTCTATGAGACAAACTGTCTCCCTCCAGGAGACAACATTTGTCTCCCTCCGGGAGACAACCTTTTTCTCCCTCCGGGAGACAACATTTGTCTCCCTCCGGGAGACAACCTTTGTCTCCCTCTATGAGACAAACTGTCTCCCTCTGGGAGACAACCTTTGTCTCCCTCCGGGATACAACATTTGTCTCCCTCCGTGAGACAACCTTTGTCTCCCTCCGGGAGACAACATTTGTCTCCCTCTATGAGACAAACTGCCCCCCTCCGGGAGACAACATTTGTCTCCCTCCGGGAGACAACATTTGTCTCCCTCCGGGAGACAACCTTTGTCTCACTCCGGAAGACAAGATTTGTCTCCCTCCGGGAGACAACTTTTGTCTCCCTCTATGAGACAAACTGTCTCCCTCCGGGAGACAAACTTTGTCTCCCTCCGGGATACAACATTTGTCTCCCTCCGGAAGACAACATTTGTCTCCCTCCGGGAGACAACATTTGTCTCCCTCCGGGAGACAACAATTGTCTCCCTCCGGGAGACAACCTTTGTGTCCCTCTATGAGACAACATTTGTCTCCCTCCGGGAGACAACATTTGTCTCCCTCCGGGAGACAACCTTTGTCTCCCTCCGGGAGACATTATTTGTCTCCCTCCGGAAGACAACATTTGTCTCCCTCCGGGAGACAACATTTGTCTCCCTCCGGGAGACAACAATTGTCTCCCTCCGGGAGACAACCTTTGTGTCCCTCTATGAGACAACATTTGTCTCCCTCCGGGAGACAACATTTGTCTCCCTCCGGGAGACAACCTTTGTCTCCCTCCGGGAGACATTATTTGTCTCCCTCCGGGAGACAACCTTTGTCTCCCTCCGGGAGACAAACTTTGTTTCCCTCCGGGAGACAACATTTGTCTCCCTCCGGGAGACAACATTTGTCTCCCTCCGGGAGACAACCTTTGTCTCCCTCTATGAGACAAACTGTCTCCCTCCGGGAGACAACCTTTGTCTCCCTCCGGGAGACAACATTTGTCTCCCTCCGGGAGACAACATTTGTCTCCCTCCGGGAGACAACCTTTGTCTCCCTCCGGAAGACAAGATTTGTCTCCCTCCGGGAGACAACATTTGTCTCCCTCCGGGAGACAACATTTGTCTCCCTCTGGGAGACAACATTTGTCTCCCTCCGGGAGACAACATTTGTCTCCCTCCGGGAGACAACAATTGTCTCCCTCCGGAAGACAACATTTGTCTCCCTCCGGGAGACAACCTTTGTCTCCATCCATGAGACAAACTGTCTCCCTCCGGGAGACAACATTTGTCTCCCTCCGGGAGACAACATTTGTCTCCCTCCGGGAGACAACCTTTGTCTCCCTCCGGGAGACAACATTTGTCTCCCTCCGGGAGACAACATTTGTCTTCCTCCGGGAGACAACCTTTGTCTCCCTCTATGAGACAAACTGTCTCCCTCCTGGAGACAACATTTGTCTCCCCCCGGGAGACAACATTTGTCTCCCTCCGGGAGACAACATTTGTCTCCCTCCGGGAGACAACCTTTGTCTCCCTCCGGGAGACAACATTTGTCTCCCTCCGGGAGACAACCTTTGTCTCCCTCCGGGAGACAACATTTGTCTCCCCCCGGGAGACAACCTTTTGTCTCCCTCCGGGAGACAACCTTTGTCTCCCTCTAGGAGACAACCTTTGTCTCCTCCCGGAAAACAACCTTTGTCTCCCTCCGGGAGACAACATTTGTCTCCCTCCGGGAGACAACCTTTGTCTCCCTCCGGGAGACAACATTTGTCTCCCTCCGGGAGACAACATTTGTCTCCCTCCGGGAGACAACAATTGTCTCCCTCCGGGAGACAACATTTGTCTCCCTCCGGGAGACAACATTTGTTTCCCTCCGGGAGACAACATTTGTCTCCCTCCGGGAGACAACCTTTGTCTCCCTCCATGAGACAAACTGTCTCCTCCGGGAGACAACCTTTGTCTCCCTCCGGAAGACAACATTTGTCTCCCTCCGGGAGACAACCTTTGTCTCCCTCCGGAAGACAAGATTTGAATCCCTCCGGGAGACAACATTTGTCTCCCTCCGGGAGACAACCTTTGTCTCCCTCCATGAAACAACCTTTGTCTCCCTCCGGAAGACAAGATTTGTCTCCCTCCGGGAGACAACATTTGTCTCCCTCCGGGAGACAACATTTGTCTCCCTCCGGGAGACAACTTTTGTCTCCCTCTATGAGACAAACTGTCTCCCTCCGGGAGACAACCTTTGTCTCCCTCCGGGATACAACATTTGTCTCCCTCCGGAAGACAACATTTGTCTCCCTCCGGGAGACAACTTTTGTCTTTCTCTGGGAGACAACAATTGTCTCCCTCCGGGAGACAACCTTTGTGTCCCTCTATGAGACAACATTTGTCTCCCTCCGGGAGACAACATTTGTCTTCCTCCGGGAGACAACCTTTGTCTCCCTCCGGGAGACAACATTTGTCTCCCTCCGGGAGACAACATTTGTCTCCCTCCGGGAGACAAAATTTGTCTCCCTCCGGGAGACAACCTTTGTCTCCCTCCGGGAGACAAACTTTGTCTCCCTCCGGGAGACAACATTTGTCTCCCTCCGGGAGACAACATTTGTCTCCCTCCGGGAGACAACCTTTGTGTCCCTCTATGAGACAACATTTGTCTCCCTCCGGGAGACAACATTTGTCTCCCTCCGGGAGACAACCTTTGTCTCCCTCCGGGAGACAACATTTGTCTCCCTCCGGGAGACAACATTTCTCTCCCTCCGGGAGACAACCTTTGTCTCCCTCCGGGAGACAAACTTTGTCTCCCTCCGGGAGACAACATTTGTCTCCCTCCGGGAGACAACCTTTGTCTCCCTCTATGAGACAAACTGTCTCCCTCCGGGAGACAACCTTTGTCTCCCTCCGGAAGACAACATTTGTCTCCCTCCGGGTGACAACATTTGTCTCCCTCCGGGAGACAACATTTGTCTCCCTCCGGGAGACAACCTTTGTCTCCCTCCGGAAGACAAGATTTGTCTCCCTCCGGGAGACAACATTTGTCTCCCTCCGGGAGACAACATTTGTCTCCCTCTGGGAGACAACATTTGTCTCCCTCCGGGAGACAACATTTGTCTCCCTCCGGGAGACAACAATTGTCTCCCTCCGGGAGACAACATTTGTCTCCCTCCGGGAGACAACATTTGTCTCCCTCCGGAAGACAACATTTGTCTCCCTCCGGGAGACAACCTTTGTCTCCCTCCATGAGACAAACTGTCTCCCTCCGGGAGACAACCTTTGTCTCCATCCGGGATACAACATTTGTCTCCCTCCGGGAGACAACATTTGTCTCCCTCCGGGAGACAACCTTTGTCTCCCTCTATGAGACAAACTGTCTCCCTCCGGGAGACAACCTTTGTCTCCCTCCGGGATACAACATTTGTCTCCCTCCGGGAGACAACCTTTGTCTCCCTCCGGGAGACAACATTTGTCTCCTTCCGGGAGACAACATTTGTCTCCCTCCGGGAGACAACCTTTGTCTCCCTCTATGAGACAAACTGTCTCCCTCTGGGAGACATCCTTTGTCTCCCTCCGGAAGACAACATTTGTCTCCCTCCGGGAGACAACATTTGTCTCCCTCCGGGAGACAACATTTGTCTCCCTCCAGGAGACAACATTTGTCTCCCTCCGGGAGACAACCTTTGTCTCCCTCCGGGAGACAACATTTGTCTCCCTCCGGGAGACAACCTTTGTCTCCCTCTATGAGACAAACTGTCTCCCTCTGGGAGACAACCTTTGTCTCCCTCCGGAAGACAACATTTGTCTCCCTCCGGGAGACAACATTTGTCTCCCTCCGGGAGACAACATTTGTCTCCCTGCGGGAGACAACATTTGTCTCCTTCCGGGAGACAACATTTGTCTCCCTCCGGGAGACAACCTTTGTTTCCCTCTATGAGACAAACTGTCTCCCTCCGGGAGACAACCTTTGTCTCCCTCTATGAGACAAACTGTCTCCCTCCAGGAGACAACATTTGTCTCCCTCCGGGAGACAACCTTTTTCTCCCTCCGGGAGACAACATTTGTCTCCCTCCGGGAGACAACCTTTGTCTCCCTCTATGAGACAAACTGTCTCCCTCTGGGAGACAACCTTTGTCTCCCTCCGGGATACAACATTTGTCTCCCTCCGTGAGACAACCTTTGTCTCCCTCCGGGAGACAACATTTGTCTCCCTCTATGAGACAAACTGCCCCCCTCCGGGAGACAACATTTGTCTCCCTCCGGGAGACAACATTTGTCTCCCTCCGGGAGACAACCTTTGTCTCACTCCGGAAGACAAGATTTGTCTCCCTCCGGGAGACAACTTTTGTCTCCCTCTATGAGACAAACTGTCTCCCTCCGGGAGACAAACTTTGTCTCCCTCCGGGATACAACATTTGTCTCCCTCCGGAAGACAACATTTGTCTCCCTCCGGGAGACAACATTTGTCTCCCTCCGGGAGACAACAATTGTCTCCCTCCGGGAGACAACCTTTGTGTCCCTCTATGAGACAACATTTGTCTCCCTCCGGGAGACAACATTTGTCTCCCTCCGGGAGACAACCTTTGTCTCCCTCCGGGAGACATTATTTGTCTCCCTCCGGAAGACAACATTTGTCTCCCTCCGGGAGACAACATTTGTCTCCCTCCGGGAGACAACAATTGTCTCCCTCCGGGAGACAACCTTTGTGTCCCTCTATGAGACAACATTTGTCTCCCTCCGGGAGACAACATTTGTCTCCCTCCGGGAGACAACCTTTGTCTCCCTCCGGGAGACATTATTTGTCTCCCTCCGGAAGACAAGATTTGTCTCCCTCCGGGAGACAACATTTGTCTCCCTCCGGGAGACAACATTTGTCTCCCTCTGGGAGACAACATTTGTCTCCCTCCGGGAGACAACATTTGTCTCCCTCCGGAAGACAAGATTTGTCTCCCTCTATGAGACAAACTGTCTCCCTCCGGGAGACAACCTTTGTCTCCCTCCGGGAGACAACATTTGTCTCCCTCCGGGAGACAACATTTGTCTCCCTCCGGGAGACAACCTTTGTCTCCCTCCGGAAGACAAGATTTGTCTCCCTCCGGGAGACAACATTTGTCTCCCTCCGGGAGACAACATTTGTCTCCCTCTGGGAGACAACATTTGTCTCCCTCCGGGAGACAACATTTGTCTCCCTCCGGGAGACAACAATTGTCTCCCTCCGGAAGACAACATTTGTCTCCCTCCGGGAGACAACCTTTGTCTCCATCCATGAGACAAACTGTCTCCCTCCGGGAGACAACATTTGTCTCCCTCCGGGAGACAACATTTGTCTCCCTCCGGGAGACAACCTTTGTCTCCCTCCGGGAGACAACATTTGTCTCCCTCCGGGAGACAACATTTGTCTTCCTCCGGGAGACAACCTTTGTCTCCCTCTATGAGACAAACTGTCTCCCTCCTGGAGACAACATTTGTCTCCCCCCGGGAGACAACATTTGTCTCCCTCCGGGAGACAACATTTGTCTCCCTCCGGGAGACAACCTTTGTCTCCCTCCGGGAGACAACATTTGTCTCCCTCCGGGAGACAACCTTTGTCTCCCTCCGGGAGACAACATTTGTCTCCCCCCGGGAGACAACCTTTTGTCTCCCTCCGGGAGACAACCTTTGTCTCCCTCTAGGAGACAACCTTTGTCTCCTCCCGGAAAACAACCTTTGTCTCCCTCCGGGAGACAACATTTGTCTCCCTCCGGGAGACAACCTTTGTCTCCCTCCGGGAGACAACATTTGTCTTCCTCCGGGAGACAACCTTTGTCTCCCTCCGGGAGACAACATTTGTCTTCCTCCGGGAGACAACCTTTGTCTCCCTCCGGGAGACAACATTTGTCTCCCTCCGGGAGACAACATTTGTCTCCCTCCGGGAGACAACATTTGTCTCCCTCCGGGAGACAACCTTTGTCTCCCTCCGGGAGACAACCTTTGTCTCCCTCCGGGAGACAACATTTTTCTCCCTCCGGGAGACAACATTTGCCTCCCTCCGGGAGACAACATTTGTCTCCCTCCGGGAGACAACCTTTGTCTCCCTCCGGGAGACAACATTTGTCTCCCTCCGGGAGACAACCTTTGTCTCCATCCGGGATACAACATTTGTCTCCCTCCGGGAGACAACATTTGTCTCCCTCCGGGAGACAACCTTTGTCTCCCTCTATGAGACAAACTGTCTCCCTCCGGGAGACAACCTTTGTCTCCCTCCGGGATACAACATTTGTCTCCCTCCGGGAGACAACCTTTGTCTCCCTCCGGGAGACAACATTTGTCTCCTTCCGGGAGACAACATTTGTCTCCCTCCGGGAGACAACCTTTGTCTCCCTCTATGAGACAAACTGTCTCCCTCTGGGAGACATCCTTTGTCTCCCTCCGGAAGACAACATTTGTCTCCCTCCGGGAGACAACATTTGTCTCCCTCCGGGAGACAACATTTGTCTCCCTCCAGGAGACAACATTTGTCTCCCTCCGGGAGACAACCTTTGTCTCCCTCCGGGAGACAACATTTGTCTCCCTCCGGGAGACAACCTTTGTCTCCCTCTATGAGACAAACTGTCTCCCTCTGGGAGACAACCTTTGTCTCCCTCCGGAAGACAACATTTGTCTCCCTCCGGGAGACAACATTTGTCTCCCTCCGGGAGACAACATTTGTCTCCCTCCGGGAGACAACATTTGTCTCCTTCCGGGAGACAACATTTGTCTCCCTCCGGGAGACAACCTTTGTCTCCCTCTATGAGACAAACTGTCTCCCTCCGGGAGACAACCTTTGTCTCCCTCTATGAGACAAACTGTCTCCCTCCAGGAGACAACATTTGTCTCCCTCCGGGAGACAACCTTTTTCTCCCTCCGGGAGACAACATTTGTCTCCCTCCGGGAGACAACCTTTGTCTCCCTCTATGAGACAAACTGTCTCCCTCTGGGAGACAACCTTTGTCTCCCTCCGGGATACAACATTTGTCTCCCTCCGTGAGACAACCTTTGTCTCCCTCCGGGAGACAACATTTGTCTCCCTCTATGAGACAAACTGCCCCCCTCCGGGAGACAACATTTGTCTCCCTCCGGGAGACAACATTTGTCTCCCTCCGGGAGACAACCTTTGTCTCACTCCGGAAGACAAGATTTGTCTCCCTCCGGGAGACAACTTTTGTCTCCCTCTATGAGACAAACTGTCTCCCTCCGGGAGACAAACTTTGTCTCCCTCCGGGATACAACATTTGTCTCCCTCCGGAAGACAACATTTGTCTCCCTCCGGGAGACAACATTTGTCTCCCTCCGGGAGACAACAATTGTCTCCCTCCGGGAGACAACCTTTGTGTCCCTCTATGAGACAACATTTGTCTCCCTCCGGGAGACAACATTTGTCTCCCTCCGGGAGACAACCTTTGTCTCCCTCCGGGAGACATTATTTGTCTCCCTCCGGGAGACAACCTTTGTCTCCCTCCGGGAGACAAACTTTGTTTCCCTCCGGGAGACAACTTTTGTCTCCCTCCGGGAGACAACATTTGTCTCCCTCCGGGAGACAACCTTTGTCTCCCTCTATGAGACAAACTGTCTCCCTCCGGGAGACAACCTTTGTCTCCCTCTATGAGACAAACTGTCTCCCTCCAGGAGACAACATTTGTCTCCCTCCGGGAGACAACCTTTTTCTCCCTCCGGGAGACAACATTTGTCTCCCTCCGGGAGACAACCTTTGTCTCCCTCTATGAGACAAACTGTCTCCCTCTGGGAGACAACCTTTGTCTCCCTCCGGGATACAACATTTGTCTCCCTCCGTGAGACAACCTTTGTCTCCCTCCGGGAGACAACATTTGTCTCCCTCTATGAGACAAACTGCCCCCCTCCGGGAGACAACATTTGTCTCCCTCCGGGAGACAACATTTGTCTCCCTCCGGGAGACAACCTTTGTCTCACTCCGGAAGACAAGATTTGTCTCCCTCCGGGAGACAACTTTTGTCTCCCTCTATGAGACAAACTGTCTCCCTCCGGGAGACAAACTTTGTCTCCCTCCGGGATACAACATTTGTCTCCCTCCGGAAGACAACATTTGTCTCCCTCCGGGAGACAACATTTGTCTCCCTCCGGGAGACAACAATTGTCTCCCTCCGGGAGACAACCTTTGTGTCCCTCTATGAGACAACATTTGTCTCCCTCCGGGAGACAACATTTGTCTCCCTCCGGGAGACAACCTTTGTCTCCCTCCGGGAGACATTATTTGTCTCCCTCCGGGAGACAACCTTTGTCTCCCTCCGGGAGACAAACTTTGTTTCCCTCCGGGAGACAACTTTTGTCTCCCTCCGGGAGACAACCTTTGTCTCCCTCTATGAGACAAACTGTCTCCCTCCGGGATACAACATTTGTCTCCCTCCGGAAGACAACATTTGTCTCCCTCCGGGAGACAACATTTGTCTCCCTCCGGGAGACAACAATTGTCTCCCTCCGGGAGACAACCTTTGTGTCCCTCTATGAGACAACATTTGTCTCCCTCCGGGAGACAACGTTTGTCTCCCTCCGGGAGACAACCTTTGTCTCCCTCCGGGAGACATTATTTGTCTCCCTCCGGGAGACAACCTTTGTCTCCCTCCGGGAGACAAACTTTGTTTCCCTCCGGGAGACAACATTTGTCTCCCTCCGGGAGACAACCTTTGTCTCCCTCTATGAGACAAACTGTCTCCCTCCGGGAGACAACCTTTGTCTCCCTCCGGGAGACAACATTTGTCTCCCTCCGGGAGACAACATTTGTCTCCCTCCGGGAGACAACCTTTGTCTCCCTCCGGAAGACAAGATTTGTCTCCCTCCGGGAGACAACATTTGTCTCCCTCCGGGAGACAACATTTGTCTCCCTCTGGGAGACAACATTTGTCTCCAACCGGGAGACAACATTTGTCTCCCTCCGGGAGACAACAATTGTCTCCCTCCGGAAGACAACATTTGTCTCCCTCCGGGAGACAACCTTTGTCTCCATCCATGAGACAAACTGTCTCCCTCCGGGAGACAACATTTGTCTCCCTCCGGGAGACAACATTTGTCTCCCTCCGGGAGAAAACCTTTGTCTCCCTCCGGGAGACAACATTTGTCTCCCTCCGGGAGACAACATTTGTCTTCCTCCGGGAGACAACCTTTGTCTCCCTCTATGAGACAAACTGTCTCCCTCCTGGAGACAACATTTGTCTCCCCCCGGGAGACAACATTTGTCTCCCTCCGGGAGACAACATTTGTCTCCCTCCGGGAGACAACCTTTGTCTCCCTCCGGGAGACAACATTTGTCTCCCTCCGGGAGACAACCTTTGTCTCCCTCCGGGAGACAACATTTGTCTCCCCCCGGGAGACAACCTTTTGTCTCCCTCCGGGAGACAACCTTTGTCTCCCTCTAGGAGACAACCTTTGTCTCCTCCCGGAAAACAACCTTTGTCTCCCTCCGGGAGACAACATTTGTCTCCCTCCGGGAGACAACCTTTGTCTCCCTCCGGGAGACAACATTTGTCTTCCTCCGGGAGACAACCTTTGTCTCCCTCCGGGAGACAACATTTGTCTTCCTCCGGGAGACAACCTTTGTCTCCCTCCGGGAGACAACATTTGTCTCCCTCCGGGAGACAACATTTGTCTCCCTCCGGGAGACAACATTTGTCTCCCTCCGGGAGACAACCTTTGTCTCCCTCCGGGAGACAACCTTTGTCTCCCTCCGGGAGACAACATTTTTCTCCCTCCGGGAGACAACATTTGCCTCCCTCCGGGAGACAACATTTGTCTCCCTCCGGGAGACAACCTTTGTCTCCCTCCGGGAGACAACATTTGTCTCCCTCCGGGAGACAACCTTTGTCTCCCTCCGGGAGACAAACTTTGTCTCCCTCCGGGAGACAACATTTGTCTCCCTCCGGGAGACAACCTTTGTCTCCCTCTATGAGACAAACTGTCTCCCTCCGGGAGACAACCTTTGTCTCCCTCCGGAAGACAACATTTGTCTCCCTCCGGGAGACAACATTTGTCTCCCTCCGGCAGACAACCTTTGTCTCCCTCCGGGAGACAACATTTGTCTCCCTCCGGCAGACAACCTTTGTCTCCCTCCGGAAGACAAGATTTGTCTCCCTCCGGGAGACAACATTTGTCTCCCTCCGGGAGACAACATTTGTCTCCCTCCGGGAGACAACATTTGTCTCCCTCCGGGAGACAACATTTGTCTCCCTCCGGAAGACAACATTTGTCTCCCTCCGGGAGACAACATTTGTCTCCCTCCGGAAGACAACATTTGTCTCCCTACGGGAGACAACATTTGTCTCCCTCCGGGAGACAACATTTTTCTCCCTCCGGGAGACAACCTTTCTCTCCCTCTATGAGACAAACTGTCTCCCTCCGGGAGACAACCTTTGTCTTCCTCCGGGAGACAACCTTTGTCTCCCTCCGGGAGACAACATTTGTCTCCCTCCGGGAGACAACATTTGTCTCCCTCCGGGAGACAACATTTGTCTCCCTCCGGGAGACAACCTTTGTCTCCCTCCGGGAGACAACCTTTGTCTCCCTCCGGGAGACAACATTTTTCTCCCTCCGGGAGACAACATTTGCCTCCCTCCGGGAGACAACATTTGTCTCCCCCCGGGAGACAAAAATTGTCTCCCTCCGGGAGACAACATTTGTCTCCCTCCGGGAGACAACCTTTGTCTCCCTCCGGGAGACAACATTTGTCTCCCTCCGGGAGACAACCTTTGTCTCCCTCCGGGAGACAAACTTTGTCTCCCTCCGGGAGACAACATTTGTCTCCCTCCGGGAGACAACCTTTGTCTCCCTCTATGAGACAAACTGTCTCCCTCCGGGAGACAACCTTTGTCTCCCTCCGGAAGACAACATTTGTCTCCCTCCGGGAGACAACATTTGTCTCCCTCCGGCAGACAACCTTTGTCTCCCTCCGGGAGACAACATTTGTCTCCCTCCGGCAGACAACCTTTGTCTCCCTCCGGAAGACAAGATTTGTCTCCCTCCGGGAGACAACATTTGTCTCCCTCCGGGAGACAACATTTGTCTCCCTCCGGGAGACAACATTTGTCTCCCTCCGGGAGACAACATTTGTCTCCCTCCGGAAGACAACATTTGTCTCCCTCCGGGAGACAACATTTGTCTCCCTCCGGAAGACAACATTTGTCTCCCTACGGGAGACAACATTTGTCTCCCTCCGGGAGACAACATTTTTCTCCCTCCGGGAGACAACCTTTGTCTCCCTCTATGAGACAAACTGTCTCCCTCCGGGAGACAACCTTTGTCTCCCTCCGGGAGACAACATTTGTCTCCCTCCGGGAGACAACCTTTGTCTCCCTCCGGGAGACAAACTTTGTCTCCCTCCGGGAGACAACATATGTCTCCCTCCGGGAGACAACCTTTGTCTCCCTCTATGAGACAAACTGTCTCCCTCCGGGAGACGACCTTTGTCTCCCTCCGGAAGACAACATTTGTCTCCCTCCGGGAGACAACAATTGTCTCCCTCCGGGAGACAACCTTTGTCTCCCTCTATGAGACAAACTGTCTCCCTCCGGGAGACAACCTTTGTCTCCCTCCGGGAGACAACATTTGTCTCCCTCCGGGAGACAACCTTTGTCTCCCTCCGGGAGACAAACTTTGTCTCCCTCCGGGAGACAACATTTGTCTCCCTCCGGGAGACAACCTTTGTCTCCCTCTATGAGACAAACTGTCTCCCTCCGGGAGACGACCTTTGTCTCCCTCCGGAAGACAACATTTGTCTCCCTCCGGGAGACAACAATTGTCTCCCTCCGGGAGACAACATTTGTCTCCCTCCGGGAGACAACCTTTGTCTCCCTCTATGAGACAAACTGTCTCCCTCCAGGAGACAACATTTGTCTCCCTCCGGGAGACAACCTTTTTCTCCCTCCGGGAGACAACATTTGTCTCCCTCCGGGAGACAACCTTTGTCTCCCTCTATGAGACAAACTGTCTCCCTCTGGCAGACAACCTTTGTCTCCCTCCGGGATACAACATTTGTCTCCCTCCGTGAGACAACCTTTGTCTCCCTCCGGGAGACAACATTTGTCTCCCTCTATGAGACAAACTGCCCCCCTCCGGGAGACAACATTTGTCTCCCTCCGGGAGACAACATTTGTCTCCCTCCGGGAGACAACCTTTGTCTCACTCCGGAAGACAAGATTTGTCTCCCTCCGGGAGACAACTTTTGTCTCCCTCTATGAGACAAACTGTCTCCCTCCGGGAGACAAACTTTGTCTCCCTCCGGGATACAACATTTGTCTCCCTCCGGAAGACAACATTTGTCTCCCTCCGGGAGACAACATTTGTCTCCCTCCGGGAGACAACAATTGTCTCCCTCCGGGAGACAACCTTTGTGTCCCTCTATGAGACAACATTTGTCTCCCTCCGGGAGACAACATTTGTCTCCCTCCGGGAGACAACCTTTGTCTCCCTCCGGGAGACATTATTTGTCTCCCTCCGGGAGACAACCTTTGTCTCCCTCCGGGAGACAAACTTTGTTTCCCTCCGGGAGACAACTTTTGTCTCCCTCCGGGAGACAACCTTTGTCTCCCTCTATGAGACAAACTGTCTCCCTCCGGGATACAACATTTGTCTCCCTCCGGAAGACAACATTTGTCTCCCTCCGGGAGACAACATTTGTCTCCCTCCGGGAGACAACAATTGTCTCCCTCCGGGAGACAACCTTTGTGTCCCTCTATGAGACAACATTTGTCTCCCTCCGGGAGACAACGTTTGTCTCCCTCCGGGAGACAACCTTTGTCTCCCTCCGGGAGACATTATTTGTCTCCCTCCGGGAGACAACCTTTGTCTCCCTCCGGGAGACAAACTTTGTTTCCCTCCGGGAGACAACATTTGTCTCCCTCCGGGAGACAACCTTTGTCTCCCTCTATGAGACAAACTGTCTCCCTCCGGGAGACAACCTTTGTCTCCCTCCGGGAGACAACATTTGTCTCCCTCCGGGAGACAACATTTGTCTCCCTCCGGGAGACAACCTTTGTCTCCCTCCGGAAGACAAGATTTGTCTCCCTCCGGGAGACAACATTTGTCTCCCTCCGGGAGACAACATTTGTCTCCCTCTGGGAGACAACATTTGTCTCCAACCGGGAGACAACATTTGTCTCCCTCCGGGAGACAACAATTGTCTCCCTCCGGAAGACAACATTTGTCTCCCTCCGGGAGACAACCTTTGTCTCCATCCATGAGACAAACTGTCTCCCTCCGGGAGACAACATTTGTCTCCCTCCGGGAGACAACATTTGTCTCCCTCCGGGAGACAACCTTTGTCTCCCTCCGGGAGACAACATTTGTCTCCCTCCGGGAGACAACATTTGTCTTCCTCCGGGAGACAACCTTTGTCTCCCTCTATGAGACAAACTGTCTCCCTCCTGGAGACAACATTTGTCTCCCCCCGGGAGACAACATTTGTCTCCCTCCGGGAGACAACATTTGTCTCCCTCCGGGAGACAACCTTTGTCTCCCTCCGGGAGACAACATTTGTCTCCCTCCGGGAGACAACCTTTGTCTCCCTCCGGGAGACAACATTTGTCTCCCCCCGGGAGACAACCTTTTGTCTCCCTCCGGGAGACAACCTTTGTCTCCCTCTAGGAGACAACCTTTGTCTCCTCCCGGAAAACAACCTTTGTCTCCCTCCGGGAGACAACATTTGTCTCCCTCCGGGAGACAACCTTTGTCTCCCTCCGGGAGACAACATTTGTCTTCCTCCGGGAGACAACCTTTGTCTCCCTCCGGGAGACAACATTTGTCTTCCTCCGGGAGACAACCTTTGTCTCCCTCCGGGAGACAACATTTGTCTCCCTCCGGGAGACAACATTTGTCTCCCTCCGGGAGACAACATTTGTCTCCCTCCGGGAGACAACCTTTGTCTCCCTCCGGGAGACAACCTTTGTCTCCCTCCGGGAGACAACATTTTTCTCCCTCCGGGAGACAACATTTGCCTCCCTCCGGGAGACAACATTTGTCTCCCTCCGGGAGACAACATTTGTCTCCCTCCGGGAGACAACCTTTGTCTCCCTCCGGGAGACAACATTTGTCTCCCTCCGGGAGACAACCTTTGTCTCCCTCCGGGAGACAAACTTTGTCTCCCTCCGGGAGACAACATTTGTCTCCCTCCGGGAGACAACCTTTGTCTCCCTCTATGAGACAAACTGTCTCCCTCCGGGAGACAACCTTTGTCTCCCTCCGGAAGACAACATTTGTCTCCCTCCGGGAGACAACATTTGTCTCCCTCCGGCAGACAACCTTTGTCTCCCTCCGGGAGACAACATTTGTCTCCCTCCGGCAGACAACCTTTGTCTCCCTCCGGAAGACAAGATTTGTCTCCCTCCGGGAGACAACATTTGTCTCCCTCCGGGAGACAACATTTGTCTCCCTCCGGGAGACAACATTTGTCTCCCTCCGGGAGACAACATTTGTCTCCCTCCGGAAGACAACATTTGTCTCCCTACGGGAGACAACATTTGTCTCCCTCCGGGAGACAACATTTTTCTCCCTCCGGGAGACAACCTTTCTCTCCCTCTATGAGACAAACTGTCTCCCTCCGGGAGACAACCTTTGTCTTCCTCCGGGAGACAACCTTTGTCTCCCTCCGGGAGACAACATTTGTCTCCCTCCGGGAGACAACATTTGTCTCCCTCCGGGAGACAACATTTGTCTCCCTCCGGGAGACAACCTTTGTCTCCCTCCGGGAGACAACCTTTGTCTCCCTCCGGGAGACAACATTTTTCTCCCTCCGGGAGACAACATTTGCCTCCCTCCGGGAGACAACATTTGTCTCCCCCCGGGAGACAAAAATTGTCTCCCTCCGGGAGACAACATTTGTCTCCCTCCGGGAGACAACCTTTGTCTCCCTCCGGGAGACAACATTTGTCTCCCTCCGGGAGACAACCTTTGTCTCCCTCCGGGAGACAAACTTTGTCTCCCTCCGGGAGACAACATTTGTCTCCCTCCGGGAGACAACCTTTGTCTCCCTCTATGAGACAAACTGTCTCCCTCCGGGAGACAACCTTTGTCTCCCTCCGGAAGACAACATTTGTCTCCCTCCGGGAGACAACATTTGTCTCCCTCCGGCAGACAACCTTTGTCTCCCTCCGGGAGACAACATTTGTCTCCCTCCGGCAGACAACCTTTGTCTCCCTCCGGAAGACAAGATTTGTCTCCCTCCGGGAGACAACATTTGTCTCCCTCCGGGAGACAACATTTGTCTCCCTCCGGGAGACAACATTTGTCTCCCTCCGGGAGACAACATTTGTCTCCCTCCGGAAGACAACATTTGTCTCCCTCCGGGAGACAACATTTGTCTCCCTCCGGAAGACAACATTTGTCTCCCTACGGGAGACAACATTTGTCTCCCTCCGGGAGACAACATTTTTCTCCCTCCGGGAGACAACCTTTGTCTCCCTCTATGAGACAAACTGTCTCCCTCCGGGAGACAACCTTTGTCTCCCTCCGGGAGACAACATTTGTCTCCCTCCGGGAGACAACCTTTGTCTCCCTCCGGGAGACAAACTTTGTCTCCCTCCGGGAGACAACATATGTCTCCCTCCGGGAGACAACCTTTGTCTCCCTCTATGAGACAAACTGTCTCCCTCCGGGAGACGACCTTTGTCTCCCTCCGGAAGACAACATTTGTCTCCCTCCGGGAGACAACAATTGTCTCCCTCCGGGAGACAACCTTTGTCTCCCTCTATGAGACAAACTGTCTCCCTCCGGGAGACAACCTTTGTCTCCCTCCGGGAGACAACATTTGTCTCCCTCCGGGAGACAACCTTTGTCTCCCTCCGGGAGACAAACTTTGTCTCCCTCCGGGAGACAACATTTGTCTCCCTCCGGGAGACAACCTTTGTCTCCCTCTATGAGACAAACTGTCTCCCTCCGGGAGACGACCTTTGTCTCCCTCCGGAAGACAACATTTGTCTCCCTCCGGGAGACAACAATTGTCTCCCTCCGGGAGACAACATTTGTCTCCCTCCGGGAGACAACATTTGTCTCCCTCCGGAAGACAACATTTGTCTCCCTCCGGGAGACAACATTTGTCTCCCTCCGGGAGACAACATTTTTCTCCCTCCGGGAGACAACCTTTGTCTCCCTCTATGAGACAAACTGTCTCCCTCCGGGAGACGACCTTTGTCTCCCTCCGGAAGACAACATTTGTCTCCCTCCGGGAGACAACCTTTGTCTCCCTCCGGGAGACAACATTTTTCTCCCTCCGGGAGACAACATTTGCCTCCCTCCGGGAGACAACATTTGTCTCCAACCGGGAGACAAAAATTGTCTCCCTCCGGGAGACAACATTTGTCTCCCTCCGGGAGACAACCTTTGTCTCCCTCCGGAAGACAACATTTGTCTCCCTCCGGGAGACAACATTTGTCTCCCTCCGGGAGACAACATTTTTCTCCCTCCGGGAGACAACCTTTGTCTCCCTCTATGAGACAAACTGTCTCCCTCCGGGAGACGACCTTTGTCTCCCTCCGGAAGACAACCTTTGTCTCCCTCCGGGAGACAACCTTTGTCTCCCTCCGGGAGACAACATTTTTCTCCCTCCGGGAGACAACGTTTGCCTCCCTCCGGGAGACAACATTTGTCTCCCTTCGGGAGACAACCTTTGTCTCCCCCCGGGAGACAACATTTGTCTCCCTCCGGGAGACAACCTTTGTCTCCCTCCGGGAGACAAACTTTGTCTCCCTCCGGGAGACAACATTTGTCTCCCTCCGGGAGACAACCTTTGTCTCCCTCTATGAGAGAAACTGTCTCCCTCCGGGAGACAACCTTTGTCTCCCTCCGGGAGACAACATTTGTCTCCCTCCGGGAGACAACATTTGTCTCCCTCCGGGAGACAACCTTTGTCTCCCTCTATGAGACAATCTGTCTCCCTCCGGGAGACAACATTTGTCTCCCCCCGGGAGACAACATTTGTCTCCCTCCGGGGGACAACATTTGTCTCCCTCCGGGAGACAACCTTTGTCTCCCTCCGGGAGACAACATTTGTCTCCCTCCGGGAGACAACCTTTGTCTCCCTCCGGGAGACAACATTTGTCTCCCTCCGGGAGACAACATTTGTCTCCCCCCGGGAGACAACCTTTTGTCTCCCTCCGGGAGACAACCTTTGTCTCCCTCTAGGAGACAACCTTTGTCTCCTCCCGGGAAACAACCTTTGTCTCCCTCCGGGAGACAACATTTGTCTCCCTCCGGGAGACAACCTTTGTCTCCCTCCGGGAGACAACATTTGTCTTCCTCCGGGAGACAACCTTTGTCTCCCTCCGGGAGACAACATTTGTCTTCCTCCGGGAGACAACCTTTGTCTCCCTCCGGGAGACAACATTTGTCTCCCTCCGGGAGACAACATTTGTCTCCCTCCGGGAGACAACCTTTGTCTCCCTCCGGGAGACAACCTTTGTCTCCCTCCGGGAGACAACATTTTTCTCCCTCCGGGAGACAACATTTGTCTCCCTCCGGGAGACAACATTTGTCTCCCCCCGGGAGACAAAAATTGTCTCCCTCCGGGAGACAACATTTGTCTCCCTCCGGGAGACAACCTTTGTCTCCCTCCGGGAGACAACATTTGTCTCCCTCCGGGAGACAACCTTTGTCTCCCTCTATGAGACAAACTGTCTCCCTCCGGGAGACAACCTTTGTCTCCCTCCGGGAGACAACATTTGTCTCCCTCCGGGAGACAACCTTTGTCTCCCTCCGGGAGACAAACTTTGTCTCCCTCCGGGAGACAACATTTGTCTCCCTCCGGGAGACAACCTTTGTCTCCCTCTATGAGACAAACTGTCTCCCTCCGGGAGACGACCTTTGTCTCCCTCCGGAAGACAACATTTGTCTCCCTCCGGGAGACAACAATTGTCTCCCTCCGGGAGACAACATTTGTCTCCCTCCGGGAGACAACATTTGTCTCCCTCCGGAAGACAACATTTGTCTCCCTCCGGGAGACAACATTTGTCTCCCTCCGGGAGACAACATTTTTCTCCCTCCGGGAGACAACCTTTGTCTCCCTCTATGAGACAAACTGTCTCCCTCCGGGAGACGACCTTTGTCTCCCTCCGGAAGACAACATTTGTCTCCCTCCGGGAGACAACCTTTGTCTCCCTCCGGGAGACAACATTTTTCTCCCTCCGGGAGACAACATTTGCCTCCCTCCGGGAGACAACATTTGTCTCCAACCGGGAGACAAAAATTGTCTCCCTCCGGGAGACAACATTTGTCTCCCTCCGGGAGACAACCTTTGTCTCCCTCCGGAAGACAACATTTGTCTCCCTCCGGGAGACAACATTTGTCTCCCTCCGGGAGACAACATTTTTCTCCCTCCGGGAGACAACCTTTGTCTCCCTCTATGAGACAAACTGTCTCCCTCCGGGAGACGACCTTTGTCTCCCTCCGGAAGACAACCTTTGTCTCCCTCCGGGAGACAACCTTTGTCTCCCTCCGGGAGACAACATTTTTCTCCCTCCGGGAGACAACGTTTGCCTCCCTCCGGGAGACAACATTTGTCTCCCCCCGGGAGACAAAAATTGTCTCCCTCCGGGAGACAACATTTGTCTCCCTTCGGGAGACAACCTTTGTCTCCCCCCGGGAGACAACATTTGTCTCCCTCCGGGAGACAACCTTTGTCTCCCTCCGGGAGACAAACTTTGTCTCCCTCCGGGAGACAACATTTGTCTCCCTCCGGGAGACAACCTTTGTCTCCCTCTATGAGACAAACTGTCTCCCTCCGGGAGACAACCTTTGTCTCCCTCCGGAAGACAACATTTGTCTCCCTCCGGGAGACAACATTTGTCTCCCTCCGGCAGACAACCTTTGTCTCCCTCCGGGAGACAACATTTGTCTCCCTCCGGGAGACAACCTTTGTTTCCCTCCGGAAGACAAGATTTGTCTCCCTCCGGGAGACAACATTTGTCTCCCTCCGGGAGACAACATTTGTCTCCCTCCGGGAGACAACATTTGTCTCCCTCCGGGAGACAACATTTGTCTCCCTCCGGAAGACAACATTTGTCTCCCTCCGGGAGACAACATTTGTCTCCCTCCGGAAGACAACATTTGTCTCCCTACGGGAGACAACATTTGTCTCCCTCCGGGAGACAACATTTTTCTCCCTCCGGGAGACAACATTTGTCTCCCTCCGGGAGACAACCTTTGTCTCCCTCCGGGAGACAACCTTTGTCTCCCTCCGGGAGACAACCTTTGTCTCCCTCTATGAGACAAACTGTCTCCCTCCGGGAGACAACCTTTGTCTCCATCCGGAATACAACATTTGTCTCCCTCCGGGAGACAACATTTGTCTCCCTCCGGGAGACAACCTTTGTCTCCCTCTATGAGACATACTGTCTCCCTCCGAAAGACAACCTTTGTCTCCCTCCGGGATACAACATTTGTCTCCCTCCAGGAGACAACCTTTGTCTCCCTCCGGGAGACAACCTTTGTCTCCCTCCGGAAGACAACATTTGTCTCCCTCCGGGAGACAACATTTGTCTCCCTCCGGGAGACAACATTTTTCTCCCTCCGGGAGACAACCTTTGTCTCCCTCTATGAGACAAACTGTCTCCCTCCGGGAGACGACCTTTGTCTCCCTCCGGAAGACAACATTTGTCTCCCTCCGGGAGACAACAATTGTCTCCCTCCGGGAGACAACATTTGTCTCCCTCCGGGAGACAACATTTGTCTCCCTCCGGAAGACAACATTTGTCTCCCTCCGGGAGACAACATTTGTCTCCCTCCGGGAGACAACATTTTTCTCCCTCCGGGAGACAACCTTTGTCTCCCTCTATGAGACAAACTGTCTCCCTCCGGGAGACGACCTTTGTCTCCCTCCGGAAGACAACATTTGTCTCCCTCCGGGAGACAACCTTTGTCTCCCTCCGGGAGACAACATTTTTCTCCCTCCGGGAGACAACATTTGCCTCCCTCCGGGAGACAACATTTGTCTCCAACCGGGAGACAAAAATTGTCTCCCTCCGGGAGACAACATTTGTCTCCCTCCGGGAGACAACCTTTGTCTCCCTCCGGAAGACAACATTTGTCTCCCTCCGGGAGACAACATTTGTCTCCCTCCGGGAGACAACATTTTTCTCCCTCCGGGAGACAACCTTTGTCTCCCTCTATGAGACAAACTGTCTCCCTCCGGGAGACGACCTTTGTCTCCCTCCGGAAGACAACCTTTGTCTCCCTCCGGGAGACAACCTTTGTCTCCCTCCGGGAGACAACATTTTTCTCCCTCCGGGAGACAACATTTGTCTCCCTCCGGCAGACAACCTTTGTCTCCCTCCGGGAGACAACATTTGTCTCCCTCCGGGAGACAACCTTTGTTTCCCTCCGGAAGACAAGATTTGTCTCCCTCCGGGAGACAACATTTGTCTCCCTCCGGGAGACAACATTTGTCTCCCTCCGGGAGACAACATTTGTCTCCCTCCGGGAGACAACATTTGTCTCCCTCCGGAAGACAACATTTGTCTCCCTCCGGGAGACAACATTTGTCTCCCTCCGGAAGACAACATTTGTCTCCCTACGGGAGACAACATTTGTCTCCCTCCGGGAGACAACATTTTTCTCCCTCCGGGAGACAACATTTGTCTCCCTCCGGGAGACAACCTTTGTCTCCCTCCGGGAGACAACCTTTGTCTCCCTCTATGAGACAAACTGTCTCCCTCCGGGAGACAACCTTTGTCTCCATCCGGAATACAACATTTGTCTCCCTCCGGGAGACAACATTTGTCTCCCTCCGGGAGACAACCTTTGTCTCCCTCTATGAGACATACTGTCTCCCTCCGAAAGACAACCTTTGTCTCCCTCCGGGATACAACATTTGTCTCCCTCCAGGAGACAACCTTTGTCTCCCTCCGGGAGACAACATTTGTCTCCCTCCGGGAGACAACATTTGTCTCCCTCCGGGAGACAACCTTTCTCTCCCTCTGCGATACAACATTTGTCTCCCTCCGGGAGACAACATTTGTCTCCCTCCGGGAGACAACCTTTGTCTCCCTCTATGAGACAAACTGTCTCCCTCCGGGAGACAACCTTTGTCTCCCTCCGGGATACAACATTTGTCTCCCTCCGGGAGACAACATTTGTCTCCCTCCGGGAGACAACCTTTGTCTCCCTCTATGAGACAAACTGTCTCCCTCCGGGAGACAACCTTTGTCTCCATCCGGGATACAACATTTGTCTCCCTCCGGGAGACAACATTTGTCTCCCTCCGGGAAACAACCTTTGTCTCCCTCTATGAGACAAACTGTCTCCCTCCGGGAGACAAGCTTTGTCTCCCTCCGGGATACAACATTTGTCTCCCTCCGGGAGACAACCTTTGTCTCCCTCCGGGAGACAACATTTGTCTCCCTCCGGAAGACAACATTTGTCTCCCTCCGGGAGACAACATTTGTCTCCCTCCGGGAGACAACCTTTGTCTCCCTCTATGAGAGAAACTGTCTCCCTCCGGGAGACAACCTTTGTCTCCCTCCGGGAGACAACATTTGTCTCCCTCCGGGAGACAACATTTGTCTCCCTCCGGGAGACAACCTTTGTCTCCCTCTATGAGACAATCTGTCTCCCTCCGGGAGACAACATTTGTCTCCCCCCGGGAGACAACATTTGTCTCCCTCCGGGGGACAACATTTGTCTCCCTCCGGGAGACAACCTTTGTCTCCCTCCGGGAGACAACATTTGTCTCCCTCCGGGAGACAACCTTTGTCTCCCTCCGGGAGACAACATTTGTCTCCCTCCGGGAGACAACATTTGTCTCCCCCCGGGAGACAACCTTTTGTCTCCCTCCGGGAGACAACCTTTGTCTCCCTCTAGGAGACAACCTTTGTCTCCTCCCGGGAAACAACCTTTGTCTCCCTCCGGGAGACAACATTTGTCTCCCTCCGGGAGACAACCTTTGTCTCCCTCCGGGAGACAACATTTGTCTTCCTCCGGGAGACAACCTTTGTCTCCCTCCGGGAGACAACATTTGTCTTCCTCCAGGAGACAACCTTTGTCTCCCTCCGGGAGACAACATTTGTCTCCCTCCGGGAGACAACATTTGTCTCCCTCCGGGAGACAACCTTTGTCTCCCTCCGGGAGACAACCTTTGTCTCCCTCCGGGAGACAACATTTTTCTCCCTCCGGGAGACAACATTTGTCTCCCTCCGGGAGACAACATTTGTCTCCCCCCGGGAGACAAAAATTGTCTCCCTCCGGGAGACAACATTTGTCTCCCTCCGGGAGACAACCTTTGTCTCCCTCTGGGAGACAACATTTGTCTCCCTCCGGGAGACAACCTTTGTCTCCCTCTATGAGACAAACTGTCTCCCTCCGGGAGACAACCTTTGTCTCCCTCCGGAAGACAACATTTGTCTCCCTCCGGGAGACAACATTTGTCTCCCTCCGGCAGACAACCTTTGTCTCCCTCCGGGAGACAACATTTGTCTCCCTCCGGGAGACAACCTTTGTCTCCCTCCGGAAGACAAGATTTGTCTCCCTCCGGGAGACAACATTTGTCTCCCTCCGGGAGACAACATTTGTCTCCCTCCGGGAGACAACATTTGTCTCCCTCCGGGAGACAACATTTGTCTCCCTCCGGGAGACAACAATTGTCTCCCTCCGGGAGACAACATTTGTCTCCCTCCGGGAGACAACATTTTTCTCCCTCCGGGAGACAACCTTTGTCTCCCTCTATGAGACAAACTGTCTCCCTCCGGGAGACAACCTTTGTCTCCCTCCGGGAGACAATATTTGTCTCCCTCCGGGAGACAACCTTTGTCTCCCTCCGGGAGACAAACTTTGTCTCCCTCCGGGAGACAACATTTGTCTCCCTCCGGGAGACAACCTTTGTCTCCCTCTATGAGACAAACTGTCTCCCTCCGGGAGACGACCTTTTTCTCCCTCCGGAAGACAACATTTGTCTCCCTCCGGGAGACAACATTTGTCTCCCTCCGGGAGACAACCTTTGTCTCCCTCCGGGAGACAACCTTTGTCTCCCTCCGGGAGACAACATTTTTCTCCCTCCGGGAGACAACCTTTGTCTCCCTCTATGAGACAAACTGTCTCCCTCCGGGAGACAACCCTTGTCTCCCTCCGGGAGACAAACTTTGTCTCCCTCCGGGAGACAACATTTGTCTCCCTCCGGGAGACAACCTTTGTCTCCCTCTATGAGACAAACTGTCTCCCTCCGGGAGACGACCTTTGTCTCCCTCCGGAAGACAACATTTGTCTCCCTCCGGGAGACAACATTTGTCTCCCTCCGGGAGACAACCTTTGTCTCCCTCCGGGAGACAACCTTTGTCTCCCTCTATCAGACAAACTGTCTCCCTCCGGGAGACAACCTTTGTCTCCATCCGGGATACAACATTTGTCTCCCTCCGGGAGACAACATTTGTCTCCCTCCGGGAGACAACCTTTGTCTCCCTCTATGAGACATACTGTCTCCCTCCGGGAGACAACCTTTGTCTCCCTCCGGGATACAACATTTGTCTCCCTCCAGGAGACAACCTTTGTCTCCCTCCGGGAGAAAACATTTGTCTCCCTCCGGGAGACAACATTTGTCTCCCTCCGGGAGACAACCTTTCTCTCCCTCTGGGATACAACATTTGTCTCCCTCCGGGAGACAACATTTGTCTCCCTCCGGGAGACAACCTTTGTCTCCTTCTATGAGACAAACTGTCTCCCTCCGGGAGACAACCTTTGTCTCCCTCCGGGATACAACATTTGTCTCCCTCCGGGAGACAACATTTGTCTCCCTCCGGGAGACAACATTTGTCTCCCTCCGGGAGACAACCTTTGTCTCCCTCTATGAGACAAACTGTCTCCCTCCGGGAGACAACCTTTGTCTCCATCCGGGATACAACATTTGTCTCCCTCCGGGAGACAACATTTGTCTCCCTCCGGGAAACAACCTTTGTCTCCCTCTATGAGACAAACTGTCTCCCTCCGGGAGACAACCTTTGTCTCCCTCCGGGATACAACATTTGTCTCCCTCCGGGAGACAACCTTTGTCTCCCTCCGGGAGACAACATTTGTCTCCCTCCGGAAGACAACATTTGTCTCCCTCCGGGAGACAACATTTGTCTCCCTCCGGGAGACAACCTTTGTCTCCCTCTATGAGAGAAACTGTCTCCCTCGGGGAGACAACCTTTGTCTCCCTCCGGGAGACAACATTTGTCTCCCTCCGGGAGACAACATTTGTCTCCCTCCGGGAGACAACCTTTGTCTCCCTCTATGAGACAATCTGTCTCACTCCGGGAGACAACATTTGTCTCCCCCCGGGAGACAACATTTGTCTCCCTCCGGGAGACAACATTTGTCTCCCCCCGGGAGACAACCTTTGTCTCCCTCCGGGAGACAACATTTGTCTCCCTCCGGGAGACAACCTTTGTCTCCCTCCGGGAGACAACATTTGTCTCCCTCCGGGAGACAACATTTGTCTCCCCCCGGGAGACAACCTTTTGTCTCCCTCCGGGAGACAACCTTTGTCTCCCTCTAGGAGACAACCTTTGTCTCCTCCCGGGAAACAACCTTTGTCTCCCTCCGGGAGACAACCTTTGTCTCCCTCTATGAGACAAACTGTCTCCCTCCGGGAGACAACCTTTGTCTCCCTCCGGGAGACAACATTTGTCTCCCTCCGGGAGACAACCTTTGTCTCCCTCCGGGAGACAAACTTTGTCTCCCTCCGGGAGACAACATTTGTCTCCCTCCGGGAGACAACCTTTGTCTCCCTCTATGAGACAAACTGTCTCCCTCCGGGAGACGACCTTTTTCTCCCTCCGGAAGACAACATTTGTCTCCCTCCGGGAGACAACATTTGTCTCCCTCCGGGAGACAACCTTTGTCTCCCTCCGGGAGACAACCTTTGTCTCCCTCCGGGAGACAACATTTTTCTCCCTCCGGGAGACAACCTTTGTCTCCCTCTATGAGACAAACTGTCTCCCTCCGGGAGACAACCTTTGTCTCCCTCCGGGAGACAAACTTTGTCTCCCTCCGGGAGACAACATTTGTCTCCCACCGGGAGACAACCTTTGTCTCCCTCTATGAGACAAACTGTCTCCCTCCGGGAGACGACCTTTGTCTCCCTCCGGAAGACAACATTTGTCTCCCTCCGGGAGACAACATTTGTCTCCCTCCGGGAGACAACCTTTGTCTCCCTCCGGGAGACAACCTTTGTCTCCCTCTATCAGACAAACTGTCTCCCTCCGGGAGACAACCTTTGTCTCCATCCGGGATACAACATTTGTCTCCCTCCGGGAGACAACATTTGTCTCCCTCCGGGAGACAACCTTTGTCTCCCTCTATGAGACATACTGTCTCCCTCCGGGAGACAACCTTTGTCTCCCTCCGGGATACAACATTTGTCTCCCTCCAGGAGACAACCTTTGTCTCCCTCCGGGAGACAACATTTGTCTCCCTCCGGGAGACAACATTTGTCTCCCTCCGGGAGACAACCTTTCTCTCCCTCAGGGATACAACATTTGTCTCCCTCCGGGAGACAACATTTGTCTCCCTCCGGGAGACAACCTTTGTCTCCCTCTATGAGACAAACTGTCTCCCTCCGGGAGACAACCTTTGTCTCCCTCCGGGATACAACATTTGTCTCCCTCCGGGAGACAACATTTGTCTCCCTCCGGGAGACAACATTTGTCTCCCTCCGGGAGACAACCTTTGTCTCCCTCTATGAGACAAACTGTCTCCCTCCGGGAGACAACCTTTGTCTCCATCCGGGATACAACATTTGTCTCCCTCCGGGAGACAACATTTGTCTCCCTCCGGGAAACAACCTTTGTCTCCCTCTATGAGACAAACTGTCTCCCTCCGGGAGACAACCTTTGTCTCCCTCCGGGATACAACATTTGTCTCCCTCCGGGAGACAACCTTTGTCTCCCTCCGGGAGACAACATTTGTCTCCCTCCGGAAGACAACATTTGTCTCCCTCCGGGAGACAACATTTGTCTCCCTCCGGGAGACAACCTTTGTCTCCCTCTATGAGAGAAACTGTCTCCCTCCGGGAGACAACCTTTGTCTCCCTCCGGGAGACAACATTTGTCTCCCTCCGGGAGACAACATTTGTCTCCCTCCGGGAGACAACCTTTGTCTCCCTCTATGAGACAATCTGTCTCACTCCGGGAGACAACATTTGTCTCCCCCCGGGAGACAACATTTGTCTCCCTCCGGGAGACAACATTTGTCTCCCCCCGGGAGACAACCTTTGTCTCCCTCCGGGAGACAACATTTGTCTCCCTCCGGGAGACAACCTTTGTCTCCCTCCGGGAGACAACATTTGTCTCCCTCCGGGAGACAACATTTGTCTCCCCCCGGGAGACAACCTTTTGTCTCCCTCCGGGAGACAACCTTTGTCTCCCTCTAGGAGACAACCTTTGTCTCCTCCCGGGAAACAACCTTTGTCTCCCTCCGGGAGACAACATTTGTCTCCCTCCGGGAGACAACCTTTGTCTCCCTCCGGGAGACAACATTTGTCTTCCTCCGGGAGACAACCTTTGTCTCCCTCCGGGAGACAACATTTGTCTTCCTCCGGGAGACAACCTTTGTCTCCCTCCGGGAGTCAACATTTGTCTCCCTCCGGGAGACAACATTTGTCTCCCTCCGGGAGACAACCTTTGTCTCCCTCCGGGAGACAACCTTTGTCTCCCTCCGGGAGACAACATTTGTCTCCCCCCGGGAGACAAAATTTGTCTCCCTCCGGGAGACAACGTTTGTCTCCCCCCGGGAGACAAAATTTGTCTCCCTCCGGGAGACAACATTTGTCTCCCTCCGGGAGACAACCTTTGTCTCCCTCTATGAGAGAAACTGTCTCCCTCCGGGAGACAACCTTTGTCTCCCTCCGGGAGACAACATTTGTCTCCCTCCGGGAGACAACATTTGTCTCCCCCCGGGAGACAACATTTGTCTCCCTCCGGGAGACAACATTTGTCTCCCTCCGGGAGACAACATTTGTCTCCCTCCGGGAGACAACCTTTGTCTCCCTCCGGGAGACAGCATTTGTCTCCCTCCGGGAGACAACATTTGTCTCCCTCCCGGAGACAACCTTTGTCTCCCTCTATGAGACAAACTGTCTCCCTCCGGGAGACAACCTTTGTCTCCATCCGGGATACAACATTTGTCTCCCTCCGGGAGACAACATTTGTCTCCCTCCGGGAAACAACCTTTGTCTCCCTCTATGAGACAAACTGTCTCCCTCCGGGAGACAACCTTTGTCTCCCTCCGGGATACAACATTTGTCTCCCTCCAGGAGACAACCTTTGTCTCCCTCCGGGAGACAACATTTGTCTCCCTCCGGGAGACAACATTTGTCTCCCTCCGGGAGACAACCTTTCTCTCCCTCTGGGAGACAACATTTGTCTCCCTCCGGGAGACAACATTTGTCTCCCTCCGGGAGACAACATTTGTCTCCCTCCGGGAGACAACCTTTGTCTCCCTCTATGAGACAAACTGTCTCCCTCCGGGAGACAACCTTTGTCTCCATCCGGGATACAACATTTGTCTCCCTCCGGGAGACAACATTTGTCTCCCTCCGGGAAACAACCTTTGTCTCCCTCTATGAGACAAACTGTCTCCCTCCTGGAGACAACCTTTGTCTCCCTCCGGGATACAACATTTGTCTCCCTCCGGGAGACAACCTTTGTCTCCCTCCGGGAGACAACATTTGTCTCCCTCCGGAAGACAACATTTGTCTCCCTCCGGGAGACAACATTTGTCTCCCTCCGGGAGACAACCTTTGTCTCCCTCTATGAGAGAAACTGTCTCCCTCCGGGAGACAACCTTTGTCTCCCTCCGGGAGACAACATTTGTCTCCCTCCGGGAGACAACATTTGTCTCCCTCCGGGAGACAACCTTTGTCTCCCTCTATGAGACAATCTGTCTCCCTCCGGGAGACAACATTTGTCTCCCCCCGGCAGACAACATTTGTCTCCCTCCGGGAGACAACATTTGTCTCCCTCCGGGAGACAACCTTTGTCTCCCTCCGGGAGACAACATTTGTCTCCCTCAGGGAGACAACCTTTGTCTCCCTCCGGGAGACAACATTTGTCTCCCTCCGGGAGACAACATTTGTCTCCCCCCGGGAGACAACCTTTTGTCTCCCTCCGGGAGACAACCTTTGTCTCCCTCTAGGAGACAACCTTTGTCTCCTCCCGGGAAACAACCTTTGTCTCCCTCCGGGAGACAACATTTGTCTCCCGGAGGGAGACAACCTTTGTCTCCCTCCGGGAGACAACATTTGTCTTCCTCCGGGAGACAACCTTTGTCTCCCTCCGGGAGACAACATTTGTCTTCCTCCGGGAGACAACCTTTGTCTCCCTCCGGGAGACAACATTTGTCTCCCTCCGGGAGACAACATTTGTCTCCCTCCGGGAGACAACCTTTGTCTCCCTCCGGGAGACAACCTTTGTCTCCCTCCGGGAGACAACATTTTTCTCCCTCCGGGAGACAACATTTGTCTCCCTCCGGGAGACAACATTTGTCTCCCCCCGGGAGACAAAAATTGTCTCCCTCCGGGAGACAACATTTGTCTCCCTCCGGGAGACAACCTTTGTCTCCCTCCGGGAGACAACATTTGTCTCCCTCCGGGAGACAACCTTTGTCTCCCTCTATGAGACAAACTGTCTCCCTCCGGGAGACAACCTTTGTCTCCCTCCGGAAGACAACATTTGTCTCCCTCCGGGAGACAAATGTTGTCTCCCTCCGGCAGACAACCTTTGTCTCCCTCCGGGAGACAACATTTGTCTCCCTCCGGGAGACAACCTTTGTCTCCCTCCGGAAGACAAGATTTGTCTCCCTCCGGGAGACAACATTTGTCTCCCTCCGGGAGACAACATTTGTCTCCCTCCGGAAGACAACATTTGTCTCCCTCCGGGAGACAACATTTGTCTCCCTCCGGGAGACAACATTTTTCTCCCTCCGGGAGACAACCTTTGTCTCCCTCTATGAGACAAACTGTCTCCCTCCGGGAGACAACCTTTGTCTCCCTCCGGGAGACAACATTTGTCTCCCTCCGGGAGACAACCTTTGTATCCCTCCGGGAGACAAACTTTGTCTCCCTCCGGGAGACAACATTTGTCTCCCTCCGGGAGACAACCTTTGTCTCCCTCTATGAGACAAACTGTCTCCCTCCGGGAGACGACCTTTGTCTCCCTCCGGAAGACAACATTTGTCTCCCTCCGGGAGACAACATTTGTCTCCCTCCGGGAGACAACATTTGTCTCCCTCCGGGAGACAACCTTTGTCTCCCTCTATGAGACAAACTGTCTCCCTCCGGGAGACAACCTTTGTCTCCATCCGGGATACAACATTTGTCTCCCTCCGGGAGACAACATTTGTCTCCCTCCGGGAGACAACCTTTGTCTCCCTCTATGAGACATACTGTCTCCCTCCGGGAGACAACCTTTGTCTCCCTCCGGGAGACAACATTTGTCTCCCTCCGGGAGACAACCTTTGTCTCCCTCCGGGAGACAACATTTTTCTCCCTCCGGGAGACAACCTTTGTCTCCCTCTATGAGACAAACTGTCTCCCTCCGGGAGACAACCATTGTCTCCCTCCGGGAGACAACATTTGTCTCCCTCCGGGAGACAACCTTTGTCTCCCTCCGGGAGACAAACTTTGTCTCCCTCCGGGAGACAACATTTGTCTCCCTCCGGGAGACAACCTTTGTCTCCCTCTATGAGACAAACTGTCTCCCTCCGGGAGACGACCTTTGTCTCCCTCCGGAAGACAACATTTGTCTCCCTCCGGGAGACAACATTTGTCTCCCTCCGGGAGACAACCTTTGTCTCCCTCCGGGAGACAACCTTTGTCTCCCTCTATGAGACAAACTGTCTCCCTCCGGGAGACAACCTTTGTCTCCATCCGGGATACAACATTTGTCTCCCTCCGGGAGACAACATTTGTCTCCCTCCGGGAGACAACCTTTGTCTCCCTCTATGAGACATACTGTCTCCCTCCGGGAGACAACCTTTGTCTCCCTCCGGGATACAACATTTGTCTCCCTCCAGGAGACAACCTTTGTCTCCCTCCGGGAGACAACATTTGTCTCCCTCCGGGAGACAACATTTGTCTCCCTCTGGGAGACAACCTTTCTCTCCCTCTGGGATACAACATTTGTCTCCCTCCGGGAGACAACATTTGTCTCCCTCCGGGAGACAACCTTTGTCTCCCTCTATGAGACAAACTGTCTCCCTCCGGAAGACAACCTTTGTCTCCCTCCGGGATACAACATTTGTCTCCCTCCGGGAGACAACATTTGTCTCCCTCCGGGAGACAACATTTGTCTCCCTCCGGGAGACAACCTTTGTCTCCCTCTATGAGACAAACTGTCTCCCTCCGGGAGACAACCTTTTTCTCCCTCCGGGAAACAACCTTTGTCTCCCTCCGGGAGACAACCTTTGTCTCCCTCCGGGAGACAACATTTGTCTCCCTCCGGAAGACAACATTTGTCTCCCTCCGGGAGACAACATTTGTCTCCCTCCGGGAGACAACCTTTGTCTCCCTCTATGAGAGAAACTGTCTCCCTCCGGGAGACAACCTTTGTCTCCCTCCTGGAGACAACATTTGTCTCCCTCCGGGAGACAACATTTGTCTCCCTCCGGGAGACAACCTTTGTCTCCCTCTATGAGACAATCTGTCTCCCTCCGGGAGACAACATTTGTCTCCCCCCGGGAGACAACATTTGTCTCCCTCCGGGAGACAACCTTTGTCTCCCTCCGGGAGACAACATTTGTCTCCCTCCGGGAGACAACCTTTGTCTCCCTCCGGGAGACAACATTTGTCTCCCTCCGGGAGACAACATTTGTCTCCCCCCGGGAGACAACCTTTTGTCTCCCTCCGGGAGACAACCTTTGTCTCTCTCTAGGAGACAACCTTTGTCTCCTCCCGGGAAACAACCTTTGTCTCCCTCCGGGAGACAACATTTGTCTCCCTCCGGGAGACAACCTTTGTCTCCCTCCGAGAGACAACATTTGTCTTCCTCCGGGAGACAACCTTTGTCTCCCTCCGGGAGACAACATTTGTCTCCCTCCGGGAGACAACATTTGTCTCCCTCCGGGAGACAACCTTTGTCTCCCTCCGGGAGACAACCTTTGTCTCCCTCCGGGAGACAACCTTTGTCTCCCTCCGGGAGACAACCTTTGTCTCCCTCTAGGAGACAACCTTTGTCTCCTCCCGGGAAACAACCTTTGTCTCCCTCCGGGAGACAACATTTGTCTCCCTCCGGGAGACAACCTTTGTCTCCCTCCGGGAGACAACATTTGTCTTCCTCCGGGAGACAACCTTTGTCTCCCTCCGGGAGACAACATTTGTCTTCCTCCGGGAGACAACCTTTGTCTCCCTTCGGGAGACAACATTTGTCTCCCTCCGGGAGACAACATTTGTCTCCCTCCGGGAGACAACCTTTGTCTCCCTCCGGGAGACAAACTTTGTCTCCCTCCGGGAGACAACATTTGTCTCCCTCCGGGAGACAACCTTTGTCTCCCTCTATGAGACAAACTGTCTCCCTCCGGGAGACAACCTTTGTCTCCATCCGGGATACAACATTTGTCTCCCTCCGGGAGACAACATTTGTCTCCCTCCGGGAGACAACCTTTGTCTCCCTCTATGAGACATACTGTCTCCCTCCGGGAGACAACCTTTGTCTCCCTCCGGGATACAACATTTGTCTCCCTCCAGGAGACAACCTTTGTCTCCCTCCGGGAGACAACATTTGTCTCCCTCCGGGAGACAACCTTTGTCTCCCTCTATGAGACAAACTGTCTCCCTCCGGGAGACAACCTTTGTCTCCCTCCGGAAGACAACCTTTTTCTCCCTCCGGGAGACATTATTTGTCTCCCTCCGGGAGACAACCTTTGTCTCCCTCCGGAAGACAACATTTGTCTCCCTCCGGGAGACAACATTTGTCTCCCTCCGGGAGACAACCTTTGTCTCCCTCCGGGAGACAACATTTTTCTCCCTCCGGGAGACAACCTTTGTCTCCCTCTATGAGACAAACTGTCTCCCTCCGGGAGACAACCTTTGTCTCCCTCCGGGAGACAACATTTGTCTCCCTCCGGGAGACAACCTTTGTCTCCCTCCGGGAGACAACCTTTGTCTCCCTCCGGGAGACAACATTTTTCTCCCTCCGGGAGACAACATTTTTCTCCCTCCGGGAGACAACATTTGTCTCCCCCCGGGAGACAAAATATGTCTCCCTCCGGGAGACAACATTTGTCTCCCTCCGGGAGACAACCTTTGTCTCCCTCCGGGAGACAAACTGTCTCCCTCCGGGAGACAACCTTTGTCTCCCTCCGGGAGACAACATTTTTCTCCCTCCGGGAGACAGCCTTTGTCTCCCTCTATGAGACAAACTGTCTCCCTCCGGGAGACAACCTTTGTCTCCCTCCGGGAGACAACATTTGTCTCCCTCCGGGAGACAACCTTTGTCTCCCTCTATGAGACAAACTGTCTCCCTCCGGGAGACAACCTTTGTCTCCATCCGGGATACAACATTTGTCTCCCTCCGGGAGACAACATTTGTCTCCCTCCGGGAGACAACCTTTGTCTCCCTCTATGAGACATACTGTCTCCCTCCGGGAGACAACCTTTGTCTCCCTCCGGGATACAACATTTGTCTCCCTCCAGGAGACAACCTTTGTCTCCCTCCGGGAGACAACATTTGTCTCCCTCCGGGAGACAACCTTTGTCTCCCTCTATGAGACAAACTGTCTCCCTCCGGGAGACAACCTTTGTCTCCCTCCGGAAGACAACCTTTTTCTCCCTCCGGGAGACAACATTTGTCTCCCTCCGGGAGACAACCTTTGTCTCCCTCCGGAAGACAACATTTGTCTCCCTCCGGGAGACAACATTTGTCTCCCTCCGGGAGACAACCTTTGTCTCCCTCCGGGAGACAACATTTTTCTCCCTCCGGGAGACAACCTTTGTCTCCCTCTATGAGACAAACTGTCTCCCTCCGGAAGACAACCTTTGTCTCCCTCCGGGAGACAACATTTGTCTCCCTCCGGGAGACAACCTTTGTCTCCCTCCGGGAGACAACCTTTGTCTCCCTCCGGGAGACAACATTTTTCTCCCTCCGGGAGACAACATTTTTCTCCCTCCGGGAGACAACATTTGTCTCCCCCCGGGAGACAAAATTTGTCTCCCTCCGGGAGACAACATTTGTCTCCCTCCGGGAGACAACCTTTGTCTCCCTCTATGAGAAAAACTGTCTCCCTCCGGGAGACAACCTTTGTCTCCCTCCGGAAGACAACATTTGTCTCCATCCGGGAGACAACATTTGTCTCCCTCCGGCAGACAACCTTTGTCTCCCTCCGGGAGACAACATTTGTCTCCCTCCGGGAGACAACCTTTGTCTCCCTCCGGAAGACAAGATTTGTCTCCCTCCGGGAGACAACATTTGTCTCCCTCCGGGAGACAACATTTGTCTCCCTTCGGGAGACAACATTTGTCTCCCTCCGGGAGACAACAATTGTCTCCCTCAGGGAGACAACATTTGTCTCCCTCCGGGAGACAACATTTGTCTCCATCCGGGAGACAACATTTGTCTCCCCCCGGGAGACAACCATTTGTCTTCCTCCGGGAGACAACCTTTGTCTCCCTCCGGGAGACAACATTTGTCTCCCTCCGGGAGACAACATTTGTCTCCCTCCGGGAGACAACATTTGTCTCCCTCCGGGAGACAACCTTTGTCTCCCTCCGGGAGACAACATTTGTCTCCTTCCGGGAGACAACATTTTTCTCCCTCCGGGAGACAACATTTGTCTCCTTCCGGGAGACAACATTTTTCTCCCTCCGGGAGACAACATTTGTCTCCCTCCGGGAGACAACATATGTCTCCCTCCGGGAGACAACCTTTGTCTCCCTCTATGAGACAAACTGTCTCCCTCCGGGAGACAACCTTTGTCTCCCTCCGGAAGGCAACCTTTTTCTCCCTCCGGGAGACAACATTTGTCTCCCTCCGGGAGACAACCTTTGTCTCCCTCCGGAAGACAACATTTGTCTCCCTCCGGGAGACAACATTTGTCTCCCTCCGGGAGACAACATTTGTCTCCCTCCGGGAGACAACATTTGTCTCCCTCCGGGATACAACATTTGTCTCCCTCCAGGAGACAACCTTTGTCTCCCTCCGGGAGACAACATTTGTCTCCCTCCGGGAGACAACCTTTGTCTCCCTCTATGAGACAAACTGTCTCCCTCCGGGAGACAACCTTTGTCTCCCTCCGGAAGACAACCTTTTTCTCCCTCCGGGAGACAACATTTGTCTCCCTCCGGGAGACAACCTTTGTCTCCCTCCGGAAGACAACATTTGTCTCCCTCCGGGAGACAACATTTGTCTCCCTCCGGGAGACAACCTTTGTCTCCCTCCGGGAGACAACATTTTTCTCCCTCCGGGAGACAACCTTTGTCTCCCTCTATGAGACAAACTGTCTCCCTCCGGAAGACAACCTTTGTCTCCCTCCGGGAGACAACATTTGTCTCCCTCCGGGAGACAACCTTTGTCTCCCTCCGGGAGACAACCTTTGTCTCCCTCCGGGAGACAACATTTTTCTCCCTCCGGGAGACAACATTTTTCTCCCTCCGGGAGACAACATTTGTCTCCCCCCGGGAGACAAAATTTGTCTCCCTCCGGGAGACAACATTTGTCTCCCTCCGGGAGACAACCTTTGTCTCCCTCTATGAGACAAACTGTCTCCCTCCGGGAGACAACCTTTGTCTCCCTCCGGAAGACAACATTTGTCTCCATCCGGGAGACAACATTTGTCTCCCTCCGGCAGACAACCTTTGTCTCCCTCCGGGAGACAACATTTGTCTCCCTCCGGGAGACAACCTTTGTCTCCCTCCGGAAGACAAGATTTGTCTCCCTCCGGGAGACAACATTTGTCTCCCTCCGGGAGACAACATTTGTCTCCCTCCGGGAGACAACATTTGTCTCCCTCCGGGAGACAACAATTGTCTCCCTCAGGGAGACAACATTTGTCTCCCTCCGGGAGACAACATTTGTCTCCCTCCGGGAGACAACATTTGTCTCCCCCCGGGAGACAACCATTTGTCTTCCTCCGGGAGACAACCTTTGTCTCCCTCCGGGAGACAACATTTGTCTTCCTCCGGGAGACAACCTTTGTCTCCCTCCGGGAGACAACATTTGTCTCCCTCCGGGAGACAACATTTGTCTCCCTCCGGGAGACAACATTTGTCTCCCTCCGGGAGACAACCTTTGTCTCCCTCCGGGAGACAACCTTTGTCTCCTTCCGGGAGACAACATTTTTCTCCCTCCGGGAGACAACATTTGTCTCCCTCCGGGAGACAACATTTGTCTCCCCCCGGGAGACAAAATTTGTCTCCCTCCGGGAGACAACATTTGTCTCCCTCCGGGAGACAACCTTTGTCTCCCTCCGGGAGACAACATTTGTCTCCCTCCGGGAGACAACCTTTGTCTCCCTCTATGAGACAAACTGTCTCCCTCCGGGAGACAACCTTTGTCTCCCTCTGGAAGACAACATTTGTCTCCCTCCGCAAGACAACATTTGTCTCCCTCCGGCAGACAACATTTGTCTCCCTCCGGGAGACAACATTTGTCTCCCTCCGGGAGACAACCTTTGTCTCCCTCCAGGAGACAACATTTGTCTCCCTCCGGGAGACAACCTTTCTCTCCCTCCGGGAGACAAACTTTGTCTCCCTCCGGGAGACAACATATGTCTCCCTCCGGGAGACAACCTTTGTCTCCCTCTATGAGACAAACTGTCTCCCTCCGGGAGACAACCTTTGTCTCCCTCCGGAAGACAACCTTTTTCTCCCTCCGGGAGACAACATTTGTCTCCCTCCGGGAGACAACCTTTGTCTCCCTCCGGAAGACAACATTTGTCTCCCTCCGGGAGACAACATTTGTCTCCCTCCGGGAGACAACCTTTGTCTCCCTCCGGGAGACAACATTTTTCTCCCTCCGGGAGACAACCTTTGTCTCCCTCTATGAGACAAACTGTCTCCCTCCGGGAGACAACCTTTGTCTCCCTCCGGGAGACAAAATTTGTCTCCCTCCGGGAGACAACCTTTGTCTCCCTCCGGGAGACAAACTTTGTCTCCCTCCGGGAGACAACATTTGTCTCCCTCCGGGAGACATTCTTTGTCTCCCTCTATGAGACAAACTGTCTCCCTCCGGGAGACAACCTTTGTCTCCATCCGGGATACAACATTTGTCTCCCTCCGGGAGACAACATTTGTCTCCCTCCGGGAGACAACCTTTGTCTCCCTCTATGAGACATACTGTCTCCCTCCGGGAGACAACCTTTGTCTCCCTCCGGGATACAACATTTGTCTCCCTCCAGGAGACAACCTTTGTCTCCCTCCGGGAGACAACATTTGTCTCCCTCCGGGAGACAACCTTTGTCTCCCTCTATGAGACAAACTGTCTCCCTCCGGGAGACAACCTTTGTCTCCCTCCGGAAGACAACCTTTTTCTCCCTCCGGGAGACAACATTTGTCTCCCTCCGGGAGACAACCTTTGTCTCCCTCCGGAAGACAACATTTGTCTCCCTCCGGGAGACAACATTTGTCTCCCTCCGGGAGACAACCTTTGTCTCCCTCCGGGAGACAACATTTGTCTCCCTCCGGGAGACAACCTTTCTCTCCCTCTGGGATACAACATTTGTCTCCCTCCGGGAGACAACATTTGTCTCCCTCCGGGAGACAACCTTTGTCTCCCTCTATGAGACAAACTGTCTCCCTCCGGGAGACAACCTTTGTCTCCCTCCGGGATACAACATTTGTCTCCCTCCGGGAGACAACATTTGTCTCCCTCCGGGAGACAACATTTGTCTCCCTCCGGGAGACAACAATTGTCTCCCTCCGGGAGACAACCTTTGTCTCCCTCTATGAGACAAACTGTCTCCCTCCGGGAGACAACCTTTGTCTCCATACGGGATACAACATTTGTCTCCCTCCGGGAGACAACATTTGTCTCCCTCCGGGAAACAACCTTTGTCTCCCTCTATGAGACAAACTGTCTCCCTCCGGGAGACAACCTTTGTCTCCCTCCGGGATACAACATTTGTCTCCCTCCGGGAGACAACCTTTGTCTCCCTCCGGGAGACAACATTTGTCTACCTCCGGGAGACAACATTTGTCTCCCTCTATGAGACAAACTGTCTCCCTCCGGGAGACAACCTTTGTCTCCCTCCGGGAGAAAACATTTTTCTCCCTCCGGGAGACAACCTTTGTCTCCCTCTATGAGACAAACTGTCTCCCTCCGGGAGACAACCTTTCTCTCCCTCTGGGATACAATATTTGTCTCCCTCCGGGAGACAACATTTGTCTCCCTCCGGGAGACAACCTTTGTCTCCCTCTATGAGACAAACTGTCTCCCTCCGGGAGACAACCTTTGTCTCCCTCCGGGATACAACATTTGTCTCCCTCCGGGAGACAACATTTGTCTCCCTCCGGGAGACAACATTTGTCTCCCTCCGGGAGACAACATTTGTCTCCCTCCGGGAGACAACCTTTGTCTCCCTCTATGAGACAAACTGTCTCCCTCCGGGAGACAACCTTTGTCTCCCTCCGGGAGACAACATTTGTCTCCCCCCGGGAGACAACATTTGTCTCCCTCCGGGAGACAACCTTTGTCTCCCTCCGGGAGACAACCTTTGTCTCCCTCCGGGAGACAACATTTGTCTCCCTCCGGGAGACAACATTTGTCTCCCTCCGGGAGACAACCTTTGTCTCCCTCCGGGAGACAACCTTTGTCTCCCTCCGGGAGACAACATTTGTCTCCCTCCGGGAGACAACCTTTTTCTCCCTCCGGGAGACAACATTTGTCTCCCTCCGGGAGACAACATTTGTCTCCCTCCGGGAGACAACATTTGTCTCCCCCGGGAGACAACCTTTTGTCTCCCTCCGGGAGACAACCTTTGTCTCCCTCTAGGAGATAAAATGTCTCCCTCCGGGAGACAACATTTGTCTCCCTCCGGGAGACAACATTTGTCTCCCTCCGGAAGACAACCTTTGTCTCCCTCTATGAGACAAACTGTCTCCCTCCGGGAGACAACCTTTGTCTCCATCCGGGATACAACATTTGTCTACCCCCGGGAGACAACATTTGTCTCCCTCCGGGAGACAACATTTGTCTCCCTCCGGGAGACAATCTTTGTCTCCCTCTATGAGACAAACTGTCTCCCTCCGGGAGACAACCTTTGTCTCCCTCCGGGATACAACATATTTCTCCCTCCGGGAGACAACATTTGTCTCCCTCTATGAGACAAACTGTCTCCCTCCGGGAGACAACCTTTGTCTCCCTCCGGGAGAAAACATTTTTCTCCCTCCGGGAGACAACCTTTGTCTCCCTCTATGAGACGAACTGTCTCCCTCCGGGAGACAACCTTTCTCTCCCTCTGGGATACAATATTTGTCTCCCTCCGGGAGACAACATTTGTCTCCCTCCGGGAGACAACCTTTGTCTCCCTCTATGAGACAAACTGTCTCCCTCCGGGAGACAACCTTTGTCTCCCTCCGGGATACAACATTTGTCTCCCTCCGGGAGACAACATTTGTCTCCCTCCGGGAGACAACATTTGTCTCCCTCCGGGAGACAACATTTGTCTCCCTCCGGGAGACAACCTTTGTCTCCCTCTATGAGACAAACTGTCTCCCTCCGGGAGACAACCTTTGTCTCCCTCCGGGAGACAACATTTGTCTCCCCCCGGGAGACAACATTTGTCTCCCTCCGGGAGACAACATTTGTCTCCCTCCGGGAGACAACATTTGTCTCCCTCCGGGAGACAACATTTGTCTCCCTCCGGGAGACAACCTTTGTCTCCCTCCGGGAGTCAACATTTGTCTCCCTCCGGGAGACAACCTTTCTCTCCCTCTGGGATACAATATTTGTCTCCCTCCGGGAGACAACATTTGTCTCCCTCCGGAAGACAACCTTTGTCTCCCTCTATGAGACAAACTGTCTCCCTCCGGGAGACAACCTTTGTCTCCATCCGGGATACAACATTTGTCTACCCCCGGGAGACAACATTTGTCTCCCTCCGGGAGACAACATTTGTCTCCCTCCGGGAGACAATCTTTGTCTCCCTCTATGAGACAAACTGTCTCCCTCCGGGAGACAACCTTTGTCTCCCTCCGGGATACAACATATTTCTCCCTCCGGGAGACAACATTTGTCTCCCTCTATGAGACAAACTGTCTCCCTCCGGGAGACAACCTTTGTCTCCCTCCGGGAGAAAACATTTTTCTCCCTCCGGGAGACAACCTTTGTCTCCCTCTATGAGACAAACTGTCTCCCTCCGGGAGACAACCTTTCTCTCCCTCTGGGATACAATATTTGTCTCCCTCCGGGAGACAACATTTGTCTCCCTCCGGGAGACAACCTTTGTCTCCCTCTATGAGACAAACTGTCTCCCTCCGGGAGACAACCTTTGTCTCCCTCCGGGATACAACATTTGTCTCCCTCCGGGAGACAACATTTGTCTCCCTCCGGGAGACAACATTTGTCTCCCTCCGGGAGACAACATTTGTCTCCCTCCGGGAGACAACCTTTGTCTCCCTCTATGAGACAAACTGTCTCCCTCCGGGAGACAACCTTTGTCTCCCTCCGGGAGACAACATTTGTCTCCCCCCGGGAGACAACATTTGTCTCCCTCCGGGAGACAACCTTTGTCTCCCTCCGGGAGACAACCTTTGTCTCCCTCCGGGAGACAACCTTTGTCTCCCTCCGGGAGACAACATTTGTCTCCCTCCGGGAGACAACCTTTTTCTCCCTCCGGGAGACAACATTTGTCTCCCTCCGGGAGACAACATTTGTCTCCCTCCGGGAGACAACATTTGTCTCCCCCGGGAGACAACCTTTTGTCTCCCTCCGGGAGACAACCTTTGTCTCCCTCTAGGAGATAAAATGTCTCCCTCCGGGAGACAACATTTGTCTCCCTCCGGGAGACAACATTTGTCTCCCTCCGGAAGACAACCTTTGTCTCCCTCTATGAAACAAACTGTCTCCCTCCGGGAGACAACCTTTGTCTCCATCCGGGATACAACATTTGTCTACCCCCGGGAGACAACATTTGTCTCCCTCCGGGAGACAACATTTGTCTCCCTCCGGGAGACAATCTTTGTCTCCCTCTATGAGACAAACTGTCTCCCTCCGGGAGACAACCTTTGTCTCCCTCCGGGATACAACATATTTCTCCCTCCGGGAGACAACCTTTGTCTCCCTCCGGGAGACAACATTTGTCTCCCTCTGGGAGACAACATTTGTCTCCCTCCGGGAGACAACCTTCGTCTCCCTCTATGAGACAAACTGTCTCCCCCCGGGAGACAACATTTGTCTCCCTCCGGGAGACAACCTTTGTCTCCCTCCGGGAGACAACATTTGTCTCCCTCCAGGAGACAACATTTGTCTCCCTCCGGGAGACAACATTTGTCTCCCCCCGGGAGACAACCTTTTGTCTCCCTCCGGGAGACAACCATTGTCTCCCTCTAGGAGATAAAATATCTCCCTCCGGGAGACAACATTTGTCTCCCTCCGGGAGACAACCTTTGTCTCCCTCTATGAGACAAACTGTCTCCCTCCGGGAGACAACCTTTGTCTCCCTCTATGAGACAAACTGTCTCCCTCCGGGAGACAACCTTTGTCTCCCTCCGGGAGACAACATTTTTCTCCCTCCGGGAGACAACCTTTGTCTCCCTCTATGAGACAAACTGTCTCCCTCCGGGAGACAACCTTTGTCTCCCTCCGGGAGACAACATTTGTCTCCCCCCGGGAGACAACATTTGTCTCCCTCCGGGAGACAACCTTTGTCTCCCTCCGGGAGACAACCTTTGTCTCCCTCCGGGAGACAACATTTGTCTCCCTCCGGGAGACAACATTTGTCTCCCTCCGGGAGACAACATTTGTCTCCCTCCGGGAGACAACATTTGTCTCCCTCCGGGAGACAACATTTGTCTCCCCCGGGAGACAACCTTTTGTCTCCCTCCGGGAGACAACCTTTGTCTCCCTCTAGGAGATAAAATGTCTCCCTCCGGGAGACAACATTTGTCTCCCTCCGGGAGACAACATTTGTCTCCCTCCGGAAGACAACCTTTGTCTCCCTCTATGAGACAAACTGTCTCCCTCCGGGAGACAACCTTTGTCTCCATCCGGGATACAACATTTGTCTACCCCCGGGAGACAACATTTGTCTCCCTCCGGGAGACAACATTTGTCTCCCTCCGGGAGACAATCTTTGTCTCCCTCTATGAGACAAACTGTCTCCCTCCGGGAGACAACCTTTGTCTCCCTCCGGGATACAACATATTTCTCCCTCCGGGAGACAACCTTTGTCTCCCTCCGGGAGACAACATTTGTCTCCCTCTGGGAGACAACATTTGTCTCCCTCCGGGAGACAACCTTTGTCTCCCTCTATGAGACAAACTGTCTCCCCCCGGGAGACAACATTTGTCTCCCTCCGGGAGACAACCTTTGTCTCCCTCCGGGAGACAACATTTGTCTCCCTCCAGGAGACAACATTTGTCTCCCTCCGGGAGACAACATTTGTCTCCCCCCGGGAGACAACCTTTTGTCTCCCTCCGGGAGACAACCATTGTCTCCCTCTAGGAGATAAAATATCTCCCTTCGGGAGACAACATTTGTCTCCCTCCGGGAGACAACCTTTGTCTCCCTCTATGAGACAAACTGTCTCCCTCCGGGAGACAACCTTTGTCTCCCTCTATGAGACAAACTGTCTCCCTTCGGGAGACAACCTTTGTCTCCCTCCGGGAGACAACATTTTTCTCCCTCCGGGAGACAACCTTTGTCTCCCTCTATGAGACAAACTGTCTCCCTCCGGGAGACAACCTTTGTCTCCCTCCGGGAGACAACATTTGTCTCCCTCCGGGAGACAACAATTGTCTCCCTCCGGGAGACAACCTTTGTCTCCCTCTATGAGACAAACTGTCTCCCTACGGGAGACAACCTTTGTCTCCATCCGGGATACAACATTTGTCTCCCTCCGGGAGACAACATTTGTCTCCCTCCGGGAGACAACCTTTGTCTCCCTCTATGAGACATACTGTCTCCCTCCGGGAGACAACCTTTGTCTCCCTCCGGGATACAACATTTGTCTCCCTCCAGGAGACAATCTTTGTCTCCCTCCGGGAGACAACATTTGTCTCCCTCCAGGAGACAACATTTGTCTCCCTCCGGGAGACAACCTTTCTCTCCCTCTGGGATACAATATTTGTCTCCCTCCGGGAGACAACATTTGTCTCCCTCCGGGAGACAACCTTTGTCTCCCTCTATGAGACAAACTGTCTCCCTCCGGGAGACAACCTTTGTCTCCCTCCGGGATACAACATTTGTCTCCCTCCGGGAGACAACCTTTGTCTCCATCCGGGATACAACATTTGTCTCCCTCCGGGAGACAACATTTGTCTCCCTCCGGGAGACAACCTTTGTCTCCCTCTATGAGACATACTGTCTCCCTCCGGGAGACAACCTTTGTCTCCCTCCGGGATACAACATTTGTCTCCCTCCAGGAGACAACCTTTGTCTCCCTCCGGGAGACAACATTTGTCTCCCTCCGGGAGACAACCTTTGTCTCCCTCTATGAGACAAACTGTCTCCCTCCGGGAGACAACCTTTGTCTCCCTCCGGAAGACAACCTTTTTCTCCCTCCGGGAGACAACAATTGTCTCCCTCCGGGAGACAACCTTTGTCTCCCTCCGGAAGACAACATTTGTCTCCCTCCGGGAGACAACCTTTGTCTCCCTCCGGGAGACAAACTTTGTCTCCCTCCGGGAGACAACATTTGTCTCCCTCCGGGAGACAACCTTTGTCTCCCTCTATGAGACAAACTGTCTCCCTCCGGGAGACAACCTTTGTCTCCCTCCGGGATACAACATTTGTCTCCCTCCAGGAGACAACCTTTGTCTCCCTCCGGGAGACAACATTTGTCTCCCTCCGGGAGACAACATTTGTCTCCCTCCGGGAGACAAGCTTTCTCTCCCTCTGGGATACAACATTTGTCTCCCTCCGGGAGACAACATTTGTCTCCCTCCGGGAGACAACCTTTGTCTCCCTCTATGAGACAAACTGTCTCCCTCCGGGAGACAACCTTTGTCTCCCTCCGGGATACAACATTTGTCTCCCTCCGGGAGACAACATTTGTCTCCCTCCGGGAGACAACATTTGTCTCCCTCCGGGAGACAAAAATTGTCTCCCTCCGGGAGACAACCTTTGTCTCCCTCTATGAGACAAACTGTCTCCCTCCGGGAGACAACCTTTGTCTCCATACGGGATACAACATTTGTCTCCCTCCGGGAGACAACATTTGTCTCCCTCCGGGAAACTACCTTTGTCTCCCTCTATGAGACAAACTGTCTCCCTCCGGGAGACAACCTTTGTCTCCCTCCGGGATACAACATTTGTCTCCCTCCGGGAGACAACCTTTGTCTCCCTCCGGGAGACAACATTTGTCTACCTCCGGGAGACAACATTTGTCTCCCTCTATGAGACAAACTGTCTCCCTCCGGGAGACAACCTTTGTCTCCCTCCGGGAGAAAACATTTTTCTCCCTCCGGGAGACAACCTTTGTCTCCCTCTATGAGACAAACTGTCTCCCTCCGGGAGACAACCTTTGTCTCCCTCCGGGAGACAACATTTGTCTCCCTCCGGGAGACAACCTTTGTCTCCCTCCGGGAGACAAACTTTGTCTCCCTCCGGGAGACAACATTTGTCTCCCTCCGGGAGACAACCTTTGTCTCCCTCTATGAGACAAACTGTCTCCCTCCGGGAGACAACCTTTGTCTCCCTCCGGGATACAACATTTGTCTCCCTCCAGGAGACAATCTTTGTCTCCCTCCGGGAGACAACATTTGTCTCCCTCCGGGAGACAACCTTTCTCTCCCTCTGGAATACAATATTTGTCTCCCTCCGGGAGACAACATTTGTCTCCCTCCGGGAGACAACCTTTGTCTCCCTCTATGAGACAAACTGTCTCCCTCCGGGAGACAACCTTTGTCTCCCTCCGGGATACAACATTTGTCTCCCTCCGGGAGACAACATTTGTCTCCCTCCGGGAGACAACATTTGTCTCCCTCCGGGAGACAACATTTGTCTCCCTCCGGGAGACAACCTTTGTCTCCCTCTATGAGACAAACTGTCTCCCTCCGGGAGACAACCTTTGTCTCCCTCCGGGAGACAACATTTGTCTCCCCCCGGGAGACAACATTTGTCTCCCTCCGGGAGACAACCTTTGTCTCCCTCCGGGAGACAACCTTTGTCTCCCTCCGGGAGACAACATTTGTCTCCCTCCGGGAGACAACATTTGTCTCCCTCCGGGAGACAACCTTTGTCTCCCTCCGGGAGACAACCTTTGTCTCCCTCCGGGAGACAACATTTGTCTCCCTCCGGGAGACAACCTTTTTCTCCCTCCGGGAGACAACATTTGTCTCCCCCGGGAGACAACCTTTTGTCTCCCTCCGGGAGACAACCTTTGTCTCCCTCTAGGAGATAAAATGTCTCCCTCCGGGAGACAACATTTGTCTCCCTCCGGGAGACAACATTTGTCTCCCTCCGGAAGACAACCTTTGTCTCCCTCTATGAGACAAACTGTCTCCCTCCGGGAGACAACCTTTGTCTCCATCCGGGATACAACATTTGTCTACCCCCGGGAGACAACATTTGTCTCCCTCCGGGAGACAACATTTGTCTCCCTCCGGGAGACAACATTTGTCTCCCTCCGGGAGACAACCTTTGTCTCCCTCTATGAGACAAACTGTCTCCCTCCGGGAGACAACCTTTGTCTCCCTCCGGGAGACAACATTTGTCTCCCCCCGGGAGACAACATTTGTCTCCCTCCGGGAGACAACCTTTGTCTCCCTCCGGGAGACAACCTTTGTCTCCCTCCGGGAGACAACATTTGTCTCCCTCCGGGAGACAACATTTGTCTCCCTCCGGGAGACAACCTTTGTCTCCCTCCGGGAGACAACCTTTGTCTCCCTCCGGGAGACAACCTTTGTCTCCCTCCGGGAGACAACATTTGTCTCCCTCCGGGAGACAACCTTTTTCTCCCTCCGGGAGACAACATTTGTCTCCCTCCGGGAGACAACATTTGTCTCCCTCCGGGAGACAACATTTGTCTCCCCCGGGAGACAACCTTTTGTCTCCCTCCGGGAGACAACCTTTGTCTCCCTCTAGGAGATAAAATGTCTCCCTCCGGGAGACAACATTTGTCTCCCTCCGGGAGACAACATTTGTCTCCCTCCGGGAGACAACCTTTGTCTCCCTCTATGAGACAAACTGTCTCCCTCCGGGAGACAACCTTTGTCTCCCTCCGGGAGACAACATTTTTCTCCCTCCGGGAGACAACCTTTGTCTCCCTCTATGAGACAAACTGTCTCCCTCCGGGAGACAACCTTTGTCTCCCTCCGGGAGACAACATTTGTCTCCCCCCGGGAGACAACATTTGTCTCCCTCCGGGAGACAACCTTTGTCTCCCTCCGGGAGACAACCTTTGTCTCCCTCCGGGAGCCAACATTTGTCTCCCTCCGGGAGACAACATTTGTCTCCCTCCGGGAGACAACATTTGTCTCCCTCCGGGAGACAACATTTGTCTCCCTCCGGGAGACAACATTTGTCTCCCCCGGGAGACAACCTTTTGTCTCCCTCCGGGAGACAACCTTTGTCTCCCTCTAGGAGATAAAATGTCTCCCTCCGGGAGACAACATTTGTCTCCCTCCGGGAGACAACATTTGTCTCCCTCCGGAAGACAACCTTTGTCTCCCTCTATGAGACAAACTGTCTCCCTCCGGGAGACAACCTTTGTCTCCATCCGGGATACAACATTTGTCTACCCCCGGGAGACAACATTTGTCTCCCTCCGGGAGACAACATTTGTCTCCCTCCGGGAGACAATCTTTGTCTCCCTCTATGAGACAAACTGTCTCCCTCCGGGAGACAACCTTTGTCTCCCTCCGGGATACAACATATTTCTCCCTCCGGGAGACAACCTTTGTCTCCCTCCGGGAGACAACATTTGTCTCCCTCTGGGAGACAACATTTGTCTCCCTCCGGGAGACAACCTTTGTCTCCCTCTATGAGACAAACTGTCTCCCCCCGGGAGACAACATTTGTCTCCCTCCGGGAGACAACCTTTGTCTCCCTCCGGGAGACAACATTTGTCTCCCTCCAGGAGACAACATTTGTCTCCCTCCGGGAGACAACATTTGTCTCCCCCCGGGAGACAACCTTTTGTCTCCCTCCGGGAGACAACCATTGTCTCCCTCTAGGAGATAAAATATCTCCCTCCGGGAGACAACATTTGTCTCCCTCCGGGAGACAACCTTTGTCTCCCTCTATGAGACAAACTGTCTCCCTCCGGGAGACAACCTTTGTCTCCCTCTATGAGACAAACTGTCTCCCTCCGGGAGACAACCTTTGTCTCCCTCCGGGAGACAACATTTTTCTCCCTCCGGGAGACAACCTTTGTCTCCCTCTATGAGACAAACTGTCTCCCTCCGGGAGACAACCTTTGTCTCCCTCCGGGAGACAACATTTGTCTCCCTCCGGGAGACAACCTTTGTCTCCCTCCGGGAGACCAACTTTGTCTCCCTCCGGGAGACAACAATTGTCTCCCTCCGGGAGACAACCTTTGTCTCCCTCTATGAGACAAACTGTCTCCCTACGGGAGACAACCTTTGTCTCCATCCGGGATACAACATTTGTCTCCCTCCGGGAGACAACATTTGTCTCCCTCCGGGAGACAACCTTTGTCTCCCTCTATGAGACATACTGTCTCCCTCCGGGAGACAACCTTTGTCTCCCTCCGGGATACAACATTTGTCTCCCTCCAGGAGACAATCTTTGTCTCCCTCCGGGAGACAACATTTGTCTCCCTCCGGGAGACAACATTTGTCTCCCTCCGGGAGACAACCTTTCTCTCCCTCTGGGATACAATATTTGTCTCCCTCCGGGAGACAACATTTGTCTCCCTCCGGGAGACAACCTTTGTCTCCCTCTATGAGACAAACTGTCTCCCTCCGGGAGACAACCTTTGTCTCCCTCCGGGATACAACATTTGTCTCCCTCCGGGAGACAACCTTTGTCTCCATCCGGGATACAACATTTGTCTCCCTCCGGGAGACAACATTTGTCTCCCTCCGGGAGACAACCTTTGTCTCCCTCTATGAGACATACTGTCTCCCTCCGGGAGACAACCTTTGTCTCCCTCCGGGATACAACATTTGTCTCCCTCCAGGAGACAACCTTTGTCTCCCTCCGGGAGACAACATTTGTCTCCCTCCGGGAGACAACCTTTGTCTCCCTCTATGAGACAAACTGTCTCCCTCCGGGAGACAACCTTTGTCTCCCTCCGGAAGACAACCTTTTTCTCCCTCCGGGAGACAACATTTGTCTCCCTCCGGGAGACAACCTTTGTCTCCCTCCGGAAGACAACATTTGTCTCCCTCCGGGAGACAACCTTTGTCTCCCTCCGGGAGACAAACTTTGTCTCCCTCCGGGAGACAACATTTGTCTCCCTCCGGGAGACAACCTTTGTCTCCCTCTATGAGACAAACTGTCTCCCTCCGGGAGACAACCTTTGTCTCCCTCCGGGATACAACATTTGTCTCCCTCCAGGAGACAACCTTTGTCTCCCTCCGGGAGACAACATTTGTCTCCCTCCGGGAGACAACATTTGTCTCCCTCCGGGAGACAACCTTTCTCTCCCTCTGGGATACAACATTTGTCTCCCTCCGGGAGACAACATTTGTCTCCCTCCGGGAGACAACCTTTGTCTCCCTCTATGAGACAAACTGTCTCCCTCCGGGAGACAACCTTTGTCTCCCTCCGGGATACAACATTTGTCTCCCTCCGGGAGACAACATTTGTCTCCCTCCGGGAGACAACATTTGTCTCCCTCCGGGAGACAAAAATTGTCTCCCTCCGGGAGACAACCTTTGTCTCCCTCTATGAGACAAACTGTCTCCCTCCGGGAGACAACCTTTGTCTCCATACGGGATACAACATTTGTCTCCCTCCGGGAGACAACATTTGTCTCCCTCCGGGAAACTACCTTTGTCTCCCTCTATGAGACAAACTGTCTCCCTCCGGAAGACAACCTTTGTCTCCCTCCGGGATACAACATTTGTCTCCCTCCGGGAGACAACCTTTGTCTCCCTCCGGGAGACAACATTTGTCTACCTCCGGGAGACAACATTTGTCTCCCTCTATGAGACAAACTGTCTCCCTCCGGGAGACAACCTTTGTCTCCCTCCGGGAGAAAACATTTTTCTCCCTCCGGGAGACAACCTTTGTCTCCCTCTATGAGACAAACTGTCTCCCTCCGGGAGACAACCTTTGTCTCCCTCCGGGAGACAACATTTGTCTCCCTCCGGGAGACAACCTTTGTCTCCCTCCGGGAGACAAACTTTGTCTCCCTCCGGGAGACAACATTTGTCTCCCTCCGGGAGACAACCTTTGTCTCCCTCTATGAGACAAACTGTCTCCCTCCGGGAGACAACCTTTGTCTCCCTCCGGGATACAACATTTGTCTCCCTCCAGGAGACAATCTTTGTCTCCCTCCGGGAGACAACATTTGTCTCCCTCCGGGAGACAACCTTTCTCTCCCTCTGGAATACAATATTTGTCTCCCTCCGGGAGACAACATTTGTCTCCCTCCGGGAGACAACCTTTGTCTCCCTCTATGAGACAAACTGTCTCCCTCCGGGAGACAACCTTTGTCTCCCTCCGGGATACAACATTTGTCTCCCTCCGGGAGACAACATTTGTCTCCCTCCGGGAGACAACATTTGTCTCCCTCCGGGAGACAACATTTGTCTCCCTCCGGGAGACAACCTTTGTCTCCCTCTATGAGACAAACTGTCTCCCTCCGGGAGACAACCTTTGTCTCCCTCCGGGAGACAACATTTGTCTCCCCCCGGGAGACAACATTTGTCTCCCTCCGGGAGACAACCTTTGTCTCCCTCCGGGAGACAACCTTTGTCTCCCTCCGGGAGACAACATTTGTCTCCCTCCGGGAGACAACATTTGTCTCCCTCCGGGAGACAACCTTTGTCTCCCTCCGGGAGACAACCTTTGTCTCCCTCCGGGAGACAACATTTGTCTCCCTCCGGGAGACAACCTTTTTCTCCCTCCGGGAGACAACATTTGTCTCCCCCGGGAGACAACCTTTTGTCTCCCTCCGGGAGACAACCTTTGTCTCCCTCTAGGAGATAAAATGTCTCCCTCCGGGAGACAACATTTGTCTCCCTCCGGGAGACAACATTTGTCTCCCTCCGGAAGACAACCTTTGTCTCCCTCTATGAGACAAACTGTCTCCCTCCGGGAGACAACCTTTGTCTCCATCCGGGATACAACATTTGTCTACCCCCGGGAGACAACATTTGTCTCCCTCCGGGAGACAACATTTGTCTCCCTCCGGGAGACAACATTTGTCTCCCTCCGGGAGACAACCTTTGTCTCCCTCTATGAGACAAACTGTCTCCCTCCGGGAGACAACCTTTGTCTCCCTCCGGGAGACAACATTTGTCTCCCCCCGGGAGACAACATTTGTCTCCCTCCGGGAGACAACCTTTGTCTCCCTCCGGGAGACAACCTTTGTCTCCCTCCGGGAGACAACATTTGTCTCCCTCCGGGAGACAACATTTGTCTCCCTCCGGAAGACAACCTTTGTCTCCCTCCGGGAGACAACCTTTGTCTCCCTCCGGGAGACAACATTTGTCTCCCTCCGGGAGACAACCTTTTTCTCCCTCCGGGAGACAACATTTGTCTCCCTCCGGGAGACAACATTTGTCTCCCTCCGGGAGACAACATTTGTCTCCCCCGGGAGACAACCTTTTGTCTCCCTCCGGGAGACAACCTTTGTCTCCCTCTAGGAGATAAAATGTCTCCCTCCGGGAGACAACATTTGTCTCCCTCCGGGAGACAACATTTGTCTCCCTCCGGAAGACAACCTTTGTCTCCCTTTATGAGACAAACTGTCTCCCTCCGGGAGACAACCTTTGTCTCCATCCGGGATACAACATTTGTCTACCCCCGGGAGACAACATTTGTCTCCCTCCGGGAGACAACATTTGTCTCCCTCCGGGAGACAATCTTTGTCTCCCTCTATGAGACAAACTGTCTCCCTCCGGGAGACAACCTTTGTCTCCCTCCGGGAGACAACATTTGTCTCCCTCCGGGAGACAACCTTTTTCTCCCTCCGGGAGACAACATTTGTCTCCCTCCGGGAGACAACATTTGTCTCCCTCCGGGAGACAACATTTGTCTCCCCCGGGAGACAACCTTTTGTCTCCCTCCGGGAGACAACCTTTGTCTCCCTCTAGGAGATAAAATGTCTCCCTCCGGGAGACAACATTTGTCTCCCTCCGGGAGACAACATTTGTCTCCCTCCGGAAGACAACCTTTGTCTCCCTCTATGAGACAAACTGTCTCCCTCCGGGAGACAACCTTTGTCTCCATCCGGGATACAACATTTGTCTACCCCCGGGAGACAACATTTGTCTCCCTCCGGGAGACAACATTTGTCTCCCTCCGGGAGACAATCTTTGTCTCCCTCTATGAGACAAACTGTCTCCCTCCGGGAGACAACCTTTGTCTCCCTCCGGGATACAACATATTTCTCCCTCCGGGAGACAACCTTTGTCTCCCTCCGGGAGACAACATTTGTCTCCCTCTGGGAGACAACATTTGTCTCCCTCCGGGAGACAACCTTTGTCTCCCTCTATGAGACAAACTGTCTCCCCCCGGGAGACAACATTTGTCTCCCTCCGGGAGACAACCTTTGTCTCCCTCTGGGAGACAACATTTGTCTCCCTCCAGGAGACAACATTTGTCTCCCTCCGGGAGACAACATTTGTCTCCCCCCGGGAGACAACCTTTTGTCTCCCTCCGGGAGACAACCATTGTCTCCCTCTAGGAGATAAAATATCTCCCTCCGGGAGACAACATTTGTCTCCCTCCGGGAGACAACCTTTGTCTCCCTCTATGAGACAAACTGTCTCCCTCCGGGAGACAACCTTTGTCTCCCTCTATGAGACAAACTGTCTCCCTCCGGGAGACAACCTTTGTCTCCCTCCGGGAGACAACATTTTTCTCCCTCCGGGAGACAACCTTTGTCTCCCTCTATGAGACAAACTGTCTCCCTCCGGAAGACAACCTTTGTCTCCCTCCGGGAGACAACATTTGTCTCCCCCCGGGAGACAACATTTGTCTCCCTCCGGGAGACAACCTTTGTCTCCCTCCGGGAGACAACCTTTGTCTCCCTCCGGGAGACAACATTTGTCTCCCTCCGGGAGACAACATTTGTCTCCCTCCGGGAGACAACCTTTGTCTCCCTCCGGGAGACAACCTTTGTCTCCCTCCGGGAGACAACATTTGTCTCCCTCCGGGAGACAACCTTTTTCTCCCTCCGGGAGACAACATTTGTCTCCCTCCGGGAGACAACATTTGTCTCCCTCCGGGAGACAACATTTGTCTCCCCCGGGAGACAACCTTTTGTCTCCCTCCGGGAGACAACCTTTGTCTCCCTCTAGGAGATAAAATGTCTCCCTCCGGGAGACAACATTTGTCTCCCTCCGGGAGACAACATTTGTCTCCCTCCGGAAGACAACCTTTGTCTCCCTCTATGAGACAAACTGTCTCCCTCCGGGAGACAACCTTTGTCTCCATCCGGGATACAACATTTGTCTACCCCCGGGAGACAACATTTGTCTCCCTCCGGGAGACAACATTTGTCTCCCTCCGGGAGACAATCTTTGTCTCCCTCTATGAGACAAACTGTCTCCCTCCGGGAGACAACCTTTGTCTCCCTCCGGGATACAACATATTTCTCCCTCCGGGAGACAACCTTTGTCTCCCTCCGGGAGACAACATTTGTCTCCCTCTGGGAGACAACATTTGTCTCCCTCCGGGAGACAACCTTTGTCTCCCTCTATGAGACAAACTGTCTCCCCCCGGGAGACAACATTTGTCTCCCTCCGGGAGACAACCTTTGTCTCCCTCTAGGAGACAAACTGTCTCCCTCCGGGAGACACCCTTTGTCTCCATCCGGGATACAACATTTGTCTCCCTCCGGGAGACAACATTTGTCTCCCTCCGGGAGACAACCTTTGTCTCCCCCCGGGATACAACATTTGTCTCCCTCCGGGAGACAACCTTTGTCTCCCTCCGGGAGACAACATATGTCTCCCTCCGGGAGACAACATTTGTCTCCCTCCGGGAGACAACATTTGTCTCCCTCCGGGAGAAAACCTTTGTCTCCCTCTATGAGACAAACTGTCTCCCTCCGGGAGACAACCTTTGTCTCCCTCCGGGAGACAACATTTGTCTCCCTCCGGGAGACAACTTTTGTCTCCCTCCGGGAGACAACATTTGTCTCCCCCCGGGAGACAACCTTTTGTCTCCCTCCGGGAGACAACATTTGTCTCCCTCTAGGAGATAAAATGTCTACCTCCGGGAGACAACCTTTGTCTCCTCCCGGGAGACAACATTTGTCTCCCCCCGGGAGACAACCTTTTGTCTCCCTCCGGGAGACAACATTTGTCTCCTCCCGGGAGACAACCTTTGTCTGCCTCCGGGAGACAACATTTGTCTTCCTCCGGGAGACAACCTTTGTCTCCCTCCGGGAGACAACATTTATCTCCCTCCGGGAGACAACCTTTGTCTCCCTCTATGAGACAAACTGTCTCCCTCCGGGAGACAACCTTTGTCTCCCTCCGTAAGACAACATTTGTCTCCCTCCGGGAGACAACATTTGTCTCCCTCCGGGATACAACCTTTGTCTCCCTCCGGGAGACAACATTTGTCTCCCTCCGGGAGACAACTTTTGTCTCCCTCCGGGAGACAACCTTTGTCTCCCTCCGGGAAACAACCTTTGTCTCCCTCCGGGAGACAACATTTGTCTCCCTCCGGGAGACAACCTTTGTCTCCCTCTATGAGACAAACTGTCTCCCTCCGGGAGACAACCTTTGTCTCCCTCCGTAAGACAACATTTGTCTCCCTCCGGGAGACAACATTTGTCTCCCTCCGGGATACAACCTTTGTCTCCCTCCGGGAGACAACATTTGTCTCCCTCCGGGAGACAACTTTTGTCTCCCTCCGGGAGACAACCTTTGTCTCCCTCCGGGAAACAACCTTTGTCTCCCTCCGGGAGACAACCTTTGTCTCCCTCTATGAGGCAAACTGTCTCCCTCCGGGAGACAACCTTTGTCTCCCCCCGGGATACAACATTTGTCTCCCTCCGGGAGACAACCTTTGTCTCCCTCCGGGAGACAACATATGTCTCCCTCCGGGAGACAACATTTGTCTCCCTCCGGGAGACAACATTTGTCTCCCTCCGGGAGAAAACCTTTGTCTCACTCTATGAGACAAACTGTCTCCCTCCGGGAGACAACCTTTGTCTCCCTCCGGGAGACAACATTTGTCTCCCTCCGGGAGACAACTTTTGTCTCCCTCCGGGAGACAACATTTGTCTCCCCCCGGGAGACAACCTTTTGTCTCCCTCCGGGAGACAACATTTGTCTCCCTCTAGGAGATAAAATGTCTACCTCCGGGAGACAACCTTTGTCTCCTCCCGGGAGACAACATTTGTCTCCCCCCGGGAGACAACCTTTTGTCTCCCTCCGGGAGACAACATTTGTCTCCTCCCGGGAGACAACCTTTGTCTGCCTCCGGGAGACAACATTTGTCTTCCTCCGGGAGACAACCTTTGTCTCCCTCCAAGAGACAACATTTATCTCCCTCCGGGAGACAACCTTTGTCTCCCTCTATGAGACAAACTGTCTCCCTCCGGGAGACAACCTTTGTCTCCCTCCGTAAGACAACATTTGTCTCCCTCCGGGAGACAACATTTGTCTCCCTCCGGGATACAACCTTTGTCTCCCTCCGGGAGACAACATTTGTCTCCCTCCGGGAGACAACTTTTGTCTCCCTCCGGGAGACAACCTTTGTCTCCCTCCGGGAAACAACCTTTGTCTCCCTCCGGGAGACAACATTTGTCTCCCTCCGGGAGACAACCTTTGTCTCCCTCTATGAGACAAACTGTCTCCCTCCGGGAGACAACCTTTGTCTCCCTCCGTAAGACAACATTTGTCTCCCTCCGGGAGACAACATTTGTCTCCCTCCGGGATACAACCTTTGTCTCCCTCCGGGAGACAACATTTGTCTCCCTCCGGGAGACAACTTTTGTCTCCCTCCGGGAGACAACCTTTGTCTCCCTCCGGGAAACAACCTTTGTCTCCCTCCGGGAGACAACATTTGTCTCCCTCCGGGAGACAACCTTTGTCTCCCTCCGGGAGACAACATTTGTCTCCCTCCGGGAGACAACCTTTGTCTCCATCCGGGATACAACATTTGTCTACCCCCGGGAGACAACATTTGTCTCCCTCCGGGAGACAACATTTGTCTCCCTCCGGGAGACAATCTTTGTCTCCCTCTATGAGACAAACTGTCTCCCTCCGGGAGACAACCTTTGTCTCCCTCCGGGATACAACATATTTCTCCCTCCGGGAGACAACATTTGTCTCCCTCTATGAGACAAACTGTCTCCCTCCGGGAGACAACCTTTGTCTCCCTCCGGGAGAAAACATTTTTCTCCCTCCGGGAGACAACCTTTGTCTCCCTCTATGAGACAAACTGTCTCCCTCCGGGAGACAACCTTTCTCTCCCTCTGGGATACAATATTTGTCTCCCTCCGGGAGACAACATTTGTCTCCCTCCGGGAGACAACCTTTGTCTCCCTCTATGAGACAAACTGTCTCCCTCCGGGAGACAACCTTTGTCTCCCTCCGGGATACAACATTTGTCTCCCTCCGGGAGACAACATTTGTCTCCCTCCGGGAGACAACATTTGTCTCCCTCCGGGAGACAACATTTGTCTCCCTCCGGGAGACAACCTTTGTCTCCCTCTATGAGACAAACTGTCTCCCTCCGGGAGACAACCTTTGTCTCCCTCCGGGAGACAACATTTGTCTCCCCCCGGGAGACAACATTTGTCTCCCTCCGGGAGACAACCTTTGTGTCCCTCCGGGAGACAACCTTTGTCTCCCTCCGGGAGACAACATTTGTCTCCCTCCGGGAGACAACATTTGTCTCCCTCCGGGAGACAACCTTTGTCTCCCTCCGGGAGACAACATTTGTCTCCCTCCGGGAGACAACCTTTGTCTCCCTCTATGAGACAAACTGTCTCCCTCCGGGAGACAACCTTTGTCTCCCTCCGTAAGACAACATTTGTCTCCCTCCGGGAGACAACATTTGTCTCCCTCCGGGATACAACCTTTGTCTCCCTCCGGGAGACAACATTTGTCTCCCTCCGGGAGACAACTTTTGTCTCCCTCCGGGAGACAACCTTTGTCTCCCTCCGGGAAACAACCTTTGTCTCCCTCCGGGAGACAACATTTGTCTCCCTCCGGGAGACAACCTTTGTCTCCCTCCGGGAGACAACATTTGTCTCCCTCCGGGAGACAACCTTTGTCTCCATCCGGGATACAACATTTGTCTACCCCCGGGAGACAACATTTGTCTCCCTCCGGGAGACAACATTTGTCTCCCTCCGGGAGACAATCTTTGTCTCCCTCTATGAGACAAACTGTCTCCCTCCGGGAGACAACCTTTGTCTCCCTCCGGGATACAACATATTTCTCCCTCCGGGAGACAACATTTGTCTCCCTCTATGAGACAAACTGTCTCCCTCCGGGAGACAACCTTTGTCTCCCTCCGGGAGAAAACATTTTTCTCCCTCCGGGAGACAACCTTTGTCTCCCTCTATGAGAAAAACTGTCTCCCTCCGGGAGACAACCTTTCTCTCCCTCTGGGATACAATATTTGTCTCCCTCCGGGAGACAACATTTGTCTCCCTCCGGGAGACAACCTTTGTCTCCCTCTATGAGACAAACTGTCTCCCTCCGGGAGACAACCTTTGTCTCCCTCCGGGATACAACATTTGTCTCCCTCCGGGAGACAACATTTGTCTCCCTCCGGGAGACAACATTTGTCTCCCTCCGGGAGACAACATTTGTCTCCCTCCGGGAGACAACCTTTGTCTCCCTCTATGAGACAAACTGTCTCCCTCCGGGAGACAACCTTTGTCTCCCTCCGGGAGACAACATTTGTCTCCCTCCGGGAGACAACATTTGTCTCCCTCCGGGAGACAACATTTGTCTCCCCCGGGAGACAACCTTTTGTCTCCCTCCGGGAGACAACCTTTGTCTCCCTCTAGGAGATAAAATGTCTCCCTCCGGTAGACAACATTTGTCTCCCTCCGGGAGACAACATTTGTCTCCCTCCGGAAGACAACCTTTGTCTCCCTCTATGAGACAAACTGTCTCCCTCCGGGAGACAACCTTTGTCTCCATCCGGGATACAACATTTGTCTACCCCCGGGAGACAACATTTGTCTCCCTCCGGGAGACAACATTTGTCTCCCTCCGGGAGACAATCTTTGTCTCCCTCTATGAGACAAACTGTCTCCCTCCGGGAGACAACCTTTGTCTCCCTCCGGGATACAACATATTTCTCCCTCCGGGAGACAACCTTTGTCTCCCTCCGGGAGACAACCTTTGTCTCCCTCTATGAGACAAACTGTCTCCCCCCGGGAGACAACATTTGTCTCCCTCCGGGAGACAACCTTTGTCTCCCTCCGGGAGACAACATTTGTCTCCCTCCAGGAGACAACATTTGTCTCCCTCCGGGAGACAACATTTGTCTCCCCCCGGGAGACAACCTTTTGTCTCCCTCCGGGAGACAACCATTGTCTCCCTCTAGGAGATAAAATATCTCCCTCCGGGAGACAACATTTGTCTCCCTCCGGGAGACAACCTTTGTCTCCCTCTATGAGACAAACTGTCTCCCTCCGGGAGACAACCTTTGTCTCCCTCTATGAGACAAACTGTCTCCCTCCGGGAGACAACCTTTGTCTCCCTCCGGGAGACAACATTTTTCTCCCTCCGGGAGACAACCTTTGTCTCCCTCTATGAGACAAACTGTCTCCCTCCGGGAGACAACCTTTGTCTCCCTCCGGGAGACAACATTTGTCTCCCCCCGGGAGACAACATTTGTCTCCCTCCGGGAGACAACCTTTGTCTCCCTCCGGGAGACAACCTTTGTCTCCCTCCGGGAGACAACATTTTTCTCCCTCCGGGAGACAACATTTGTCTCCCTCCGGGAGACAACATTTGTCTCCCTCCGGGAGACAACATTTGTCTCCCTCCGGGAGACAACATTTGTCTCCCCCGGGAGACAACCTTTTGTCTCCCTCCGGGAGACAACCTTTGTCTCCCTCTAGGAGATAAAATGTCTCCCTCCGGGAGACAACATTTGTCTCCCTCCGGGAGACAACATTTGTCTCCCTCCGGAAGACAACCTTTGTCTCCCTCTATGAGACAAACTGTCTCCCTCCGGGAGACAACCTTTGTCTCCATCCGGGATACAACATTTGTCTACCCCCGGGAGACAACATTTGTCTCCCTCCGGGAGACAACATTTGTCTCCCTCCGGGAGACAATCTTTGTCTCCCTCTATGAGACAAACTGTCTCCCTCCGGGAGACAACCTTTGTCTCCCTCCGGGATACAACATATTTCTCCCTCCGGGAGACAACCTTTGTCTCCCTCCGGGAGACAACATTTGTCTCCCTCTGGGAGACAACATTTGTCTCCCTCCGGGAGACAACCTTTGTCTCCCTCTATGAGACAAACTGTCTCCCCCCGGGAGACAACATTTGTCTCCCTCCGGGAGACAACCTTTGTCTCCCTCCGGGAGACAACATTTGTCTCCCTCCAGGAGACAACATTTGTCTCCCTCCGGGAGACAACATTTGTCTCCCCCCGGGAGACAACCTTTTGTCTCCCTCCGGGAGACAACCATTGTCTCCCTCTAGGAGATAAAATATCTCCCTCCGGGAGACAACATTTGTCTCCCTCCGGGAGACAACCTTTGTCTCCCTCTATGAGACAAACTGTCTCCCTCCGGGAGACAACCTTTGTCTCCCTCTATGAGACAAACTGTCTCCCTCCGGGAGACAACCTTTGTCTCCCTCCGGGAGACAACATTTTTCTCCCTCCGGGAGACAACCTTTGTCTCCCTCTATGAGACAAACTGTCTCCCTCCGGGAGACAACCTTTGTCTCCCTCCGGGAGACAACATTTGTCTCCCTCCGGGAGACAACCTTTGTCTCCCTCCGGGAGACCAACTTTGTCTCCCTCCGGGAGACAACAATTGTCTCCCTCCGGGAGACAACCTTTGTCTCCCTCTATGAGACAAACTGTCTCCCTACGGGAGACAACCTTTGTCTCCATCCGGGATACAACATTTGTCTCCCTCCGGGAGACAACATTTGTCTCCCTCCGGGAGACAACCTTTGTCTCCCTCTATGAGACATACTGTCTCCCTCCGGGAGACAACCTTTGTCTCCCTCCGGGATACAACATTTGTCTCCCTCCAGGAGACAATCTTTGTCTCCCTCCGGGAGACAACATTTGTCTCCCTCCGGGAGACAACATTTGTCTCCCTCCGGGAGACAACCTTTCTCTCCCTCTGGGATACAATATTTGTCTCCCTCCGGGAGACAACATTTGTCTCCCTCCGGGAGACAACCTTTGTCTCCCTCTATGAGACAAACTGTCTCCCTCCGGGAGACAACCTTTGTCTCCCTCCGGGATACAACATTTGTCTCCCTCCGGGAGACAACCTTTGTCTCCATCCGGGATACAACATTTGTCTCCCTCCGGGAGACAACATTTGTCTCCCTCCGGGAGACAACCTTTGTCTCCCTCTATGAGACATACTGTCTCCCTCCGGGAGACAACCTTTGTCTCCCTCCGGGATACAACATTTGTCTCCCTCCAGGAGACAACCTTTGTCTCCCTCCGGGAGACAACATTTGTCTCCCTCCGGGAGACAACCTTTGTCTCCCTCCGGGAGACAACCTTTGTCTCCCTCTATGAGACATACTGTCTCCCTCCGGGAGACAACCTTTGTCTCCCTCCGGGATACAACATTTGTCTCCCTCCAGGAGACAATCTTTGTCTCCCTCCGGGAGACAACATTTGTCTCCCTCCGGGAGACAACATTTGTCTCCCTCCGGGAGACAACCTTTCTCTCCCTCTGGGATACAATATTTGTCTCCCTCCGGGAGACAACATTTGTCTCCCTCCGGGAGACAACCTTTGTCTCCCTCTATGAGACAAACTGTCTCCCTCCGGGAGACAACCTTTGTCTCCCTCCGGGATACAACATTTGTCTCCCTCCGGGAGACAACCTTTGTCTCCATCCGGGATACAACATTTGTCTCCCTCCGGGAGACAACATTTGTCTCCCTCCGGGAGACAACCTTTGTCTCCCTCTATGAGACATACTGTCTCCCTCCGGGAGACAACCTTTGTCTCCCTCCGGGATACAACATTTGTCTCCCTCCAGGAGACAACCTTTGTCTCCCTCCGGGAGACAACATTTGTCTCCCTCCGGGAGACAACCTTTGTCTCCCTCTATGAGACAAACTGTCTCCCTCCGGGAGACAACCTTTGTCTCCCTCCGGAAGACAACCTTTTTCTCCCTCCGGGAGACAACATTTGTCTCCCTCCGGGAGACAACCTTTGTCTCCCTCCGGAAGACAACATTTGTCTCCCTCCGGGAGACAACCTTTGTCTCCCTCCGGGAGACAAACTTTGTCTCCCTCCGGGAGACAACATTTGTCTCCCTCCGGGAGACAACCTTTGTCTCCCTCTATGAGACAAACTGTCTCCCTCCGGGAGACAACCTTTGTCTCCCTCCGGGATACAACATTTGTCTCCCTCCAGGAGACAACCTTTGTCTCCCTCCGGGAGACAACATTTGTCTCCCTCCGGGAGACAACATTTGTCTCCCTCCGGGAGACAACCTTTCTCTCCCTCTGGGATACAACATTTGTCTCCCTCCGGGAGACAACATTTGTCTCCCTCCGGGAGACAACCTTTGTCTCCCTCTATGAGACAAACTGTCTCCCTCCGGGAGACAACCTTTGTCTCCCTCCGGGATACAACATTTGTCTCCCTCCGGGAGACAACATTTGTCTCCCTCCGGGAGACAACATTTGTCTCCCTCCGGGAGACAAAAATTGTCTCCCTCCGGGAGACAACCTTTGTCTCCCTCTATGAGACAAACTGTCTCCCTCCGGGAGACAACCTTTGTCTCCATACGGAATACAACATTTGTCTCCCTCCGGGAGACAACATTTGTCTCCCTCCGGGAAACAACCTTTGTCTCCGTCTATGAGACAAACTGTCTCCCTCCGGGAGACAACCTTTGTCTCCCTCCGGGATACAACATTTGTCTCCCTCCGGGAGACAACCTTTGTCTCCCTCCGGGAGACAACATTTGTCTACCTCCGGGAGACAACATTTGTCTCCCTCTATGAGACAAACTGTCTCCCTCCGGGAGACAACCTTTGTCTCCCTCCGGGAGAAAACATTTTTCTCCCTCCGGGAGACAACCTTTGTCTCCCTCTATGAGACAAACTGTCTCCCTCCGGGAGACAACCTTTGTCTCCCTCCGGGAGACAACATTTGTCTCCCTCCGGGAGACAACCTTTGTCTCCCTCCGGGAGACAAACTTTGTCTCCCTCCGGGAGACAACATTTGTCTCCCTCCGGGAGACAACCTTTGTCTCCCTCTATGAGACAAACTGTCTCCCTCCGGGAGACAACCTTTGTCTCCCTCCGGGATACAACATTTGTCTCCCTCCAGGAGACAATCTTTGTCTCCCTCCGGGAGACAACATTTGTCTCCCTCCGGGAGACAACCTTTCTCTCCCTCTGGAATACAATATTTGTCTCCCTCCGGGAGACAACATTTGTCTCCCTCCGGGAGACAACCTTTGTCTCCCTCTATGAGACAAACTGTCTCCCTCCGGGAGACAACCTTTGTCTCCCTCCGGGATACAACATTTGTCTCCCTCCGGGAGACAACATTTGTCTCCCTCCGGGAGACAACATTTGTCTCCCTCCGGGAGACAACATTTGTCTCCCTCCGGGAGACAACCTTTGTCTCCCTCTATGAGACAAACTGTCTCCCTCCGGGAGACAACCTTTGTCTCCCTCCGGGAGACAACATTTGTCTCCCCCCGGGAGACAACATTTGTCTCCCTCCGGGAGACAACCTTTGTCTCCCTCCGGGAGACAACCTTTGTCTCCCTCCGGGAGACAACATTTGTCTCCCTCCGGGAGACAACATTTGTCTCCCTCCGGGAGACAACCTTTGTCTCCCTCCGGGAGACAACCTTTGTCTCCCTCCGGGAGACAACATTTGTCTCCCTCCGGGACACAACCTTTTTCTCCCTCCGGGAGACAACATTTGTCTCCCTCCGGGAGACAACATTTGTCTCCCTCCGGGAGACAACATTTGTCTCCCCCGGGAGACAACCTTTTGTCTCCCTCCGGGAGACAACCTTTGTCTCCCTCTAGGAGATAAAATGTCTCCCTCCGGGAGACAACATTTGTCTCCCTCCGGGAGACAACATTTGTCTCCCTCCGGAAGACAACCTTTGTCTCCCTCTATGAGACAAACTGTCTCCCTCCGGGAGACAACCTTTGTCTCCATCCGGGATACAACATTTGTCTACCCCCGGGAGACAACATTTGTCTCCCTCCGGGAGACAACATTTGTCTCCCTCCGGGAGACAACATTTGTCTCCCTCCGGGAGACAACCTTTGTCTCCCTCTATGAGACAAACTGTCTCCCTCCGGGAGACAACCTTTGTCTCCCTCCGGGAGACAACATTTGTCTCCCCCCGGGAGACAACATTTGTCTCCCTCCGGGAGACAACCTTTGTCTCCCTCCGGGAGACAACCTTTGTCTCCCTCCGGGAGACAACATTTGTCTCCCTCCGGGAGACAACATTTGTCTCCCTCCGGGAGACAACCTTTGTCTCCCTCCGGGAGACAACCTTTGTCTCCCTCCGGGAGACAACATTTGTCTCCCTCCGGGAGACAACCTTTTTCTCCCTCCGGGAGACAACATTTGTCTCCCTCCGGGAGACAACATTTGTCTCCCTCCGGGAGACAACATTTGTCTCCCCCGGGAGACAACCTTTTGTCTCCCTCCGGGAGACAACCTTTGTCTCCCTCTAGGAGATAAAATGTCTCCATCCGGGAGACAACATTTGTCTCCCTCCGGGAGACAACATTTGTCTCCCTCCGGAAGACAACCTTTGTCTCCCTCTATGAGACAAACTGTCTCCCTCCGGGAGACAACCTTTGTCTCCATCCGGGATACAACATTTGTCTACCCCCGGGAGACAACATTTGTCTCCCTCCGGGAGACAACATTTGTCTCCCTCCGGGAGACAATCTTTGTCTCCCTCTATGAGACAAACTGTCTCCCTCCGGGAGACAACCTTTGTCTCCATCCGGGATACAACATTTGTCTACCCCCGGGAGACAACATTTGTCTCCCTCCGGGAGACAACATTTGTCTCCCTCCGGGAGACAACATTTGTCTCCCTCCGGGAGACAACCTTTGTCTCCCTCTATGAGACAAACTGTCTCCCTCCGGGAGACAACATTTGTCTCCCCCCGGGAGACAACATTTGTCTCCCTCCGGGAGACAACCTTTGTCTCCCTCTATGAGACAAACTGTCTCCCTCCGGGAGACAACATTTGTCTCCCCCCGGGAGACAACATTTGTCTCCCTCCGGGAGACAACCTTTGTCTCCCTCCGGGAGACAACCTTTGTCTCCCTCCGGGAGACAACATTTGTCTCCCTCCGGGAGACAACATTTGTCTCCCCCCGGGAGACAACATTTGTCTCCCTCCGGGAGACAACCTTTGTCTCCCTCCGGGAGACAACCTTTGTCTCCCTCCGGGAGACAACATTTGTCTCCCTCCGGGAGACAACATTTGTCTCCCTCCGGGAGACAACCTTTGTCTCCCTCCGGGAGACAACCTTTGTCTCCCTCCGGGAGACAACATTTGTCTCCCTCCGGGAGACAACCTTTTTCTCCCTCCGGGAGACAACATTTGTCTCCCTCCGGGAGACAACATTTGTCTCCCTCCGGGAGACAACATTTGTCTCCCCCGGGAGACAACCTTTTGTCTCCCTCCGGGAGACAACCTTTGTCTCCCTCTAGGAGATAAAATGTCTCCCTCCGGGAGACAACATTTGTCTCCCTCCGGGAGACAACATTTGTCTCCCTCCGGAAGACAACCTTTGTCTCCCTCTATGAGACAAACTGTCTCCCTCCGGGAGACAACCTTTGTCTCCATCCGGGATACAACATTTGTCTACCCCCGGGAGACAACATTTGTCTCCCTCCGGGAGACAACATTTGTCTCCCTCCGGGAGACAATCTTTGTCTCCCTCTATGAGACAAACTGTCTCCCTCCGGGAGACAACCTTTGTCTCCCTCCGGGATACAACATATTTCTCCCTCCGGGAGACAACCTTTGTCTCCCTCCGGGAGACAACATTTGTCTCCCTCTGGGAGACAACATTTGTCTCCCTCCGGGAGACAACCTTTGTCTCCCTCTATGAGACAAACTGTCTCCCCCCGGGAGACAACATTTGTCTCCCTCCGGGAGACAACCTTTGTCTCCCTCCGGGAGACAACATTTGTCTCCCTCCAGGAGACAACATTTGTCTCCCTCCGGGAGACAACATTTGTCTCCCCCCGGGAGACAACCTTTTGTCTCCCTCCGGGAGACAACCATTGTCTCCCTCTAGGAGATAAAATATCTCCCTCCGGGAGACAACATTTGTCTCCCTCCGGGAGACAACCTTTGTCTCCCTCTATGAGACAAACTGTCTCCCTCCGGGAGACAACCTTTGTCTCCCTCTATGAGACAAACTGTCTCCCTCCGGGAGACAACCTTTGTCTCCCTCCGGGAGACAACATTTTTCTCCCTCCGGGAGACAACCTTTGTCTCCCTCTATGAGACAAACTGTCTCCCTCCGGGAGACAACCTTTGTCTCCCTCCGGGAGACAACATTTGTCTCCCCCCGGGAGACAACATTTGTCTCCCTCCGGGAGACAACCTTTGTCTCCCTCCGGGAGACAACCTTTGTCTCCCTCCGGGAGACAACATTTGTCTCCCTCCGGGAGACAACATTTGTCTCCCTCCGGGAGACAACCTTTGTCTCCCTCCGGGAGACAACCTTTGTCTCCCTCCGGGAGACAACATTTGTCTCCCTCCGGGAGACAACCTTTTTCTCCCTCCGGGAGACAACATTTGTCTCCCTCCGGGAGACAACATTTGTCTCCCCCGGGAGACAACCTTTTGTCTCCCTCCGGGAGACAACCTTTGTCTCCCTCTAGGAGATAAAATGTCTCCCTCCGGGAGACAACATTTGTCTCCCTCCGGGAGACAACATTTGTCTCCCTCCGGAAGACAACCTTTGTCTCCCTCTATGAGACAAACTGTCTCCCTCCGGGAGACAACCTTTGTCTCCATCCGGGATACAACATTTGTCTACCCCCGGGAGACAACATTTGTCTCCCTCCGGAAGACAACATTTGTCTCCCTCCGGGAGACAATCTTTGTCTCCCTCTATGAGACAAACTGTCTCCCTCCGGGAGACAACCTTTGTCTCCCTCTCGGATACAACATATTTCTCCCTCCGGGAGACAACCTTTGTCTCCCTCCGGGAGACAACATTTGTCTCCCTCTGGGAGACAACATTTGTCTCCCTCCGGGAGACAACCTTTGTCTCCCTCTATGAGACAAACTGTCTCCCCCCGGGAGACAACATTTGTCTCCCTCCGGGAGACAACCTTTGTCTCCCTCCGGGAGACAACATTTGTCTCCCTCCAGGAGACAACATTTGTCTCCCTCCGGGAGACAACATTTGTCTCCCCCCGGGAGACAACCTTTTGTCTCCCTCCGGGAGACAACCATTGTCTCCCTCTAGGAGATAAAATATCTCCCTCCGGGAGACAACATTTGTCTCCCTCCGGGAGACAACCTTTGTCTCCCTCTATGAGACAAACTGTCTCCCTCCGGGAGACAACCTTTGTCTCCCTCTATGAGACAAACTGTCTCCCTCCGGGAGACAACCTTTGTCTCCCTCCGGGAGACAACATTTTTCTCCCTCCGGGAGACAACCTTTGTCTCCCTCTATGAGACAAACTGTCTCCCTCCGGGAGACAACCTTTGTCTCCCTCCGGGAGACAACATTTGTCTCCCTCCGGGAGACAACCTTTGTCTCCCTCCGGGAGACCAACTTTGTCTCCCTCCGGGAGACAACAATTGTCTCCCTCCGGGAGACAACCTTTGTCTCCCTCTATGAGACAAACTGTCTCCCTACGGGAGACAACCTTTGTCTCCATCCGGGATACAACATTTGTCTCCCTCCGGGAGACAACATTTGTCTCCCTCCGGGAGACAACCTTTGTCTCCCTCTATGAGACATACTGTCTCCCTCCGGGAGACAACCTTTGTCTCCCTCCGGGATACAACATTTGTCTCCCTCCAGGAGACAATCTTTGTCTCCCTCCGGGAGACAACATTTGTCTCCCTCCGGGAGACAACATTTGTCTCCCTCCGGGAGACAACCTTTCTCTCCCTCTGGGATACAATATTTGTCTCCCTCCGGGAGACAACCTTTGTCTCCCTCCGGGAGACAACATTTGTCTCCCCCCGGGAGACAACATTTGTCTCCCTCCGGGAGACAACCTTTGTCTCCCTCCGGGAGACAACCTTTGTCTCCCTCCGGGAGACAACATTTGTCTCCCTCCGGGAGACAACATTTGTCTCCCTCCGGGAGACAACCTTTGTCTCCCTCCGGGAGACAACCTTTGTCTCCCTCCGGGAGACAACATTTGTCTCCCTCCGGGAGACAACCTTTTTCTCCCTGCGGGAGACAACATTTGTCTCCCTCCGGGAGACAACATTTGTCTCCCTCCGGGAGACAACATTTGTCTCCCCCGGGAGACAACCTTTTGTCTCCCTCCGGGAGACAACCTTTGTCTCCCTCTATGAGACAAACTGTCTCCCTCCGGGAGACAACCTTTGTCTCCATCCGGGATACAACATTTGTCTCCCCCCGGGAGACAACATTTGTCTCCCTCCGGGAGACAACATTTGTCTCCCTCCGGGAGACAATCTTTGTCTCCCTCTATGAGACAAACTGTCTCCCTCCGGGAGACAACCTTTGTCTCCCTCCGGGATACAACATATTTCTCCCTCCGGGAGACAACCTTTGTCTCCCTCCGGGAGACAACATTTGTCTCCCTCTTGGAGACAACATTTGTCTCCCTCCGGGAGACAACTTTGTCTCCCTCTATGAGACAAACTGTCTCCCCCCGGGAGACAACATTTGTCTCCCTCCGGGAGACAACCTTTGTCTCCCTCCGGGAGACAACATTTGTCTCCCTCCAGGAGACAACATTTGTCTCCCTCCGGGAGACAACATTTGTCTCCCCCCGGGAGACAACCTTTTGTCTCCCTCCGGGAGACAACCATTGTCTCCCTCTAGGAGATAAAATATCTCCCTCCGGGAGACAACATTTGTCTCCCTCTGGGAGACAACATTTGTCTCCCTCCGGGAGACAACCTTTGTCTCCCTCTATGAGACAAACTGTCTCCCTCCGGGAGACAACCTTTGTCTCCCTCCGGGATACAACATTTGTCTCCCTCCGGGAGAGAACCTTTGTCTCCCTCCGGGAGACAACATTTGTCTCCCCCCGGGAGACAACATTTGTCTCCCTCCGGGAGACAACCTTTGGCTCCCTCCGGGAGACAACCTTTGTCTCCCTCCGGGAGACAACATTTGTCTCCCTCCGGGAGACAACCTTTGTCGCCCTCCGGGAGACAACATTTGTCTCCCTCCGGGAGACAACATTTGTCTCCCCCCGGGAGACAACCTTTTGTCTCCCTCCGGGAGACAACCTTTGTCTCCCTCAAGGAAACAACCATTGTCTCCCGGAGGGAGACAACATTTGTCTCCCTACGGGAGACAACCTTTGTCTCCCTCCGGGATACAACATTTGTCTCCCTCCAGGAGACAATCTTTGTCTCCCTCCGGGAGACAACATTTGTCTCCCTCCGGGAGACAACCTTTTTCTCCCTCCGGGAGACAACATTTGTCTCCCTCCGGGAGACAACATTTGTCTCCCTCCGGGAGACAACATTTGTCTCCCCCGGGAGACAACCTTTTGTCTCCCTCCGGGAGACAACCTTTGTCTCCCTCTAGGAGATAAAATGTATCCCTCCGGGAGACAATATTTGTCTCCCTCCGGGAGACAACATTTGTCTCCCTCCGGGAGACAACCTTTGTCTCCCTCTATGAGACAAACTGTCTCCCTCCGGGAGACAACCTTTGTCTCCATCCGGGATACAACATTTGTCTCCCCCCGGGAGACAACATTTGTCTCCCTCCGGGAGACAACATTTGTCTCCCTCCGGGAGACAATCTTTGTCTCCCTCTATGAGACAAACTGTCTCCCTCCGGGAGACAACCTTTGTCTCCCTCCGGGATACAACATATTTCTCCCTCCGGGAGACAACCTTTGTCTCCCTCCGGGAGACAACATTTGTCTCCCTCTTGGAGACAACATTTGTCTCCCTCCGGGAGACAACCTTTGTCTCCCTCTATGAGACAAACTGTCTCCCCCCGGGAGACAACATTTGTCTCCCTCCGGGAGACAACCTTTGTCTCCCTCCGGGAGACAACATTTGTCTCCCTCCAGGAGACAACATTTGTCTCCCCCCGGGAGACAACCCTTTGTCTCCCTCCGGGAGACAACCATTGTCTCCCTCTAGGAGATAAAATATCTCCCTCCGGGAGACAACATTTGTCTCCCTCCGGGAGACAACATTTGTCTCCCTCCGGGAGACAACCTTTGTCTCCCTCTATGAGACAAACTGTCTCCCTCCGGGAGACAACCTTTGTCTCCCTCCGGGATACAACATTTGTCTCCCTCCGGGAGAGAACCTTTGTCTCCCTCCGGGAGACAACATTTGTCTCCCCCCGGGAGACAACATTTGTCTCCCTCCGGGAGACAACCTTTGGCTCCCTCCGGGAGACAACCTTTGTCTCCCTCCGAGAGACAACATTTGTCTCCCTCCGGGAGACAACCTTTGTCTCCCTCCGGGAGACAACATTTGTCTCCCTCCGGGAGACAACATTTGTCTCCCCCCGGGAGACAACCTTTTGTCTCCCTCCGGGAGACAACCTTTGTCTCCCTCTAGGAGATAAAATGTCTCCCTCCGGGAGACAACATTTGTCTCCCTCAAGGAAACAACCTTTGTCTCCCGGAGGGAGACAACATTTGTCTCCCTACGGGAGACAACCTTTGTCTCCCTCTATGAGACAAACTGTCTCCCTCCGGGAGACACCCTTTGTCTCCCTCCGGGAGACAACATTTGTCTCCCCCCGGGAGACAACATTTGTCTCCCTCCGGGAGACAACCTTTGGCTCCCTCCGGGAGACAACCTTTGTCTCCCTCCGGGAGACAACATTTGTCTCCCTCCGGGAGACAACCTTTGTCTCCCTCCGGGAGACAACATTTGTCTCCCTCCGGGAGACAACATTTGTCTCCCCCCGGGAGACAACCTTTTGTCTCCCTCCGGGAGACAACCTTTGTCTCCCTCAAGGAAACAACCATTGTCTCCCGGAGGGAGACAACATTTGTCTCCCTACGGGAGACAACCTTTGTCTCCCTCCGGGATACAACATTTGTCTCCCTCCAGGAGACAATCTTTGTCTCCCTCCGGGAGACAACATTTGTCTCCCTCCGGGAGACAACCTTTTTCTCCCTCCGGGAGACAACATTTGTCTCCCTCCGGGAGACAACATTTGTCTCCCTCCGGGAGACAACATTTGTCTCCCCCGGGAGACAACCTTTTGTCTCCCTCCGGGAGACAACCTTTGTCTCCCTCTAGGAGATAAAATGTATCCCTCCGGGAGACAATATTTGTCTCCCTCCGGGAGACAACATTTGTCTCCCTCCGGGAGACAACCTTTGTCTCCCTCTATGAGACAAACTGTCTCCCTCCGGGAGACAACCTTTGTCTCCATCCGGGATACAACATTTGTCTCCCCCCGGGAGACAACATTTGTCTCCCTCCGGGAGACAACATTTGTCTCCCTCCGGGAGACAATCTTTGTCTCCCTCTATGAGACAAACTGTCTCCCTCCGGGAGACAACCTTTGTCTCCCTCCGGGATACAACATATTTCTCCCTCCGGGAGACAACCTTTGTCTCCCTCCGGGAGACAACATTTGTCTCCCTCTTGGAGACAACATTTGTCTCCCTCCGGGAGACAACCTTTGTCTCCCTCTATGAGACAAACTGTCTCCCCCCGGGAGACAACATTTGTCTCCCTCCGGGAGACAACCTTTGTCTCCCTCCGGGAGACAACATTTGTCTCCCTCCAGGAGACAACATTTGTCTCCCTCCGGGAGACAACATTTGTCTCCCCCCGGGAGACAACCCTTTGTCTTCCTCCGGGAGACAACCATTGTCTCCCTCTAGGAGATAAAATATCTCCCTCCGGGAGACAACATTTGTCTCCCTCCGGGAGACAACATTTGTCTCCCTCCGGGAGACAACCTTTGTCTCCCTCTATGAGACAAACTGTCTCCCTCCGGGAGACAACCTTTGTCTCCCTCCGGGATACATCATTTGTCTCCCTCCGGGAGAGAACCTTTGTCTCCCTCCGGGAGACAACATTTGTCTCCCCCCGGGAGACAACATTTGTCTCCCTCCGGGAGACAACCTTTGGCTCCCTCCGGGAGACAACCTTTGTCTCCCTCCGGGAGACAACATTTGTCTCCCTCCGGGAGACAACCTTTGTCTCCCTCCGGGAGACAACATTTGTCTCCCTCCGGGAGACAACATTTGTCTCCCCCCGGGAGACAACCTTTTGTCTCCCTCCGGGAGACAACCTTTGTCTCCCTCTAGGAGATAAAATGTCTCCCTCCGGGAGACAACATTTGTCTCCCTCAAGGAAACAACCTTTGTCTCCCGGAGGGAGACAACATTTGTCTCCCTACGGGAGACAACCTTTGTCTCCCTCTATGAGACAAACTGTCTCCCTCCGGGAGACACCCTTTGTCTCCATCCGGGATACAACATTTGTCTCCCTCCGGGAGACAACATTTGTCTCCCTCCGGGAGACAACCTTTGTCTCCCTCTATGAGGCAAACTGTCTCCCTCCGGGAGACAACCTTTGTCTCCCCCCGGGATACAACATTTGTCTCCCTCCGGGAGACAACCTTTGTCTCCCTCCGGGAGACAACATATGTCTCCCTCCGGGAGACAACATTTGTCTCCCTCCGGGAGAAAACCTTTGTCTCCCTCTATGAGACAAACTGTCTCCCTCCGGGAGACAACCTTTGTCTCCCTCCGGGAGACAAAATTTGTCTCCCCCCGGGAGACAACATTTGTCTCCCTCCGGGAGACAACCTTTGTCTCCCTCCGGGAGACAACATTTGTCTCCCTCCGGGAGACAACTTTTGTCTCCCTCCGGGAGACAACATTTGTCTCCCCCCGGGAGACAACCTTTTGTCTCCCTCCGGGAGACAACATTTGTCTCCCTCTAGGAGATAAAATGTCTACCTCCGGGAGACAACCTTTGTCTCCTCCCGGGAGACAACATTTGTCTCCCCCCGGGAGACAACCTTTTGTCTCCCTCCGGGAGACAACATTTGTCTCCTCCCGGGAGACAACCTTTGTCTGCCTCCGGGAGACAACATTTGTCTTCCTCCGGGAGACAACCTTTGTCTCCCTCCGGGAGACAACATTTATCTCCCTCCGGGAGACAACCTTTGTCTCCCTCTATGAGACAAACTGTCTCCCTCCGGGAGACAACCTTTGTCTCCCTCCGTAAGACAACATTTGTCTCCCTCCGGGAGACAACATTTGTCTCCCTCCGGGATACAACCTTTGTCTCCCTCCGGGAGACAACATTTGTCTCCCTCCGGGAGACAACTTTTGTCTCCCTCCGGGAGACAACCTTTGTCTCCCTCCGGGAAACAACCTTTGTCTCCCTCCGGGAGACAACATTTGTCTCCCTCCGGGAGACAACCTTTGTCTCCCTCTATGAGACAAACTGTCTCCCTCCGGGAGACAACCTTTGTCTCCCTCCGTAAGACAACATTTGTCTCCCTCCGGGAGACAACATTTGTCTCCCTCCGGGATACAACCTTTGTCTCCCTCCGGGAGACAACATTTGTCTCCCTCCGGGAGACAACTTTTGTCTCCCTCCGGGAGACAACCTTTGTCTCCCTCCGGGAAACAACCTTTGTCTCCCTCCGGGAGACAACATTTGTCTCCCTCCGGGAGACAACCTTTGTCTCCCTCCGGGAGACAACATTTGTCTCCCTCCGGGAGACAACCTTTGTCTCCCTCCGGAAGACAACATTTGTCTTCCTCCGGGAGACAACATTTGTCTCCCTCCGGGATACAACCTTTGTCTCCCTCCGGGAGACAACATTTGTCTCCTTCCGGGAGACAACTTTTGTCTCCCTCCGGGAGACAACCTTTGTCTCCCTCCGGGAGACAACCTTTGTCTCCCTCCGGGAGACAACATTTGTCTCCCTCCGGGAGACAACATTTGTCTCCCTCCGGGAGACAACATTTGTCTCCCTCCGGGAGACAACCTTTGTCTCCCTCCGGAAGACAACATTTGTCTTCCTCCGGGAGACAACATTTGTCTCCCTCCGGGATACAACCTTTGTCTCCCTCCGGGAGACAACATTTGTCTCCCTCCGGGAGACAAAATTTGTCTCCCCCCGGGAGACAACATTTGTCTCCCTCCGGGAGACAACCTTTGTCTCCCTCCGGGAGACAACATTTGTCTCCCTCCAGGAGACAACATTTGTCTCCCCCCGGGAGACAACATTTGTCTCCCTCCAAGAGACAACCTTTGGCTCCCTCCGGGAGACAACCTTTGTCTCCCTCCGGGAGACAACATTTGTCTCCCTCCGGGAGACAACCTTTGTCTCCCTCCGGGAGACAACATTTGTCTCCCTCCGGGAGACAACATTTGTCTCCCCCCGGGAGACAACCTTTTGTCTCCCTCCGGGAGACAACCTTTGTCTCCCTCTAGGAGATAAAATGTCTCCCTCCGGGAGACAACATTTGTCTCCCTCCGGGAGACAACATTTGTCTCCCTACGGGAGACAACCTTTGTCTCCCTCTATGAGACAAACTGTCTCCCTCCGGGAGACAACCTTTTTCTCCATCCGGGATACAACATTTGTCTCCCTCCGGGAGACAACATTTGTCTCCCTCCGGGAGACAACATTTGTCTCCCTCTATGAGACAAACTGTCTCCCTCCGGGAGACAACCTTTGTCTCCCTCCGGGATACAACATTTGTCTCCCTCCGGGAGACAACCTTTGTCTCCCTCCGGGAGACAACATTTGTCTCCCTCCGGGAGACAACATCTGTCTCCCTCCGGGAGACAACCTTTGTCTCCCTCTATGAGACAAACTGTCTCCCTCCGGGAGACAACCTTTGTCTCCCTCCGGGAGACAAAATTTGTCTCCCCCCGGGAGACAACATTTGTCTCCCTCCGGGAGACAACATTTGTCTCCCTCCGGGAGACATCCTTTGTCTCCATCCGGGATACAACATTTGTCTCCCTCCGGGAGACAACATTTATCTCCCTCCGGGAGACAACCTTTGTCTCCCTCTATGAGACAAACTGTCTCCCTCCGGGAGACAACCTTTGTCTCCCTCCGGGATACAACATTTGTCTCCCTCCGGGAGACAACCTTTGTCTCCCTCCGGGAGACAACATTTGTCTCCCTCCGGGAGACAACATTTGTCTCCCTCCGGGAGACAACCTTTGTCTCCCTCTATGAGACAAACTGTCTCCCTCCGGGAGACAAAATTTGTCTCCCCCCGGGAGACATTATTTGTCTCTCTCCGGGAGACAATATTTGTCTCCCTCCAGGAGACAACCTTTGTCTCCCTCCGGGAGACAAAATTTGTCTCCCTCCGGGAGACAACCTTTGTCTCCCTCTATGAGACAAACTGTCTCCCTCCGGGAGACAACCTTTGTCTCCTCCGGGATACAACATTTGTCTCCCTCCGGGAGACAACCTTTGTTTCCCTCCGGGAGACAACATTTGTCTCCCTCCGGGAGACAACCTTTGTCTCCCTCTATGAGACAAACTGTCTCCCTCCGGGAGACAACCTTTGCCTCCCTCAGGAAGACAACATTTGTCTCCCTCCGGGAGACAACATTTGTCTCCCTCCGGTATACAACCTTTGTCTCCCTCCGGGAGACAACATTTCTCTCCCTCCGGGAGACAACTTTTGTCTCCCTCCGGGAGACAACCTTTGTCTCCCTCCGGGAAACAACCTTTGTCTCCCTCCGGGAGACAACATTTGTCTCCCTCCGCGAGACAACATTTGTCTCCCTCCGGGAGACAACCTTTGTCTCCCTCCGGGAGACAACATTTGTCTCCCCCCGGGAGACAACATTTGTCTCCCTCCGGGAGACAACCTTTGGCTCCCTCCGGGAGACAACCTTTGTCTCCCTCCGGGAGACAACATTTGTCTCCCTCCGGGAGACAACCTTTGTCTCCCTCCGGGAGACAACATTTGTCTCCCTCCGGGAGACAACATTTGTCTCCCCCCGGGAGACAACCTTTTGTCTCCCTCCGGGAGACAACCTTTGTCTCCCTCTAGGAGATAAAATGTCTCCCTCCGGGAGACAACATTTGTCTCCCTCCGGGAGACAACATTTGTCTCCCTACGGGAGACAACCTTTGTCTCCCTCTATGAGACAAACTGTCTCCCTCCGGGACACAACCTTTGTCTCCATCCGGGATACAACATTTGTCTCCCTCCGGGAGACAACATTTGTCTCCCTCCGGGAGACAACCTTTGTCTCCCTCTATGAGACAAACTGTCTCCCTCCGAGAGACAACCTTTGTCTCCCTCCGGGATACAACATTTGTCTCCCTCCGGGAGAGAACCTTTGTCTCCCTCCGGGAGACAACATTTGTCTCCCCCCGGGAGACAACATTTGTCTCCCTCCGGGACACAACCTTTGGCTCCCTCCGGGAGACAACCTTTGTCTCCCTCCGGGAGACAACATTTGTCTCCCTCCGGGAGACAACCTTTGTCTCCCTCCGGGAGACAACATTTGTCTCCCTCCGGGAGACAACATTTGTCTCCCCCCGGGAGACAACCTTTTGTCTCCCTCCGGGAGACAACCTTTGTCTCCCTCTAGGAGATAAAATGTCTCCCTCCGGGAGACAACATTTGTCTCCCTCCGGGAGACAACATTTGTCTCCCTACGGGAGACAACCTTTGTCTCCCTCTATGAGACAAACTGTCTCCCTCCGGGAGACAACCTTTGTCTCCATCCGGGATACAACATTTGTCTCCCTCCGGGAGACAACATTTGTCTCCCTCCGGGAGACAACCTTTGTCTCCCTCTATGAGACAAACTGTCTCCCTCCGAGAGACAACCTTTGTCTCCCTCCGGGATACAACATTTGTCTCCCTCCGGGAGAGAACCTTTGTCTCCCTCCGGGAGACAACATTTGTCTCCCCCCGGGAGACAACATTTGTCTCCCTCCGGGAGACAACCTTTGGCTCCCTCCGGGAGACAACCTTTGTCTCCCTCCGGGAGACAACATTTGTCTCCCTCCGGGAGACAACCTTTGTCTCCCTCCGGGAGACAACATTTGTCTCCCTCCGGGAGACAACATTTGTCTCCCCCCGGGAGACAACCTTTTGTCTCCCTCCGGGAGACAACCTTTGTCTCCCTCTAGGATATAAAATGTCTCCCTCCGGGAGACAACATTTGTCTCCCTCCGGGAGACAACATTTGTCTCCCTACGGGAGACAACCTTTGTCTCCCTCTATGAGACAAACTGTCTCCCTCCGGGAGACAACCTTTGTCTCCATCCGGGATACAACATTTGTCTCCCTCCGGGAGACAACATTTGTCTCCCTCCGGGAGACAACCTTTGTCTCCCTCTATGAGACAAACTGTCTCCCTCCGGGAGACAACCTTTATCTCCCTCCGGGATACAACATTTGTCTCCCTCTATGAGACAAACTGTCTCCCTCCGGGAGACAAAATTTGTCTCCCCCCGGGAGACATTATTTGTCTCTCTCCGGGAGACAACATTTGTCTCCCTCCAGGAGACAACCTTTGTCTCCCTCCGGGAGACAACATTTGTCTCCCTCCGGGAGACAACCTTTGTCTCCCTCTATGAGACAAACTGTCTCCCTCCGGGAGACAACCTTTGTCTCCCTCCGGGAGACAACATTTGTCTCCCTCCGGGATACAACCTTTGTCTCCCTCTATGAGACAAACTGTCTCCCTCCGGGAGACAACCTTTGTCTCCCTCCGGGATACAACATTTGTCTCCCCCCGGGAGACAACCTTTTGTCTCCCTCCGGGAGACAACCTTTGTCTCCCTCTAGGAGATAAAATGTCTCCCTCCGGGAGACAACATTTGTCTCCCTCCGGGAGACAACATTTGTCTCCCTACGGGAGACAACCTTTGTCTCCCTCTATGAGACAAACTGTCTCCCTCCGGGAGACAACCTTTGTCTCCATCCGGGATACAACATTTGTCTCCCTCCGGGAGACAACATTTGTCTCCCTCCGGGAGACAACATTTGTCTCCCTCCGGGATACAACCTTTGTCTCCCTCCGGGAGACAACATTTGTCTCCTTCCGGGAGACAACTTTTGTCTCCCTCCGGGAGACAACCTTTGTCTCCCTCCGAGAGACAACCTTTGTCTCCCTCCGGGAGACAACATTTGTCTCCCTCCGGGAGACAACATTTGTCTCCCTCCGGGAGACAACATTTGTCTCCCTCCAGGAGACAACCTTTGTCTCCCTCCGGAAGACAACATTTGTCTTCCTCCGGGAGACAACATTTGTCTCCCTCCGGGATACAACCTTTGTCTCCCTCCGGGAGACAACATTTGTCTCCCTCCGGGAGACAACTTTTGTCTCCCTCCGGGAGACAACATTTGTCTCCCTCCGGGAGACAACCTTTGTCTCCCTCCGGGAGACAACATTTGTCTCCCTCCGGGAGACAAAATTTGTCTCCCCCCGGGAGACAACATTTGCCTCCCTCCGGACAACCTTTGTCTCCCTCCGGGAGACAACATTTGTCTCCCTCCAGGAGACAACATTTGTCTCCCTCCGGGAGACAACATTTGTCTCCCCCCGGGAGACAACCTTTTGTCTCCCTCCGGGAGACAACCATTGTCTCCCTCTAGGAGATAAGGTATCTCCCTCCGGGAGACAACATTTGTTTCCCTCCGGGAGACAACATTTGTCTCCCTCCGGGAGACAACCTTTGTCTCCCTCTATGAGACAAACTGTCTCCCTCCGGGAGACAACCTTTGTCTCCCTCCGGGATACAACATTTGTCTCCCTCCGGGAGAGAACCTTTGTCTCCCTCCGGGAGACAACATTTGTCTCCCCCCGGGAGACAACATTTGTCTCCCTCCAAGAGACAACCTTTGGCTCCCTCCGGGAGACAACCTTTGTCTCCCTCCGGGAGACAACATTTGTCTCCCTCCGGGAGACAACCTTTGTCTCCCTCCGGGAGACAACATTTGTCTCCCTCCGGGAGACAACATTTGTCTCCCCCCGGGAGACAACCTTTTGTCTCCCTCCGGGAGACAACCTTTGTCTCCCTCTAGGAGATAAAATGTCTCCCTCCGGGAGACAACATTTGTCTCCCTCCGGGAGACAACATTTGTCTCCCTACGGGAGACAACCTTTGTCTCCCTCTATGAGACAAACTGTCTCCCTCCGGGAGACAACCTTTTTCTCCATCCGGGATACAACATTTGTCTCCCTCCGGGAGACAACATTTGTCTCCCTCCGGGAGACAACCTTTGTCTCCCTCTATGAGACAAACTGTCTCCCTCCGGGAGACAACCTTTGTCTCCCTCCGGGATACAACATTTGTCTCCCTCCGGGAGACAACCTTTGTCTCCCTCCGGGAGACAACATTTGTCTCCCTCCGGGAGACAACATCTGTCTCCCTCCGGGAGACAACCTTTGTCTCCCTCTATGAGACAAACTGTCTCCCTCCGGGAGACAACCTTTGTCTCCCTCCGGGAGACAAAATTTGTCTCCCCCCGGGAGACAACATTTGTCTCCCTCCGGGAGACAACATTTGTCTCCCTCCGGGAGACATCCTTTGTCTCCATCTGGGATACAACATTTGTCTCCCTCCGGGAGACAACATTTATCTCCCTCCGGGAGACAACCTTTGTCTCCCTCTATGAGACAAACTGTCTCCCTCCGGGAGACAACCTTTGTCTCCCTCCGGGATACAACATTTGTCTCCCTCCGGGAGACAACCTTTGTCTCCCTCCGGGAGACAACATTTGTCTCCCTCCGGGAGACAACATTTGTCTCCCTCCGGGAGACAACCTTTGTCTCCCTCTATGAGACAAACTGTCTCCCTCCGGGAGACAACCTTTGCCTCCCTCCGGAAGACAACATTTGTCTCCCTCCGGGAGACAACATTTGTCTCCCTCCGGTATACAACCTTTGTCTCCCTCCGGGAGACAACATTTCTCTCCCTCCGGGAGACAACTTTTGTCTCCCTCCGGGAGACAACCTTTGTCTCCCTCCGGGAAACAACCTTTGTCTCCCTCCGGGAGACAACATTTGTCTCCCTCCGCGAGACAACATTTGTCTCCCTCCGGGAGACAACCTTTGTCTCCCTCCGGGAGACAACATTTGTCTCCCTCCGGGAGACAACCTTTGTCTCCCTCCGGAAGACAACATTTGTCTTCCTCCGGGAGACAACATTTGTCTCCCTCCGGGATACAACCTTTGTCTCCCTCCGGGAGACAACATTTGTCTCCCTCCGGGAGACAACTTTTGTCTCCCTCCGGGAGACAACCTTTGTCTCCCTCCGGGAGACAACCTTTGTCTCCCTCCGGGAGACAACATTTGTCTCCCTCCGGGAGACAAAATTTGTCTCCCCCCGGGAGACAACATTTGTTTCCCTCCGGGAGACAACATTTGTCTCCCTCCGGGGGACAACCTTTGTCTCCCTCTATGAGACAAACTGTCTCCCTCCGAGAGACAACCTTTGTCTCCCTCCGGGATACAACATTTGTCTCCCTCCGGGAGAGAACCTTTGTCTCCCTCCGGGAGACAACATTTGTCTCCCCCCGGGAGACAACATTTGTCTCCCTCCGGGAGACAACCTTTGGCTCCCTCCGGGAGACAACCTTTGTCTCCCTCCGGGAGACAACATTTGTCTCCCTCCGGGAGACAACCTTTGTCTCCCTCCGGGAGACAACATTTGTCTCCCTCCGGGAGACAACCTTTGTCTCCCTCCGGGAGAAAACATTTGTCTCCCTCCGGGAGACAACCTTTGTCTCCCTCTATGAGACAAACTGTCTCCCTCCGGGAGACAACCTTTATCTCCCTCCGGGATACAACATTTGTCTCCCTCCGGGAGACAACCTTTGTCTCCCTCCGGGAGACAACATTTGTCTCCCTCCGGGAGACAACATTTGTCTCCCTCCGGGAGACAACCTTTGTCTCCCTCTATGAGACAAACTGTCTCCCTCCGGGAGACAAAATTTGTCTCCCCCCGGGAGACATTATTTGTCTCTCTCCGGGAGACAACATTTGTCTCCCTCCAGGAGACAACCTTTGTCTCCCTCCGGGAGAAAACATTTGTCTCCCTCCGGGAGACAACCTTTGTCTCCCTCTATGAGACAAACTGTCTCCCTCCGGGAGACAACCTTTGTCTCCCTCCGGGAGACAACATTTGTCTCCCTCCGGGATACAACCTTTGTCTCCCTCTATGAGACAAACTGTCTCCCTCCGGGAGACAACCTTTGTCTCCCTCCGGGATACAACATTTGTCTCCCCCCGGGAGACAACCTTTTGTCTCCCTCCGGGAGACAACCTTTGTCTCCCCCTAGGAGATAAAATGTCTCCCTCCGGGAGACAACATTTGTCTCCCTCCGGGAGACAACATTTGTCTCCCTACGGGAGACAACCTTTGTCTCCCTCTATGAGACAAACTGTCTCCCTCCGGGAGACAACCTTTGTCTCCCTCCGGGATACAACATTTGTCTCCCTCCGGGAGACAACCTTTGTCTCCCTCCGGGAGACAACGTTTGTTTCCCTACGGGAGACAACATTTGTCTCCCTCCGGGAGACAACCTTTGTCTCCCTCTATGAGACAAACTGTCTCCCTCCGGGAGACAACCTTTGTCTCCCTCCGGGATACAACATTTGTCTCCCTCCGGGAGACAACCTTTGTCTCCCTCCGGGAGACAACATTTGTCTCCCTCCGGGAGACAACATTTGTCTCCCTCCGGGAGACAACCTTTGTCTCCCTCTATGAGACAAACTGTCTCCCTCCGGGAGACAAAATTTGTCTCCCCCCGGAAGACATTATTTGTCTCTCTCCGGGATACAACCTTTGTCTCCCTCTATGAGACAAACTGTCTCCCTCCGGGAGACAACCTTTGTCTCCCTCCGGGATACAACATTTGTCTCCCTCCGGGAGACAACCTTTGTCTCCCTCCGGGAGACAACATTTGTCTCCCCCCGGGAGACAACATTTGTCTCCCTCCGGGAGACAACCTTTATCTCCCTCCGGGAGACAACCTTTGTCTCCCTCCGGGAGACAACATTTCTCTCCCTCCGGGAGACAACCTTTGTCTCCCTCCGGGAGACAACATTTGTCTCCCTCCGGGAGACAACATTTGTCTCCCCCCGGGAGACAACCTTTTGTCTCCCTCCGGGAGACAACCTTTGTCTCCCTCTAGGAGATAAAATGTCTCCCTCCGGGAGACAACATTTGTCTCCCTCCGGGAGACAACATTTGTCTCCCTACGGGAGACAACCTTTGTCTCCCTCTATGAGACAAACTGTCTCCCTCCTGGAGACAACCTTTGTCTCCATCCGGGATACAACATTTGTCTCCCTCCGGGAGACAACGTTTGTCTCCCTCCGGGAGACAACCTTTGTCTCCCTCTATGAGACAAACTGTCTCCCTCCGGGAGACAACCTTTGTCTCCCTCCGGGATACAACATTTGTCTCCCTCCGGGAGACAACCTTTGTCTCCCTCTATGAGACAAACTTTCTCCCTCCGGGAGACAACCTTTGTCTCCCTCCGGGAGACAACATTTGTCTCCCTCCGGGATACAACCTTTGTCTCCCTCTATGAGACAAACTGTCTCCCTCCGGGAGACAACCTTTGTCTCCCTCCGGGATACAACATTTGTCTCCCCCCGGGAGACAACCTTTTGTCTCCCTCCGGGAGACAACCTTTGTCTCCCTCTAGGAGATAAAATGTCTCCCTCCGGGAGACAACATTTGTCTCCCTCCGGGAGACAACATTTGTCTCCCTACGGGAGACAACCTTTGTCTCCCTCTATGAGACAAACTGTCTCCCTCCGGGAGACAACCTTTGTCTCCATCCGGGATACAACATTTGTCTCCCTCCGGGAGACAACATTTGTCTCCCTCCGGGAGACAACCTTTGTCTCCCTCTATGAGACAAACTTTCTCCCTCCGGGAGACAACCTTTGTCTCCCTCCGGGATACAACATTTGTCTCCCTCCGGGAGACAACCTTTGTCTCCCTCCGGGAGACAACGTTTGTTTCCCTACGGGAGACAACATTTGTCTCCCTCCGGGAGACAACCTTTGTCTCCCTCTATGAGACAAACTGTCTCCCTCCGGGAGACAACGTTTGTCTCCCTCCGGGATACAACATTTGTCTCCCTCCGGGAGACAACCTTTGTCTCCCTCCGGGAGACAACATTTGTCTCCCTCCGGGAGACAACATTTGTCTCCCTCCGGGAGACAACCTTTGTCTCCCTCTATGAGACAAACTGTCTCCCTCCGGGAGACAAAATTTGTCTCCCCCCGGAAGACATTATTTGTCTCTCTCCGGGATACAACCTTTGTCTCCCTCTATGAGACAAACTGTCTCCCTCCGGGAGACAACCTTTGTCTCCCTCCGGGATACAACATTTGTCTCCCTCCGGGAGACAACCTTTGTCTCCCTCCGGGAGACAACATTTGTCTCCCCCCGGGAGACAACATTTGTCTCCCTCCGGGAGACAACCTTTATCTCCCTCCGGGAGACAACCTTTGTCTCCCTCCGGGAGACAACATTTCTCTCCCTCCGGGAGACAACCTTTGTCTCCCTCCGGGAGACAACATTTGTCTCCCTCCGGGAGACAACATTTGTCTCCCCCCGGGAGACAACCTTTTGTCTCCCTCCGGGAGACAACCTTTGTCTCCCTCTAGGAGATAAAATGTCTCCCTCCGGGAGACAACATTTGTCTCCCTCCGGGAGACAACATTTGTCTCCCTACGGGAGACAACCTTTGTCTCCCTCTATGAGACAAACTGTCTCCCTCCTGGAGACAACCTTTGTCTCCATCCGGGATACAACATTTGTCTCCCTCCGGGAGACAACGTTTGTCTCCCTCCGGGAGACAACCTTTGTCTCCCTCTATGAGACAAACTGTCTCCCTCCGGGAGACAACCTTTGTCTCCCTCCGGGATACAACATTTGTCTCCCTCCGGGAGACAACCTTTGTCTCCCTCTATGAGACAAACTTTCTCCCTCCGGGAGACAACCTTTGTCTCCCTCCGGGAGACAACATTTGTCTCCCTCCGGGAGACAACATTTGTCTCCCTCCGGGAGACAACCTTTGTCTCCCTCCGGGATACAACATATTTCTCCCTCCGGGAGACAAAATTTGTCTCCCCCCGGGAGACAACATTTGTCTCCCTCCGGGAGACAACATTTGTCTCCCTCCAGGAGACAACTTTTGTCTCCCTCCGGGAGACAACATTTGTCTCCCCCCGGGAGACAACCTTTGGTCTCCCTCCGGGAGACAACCTTTGTCTCCCTCTAGGAGATAAAATGTCTCCCTCCGGGAGACAACATTTGTCTCCCTCCGGGAGACAACATTTGTCTACCTCCGGGAGACAACCTTTGTCTCCTCCCGGGAGAAAACCTTTGTCTCCCTCCGGGAGACAACATTTGTCTCCCTCCGGGAGACAACCTTTGTCTCCCTCCGGGAGACAACATTTGTCTTCCTCCGGGAGACAACCATTGTCTCCCTCCGGGAGACAACATTTGTCTCCTTCCGGGAGACAACATTTGTCTCCCTCCGGGAGACAACATTTGTCTCCCTCCGGGAGACAACATTTGTCTCCCTCCGGGAGACAACATTTGTCTCCCTCCGGGAGACAACATTTGTCTCCCTCCGGGAGACAACCTTTGTCTCCCTCCGGGAGACAACATTTGTCTCCCTCCGGGAGACAACATTTGTCTCCCTCCGGGAGACAACCTTTGTCTCCCTCCGGGAGACAACCTTTGTCTCCCTCCGGGAGACAACATTTGTCTCCCTCCGGGAGACAACCTTTGTCTCCCTCCGGGAGACAATATTTGTCTCCCTCCGGGAGACAACATTTATCTCCCTCCGTGAGACAACATTTGTCTCCCTCCGGGAGACAACATTTGTCTCCCTCCGGGAGACAACCTTTGTCTCCCTCCGGGAGACAACATTTGTCTCCCTCCAGGAGACAACCTTTGTCTCCCTCCAGGAGACAACATTTGTCTCCCTCCGGGAGACAACCTTTGTCTCCCTCTATGAGACAACCTTTGTCTCCCTCCGGGAGACAACATTTGTCTCCCTCCGGAAGACAACATTTGTCTCCCTCTTGGAGACAACATTTGTCTCCCTCCGGGAGACAACCTTTGTCTCCCTCCGGGAGACAACCTTTGTTTCCCTCCAGGGGACAACATTTGTCTCCCTCCGGGAGACAACATTTGTCTCCCTCCGGGAGACAACATTTGTCTCCCTCCGGGAGACAACATTTGTCTCCCTCCGGGAGACAACATTTGTCTCCCTCCGGGAGACAACCTTTGTCTCCCTCCGGGAGACAACATTTGTCTCCCTCCGTGAGACAACATTTGTCTCCCTCTGGGAGAAAACTTTTGTCTCCCTTTATGAGACAAACTGTCTCCCTCCGGGAGACAACCTTTTGTCTCCCTCCGGGAGACAACCTTTGTCTCCCTCTAGGAGATAAAATGTCTCCCTCCGGGAGACAACATTTGTCTCCCTCCGGGAGACAACATTTGTCTCCCTCCGGGAGACAACATTTGTCTCCCTCCAGGAGACAACCTTTGTCTCCCTCCAGGAGACAACATTTGTCTCCCTCCGGGAGACAACCTTTGTCTCCCTCTATGAGACAACCTTTGTCTCCCTCCGGGAGACAACATTTGTCTCCCTCCGGAAGACAACATTTGTCTCCCTCTGGGAGACAACATTTGTCTCCCTCCGGGAGACAACCTTTGTCTCCCTCCGGGAGACAACCTTTGTTTCCCTCCAGGGGACAACATTTGTCTCCCTCCGGGAGACAACATTTGTCTCCCTCCGGGAGACAACATTTGTCTCCCTCCGGGAGACAACATTTGTCTACCTCCGGGAGACAACCTTTGTCTCCTCCCGGTAGACCACCTTTGTCTCCCTCCGGGAGACAACATTTGTCTCCCTCCGGGAGACAACCTTTGTCTCCCTCCGGGAGACAACATTTGTCTTCATCCGGGAGACAACCTTTGTCTCCCTCCGGGAGACAACATTTGTCTCCCTCCGGGAGACAACATTTGTCTCCCTCCGGGAGACAACGTTTGTTTCCTTTCGGGAGACGACCTTTGTCTCCCTCCGGGAGACAACCTTTGTCTCCCTCCGGGAGACAACCTTTGTCTCCCTCCGGGAGACAACATTTGTCTCCCTCCGGGAGACAACCTTTGTCTCCCTCTATGAGACAACCTTTGTCTCCCTCCGGGAGACAACATTTGTCTCCCTCCGGAAGACAACATTTGTCTCCCTCCGGGAGACAACATTTGTCTCCCTCCTGGAGACAACCTTTGTCTCCCTCCGGGATACAACATTTGTCTCCCTCCGGGAGACAACATTTGTCTCCCTCCGGGAGACAACATTTGTCTCCCTCCGGGAGACAACCTTTGTCTCCCTCAGGGAGACAACATTTGTCTTCCTCCGGGAGACAACCTTTGTCTCATACTATGAGACAACCTTTGTCTCCCTCCGGGAGACAACATTTGTCTCCCTCCGGAAGACAACATTTGTCTCCCTCCGGGAGACAACCTTTGTCTCCCTCCGGGAGACATCCTTTGTCTCCCTCCGGGGGACAACATTTGTCTCCCCCGGGAGACAACATTTGTCTCCCTCCGGGAGACAACATTTGTCTCCCTCCGGGAGACAACCTTTTGTCTCCCTCCGGGAGACAACCTTTGTCTCCCTCTAGGAGATAAAATGTCTCCCTCCGGGAGACAACATTTGTCTCCCTCCGGGAGACAACATTTGTCTTCCTCCGGGAGACAACCTTTGTCTCCTCCCGGGAGACCACCTTTGTCTCCCTCCGGGAGACAACATTTGTCTCCCTCCGGGAGACAACCTTTGTCTCCCTCCGGGAGACAACATTTGTCTTCATCCGGGAGACAACCTTTGTCTCCCTCCGGGAGACAACATTTGTCTCCCTCCGGGAGACAACAATTGTCTCCCTCCGGGAGACAACATTTGTCTCCCTCCGGGAGACAACCTTTGTCTCCCTCTATGAGACAAACTGTCTCCCTCCGGGAGACAACCTTTGTCTCCCTCTATGAGACAACCTTTGTCTCCCTCCGGGAGACAACATTTGTCTCCCTCCAAAAGACAACATTTGTCTCCCTCCGGGAGACAACATTTGTCTCCCTCTGGGAGACAACCTTTGTCTCCCTCCGGGAGACAACCTTTGTCTCCCTCTAGGAGATAAAATGTCTCCATCCGGGAGACAACATTTGTCTCCCTCCGGGAGACAACATTTGTCTCCCTCCTGGAGACAACATATGTCTCCCTCCGGGAGACAACATTTGTCTACCTCCGGGAGACAACATTTGTCTCCCTCCGGGAGACAACCTTTGTCTCCCTCCGGGAGACAACCTTTGTCTCCCTCCGGGAGACAACCTTTGTCTCCCTCTATGAGACAAACTGTCTCCCTCCGGGAGACAACCTTTGTCTCCCTCCGGAAGACAACATTTGTCTCCCTATGGGAGACAACATTTGTCTTCCTCCGGGAGACAAACTTTGTCTCCCTCTATGAGACAAGCTGTCTCCCTCCGGGAGACAACCTTTGTCTCCCTCCGGGAGACAACATTTGTCTCCCTCCGGGAGACAACATTTCTCTCCCTCCGTGAGACAACATTTGTCTCCCTCCGGGAGACAACATTTGTCTCCCTCCGGGAGACAACCTTTGTCTCCCTCCGGGAGACAACATTTGTCTCCCTCCGGGAGACAACAATTGTCTCCCTCCGGGAGACAACCTTTGTCTCCCTCCGGGAGACAAACTTTGTCTCCCTCCGGGAGACAACATTTGTCTCCCTCCGGGAGACAACCTTTGTCTCCCTCTATGAGACAAACTGTCTCCCTCCGGGAGACAACCTTTGTCTCCCTCTATGAGACAACCTTTGTCTCCCTCCGGGAGACAACATTTGTCTCCCTCCGGAAGACAACATTTGTCTCCCTCCGGGAGACAACATTTGTCTCCCTCCGGGAGACAACCTTTGTCTCCCTCCGGGATACAACATTTGTCTCCCTCCGGGAGACAACCTTTGTCTCCATCCGGGAGACAACCTTTGTCTCCCTCTATGAGACAAACTGTCTCCCTCCGGGAGACAACCTTTGTCTCCCTCCGGGAGACAACATTTGTCTCCCTCTATGAGACAACCTTTGTCTCCCTCCGGGAGACAACATTTGTCTCCCTCCGGAAGACAACATTTGTCTCCCTCCGGGAGACAACATTTGTCTCCCTCTGGGAGACAACCTTTGTCTCCCTCCGGGAGACAACCTTTGTCTCCCTCTAGGAGATAAAATGTCTCCATCCGGGAGACAACATTTGTCTCCCTCCGGGAGACAACATTTGTCTCCCTCCTGGAGACAACATTTGTCTCCCTCCGGGAGACAACATTTGTCTACCTCCGGGAGACAACCTTTGTCTCCTCCCGGGAGACCACCTTTGTCTCCCTCCGGGAGACAACATTTGTCTCCCTCCGGGAGACAACCTTTGTCTCCCTCCGGGAGACAACATTTGTCTTCATCCGGGAGACAACCTTTGTCTCCCTCCGGGAGACAACATTTGTCTCCCTCCGGGAGAAAAACATTTGTCTCCCTCCGGGAGACAACATTTGTCTCCCTCCGGGAGACAACCTTTGTCTCCCTCCGGGAGACAACATTTGTCTCCCTCCGGGAGACAACCTTTGTCTCCCTCCGGGAGACAACATTTGTCTCCCTCCGGGAGACAACATTTGTCTCCCTCTGGGAGACAACTTTTGTCTCCCTCTATGAGACAAACTGTCTCCCTCCGGGAGACAACCTTTTGTCTCCCTCCGGGAGACAACCTTTGTCTCCCTCTAGGAGATAAAATGTCTCCCTCCGGGAGACAACATTTGTCTCCCTCCGGGAGACAACATTTGTCTACCTCCGGGAGACAACCTTTGTCTCCTCCCGGGAGACCACCTTTGTCTCCCTCCGGGAGACAACATTTGTCTCCCTCCGGGAGACAACCTTTGTCTCCCTCCGGGAGACAACATTTGTCTTCATCCGGGAGACAACCTTTGTCTCCCTCCGGGAGACAACATTTGTCTCCCTCCGGGAGACAACAATTGTCTCCCTCCGGGAGACAACCTTTGTCTCCCTCCGGGAGACAAACTTTGTCTCCCTCCGGGAGACAACATTTGTCTCCCTCCGGGAGACAACCTTTGTCTCCCTCTATGAGACAAACTGTCTCCCTCCGGGAGACAAACTTTGTCTCCCTCTATGAGACAACCTTTGTCTCCCTCCGGGAGACAACATTTGTCTCCCTCCGGAAGACAACATTTGTCTCCCTCCGGGAGACAACATTTGTCTCCCTCTGGGAGACAACCTTTGTCTCCCTCCGGGAGACAACCTTTGTCTCCCTCTAGGAGATAAAATGTCTCCATCCGGGAGACAACATTTGTCTCCCTCCGGGAGACAACATTTGTCTCCCTCCTGGAGACAACATTTGTCTCCCTCCGGGAGACAACATTTGTCTACCTCCGGGAGACAACATTTGTCTCCCTCCGGGAGACAACCTTTGTCTCCCTCCGGGAGACAACCTTTGTCTCCCTCCGGGAGACAACCTTTGTCTCCCTCCGGAAGACAACATTTGTCTCCCTACGGGAGACAACATTTGTCTCCCTCCGGGAGACAAACTTTGTCTCCCTCTATGAGACAAGCTGTCTCCCTCCGGGAGACAACCTTTGTCTCCCTCCGGGAGACAACATTTGTCTCCCTCCGGGAGACAACATTTCTCTCCCTCCGTGAGACAACATTTGTCTCCCTCCGGGAGACAACATTTGTCTCCCTCCGGGAGACAACCTTTGTCTCCCTCCGGGAGACAACATTTGTCTCCCTCCGGGAGACAACAATTGTCTCCCTCCGGGAGACAACCTTTGTCTCCCTCCGGGAGACAAACTTTGTCTCCCTTCGGGAGACAACATTTGTCTCCCTCCGGGAGACAACCTTTGTCTCCCTCTATGAGACAAACTGTCTCCCTCCGGGAGACAACCTTTGTCTCCCTCTATGAGACAACCTTTGTCTCCCTCCGGGAGACAACATTTGTCTCCCTCCGGAAGACAACATTTGTCTCCCTCCGGGAGACAACATTTGTCTCCCTCCGGGAGACAACCTTTGTCTCCCTCCGGGAGACAACATTTGTCTCCCTCCGGGAGACAACAATTGTCTCCCTCCGGGAGACAACCTTTGTCTCCCTCCGGGAGACAAACTTTGTCTCCCTCCGGGAGACAACATTTGTCTCCCTCCGGGAGACAACCTTTGTCTCCCTCTATGAGACAAACTGTCTCCCTCCGGGAGACAACCTTTGTCTCCCTCTATGAGACAACCTTTGTCTCCCTCCGGGAGACAACATTTGTCTCCCTCCGGAAGACAACATTTGTCTCCCTCCGGGAGACAACATTTGTCTCCCTCCGGGAGACAACCTTTGTCTCCCTCCGGGATACAACATTTGTCTCCCTCCGGGAGACAACCTTTGTCTCCCTCCGGGAGACAACCTTTGTCTCCCTCTATGAGACAAACTGTCTCCCTCCGGGAGACAACCTTTGTCTCCCTCCGGGAGACAACATTTGTCTCCCTCCGGGAGACAACATTTATCTCCCTCCGTGAGACAACATTTGTCTCCCTCCGCTCCGGGAGACAACCTTTGCCTCCCTCCGGGAGACAACATTTGTCTCCCTCCGGGAGACAACATTTGTCTCCCTCCAGGAGACAACATTTGTCTCCCTCCGGGAGACAACCTTTGTCTCCCTCCGGGAGACAACATTTGTCTCCTTCCGGGAGACAACCTTTGTCTCCCTCCGGGAGACAACCTTTGTCTCCCTCCGGGAGACAACATTTGTCTCCCTCCGGGAGACAACCTTTGTCTTCCTCCGGGAGACAACATTTGTCTCCCTCCGGGAGACAACCTTTGTCTCCCTCCGGGAGACAACATTTGTCGCCCTCCGGGAGACAACATTTGTCTCCCTCCGGGAGACAACATTTGTCTCCCTCCGGGAGACAACATTTGTCTCCCTCCGGGAGACAACATTTGTCTCCCTCCGGGAGACAACCTTTGTCTCCCTCCGGGAGACAACATTTGTCTCCCTCCGGGAGACAACCTTTGTCTCCCTCCGAGAGACAACATTTGTCTCCCTCCGGGAGACAACCTTTGTCTCCCTCCGGGTGACAACCTTTGTCTCCCTCCGGGAGACAACATTTGTCTTCCTCCGGGAGACAACATTTGTCTCCCTCCGGGACACAACACTTGTCTCCCTCCGGGAGACAACCTTTCTCTCCCTCCGGGAGACAACATTTGTCTCCCTCCGGGAGACAACCTTTGTCTCCCTCCGGGAGACAACATTTGTCTCCCTCCGGGAGACAACCTTTGTCTCCCTCCGGGAGACAACATTTGACGCCCTCCGGGAGACAACATTTGTCTCCCTCTATGAGACAACCTTTGTCTCCCTCCGGGAGACAACATTTGTCTCCCTCCGGAAGACAACATTTGTCTCCCTCCGGGAGACAACATTTGTCTCCCTCTGGGAGACAACCTTTGTCTCCCTCCGGGAGACAACCTTTGTCTCCCTCTAGGAGATAAAATGTCTCCATCCGGGAGACAACATTTGTCTCCCTCCGGGAGACAACATTTGTCTCCCTCCTGGAGACAACATTTGTCTCCCTCCGGGAGACAACATTTGTCTACCTCCGGGAGACAACATTTGTCTCCCTCCGGGAGACAACCTTTGTCTCCCTCCGGGAGACAACCTTTGTCTCCCTCCGGGAGACAACCTTTGTCTCCCTCCGGAAGACAACATTTGTCTCTCTACGGGAGACAACATTTGTCTCCCTCCGGGAGACAAACTTTGTCTCCCTCTATGAGACAAGCTGTCTCCCTCCGGGAGACAACCTTTGTCTCCCTCCGGGAGACAACATTTGTCTCCCTCCGGGAGACAACATTTCTCTCCCTCCGTGAGACAACATTTGTCTCCCTCCGGGAGACAACATTTGTCTCCCTCCGGGAGACAACCTTTGTCTCCCTCCGGGAGACAACATTTGTCTCCCTCCGGGAGACAACAATTGTCTCCCTCCGGGAGACAACCTTTGTCTCCCTCCGGGAGACAAACTTTGTCTCCCTTCGGGAGACAACATTTGTCTCCCTCCGGGAGACAACCTTTGTCTCCCTCTATGAGACAAACTGTCTCCCTCCGGGAGACAACCTTTGTCTCCCTCTATGAGACAACCTTTGTCTCCCTCCGGGAGACAACATTTGTCTCCCTCCGGAAGACAACATTTGTCTCCCTCCGGGAGACAACATTTGTCTCCCTCCGGGAGACAACCTTTGTCTCCCTCCGGGAGACAACATTTGTCTCCCTCCGGGAGACAACAATTGTCTCCCTCCGGGAGACAACCTTTGTCTCCCTCCGGGAGACAAACTTTGTCTCCCTCCGGGAGACAACATTTGTCTCCCTCCGGGAGACAACCTTTGTCTCCCTCTATGAGACAAACTGTCTCCCTCCGGGAGACAACCTTTGTCTCCCTCTATGAGACAACCTTTGTCTCCCTCCGGGAGACAACATTTGTCTCCCTCCGGAAGACAACATTTGTCTCCCTCCGGGAGACAACATTTGTCTCCCTCCGGGAGACAACCTTTGTCTCCCTCCGGGATACAACATTTGTCTCCCTCCGGGAGACAACCTTTGTCTCCCTCTATGAGACAAACTGTCTCCCTCCGGGAGACAACCTTTGTCTCCCTCCGGGAGACAACATTTGTCTCCCTCCGGGAGACAACATTTATCTCCCTCCGTGAGACAACATTTGTCTCCCTCCGCTCCGGGAGACAACCTTTGCCTCCCTCCGGGAGACAACATTTGTCTCCCTCCGGGAGACAACATTTGTCTCCCTCCAGGAGACAACATTTGTCTCCCTCCGGGAGACAACCTTTGTCTCCCTCCGGGAGACAACATTTGTCTCCTTCCGGGAGACAACCTTTGTCTCCCTCCGGGAGACAACCTTTGTCTCCCTCCGGGAGACAACATTTGTCTCCCTCCGGGAGACAACCTTTGTCTTCCTCCGGGAGACAACATTTGTCTCCCTCCGGGAGACAACCTTTGTCTCCCTCCGGGAGACAACATTTGTCGCCCTCCGGGAGACAACATTTGTCTCCCTCCGGGAGACAACATTTGTCTCCCTCCGGGAGACAACATTTGTCTCCCTCCGGGAGACAACATTTGTCTCCCTCCGGGAGACAACCTTTGTCTCCCTCCGGGAGACAACATTTGTCTCCCTCCGGGAGACAACCTTTGTCTCCCTCCGAGAGACAACATTTGTCTCCCTCCGGGAGACAACCTTTGTCTCCCTCCGGGTGACAACCTTTGTCTCCCTCCGGGAGACAACATTTGTCTTCCTCCGGGAGACAACATTTGTCTCCCTCCGGGACACAACATTTGTCTCCCTCCGGGAGACAACCTTTCTCTCCCTCCGGGAGACAACATTTGTCTCCCTCCGGGAGACAACCTTTGTCTCCCTCCGGGAGACAACATTTGTCTCCCTCCGGGAGACAACCTTTGTCTCCCTCCGGGAGACAACATTTGACGCCCTCCGGGAGACAACATTTGTCTCCCTCCCGGAGACAACCTTTCTCTCCCTCCGGGAGACAACATTTGTCTCCCTCCGGGAGACAACCTTTGTCTCCCTCCGGGAGACAACAAATGTCTCCCTCAAGGAAACAACCTTTGTCTCCCTCCGGGAGACAACCTTTGTCTCCCTCCGGGAGACAACATTTGTCTCCCTCCGCTCCGGGAGACAACCTTTGTCTCCCTCCGGGAGACAACATTTGTCTCCCTCCGGGAGACAACATTTGTCTCCCTCCAGGAGACAACATTTGTCTCCCCCCGGGAGACAACCTTTGTCTCCCTCCGGGAGACAACATTTGTCTCCTTCCGGGAGACAACCTTTGTCTCCCTCCGGGAGACAACCTTTGTCTCCCTCCGGGAGACAACATTTGTCTCCCTCAAGGAGACAACCTTTGTCTCCCGGAGGGAGACAACATTTGTCTCCCTCCGGGAGACAACATTTGTCTCCCTCCGGGAGACAACATTTGTCTCCCTCCGGGAGACAACATTTGTCTCCCTCCGGGAGACAACATTTGCCTCCCTCCGGGAGACAACATTTGTCTCCCTCCGGGAGACAACCTTTGTCTCCCTCCGGGAGACAACATTTGTCTCCCTCCGGGAGACAACCTTTGTCTCCCTCCGAGAGACAACATTTGTCTCCCTCCGGGAGACAACCTTTGTCTCCCTCCGGGAGACAACCTTTGTCTCCCTCCGGGAGACAACATTTGTCTTCCTCCGGGAGACAACATTTGTCTCCCTCCGAGAGACAACATTTGTCTCCCTCCGGGAGACAACCTTTCTCTCCCTCCGGGAGACAACATTTGTCTCCCTCCGGGAGACAACCTTTGTCTCCCTCCGGGAGACAACATTTGTCTCCCTCTTGGAGACAACATTTGTCTCCCTCCGGGAGACAACATTTGTCTCCCTCAAGGAGACAACCTTTGTCTCCCTCCGGGAGACAACATTTGTCTCCCTAAGGGAGACAACATTTGTCTCCCTCCGGGAGACAACATTTGTCTCCCTCTTGGAGACAACATTTGTCTCCCTCCGGGAGACAACATTTGTCTCCCTCCGGGAGACAACCTTTGTCTCCCTCTAGGAGATAAAATGTCTCCCTCCGGGAGACAACATTTGTCTCCCTCCAGGAGACAACATTTGTCTACCTCCGGGAGACAACCTTTGTCTCCCTCCGGGAGACAACATTTGTCTCCCTCCGGGAGACAACCTTTGTCTCCCTCCGGGAGATAATATTTGTCTCCCTCTATGAGACAAACTGTCTCGCTCCGGGAGACAACCTTTGTCTCCCTCCGGGAGACAACCTTTGTCTCCCTCCGGGAGACAACCTTTGTCTCCCTCCGGGAGAAAACATATGTCTCCCTCCGGGAGACAACATTTGTCTCCCTCTTGGAGACAACCTTTGTCTCCCTCCGGGAGACAACCTTTGTCTCCCTCCGGGAGACAACATTTGTCTCCCTCCGGGAGACAACATATGTCTCCCTCCGGGAGACAACATTTGTCTCCCTCCGGGAGACAACCTTTGTCTCCCTCTGGGAGACAACATTTGTCTCCCTCTGGGAGACAACCTTTGTCTCCCTCCGGGAGACAACATTTGTCTCCCTCCGGGAGACAACCTTTGTCTCCCTCCGGGAGACAACATTTGTCTCCCTCAAGGAAACAACCTTTGTCTCCCGGAGGGAGACAACATTTGTCTCCCTCCGGGAGACAACATTTGTCTCCCTCCGGGAGACAACCTTTGTCTCTCTCCGGGAGACAACATTTGTCTCCCTCCGGGAGACAACCTTTGTCTCCCTCCGGGAGACAACATTTGTCTCCCCCCGGGAGACAACCTTTGTCTCCCTCCGGGAGACAACATTTGTCTTCCTCCGGGAGACAACAGTTGTCTCCTCCGGGAGACAACATTTGTCTCCCTCCGGGAGACAACATTTGTCTCCCTCCGGGAGACAACCTTTCTCTCCCTCCGGGAGACAACATTTGTCTCCCTCCGGGAGACAGCCTTTGTCTCCCTCCGGGAGACAACATTTGTCTCCCTCTTGGAGACAACCTTTGTCTCCCTCCGGGAGACAACCTTTGTCTCCCTCCGGGAGGCAACATTTGTCTCCATCCGGGAGACAACATTTGTCTCCCTCCGGGAGACAACCTTTGTCTCCCTCCGGGAGACAACATTTGTCTCCCTCCGGGAGACAACCTTTGTCTCCCTCCGGGAGACAACATTTGTCTCCCTCTGGGAGACAACCTTTGTCTCCCTCCGGGAGACAACCTTTGTCTCCCTCCGGGAGACAACATTTGTCTCCCTCCGGGAGACAACCTTTCTCTCCCTCCGGGAGACAACATTTGTCTCCCTCCAGGAGACAACATTTGTCTACCTCCGGGAGACAACCTTTGTCTCCCTCCGGGAGACAACATTTGTCTCCCTCCGGGAGACAACCTTTGTCTCCCTCCGGGAGACAACATTTGTCTCCCTCCGGGAGACAACATTTGTCTCCCTCAGGGAGCCAACATTTGTCTCCCTCCGGGAGACAACATTTGTCTCCCTATATGAGACAAACTGTCTCCCTCCGGGAGACAACCTTTGTCTCCCTCCGGGAGACAACCTTTGTCTCCCTCCGGGAGAAAACATATGTCTCCCTCCGGGAGACAACATTTGTCTCCCTCTTGGAGACAACCTTTGTCTCCCTCCGGGAGACAACCTTTGTCTCCCTCCGGGAGACAACATTTGTCTCCGGGAGACAACATATGTCTCCCTCCGGGAGACAACATTTGTCTCCCTCCGGGAGACAACCTTTGTCTCCCTCTGGGAGACAACATTTGTCTCCCTCTTGGAGACAACCTTTGTCTCCCTCCGGGAGACAACATTTGTCTCCCTCCGGGAGACAACCTTTGTCTCCCTCCGGGAGACAACATTTGTCTCCCTCAAGGAAACAACCTTTGTCTCCCGGAGGGAGACAACATTTGTCTCCCTCCGGGAGACAACATTTGTCTCCCTCCGGGAGACAACCTTTGTCTCTCTCCGGGAGTCAACATTTGTCTCCCTCCGGGAGACAACCTTTGTCTCCCTCCGGGAGACAACATTTGTCTCCCCCCGGGAGACAACCTTTGTCTCCCTCCGGGAGACAACATTTGTCTTCCTCCGGGAGACAACAGTTGTCTCCTCCGGGAGACAACATTTGTCTCCCTCCGGGAGACAACCTTTCTCTCCCTCCGGGAGACAACATTTGTCTCCCTCCGGGAGACAGCCTTTGTCTCCCTCCGGGAGACAACATTTGTCTCCCTCTTGGAGACAACCTTTGTCTCCCTCCGGGAGACAACCTTTGTCTCCCTCCGGGAGGCAACATTTGTCTCCATCCGGGAGACAACATTTGTCTCCCTCCGGGAGACAACCTTTGTCTCCCTCCGGGAGACAACATTTGTCTCCCTCCGGGAGACAACCTTTGTCTCCCTCCGGGAGACAACATTTGTCTCCCTCTGGGAGACAACCTTTGTCTCCCTCCGGGAGACAACCTTTGTCTCCCTCCGGGAGACAACATTTGTCTCCCTCCGGGAGACAACCTTTCTCTCCTTCCGGGAGACAACATTTGTCTCCCTCCGGGAGACAACCTTTGTCTCCCTCCGGGAGACAACATTTGTCTCCCTCAAGGAAACAACCTTTGTCTCCCTCCGGGAGACAACATTTGTCTCCCTCCGGGAGACAACCTTTGTCTCCCTCCGGGAGACAACATTTGTCTCCCTCCGGGAGACAACCTTTGCCTCCCTCCGGGAGACAACATTTGTCTCCCTCCGGGAGACAACATTTGTCTCCCTCCGGGAGACAACATTTGTCTCCTTCCGGGAGACAACCTTTGTCTCCCTCCGAGAGACAACCTTTGTCTCCCTCCGGGAGACAACATTTGTCTCCCTCCGGGAGACAACCTTTTTCTCCCTCCGGGAGACAACATTTGTCTCCCTCCGGGAGACAACCTTTTTCTCCCTCCGGGAGACAACATTTGTCTCCCTCCGGGAGACAACCTTTGTCTCCCTCCGGGAGACAACATTTCTCTCCCTCCGGGAGACAACCTTTGTCTCCCTCCGGGAGACAACTTTTGTCTTCCTCCGGGAGACAACATTTGTCTCCCTCCGGGAGACAACATTTGTCTCCCTCCGGGAGACAACATTTGTCTCCTTCCGGGAGACAACCTTTGTCTCCCTCCGAGAGACAACCTTTGTCTCCCTCCGGGAGACAACATTTGTCTCCCTCAAGGAAACAACCTTTGTCTCCCGGAGGGAGACAACATTTGTCTCCCTCCGGGAGACAACATTTGTCTCCCTCCGGGAGACAACATTTGTCTCCCTCCGGGAGACAACATTTGTCTCCCTCCGGGAGACAACATTTGTCTCCCTCCGGGAGACAACCTTTGTCTCCCTCCGGGAGACAACATTTCTCTCCCTCCGGGAGACAACCTTTGTCTCCCTCCGGGAGACAACATTTCTCTCCCTCCGGGAGACAACCTTTGTCTCCCTCCGGGAGACAACTTTTGTCTTCCTCCGGGAGACAACATTTGTCTCCCTCCGTGAGACAACATTTGTCTCCCTCCGGGAGACAACCTTTCTCTCCCTCCGGGAGACAACATTTGTCTCCCTCCGGGAGACAACCTTTGTCTCCCTCCGGGAGACAACATTTGTCTCCCTCTTAGAGATAACCTTTTTCTCCCTCCGGGAGACAACCTTTGTCTCCCTTTGGGAGACAACATTTGTCTCCCTCCGGGAGACAAACATTTGTCTCCCTTCGGGAGACAACATTTGTCTCCCTCAAGGAAACAACCATTGTCTCCCTCCGGGAGACAACATTTGTCTCCCTCCGGGAGACAACATTTGTCTCCCTCAAGGAGACAACCTTTGTCTCCCTCCGGGAGACAACATTTGTCTCCCTCCGGGAGACATCATTTGTCTCCCTCCGGGAGACAACCTTTGTCTCCCTCCGGGAGACAACATATGTCTCCCTCCGGGAGACAACCTTTGTCTCCCTCCGGGAGACAACATTTGTCTCCCTCTTTGAGACAACCTTTGTCTCCCTCCGGGAGACAACCTTTGTCTCCCTCCGGGAGACAACATTTGTCTCCATCAAGGAGACAACCTTTGTCTCCCTCCGGGAGACAACATTTGTCTCCCTCCGGGAGACAACATTTGTCTCCCTCCGGGAGACAACCTTTGTCTCCCTCCGGGAGACAACATATGTCTCCCTCCGGGAGACAACCTTTGTCTCCCTCCGGGAGACAACATTTGTCTCCCTCTTTGAGACAACCTTTGTCTCCCTCCGGGAGACAACCTTTGTCTCCCTCCGGGAGACAACATTTGTCTCCCTCTTGGAGACAACCTTTGTCTCCCTCCGGGAGACAACCTTTGTCTCCCTCCGGGAGACAACATTTGTCTCCCTCCGGGAGACAACATTTGTCTCCCTCCGGGAGACGAAATTTATCTCCCTCCGGGAGACAACATTTGTCTCCCTCAAGGAAACAACCATTGTCTCCCTCCGGGAGACAACATTTGTCTCCCTCCGGGAGACAACATTTGTCTCCCTCAAGGAGACAACCTTTGTCTCCCTCCGGGAGACAACATTTGTCTCCCTCCGGGAGACAACATTTGTCTCCCTCCGGGAGACAACCTTTGTCTCCCTCCGGGAGACAACATATGTCTCCCTCCGGGAGACAACCTTTGTCTCCCTCCGGGAGACAACATTTGTCTCCCTCTTTGAGACAACCTTTGTCTCCCTCCGGGAGACAACCTTTGTCTCCCTCCGGGAGACAACATTTGTCTCCATCAAGGAGACAACCTTCGTCTCCCTCCGGGAGACAACATTTGTCTCCCTCCGGGAGACAACATTTGTCTCCCTCCGGGAGACAACATTTGTCTCCCTCCGGGAGACAACCTTTGTCTCCCTCCGGGAGACAACATATGTCTCCCTCCGGGAGACAACCTTTGTCTCCCTCCGGGAGACAACATTTGTCTCCCTCTTTGAGACAACCTTTGTCTCCCTCCGGGAGACAACCTTTGTCTCCCTCTTGGAGACAACCTTTGTCTCCCTCCGGGAGACAACCTTTGTCTCCCTCCGGGAGACAACATTTGTCTCCCTCCGGGAGACAACATTTGTCTCCCTCCGGGAGACGAAATTTATCTCCCTCCGGGAGACAACATTTGTCTCCCTCCGGGAGACAACATTTGTCTCCCTCCGGGAGACAACATTTGTCTCCCTCAAGGAAACAACCTTTGTCTCCCTCCGGGAGACAACATTTGTCTCCCTCCGGGAGACAACCTTTGTCTCCCTCCGGGAGACAACATTTGTCTCCTTCCGGGAGACAACATTTGTCTCCCTCCGGGAGACAACATTTGTCTCCCTCCGGGAGACAACCTTTGTCTCCCTCCGGGAGACAACATTTGTCTCCTTCCGGGAGACAACCTTTGTCTCCCTCCGGGAGACAACCTCTCTCTCCCTCCGGGAGACAACATTTGTCTCCCTCTTTGAGACAACCTTTGTCTCCCTCCGGGAGACAACCTTTGTCTCCCTCCGGGAGACAACATTTGTCTCCCTCTTGGAGACAACATTTGTCTCCCTCCGGGAGACAACCTTTGTCTCCCTCCGGGATACAACATTTGTCTCCCTCCGGGAGACAACATTTGTCTCTCTCCGGGAGACGAAATTTGTCTCCCTCCGGGAGACAACATTTGTCTCCCTCCGGGAGACAACCTTTGTCTCCCTTCGGGAGACAACCTTTCTCTCCCTCCGGGAGACAACATTTGTCTCCCTCCGGGAGACAACATTTGTCTCCCTCAAGGAAACAACCTTTGTCTCCCTCCGGGAGACAACATTTGTCTCCCTCCGGGAGACAACATTTGTCTCCCTCCGGGAGACAACATTTGTCTCCCTCCGGGAGACAACCTTTGTCTCCCTCCGGGAGACAACATTTGTCTCCTTCCGGGAGACAACCTTTGTCTCCCTCCGGGAGACAACCTTTGTCTCCCTCCGGGAGACAACATTTGTCTCCCTCAAGGAAACAACCTTTGTCTCCCGGAGGGAGACAACATTTGTCTCCCTCCGGGAGACAACATTTGTCTCCCTCCGGGAGACAACATTTGTCTCCCTCCGGGAGACAAGATTTGTCTCCCTCCGGGAGACAACCTTTGTCTCCCTCCGGGAGACAACATTTGTCTCCCTCCGGGAGACAACCTTTGTCTCCCTCCGGGAGACAACCTTTGTCTCCCTCCGGGAGACAACATTTGTCTCCCTCCGGGAGACAACCTTTGTCTCCCTCCGGGAGACAACTTTTGTCTCCCTCCGGGAGACGACTTTTGTCTTCCTCCGGGAGACAACATTTGTCTCCCTCCGTGAGACAACATTTGTCTCCCTCCGTGAGACAACATTTGTCTCCCTCCGGGAGACAACCTTTCTCTCCCTCCGGGAGACAACATTTGTCTCCCTCCGGGAGACAACATTTGTCTCCCTCCGGGAGACAACATTTGTCTCCCTCCGGGAGAACACATTTGTCTCCATCCGGGAGACAACATTTGTCTCCCTCCGGGAGACAACCTTTTTCTCCCTCCGGGAGACACCCTTTGTCTCCCTCCGGGAGACAACATTTGTCTCCCTCTGGGAGACAACATTTGTCTCCCTCCGGGAGACAACATTTGTCTCCCTCCGGGAGACAACCTTTCTCTCCCTCCGGGAGACAACATTTGTCTCCCTCCGGGAGACAACATTTGTCTCCCTCAAGGAGACAACCTTTGTCTCCCTCCGGGAGACAACATTTGTCTCCCTCCGGGAGACAACATTTGTCTCCCTCCGGGAGACAACCTTTGTCTCCCTCCGGGAGACAACATTTGTCTCCCTCCGGGAGACAACCTTTGTCTCCCTCCGGGAGACAACTTTTGTCTTCCTCCGGGAGACAACATTTGTCTCCCTCCGTGAGACAACATTTGTCTCCCTCCGGGAGACAACCTTTCTCTCCCTCCGGGAGACAACATTTGTCTCCCTCCGGGAGACAACCTTTGTCTCCCTCCGGGAGACAACATTTGTCTCCCTCTTGGAGACAACCTTTGTCTCCCTCCGGGAGACAACCTTTGTCTCCCTCCGGGAGACAACATTTGTCTCCCTCCGGGAGACAAACATTTGTCTCCCTCCGGGAGACAACATTTGTCTCCCTCCGGGAGACAACATTTGTCTCCCTCCGGGAGACAACATTTGTCTCCCTCCAGGAGACAACATTTGTCTCCCTCCGGGAGACAACCTTTGTCTCCCTCCGGGAGACAACTTTTGTCTTCCTCCGGGAGACAACATTTGTCTCCCTCCGTGAGACAACATTTGTCTCCCTCCGGGAGACAACCTTTCTCTCCCTCCGGGAGACAACATTTGTCTCCCTCCGGGAGACAACCTTTGTCTCCCTCCGGGAGACAACATTTGTCACCCTCCGGGAGACAACATTTGTCTCCCTCAAGGAGACAACCTTTGTCTCCCTCCGGGAGACAACATTTGTCTCCCTCCGGGAGACAACCTTTGTCTCCCTCCGGGAGACAACATTTGTCTCCCTCCGGGAGACAACCTTTGTCTCCCTCCGGGAGACAACTTTTGTCTTCCTCCGGGAGACAACATTTGTCTCCCTCCGTGAGACAACATTTGTCTCCCTCCGGGAGACAACCTTTCTCTCCCTCCGGGAGACAACATTTGTCTCCCTCCGGGAGACAACCTTTGTCTCCCTCCCGGAGACAACATTTGTCTCCCTCTTGGAGACAACCTTTGTCTCCCTCCGGGAGACAACCTTTGTCTCCCTCCGGGAGACAACATTTGTCTCCCTCCGGGAGACAACCTTTGTTTCCCTCCGGGAGACAACCTTTGTCTCCCTCCGGGAGACAACATTTGTCTCCCTCCGGGAGACAACCTTTCTCTCCCTCCGGGAGACAACATTTGTCTCCCTCCGGGAGACAACCTTTGTCTCCCTCCGGGAGACAACATTTGTCTCCCTCAAGGAAACAACCTTTGTCTCCCTCCGGGAGACAACATTTGTCTCCATCCGGGAGACAACATTTGTCTCCCTCCGGGAGACAACATTTGTCTCCCTCAAGGAGACAACCTTTGTCTCCCTCCGGGAGACATTATTTGTCTCCCTCCGGGAGACAACCTTTGTCTCCCTCCGGGAGACAACATTTGTTTAACTCCGGGAGACAACATTTGTCTCCCTCCGGGAGCCAACATTTGTCTCCCTCCGGGAGACAACATTTGTCTCCCTCTATGAGACAAACTGTCTCCCTCCGGGAGACAACCTTTGTCTCCCTCCGGGAGACAACCTTTGTCTCCCTCCGGGAGACAACATATGTCTCCCTCCGGGAGACAACCTTTGTCTCCCTCCGGGAGACAACATTTGTCTCCCTCTTGGAGACAACCTTTGTCTCCCTCCGGGAGACAACCTTTGTTTCCCTCCGGGAGACAACATTTGTCTCCCTCTTGGAGACAACCTTTGTCTCCCTCCGGGAGACAACCTTTGTCTCCCTCCGGGAGACAACATTTGTCTCCCTCCGGGAGACAACATATGTCAACCCTCCGGGAGACAACATTTGTCTCCCTCCGGGAGACAACCTTTGTCTCCCTCCGGGAGACAACATTTGTCTCCCTCAAGGAAACAGCCTTTGTCTCCCGGAGGGAGACAACATTTGTCTCCCGGAGGGAGACAACATTTGTCTCCCTCCGGGAGACAACCTTTGTCTCCCTCCGGGAGACAACATTTGTCTCCCTCCGGGAGACAACATTTGTCTCCCTCCGGGAGACAACCTTTGTCTCCCTCCGGGAGACAACATTTGTCTCCCTCAAGGAAACAACCTTTGTCTCTCTCCGGGAGACAACATTTGTCTCCCTCCGGGAGACAACATATGTCTCCCTCCGGGAGACAACCTTTGTCTCCCTCCGGGAGACAAACTTTGTCTCCCTCCGGGAGACAACATTTGTCTCCCTCCGGGAGACAACCTTTGTCTCCCTCCGGGAGACAACATTTGTCTCCCTCAAGGAAACAACCTTTGTCTCCCTCCGGGAGACAACTTTTGTCTCCCTCCGGGAGACAACATATGTCTCCCTCCGGGTGACAACCTTTGTCTCCCTCCGGGAGACAAACTTTGTCTCCCTCCGGGAGACAACATTTGTCTCCCTCCGGGAGACAACATTTGTCTCCCTCTTGGAGACAACCTTTGTCTCCCTCCGTGAGACAACCTTTGTCTCCCTCCGGGAGACAACATTTGTCTCCCTCCGGGAGACAACATATGTCTCCCTCCGGGAGACAACATTTGTCTCTCCCCGGGAGACAACCTTTGTCTCCCTCCGGGAGACAACATTTGTCTCCCTCAAGGAAACAACCTTTGTCTCCCGGAGGGAGGCAACATTTGTCTCCCTCCGGGAGACAACATTTGTCTCCCTCCGGGAGACAACATTTGTCTCCCTCCGGGAGACAACATTTGTCTCCCTCCGGGAGACAACCTTTGTCTCCCTCTGGGAGACAACATTTGTCTCCCTCCGGGAGACAACATTTGTCTCCCTCCGGGAGACAACCTTTGTTTCCCTCCGGGAGACAACATTTGTCTCCCTCCGGGAGACAACATTTGTCTCCCTCCGGGAGACAACATTTGTCTCCCTCCGGGAGACAACCTTTGTCTCCCTCCGGGAGACAACATTTGTCTCCCTCCGGGGAACAACAATTGTCTCCCTCCAGGAGACAACATTTGTCTCCCTCCGGGAGACAACATTTGTCTCCCTCCGGGAGACAACCTTTGTGTCCCTCTATGAGACAAACTGTCTCCCTCCGGGAGACAACCTTTGTCTCCCTCCGGGAGACAACATTTGTCTCCCTCCGGGATACAACATTTGTCTCCCTCCGGGAGACAACCTTTGTCTCCCTCCGGGAGACAACATTTGTCTCCCTCTATGAGACAAACTGTCTCCCTCTATGAGACAAACTGTCTCCCTCCGGAGACAACCTTTGTCTCCCTCCGGGAGACAACCTTTGTCTCCCTCCGGGAGACAACTTTTGTCTCCCTCCGGGAAACAACATTTGTCTCCCTCCGGGAGACAACATTTGTCTCCCTCCGGGAGACAACATTTGTCTCCCTCCGGGAGACAACCTTTGTGTCCCTCTATGAGACAAACTGTCTCCCTCCGGGAGACAACCTTTGTCTCCCTCCGGGATACAACATTTGTCTCCCTCCGGGAGACAACCTTTGTCTCCCTCCGGGAGACAACATTTATCTCCCTCCGGGAGACAACCTTTGTCTCCCTCCGGGAGACAACATTTGTCTCCCTCCGGCAGACAACATTTGTCTCCCTCCAGGAGACAACCTTTGTCTCCCTCCGGGATACAACATTTGTCTCCCAACGGGAGACAACCTTTGTCTCCCTCTATGAGACAAACTGTCTCCCTCTATGAGACAAACTGTCTCCCTCCGGAGACAACCTTTGTCTCCCTCCGGGAGACAACCTTTGTCTCCTTCCGGGAGACAACCTTTGTCTCCCTCCGGGAGACAACTTTTGTCTTCCTCCGGGAGACAACATTTGTCTCCCTCCGTGAGACAACTTTTGTCTCCCTCCGGGAGACAACCTTTCTCTCCCTCCGGGAGACAACATTTGTCTCCCTCCGGGAGACAACCTTTGTCTCCCTCCGGGAGACAACATTTGTCTCCCTCTTGGAGACAACCTTTGTCTCCCTCCGGGAGACAACCTTTGTCTCCCTCCGGGAGACAACATTTGTCTCCCTCCGGGAGACAACCTTTCTCTTCCTCCGGGAGACAACATTTGTCTCCCTCCGGGAGACAACCTTTGTCTCCCTCCGGGAGACAACATTTGTCTCCCTCAAGGAAACAACCTTTGTCTCCCTCCGGGAGACAACATTTGTCTCCATCCGGGAGACAACATTTGTCTCCCTCCGGGAGACAACATTTGTCTCCCTCAAGGAGACAACCTTTGTCTCCCTCCGGGAGACAACATTTGTCTCCCTCCGGGAGACAACCTTTGTCTCCCTCCGGGAGACAACATTTTTTCCCCTTCCGGGAGACAACCTTTGTCTCCCTCCGGGAGACAACATTTGTCTCCCTCCGGGAGCCAACATTTGTCTCCCTCCGGGAGACAACATTTGTCTCCCTCTATGAGACAAACTGTCTCCCTCCGGGAGACAACATTTGTCTCCCTCCGGGAGACAACATTTGTCTCCCTCCGGGAGACAACCTTTGTCTCCCTCTGGGAGACAACATTTGTCTCCCTCCGGGAGACAACATTTGTCTCCCTCCGGGAGACAACCTTTGTTTCCCTCCGGGAGACAACATTTGTCTCCCTCCGGGAGACAACATTTGTCTCCCTCCGGGAGACAACATTTGTCTCCCTCCGGGAGACAACCTTTGTCTCCCTCCGGGAGACAACATTTGTCTCCCTCCGGGGAACAACAATTGTCTCCCTCCAGGAGACAACATTTGTCTCCCTCCGGGAGACAACATTTGTCTCCCTCCGGGAGACAACCTTTGTGTCCCTCTATGAGACAAACTGTCTCCCTCCGGGAGACAACCTTTGTCTCCCTCCGGGAGACAACATTTGTCTCCCTCCGGGATACAACATTTGTCTCCCTCCGGGAGACAACCTTTGTCTCCCTCCGGGAGACAACATTTGTCTCCCTCTATGAGACAAACTGTCTCCCTCTATGAGACAAACTGTCTCCCTCCGGAGACAACCTTTGTCTCCCTCCGGGAGACAACCTTTGTCTCCCTCCGGGAGACAACTTTTGTCTCCCTCCGGGAAACAACATTTGTCTCCCTCCGGGAGACAACATTTGTCTCCCTCCGGGAGACAACATTTGTCTCCCTCCGGGAGACAACCTTTGTGTCCCTCTATGAGACAAACTGTCTCCCTCCGGGAGACAACCTTTGTCTCCCTCCGGGATACAACATTTGTCTCCCTCCGGGAGACAACCTTTGTCTCCCTCCGGGAGACAACATTTATCTCCCTCCGGGAGACAACCTTTGTCTCCCTCCGGGAGACAACATTTGTCTCCCTCCGGCAGACAACATTTGTCTCCCTCCAGGAGACAACCTTTGTCTCCCTCCGGGATACAACATTTGTCTCCCAACGGGAGACAACCTTTGTCTCCCTCTATGAGACAAACTGTCTCCCTCTATGAGACAAACTGTCTCCCTCCGGAGACAACCTTTGTCTCCCTCCGGGAGACAACCTTTGTCTCCTTCCGGGAGACAACCTTTGTCTCCCTCCGGGAGACAACTTTTGTCTTCCTCCGGGAGACAACATTTGTCTCCCTCCGTGAGACAACTTTTGTCTCCCTCCGGGAGACAACCTTTCTCTCCCTCCGGGAGACAACATTTGTCTCCCTCCGGGAGACAACCTTTGTCTCCCTCCGGGAGACAACATTTGTCTCCCTCTTGGAGACAACCTTTGTCTCCCTCCGGGAGACAACCTTTGTCTCCCTCCGGGAGACAACATTTGTCTCCCTCCGGGAGACAACCTTTCTCTTCCTCCGGGAGACAACATTTGTCTCCCTCCGGGAGACAACCTTTGTCTCCCTCCGGGAGACAACATTTGTCTCCCTCAAGGAAACAACCTTTGTCTCCCTCCGGGAGACAACATTTGTCTCCATCCGGGAGACAACATTTGTCTCCCTCCGGGAGACAACATTTGTCTCCCTCAAGGAGACAACCTTTGTCTCCCTCCGGGAGACAACATTTGTCTCCCTCCGGGAGACAACCTTTGTCTCCCTCCGGGAGACAACATTTGTCCCCTTCCGGGAGACAACCTTTGTCTCCCTCCGGGAGACAACATTTGTCTCCCTCCGGGAGCCAACATTTGTCTCCCTCCGGGAGACAACATTTGTCTCCCTCTATGAGACAAACTGTCTCCCTCCGGGAGACAACCTTTGTCTCCCTCCGGGAGACAACATTTGTCTCCCTCTTGGAGACAACCTTTGTCTCCCTCCAAGAGACAACCTTTGTTTCCCTCCGGGAGACAACATTTGTCTCCCTCTTGGAGACAACCTTTGTCTCCCTCCGGGAGACAACCTTTGTCTCCCTCCGGGAGACAACATTTGTCTCCCTCCGGGAGACAACATATGTCAACCCTCCGGGAGACAACATTTGTCTCCCTCCGGGAGACAACCTTTGTCTCCCTCCGGGAGACAACATTTGTCTCCCTCAAGGAAACAGCCTTTGTCTCCCGGAGGGAGACAACATTTGTCTCCCTCCGGGAGACAACATTTGTCTCCCTCCGGGAGACAACCTTTGTCTCCCTCCGGGAGACAACATTTGTCTCCCTCCGGGAGACAACATTTGTCTCCCTCCGGGAGACAACCTTTGTCTCCCTCCGGGAGACAACATTTGTCTCCCTCAAGGAAACAACCTTTGTCTCCCTCCGGGAGACAACATTTGTCTCCCTCCGGGAGACAACATATGTCTCCCTCCGGGAGACAACCTTTGTCTCCCTCCGGGAGACAAACTTTGTCTCCCTCCGGGAGACAACATTTGTCTCCCTCCGGGAGACAACATTTGTCTCCCTCTTGGAGACAACCTTTGTGTCCCTCCGTGAGACAACCCTTGTCTCCCTCCGGGAGACAACATTTGTCTCCCTCCGGGAGACAACATATGTCTCCCTCCGGGAGACAACATTTGTCTCTCTCCGGGAGACAACCTTTGTCTCCCTCCGGGAGACAACATTTGTCTCCCTCAAGGAAACAACCTTTGTCTCCCGGAGGGAGACAACATTTGTCTCCCTCCGGGAGACAACATTTGTCTCCCTCCGGGAGACAACATTTGTCTCCCTCCGGGAGACAACATTTGTCTCCCTCCGGGAGACAACATTTGTCTCCCTCCGGGAGACAACCTTTGTCTCCCTCTGGGAGACAACATTTGTCTCCCTCCGGGAGACAACATTTGTCTCCCTCCGGGAGACAACCTTTGTTTCCCTCCGGGAGACAACATTTGTCTCCCTCCGGGAGACAACATTTGTCTCCCTCCGGGAGACAACATTTGTCTCCCTCCGGGAGACAACCTTTGTCTCCCTCCGGGAGACAACATTTGTCTCCCTCCGGGAAACAACAATTGTCTCCCTCCGGGAGACAACATTTTTCTCCCTCCGGGAGACAACCTAAATCTCCCTCCGGGAGACAACCTATGTCTCCCTCCGGGAGACAACATTTGTCTCCCTCCGGGAAACAACAATTGTCTCCCTCCGGGAGACAACATTTGTCTCCCTCCGGGAGACAACATTTGTCTCTCTCCGGGAGACAACCTTTGTGTCCCTCTATGAGACAAACTGTCTCCCTCCGGGAGACAACCTTTGTCTCCCTCCGGGAGACAACATTTGTCTCCCTCCGGGATACAACATTTGTCTCCCTCCGGGAGACAACCTTTGTCTCCCTCCGGGAGACAACATTTGTCTCCCTCTATGAGACAAACTGTCTCCCTCTATGAGACAAACTGTCTCCCTCCGGAGACAACCTTTGTCTCCCTCCGGGAGACAACCTTTGTCTCCCTCCGGGAGACAACTTTTGTCTCCCTCCGAGAAACAACATTTGTCTCTCTCCGGGAGACAACATTTGTCTCCCTCCGGGAGACAACATTTGTCTCCCTCCGGGAGACAACCTTTGTGTCCCTCTATGAGACAAACTGTCTCCCTCCGGGAGACAACCTTTGTCTCCCTCCGGGATACAACATTTGTCTCCCTCCGGGAGACAACCTTTGTCTCCCTCCGGGAGACAACATTTATCTCCCTCCGGGAGACAACCTTTGTCTCCCTCCGGGAGACAACATTTGTCTCCCTCCGGCAGACAACATTTGTCTCCCTCCAGGAGACAACCTTTGTCTCCCTCCGGGATACAACACTTGTCTCCCCCCGGGAGACAACCTTTGTCTCCCTCTATGAGACAAACTGTCTCCCTCTATGAGACAAACTGTCTCCCTCCGGAGACAACCTTTGTCTCCCTCCGGGAGACAACCTTTGTCTCCTTCCGGGAGATAAATTGTCTCCCTCCGGGAAACAACATTTGTCTCCCTCCGGGAGACAACCTTTGTGTCCCTCTATGAGACAAACTGTCTCCCTCTGGGAGACAACCTTTGTCTCCCTCCGGGATACAACATTTGTCTCCCTCCGGGAGACAACCTTTGTCTCCCTCCGGGAGACAACATTTGTCTCCCTCCGGGAGACAACCTTTGTCTCCCTCTATGAGACAAACTGTTTCCCTCCGGGAGACAACCTTTGTCTCCCTCCGGGAGACAACCTTTGTCTCCCTCCGGGATACAACATTTGTCTCCCTCCGGGAGACAACCTTTGTCTCCCTCCGGGAGACAACATTTGTCTCCCTCAGGGAGACAACCTTTGTCTCCCTCCAAGAGACAACCTTTGTCTCCCTCCGGGATACAACATTTGTCTCCCTCTATGAGACAAACTGTCTCCCTCCGGGAGACAACCTTTGTCTCCCTCCGGGAGACAACATTTGTCTCCCTCCGGGAGACAACATTTGTCTCCCGCCGGGAGACAACATTTGTCTCCCTCTGGGAGACAACATTTGTCTCCCTCTATGAGACAAACTGTCTCCCTCCGGGAGACAACCTTTGTCTCCCTCCGGGAGACAACCTTTGTCTCCCTCCGGGAGACAACCTTTGTCTCCCTCCGGGAGACAACATTTGTCTCATTCTGGGAGACAACATTTGTCTCCCTCTATGAGACAAACTGTCTCCCTCCGGGAGACAACATTTGTCTCCCTCCGGGAGACAACCTTTGTCTCCCTCCGGGAGACAACCTTTGTCTCCCTCCGGGATACAACATTTGTCTCCCTCCGGGAGACAACCTTTGTCTCCCTCCGGGAGACAACATTTGTCTCCCTCAGGGAGACAACCTTTGTCTCCCTCCCAGAGACAACCTTTGTCTCCCTCCGGGATACAACATTTGTCTCCCTCTATGAGACAAACTGTCTCCCTCCGGGAGACAACCTTTGTCTCCCTCCGGGAGACAACATTTGTCTCCTTCCGGGAGACAACATTTGTCTCCCTCCGAGAGACAACATTTGTCTCCCTCCTGGAGACAACATTTGTCTCCCTCCGGGAGACAACATTTGTCTCCCTCTGGGAGACAACATTTGTCTCCCTCTATGAGACAATCTGTCTCCCTCCGGGAGACAACCTTTGTCTCCCTCCGGGAGGCAACAATTGTCTCCCTCAGGGAGACAACCTTTTTCTCCCTCCGGGAGACAACATTTGTCTCCCTCCGGGAGATAACATTTGTCTCCCTCCGGGAGACAACATTTGTCTCCCTCCGGGAGACAACATTTTTCTCCCTCTGGGAGACAACATTTGTCTCCCTCTATGAGACAAACTGTCTCCCTCAGGGAGACAACCTTTGTCTCCCTCCGGGAGACAACCTTTGTCTCCCTCCGGGATACAACATTTGTCTCCCTCTATGAGACAAACTGTCTCCCTCCGGGAGACAACTATTGTCTCCCTCCGGGAGACAACATTTGTCTCCCTCCGGGAGACAACATTTGTCTCCCTCTAAGAGACAACATTTGTCTCCCTCTATGAGACAAACTGTCTCCCTCCGGGAGACAACCTTTGTCTCCCTCCGGGAGACAACACTTGTCTCCCTCAGGGAGACAACCTTTGTCTCCCTCCGGGAGACAACATTTGTCTCCCTCCGGCAGACAACATTTGTCTCCCTCCAGGAGACAACCTTTGTCTCCCTCCGGGAGACAACATTTGTCTCCCTCCGGGAGACAACCAAAATCTCCCTCCGGGAGACAACCTTTGTCTCCCTCCGGGAGACAACCTTTGTCTCCCTCCGGGAGACAACATTTGTCTCCCTCCGGGAGACAACATTTGTCTCCCCCCGGGAGACAACCTTTGTCTCCCTCTATGAGACAAACTGTCTCCCTCTATGAGACAAACTGTCTCCCTCCGGAGACAACCTTTGTCTCCCTCCGGGAGACAACCTTTGTCTCCCTCCGGGAGACAACTTTTGTCTCCCTCCGGGAAACAACATTTGTCTCCCTCCGGGAGACAACATTTGTCTCCCTCCGGGAGACAACATTTGTCTCCCTCCGGGAGACAACATTTGTCTCCCTCCGGGAGACAACCTTTGTGTCCCTCTATGAGACAAACTGTCTCCCTCCGGGATACAACATTTGTCTCCCTCCGGGAGACGACCTTTGTCTCCCTCCGGGAGACAACATTTGTCTCCCTCTATGAGACAAACTGTCTCCCTCCGGGAGACAACCTTTGTCTCCCTCCGGGAGACAACATTTGTCTCGCTCCGGGAGACAACCTTTGTCTCCCTCCGGGAGACAACATTTGTCTCCCTCCGGAAGACAACATTTGTCTCCCTCCGGGAGACAACATTTGTCTCCCTCCGGGAGACAACCTTTGTCTCCCACTATGAGACAAACTGTCTCCCTCCGGGAGACAACCTTTGTCTCCCTCCGGGAGACAACCTTTGTCTCCCTCCGGGATACAACATTTGTCTCCCTCCGGGAGACAACCTTTGTCTCCCTCCGGGAGGCAACAATTGTCTCCCTCAGGGAGACAACCTTTTTCTCCCTCCGGGAGACAACATTTGTCTCCCTCCGGGAGATAACATTTGTCTCCCTCCGGGAGACAACATTTGTCTCCCTCCGGGAGACAAAATTTGTCTCCCTCTGGGAGACAACATTTGTCTCCCTCTATGAGACAAACTGTCTCCCTCAGGGAGACAACCTTTGTCTCCCTCCGGGAGACAACCTTTGTCTCCCTCCGGGATACAACATTTGTCTCCCTCTATGAGACAAACTGTCTCCCTCCGGGAGACAACTATTGTCTCCCTCCGGGAGACAACATTTGTCTCCCTCTAAGAGACAACATTTGTCTCCCTCTATGAGACAAACTGTCTCCCTCCGGGAGACAACCTTTGTCTCCCTCCGGGAGACAACACTTGTCTCCCTCAGGGAGACAACCTTTGTCTCCCTCCGGGAGACAACATTTGTCTCCCTCCGGCAGACAACATTTGTCTCCCTCCAGGAGACAACCTTTGTCTCCCTCCGGGAGACAACATTTGTCTCCCTCCGGGAGACAACCAAAATCTCCCTCCGGGAGACAACCTTTGTCTCCCTCCGGGAGACAACCTTTGTCTCCCTCCGGGAGACAACATTTGTCTCCCTCCGGGAGACAACATTTGTCTCCCCCCGGGAGACAACCTTTGTCTCCCTCTATGAGACAAACTGTCTCCCTCTATGAGACAAACTGTCTCCCTCCGGAGACAACCTTTGTCTCCCTCCGGGAGACAACCTTTGTCTCCCTCCGGGAGACAACTTTTGTCTCCCTCCGGGAAACAACATTTGTCTCCCTCCGGGAGACAACATTTGTCTCCCTCCGGGAGACAACATTTGTCTCCCTCCGGGAGACAACATTTGTCTCCCTCCGGGAGACAACCTTTGTGTCCCTCTATGAGACAAACTGTCTCCCTCCGGGATACAACATTTGTCTCCCTCCGGGAGACGACCTTTGTCTCCCTCCGGGAGACAACATTTGTCTCCCTCTATGAGACAAACTGTCTCCCTCCGGGAGACAACCTTTGTCTCCCTCCGGGAGACAACATTTGTCTCGCTCCGGGAGACAACCTTTGTCTCCCTCCGGGAGACAACATTTGTCTCCCTCCGGAAGACAACATTTGTCTCCCTCCGGGAGACAACATTTGTCTCCCTCCGGGAGACAACCTTTGTCTCCCACTATGAGACAAACTGTCTCCCTCCGGGAGACAACCTTTGTCTCCCTCCGGGATACAACATTTGTCTCCCTCCGGGAGACAACCTTTGTCTCCCTCCGGGAGACAACATTTGTCTCCCTCAGGGAGACAACCTTTGTCTCCCTCCAAGAGACAACCTTTGTCTCCCTCCGGGATACAACATTTGTCTCCCTCCGGGAGACGACCTTTGTCTCCCTCCGGGAGACAACATTTGTCTCCCTCTATGAGACAAACTGTCTCCCTCCGGGAGACAACCTTTGTCTCCCTCCGGGAGACAACATTTGTCTCGCTCCGGGAGACAACCTTTGTCTCCCTCCGGGAGACAACATTTGTCTCCCTCCGGAAGACAACATTTGTCTCCCTCCGGGAGACAACATTTGTCTCCCTCCGGGAGACAACCTTTGTCTCCCACTATGAGACAAACTGTCTCCCTCCGGGAGACAACCTTTGTCTCCCTCCGGGAGACAACCTTTGTCTCCCTCCGGGATACAACATTTGTCTCCCTCCGGGAGACAACCTTTGTCTCCCTCCGGGAGACAACATTTGTCTCCCTCAGGGAGACAACCTTTGTCTCCCTCCAAGAGACAACCTTTGTCTCCCTCCGGGATACAACATTTGTCTCCCTCCGGGAGACAACATTTGTCTCCCTCTGGGAGACAACATTTGTCTCCCTCTATGAGACAAACTGTCTCCCTCCGGGAGACAACCTTTGACTCCCTCCGGGAGACAACATTTGTCTCCCTTAGGGAGACAACCTTTGTCTCCCTCCGGGAGACAACATTTGTCTCCCTCCGGGAGACAACATTTGTCTCCTTCCGGGAGACAACATTTGTCTCCCTCCGGGAGACAACATTTGTCTCCCTCAGGGAGACAACCTTTGTCTCCCTCCGGGAGACAACATTTGTCTCCCTCCGGGAGACAACCAAAATCTCCCTCCGGGAGACAACCTTTGTCTCCCTCCTGGAGACAACCTTTGTCTCCCTCCGGGAGACAACATTTGTCTCCCTCCGGGAGACAACATTTGTCTCCCCCGGGAGACAACCTTTGTCTCCCTCTATAAAACAAACTGTCTCCCTCTATGAGACAAACTGTCTCCCTCCGGAGACAACCTTTGTCTCCCTCCGGGAGACAATCTTTTTCTCCCTCCGGGAGACAACATTTGTCTCCCTCCGGGAGACAACATTTGTCTCCCTCCGGGAAACAACATTTGTCTCCCTCCGGGAGACAACATTTGTCTCCCTCCGGGAGACAACATTTGTCTCCCTCCGGGAGACAACCTTTGTGTCCCTCTATGAGACAAACTGTCTCTCTCCGGGAGACAACCTTTGTCTCCCTCCGGGATACAACATTTGTCTCCCTCCGGGAGACAACCTTTGTCTCCCTCCGGGAGACAACATTTGTCTCCCTCAGGGAGACAACCTTTGTCTCCCTCCGGGAGACAACCTTTGTCTCCCTCCGGGATACAACATTTGTCTCCCTCTATGAGACAAACTGTCTCCCTCCGGGAGACAACCTTTGTCTCCCTCCGGGAGACAACCTTTGTCTCCCTCCGGGAGACAACATTTGTCTCCCTCCGGGAGACAACATTTGTCTCCCTCTGGGAGACAACATTTGTCTCCCTCTATGAGACAAACTGTCTCCCTCCGAGAGACAACATTTGTCTCCCTCCGGAAGACAACATTTGTCTCCCTCAGGGAGACAACCTTTGTCTCCCTCCGGGAGACAACATTTGTCTCCCTCCGGGAGACAACATTTGTCTCCCTCCAGGAGACAACCTTTGTCTCCCTCCGGGAGACAACATTTGTCTCCCTCCGGGAGACAACCAAAATCTCCCTCCGGGAGACAGCCTTTGTCTCCCTCCTGGAGACAACCTTTGTCTCCCTCCGGGAGACAACATTTGTCTCCCTCCGGGAGACAACCTTTGTCTCCCTCCGGGAGACAACCTTTGTCTCCCTCCGGGAGACAACATTTGTCTCCCTTCGGGAAACAACATTTGTCTCCCCCCGGGAGACAACCTTTGTCTCCCTCTATGAGACAAACTGTCTCCCCCTATGAGACAAACTGTCTCCCTCCGGAGACAACCTTTGTCTCCCTTCGGGAGACAACCTTTGTCTCCCTCCGTGAGACAACATTTGTCTCCCTCCGGGAAACAACATTTGTCTCCCTCCGGGAGACAACATTTGTCTCCCTCCGGGAGACAACCATTTGTCTCCCTCCGGGAGACAACCTTTGTGTCCCTCTATGAGACAAACTGTCTCCCTCCGGGAGACAACCTTTGTCTCCCTCCGGGAGACAACCTAAATCTCCCTCCGGGAGACAACCTATGTCTCCCTCCGGGAGACAACCTTTGTCTCCCTCCGGGAGACAACATTTGTCTCCCTCCGGGAGACAACCTTTGTCTCCCTCCGGGAGACAACATTTGTTTCCCTCCGGAAGACAACCTTTGTCTCCCTCCGGGAGACAACATTTGTCTCCCTCCGGGAGACAAACTTTGTCTCCCTCCGGGAGACAACATTTGTCTCCCTCCGGGAGACAACCTTTGTCTCCCTCCGGGAGACAACCTTTGTCTCCCTCCGGGAGACAACATTTGTCTCCCTCCGGGAGACAACATTTGGCTCCCTCCGGGAGACAACCTTTGTCTCCCTCCGGGAGACAACCTTTGTCTCCCTCCGGGAGACAACATTTGTCTCCCTCCGGGAGACAACCTTTGTCTCCCTCCGGGAGACAACCTTCGTCTCCCTCCAGGAGACAACATTTGTCTCCCTCCGGGAGACAACATTTGTCTCCCTCCGGGAGACAACCTTTGTCTCCCTCCGGGAGACAACATTTGTCTCCCTCCGGGAGACAACATTTGTCTCCCTCCGGGAGACAACATTTGTGTCCCTCCGGGATACAACATTTGTCTCCCTCTATGAGACAAACTGTCTCCCTCCGGGAGACAACCTTTGTCTCCCCCCGGGAGACAACATTTGTCTCCCTCTGGGAGACAACATTTGTCTCCCTCTATGAGACAAACTGTCTCCCTCCGGGAGACAACCTTTGTCTCCCTCCGGGAGACAACATTTGTCTCCCTCAGGGAGACAACCTTTGTCTCCCTCCGGGAGACAACATTTGTCTCCCTCCGGGAGACAACATTTGTCTCCCTCCAGGAGACAACCTTTGTCTCCCTCCGGGAGACAACATTGGTCTCCCCCCGGGAGACAACCAAAATCTCCCTCCGGGAGACAACATTTGTCTCCCCCCGGGAGACAACCTTTGTCTCCCTCTATGAGACAAACTGTCTCCCTCTATGAGACAAACTGTCTCCCTCCGGAGACAACCTTTGTCTCCCTCCGGGAGACAACCTTTGTCTCCCTCCGGGAGACAACATTTGTCTCCCTCCGGGAAACAACATTTGTCTCCCTCCGGTAGACAACATTTGTCTCCCTCCAGGAGACAACCTTTGTCTCCCTCCGGGAGACAACATTTGTCTCCCTCAGGGAGACAACCTTTGTCTCCCTCCGGGAGACAACATTTGTCTCCCTCCGGGAGACAACATTTGTCTCCCTCCGGGAGACAACATTTGTCTCCCTCCGGGAGACAACAATTGTCTCCCTCCGGGAGACAACCTTTGTCTCCCTCTGGGATACAACATTTGTCTCCCTCTATGAGACAAACTGTCTCCCTCCGGGAGACAACCTTTGTCTCCCTCCGGGAGACAACATTTGTCTCCCTCCGGGAGACAACATTTGTCTCCCTCTGGGAGACAACATTTGTCTCCCTCTATGAGACAAACTGTCTCCCTCCGGGAGACAACCTTTGTCTCCCTCCGGGAGACAACATTTGTCTCCCTCAGGGAGACAACCTTTGTCTCCCTCCGGGAGACAACATTTGTCTCCCTCCGGGAGACAACATTTGTCTCCCTCCAGGAGACAACCTTTGTCTCCCTCCGGGAGACAACATTTGTCTCCCTCCGGGAGACAACCAAATTCTCCCTCCGGGAGACAACCTTTGTCTCCCTCCGGGAGACAACCTTTTTCTCCCTCCGGGAGACAACATTTGTCTCCCTCCGGGAGACAACATTTGTCTCCCCCCGGGAGACAACCTTTGTCTCCCTCTATGAGACAAACTGTCTCCCACTATGAGACAAACTGTCTCCCTCCGGAGACAACCTTTGTCTCCCTCCGGGAGACAACCTTTGTCTCCCTCCGGGAGACAACATTTGTCTCCCTCCGGGAAACAACATTTGTCTCCCTCCGGGAGACAACATTTGTCTCCCTCCGGGAGACAACCTTTGTGTCCCTCTATGAGACAAACTGTCTCCCTCCGGGAGACAACCTTTGTCTCCCTCCGGGATACAACATTTGTCTCCCTCCGGGAGACAACCTTTGTCTCCCTCCGGAGACAACCTTTGTCTCCCTCCGGGAGACAACCTTTGTCTCCCTCCGGGAGACAACATTTGTCTCCCTTCGGGAAACAACATTTGTCTCCCCCCGGGAGACAACCTTTGTCTCCCTCTATGAGACAAACTGTCTCCCTCTATGAGACAAACTGTCTCCCTCCGGAGACAACCTTTGTCTCCCTTCGGGAGACAACCTTTGTCTCCCTCCGGGAGACAACATTTGTCTCCCTCCGGGAAACAACATTTGTCTCCCTCCGGGAGACAACATTTGTCTCCCTCCGGGAGACAACCATTTGTCTCCCTCCGGGAGACAACCTTTGTGTCCCTCTATGAGACAAACTGTCTCCCTCCGGGAGACAACCATTTGTCTCCCTCCGGGAGACAACCTTTGTGTCCCTCTATGAGACAAACTGTCTCCCTCCGGGAGACAACCTTTGTCTCCCTCCGGGAGACAACATTTGTCTCCCTCCGGAAGACAACATTTGTCTCCCTCCGGGAGACAACATTTGTCTCCCTCCGGGAGACAACCTTTGTCTCCCTCTATGAGACAAACTGTCTCCCTCCGGGAGACAACCTTTGTCTCCCTCCGGGAGACAACATTTGTCTCCCTCCGGGAGACAACATTTGTCTCCCTCCGGGAGACAACCTAAATCTCCCTCCGGGAGACAACCTATGTCTCCCTCCGGGAGACAACCTTTGTCTCCCTCCGGGAGACAACATTTGTCTCCCTCCGGGAGACAACCTTTGTCTCCCTCCGGGAGACAACATTTGTCTCCCTCCGGAAGACAACCTTTGTCTCCCTCCGGGAGACAACATTTGTCTCCCTCCGGGAGACAAACTTTGTCTCCCTCCGGGAGACAACATTTGTCTCCCTCCGGGAGACAACCTTTGTCTCCCTCCGGGAGACAACCTTTGTCTCCCTCCGGGAGACAACATTTGTCTCCCTCCGGGAGACAACATTTGTCTCCCTCCGGGAGACAACCTTTGTCTCCCTCCAGGAGACAACCTTTGTCTCCCTCCGGGAGACAACATTTGTCTCCCTCCGGGAGACAACCTTTGTCTCCCTCCGGGAGACAAACTGTCTCCCTCCGGGAGACAACCTTTGTCTCCCTCCGGGAGACAACATTTGTCTCCCTCCGGGAGACAACATTTGTCTCCCTCCGGGAGACAACATTTGTCTCCCTCCGGGAGACAACCTTTGTCTCCCTCCGGGATACAACATTTGTCTCCCTCTATGAGACAAACTGTCTCCCTCCGGGAGACAACCTTTGTCTCCCTCCGGGAGACAACATTTGTCTCCCTCCGGGAGACAACCTTTGTCTCCCTCCGGGATACAACATTTGTCTCCCTCCGGGAGACAACCTTTGTCTCCCTCCGGGATACAACATTTGTCTCCCTCTATGAGACAAACTGTCTCCCTCCGGGAGACAACCTTTGTCTCCCTCCGGGAGACAACATTTGTCTCCCTCTGGGAGACAACATTTGTCTCCCTCTATGAGACAAACTGTCTCCCTCCGGGAGACAACATTTGTCTCCCTCAGGGAGACAACCTTTGTCTCCCTCCGGGAGACAACATTTGTCTCCCTCCGGGAGACAACATTTGTCTCCCTCCAGGAGACAACCTTTGTCTCCCTCCGGGAGACAACCAAAATCTCCCTCCGGGAGACAACCTTTGTCTCCCTCCGGGAGACAACCTTTTTCTCCCTCCGGGAGACAACATTTGTCTCCCTCCGGGAGACAACATTTGTCTCCCCCCGGGAGACAACCTTTGTCTCCCTCTATGAGACAAACTGTCTCCCACTATGAGACAAACTGTCTCCCTCCGGAGACAACCTTTGTCTCCCTCCGGGAGACAACCTTTGTCTCCCTCCGGGAGACAACATTTGTCTCCCTCCGGGAAACAACATTTGTCTCCCTCCGGGAGACAACATTTGTCTCCCTCCGGGAGACAACCTTTGTGTCCCTCTATGAGACAAACTGTCTCCCTCCGGGAGACAACCTTTGTCTCCCTCCGGGATACAACATTTGTCTCCCTCCAGGAGACAACCTTTGTCTCCCTCCGGAGACAACCTTTGTCTCCCTCCGGGAGACAACCTTTGTCTCCCTCCGGGAGACAACATTTGTCTCCCTTCGGGAAACAACATTTGTCTCCCCCCGGGAGACAACCTTTGTCTCCCTCTATGAGACAAACTGTCTCCCTCTATGAGACAAACTGTCTCCCTCCGGAGACAACCTTTGTCTCCCTTCGGGAGACAACCTTTGTCTCCCTCCGGGAGACAACATTTGTCTCCCTCCGGGAAACAACATTTGTCTCCCTCCGGGAGACAACATTTGTCTCCCTCCGGGAGACAACCATTTGTCTCCCTCCGGGAGACAACCTTTGTGTCCCTCTATGAGACAAACTGTCTCCCTCCGGGAGACAACCATTTGTCTCCCTCCGGGAGACAACCTTTGTGTCCCTCTATGAGACAAACTGTCTCCCTCCGGGAGACAACCTTTGTCTCCCTCCGGGAGACAACATTTGTCTCCCTCCGGAAGACAACATTTGTCTCCCTCCGGGAGACAACATTTGTCTCCCTCCGGGAGACAACCTTTGTCTCCCTCTATGAGACAAACTGTCTCCCTCCGGGAGACAACCTTTGTCTCCCTCCGGGAGACAACATTTGTCTCCCTCCGGGAGACAACATTTGTCTCCCTCCGGGAGACAACCTAAATCTCCCTCCGGGAGACAACCTATGTCTCCCTCCGGGAGACAACCTTTGTCTCCCTCCGGGAGACAACATTTGTCTCCCTCTGGGAGACAACCTTTGTCTCCCTCCGGGAGACAACATTTGTCTCCCTCCGGAAGACAACCTTTGTCTCCCTCCGGGAGACAACATTTGTCTCCCTCCGGGAGACAAACTTTGTCTCCCTCCGGGAGACAACATTTGTCTCCCTCCGGGAGACAACCTTTGTCTCCCTCCGGGAGACAACCTTTGTCTCCCTCCGGGAGACAACATTTGTCTCCCTCCGGGAGACAACATTTGTCTCCCTCCGGGAGACAGCCTTTGTCTCCCTCCAGGAGACAACCTTTGTCTCCCTCCGGGAGACAACATTTGTCTCCCTCCGGGAGACAACCTTTGTCTCCCTCCGGGAGACAAACTGTCTCCCTCCGGGAGACAACCTTTGTCTCCCTCCGGGAGACAACATTTGTCTCCCTCCGGGAGACAACATTTGTCTCCCTCCGGGAGACAACATTTGTCTCCCTCCGGGAGACAACCTTTGTCTCCCTCCGGGATACAACATTTGTCTCCCTCTATGAGACAAACTGTCTCCCTCCGGGAGACAACCTTTGTCTCCCTCCGGGAGACAACATTTGTCTCCCTCCGGGAGACAACCTTTGTCTCCCTCCGGGATACAACATTTGTCTCCCTCTATGAGGCAAACTGTCTCCCTCCGGGAGACAACCTTTGTCTCCCTCCGGGAGACAACATTTGTCTCCCTCCGGGAGACAACATTTGTCTCCCTCTGGGAGACAACATTTGTCTCCCTCTATGAGACAAACTGTCTCCCTCCGGGAGACAACCTTTGTCTCCCTCCGGGAGACAACATTTGTCTCCCTCAGGGAGACAACCTTTGTCTCCCTCCGGGAGACAACATTTGTCTCCCTCCGGGAGACAACATTTGTCTCCCTCCAGGAGACAACCTTTGTCTCCCTCCGGGAGACAACATTTGTCTCCCTCCGGGAGACAACCAAAATCTCCCTCTGGGAGACAACCTTTGTCTCCCTCCGGGAGACAACCTTTTTCTCCCTCCGGGAGACAACATTTGTCTCCCTCCGGGAGACAACATTTGTCTCCCCCCGGGAGACAACCTTTGTCTCCCTCTATGAGACAAACTGTCTCCCTCTATGAGACAAACTGTCTCCCTCCGGAGACAACCTTTGTCTCCCTCCGGGAGACAACCTTTGTCTCCCTCCGGGAGACAACCTTTGTCTCCCTCCGGGAGACAACATTTGTCTCCCTCCGGGAAACAACATTTGTCTCCCTCCGGGAGACAACATTTGTCTCCCTCCGGGAGACAACCTTTGTGTCCCTCTATGAGACAAACTGTCTCCCTCCGGGAGACAACCTTTGTCTCCCTCCGATATACAACATTTGTCTCCCTCCGGGAGACAACCTTTGTCTCCCTCCGGAGACAACCTTTGTCTCCCTCCGGGAGACAACCTTTGTCTCCCTCCGGGAGACAACATTTGTCTCCCTTCGGGAAACAACATTTGTCTCCCCCCGGGAGACAACCTTTGTCTCCCTCTATGAGACAAACTGTCTCCCTCTATGAGACAAACTGTCTCCCTCCGGAGACAACCTTTGTCTCCCTTCGGGAGACAACCTTTGTCTCCCTCCGGGAGACAACATTTGTCTCCCTCCGGGAAACAACATTTGTCTCCCTCCGGGAGACAACATTTGTCTCCCTCCGGGAGACAACCATTTGTCTCCCTCCGGGAGACAACCTTTGTGTCCCTCTATGAGACAAACTGTCTCCCTCCGGGAGACAACCATTTGTCTCCCTCCGGGAGACAACCTTTGTGTCCCTCTATGAGACAAACTGTCTCCCTCCGGGAGACAACCTTTGTCTCCCTCCGGGAGACAACATTTGTCTCCCTCCGGAAGACAACATTTGTCTCCCTCCGGGAGACAACATTTGTCTCCCTCCGGGAGACAACCTTTGTCTCCCTCTATGAGACAAACTGTCTCCCTCCGGGAGACAACCTTTGTCTCCCTCCGGGAGACAACATTTGTCTCCCTCCGGGAGACAACATTTGTCTCCCTCCGGGAGACAACCTAAATCTCCCTCCGGGAGACAACCTATGTCTCCCTCCGGGAGACAACCTTTGTCTCCCTCCGGGAGACAACATTTGTCTCCCTCCGGGAGACAACCTTTGTCTCCCTCCGGGAGACAACATTTGTCTCCCTCCGGAAGACAACCTTTGTCTCCCTCCGGGAGACAACATTTGTCTCCCTCCGGGAGACAAACTTTGTCTCCCTCCGGGAGACAACATTTGTCTCCCTCCGGGAGACAACCTTTGTCTCCCTCCGGGAGACAACCTTTGTCTCCCTCCAGGAGACAACCTTTGTCTCCCTCCGGGAGACAACCTTTTTCTCCCTCCGGGAGACAACATTTGTCTCCCTCCGGGAGACAACATTTGTCTCCCTCTGGGAGACAACATTTGTCTCCCTCTATGAGACAAACTGTCTCCCTCTGGGAGACAACCTTTGTCTCCCTCCGGGAGACAACATTTGTCTCCCTCCAGGAGACAACCTTTGTCTCCCTCCAGGAGACAACCTTTGTCTCCCTCCGGGAGACAACATTTGTCTCCCCCCGGGAGACAACCAAAATCTCCCTCCGGGAGACAACATTTGTCTCCCCCCGGGAGACAACCTTTGTCTCCCTCTATGAGACAAACTGTCTCCCTCTATGAGACAAACTGTCTCCCTCCGGAGACAACCTTTGTCTCCCTCCGGGAGACAACCTTTGTCTCCCTCCGGGAGACAACATTTGTCTCCCTCCGGGAAACAACATTTGTCTCCCTCCGGGAGACAACATTTGTCTCCCTCCGGGAGACAACCTTTGTCTCCCTCCGGAAGACAACATTTGTCTCCCTCAGGGAGACAACCTTTGTCTCCCTCCGGGAGACAACATTTGTCTCCCTCCGGGAGACAACATTTGTCTCCCTCCGGGAGACAACATTTGTCTCCCTCCGGCAGACAACATTTGTCTCCCTCCGGGAGACAACCTTTGTCTCCCTCCGGGGTACAACATTTGTCTCCCTCTATGAGACAAACTGTCTCCCTCCGGGAGACAACCTTTGTCTCCCTCCGGGAGACAACATTTGTCTCCCTCTGGGAGACAACATTTGTCTCCCTCTATGAGACAAACTGTCTCCCTCCGTGAGACAACCTTTGTCTCCCTCCGGGAGACAACATTTGTCTCCCTCAGGGAGACAACCTTTGTCTCCTTCCGGGAGACAACATTTGTCTCCCTCCGGGAGACAACATTTGTCTCCCTCCAGGAGACAACCTTTGTCTCCCTCCGGGAGACAACATTTGTCTCCCTCCGGGAGACAACCAAAATCTCCCTCCGGGAGACAACCTTTGTCTCCCTCCGGGAGACAACCTTTGTCTCCCTCCGGGAGACAACCTTTGTCTCCCTCCGGGAGACAACATTTGTCTCCCTCCGGGAGACAACATTTGTCTCCCCCCGGGAGACAACCTTTGTCTCCCTCTATGAGACAAACTGTCTCCCTCTATGAGACAAACTGTCTCCCTCCGGAGACAACCTTTGTCTCCCTCCGGGAGACAACCTTTGTCTCCCTCCGGGAGACAACATTTGTCTCCCTCCTGGAAACAACCTTTGTGTCCCTCTATGAGACAAACTGTCTCCCTCCGGGAGACAACCTTTGTCTCCCTCCGGGAGACAACATTTGTCTCCCTCTATGAAACAAACTGTCTCCCTCCGGGAGACAACCTTTGTCTCCCTCCGGGAGACAACATTTGTCTTCCTCCGGAAGACAACATTTGTCTCCCTCCGGGAGACAACCTTTGTCTCCCTCCGGGATACAACATTTGTCTCCCTCTATGAGACAAACTGTCTCCCTCCGGGAGACAACCTTTGTCTCCCTACGGGAGACAACATTTGTCTCCCTCAGGGAGACAACATTTGTCTCCCTCCGAGAGACAACCTTTTGCCTCCCTCCGGGAGACAACCTTTCTCTCCCTCTAGGAGACAACCTTTGTCTCCCTCCGGGAGACAACATTTGTCTCCCTCCGGGAGACAAACTGTCTCCCTCCGGGAGACAACCGTTGTCTCCCTCCGGGAGACAACATTTGTCTCCCTCCGGGAGACAACATTTGTCTCCCTCCGGGAGACAACATTTGTCTCCCTCCGGGAGACAACCTTTGTCTCCCTCCGGGATACAACATTTGTCTCCCTCTATGAGACAAACTGTCTCCCTCCGGGAGACAACCTTTGTCTCCCTCTATGAGACAAACTGTCTCCCTCTATGAGACAAACTGTCTCCCTCCGGAGACAACCTTTGTCTCCCTCCGGGAGACAACCTTTGTCTCCCTCCGGGAGACAACATTTGTCTCCCTCCGGGAAGCAACATTTGTCTCCCTCCGGGAGACAACATTTGTCTCCCTCCGGGAGACAACCTTTGTCTCCCTCCGGGAGACAACATTTGTCTCCCTCAGGGAGACAACCTTTGTCTCCCTCCGGGAGACAACATTTGTCTCCCTCCGGGAGACAACATTTGTCTCCCTCCGGGAGACAACATTTGTCTCCCTCCGGGAGACAACATTTGTTTCCCTCCGGGAGACAACCTTTGTCTCCCTCCGGGATACAACATTTGTCTCCCTCTATGAGACAAACTGTCTCCCTCCGGGAGACAACCTTTGTCTCCCTCCGGGAGACAACATTTGTCTCCCTCCGGGAGACAACATTTGTCTCCCTCTGGGAGACAACATTTGTCTCCCTCTATGAGACAAACTGTCTCCCTCCGGGAGACAACCTTTGTCTCCCTCCGGGAGACAACATTTGTCTCCCTCCGGGAGACAACATTTGTCTCCCTCCGGGAGACAACATTTGTCTCCCTCCGGGAGACAACCTTTGTCTCCCTCCGGGATACAACATTTGTCTCCCTCTATGAGACAAACTGTCTCCCTCCGGGAGACAACCTTTGTCTCCCTCTATGAGACAAACTGTCTCCCTCTATGAGACAAACTGTCTCCCTCCGGAGACAACCTTTGTCTCCCTCCGGGAGACAACCTTTGTCTCCCTCCGGGAGACAACATTTGTCTCCCTCCGGGAAACAACATTTGTCTCCCTCCGGGAGACAACATTTGTCTCCCTCCGGGAGACAACCTTTGTCTCCCTCCGGGAGACAACATTTGTCTCCCTCAGGGAGACAACCTTTGTCTCCCTCCGGGAGACAACATTTGTCTCCCTCCGGGAGGCAACATTTGTCTCCCTCCGGGAGACAACATTTGTCTCCCTCCGGGAGACAACATTTGTTTCCCTCCGGGAGACAACCTTTGTCTCCCTCCGGGATACAACATTTGTCTCCCTCTATGAGACAAACTGTCTCCCTCCGGGAGACAACCTTTGTCTCCCTCCGGGAGACAACATTTGTCTCCCTCCGGGAGACAACATTTGTCTCCCTCTGGGAGACAACATTTGTCTCCCTCTATGAGACAAACTGTCTCCCTCCGGGAGACAACCTTTGTCTCCCTCCGGGAGACAACATTTGTCTCCCTCAGGGAGACAACCTTTGTCTCCCTCCGGGAGACAACATTTGTCTCCCTCCGGGAGACAACATTTGTCTCCCTCCAGGAGACAACCTTTGTCTCCCTCCGGGAGACAACATTTGTCTCCCTCCGGGAGACAACCAAAATCTCCCTCCGTGAGACAACATTTGTCTCCCTCTGGGAGACAACATTTGTCTCCCTCTATGAGACAAACTGTCTCCCTCCGGGAGACAACCTTTGTCTCCCTCCGGGAGACAACATTTGTCTCCCTCAGGGAGACAACCTTTGTCTCCCTCCGGGAGACAACATTTGTCTCCCTCCGGGAGACAACATTTGTCTCCCTCCAGGAGACAACCTTTGTCTCCCTCCGGGAGACAACATTTGTCTCCCTCCGGGAGACAACCAAAATCTCCCTCCGTGAGACAACATTTGTCTCCCTGTGGGAGACAACATTTGTCTCCCTCTATGAGACAAACTGTCTCCCTCCGGGAGACAATCTTTGTCTCCCTCTGGGAGACAACATTTGTCTCCCTCAGGGAGACAACCTTTGTCTCCCTCCGGGAGACAACATTTGTCTCCCTCCGGGACACAACATTTGTCTCTCTCCAGGAGACAACCTTTGTCTCCCTCCGGGAGACAACATTTGTCTCCCTCCGGGAGACAACCAAAATCTCCCTCCGGGAGACAACCTTTGTCTCCCTCCGGGAGACAACCTTTGTCTCCCTCCGGGAGACAACCTTTGTCTCCCTCCGGGAGACACCATTTGTCTCCCTCCGGGAGACAACATTTGTCTCCCTCCGGGAGACAACCTTTGTCTCCCTCTATGAGACAAACTGTCTCCCTCCGGGAGACAACATTTGTCTCCCTCCGGGATACAACATTTATCTCCCTCCGGGAGACAACATTTGTCTCCCTCCGGGAGACAACCTTTGTCTCCCTCTATGAGACAACCTTTGTCTCCCTCCGGGAGAAAACCTTTGTTTCCCTCCGGGAGACAACATTTGTCTCCCTCAAGGAAACAACCTTTGTCTCCCTCCGGGAGACAACATTTGTCTCCCTCCGGGAGACAACGTTTGTCTCCCTCCGGGAGACAACATTTGTCTCCCTCCGGGAGACAACCTTTGTCTCCCTCCGGGAGACAACATTTGTCTCCCTCCGGGAGACGACCTTTGTCTCCCTCCGGGAGACAACATTTGTCTCCCTCCGGGAGACGACCTTTGTCTCCCTCCGGGAGACAACATTTGTCTCCCTCCGGGAGACAACCTTTGTCTCCCTCCGGGAGACAACATTTGTCTCCCTCCGGGAGACGACCATTGTCTCCCTCCGGGAGACAACATTTGTCTCCCTCCGGGAGACAACCTTTGTCTCCCTCCGGGAGACAACATTTGTCTCCCTCCGGGAGACAACATTTGTCTCCCTCTATGAGACAAACTGTCTCCTTCCGGGAGACAACCTTTGTCTCCCTCCGGGAGACAACCTTTGTCTCCCTCCGGGAGACAAGCTTTGTCTCCCTCCGGGAGACAACCTTTGTCTCCCTCCGGGAGACAACATTTGTCTCCCTCCGGGAGACGACCTTTGTCTCCCTCCGGGAGACAACATTTGTCTCCCTCCGGGAGACAACCTTTGTCTCCCTCCGGGAGACAACATTTGTCTCCCTCCGGGAGACAACATTTGTCTCCCTCCGGGAAACAACATTTGTCTCCCTCCGGGAGACAACATTTGTCTCCCTCCGGGAGACAACATTTGTCTCCCTCCGGGAGACAACGTTTGTCTCCCTCCGGGGGACAACATTTGTCTCCCTCCGGGAGACAACCTTTGTCTCCCTCCGGGAGACAACATTTGTCTCCCTCCGGGAGACAACCTTTGTATCCCTCCGGGAGACGACCTTTGTCTCCCTCCGGGAGACAACATTTGTCTCCCTCCGGGAGACAACCTTTGTCTCCCTCCGGGAGACAACATTTGTCTCCCTCCGGGAGACAACATTTGTCTCCTTCCGGGAGACAACATTTGTCTCCCTCTATGAGACAAACTGTCTCCTTCCGGGAGACAACCTTTGTCTCCCTTCGGGAGACAACCTTTGTCTCCCTCCGGGAGACAACCTTTGTCTCCCTCCGGGAGACATCCTTTGTCTCCCTCCGGGAGACAACATTTGTCTCCCTCCGGGAGACAACCTTTGTATCCCTCCGGGAGACGACCTTTGTCTCCCTCCGGGAGACAACCTTTGTCTCCCTCCGGGAGACAACATTTGTCTCCCTCCGGGAGACAACATTTCTCTCCCTCCGGGAGACAACATTTGTCTCCCTCCGGGAGACAACGTTTGTCTCCCTCCGGGGGACAACATTTGTCTCCCTCCGGGAGACAACCTTTGTCTCCCTCCGGGAGACAACATTTGTCTCCCTCCGGGAGACAACCTTTGTCTCCCTCCGGGAGACAACCTTTGTATCCCTCCGGGAGACGACCTTTGTCTCCCTCCGGGAGACAACATTTGTCTCCCTCTATGAGACAAACTGTCTCCTTCCGGGAGACAACCTTTGTCTCCCTTCGGGAGACAACCTTTGTCTCCCTCCGGGAGACAACCTTTGTCTCCCTCCGGGAGACAACATTTGTCTCCCTCCGGGAGACAACCTTTGTCTCCCTCCGGGAGACAACATTTGTCTCCCTCCGGGAGACAACATTTGTCTCCCTCCGGGAGACAACCTTTGTCTCCCTCCGTTAGACAACATTTGTCTCCCTCTGGGAGACAACATTTGTCTCCCTCCGGGAGACAACGTTTGTCTCCCTCCGGGGGACAACATTTGTCTCCCTCCGGGAGACAACCTTTGTCTCCCTCCAGGAGACAACATTTGTCTCCCTCCGGGAGACAACGTTTGTCTCCCTCCGGGGGACAACATTTGTCTCCCTCCGGGAGACAACCTTTGTCTCCCTCCGGGAGACAACATTTGTCTCCCTCCGGGAGACAACCTTTGTCTCCCTCCGGGAGACAACCTTTGTATCCCTCCGGGAGACGACCTTTGTCTCCCTCCGGGAGACAACATTTGTCTCCCTCCGGGAGACAACCTTTGTCTCCCTCCGGGAGACAACATTTGTCTCCCTCTGGGAGACAACATTTGTCTCCCTCTATGAGACAAACTGTCTCCCTCCGGGAGACAACCTTTGTCTCCCTCCGGGAGACAACATTTGTCTCCCTCCAGGAGACAACCTTTGTCTCCCTCCAGGAGACAACCTTTGTCTCCCTCCGGGAGACAACATTTGTCTCCCCCCGGGAGACAACCAAAATCTCCCTCCGGGAGACAACATTTGTCTCCCCCCGGGAGACAACCTTTGTCTCCCTCTATGAGACAAACTGTCTCCCTCTATGAGACAAACTGTCTCCCTCCGGAGACAACCTTTGTCTCCCTCCGGGAGACAACCTTTGTCTCCCTCCGGGAGACAACATTTGTCTCCCTCCGGGAAACAACATTTGTCTCCCTCCGGGAGACAACATTTGTCTCCCTCCGGGAGACAACCTTTGTCTCCCTCCGGAAGACAACATTTGTCTCCCTCAGGGAGACAACCTTTGTCTCCCTCCGGGAGACAACATTTGTCTCCCTCTGGGAGACAACATTTGTCTCCCTCCGGGAGACAACATTTGTCTCCCTCCGGGAGACAACATTTGTCTCCCTCCGGGAGACAACCTTTGTCTCCCTCCGGGGTACAACATTTGTCTCCCTCTATGAGACAAACTGTCTCCCTCCGGGAGACAACCTTTGTCTCCCTCCGGGAGACAACATTGGTCTCCCTCTGGGAGACAACATTTGTCTCCCTCTATGAGACAAACTGTCTCCCTCCGTGAGACAACCTTTGTCTCCCTCCGGGAGACAACATTTGTCTCCCTCAGGGAGACAACCTTTGTCTCCTTCCGGGAGACAACATTTGTCTCCCTCCGGGAGACAACATTTGTCTCCCTCCAGGAGACAACCTTTGTCTCCCTCCGGGAGACAACATTTGTCTCCCTCCGGGAGACAACCAAAATCTCCCTCCGGGAGACAACCTTTGTCTCCCTCCGGGAGACAACCTTTGTCTCCCTCCGGGAGACAACCTTTGTCTCCCTCCGGGAGACAACATTTGTCTCCCTCCGGGAGACAACATTTGTCTCCCCCCGGGAGACAACCTTTGTCTCCCTCTATGAGACAAACTGTCTCCCTCTATGAGACAAACTGTCTCCCTCCGGAGACAACCTTTGTCTCCCTCCGGGAGACAACCTTTGTCTCCCTCCGGGAGACAACATTTGTCTCCCTCCTGGAAACAACATTTGTCTCCCTCCGGGAGACAACATTTGTCTCCCTCCGGGAGACAACCTTTGTGTCCCTCTATGAGACAAACTGTCTCCCTCCGGGAGACAACCTTTGTCTCCCTCCGGGATACAACATTTGTCTCCCTCCGGGAGACAACCTTTATCTCCCTCCGGGAGACAACATTTGTCTCCCTCTATGAAACAAACTGTCTCCCTCCGGGAGACAACCTTTGTCTCCCTCCGGGAGACAACATTTGTCTTCCTCCGGAAGACAACATTTGTCTCCCTCCGGGAGACAACCTTTGTCTCCCTCCGGGATACAACATTTGTCTCCCTCTATGAGACAAACTGTCTCCCTCCGGGAGACAACCTTTGTCTCCCTACGGGAGACAACATTTGTCTCCCTCAGGGAGACAACATTTGTCTCCCTCCGAGAGACAACCTTTTGCCTCCCTCCGGGAGACAACCTTTCTCTCCCTCTAGGAGACAACCTTTGTCTCCCTCCGGGAGACAACATTTGTCTCCCTCCGGGAGACAAACTGTCTCCCTCCGGGAGACAACCTTTGTCTCCCTCCAGGAGACAACCTTTGTCTCCCTCCGGGAGACAACATTTGTCTCCCCCCGGGAGACAACCAAAATCTCCCTCCGGGAGACAACATTTGTCTCCCCCCGGGAGACAACCTTTGTCTCCCTCTATGAGACAAACTGTCTCCCTCTATGAGACAAACTGTCTCCCTCCGGAGACAACCTTTGTCTCCCTCCGGGAGACAACCTTTGTCTCCCTCCGGGAGACAACATTTGTCTCCCTCCGGGAAACAACATTTGTCTCCCTCCGGGAGACAACATTTGTCTCCCTCCGGGAGACAACCTTTGTCTCCCTCCGGAAGACAACATTTGTCTCCCTCAGGGAGACAACCTTTGTCTCCCTCCGGGAGACAACATTTGTCTCCCTCTGGGAGACAACATTTGTCTCCCTCCGGGAGACAACATTTGTCTCCCTCCGGGAGACAACATTTGTCTCCCTCCGGGAGACAACCTTTGTCTCCCTCCGGGGTACAACATTTGTCTCCCTCTATGAGACAAACTGTCTCCCTCCGGGAGACAACCTTTGTCTCCCTCCGGGAGACAACATTGGTCTCCCTCTGGGAGACAACATTTGTCTCCCTCTATGAGACAAACTGTCTCCCTCCGTGAGACAACCTTTGTCTCCCTCCGGGAGACAACATTTGTCTCCCTCAGGGAGACAACCTTTGTCTCCTTCCGGGAGACAACATTTGTCTCCCTCCGGGAGACAACATTTGTCTCCCTCCAGGAGACAACCTTTGTCTCCCTCCGGGAGACAACATTTGTCTCCCTCCGGGAGACAACCAAAATCTCCCTCCGGGAGACAACCTTTGTCTCCCTCCGGGAGACAACCTTTGTCTCCCTCCGGGAGACAACCTTTGTCTCCCTCCGGGAGACAACATTTGTCTCCCTCCGGGAGACAACATTTGTCTCCCCCCGGGAGACAACCTTTGTCTCCCTCTATGAGACAAACTGTCTCCCTCTATGAGACAAACTGTCTCCCTCCGGAGACAACCTTTGTCTCCCTCCGGGAGACAACCTTTGTCTCCCTCCGGGAGACAACATTTGTCTCCCTCCTGGAAACAACATTTGTCTCCCTCCGGGAGACAACATTTGTCTCCCTCCGGGAGACAACCTTTGTGTCCCTCTATGAGACAAACTGTCTCCCTCCGGGAGACAACCTTTGTCTCCCTCCGGGATACAACATTTGTCTCCCTCCGGGAGACAACCTTTATCTCCCTCCGGGAGACAACATTTGTCTCCCTCTATGAAACAAACTGTCTCCCTCCGGGAGACAACCTTTGTCTCCCTCCGGGAGACAACATTTGTCTTCCTCCGGAAGACAACATTTGTCTCCCTCCGGGAGACAACCTTTGTCTCCCTCCGGGATACAACATTTGTCTCCCTCTATGAGACAAACTGTCTCCCTCCGGGAGACAACCTTTGTCTCCCTACGGGAGACAACATTTGTCTCCCTCAGGGAGACAACATTTGTCTCCCTCCGAGAGACAACCTTTTGCCTCCCTCCGGGAGACAACCTTTCTCTCCCTCTAGGAGACAACCTTTGTCTCCCTCCGGGAGACAACATTTGTCTCCCTCCGGGAGACAAACTGTCTCCCTCCGGGAGACAACCTTTGTCTCCCTCCGGGAGACAACATTTGTCTCCCTCCGGGAGACAACATTTGTCTCCCTCCGGGAGACAACATTTGTCTCCCTCCGGGAGACAACCTTTGTCTCCCTCCGGGATACAACATTTGTCTCCCTCTATGAGACAAACTGTCTCCCTCCGGGAGACAACCATTGTCTCCCTCTATGAGACAAACTGTCTCCCTCTATGAGACAAACTGTCTCCCTCCGGAGACAACCTTTGTCTCCCTCCGGGAGACAACCTTTGTCTCCCTCCGGGAGACAACATTTGTCTCCCTCCGGGAAACAACATTTGTCTCCCTCCGGGAGACAACATTTGTCTCCCTCCGGGAGACAACCTTTGTCTCCCTCCGGGAGACAACATTTGTCTCCCTCAGGGAGACAACCTTTGTCTCCCTCCGGGAGACAACATTTGTCTCCCTCCGGGAGACAACATTTGTCTCCCTCCGGGAGACAACATTTGTCTCCCTCCGGGAGACAACATTTGTTTCCCTCCGGGAGACAACCTTTGTCTCCCTCCGGGATACAACATTTGTCTCCCTCTATGAGACAAACTGTCTCCCTCCGGGAGACAACCTTTGTCTCCCTCCGGGAGACAACATTTGTCTCCCTCCGGGAGACAACATTTGTCTCCCTCTGGGAGACAACATTTGTCTCCCTCTATGAGACAAACTGTCTCCCTCCGGGAGACAACCTTTGTCTCCCTCTGGGAGACAACATTTGTCTCCCTCAGGGAGACAACCTTTGTCTCCCTCCGGGAGACAACATTTGTCTCCCTCCGGGACACAACATTTGTCTCTCTCCAGGAGACAACCTTTGTCTCCCTCCGGGAGACAACATTTGTCTCCCTCCGGGAGACAACCAAAATCTCCCTCCGGGAGACAACCTTTGTCTCCCTCCGGGAGACAACCTTTGTCTCCCTCCGGGAGACAACCTTTGTCTCCCTCCGGGAGACACCATTTGTCTCCCTCCGGGAGACAACATTTGTCTCCCTCCGGGAGACAACCTTTGTCTCCCTCTATGAGACAAACTGTCTCCCTCCGGGAGACAACATTTGTCTCCCTCCGGGATACAACATTTGTCTCCCTCCGGGAGACAACATTTGTCTCCCTCCGGGAGACAACCTTTGTCTCCCTCTATGAGACAACCTTTGTCTCCCTCCGGGAGACAACCTTTGTTTCCCTCCGGGAGACAACATTTGTCTCCCTCAAGGAAACAACCTTTGTCTCCCTCCGGGAGACAACATTTGTCTCCCTCCGGGAGACAACGTTTGTCTCCCTCCGGGAGACAACATTTGTCTCCCTCCGGGAGACAACCTTTGTCTCCCTCCGGGAGACAACATTTGTCTCCCTCCGGGAGACGACCTTTGTCTCCCTCCGGGAGACAACATTTGTCTCCCTCCGGGAGACGACCTTTGTCTCCCTCCGGGAGACAACATTTGTCTCCCTCCGGGAGACAACCTTTGTCTCCCTCCGGGAGACAACATTTGTCTCCCTCCGGGAGACGACCATTGTCTCCCTCCGGGAGACAACATTTGTCTCCCTCCGGGAGACAACCTTTGTCTCCCTCCGGGAGACAACATTTGTCTCCCTCCGGGAGACAACATTTGTCTCCCTCTATGAGACAAACTGTCTCCTTCCGGGAGACAACCTTTGTCTCCCTCCGGGAGACAACCTTTGTCTCCCTCCGGGAGACAAGCTTTGTCTCCCTCCGGGAGACAACCTTTGTCTCCCTCCGGGAGACAACATTTGTCTCCCTCCGGGAGACGACCTTTGTCTCCCTCCGGGAGACAACATTTGTCTCCCTCCGGGAGACAACCTTTGTCTCCCTCCGGGAGACAACATTTGTCTCCCTCCGGGAGACAACATTTGTCTCCCTCCGGGAAACAACATTTGTCTCCCTCCGGGAGACAACATTTGTCTCCCTCCGGGAGACAACATTTGTCTCCCTCCGGGAGACAACGTTTGTCTCCCTCCGGGGGACAACATTTGTCTCCCTCCGGGAGACAACCTTTGTCTCCCTCCGGGAGACAACATTTGTCTCCCTCCGGGAGACAACCTTTGTATCCCTCCGGGAGACGACCTTTGTCTCCCTCCGGGAGACAACATTTGTCTCCCTCCGGGAGACAACCTTTGTCTCCCTCCGGGAGACAACATTTGTCTCCCTCCGGGAGACAACATTTGTCTCCTTCCGGGAGACAACATTTGTCTCCCTCTATGAGACAAACTGTCTCCTTCCGGGAGACAACCTTTGTCTCCCTTCGGGAGACAACCTTTGTCTCCCTCCGGGAGACAACCTTTGTCTCCCTCCGGGAGACAACCTTTGTCTCCCTCCGGGAGACAACATTTGTCTCCCTCCGGGAGACAACCTTTGTATCCCTCCGGGAGACGACCTTTGTCTCCCTCCGGGAGACAACCTTTGTCTCCCTCCGGGAGACAACATTTGTCTCCCTCCGGGAGACAACATTTGTCTCCCTCCGGGAGACAACATTTGTCTCCCTCCGGGAGACAACGTTTGTCTCCCTCCGGGGGACAACATTTGTCTCCCTCCGGGAGACAACCTTTGTCTCTCTCCGGGAGACAACATTTGTCTCCCTCCGGGAGACAACCTTTGTCTCCCTCCGGGAGACAACCTTTGTATCCCTCCGGGAGACGACCTTTGTCTCCCTCCGGGAGACAACATTTGTCTCCCTCTATGAGACAAACTGTCTCCTTCCGGGAAACAACCTTTGTCTCCCTTCGGGAGACAACCTTTGTCTCCCTCCGGGAGACAACCTTTGTCTCCCTCCGGGAGACAACATTTGTCTCCCTCCGGGAGACAACCTTTGTCTCCCTCCGGGAGACAACATTTGTCTCCCTCCGGGAGACAACATTTGTCTCCCTCCGGGAGACAACCTTTGTCTCCCTCCGTTAGACAACATTTGTCTCCCTCTGGGAGACAACATTTGTCTCCCTCCGGGAGACAACGTTTGTCTCCCTCCGGGGGACAACATTTGTCTCCCTCCGGGAGACAACCTTTGTCTCCCTCCAGGAGACAACATTTGTCTCCCTCCGGGAGACAACGTTTGTCTCCCTCCGGGGGACAACATTTGTCTCCCTCCGGGAGACAACCTTTGTCTCCCTCCGGGAGACAACATTTGTCTCCCTCCGGGAGACAACCTTTGTCTCCCTCCGGGAGACAACCTTTGTATCCCTCCGGGAGACGACCTTTGTCTCCCTCCGGGAGACAACATTTGTCTCCCTCCGGGAGACAACCTTTGTCCCCCTCCGGGAGACAACATTTGTCTCCCTCTATGAGACAAACTGTCTCCCTCCGGGAGACAACCTTTGTCTCCCTCCGGGAGACAACATTTGTCTCCCTCAGGGAGACAACCTTTGTCTCCCTCCGGGAGACAACATTTGTCTCCCTCCGGGAGACAACATTTGTCTCCCTCCGGGAGACAACATTTGTCTCCCTCCGGGAGACAACATTTGTCTCCCTCCGTGAGACAACATTTGTCTCCCTGTGGGAGACAACATTTGTCTCCCTCTATGAGACAAACTGTCTCCCTCCGGGAGACAACCTTTGTCTCCCTCTGGGAGACAACATTTGTCTCCCTCAGGGAGACAACCTTTGTCTCCCTCCGGGAGACAACATTTGTCTCCCTCCGGGACACAACATTTGTCTCTCTCCAGGAGACAACCTTTGTCTCCCTCCGGGAGACAACATTTGTCTCCCTCCGGGAGACAACCAAAATCTCCCTCCGGGAGACAACCTTTGTCTCCCTCCGGGAGACAACCTTTGTCTCCCTCCGGGAGACACCATTTGTCTCCCTCCGGGAGACAACATTTGTCTCCCTCCGGGAGACAACCTTTGTCTCCCTCTATGAGACAAACTGTCTCCCTCCGGGAGACAACATTTGTCTCCCTCCGGGATACAACATTTGTCTCCCTCCGGGAGACAACATTTGTCTCCCTCCGGGAGACAACCTTTGTCTCCCTCTATGAGACAACCTTTGTCTCCCTCCGGGAGACAACCTTTGTTTCCCTCCGGGAGACAACATTTGTCTCCCTCAAGGAAACAACCTTTGTCTCCCTCCGGGAGACAACATTTGTCTCCCTCCGGGAGACAACGTTTGTCTCCCTCCGGGAGACAACATTTGTCTCCCTCCGGGAGACAACCTTTGTCTCCCTCCGGGAGACAACATTTGTCTCCCTCCGGGAGACGACCTTTGTCTCCCTCCGGGAGACAACATTTGTCTCCCTCCGGGAGACGACCTTTGTCTCCCTCCGGGAGACAACATTTGTCTCCCTCCGGGAGACAACCTTTGTCTCCCTCCGGGAGACAACATTTGTCTCCCTCCGGGAGACGACCATTGTCTCCCTCCGGGAGACAACATTTGTCTCCCTCCGGGAGACAACCTTTGTCTCCCTCCGGGAGACAACATTTGTCTCCCTCCGGGAGACAACATTTGTCTCCCTCTATGAGACAAACTGTCTCCTTCCGGGAGACAACCTTTGTCTCCCTCCGGGAGACAACCTTTGTCTCCCTCCGGGAGACAGGCTTTGTCTCCCTCCGGGAGACAACCTTTGTCTCCCTCCGGGAGACAACATTTGTCTCCCTCCGGGAGACGACCTTTGTCTCCCTCCGGGAGACAACATTTGTCTCCCTCCGGGAGACAACCTTTGTCTCCCTCCGGGAGACAACATTTGTCTCCCTCCGGGAGACAACATTTGTCTCCCTCCGGGAAACAACATTTGTCTCCCTCCGGGAGACAACATTTGTCTCCCTCCGGGAGACAACATTTGTCTCCCTCCGGGAGACAACGTTTGTCTCCCTCCGGGGGACAACATTTGTCTCCCTCCGGGAGACAACCTTTGTCTCCCTCCGGGAGACAACATTTGTCTCCCTCCGGGAGACAACCTTTGTCTCCCTCCGGGAGACAACCGTTGTCTCCCTCCGGGAGACAACATTTGTCTCCCTCCGTGAGACAACCTTTGTCTCCCTCTATGAGACAAACTGACTCCCTCCGGGAGACAACCTTTGTCTCCCTCCGGGAGACAACATTTGTCTCCCTCCGGGAGACAACCTTTGTCTCCCTCCGGGAGACAACCTTTGTCTCCCTCCGGGAGACAACATTTGTCTCCCTCCGGGAGACAACATATGTCTCCCTCCGGGAGACAACATTTGTCTCCCTCCGGGAGACAACCTAAATCTCCCTCCGGGAGACAACCTTTGTCTCCCTCCGGGAGACAACCTTTGTCTCCCTCCGGGAGACAACATTTGTCTCCCTTCGGTAGACAACATTTGTCTCCCTTTGGGAGACAACCTTTGTCTCCATCCGGGAGACAACATTTGCCTCCCTCCGTGAGACAACCTTTGTCTCCCTCTATGAGACAAACTGACTCCCTCCGGGAGACAACCTTTGTCTCCCTCCGGGAGACAACATTTGTCTCCCTCCGGGAGACAACCTTTGTCTCCCTCCGGGAGACAACCTTTGTCTCCCTCCGGGAGACAACATTTGTCTCCCCCCGGGAGACAACATTTGTCTCCCTCCGGGAGACAACCTTTGTCTCCCTCCGGGAGACAACCTTTGTCTCCCTCCGGGAGACAACATTTGTCTCCCTTCGGGAGACAACATTTTTCTCCCTCCGGGAGACAACCTTTGTCTCCCACTATGAGACAAACTGTCTCCCTCCAGGAGACAACCTTTGTCTCCCTCCGGGAGACAACCTTTGTCTCCCTCCGGGAGACAACATATGTCTCCCTCCGGGAGACAACCTTTGTCTCCCTCCGGGAGACAACATTTGTCTCCCTCCGGAAGACAACCTTTGTCTCCCTCCGGGAGACAACATTTGTCTCCCTCCGAGAGACAAACTTTGTCTCCCTCCGGGAGACAACATTTGTCTCCCTCCGGGAGACAACCTTTGTCTCCCTCCGGGAGACAACCTTTGTCTCCCTCCTGGAGACAACATTTGTCTCCCTCTGGGAGACAACATTTGTCTCCCTCCGGGAGACAACCTTTGTCTCCCTCCGGGAGACAACATTTGTCTCCCTCCGGGAGACAACCTTTGTCTCCCTCCGGGAAACAACATTTGTCTCCCTCCGGGAGACAACATTTGTCTCCCTCCGGGAGACAACATTTGTCTCCCTCCGGGAGACAACATTTGTCTCCCACAGGGACACAAACTGTCTCCCTCCGGGAGACAACCTTTGTCTCCCTCCGGGAGACAACATTTGTCTCCCTCCAGGAGACAACATTTGTCTCCCTCTATGAGACAAACTGTCTCCCTCCGGGAGACAACCTTTGTCTCCCTCCGGGAGACAACATTTGTCTCCCTCGGGAGACAACATTTGTCTCCCTCCGGGAGACAACCTTTGTCTCCCTCCGGGAGACAACCTTTGTCTCCCTCCGGGAGACAACATTTGTCTCCCTCCGGGAGACAACCTTTGTCTCCCTCCGGGAGACAACCTTTGTCTCCCTCCGGGAGACAACATTTGTCTCCCTCCGGGAGACAACATTTGTCTCCCTCCGGGAGACAACATTTGTCTCCCTCCGGGAAACAACATTTGTCTCCCTCCGGGAGACAACATTTGTCTCCCACCCGGAGACAACCTTTGTCTCCCTCCGGGAGACAACATTTGTCTCCCTCCGGGAGACAACATTTGTCTCTCTCCGGGAGACAACATTTGTCTCCCTCCGGGAAACAACATTTGTCTCCCTCCGGGAGACAACATTTGTCTCCCTCCGGGAAACAACATTTGTCTCCCTCCGGGAGACAACATTTGTCTCCCTCCGGGAGACAACATTTGTCTCCCTCTATGAGACAAACTGTCTCCCTCCGGGAGACAACCTTTGTCTCCCTCCAGGAGACAACATTTGTCTCCCTCAGGGAGACAAACTGTCTCCCTCCGGGAGACAACCTTTGTCTCCCTCCGGGAGACAACATTTGTCTCCCTCCGGGAGACAACATTTGTCTCCCTCTATGAGACAAACTGTCTCCCTCCGGGAGACAACCTTTGTCTCCCTCCGGGAGACAACATTTGTCTCCCTCAGGGAGACAACCTTTGTCTCCCTCCGGGAGACAACATTTGTCTCCCTCCGGGAGACAACATTTGTCTCCCTCCGGGAGACAACATTTGTCTCCCTCCGGGAGACAACATTTGTCTCCCTCCGTGAGACAACATTTGTCTCCCTGTGGGAGACAACATTTGTCTCCCTCTATGAGACAAACTGTCTCCCTCCGGGAGACAACCTTTGTCTCCCTCTGGGAGACAACATTTGTCTCCCTCAGGGAGACAACCTTTGTCTCCCTCCGGGAGACAACATTTGTCTCCCTCCGGGACACAACATTTGTCTCTCTCCAGGAGACAACCTTTGTCTCCCTCCGGGAGACAACATTTGTCTCCCACCGGGAGACAACCAAAATCTCCCTCCGGGAGACAACCTTTGTCTCCCTCCGGGAGACAACCTTTGTCTCCCTCCGGGAGACACCATTTGTCTCCCTCCGGGAGACAACATTTGTCTCCCTCCGGGAGACAACCTTTGTCTCCCTCTATGAGACAAACTGTCTCCCTCCGGGAGACAACATTTGTCTCCCTCCGGGATACAACATTTGTCTCCCTCCGGGAGACAACATTTGTCTCCCTCCGGGAGACAACCTTTGTCTCCCTCTATGAGACAACCTTTGTCTCCCTCCGGGAGACAACCTTTGTTTCCCTCCGGGAGACAACATTTGTCTCCCTCAAGGAAACAACCTTTGTCTCCCTCCGGGAGACAACATTTGTCTCCCTCCGGGAGACAACGTTTGTCTCCCTCCGGGAGACAACATTTGTCTCCCTCCGGGAGACAACCTTTGTCTCCCTCCGGGAGACAACATTTGTCTCCCTCCGGGAGATGACCTTTGTCTCCCTCCGGGAGACAACATTTGTCTCCCTCCGGGAGACGACCTTTGTCTCCCTCCGGGAGACAACATTTGTCTCCCTCCGGGAGACAACCTTTGTCTCCCTCCGGGAGACAACATTTGTCTCCCTCCGGGAGACGACCATTGTCTCCCTCCGGGAGACAACATTTGTCTCCCTCCGGGAGACAACCTTTGTCTCCCTTCGGGAGACAACCTTTGTCTCCCTCCGGGAGACAACCTTTGTCTCCCTCCGGGAGACAACCTTTGTCTCCCTCCGGGAGACAACATTTGTCTCCCTCCGGGAGACAACCTTTGTATCCCTCCGGGAGACGACCTTTGTCTCCCTCCGGGAGACAACCTTTGTCTCCCTCCGGGAGACAACATTTGTCTCCCTCCGGGAGACAACATTTGTCTCCCTCCGGGAGACAACATTTGTCTCCCTCCGGGAGACAACGTTTGTCTCCCTCCGGGGGACAACATTTGTCTCCCTCCGCGAGACAACCTTTGTCTCCCTCCGGGAGACAACATTTGTCTCCCTCCGGGAGACAACCTTTGTCTCCCTCCGGGAGACAACCTTTGTATCCCTCCGGGAGACGACCTTTGTCTCCCTCCGGGAGACAACATTTGTCTCCCTCTATGAGACAAACTGTCTCCTTCCGGGAGACAACCTTTGTCTCCCTTCGGGAGACAACCTTTGTCTCCCTTCGGGAGACAACCTTTGTCTCCCTCCAGGAGACAACCTTTGTCTCCCTCCGGGAGACAACATTTGTCTCCCTCCGGGAGACAACCTTTGTCTCCCTCCGGGAGACAACATTTGTCTCCCTCTGGGAGACAACATTTGTCTCCCTCCGGGAGACAACCTTTGTCTCCCTCCGTTAGACAACATTTGTCTCCCTCTGGGAGACAACATTTGTCTCCCTCCGGGAGACAACGTTTGTCTCCCTCCGGGGGACAACATTTGTCTCCCTCCGGGAGACAACCTTTGTCTCCCTCCAGGAGACAACATTTGTCTCCCTCCGGGAGACAACGTTTGTCTCCCTCCGGGGGACAACATTTGTCTCCCTCCGGGAGACAACCTTTGTCTCCCTCCGGGAGACAACATTTGTCTCCCTCCGGGAGACAACCTTTGTCTCCCTCCGGGAGACAACCTTTGTATCCCTCCGGGAGACGACCTTTGTCTCCCTCCGGGAGACAACATTTGTCTCCCTCCGGGAGACAACCTTTGTTTCCCTCCGGGAGACAACATTTGTCTCCCTCCGGGAGACAACATTTGTCTCCCTCCGGGAGACAACATTTGTCTCCCTCTATGAGACAAACTGTCTCCTTCCGGGAGACAACCTTTGTCTCCCTTCGGGAGACAACCTTTGTCTCCCTCTGGGAGACAACCTTTGTCTCCCTCCGGGAGACAAAATTTGTCTCCCTCCGGGAGACAACCTTTGTCTCCCTCCGGGAGACAACATTTGTCTCCCTCCGGGAGACAACATTTGTCTCCCTCCGGGAGACAACCTTTGTCTTCCTCCGTTAGACAACATTTGTCTCCCTCCGGGAGACAACATTTGTCTCCCTCCGGGAGACAACGTTTGTCTCCCTCCGGGGGACAACATTTGTCTCCCTCCGGGAGACAACCTTTGTCTCCCTCCGGGAGACAACATTTGTCTCCCTCCGGGAGACAACCTTTGTCTCCCTCCGGGAGACAACCTTGGTCTCCCTCCGGGAGACAACATTTGTCTCCCTCCGGGAGACGACCTTTGTCTCCCTCCGGGAGAGAACATTTGTCTCCCTCCGGGAGACAACCTTTGTCTCCCTCCGGGAGACAACATTTGTCTCCCTCTGGGAGACAACATTTGTCTCCCTCCGGGAGACAACATTTGTCTCCCTCTATGAGACACACTGTCTCCTTCCGGGAGACAACCTTTGTCTCCCTCCGGGAGACAACCTTTGTCTCCCTCCGGGAGACAACCTTTGTATCCCTCCGGGAGACGACCTTTGTCTCCCTCCGGGAGACAACATTTGTCTCCCTCCGGGAGACAACATTTGTCTCCCTCCAGGAGACAACATTTGTCTCCCTCCGGGAGACAACATTTGTCTCCCTCAAGGAAACAACCTTTGTCTCCCTCCGGGAGACAACCTTTGTCTCCCTCCGGGAGACAACCTTTGTCTCCCTCCGGGAGACAACATTTGTCTCCCTCCGGGAGACAACATTTGTCTCCCTCCGGGAGACAACATATGTCTCCCTCCGGGAGACAACCTTTGTCTCCCTCCAGGAGACAAACTTTGTCTCTCTCCGGGAGACAACATTTGTCTCCCTCCGGGAGACAAACTTTGTCTCCCTCCGGGAGACAACCTTTGTCTCCCTCCGGGAGACAACATTTGTCTCCCTCCGGGAGACAACATATGTCTCCCTTCGGGAGACAACATTTGTCTCCCTCCGGGAGACAACCTTTGTCTCCCTCAGGGAGAAAACATTTGTCTCCCTCCGGGAGACCACATTACCTTTGTCTCCCTCCGGGAAACAACCTTTGTCTCCCTCCGGGAGACAACATTTGTCTCCCTCCGGGAGACAACCTTTGTCTCCCTCCGGGAGACAACATTTGTCTCCCTCTATGAGACAAACTGTCTCCCTCCGGGAGACAACCTTTGTCTCCCTCCGGGAGACAACATTTGTCTCCCTCCGGGAGACAACATTTGTCTCCCTCCAGGAGACAACATTTGTCTCCCTCCGGGAGACAACATTTGTCTCCCTCAAGGAAACAACCTTTGTCTCCCTCCGGGAGACAACCTTTGTCTCCCTCCGGGAGACAACCTTTGTCTCCCTCCGGGAGACAACATTTGTCTCCCTCCGGGAGACAACATTTGTCTCCCTCCGGGAGACAACATATGTCTCCCTCCGGGAGACAACCTTTGTCTCCCTCCAGGAGACAAACTTTGTCTCCCTCCGGGAGACAACATTTGTCTCCCTCCGGGAGACAAACTTTGTCTCCCTCCGGGAGACAACCTTTGTCTCCCTCCGGGAGACAACATTTGTCTCCCTCCGGGAGACAACATATGTCTCCCTTCGGGAGACAACATTTGTCTCCCTCCGGGAGACAACCTTTGTCTCCCTCCGGGAGAAAATTTTTGTCTCCCTCCGGGAGACCACATTACCTTTGTCTCCCTCCGGGAAACAACCTTTGTCTCCCTCCGGGAGACAAACTTTGTCTCCCTCCGGGAGACAACATTTGTCTCCCTCCGGGAGACAACCTTTGTCTCCCTCCGGGCGACAACCTTTGTCTCCCTCCGGGAGACAACATTTGTCTCCCTCCGGGAAACAACCTTTGTCTCCCTCCGGGAGACAACATTTTTCTCCCTCCGGGAGACAACATTTGTCTCCCTCCAGGAGATAACATTTGTCTCCCTCCGGGAGACAACCTTTGTCTCCCTCCGGGAGACAACATTTGTCTCCCTCCGGGAGACAACATTTGTCTCCCTCCGGGAGACAACCTTTGTCTCCCTCCGGGAGACAACATTTGTCTCCCTCCGGGAGACAACATTTGTCTCCCTCCGGGAGACAACATTTGTCTCCCTCCGGGAGACAACATTTGTCTCCCTCCGGGAGACAACATTTGTCTCCCTCCGGGAGACAACCTTTGTCTCCCTCCGGGAGACAACATTTGTCTCCCTCCGGGAGACAACCTTTGTCTCCCTCCGGGAGACAACATTTGTCTCCCTCCGGAAGACAACATTTGTCTCTCTCCGGGAGACAACATTTGTCTCCCTCCGGGAGACAACCTTTGTCTCCCTCTATGAGACAAACTGTCTCCCTCCGGGAGACAACCTTTGTCTCCCTCCGGGAGACAACATTTGTCTCCCTCCGGGAGACAACCTAAATCTCCCTCCGGGAGACAACCTATGTCTCCCTCCAGGAGACAACCTTTGTCTCCCTCCGGGAGACAACCTATGTCTCCCTCAGGGAGACAACCTTTGTCTCCCTCCGGGAGACAACATTTGTCTCCCTCCGGAAGACAACCTTTGTCTCCCTCCGGGAGACAACATTTGTCTCCCTCCGGGAGACAAACTTTGTCTCCCTCCGGGAGGCAACATTTGTCTCCCTCCGGGAGACAACCTTTGTCTCCCTCCGGGAGACAACCTTTGTCTCCCTCCGGGAGACAACCTTTGTCTCCCTCCGGGAGACAACCTTTGTCTCCCTCCGGGAGACAACATTTGTCTCCCTCCGGGAGACAACATTTGTCTCCCTCCGGGAGACAACCTTTGTCTCCCTCCGGGAGACAACATTTGTCTCCCTCCGGGAGACAACCTTTGTCTCCCTCCGGGAGACAACCTTCGTCTCCCTCCGGGAGACGACATTTGTCTCCCTCCGGAAGACAACATTTGTCTCCCTCCGGGAAACAACATTTGTCTCCCTCCGGGAGACAACATTTGTCTCCCTCCGGGAGACAACCTTTGTCTCCCTCCGGGAGACAACATTTGTCTCCCTCTATGAGACAAACTGTCTCCCTCCGGGAGACAACCTTTGTCTCCCTCCGGGAGACAACATTTGTCTCCCTCCGGGAGACAACATTTGTCTCCCTCCGGGAGACAACATTTGTCTCCCTCCGGGAGACAACCTTTGTCTCCCTCCGGGATACAACATTTGTCTCCCTCTATGAGACAAACTGTCTCCCTCCGGGAGACAACCTTTGTCTCCCTCCGGGAGACAACATTTGTCTCCCTCCGGGAGACAACATTTGTCTCCCTCTGGGAGACAACATTTGTCTCCCTCTATGAGACAAACTGTCTCCCTCCGGGAGACAACCTTTGGTTCCCTCCGGGAGACAACCTTTGTCTCCCTCCGGGAGACAACATTTGTCTCCCTCAGGGAGACAACCTTTGTCTCCCTCCGGGAGACAACATTTGTCTCCCTCCGGGAGACAACATTTGTCTCCCTCCAGGAGACAACCTTTGTCTCCCTCCGGGAGACAACATTTCTCTCCCCCCGGGAGACAACCAAAATCTCCCTCCGGGAGACAACATTTGTCTCCCCCCGGGAGACAACCTTTGTCTCCCTCTATGAGACAAACTGTCTCCCTCTGAGACAAACTGTTTCCTCTCGGAGACAACCTTTGTCTCCCTCCGGGAGACAACCTTTGTCTCCCTCCGGGAGACAACATTTGTCTCCCTCCGGGAAACAACATTTGTCTCCCTCCGGGAGACAACTTTTGTCTCCCTCCGGGAGACAACCTTTGTCTCCCTCCGGGAGACAACATTTGTCTCCCTCAGGGAGACAACCTTTGTCTCCCTCCGGGAGACAACATTTGTCTCCCTCCGGGAGACAACATTTGTCTCCCTCCGGGAGACAACATTTGTCTCCCTCCGGGAGACAACCTTTGTCTCCCTCCGGGATACAACATTTGTCTCCCTCTATGAGACAAACTGTCTCCCTCCGGGAGACAACCTTTGTCTCCCTCCGGGAGACAACATTTGTCTCCCTCTAGAAGACAACATTTGTCTCCCTCTATGAGACAAACTGTCTCCCTCCGGGAGACAACCTTTGTCTCACTCCGGGAGACAACATTTGTCTCCCTCAGGGAGACAACCTTTGTCTCCCTCCGGGAGACAACATTTGTCTCCCTCCGGGAGACAACATTTGTCTCCCTCCAGGAGACAACCTTTGTCTCCCTCCGGGAGACAACCAAAATCTCCCTCCGGGAGACAACCTTTGTCTCCCTCCGGGAGACAACCTTTGTCTCCCTCCGGGAGACAACATTTGTCTCCCTCCGGGAGAAAACATTTGTCTCCCCCCGGGAGACAACCTTTGTCTCCCTCTATGAGACAAACTGTCTCCCTCTATGAGACAAACATTCTCCCTCCGGAGACAACCTTTGTCTCCCTCAGGGAGACAACCTTTGTCTCCCTCCGGAGACAACCTTTGTCTCCCTCCGGGAGACAACCTTTGTCTCTCTCCGGGAGACAACCTTTGTCTCCCTCCGGGAGACAACATTTGTCTCCCTCCGGAAGACAACATTTGTCTCCCTCCGGGAGACAACCTTTGTCTCCCTCCGGGATACAACATTTGTCTCCCTCTATGAGACAAACTGTCTCCCTCCGGGAGACAACCTTTGTCTCCCTCCGGGAGACAACCTTTGTCTCCCTCCGGGAGACAACATTTGTCTCCCTCCGGGAGACAACATTTGTCTCCCTCCAAGAGACAACCTTTTGCCTCCCTCCGGGAGACAACCTTTGTCTCCCTCTAGAAGACAACCTTTGTCTCCCTCCGGGAGACAACCTTTGTCTCCCTCCGGGAGACAACATTTGTCTCCCTCCTGGAGACAACATTTGTCTCCCCCCGGGAGACAACCTTTGTCTCCCTCTATGAGACAAACTGTCTCCCTCCGGGAGACAACCTTTGTCTCCCTCCGGGAGACAACATTTGTCTCCCTTTGGGAGACAACCTTTGTCTACCTCCGGGAGACAACATTTGTCTCCCTCCGGGAGACAACATTTGTCTCCCTCCGGGAGACAACCTAAATCTCCCTCCGGGAAACAACATTTGTCTCCCTCCGGGAGACAACATTTGTCTCCCTCCGGGAGACAACATTTGTCTCCCTCCGGGAGACAACCTTTGTGTCCCTCTATGAGACAAACTGTCTCCCTCCGGGAGACAACCTTTGTCTCCCTCCGGGAGACAACATTTGTCTCCCTCAGGGAGACAACCTTTGTCTCCCTCCGGGAGACAACATTTGTCTCCCTCCGGGAGACAACATTTGTCTCCCTCCGGGAGACAACCTTTGTCTCCCTCCGGGATACAACATTTGTCTCCCTCTATGAGACAAACTGTCTCCCTCCGGGAGACAACCTATGTCTCCCTCCGGGAGACAACATTTGTCTCCCTCCGGGAGACAACATTTGTCTCCCTCCGGGAGACAACATTTGTCTCCCTCCGGGAGACAACCTAAATCTCCCTCCGGGAAACAACATTTGTCTCCCTCCGGGAGACAACATTTGTCTCCCTCCGGGAGACAACATTTGTCTCCCTCCGGGAGACAACATTTGTCTCCCTCCGGGAGACAACCTTTGTGTCCCTCTATGAGACAAACTGTCTCCCTCCGGGAGACAACCTTTGTCTCCCTCCGGGAGACAAAATTTGTCTCCCTCAGGGAGACAACCTTTGTCTCCCTCCGGGAGACAACATTTGTCTCCCTCCGGGAGACAACATTTGTCTCCCTCCGGGAGACAACCTTTGCCTCCCTCCGGGATACAACATTTGTCTCCCTCTATGAGACAAACTGTCTCCCTCCGGGAGACAACCTTTGTCTCCCTCCGGGAGACAACATTTGTCTCCCTCCGGGAGACAACATTTGTCTCCCTCTGGGAGACAACATTTGTCTCCCTCTATGAGACAAACTGTCTCCCTCCGGGAGACAACCTTTGTCTCCCTCCGGGAGACAACATTTGTCTCCCTCCGGGAGACAACCTTTGTCTCCCTCCGGGAGACAACATTTGTCTCCCTCCGGGAGACAACATTTGTCTCCCTCCAGGAGACAACCTTTGTCTCCCTCCGGGAGACAACATTTGTCTCCCTCCGGGAGACAACCAAAATCTCCCTCCGGGAGACAACCTTTGTCTCCCTCCGGGAAACAACCTTTGTCTCCCTCCGGGAGACAACATTTGTCTCCCTCCGGGAGACAACATTTGTCTCCCCCCGGGAGACAACCTTTGTCTCCCTCTATGAGACAAACTGTCTCCCTCTATGAGACAAACTGTCTCCCTCCGGAGACAACCTTTGTCTCCCTCCCGGAGACAACCTTTGTCTCTCTCCGGGAGACAACATTTGTCTCCCTCCGGGAAACAACATTTGTCTCCCTCCGGGAAACAACATTTGTCTCCCTCCGGGAGACAACCTTTGTCTCCCTCCGGGATACAACATTTGTCTCCCTCTATGAGACAAACTGTCTCCCTCCGGGAGACAACCTTTGTCTCCCTCCGGGAGACAACATTTGTCTCCCTCCGGGAGACAACATTTGTCTCCCTCCGGGAGACAACATTTGTCTCCCTCCGAGAGACAACCTTTGTCTCCCTCCGGGAGACAACCTTTGTCTCCCTCCGGGAGACAACATTTGTCTCCCTCCTGGAGACAACATTTGTCTCCCCCCGGGAGACAACCTTTGTCTCCCTCTATGAGACAAACTGTCTCCCTCCGGGAGACAACCTTTGTCTCCCTCCGGGAGACAACATTTGTCTCCCTCCGGGAGACAACATTTGTCTCCCTCCGGGAGACAACATTTGTCTCCCTCCAGGAGACAACCTTTGTCTCCCTCCGGGAGACAACATTTGTCTCCCTCCGGGAGACAACCAAAATCTCCCTCCGGGAGACAACCTTTGTCTCCCTCCGGGAAACAACCTTTGTCTCCCTCCGGGAGACAACATTTGTCTCCCTCTGGGAGACAACATTTGTCTCCCCCCGGGAGACAACCTTTGTCTCCCTCTATGAGACAAACTGTCTCCCTCTATGAGACAAACTGTCTCCCTCCGGAGACAACCTTTGTCTCCCTCCGGGAGACAACCTTTGTCTCCCTCCGGGAGACAACATTTGTCTCCCTCCGGGAAACAACATTTGTCCCCCTCCGGGAGACAACATTTGTCTCCCTCCGGGAGACAACCTTTGTCTCCCTCCGGGATACAACATTTGTCTCCCTCTATGAGACAAACTGTCTCCCTCCGGGAGACAACCTTTGTCTCCCTCCGGGAGACAACACTTGTCTCCCTCCGGGAGACAACATTTGTCTCCCTCCGGGAGACAACATTTGTCTCCCTCCGAGAGACAACCTTTGTCTCCCTCCGGGAGACAACCTTTGTCTCCCTCCGGGAGACAACATTTGTCTCCCTCCTGGAGACAACATTTGTCTCCCCCCGGGAGACAACCTTTGTCTCCCTCTATGAGACAAACTGTCTCCCTCCGGGAGACAACCTTTGTCTCCCTCCGGGAGACAACTTTTGTCTCCCTTTGGGAGACAACCTTTGTCTCCCTCCGGGAGACAACATTTGTCTCCCTCCGGGAGACAACATTTGTCTCCCTCCGGGAGACAACCTTTGTCTCCCTCCGGGAGACAACCGTTGTCTCCCTCCGGGAGACAACATTTGTCTCCCTCCGGGAGACAACCTTTGTCTCCCTCCGGGAGACAACATTTGTCTCCCTTCGGGAGACAACATTTGTCTCCCTCCGGGAAACAACTTTTGTCTCCCTCCGGGAGACAACCTTTGTCTCCCTCCGGGAGACAACCTTTGTCTCCCTCCGGGAGACAACATTTGTCTCCCTCCGGGAGACAACATTTGTCTCCCTCCGGGAGACAACATTTGTCTCCCTCCGGGAGACAACCTTTGTCTCCCTCTATGAGACAAACTGTCTCCCTCCGGGAGACAACCTTTGTCTCCCTCCGGAAGACAACATTTGTCTCCCTCCGGAAGACAACATTTGTCTCCCTCCGGGAGACAAATGTTGTCTCCCTCCGGGATACAACCTTTGTCTCCCTCCGGGAGACAACATTTGTCTCCCTCCGGGAGACAACATTTGTCTCCCTCCGGGAGACAACATTTGTCTCCCTCCGGGAGACAACCTTTGTCTCCCTCCGGAAGACAAGATTTGTCTCCCTCCGGGAGACAACATTTGTCTCCCTCCGGGAGACAACATTTGTCTCCCTCCGGGAGACAACATTTGTCTCCCTCCAAGAGACAACATTTGTCTCCCTCCGGGAGACAACCTTTGTCTCCCTAAGGGAGACAACCTTTGTCTCCCTCCGGGAGACAACATTTGTCTCCCTCCGGGAGACAACATTTGTCTCCCTCCGGGAGACAACCTTTGTCTCCCTCCGGGAGACAACATTTGTCTCCCTCCGGGAGACAACCTTTGTCTCCCTCCGTGAGACAACCTTTGTCTCCCTCCGGGAGACAAACTTTGTCTCCCTCCGGGAGACAACATTTGTCTCCCTCCGGGAGACAACCTTTGTCTCCCTCTATGAGACAAACTGTCTCCCTCCGGGAGACAACCTTTGTCTCCCTCCGGAAGACAACATTTGTCTCCCTCCGGGAGACAACATTTGTCTCCCTCCGGGAGACAACCTTTGTCTCCCTCTATGAGACAAACTGTCTCCCTCCGGGAGACAACCTTTGTCTCCTTCCGGGAGACAACATTTATCTCCGTCCGTGAGACAACATTTGTCTCCCTCCGGGAGACAACATTTGTCTCCCTCCGGGAGACAACTTTTGTCTCCCTCTATGAGACAAACTGTCTCCCTCCGGGAGACAACCTTTGTCTCCCTCCGGAAGACAACATTTGTCTCCCTCCGGGAGACAACATTTGTCTCCCTCCGGGAGACAACCTTTGTCTCCCTCTATGAGACAACCTTTGTCTTCCTCCGGGAGACAACATTTGTCTCCCTCCGGAAGACAACATTTGTCTCCCTCCGGGAGACAACCTTTGTCTCCCTCTATGAGACAAACTGTCTCCCTCCGGGAGACAACCTTTGTCTCCATCCGGGATACTACATTTGTCTCCCACAGGGAGACAACATTTGTCTCCCTCCGGGAGACAACCTTTGTCTCCCTCTATGAGACATACTGTCTCCCTCCGGGAGACAACCTTTGTCTTTCTCCGTGATACAACATTTGTCTCCCTCCGGGAGACAACCTTTGTCTCCCTCCGGGAGACAACATTTGTCTCCCTCCGGGAGACAACATTTGTCTCCCTCCGGGAGACAACTTTTGTCTCCCTCCGGGAGACAACATTTGTCTCCCCCCGGGAGACAACCTTTGGTCTCCCTCCGGGAGACAACCTTTGTCTCCCTCTAGGAGATAAAATCTCTCCCTCCGGGAGACAACATTTGTCTCCCTCCGGGAGACAACATTTGTCTATCTCCGGGAGACAACCTTTGTCTCCTCCCGGGAGACAACCTTTGTCTCCCTCCGGGAGACAACATTTGTCTCCCTCCGGGAGACAACCTTTGTCTCCCTCCGGGAGACAACATTTGTCTCCCTCCGGGAGACAACATTTGTCTCCCTCCGGGAGACAACCTTTGTCTCCCTCCGGGAGACAACATTTGTCTCCCTCCGGAAGACAAGATTTGTCTCCCTCCGGGAGACAACATTTGTCTCCCTCCGGGAGACAACATTTGTCTCCCTCCGGGAGACAACCTTTGTCTCCCTCCGGGAGACAACATTTGTCTCCCTCCGGGAGACAACATTTGTCTCCCTCCGGGAGACAACATTTGTCTCCCTCTATGAGACAAACTGTCTCCCTCCGGGAGACAACATTTTTCTCCCTCCGGGAGACAACCTTTGTCTCCCTCTATGGGACAAACTGTCTCCCTCCAGGAGACAACATTTGTGTCCCTCCGGGAGACAACATTTGTCTCCCTCCGGGAGACAACCTTTGTCTCTCTCCGGGAGACAACCATTGTCTCCCTCCGGGAGACAACATTTGTCTCCCTCCGGGAGACAACCTTTGTCTCCCTCCAGGAGACAACATTTGTCTCCCTCCGGGAGACAACATTTCTCTCCCTCCGGGAGACAACCTATGTCTCCTTCCGGGAGACAACATTTGTCTTCCTCCGGGAGACAACCTTTGTCTCCCTCCGGGAGACAACATTTGTCTCCCTCCGGGAGACAACATTTGTCTCCCTCCGGGAGACAGCCTTTGTCTCCCTCCGGGAGACAACCTTTTGTCTCCCTTCGGGAGACAACCTTTGTCTCCCTCTAGGAGACAAAATGTCTCCCTCCGGGAGACAAAATGTCTCCCTCCGGGAGACAACATTTGTCTCTCTCCGGGAGACAACCTATGTCTCCTTCCGGGAGACAACATTTGTCTTCCTCCGGGAGACAACCTTTGTCTCCCTCCGGGAGACAACATTTGTCTCCCTCCGGGAGACAACATTTGTCTCCCTCCGGGAGACAGCCTTTGTCTCCCTCCGGGAGACAACCTTTTGTCTCCCCCCGGGAGACAACCTTTGTCTCCCTCTAGGAGACAAAATGTCTCCCTCCGGGAGACAAAATGTCTCCCTCCGGGAGACAACATTTGTCTCCCTCCGGGAGACAACATTTGTCTCCCTCCGGGAGACAACATATGTCTCCTTCCGGGAGACAACATTTGTCTCTTTCCGGGAGACAATATTTGTCTCCCTCCAGGAGACAACATTTGTCTCCCTCCGGGAGACAACCTTTGTCTCCCTCCGGGAGACAACATTTGTCTCCCTCCGGGAGACAACATTTGTCTCTCTCCGGGAGACAACCTTTGTCTCCCTCCGGGAGACAACATTTGTCTCCCTCCGGGAGACAACCTTTGTCTCCCTCCAGGAGACAACATTTGTCTCCCTCCGGGAGACAACATTTGTCTCCCTCCGGGAGAAAACTTTTGTCTCCCTCCGGGAGACAACCTATGTCTCCTTCCGGGAGACAACATTTGTCTTCCTCCGGGAGACAACCTTTGTCTCCCTCCGGGAAAAAACATTTGTCTCCCTCCGGGTGACAACCTTTGTCTCCCTCCGGGAGACAACCTTTTGTCTCCCCCCGGGAGATAACCTTTGTCTCCCTCTAGGAGACAAAATGTCTCCCTCCGGGAGACAACATTTGTCTCCCTCCGGAAGACAAGATTTGTCTCCCTCCGGGAGACAACATTTGTCTCCCTCCGGGAGACAACATTTGTCTCCCTCCGGGAGACAACCTTTGTCTCCCTCCGGGAGACAACATTTGTCTCCCTCCGGGAGACAACATTTGTCTCCCTCCGGGAGACAACATTTGTCTCCCTCCGGGAGACAACCTTTGTCTCCCTCTATTGGACAAACTGTCCCCCTCCGGGAGACAACATTTGTGTCCCTCCGGGAGACAACATTTGTCTCCCTCCGGGATAAAACCTTTGTCTCCCTCCGGGAGACAACATTTGTCTCCCTCCGGGAGACAATATTTGTCTCCCTCCGGGAGACAACATTTGTCTCCCTCCGGGAGAAAACATTTGTCTCCCTCCGGGAGACAACCTTTGTCTCCCTCCAGGAGACAACATTTGTCTCCCTCTATTGGACAAACTGTCCCCCTCCGGGAGACAACATTTGTGTCCCTCCGGGAGACAACATTTGTCTCCCTCCGGAAGACAAGATTTGTCTCCCTCCGGGAGACAACATTTGTCTCCCTCCGGGAGACAACATTTGTCTCCCTCCGGGAGACAACCTTTGTCTCCCTCCGGGAGACAACATTTGTCTCCCTCCGGGAGACAACATTTGTCTCCCTCCGGGAGACAACCTTTTGTCTCCCCCCGGGAGATAACCTTTGTCTCCCTCTAGGAGACAAAATGTCTCCCTCCGGGAGACAACATTTGTCTCCCTCCGGAAGACAAGATTTGTCTCCCTCCGGGAGACAACATTTGTCTCCCTCCGGGAGACAACATTTGTCTCCCTCCGGGAGACAACCTTTGTCTCCCTCCGGGAGACAACATTTGTCTCCCTCCGGGAGACAACATTTGTCTCCCTCCGGGAGACAACATTTGTCTCCCTCCGGGAGACAACCTTTGTCTCCCTCTATTGGACAAACTGTCCCCCTCCGGGAGACAACATTTGTGTCCCTCCGGGAGACAACATTTGTCTCCCTCCGGGATAAAACCTTTGTCTCCCTCCGGGAGACAACATTTGTCTCCCTCCGGGAGACAATATTTGTCTCCCTCCGGGAGACAACATTTGTCTCCCTCCGGGAGAAAACATTTGTCTCCCTCCGGGAGACAACCTTTGTCTCCCTCCAGGAGACAACATTTGTCTCCCTCCGGGAGACAACATTTCTCTCCCTCCGGGAGACAACCTATGTCTCCTTCCGGGAGACAACATTTGTCTTCCTCCGGGAGACAACCTTTGTCTCCCTCCGGGAGACAACATTTGTCTCCCTCCGGGAGACAACATTTGTCTCCCTCCGGGAGACAGCCTTTGTCTCCCTCCGGGAGACAACCTTTTGTCTCCCCCCGGGAGACAACCTTTGTCTCCCTCTAGGAGACAAAATGTCTCCCTCCGGGAGACAAAATGTCTCCCTCCGGGAGACAACCTATGTCTCCTTCCGGGAGACAACATTTGTCTTCCTCCGGGAGACAACCTTTTTCTCCCTCCGGGAGACAACATTTGTCTCCCTCCGGGAGACAACATTTGTCTCCCTCCGGGAGACAGCCTTTGTCTCCCTCCGGGAGACAACCTTTTGTCTCCCCCCGGGAGACAACCTTTGTCTCCCTCTAGGAGACAAAATGTCTCCCTCCGGGAGACAAAATGTCTCCCTCCGGGAAGACAACATTTGTCTCCCTCCGGGAGACAACATTTGTCTCCCTCCGGGAGACAACATATGTCTCCTTCCAGGAGACAACATTTGTCTCCCTCCGGGAGACAATATTTGTCTCCCTCCAGGAGACAACATTTGTCTCCCTCCGGGATACAACCTTTGTCTCCCTCCGGGAGACAACATTTGTCTCCCTCCGGGAGACAACATTTGTCTCCCTCCGGGAGACAACATTTGTCTCCCTCCGGGAGACAACATTTGTCTCCCTCCGGGAGACAACATTTGTCTCCCTCCGGGAGACAACCTTTGTCTCCCTCCGGGAGACAACCTTTGTCTCTCTCCGGGAGACAACCTTTGTCTCCCTCCGGGAGACAACATTTGTCTCCCTCCGGGAGACAACCTTTGTCTCCCTCCAGGAGACAACATTTGTCTCCCTCCGGGAGACAACATTTGTCTCCCTCCGGGAGAAAACTTTTGTCTCCCTCCGGGAGACAACCTATGTCTCCTTCCGGGAGACAACATTTGTCTTCCTCCGGGAGACAACCTTTGTCTCCCTCCGGGAGACAACCTTTGTCTCCCTCCGGGAGACAACCTTTGTCTCCCTTCGGGAGACAACATTTGTCTCCCTCCGGGAGACAACCTTTGTCTCCCTCCGGCAGACAACCTTTTGTCTCCCCCCGGGAGACAACCTTTGTCTCCCTCTAGGAGACAAAATGTCTCCCTCCGGGAGACAACATTTGTCTCCCTCCGGAAGACAAGATTTGTCTCCCTCCGGGAGACAACATTTGTCTCCCTCCGGGAGACAACATTTGTCTCCCTCCGGGAGACAACCTTTGTCTCCCTCCGGGAGACAACATTTGTCTCCCTCCGGGAGACAACTTTTGTCTCCCTCTATTGGACAGACTGTCCCCCTCCGGGAGACAACATTTGTGTCCCTCCGGGAGACAACATTTGTGTCCCTCCGGGAGACAACCTTTGTCTCCCTCCGGGAGACAACATTTGTCTCCCTCTAGGAGACAACATTTGTCTCCCTCCGGGAGACAACATTTGTCTCCCTCCGGGAGAAAACATTTGTCTCCCTCCGGGAGACAACCTATGTCTCCTTCCGGGAGACAACATTTGTCTTCCTCCGGGAGACAACCTTTGTCTCCCTCCGGGAGACAACATTTGTCTCCCTCCGGGAGACAACATTTGTCTCTCTCCGGGAGACAACCTTTGTCTCCCTCCGGGAGACAACATTTGTCTCCCTCCGGGAGACAACATTTGTCTCCCTCCGGGAGACAACCTTTGTCTCCCTCCAGGAGACAACATTTGTCTCCCTCCGGGAGACAACATTTGTCTCCCTCCGGGAGAAAACTTTTGTCTCCCTCCGGGAGACAACCTATGTCTTCTTCCGGGAGACAACATTTGTCTTCCTTCGGGAAACAACCTTTGTCTCCCTCCGGGAGACAACCTTTGTCTCCCTCCGGGAGACAACATTTGTCTCCCTCCGGGAGACAACATTTGTCTCCCTCCGGGAGACAACCTTTGTCTCCCTCCGGGAGACAACCTTTTGTCTCCCCCCGGGAGACAACCTTTGTCTCCCTCTAGGAGACAAAATGTCTCCCTCCGGGAGACAACATTTGTCTCCCTCCGGGAGACAACATTTGTCTCCCTCCGGGAGACAACCTATGTCTCCTTCCGGGAGACAACATTTGTCTCCCTCCGGGAGACAACCTTTGTCTCCCTCCGGGAGACAACCTTTGTCTTTCTCTGGGAGACAACATTTGTCTCCCTCCGGGAGACAACCTTTCTCTCCCTCCGGGAGACAACATTTGTCTCCCTCCGGGAGACATTATTTGTCTCCCTCCGGGAGACAACATTTGTCTCCCTCCGGGAGATAACCTTTGTCTCCCTCCGGGAGACCACCTTTGTCTCCCTCTGGGAGACAACATTTGTCTCCCCCCGGGAGACAACCTTTGTCTCCCTCTGTGAGACAAACTGTCTCCCTCTATGAGACAAACTGTCTCCCTCCGGAGACAACCTTTGTCTCCCTCCGGGAAACAACCTTGGTCTCCCTCCGGGAGACAACATTTGTCTCCCTCCGGGAGACAACCTTTGTCTCCCTCCGGGAGACAACCTTTGTCTCCCTCCGGGAGACAACATTTGTCTCCCTCCGGGAGACAACATTTGTCTCCCTCTGGGAGACAACTTTTGTCTCCCTCCGGGAGACAACCTTTGTCTCCCTCCGGGAGACAACATTTGTCTCCCTCCGGGAGACAACCTTTGTCTCCCTCCGGGAGACAACGTTTGTCTCCCTCCGGGAGACAACATTTGTCTCCCTCCGGGAGACAACATTTGTCTCCCTCCGGGAGACAACCTTTGTCTCCCTCTATGAGACAAACTGTCTCCCTCCGGGAGACAACCTTTTGTCTCCCTCCGGGAGACAACTTTTGTCTCCCTCCGGGAGACAACCTTTGTCTCCCTCCGGGAGACAACATTTGTCTCCCTCCGGGAGACAACCTTTGTCTCCCTCCGGGAGACAACGTTTGTCTCCCTCCGGGAGACAACATTTGTCTCCCTCCGGGAGACAACATTTGTCTCCCTCCGGGAGACAACCTTTGTCTCCCTCTAGTAGACAATATGTCTCCCTCCGGGAGACAACATTTGTCTCCCTCAATGAGACAAACTGTCTCCCTCCGGGAGACAACATTTGTCTCCCTCCGGGAGACAACCTTTGTCTCCCTCCGGGAGACAACCTTTGTCTCCCTCTATGAGACAAATTGTCTCCCTCCGGGAGACAACCTTTGTCTCCCTCCGGGAGACAACATTTGTCTCCCTCCGGGAGACAACATTTGTCTCCCTCTATGAGACAAACTGTCTCCCTCCGGGAGACAACATTTGTCTCCCTCCGGGATACAACCTTTGTCTCCCTCCGGGAGACAACATTTGTCTCCCTCCGGGAGACAACATTTGTCTCCCTCCGGGAGACAACATTTGTCTTCCTCCGGGAGATAACCTTTGTCTCCCTCCGGAGACAACCTTTGTCTCCCTCCGGGTGACAACCTTTGTCTCCCTCCGGGAGACAACCTTTGTCTCCCTCCGGGAGACAAACTTTGTCTCCCTCCGGGAGACCAACTGTCTCCCTCCGGGAGACAACATTTGTCTCCCTCCGGGAGACAACATTTGTCTCCCTCAATGAGACAAACTGTCTCCCTCCGGGAGACAACATTTGTCTCCCTCCGGGAGACAACCTTTGTCTCCCTCCGTGAGACAACCTTTGTCTCCCTCTATGAGACAAATTGTCTCCCTCCGGGAGACAACCTTTGTCTCCCTCCGGGAGACAACATTTGTCTCCCTCCGGGAGACAACCTTTGTCTCCCTCCGGGAGACAACCTTTGTCTCCCTCCGGGAGACAACATTTGTCTCCCTCCGGGAGACAACATTTGTCTCCCTCTGGGAGACAACTTTTGTCTCCCTCCGGGAGACAACCTTTGTCTCCCTCCGGGAGACAACATTTGTCTCCCTCCGGGAGACAACCTTTGTCTCCCTCCGGGAGACAACGTTTGTCTCCCTCCGGGAGACAACATTTGTCTCCCTCCGGGAGACAACATTTGTCTCCCTCCGGGAGACAACCTTTGTCTCCCTCTATGAGACAAACTGTCTCCCTCCGGGAGACAACCTTTTGTCTCCCTCCGGGAGACAACTTTTGTCTCCCTCCGGGAGACAACCTTTGTCTCCCTCCGGGAGACAACATTTGTCTCCCTCCGGGAGACAACCTTTGTCTCCCTCCGGGAGACAACGTTTGTCTCCCTCCGGGAGACAACATTTGTCTCCCTCCGGGAGACAACATTTGTCTCCCTCCGGGAGACAACCTTTGTCTCCCTCTAGTAGACAATATGTCTCCCTCCGGGAGACAACATTTGTCTCCCTCAATGAGACAAACTGTCTCCCTCCGGGAGACAACATTTGTCTCCCTCCGGGAGACAACCTTTGTCTCCCTCCGGGAGACAACCTTTGTCTCCCTCTATGAGACAAATTGTCTCCCTCCGGGAGACAACCTTTGTCTCCCTCCGGGAGACAACATTTGTCTCCCTCCGGGAGACAACATTTGTCTCCCTCTATGAGACAAACTGTCTCCCTCCGGGAGACAACATTTGTCTCCCTCCGGGATACAACCTTTGTCTCCCTCCGGGAGACAACATTTGTCTCCCTCCGGGAGACAACATTTGTCTCCCTCCGGGAGACAACATTTGTCTTCCTCCGGGAGATAACCTTTGTCTCCCTCCGGAGACAACCTTTGTCTCCCTCCGGGTGACAACCTTTGTCTCCCTCCGGGAGACAACCTTTGTCTCCCTCCGGGAGACAAACTTTGTCTCCCTCCGGGAGACCAACTGTCTCCCTCCGGGAGACAACATTTGTCTCCCTCCGGGAGACAACATTTGTCTCCCTCAATGAGACAAACTGTCTCCCTCCGGGAGACAACATTTGTCTCCCTCCGGGAGACAACCTTTGTCTCCCTCCGTGAGACAACCTTTGTCTCCCTCTATGAGACAAATTGTCTCCCTCCGGGAGACAACCTTTGTCTCCCTCCGGGAGACAACATTTGTCTCCCTCCGGGAGACAACATTTGTCTCCCTCTATGAGACAAACTGTCTCCCTCCGGGAGACAACATTTGTCTCCCTCCGGGATACAACCTTTGTCTCCCTCCGGGAGACAACATTTGTCTCCCTCCGGGAGACAACATTTGTCTCCCTCCGGGAGACAACATTTGTCTTCCTCCGGGAGATAACCTTTGTCTCCCTCCGGAGACAACCTTTGTCTCCCTCCGGGAGACAACCTTTGTCTCCCTCCGGGAGACAACCTTTGTCTCCCTCCGGGAGACAAACTTTGTCTCCCTCCGGGAGACCAACTGTCTCCCTCCGGGAGACAACATTTGTCTCCCTCCGGGAGACAACATTTGTCTCCCCCCGGGAGACAACATTTGTCTCCCTCCGGGAGACAACATTTGTCTCCCTCCGGGAGATAACCTTTGTCTCCCTCCGGGAGACAACCTTTGTCTCCCTCCGGGAGACAACCTTTGTCTCCCTCCGGGAGATAACCTTTGTCTCCCTCCGGGAGACAACCTTTGTCTCCCTCCGGGAGACAACATTTGTCTCCCTCCGGGAAACAACCTTGGTCTCCCTCCGGGAGACAACATTTGTCTCCCTCCGGGAGACAACCTTTGTCTCCCTCCGGGAGACAACATTTGTCTCCCTTCGGGAGACAACATTTGTCTCCCTCCGGGAGACAACATTTGTCTCCCTCCGGGAGACAAATGTTGTCTCCCGGAGGGAGACAAATGTTGTCTCCCGAAGGGAGACAAATGTTGTCTCCCGGAGGGAGACAAAGGTTGTCTCCCGGAGGGAGACAAATGTTGTCTCCCTCCGGGAGACAACGTTTGTCTCCCTCCGGGAGACAACATTTGTCTCCCTCCGGGAGACAAGATTTGTCTCCCTCCGTGAGACAACCTTTGTCTCCCTCTATGAGACAAACTGTCTCCCTCCGGGAGACAACCTTTTGTCTCCCTCCGGGAGACAACCTTTGTATCCCTCTAGGAGACAATATGTCTCCCTCCGGGAGACAACATTTGTCTCCCTCTATGAGACAAACTGTCTCCCTCCGGGAGACAACATTTGTCTCCCTCCGGGAGACAACCTTTGTCTCCCTCCGGGAGACAACATTTGTCTCCCTCCGGGAGACAACATTTGTCTCCCTCTATGAGACAAACTGTCTCCCTCCGGGAGACAACATTTGTCTCCCTCCGGGAGACAACCTTTGTCTCCCTCCGGGAGACAACATTTGTCTCCCTCCGGGAGACAACATTTGTCTCCCTCTATGAGACAAACTGTCTCCCTCCGGGAGACAACATTTGTCTCCCTCCGGGAGACAACCTATGTCTCCTTCCGGGAGACAACATTTGTCTTCCTCCGGGAGACAACCTTTGTCTCCCTCCGGGAGACAACATTTGTCTCCCTCCGGGAGACAACATTTGTCTCTCTCCGGGAGACAACCTTTGTCTCCCTCCGGGAGACAACATTTGTCTCCCTCCGGGAGACAACCTTTGTCTCCCTCCAGGAGACAACATTTGTCTCCCTCCGGGAGACAACATTTGTCTCCCTCCGGGAGAAAACTTTTGTCTCCCTCCGGGAGACAACCTATGTCTCCTTCCGGGAGACAACATTTGTCTTCCTTCGGGAGACAACCTTTGTCTCCCTCCGGGAAACAACCTTGGTCTCCCTCCGGGAGACAACATTTGTCTCCCTCCGGGAGACAACCTTTGTCTCCCTCCGGGAGACAACATTTGTCTCCCTTCGGGAGACAACATTTGTCTCCCTCCGGGAGACAACATTTGTCTCCCTCCGGGAGACAACCTTTGTCTCCCTCTGTAGTATTTTCTATTACGCCTCGTTGCGTCTCTCTCCAGTCTGTACGAAACTATTTTATTCGGCCATCTTATCTCTTTCCTAGTTCGAATCAACTCCCCCAAACATAAACGTCAAAATCTAATTACTCTAAACACTCGGTCCAGTCCTCAGCTTTTTCCACACTCCCCGCGCGGGAAATGCGACAACATGAACTATAACGATAACTACGATTAACTAAACGCGATTAAATACTCAGGAAGTTATTTACTACGTACTTACGGTCAATGAATCATCTCACCAACGTGTTCGTCCAGCACTGTCCTAATCTGAGGTTCTTCATCCTCCCTGTCGACTATCGTCCTCCTGTCCTCTGCACTCTCTTCTGCATCAGCTACTTCGACTGGATACAGTTTCTTGATCGGTCTTCTAAAATCTGCTGCTCTTCCTTTTCTGTAAACTCTCACGACTGCACTACGAACGTTTCCATCTTTACCAGCAAGCAACTTCGTAACTCGACCCAGGTTCCACAACTGACGTGGTCGTTTCTCTTCATGAATTGTTACGACGTCACCGACTTTAATAACTCTATTTGTCAACGTCTTCTTTCCAATGTGAAATTCTCGTAAACTGGTTAAATACTCGTGTCTAAATCGTCTTCTGAAATGATCCAACAGCTTCTCTAAGTAACGACTTCGCTTCGACAACGATTTTCGATTACGTCGATCTCGCAATCATCTTCTTTATCTGGTTCTACGTATGCGGCTAAATCACGCGACGTAAGCGGTGGTACGGTAAAGTTTGTTTACATCGCAATCAAATACACAAATTCAAATGACGAATAACACAAACGCAAACTCCGTGTAATTCAATAAAATCGACATCAGACACTGCAATATCTCTTCCAAAATAATTTCTGTCAACAACAATGCGACCTACATGCATCATGTCATTTACGATTGATTTATAATCGCTCAAAATAGACTCATCTATCAATGAGTTCCAATCGTTAGTTTGCTTGCACAACTTTTGAAACAACAACTTCAACGGGACAATAACCGGACTGATCAAGCCAAGCGGATCGAAAATCTTGGCGGTCGTAGCTAGCACATCGCGCTTCGTAATTTGCTCCTTCTCAGCAGACCCAAGCATTGCATTAAAATCGTAAGCGAGCTTGTCTGACTTCGAGTTCCAATTTATGCCCAAAACCTTACTCTCATCAGGCTTCTCGGAATCATTTTTCAACAAAGGCGTGTCCGACAACTTTTCTTCGGGCGGTTTCGTTTCTTTTTGGGGGCCAACCTCGTTTTCCAAATGCTCAATTTTAGCCAAAACTTCATCAGAATTCGAATGCCATTTTCGCATGTTAAAACCCCCTTGCCTGAATCGATCTTTCAATTTTTGGTAGAGAGCTATCGCACTTTCTTCGCTCTCTGTACCCCCAACAAAGTCATCACAATAGATGGAATTTTTCACACTCTCGACAAACTCTTTATCATTTTCAAACTTTGAAATATGGTGTTGCACGACTGCATTCAAACAAAATGGACTACAAACAGCTCCGAAACAAACACGAGCTATTCTGTAAACGACAACTTTAGGATCTTTCGACTGAACATCATCCACCCACAAAAAACGCATTGTATCCCTGTGTTCTGGCGCAACAGAAATATTCAAAAAAGCCTTTTCAATATCTCCAATTAACACAACATTCTTTGCTCTGAACCTCAATAAAATATCGTATAAAAGCGGCAACAATGAAGGACCAGAGTCTAAACAATCATTAAGGCTAGGCCCATCATTCTTAGCTGAAGCATCAAACACGATTCTCAATTTTGTCGTTTCTTTGTCTGGCCTAAGAACTTCTCTGTGAGGAAGATACGATACCTTGCCTAACTCAACTTCGGCACTTTCATCGACCCTTTCAACTATTCCCCTTTCCAACTGATCTTTGATTATCTCATCGTATTGCTCAGCAATATCTTTGTTTTGCTGCAATCGGTTTACAAGTGAAAACAGCCTTCTCTTTGCAAGGGAATAGTTGTCCGGGAGAATCGGGTGTCCGTCTTTAAAAGGCAACTTAACCTCATATCGGTTATCAACAAACTCAATTTCATCAACAAACTTTTCATGCACAAACTGATCTTCATTTCCTTTTATGCCTATAGCCTCATTTTCCCAAAACTTTTTCACTTCATTCACAATAGCAAAATTTTCCTTATCAACAACAACAGTATCAAATCTCATAACATGTGAATCGGGATCAGAACTTACCATATCCGTGGGCCCTGACAGCACCCACCCTAACTTCGTCTCCATCGCAACCGGACCTGGTTTCTTTCCTTGCAAAATGCGTCCGGTGATAAACCTCCAATAAAAATCCGCACCAATCAAAATGTCCACATTCCTATCAACGTTTAACTCGTCTTCCTCTACAAAATCCGCTAAATCCAATCCTCTCAAATGCTCATAATGTTTCACAGCTCTCGAAATCACTTGATTACTAATAGGCGTGCAAATGACAGGTACAACATACGCCTGCATCACAGTTTCTTCTCCATTTTTGCAACTTACTGAAAATTGCACGATCTCACAATCACGAACTTTCGGCGATTCGTCTCCAAACGTCTTTATCAACAGTTTATCTTTTCCAACAACTGGAAGATTCAACGCGTTTTTCATATCAAATGTCACATAACTCTTCTGACTTCCTGAATCAAATACAAATCTGAAATTTCTCCCACTCGGTTTTCCTGGGGCTCTGACTTCTGCCCGCGCGGTCTGCAACAAAACGGAATTTCTTGCACTCACATGCATGTTGGTGGTTGACGCACTCTCGGGCTCTTTCGTTTCAACACTGCTTCCCTTTTGATCATTTTGATCACCATTCTCGGTCGTCGTTGGCTTGGAATAACACTCACATATCGTAGAATGGTGTCTTCGGTTGCATTTCAGGCATGTCATGTTTGAACGACAGTTCCGTGCCAGATGATTAGCGCGTAAACAAATGAAGCAGCGGTTCTTCTGCGTCAAGATCTTTCTTCGTACAACGTGATCAGTAACGGTGGTACACAAATGAGACTTGTGATCTCCATCGCAATAGGCACATTTGATAACAAACTTTCTGTCATTTGCTTGGCTTCCAGTATATAACGTTGCTGCTGTAGCTTGCAGATTTCGATACGGGAATCTGTTTCTCGTCGCTTCTTGGGGGGCGTTGGCTGGTTTGCTCTTCTCTACGCTGACTTGGCTCAAAACACATTTCTCTCTAACAAGAAGCTCTTCGTGAAATATCTCTAACAAATATTGTAAATCGCATGATCCTTTCAATCTGCGTGTAATCATAACTTGCAGCTCACTCGGCAATTTCTTCAAGATTTCAGGCGACATCACTTGCTGATATCCTCCGCTATGCAAACCAAGAGCACCCAAACTCCGCACGTTCACTTCTAACTTATCGTACAGTTCTCTCAACTTTTTTACATCGTTCATGTTTCCAACTGCAGGACAATGAAGTAATGCATCCATATGGTTTCCAATTATCACAGAAACGTCTCCAAATCTCTTATGCAAAACATCAAGTGCTTCTTTATACGTCGAATTTGTAACCTTAAGCCCCGCGACGGCATGTGCAGCTGGACCTGTAAGGTAACTCTTTAAATAGCTAAATTTCATCACGTCTTCCATTTCTTCGTCTGAATCAATGGCAGCTTTGAATGTCTCCCAAAATGACGGCCACTCTGTCGGATTGCCCGAAAATTTCTGCAAGGTCAAGGTTGGCAATTTCATCGTTTTCACTTTCCGCGCGCTACTAACTGATTCACGACGCGGCTCACGTTCCACTTCGGACTCCTTCACTAACAATTTCAATTTCGATTCGATTTGCGTCAAACAGTACTGTATCCCTCCTGAAAACTCCTTACACTCCAACATTTCGTCCTCAAACTTCTCATCGTCGATTAAATCCAAAATCTCTTGGTCTCTCTTCTTTAAGCTCTCCGATTCCTGGCGCAAAATTTCCCTGTTCGTTTTCAGTTTATCGACATCTTGCTCAGTAACTATCTTCGCTGTCTCCGCTATAATTTTCTTGACATAACGACGGCTAGCGCTACGTCCTTTTATCAATTTCTTTAATTCTTCCATTCTATGCTCCCGGGTCAAACGGCACCATGTAGTATTTTCTATTACGCCTCGTTGCGTCTCTCTCCAGTCTGTACGAAACTATTTTATTCGGCCATCTTATCTCTTTCCTAGTTCGAATCAACTCCCCCAAACATAAACGTCAAAATCTAATTACTCTAAACACTCGGTCCAGTCCTCAGCTTTTTCCACACCCTCCGGGAGACAACCTTTGTCTCCCTCCGGAAGACAACATTTGTCTCCCTCCGGGAGACAACCTTTGTCTCCCTCCGGGAGACAACGTTTGTCTCCCTCCGGGAGACAACATTTGTCTCCCTCCGGGAGACAACATTTGTCTCCCTCCGTGAGACAACCTTTGTCTCCCTCTATGAGACAAACTGTCTCCCTCCGGGAGACAACCTTTTGTCTCCCTCCGGGAGACAACCTTTGTCTCCCTCTAGGAGACAATATGTCTCCCTCCGGGAGACAACATTTGTCTCCCTCTATGAGACAAACTGTCTCCCTCCGGGAGACAACATTTGTCTCCCTCCGGGAGACAACCTTTGTCTCCCTCCGGGAGACAACATTTGTCTCCCTACGGGAGACAACATTTGTCTCCCTCTATGAGACAAACTGTCTCCCTCCGGGAGACAACATTTGTCTCCCTCCGGGATACAACCTTTGTCTCCCTCCGGGAGACAACATTTGTCTCCCTCCGGGAGACAACCTATGTCTCCTTCCGGGAGACAACATTTGTCTTCCTCCGGGAGACAACCTTTGTCTCCCTCCGGGAGACAACATTTGTCTCCCTCCGGGAGACAACATTTGTCTCTCTCCGGGAGACAACCTTTGTCTCCCTCCGGGAGACAACATTTGTCTCCCTCCGGGAGACAACCTTTGTCTCCCTCCAGGAGACAACATTTGTCTCCCTCCGGGAGACAACATTTGTCTCCCTCCGGGAGACAACATTTGTCTCCCTCCGGGAGACAACATTTGTCTCCCTCCGGGAGACAACATTTGTCTCCCTCCGGGAGACAACCTTTGTCTCCCTCCGAGAGACAACCTTTGTCTCTCTCCGGGAGACAACCTTTGTCTCCCTCCGGGAGACAACATTTGTCTCCCTCCGGGAGACAACCTTTGTCTCCCTCCAGTAGACAACATTTGTCTCCCTCCGGGAGACAACATTTGTCTCCCTCCGGGAGAAAACATTTGTCTCCCTCCGGGAGACAACCTATGTCTCCTTCCGGGAGACAACATTTGTCTCCTCCGGGAGACAACCTTTGTCTCCCTCCGGGAGACAACCTTTGTCTCCCTCCGGGAGACAACATTTGTTTCCCTCCGGGAGACAACCTTTGTCTCCCTCCGGGAGACAACCTTTTGTCTCCCCCCGATAGACAACCTTTGTCTCCCTCTAGGAGACAAAATGTCTCCCTCCGGGAGACAACCTATGTCTCCTTCCGGGAGACAACATTTGTCTCCCTCCCGGAGAAAAACTTTGTCTCCCTCCGGGAGACAACCTTTGTCTCCCTCCGGGAGACAACATTTGTCTCCCTCCGGGAGACAACCGTTCTCTCCCTCCGGGAGACAACATTTGTCTCCCTCCGGGAGACAACATTTGTCTCCCCTCGGGAGACAACCTTTGTCTCCCTCTATGAGACCAACTGTCTCCCTCCGGGAGACAACATTTGTCTCCTTCCGGGAGACAACATTTGTCTCCCCCCGGGAGACAACATTTGTCTCCCTCCGGGAGACAACATTTGTCTCCCTCCGGGAGATAACCTTTGTCTCCCTCCGGGAGACCACCTTTGTCTCCCTCCGGGAGACAACCTTTGTCTCCCTCCGGGAGACAACCTTTCTCTCCCTCCGGGAGACAACCTTTGTCTCCCTCCGGGAGACAAAATTTGTCTCCCTCCGGGAAACAACCTTGGTCTCCCTCCGGGAGACAACATTTGTCTCCCTCCGGGAGACAACCTTTGTCTCCCTCCGGGAGACAACATTTGTCTCCCTTCGGGAGACAACATTTGTCTCCCTCCGGGAGACAACATTTGTCTCCCTCCCGGAGACAACTTTTGTCTCCCTCCGGGAGAAAACCTTTGTCTCCCTCCGGGAGACAACGTTTGTCTCCCTCCGGGAGACAACATTTGTCTCCCTCCGGGAGACAACATTTGTCTCCCTCCGGGAGACAACCTTTGTCTCCCTCTATGAGACAAACTGTCTCCCTCCGGGAGACAACCTTTTGTCTCCCTCCGGGAGACAACTTTTGTCTCCCTCCGGGAGACAACCTTTGTCTCCCTCCGGGAGACAACATTTGTCTCCCTCCGGGAGACAACCTTTGTCTCCCTCCGGGAGACAACGTTTGTCTCCCTCCGGGAGACAACATTTGTCTCCCTCCGGGAGACAACATTTGTCTCCCTCCGGAGACAACCTTTGTCTCCCTCTAGGAGACAATATGTCTCCCTCCGGGAGACAACATTTGTCTCCCTCAATGAGACAAACTGTCTCCCTCCGGGAGACAACATTTGTCTCCCTCCGGGAGACAACCTTTGTCTCCCTCCGGGAGACAACCTTTGTCTCCCTCTATGAGACAAATTGTCTCCCTCCGGGAGACAACCTTTGTCTCCCTCCGGGAGACAACATTTGTCTCCCTCTATGAGACAAACTGTCTCCCTCCGGGAGACAACATTTGTCTCCCTCCGCGATACAACCTTTGTCTCCCTCCGGGAGACAACATTTGTCTCCCTCCGGGAGACAACATTTGTCTCCCTCCGGGAGACAACACTTGTCTTCCTCCGGGAGATAACCTTTGTCTCCCTCCGGGAGACAACCTTTGTCTCCCTCCGGGAGACAACCTTTGTCTCCCTCCGGGAGACAACCTTTGTCTCCCTCCGGGAGACAAACTTTGTCTCCCTCCGGGAGACCAACTGTCTCCCTCCGGGAGACAACATTTGTCTCCCTCCGGGAGACAACATTTGTCTCCCCCCGGGAGACAACATTTGTCTCCCTCCGGGAGACAACATTTGTCTCCCTCCGGGAGATAACCTTTGTCTCCCTCCGGGAGACAACCTTTGTCTCCCTCCGGGAGACAACCTTTGTCTCCCTCCGGGAGACAACCTTTGTCTCCCTCCGGGAGACAACATTTGTCTCCCTCCGGGAAACAACCTTGGTCTCCCTCCGGGAGACAACATTTGTCTCCCTCCGGGAGACAACCTTTGTCTCCCTCCGGGAGACAACATTTGTCTCCCTTCGGGAGACAACATTTGTCTCCCTCCGGGAGACAACATTTGTCTCCCTCCGGGAGACAACCTTTGTCTCCCTCCGGGAGACAACCTTTGTCTCCCTCCGGAAGACAACATTTGTCTCCCTCCGGGAGACAACCTTTGTCTCCCTCCGGGAGACAACGTTTGTCTCCCTCCGGGAGACAACATTTGTCTCCCTCCGGGAGACAACATTTGTCTCCCTCCGTGAGACAACCTTTGTCTCCCTCTATGAGACAAACTGTCTCCCTCCGGGAGACAACCTTTTGTCTCCCTCCGGGAGACAACCTTTGTCTCCCTCTAGGAGACAATATGTCTCCCTCCGGGAGACAACATTTGTCTCCCTCTATGAGACAAACTGTCTCCCTCCGGGAGACAACATTTGTCTCCCACCGGGAGACAACCTTTGTCTCCCTCCGGGAGACAACATTTGTCTCCCTCCGGGAGACAACATTTGTCTCCCTCTATGAGACAAACTGTCTCCCTCCGGGAGACAACATTTGTCTCCCTCCGCGATACAACCTTTGTCTCCCTCCGGGAGACAACATTTGTCTCCCTCCGGGAGACAACATTTGTCTCCCTCCGGGAGACAACATTTGTCTTCCTCCGGGAGACAACCTTTGTCTCCCTCCGGGAGACAACATTTGTCTCCCTCTAGGAGACAAAATGTCTCCCTCCGGGAGACAACATTTGTCTCCCTCTATGAGACAAACTGTCTCCCTCCGGGAGACAACCTTTGTCTCCCTCCGGGAGACAACATTTGTCTCCCTCCGGGAGACAACATTCGTCTCCCTCCAGGAGACAACATTTGTCTCCCTCCGGGAGACAACCTTAGTCTCCCTCCTGGAGACAACCTTTTGTCTCCCTCCGGGAGACAACTTTTGTCTCCCTCCGGGAGACACCCTTTTGTCTCCCTCCGGGAGACAACCTTTGTCTCCCTCTATTAGACAAAATGTCTCCCTCCGGGAGACAACATTTGTCTCCCTCTATGAGACAAACTGTCTCCCTCCGGGAGACAACATTTGTCTCCCTCCGGGAGACAACATTCGTCTCCCTCCAGGAGACAACATTTGTCTCCCTCCGGGAGACAACATTTGTCTCCCTCCGGGAGACAACATTTGTCTCCCTCCGGGAGACAACCTTTGTCTCCCTCCTGGAGACAACCTTTTGTCTCCCTCCGGGAGACAACCTTTGTCTCCCTCCGGGAGACACCCTTTTGTCTCCCTCCGGGAGACAACCTTTGTCTCCCTCTATTAGACAAAATGTCTCCCTCCGGGAGACAACATTTGTCTCCCTCCAGGAGACAACCTTTTTCTCCCTCCGGGAGACAACATTTGTCTCCCTCCGGGAGACAACATTTGTCTCCCTCTAGGAGACAAACTGTCTCCCTCCGGGAGACAACCTTTGTCTCCCTCCGGGAGACAACATTTGTCTCCCTCCGGGAGTCAACATTTGTCTCCCTCTATGAGACAAACTGTCTCCCTCCGGGAGACAACCTTTGTCTCCCTCTGGGAGACAACATTTGTCTCCCTCCGGGAGACAACCTTTGTCTCCCTCCGGGAGACAACCTTTGTCTCCCTCCGGGAGACAACATTTGTCTCCCTCCGGGAGACAACCTTTGTCTCCCTCCGGGAGACAACATTTGTCTCCCTCTAGGAGACAAAATGTCTCCCTCCGGGAGACAACATTTGTCTCCCTCTATGAGACAAACTGTCTCCCTCCGGGAGACAACCTTTGTCTCCCTCCAGGAGACAACCTTTGTCTCCCTCCGGGAGACAACATTTGTCTCCCTACCGGAGACAACATTTGTCTCCCTCCGGGAGACAACCTTTGTCTCCCTCCTGGAGACAACCTTTTCTCTCCCTCCGGGAGACAACCTTTGTCTCCCTCTAGGAGACAAAATGTCTCCCTCCGGGAGACAACATTTGTCTCCCTCCGGGAAACAACATTTGTCTACCTCCGGGAGACAACCTTTGTCTCCTTCCGGGAGACAACCTTTGTCTCCCTCCGGGAGACAACATTTGTATCCCTCCGGGAGACAACATTTGTCTCCCTCCGGGAGACAACCTTTGTCTCCCTCCGGGAGACAACCTTTGTCTCCCTCCGGGAGACAACATTTGTCTCCCTCCGGGTGACAAAATTTGTCTCCCTCTATGAGACAAACTGTCTCCCTCCGGGAGACAACATTTGTCTCCCACCGGGAGACAACCTTTGTCTCCCTCTATGAGACAAACTGTCTCCCTCCTGGAGACAACATTTGTCTCCCTCTGGGAGACAACATTTGTCTCCCTCCGGGAGACAACATTTGTCTCCCTCCGGGAGACAACATTTGTCTCCCTCCGGGAGAAAACCTATGTCTCCTTCCGGGAGACAACATTTGTCTTCCTCCGGGAGACAACCTTTGTCTCCCTCCGGGAGACAACATTTGTCTCCCTCCGGGAGACAACATTTGTCTCTCTCCGGGAGACAACCTTTGTCTCCCTCCGGGAGACAACATTTGTCTCCCTCCGGGAGACAACCTTTGTCTCCCTCCAGGAGACAACATTTGTCTCCCTCCGGGAGACAACATTTGTCTCCCTCCGGGAGAAAACTTTTGTCTCCCTCCGGGAGACAACCTATGTCTCCTTCCGGGAGACAACATTTGTCTCCCTCCGGGAGACAACCTTTGTCTCCCTCCGGGAGACAACCTTTGTCTTTCTCCGGGAGACAACATTTGTCTCCCTCCGGGAGACAACCTTTCTCTCCCCCCGGGAGACAACATTTGTCTCCCTCCGGGAGACAACATTTGTCTCCCTCCGGGAGACAACATTTGTCTCCCTCCGGGAGACAACCTTTGTCTCCCTCCGAGAGACAACCTTTGTCTCTCTCCGGGAGACAACCTTTGTCTCCCTCCGGGAGACAACATTTGTCTCCCTCCGGGAGACAACCTTTGTCTCCCTCCAGTAGACAACATTTGTCTCCCTCCGGGAGACAACATTTGTCTCCCTCCGGGAGAAAACATTTGTCTCCCTCCGGGAGACAACCTATGTCTCCTTCCGGGAGACAACATTTGTCTCCTCCGGGAGACAACCTTTGTCTCCCTCCGGGAGACAACCTTTGTCTCCCTCCGGGAGACAACATTTGTTTCCCTCCGGGAGACAACCTTTGTCTCCCTCCGGGAGACAACCTTTTGTCTCCCCCCGATAGACAACCTTTGTCTCCCTCTAGGAGACAAAATGTCTCCCTCCGGGAGACAACCTATGTCTCCTTCCGGGAGACAACATTTGTCTCCCTCCCGGAGAAAAACTTTGTCTCCCTCCGGGAGACAACCGTTCTCTCCCTCCGGGAGACAACATTTGTCTCCCTCCGGGAGACAACATTTGTCTCCCCTCGGGAGACAACCTTTGTCTCCCTCTATGAGACCAACTGTCTCCCTCCGGGAGACAACATTTGTCTCCCTCCGGGAGACAACATTTGTCTCCCCCCGGGAGACAACATTTGTCTCCCTCCGGGAGACAACATTTGTCTCCCTCCGGGAGATAACCTTTGTCTCCCTCCGGGAGACCACCTTTGTCTCCCTCCGGGAGACAACCTTTGTCTCCCTCCGGGAGACAACCTTTCTCTCCCTCCGGGAGACAACCTTTGTCTCCCTCCGGGAGACAAAATTTGTCTCCCTCCGGGAAACAACCTTGGTCTCCCTCCGGGAGACAACATTTGTCTCCCTCCGGGAGACAACCTTTGTCTCCCTCCGGGAGACAACATTTGTCTCCCTTCGGGAGACAACATTTGTCTCCCTCCGGGAGACAACATTTGTCTCCCTCCGGGAGACAACTTTTGTCTCCCTCCGGGAGACAACCTTTGTCTCCCTCCGGGAGACAACGTTTGTCTCCCTCCGGAAGACAACATTTGTCTCCCTCCGGGAGACAACATTTGTCTCCCTCCGGGAGACAACATTTGTCTCCCTCCGGGAGACAACATTTGTCTCCCTCCGGGAGACAACCTTTGTCTCCCTCTATGAGACAAACTGTCTCCCTCCGGGAGACAACCTTTTGTCTCCCTCCGGGAGACAACTTTTGTCTCCCTCCGGGAGACAACCTTTGTCTCCCTCCGGGAGACAACATTTGTCTCCCTCCGGGAGACAACCTTTGTCTCCCTCCGGGAGACAACGTTTGTCTCCCTCCGGGAGACAACATTTGTCTCCCTCCGGGAGACAACATTTGTCTCCCTCCGGAGACAACCTTTGTCTCCCTCTAGGAGACAATATGTCTCCCTCCGGGAGACAACATTTGTCTCCCTCAATGAGACAAACTGTCTCCCTCCGGGAGACAACATTTGTCTCCCTCCGGGAGACAACCTTTGTCTCCCTCCGGGAGACAACCTTTGTCTCCCTCTATGAGACAAATTGTCTCCCTCCGGGAGACAACCTTTGTCTCCCTCCGGGAGACAACATTTGTCTCCCTCTATGAGACAAACTGTCTCCCTCCGGGAGACAACATTTGTCTCCCTCCGCGATACAACCTTTGTCTCCCTCCGGGAGACAACATTTGTCTCCCTCCGGGAGACAACATTTGTCTCCCTCCGGGAGACAACACTTGTCTTCCTCCGGGAGATAACCTTTGTCTCCCTCCGGGAGACAACCTTTGTCTCCCTCCGGGAGACAACCTTTGTCTCCCTCCGGGAGACAACCTTTGTCTCCCTCCGGGAGACAAACTTTGTCTCCCTCCGGGAGACCAACTGTCTCCCTCCGGGAGACAACATTTGTCTCCCTCCGGGAGACAACATTTGTCTCCCCCCGGGAGACAACATTTGTCTCCCTCCGGGAGACAACATTTGTCTCCCTCCGGGAGATAACCTTTGTCTCCCTCCGGGAGACAACCTTTGTCTCCCTCCGGGAGACAACCTTTGTCTCCCTCCGGGAGACAACCTTTGTCTCCCTCCGGGAGACAACATTTGTCTCCCTCCGGGAAACAACCTTGGTCTCCCTCCGGGAGACAACATTTGTCTCCCTCCGGGAGACAACCTTTGTCTCCCTCCGGGAGACAACATTTGTCTCCCTTCGGGAGACAACATTTGTCTCCCTCCGGGAGACAACATTTGTCTCCCTCCGGGAGACAACCTTTGTCTCCCTCCGGGAGACAACCTTTGTCTCCCTCCGGAAGACAACATTTGTCTCCCTCCGGGAGACAACCTTTGTCTCCCTCCGGGAGACAACGTTTGTCTCCCTCCGGGAGACAACATTTGTCTCCCTCCGGGAGACAACATTTGTCTCCCTCCGTGAGACAACCTTTGTCTCCCTCTATGAGACAAACTGTCTCCCTCCGGGAGACAACCTTTTGTCTCCCTCCGGGAGACAACCTTTGTCTCCCTCTAGGAGACAATATGTCTCCCTCCGGGAGACAACATTTGTCTCCCTCTATGAGACAAACTGTCTCCCTCCGGGAGACAACATTTGTCTCCCTCCGGGATACAACCTTTGTCTCCCTCCGGGAGACAACATTTGTCTCCCTCCGGGAGACAACATTTGTCTCCCTCCGGGAGAAAACATTTGTCTTCCTCCGGGAGACAACCTTTGTCTCCCTCCGGGAGACAACCTTTTGTCTCCCTCCGGGAGACAACCTTTGTCTCCCTCTAGGAGACAAAATGTCTCCCTCTATGAGACAAACTGTCTCCCTCCGGGAGACAACATTTGTCTCCCTCCTGGAGACAACATTTGTCTCCCTCCGGGAGACAACCTTTGTCTCCCTCCGGGAGACAACATTTGTCTCCCTCCGGGAGACAACATTCGTCTCCCTCCAGGAGACAACATTTGTCTCCCTCCGGGAGACAACCTTAGTCTCCCTCCTGGAGACAACCTTTTGTCTCCCTCCGGGAGACAACTTTTGTCTCCCTCCGGGAGACACCCTTTTGTCTCCCTCCGGGAGACAACCTTTGTCTCCCTCTATTAGACAAAATGTCTCCCTCCGGGAGACAACATTTGTCTCCCTCTATGAGACAAACTGTCTCCCTCCGGGAGACAACATTTGTCTCCCTCCGGGAGACAACATTCGTCTCCCTCCAGGAGACAACCTTTGTCTCCCTCTATGAGACAAACTGTCTCCCTCCGGGAGACAACCTTTTGTCTCCCTCCGGGAGACAACTTTTGTCTCCCTCCGGGAGACAACCTTTGTCTCCCTCCGCGAGACAACATTTGTCTCCCTCCGGGAGACAACCTTTGTCTCCCTCCGGGAGACAACGTTTGTCTCCCTCCGGGAGACAACATTTGTCTCCCTCCGGGAGACAACACTTGTCTTCCTCCGGGAGATAACCTTTGTCTCCCTCCGGGAGACAACCTTTGTCTCCCTCCGGGAGACAACCTTTGTCTCCCTCCGGGAGACAAACTTTGTCTCCCTCCGGGAGACCAACTGTCTCCCTCCGGGAGACAACATTTGTCTCCCTCCGGGAGACAACATTTGTCTCCCCCCGGGAGACAACATTTGTCTCCCTCCGGGAGACAACATTTGTCTCCCTCCGGGAGATAACCTTTGTCTCCCTCCGGGAGACAACCTTTGTCTCCCTCCGGGAGACAACCTTTGTCTCCCTCCGGGAGACAACCTTTGTCTCCCTCCGGGAGACAACATTTGTCTCCCTCCGGGAAACAACCTTGGTCTCCCTCCGGGAGACAACATTTGTCTCCCTCCGGGAGACAACCTTTGTCTCCCTCCGGGAGACAACATTTGTCTCCCTTCGGGAGACAACATTTGTCTCCCTCCGGGAGACAACATTTGTCTCCCTCCGGGAGACAACCTTTGTCTCCCTCCGGGAGACAACCTTTGTCTCCCTCCGGAAGACAACATTTGTCTCCCTCCGGGAGACAACCTTTGTCTCTTTCCGGGAGACAACGTTTGTCTCCCTCCGGGAGACAACATTTGTCTCCCTCCGGGAGACAACATTTGTCTCCCTCCGTGAGACAACCTTTGTCTCCCTCTATGAGACAAACTGTCTCCCTCCGGGAGACAACCTTTTGTCTCCCTCCGGGAGACAACCTTTGTCTCCCTCTAGGAGACAATATGTCTCCCTCCGGGAGACAACATTTGTCTCCCTCTATGAGACAAACTGTCTCCCTCCGGGAGACAACATTTGTCTCCCTCCGGGAGACAACCTTTGTCTCCCTCCGGGAGACAACATTTGTCTCCCTCCGGGAGACAACATTTGTCTCCCTCTATGAGACAAACTGTCTCCCTCCGGGAGACAACATTTGTCTCCCTCCGGGATACAACCTTTGTCTCCCTCCGGGAGACAACATTTGTCTCCCTCCGGGAGACAACATTTGTCTCCCTCCGGGAGACAACATTTGTCTTCCTCCGGGAGACAACCTTTGTCTCCCTCCGGGAGACAACCTTTTGTCTCCCTCCGGGAGACAACCTTTGTCTCCCTCTAGGAGACAAAATGTCTCCCTCTATGAGACAAACTGTCTCCCTCCGGGAGACAACATTTGTCTCCCTCCTGGAGACAACATTTGTCTCCCTCCGGGAGACAACCTTTGTCTCCCTCCGGGAGACAACATTTGTCTCCCTCCGGGAGACAACATTCGTCTCCCTCCAGGAGACAACATTTGTCTCCCTCCGGGAGACAACCTTAGTCTCCCTCCTGGAGACAACCTTTTGTCTCCCTCCGGGAGACAACATTTGTCTCCCTCCGGGAAACAACCTTGGTCTCCCTCCGGGAGACAACATTTGTCTCCCTCCGGGAGACAACCTTTGTCTCCCTCCGGGAGACAACATTTGTCTCCCTTCGGGAGACAACATTTGTCTCCCTCCGGGAGACAACATTTGTCTCCCTCCGGGAGACAACCTTTGTCTCCCTCCGGGAGACAACCTTTGTCTCCCTCCGGAAGACAACATTTGTCTCCCTCCGGGAGACAACCTTTGTCTCTTTCCGGGAGACAACGTTTGTCTCCCTCCGGGAGACAACATTTGTCTCCCTCCGGGAGACAACATTTGTCTCCCTCCGTGAGACAACCTTTGTCTCCCTCTATGAGACAAACTGTCTCCCTCCGGGAGACAACCTTTTGTCTCCCTCCGGGAGACAACCTTTGTCTCCCTCTAGGAGACAATATGTCTCCCTCCGGGAGACAACATTTGTCTCCCTCTATGAGACAAACTGTCTCCCTCCGGGAGACAACATTTGTCTCCCTCCGGGAGACAACCTTTGTCTCCCTCCGGGAGACAACATTTGTCTCCCTCCGGGAGACAACATTTGTCTCCCTCTATGAGACAAACTGTCTCCCTCCGGGAGACAACATTTGTCTCCCTCCGGGATACAACCTTTGTCTCCCTCCGGGAGACAACATTTGTCTCCCTCCGGGAGACAACATTTGTCTCCCTCCGGGAGACAACATTTGTCTTCCTCCGGGAGACAACCTTTGTCTCCCTCCGGGAGACAACCTTTTGTCTCCCTCCGGGAGACAACCTTTGTCTCCCTCTAGGAGACAAAATGTCTCCCTCTATGAGACAAACTGTCTCCCTCCGGGAGACAACATTTGTCTCCCTCCTGGAGACAACATTTGTCTCCCTCCGGGAGACAACCTTTGTCTCCCTCCGGGAGACAACATTTGTCTCCCTCCGGGAGACAACATTCGTCTCCCTCCAGGAGACAACATTTGTCTCCCTCCGGGAGACAACCTTAGTCTCCCTCCTGGAGACAACCTTTTGTCTCCCTCCGGGAGACAACTTTTGTCTCCCTCCGGGAGACACCCTTTTGTCTCCCTCCGGGAGACAACCTTTGTCTCCCTCTATTAGACAAAATGTCTCCCTCCGGGAGACAACATTTGTCTCCCTCTATGAGACAAACTGTCTCCCTCCGGGAGACAACATTTGTCTCCCTCCGGGAGACAACATTCGTCTCCCTCCAGGAGACAACATTTGTCTCCCTCCGGGAGACAACATTTGTCTCCCTCCGGGAGACAACCTTTGTCTCCCTCCTGGAGACAACCTTTTGTCTCCCTCCGGGAGACAACCTTTGTCTCCCTCCGGGAGACACCCTTTTGTCTCCCTCCGGGAGACAACCTTTGTCTCCCTCTATTAGACAAAATGTCTCCCTCCGGGAGACAACATTTGTCTCCCTCTATGAGACAAACTGTCTCCCTCCGGGAGACAACATTTGTCTCCCTCCGGGATACAACCTTTGTCTCCCTCCGGGAGACAACATTTGTCTCCCTCCGGGAGACAACATTTGTCTCCCTCCGGGAGACAACATTTGTCTCCCTCCAGGAGACAACCTTTGTCTCCCTCCGGGAGACAACATTTGTCTCCCTCCGGGAGACAACATTTGTCTCCCTCTATGAGACAAACTGTCTCCCTCCGGGAGACAACCTTTGTCTCCCTCCGGGAGACAACCTTTGTCTCCCTCCGGGAGACAACCTTTGTCTCCCTCCGGGAGACAACATTTGTCTCCCTCTGGGAGACAACATTTGTCTCCCTCCGGGAGACAACATTTGTCTCCCTCCAGGAGACAACCTTTGTCTCCCTCCGGGAGACAACATTTGTCTCCCTCCGGGAGACAACATTTGTCTCCCTCTAGGAGACAAACTGTCTCCCTCCGGGAGACAACCTTTGTCTCCCTCCGGGAGACAACCTTTGTCTCCCTCCGGGAGACAACCTTTGTCTCCCTCCGGGAGACAACATTTGTCTCCCTCCGGGAGTCAACATTTGTCTCCCTCTATGAGACAAACTGTCTCCCTCCGGGAGACAACCTTTGTCTCCCTCTGGGAGACAACATTTGTCTCCCTCCGGGAGACAACCTTTGTCTCCCTCCGGGAGACAACCTTTGTCTCCCTCCGGGAGACAACATTTGTCTCCCTCCGGGAGACAACCTTTGTCTCCCTCCGGGAGACAACATTTGTCTCCCTCTAGGAGACAAAATGTCTCCCTCCGGGAGACAACATTTGTCTCCCTCTATGAGACAAACTGTCTCCCTCCGGGAGACAACCTTTGTCTCCCTCCAGGAGACAACCTTTGTCTCCCTCCGGGAGACAACATTTGTCTCCCTACCGGAGACAACATTTGTCTCCCTCCGGGAGACAACCTTTGTCTCCCTCCTGGAGACAACCTTTTCTCTCCCTCCGGGAGACAACCTTTGTCTCCCTCTATTAGACAAAATGTCTCCCTCCGGGAGACAACATTTGTCTCCCTCTATGAGACAAACTGTCTCCCTCCGGGAGACAACATTTGTCTCCCTCCGGGATACAACCTTTGTCTCCCTCCGGGAGACAACATTTGTCTCCCTCTGGGAGACAACATTTGTCTCCCTCCGGGAGACAACATTTGTCTCCCTCCAGGAGACAACCTTTGTCTCCCTCCGGGAGACAACATTTGTCTCCCTCCGGGAGTCAACATTTGTCTCCCTCTATGAGACAAACTGTCTCCCTCCGGGAGACAACCTTTGTCTCCCTCTGGGAGACAACATTTGTCTCCCTCCGGGAGACAACCTTTGTCTCCCTCCGGGAGACAACCTTTGTCTCCCTCCGGGAGACAACATTTGTATCCCTCCGGGAGACAACATTTGTCTCCCTCCGGGAGACAACCTTTGTCTCCCTCCGGGAGACAACCTTTGTCTCCCTCCGGGAGACAACATTTGTCTCCCTCCGGGTGACAACCTTTGTCTCCCTCCGGGAGACAACATTTGTCTCCCTCTAGGAGACAAAATGTCTCCCTCCGGGAGACAACATTTGTCTCCCTCTATGAGACAAACTGTCTCCCTCCGGGAGACAACCTTTGTCTCCCTCCAGGAGACAACCTTTGTCTCCCTCCGGGAGACAACATTTGTCTCCCTACCGGAGACAACATTTGTCTCCCTCCGGGAGACAACCTTTGTCTCCCTCCTGGAGACAACCTTTTCTCTCCCTCCGGGAGACAACCTTTGTCTCCCTCTAGGAGACAAAATGTCTCCCTCCGGGAGACAACATTTGTCTCCCTCCGGGAAACAACATTTGTCTACCTCCGGGAGACAACCTTTGTCTCCTTCCGGGAGACAACCTTTGTCTCCCTCCGGGAGACAACATTTGTATCCCTCCGGGAGACAACATTTGTCTCCCTCCGGGAGACAACCTTTGTCTCCCTCCGGGAGACAACCTTTGTCTCCCTCCGGGAGACAACATTTGTCTCCCTCCGGGTGACAACCTTTGTCTCCCTCCGGGAGACAACATTTTTCTCCCTCTAGGAGACAAAATGTCTCCCTCCGGGAGACAACATTTGTCTCCCTCTATGAGACAAACTGTCTCCCTCCGGGAGACAACCTTTGTCTCCCTCCAGGAGACAACCTTTGTCTCCCTCCGGGAGACAACATTTGTCTCCCTACCGGAGACAACATTTGTCTCCCTCCGGGAGACAACCTTTGTCTCCCTCCTGGAGACAACCTTTTCTCTCCCTCCGGGAGACAACCTTTGTCTCCCTCTAGGAGACAAAATGTCTCCCTCCGGGAGACAACATTTGTATCCCTCCGGGAGACAACATTTGTCTCCCTCCGGGAGACAACCTTTGTCTCCCTCCGGGAGACAACCTTTGTCTCCCTCCGGGAGACAACATTTGTCTCCCTCCGGGTGACAAAATTTGTCTCCCTCTATGAGACAAACTGTCTCCCTCCGGGAGACAACATTTGTCTCCCACCGGGAGACAACCTTTGTCTCCCTCTATGAGACAAACTGTCTCCCTCCTGGAGACAACATTTGTCTCCCTCTGGGAGACAACATTTGTCTCCCTCCGGGAGACAACATTTGTCTCCCTCCGGGAGACAACATTTGTCTCCCTCCGGGAGAAAACCTTTGTCTCCCTTCGGGAGACAACATTTGTCTCCCTCCGGGAGACAACTTTTGTCTCCCTCCGGGAGACAACATTTGTCTCCCCCCGGGAGAAAACCTTTGTCTCCCTCCGGGAGACAACATTTGTGTCCCTCCGGGAGACAACATTTGTCTCCCTCCGGGAGACAACATTTGTCTCCCTCTATGAGACAAACTGTCTCCCTCCGGGAGACAACATTTGTCTCCCTCCGGGAGAAAACCTTTGTCTCCCTCTATGAGACAAACTGTCTCTTTCCTGGAGACAACATTTGTCTCCCTCCGGGAGACAACATTTGTCTCCCTCCGGGAGACAACATTTGTCTTCCTCCGGGAGACAACCTTTGTCTCCCTTCGGGAGACAACATTTGTCTCCCTCCGGGAGACAACTTTTGTCTCCCTCCGGGAGACAACATTTGTCTCCCCCCGGGAGACAACCTTTGTCTCCCTCCGGGAGACAACATTTGTGTCCCTCCGGGAGACAACATTTGTCTCCCTCCGGGAGACAACATTTGTCTCCCTCCGGGAGACAACATTTGTCTCCCTCCGGGAGACAACCTTTTGTCTCCCTCCGGGAGACAACCTTTGTCTCCCTCCGGGAGACAACCTTTTGTCTCCCTCCGGGAGACAACCTTTGTCTCCCTCTATTAGACAAAATGTCTCCCTCCGGGAGACAACATTTGTCTCCCTCTATGAGACAAACTGTCTCCCTCCGGGAGACAACCTTTGTCTCCTTCCGGGAGACAACCTTTGTCTCCCTCCGGGAGACAACATTTGTATCCCTCCGGGAGACAACATTTGTCTCCCTCCGGGAGACAACCTTTGTCTCCCTCCGGGAGACAACCTTTGTCTCCCTCCGGGAGACAACATTTGTCTCCCTCCGGGTGACAAAATTTGTCTCCCTCTATGAGACAAACTGTCTCCCTCCGGGAGACAACATTTGTCTCCCACCGGGAGACAACCTTTGTCTCCCTCTATGAGACAAACTGTCTCCCTCCTGGAGACAACATTTGTCTCCCTCTGGGAGACAACATTTGTCTCCCTCCGGGAGACAACATTTGTCTCCCTCCGGGAGACAACATTTGTCTCCCTCCGGGAGAAAACCTTTGTCTCCCTTCGGGAGACAACATTTGTCTCCCTCCGGGAGACAACTTTTGTCTCCCTCCGGGAGACAACATTTGTCTCCCCCCGGGAGAAAACCTTTGTCTCCCTCCGGGAGACAACATTTGTGTCCCTCCGGGAGACAACATTTGTCTCCCTCCGGGAGACAACATTTGTCTCCCTCTATGAGACAAACTGTCTCCCTCCGGGAGACAACATTTGTCTCCCTCCGGGAGAAAACCTTTGTCTCCCTCTATGAGACAAACTGTCTCTTTCCTGGAGACAACATTTGTCTCCCTCCGGGAGACAACATTTGTCTCCCTCCGGGAGACAACATTTGTCTTCCTCCGGGAGACAACCTTTGTCTCCCTTCGGGAGACAACATTTGTCTCCCTCCGGGAGACAACTTTTGTCTCCCTCCGGGAGACAACATTTGTCTCCCCCCGGGAGACAACCTTTGTCTCCCTCCGGGAGACAACATTTGTGTCCCTCCGGGAGACAACATTTGTCTCCCTCCGGGAGACAACATTTGTCTCCCTCCGGGAGACAACATTTGTCTCCCTCCGGGAGACAACCTTTTGTCTCCCTCCGGGAGACAACCTTTGTCTCCCTCCGGGAGACAACCTTTTGTCTCCCTCCGGGAGACAACCTTTGTCTCCCTCTATTAGACAAAATGTCTCCCTCCGGGAGACAACATTTGTCTCCCTCTATGAGACAAACTGTCTCCCTCCGGGAGACAACCTTTTTTCTCCCTCCGGGAGACAACCTTTGTCTCCGTCTATGAGACAAACTGTCTCCCTCCTTGAGACAACATTTGTCTCCCTCCGGGAGACAACATTTGTCTCCCTCCGGGAGACAACATTTGTCTCCCTCCGGGAGACAACATTTGCCTCCCTCCGGGAGACAACCTTTTCTCTCCCTCCGGGAGACAACCTTTGTCTCCCTCTAGGAGACAAAATGTCTCCCTCCGGGAGACAACATTTGTCTCCCTCCGGGAGACAACATTTGTCTCCCTCCGGGAGACAACCTTTGTCTCCCTCCGGGAGACAACATTTGTCTCCCTCCGGGAGACAACCTTTGTCTCCCTCCGGGAGACAACATTTCTCTCCCTCCGGGAGACAACATTTGTCTCCCTCTATGAGACAAACTGTCTCCCTCCGGGAGACAACCTTTGTCTCCCTCCGGGAGACAACATTTGTCTCCCTCCGAGAGACAACCTTTGTCTCCCTCTATGAGACAAACTGTCTCCCTCCGGGAGACAACATTTGTCTCCCTCCGGGATACAACCTTTGTCTCCCTCCGGGAGACAACCTTTTGTCTCCCTCCGGGAGACAACATTTGTCTCCCTCCGGGAGACAACCTTTGTCTCCTTCCGGGAGACAACCTTTGTCCCCTCCGGGAGACAACCTTTGTCTCCCTCTAGGAGACAAAATGTCTCCCTCCGGGAGACAACATTTGTCTCCCTCCGGGAGACAACATTTGTCTACCTCCGGGAGACAACCTTTGTCTCCTTCCGGGAGAGAACCTTTGTCTCCCTCCGGGAGACAACATTAGTCTCCCTCCGGGAGACAACATTTGTCTCCCTCCGGGAGACAACCTTTGTCTCCCTCCGGGAGACAACCTTTGTCTCCCTCCGGGAGACAACATTTGTCTCCCTCCTTGAGACAAAATTTGTCTCCCTCCGGGAGACAACATTTCTCTCCCTCCGGGAGACAACTTTTGTCTCCCTCCGGGAGACAACCTTTGTCTCCCTCCGGGAGACAATATTTCTCTCCCTCCGGGAGACAACATTTGTCTCCCTCTATGAGACAAACTGTCTCCCTCCGGGAGACAACCTTTGTCTCCCTCCGGGAGACAACCTTTGTCTCCCTCCGGGAGACAACATTTGTCTCCCTCCGGGAGACAACCTTTGTCTCCCTCCGGGAGACAACATTTGTCTCCCTCTAGGAGACAAAATGTCTCCCTCCGGGAGACAACATTTGTCTCCCTCTATGAGACAACCTTTGTCTCCCTCCGGGAGACAACCTTTGTCTCCCTCCGGGAGACAACATTTGTCTCCCTCTATGAGACAAACTGTCTCCCTCCGGGAGACAACATTAGTCTCCCTCCGGGAGACAACATTTGTCTCCCTCCGGGAGACAACCTTTTGTCTCCCTCCGGGAGACAACATTTGTCTCCCTCCGGGAGACAACCTTTGTCTCCTTCCGGGAGACAACCTTTGTCCCCTCCGGGAGACAACCTTTGTCTCCCTCTAGGAGACAAAATGTCTCCCTCCGGGAGACAACATTTGTCTCCCTCCGGGAGACAACATTTGTCTACCTCCGGGAGACAACCTTTGTCTCCTTCCGGGAGAGAACCTTTGTCTCCCTCCGGGAGACAACATTAGTCTCCCTCCGGGAGACAACATTTGTCTCCCTCCGGGAGACAACCTTTGTCTCCCTCCGGGAGACAACCTTTGTCTCCCTCCGGGAGACAACATTTGTCTCCCTCCTTGAGACAAAATTTGTCTCCCTCCGGGAGACAACATTTCTCTCCCTCCGGGAGACAACTTTTGTCTCCCTCCGGGAGACAACCTTTGTCTCCCTCCGGGAGACAATATTTCTCTCCCTCCGGGAGACAACATTTGTCTCCCTCTATGAGACAAACTGTCTCCCTCCGGGAGACAACCTTTGTCTCCCTCCGGGAGACAACCTTTGTCTCCCTCCGGGAGACAACATTTGTCTCCCTCCGGGAGACAACCTTTGTCTCCCTCCGGGAGACAACATTTGTCTCCCTCTAGGAGACAAAATGTCTCCCTCCGGGAGACAACATTTGTCTCCCTCTATGAGACAACCTTTGTCTCCCTCCGGGAGACAACCTTTGTCTCCCTCCGGGAGACAACATTTGTCTCCCTCTATGAGACAAACTGTCTCCCTCCGGGAGACAACATTAGTCTCCCTCCGGGAGACAACATTTGTCTCCCTCCGGGAGACAACCTTTGTCTCCCTCCGGGAGACAACCTTTGTCTCCCTCCGGGAGACAACATTTGTCTCCCTCCTTGAGACAAAATTTGTCTCCCTCCGGGAGACAACATTTCTCTCCCTCCGGGAGACAACTTTTGTCTCCCTCCGGGAGACAACCTTTGTCTCCCTCCGGGAGACAATATTTCTCTCCCTCCGGGAGACAACATTTGTCTCCCTCTATGAGACAAACTGTCTCCCTCCGGGAGACAACCTTTGTCTCCCTCCGGGAGACAACCTTTGTCTCCCTCCGGGAGACAACATTTGTCTCCCTACCGGAGACAACATTTGTCTCCCTCCGGGAGACAACCTTTGTCTCCCTCCGGGAGACAACCTTTTCTCTCCCTCCGGGAGACAACCTTTGTCTCCCTCTAGGAGACAAAATGTCTCCCTCCGGGAGACAACATTTGTCTACCTCCGGGAGACAACCTTTGTCTCCTTCCGGGAGAGAACCTTTGTCTCCCTCCGGGAGACAACATTAGTCTCCCTCCGGGAGACAACATTTGTCTCCCTCCGGGAGACAACCTTTGTCTCCCTCCGGGAGACAACCTTTGTCTCCCTCCGGGAGACAACATTTGTCTCCCTCCTTGAGACAAAATTTGTCTCCCTCCGGGAAACAACATTTCTCTCCCTCCGGGAGACAACATTTGTCTCCCTCTATGAGACAAACTGTCTCCCTCCGGGAGACAACCTTTGTCTCCCTCCGGGAGACAACCTTTGTCTCCCTCCGGGAGACAACATTTGTCTCCCTCCGGGAGACAACCTTTGTCTCCCTCCGGGAGACAACATTTGTCTCCCTCTAGGAGACAAAATGTCTCCCTCCGGGAGACAACATTTGTCTCCCTCTATGAGACAACCTTTGTCTCCCTCCGGGAGACAACCTTTGTCTCCCTCCGGGAGACAACATTTGTCTCCCTCTATGAGACAAACTGTCTCCCTCCGGGAGACAACATTAGTCTCCCTCCGGGAGACAACATTTGTCTCCCTCCGGGAGACAACCTTTGTCTCCCTCCGGGAGACAACCTTTGTCTCCCTCCGGGAGACAACATTTGTCTCCCTCCTTGAGACAAAATTTGTCTCCCTCCGGGAGACAACATTTCTCTCCCTCCGGGAGACAACTTTTGTCTCCCTCCGGGAGACAACCTTTGTCTCCCTCCGGGAGACAATATTTCTCTCCCTCCGGGAGACAACATTTGTCTCCCTCTATGAGACAAACTGTCTCCCTCCGGGAGACAACCTTTGTCTCCCTCCGGGAGACAACCTTTGTCTCCCTCCGGGAGACAACATTTGTCTCCCTCCGGGAGACAACCTTTGTCTCCCTCCGGGAGACAACATTTGTCTCCCTCTAGGAGACAAAATGTCTCCCTCCGGGAGACAACATTTGTCTCCCTCTATGAGACAACCTTTGTCTCCCTCCGGGAGACAACCTTTGTCTCCCTCCGGGAGACAACATTTGTCTCCCTCTATGAGACAAACTGTCTCCCTCCGGGATACAACCTTTGTCTCCCTCCGGGAGACAACCTTTTGTCTCCCTCCGGAAGACAACATTTGTCTCCCTCCGGGAAACAACCTTTGTCTCCCTCCGGGAGACAACATTTGTCTTCCTCCGGGAGACAACCTTTGTCTCCCTCCGGGAGACAACCTTTGTCTCCCTCCGGGAGACAAAATTTGTCTCCCTCTAGGAGACAAAATGTCTCCCTCCGGGAGACAACATTTGTCTCCCTCTATGAGACAAACTGTCTCCCTCCGGGAGACAACCTTTGTCTCCCTCCGGGAGACAACCTTTGTCTCCCTCCGGGAGACAACATTTGTCTCCCTACCGGAGACAACATTTGTCTCCCTCCGGGAGACAACCTTTGTCTCCCTCCGGGAGACAACCTTTTCTCTCCCTCCGGGAGACAACCTTTGTCTCCCTCTAGGAGACAAAATGTCTCCCTCCGGGAGACAACATTTGTCTCCCTCTATGAGACAAACTGTCTCCCTCCGGGAGACAACCTTTGTCTCCCTCCGGGAGACAACATTTGTCTCCCTCCGGGAGACAACATTTGTCTCCCTCCGGGAGACAACATTTGTCTCCCTCTATGAGACAAACTGTCTCCCTCCGGGAGACAACCTTTGTCTCCCTCCGGGAGACAACCTTTGTCTCCCTCCGGGAGACAACATTTGTCTCCCTCCGGGAGACAACCTTTGTCTCCCTCCGGGAGACAACATTTGTCTCCCTCTAGGAGACAAAATGTCTCCCTCCGGGAGACAACATTTGTCTCCCTCTATGAGACAACCTTTGTCTCCCTCCGGGAGACAACCTTTGTCTCCCTCCGGGCGACAACCTTTGTCTCCCGCCGGGAGACAACATTTGTCTCCCTACCGGAGACAACATTTGTCTCCCTCCGGGAGACAACCTTTGTCTCCCTCCGGGAGACAACCTTTGTCTCCCTCCGAGAGACAACCTTTTCTCTCCCTCCGGGAGACAACCTTTGTCTCCCTCTAGGAGACAAAATGTCTCCCTCCGGGAGACAACATTTGTCTCCCTCCGGGAGACAACATTTGTCTACCTCCGGGAGACAACCTTTGTCTCCTTCCGGGAGACAACCTTTGTCTCCCTCCGGGAGACAACATTTGTCTCCCTCCGGGAGACAACCTTTGTCTCCCTCCGGGAGACAACCTTTGTCTCCCTCCTGGAGACAACATTTGTCTCCCTCCGGGAGACAAAATTTGTCTCCCTCCGGGAGACAACATTTCTCTCCCTCCGGGAGACAACCTTTGTCTCCCTCCGGGAGACAACATTTGTCTCCCTCCGGGAGACAACATTTGTCTCCCTCCGGGAGACAACATTTGTCTCCCCCCGGGAGACAACCTTTGTCTCCCTCTATGAGACAAACTGTCTCCCTCCGGGAGACAACCTTTGTCTCCCTCCGGGAGACAACATTTGTCTCCCTCCGGGAGACAACCTTTGTCTCCCTCTATGAGACAAACTGTCTCCCTCCGGGAGACAACCTTTGTCTCCCTCCGGGAGATAACCTTTGTCTCCCTCCGGGAGACAACCTTTGTCTCCCTCCGGGAGACAACATTTGTCTCCCTCCGGGAGACAACATTTGTCTCCCTCCGGGAGACAACCTTTGTCTCCCTTCGGGAGACAAAATTTGTCTCCCTCCGGGAAACAACTTTTGTCTCCCTCCGGGAGACAACATTTGTCTCCCCCCGGGAGACAACCTTTGTCTCCCTCCGGGAGACAACATTTGTCTCCCTCCGGGAGACAACATTTGTCTACCTCCGGGAGACAACCTTTGTCTACTTCCGGGAGACAACCTTTGTCTCCCTCCGGGAGACAACCTTTGTCTCCCTCCGGGAGACAACATTTGTCTCCCTCCGGGAGACAACCTTTGTCTCCCTCCGGGAGACAACCTTTGTCTCCCTCCGGGAGACAACATTTGTCTACCTCCGGGAGACAAAATTTGTCTCCCTCCGGGAGACAACATTTCTCTCCCTCCGGGAGACAACCTTTGTCTTCCTCCGGGAGACAACATTTGTCTCCCTCCGGGAGACAACATTTGTCTCCCTCCGGGAGACAACATTTGTCTCCCCCCGGGAGACAACCTTTGTCTCCCTCTATGAGACAAACTGTCTCCCTCCGGGAGACAACCTTTGTCTCCCTCCGGGAGACAACATTTGTCTCCCTCCGGGAGACAACCTTTGTCTCCCTCTATGAGACAAACTGTCTCCCTCCGGGAGACAACCTTTGTCTCCCTCCGGGAGACAACATTTGTCTCCCTCCGGGAGACAACCTTTGTCTCCCTCTATGAGACAAACTGTCTCCCTCCGGGAGACAACCTTTGTCTCCCTCCGGGAGACAACCTTTGTCTCCCTCCGGGAGACAACCTTTGTCTCCCTCCGGGAGACAACCTTTGTCTCCCTTCGGGAGACAACATTTGTCTCCCTCCGGGAGACAACCTTTGTCTCCCTCCGGGAGACAACATTTGTCTCCCCCCGGGAGACAACCTTTGTCTCCCTCTATGAGACAAACTGTCTCCCTCCGGGAGACAACCTTTGTCTCCCCCGGGAGACAACATTTGTCTCCCTCCGGGAGACAACCTTTGTCTCCCTCTATGAGACAAACTGTCTCCCTCCGGGAGACAACCTTTGTCTCCCTCCGGGAGACAACATTTGTCTCCCTCTATGAGACAAACTATCTCCCTCCGGGAGACAACATTTGTCTCCCTCCTGGAGACAACATTTGTGTCCCTCCGGGAGACAACATTTGTCTCCCTCCGGGAGACAACCTTTGTCTCCCTACGGGAGACAACATTTGTCTCCCTACGGGATACAACCTTTGTCTCCCTCCGGGAGACAACATTTGTCTCCCTACCGGAGACAACATTTGTCTTCCTCCGGGAGACAACCTTTGTCTCCCTCCGGGAGACAACCTTTTCTCTCCCTCCGGGAGACAACCTTTGTCTCCCTCTAGGAGACAAAATGTCTCCCTCCGGGAGACAACATTTGTCTCCCTCCGGGAGACAACATTTGTCTACCTCCGGGAGACAACCTTTGTCTCCTTCCGGGAGACAACCTTTGTCTCCCTCCTGGAGACAACATTTGTCTCCCTCCGGGAGACAACCTTTGTCTCCCTCCGGGAGACAACCTTTGTCTCCCTCCGGGAGACAACATTTGTCTCCCTCCGGGAGACAACATTTGTCTCCCTCCGGGAGACAACATTACTCTCCCTCCGGGAGACAACATTTGTCTCCCCCCGGGAGACAACCTTTGTCGACCTCTATGAGACAAACTGTCTCCCTCCGGGAGACAACCTTTGTCTCCCTCCGGGAGACAACCTTTGTCTCCCTCCGGGACACAACATTTGTCTCCCTCCGGGAGACAACATTTGTCTCCCTCCGGGAGACTACCTTTGTCTCCTTCCGGGAGACAACCTTTGTCTCCCTCCGGGAGACAACATTTGTCTCCCTCCGGGAGACAACCTTTTCTCTCCCTCCGGGAGACAACCTTTGTCTCCTTCCGGGAGACAACCTTTGTCTCCCTCCGGGAGACAACATTTGTCTCCCTCCGGGAGACAACCTTTGTCTCCCTCCTGGAGACAACATTTGTCTCCCTACCGGAGACAACATTTGTCTCCCTCCGGGAGACAACCTTTGTCTCCCTCCGGGAGACAACCTTTTCTCTCCCTCCGGGAGACAACCTTTGTCTCCCTCTAGGAGACAAAATGTCTCCCTCCGGGAGACAACATTTGTCTCCCTCCGGGAGACAACATTTGTCTACCTCCGGGAGACAACCTTTGTCTCCTTCCGGGAGACAACCTTTGTCTCCCTCCGGGAGACAACATTTGTCTCCCTCCGGGAGACAAGAGACAACCTTTGTCTCCCTCCGGGAGACAACATTTGTCTCCCTCTATGAGACAAACTGTCTCCCTCCGGGAGACAACATTTGTCTCCCTCCGGGAGACAACCTTTGCCTCCCTCCGGGAGACAACATTTGTCTCCCTCCGGGATACAACCTTTGTCTCCCTCCGGGAGACAACATTTGTCTCCCTCCGGGAGACAACCTTTGTCTCCCTCCCGGAGACAACATTTGTCTCCCTCCGGGAGACAACATTTGTCTCCCTCCTCGAGACTACCTTTGTCTCCTTCCGGGAGACAACCTTTTCTCTCCCTCCGGGAGACAACCTTTGTCTCCCTCCAGGAGACAAAATGTCTCCCTCCGGGAGACTACATTTGTCTCCTTCCGGGAGACAACATTTTTCTACCTCCGGGAGACAACCTTTGTCTCCTTCCGGGAGACAACCTTTGTCTCCTTCCGGGAGACAACCTTTGTCTCCCTCCGGGAGACAACATTTGTCTCCCTCCGGGAGACAAGAGACAACCTTTGTCTCCCTCCGGGAGACAACATTTGTCTCCCTCCGGGAGACAACATTTCTCTCCCTCCGGGAGACAACCTTTGTCTCCCTCCGGGAGACAACCTTTGTCTCCCTCCGGGAGACAACATTTGTCTCCCTCCGGGAGACAACATTTGTCTCCCTCCGGGAGACAACCTTTGTCTCCCTCCAGGAGACAACCTTTGTCTCCCTCCGGGAGACAACATTTGTCTCCCTCCGGGAGACAACTTTTGTCTCCTTCCGGCAGACAACCTTTGTCTCCCCCCGGGAGACAACCTTTCTCTCCCTCTATGAGACAAACTGTCTCCCTCCGGGAGACAACCTTTGTCTCCCTCCGGGAGACAACCTTTGTCTCCCTCCGGGATACAACCTTTGTCTCCCTCAGGGAGACAACATTTGTCTCCCTCCGGGAGACAACATTTGTCTCCCTCCGGGAGACAACATTTGTCTCCCTCCGGGAGACAACATTTGTCTCCCTCTATGAGACAAACTGTCTCCCTCCGGGAGACAACATTTGTCTCCCTCCGGGAGACAACATTTGTCTCCCTCCGGGAGACAACATTTGTCTCCCTCCGGGAGACAACCTTTGCCTCCCTCCGGGAGACAACATTTGTCTCCCTCCGGGATACAACCTTTGTCTCCCTCCGGGAGACAACATTTGTCTCCCTACCGGAGACAACATTTGTCTCCCTCCGGGAGACAACCTTTGTCTCCCTCCGGGAGACAACCTTTTCTCTCCCTCCGGGAGACAACCTTTGTCTCCCTCCAGGAGACAAAATGTCTCCCTCCGGGAGACTACATTTGTCTCCCTCCGGGAGACAACATTTGTCTACCTCCGGGAGACAACCTTTGTCTCCTTCCGGGAGGCAACCTTTGTCTCCCTCCGGGAGACAACATTTGTCTCCCTCCGGGAGACAAGAGACAACCTTTGTTTCCCTCCGGGAGACAACATTTGTCTCCCTCCGGGAGACAACATTTCTCTCCCTCCGGGAGACAACCTTTGTCTCCCTCCGGGAGACAACCTTTTGTCTCCCTCCGGGAGACAACTTTTGTCTCCCTCCGGGAGACAACCTTTGTCTCCCTCCGGGAGACAACATTTGTCTCCCTCCGGGAGACAACCTTTGTCTCCTTCCGGGAGACAACCTTTGTCTCCCCCCGGGAGACAACCTTTCTCTCCCTCTATGAGACAAACTGTCTCCCTCCTGGAGACAACCTTTGTCTCCCTCCGGGAGACAACATTTGTCTCCCTCCGGGAGACAACATTTGTCTCCCTCCGGGAGACTACCTTTGTCTCCTTCCGGGAGACAACCTTTGTCTCCCTCCGGGAGACAACATTTGTCTCCCTCCGGGAGACAACCTTTGTCTCCCTCCGGGAGACAACCTTTGTCTCCCTCCGGGAGACAACATTTGTCTCCCTCCGGGATACAACCTTTGTCTCCCTCCGGGAGACAACATTTGTCTCCCTACCGGAGACAACATTTGTCTCCCTCCGGGAGACAACCTTTTCTCTCCCTCCGGGAGACAACCTTTGTCTTCCTCCAGGAGACAAAATGTCTCCCTCCGGGAGACAACATTTGTCTCCCTCCGGGAGACAACATTTGTCTACCTCCGGGAGACAACCTTTGTCTCCTTCCGGGAGACAACCTTTGTCTCCCTCCGGGAGACAACATTTGTCTCCCTCCGGGAGACAAGAGACAACCTTTGTCTCCCTCCGGGAGACAACATTTGTCTCTCTCCGGGAGACAACATTTGTCTCCCTCGGGGAGACAACATTTCTCTCCCTCCGGGAGACAACCTTTGTCTCCCTCCGGGAGACAATCTTTGTCTCCCTCCGGGAGACAACATTTGTCTCCCTGCGGGAGACAACAACCTTTGTCTCCCTCCGGGAGACAACCTTTGTCTCCCTCCGGGAGCCAACATTTGTCTCCCTCCGGGAGACAACCTTTGTCTCCTTCCGGGAGACAACCTTTGTCTCCCCCCGGGAGACAACCTTTGTCTCCCTCTATGAGACAAACTGCCTCCCTCCGGGAGACAACCTTTGTCTCCCTACCGGAGACAACATTTGTCTCCCTCCGGGAGACAACCTTTGTCTCCCTCCGGGAGACAACCTTTTCTCTCCCTCCGGGAGACAACCTTTGTCTCCCTCCAGGAGACAAAATGTCTCCCTCCGGGAGACAACATTTGTCTCCCTCCGGGAGACAACATTTGTCTCCCTCCGGGAGACAACATTTGTCTCCCTCCGGGAGACTACCTTTGTCTCCTTCCGGGAGACAACCTTTGTCTCCCTCCGGGAGACAACATTTGTCTCCCTCCGGGAGACAACAATTGTCTCCCTCCGGGAGACAACATTTCTCTCCCTCCGGGAGACAACCTTTGTCTCCCTCCGGGAGAGAATCTTTGTCTCCCTCCGGGAGACAACATTTGTCTCCCTCCGGGAGACAACCTTTGTCTCCCTCCGGGAGACAACATTTGTCTACCTCCGGGAGACAACCTTTGTCTCCTTCCGGGAAACAACCTTTGTCTCCCTCCGGGAGACAACATTTGTCTCCCTCCGGGAGACAAGAGACAACCTTTGTCTCCCTCCGGGAGACAACATTTGTCTCCCTCTATGAGACAAACTGTCTCCCTCCGGGAGACAACATTTGTCTCCCTCCGGGAGACAACCTTTGCCTCCCTCCGGGAGACAACATTTGTCTCCCTCCGGGAGACAACATTTGTCTCCCTCCGGGAGACAACCTTTGTCTCCCTCTATGAGACAAACTGTCTCCCTCCGGGAGACAACCTTTGTCTCCCTCCGGGAGACAACCTTTGTCTCCCTCCGGGAGACAACCTTTGTCTCCCTCCGGGAGACAACCTTTGTCTCCCTTCGGGAGACAACATTTGTCTCCCTCCGGGAGACAACCTTTGTCTCCCTCCGGGAGACAACATTTGTCTCCCCCCGGGAGACAACCTTTGTCTCCCTCTATGAGACAAACTGTCTCCCTCCGGGAGACAACCTTTGTCTCCCCCGGGAGACAACATTTGTCTCCCTCCGGGAGACAACCTTTGTCTCCCTCTATGAGACAAACTGTCTCCCTCCGGGAGACAACCTTTGTCTCCCTCCGGGAGACAACATTTGTCTCCCTCTATGAGACAAACTATCTCCCTCCGGGAGACAACATTTGTCTCCCTCCTGGAGACAACATTTGTGTCCCTCCGGGAGACAACATTTGTCTCCCTCCGGGAGACAACCTTTGTCTCCCTACGGGAGACAACATTTGTCTCCCTACGGGATACAACCTTTGTCTCCCTCCGGGAGACAACATTTGTCTCCCTACCGGAGACAACATTTGTCTTCCTCCGGGAGACAACCTTTGTCTCCCTCCGGGAGACAACCTTTTCTCTCCCTCCGGGAGACAACCTTTGTCTCCCTCTAGGAGACAAAATGTCTCCCTCCGGGAGACAACATTTGTCTCCCTCCGGGAGACAACATTTGTCTACCTCCGGGAGACAACCTTTGTCTCCTTCCGGGAGACAACCTTTGTCTCCCTCCTGGAGACAACATTTGTCTCCCTCCGGGAGACAACCTTTGTCTCCCTCCGGGAGACAACCTTTGTCTCCCTCCGGGAGACAACATTTGTCTCCCTCCGGGAGACAACATTTGTCTCCCTCCGGGAGACAACATTACTCTCCCTCCGGGAGACAACATTTGTCTCCCCCCGGGAGACAACCTTTGTCGACCTCTATGAGACAAACTGTCTCCCTCCGGGAGACAACCTTTGTCTCCCTCCGGGAGACAACCTTTGTCTCCCTCCGGGACACAACATTTGTCTCCCTCCGGGAGACAACATTTGTCTCCCTCCGGGAGACTACCTTTGTCTCCTTCCGGGAGACAACCTTTGTCTCCCTCCGGGAGACAACATTTGTCTCCCTCCGGGAGACAACCTTTTCTCTCCCTCCGGGAGACAACCTTTGTCTCCTTCCGGGAGACAACCTTTGTCTCCCTCCGGGAGACAACATTTGTCTCCCTCCGGGAGACAACCTTTGTCTCCCTCCTGGAGACAACATTTGTCTCCCTACCGGAGACAACATTTGTCTCCCTCCGGGAGACAACCTTTGTCTCCCTCCGGGAGACAACCTTTTCTCTCCCTCCGGGAGACAACCTTTGTCTCCCTCTAGGAGACAAAATGTCTCCCTCCGGGAGACAACATTTGTCTCCCTCCGGGAGACAACATTTGTCTACCTCCGGGAGACAACCTTTGTCTCCTTCCGGGAGACAACCTTTGTCTCCCTCCGGGAGACAACATTTGTCTCCCTCCGGGAGACAAGAGACAACCTTTGTCTCCCTCCGGGAGACAACATTTGTCTCCCTCTATGAGACAAACTGTCTCCCTCCGGGAGACAACATTTGTCTCCCTCCGGGAGACAACCTTTGCCTCCCTCCGGGAGACAACATTTGTCTCCCTCCGGGATACAACCTTTGTCTCCCTCCGGGAGACAACATTTGTCTCCCTCCGGGAGACAACCTTTGTCTCCCTCCCGGAGACAACATTTGTCTCCCTCCGGGAGACAACATTTGTCTCCCTCCTCGAGACTACCTTTGTCTCCTTCCGGGAGACAACCTTTTCTCTCCCTCCGGGAGACAACCTTTGTCTCCCTCCAGGAGACAAAATGTCTCCCTCCGGGAGACTACATTTGTCTCCTTCCGGGAGACAACATTTTTCTACCTCCGGGAGACAACCTTTGTCTCCTTCCGGGAGACAACCTTTGTCTCCTTCCGGGAGACAACCTTTGTCTCCCTCCGGGAGACAACATTTGTCTCCCTCCGGGAGACAAGAGACAACCTTTGTCTCCCTCCGGGAGACAACATTTGTCTCCCTCCGGGAGACAACATTTCTCTCCCTCCGGGAGACAACCTTTGTCTCCCTCCGGGAGACAACCTTTGTCTCCCTCCGGGAGACAACATTTGTCTCCCTCCGGGAGACAACATTTGTCTCCCTCCGGGAGACAACCTTTGTCTCCCTCCAGGAGACAACCTTTGTCTCCCTCCGGGAGACAACATTTGTCTCCCTCCGGGAGACAACTTTTGTCTCCTTCCGGCAGACAACCTTTGTCTCCCCCCGGGAGACAACCTTTCTCTCCCTCTATGAGACAAACTGTCTCCCTCCGGGAGACAACCTTTGTCTCCCTCCGGGAGACAACCTTTGTCTCCCTCCGGGATACAACCTTTGTCTCCCTCAGGGAGACAACATTTGTCTCCCTCCGGGAGACAACATTTGTCTCCCTCCGGGAGACAACATTTGTCTCCCTCCGGGAGACAACATTTGTCTCCCTCTATGAGACAAACTGTCTCCCTCCGGGAGACAACATTTGTCTCCCTCCGGGAGACAACATTTGTCTCCCTCCGGGAGACAACATTTGTCTCCCTCCGGGAGACAACCTTTGCCTCCCTCCGGGAGACAACATTTGTCTCCCTCCGGGATACAACCTTTGTCTCCCTCCGGGAGACAACATTTGTCTCCCTACCGGAGACAACATTTGTCTCCCTCCGGGAGACAACCTTTGTCTCCCTCCGGGAGACAACCTTTTCTCTCCCTCCGGGAGACAACCTTTGTCTCCCTCCAGGAGACAAAATGTCTCCCTCCGGGAGACTACATTTGTCTCCCTCCGGGAGACAACATTTGTCTACCTCCGGGAGACAACCTTTGTCTCCTTCCGGGAGGCAACCTTTGTCTCCCTCCGGGAGACAACATTTGTCTCCCTCCGGGAGACAAGAGACAACCTTTGTTTCCCTCCGGGAGACAACATTTGTCTCCCTCCGGGAGACAACATTTCTCTCCCTCCGGGAGACAACCTTTGTCTCCCTCCGGGAGACAACCTTTTGTCTCCCTCCGGGAGACAACTTTTGTCTCCCTCCGGGAGACAACCTTTGTCTCCCTCCGGGAGACAACATTTGTCTCCCTCCGGGAGACAACCTTTGTCTCCTTCCGGGAGACAACCTTTGTCTCCCCCCGGGAGACAACCTTTCTCTCCCTCTATGAGACAAACTGTCTCCCTCCTGGAGACAACCTTTGTCTCCCTCCGGGAGACAACATTTGTCTCCCTCCGGGAGACAACATTTGTCTCCCTCCGGGAGACTACCTTTGTCTCCTTCCGGGAGACAACCTTTGTCTCCCTCCGGGAGACAACATTTGTCTCCCTCCGGGAGACAACCTTTGTCTCCCTCCGGGAGACAACCTTTGTCTCCCTCCGGGAGACAACATTTGTCTCCCTCCGGGATACAACCTTTGTCTCCCTCCGGGAGACAACATTTGTCTCCCTACCGGAGACAACATTTGTCTCCCTCCGGGAGACAACCTTTTCTCTCCCTCCGGGAGACAACCTTTGTCTTCCTCCAGGAGACAAAATGTCTCCCTCCGGGAGACAACATTTGTCTCCCTCCGGGAGACAACATTTGTCTACCTCCGGGAGACAACCTTTGTCTCCTTCCGGGAGACAACCTTTGTCTCCCTCCGGGAGACAACATTTGTCTCCCTCCGGGAGACAAGAGACAACCTTTGTCTCCCTCCGGGAGACAACATTTGTCTCTCTCCGGGAGACAACATTTGTCTCCCTCGGGGAGACAACATTTCTCTCCCTCCGGGAGACAACCTTTGTCTCCCTCCGGGAGACAATCTTTGTCTCCCTCCGGGAGACAACATTTGTCTCCCTGCGGGAGACAACAACCTTTGTCTCCCTCCGGGAGACAACCTTTGTCTCCCTCCGGGAGCCAACATTTGTCTCCCTCCGGGAGACAACCTTTGTCTCCTTCCGGGAGACAACCTTTGTCTCCCCCCGGGAGACAACCTTTGTCTCCCTCTATGAGACAAACTGCCTCCCTCCGGGAGACAACCTTTGTCTCCCTACCGGAGACAACATTTGTCTCCCTCCGGGAGACAACCTTTGTCTCCCTCCGGGAGACAACCTTTTCTCTCCCTCCGGGAGACAACCTTTGTCTCCCTCCAGGAGACAAAATGTCTCCCTCCGGGAGACAACATTTGTCTCCCTCCGGGAGACAACATTTGTCTCCCTCCGGGAGACAACATTTGTCTCCCTCCGGGAGACTACCTTTGTCTCCTTCCGGGAGACAACCTTTGTCTCCCTCCGGGAGACAACATTTGTCTCCCTCCGGGAGACAACAATTGTCTCCCTCCGGGAGACAACATTTCTCTCCCTCCGGGAGACAACCTTTGTCTCCCTCCGGGAGAGAATCTTTGTCTCCCTCCGGGAGACAACATTTGTCTCCCTCCGGGAGACAACCTTTGTCTCCCTCCGGGAGACAACATTTGTCTACCTCCGGGAGACAACCTTTGTCTCCTTCCGGGAAACAACCTTTGTCTCCCTCCGGGAGACAACATTTGTCTCCCTCCGGGAGACAAGAGACAACCTTTGTCTCCCTCCGGGAGACAACATTTGTCTCCCTCTATGAGACAAACTGTCTCCCTCCGGGAGACAACATTTGTCTCCCTCCGGGAGACAACCTTTGCCTCCCTCCGGGAGACAACATTTGTCTCCCTCCGGGATACAACCTTTGTCTCCCTCCGGGAGACAACATTTGTCTCCCTCCGGGATACAACCTTTGTCTCCCTCCGGGAGACAACATTTGTCTCCCTACCGGAGACAACATTTGTCTCCCTTGCGGGAGACAACCTTTGTCTCCCTCCGGGAGACAACCTTTTCTCTCCCTCCGGGAGACAACATTTGTCTACCTCCGGGAGACAACCTTTGTCTCCTTCCGGGAGACAACCTTTGTCTCCCTCCGGAAGACAACATTTTTTTCCTTCCGGGAGACAAGAGACAACCTTTGTCTCCCTCCGGGAGACAACATTTGTCTCCCTCCGGGAGACAACCTTTGTCTCCCTCCGGGAGACAACATTTGTCTCCCTCCGGGAGACAACCTTTGTCTCCCCCCGGGAGACAACCATTGTCTCCCTCTATGAGACAAACTGTCTCCCTCCGGGAGACAACCTTTGTCTCCCTCCGGGAGACAACATTTGTCTCCCTCCGGGAGACAACATTTGTCTCCCTCCGGGAGACTACCTTTGTCTCCTTCCGGGAGACAACCTTTGTCTCCCTCCGGGAGACAACATTTGTCTCCCTCCGGGAGACAACCTTTGTCTCCCTCCGGGAGACAACCTTTGTCTCCCTCCGGGAGACAAGAGACAACCTTTGTCTCCCTCCGGGAGA